>FR997805.1:6047548-7297548 GCA_905475355.2 Clostera curtula | reverse complement strand
ACCACAGCACAGGCACAAAATCCTTTTGCAAAACCAAAGTCCGTTTTAAATCGCCAAGTCACAATAAAGGAGTCTGTCAGATCCAAAGTAAAGCGAAGTCGTTAATATTCGAAGATTTCACAATAGTCCAGAAGCAAGCCAATTCGTTATTTTTCTCAAAATACAGAATAGAACACGGAAACAAAGTTAAAAAGTAACGATCACTCTACGCACAGATATAATAATACTAAAGTACCTATACCCAAACTCATACTAAATCATGTTCTCTCCTTAAATAAAATAGTTGCCCGTATTATTTAGGTTTCTCATAAGCTGCAATAGGTGGCGGCCTCGGCAGCTGTAATAACGTCGCACAAGAATGCCATCTGTCGTTAGATATCCACTTATATAATTGTACCTTTCGACCAAAAGATGACGCTAACTTTAATAGATGGCACTATCGACCAATAGATGGTGCTATTCAATTTTTTAATCACCATCAAATTCCTAACGCCCGTGTTTAGCTGATAAGCAATGATTTTAATTCTTCAAATCGTTTTTTTAATTTTAGAACAATAATTTGTACTCTTTCTAAACACACAGGACGGCATTTTTGTTATAATTTTATAAACTCCCTACACGTGACTTTATGTGTGGTTAGTCGCGACCGCGACTAAAGACGAAGCGCCCAATTGGCGCGTTTTCGAGTCTTCACTTGGCGTGCGCTCAGGGTTGCCAACCCCAGCATAGAGCTAAACTGTAGATATGCCAGAAAAAAACTGTAGAAAACTGTAAATATCAAATTATAAAGCAGTAAATCTACAGTTTAATCTTTTTATTATTTTATGATGGTAGGCAATATTATATATTTTAGAGTGGGAATTAAAAACAAGAAAAATCATGTGATTATCAAATTTTTAAATAAAGTTAAATAGCAAAAGATTCAGAAGTCATAACGATACATTATGCCAATTAAAATTAGTAATATTAAAAAGCTAGTATTGTAACACTTCAGTGTGTGTGACGATGTGACTAGCGATTTTTGAGGAAGCTTAACAGCTTAGAGTGGTTCATCCACGACAATCAAATAGTAGCTGATCAGCAGCTGATCCTATGCTGCTGATGATACACGTTAGTTAATTTCACTAGCTACTATCTCATTTTCAATTTGTAAATCTTCTTTCTCTTTTCATAATTTTCCGTTATATAATTTTGATTGATTTTTTAATGGTCATTTTGACACGTTACATGGAAAGCAAATTTTTTTGAAAACCAAAAATATACTTTTTGTGCAAGGTACCTTTTATTGTGGTCGTAGATTTACTGAAGCTGACTTAGTGCACGGAATACTACGTAGCAAATAAAAAATATGTTCAGATAGCATCTTAATAAAAAAAACTGTAGATTTCGAGGCCTAAACTAAAAACTGAGAGAATTTCCAAAAAACTGTTGATCTACAGTTAGAACTG
The DNA here is from genome assembly GCA_905475355.2 of Clostera curtula. NCBI lineage: Eukaryota > Metazoa > Arthropoda > Insecta > Lepidoptera > Notodontidae > Clostera > Clostera curtula. The sequence continues at coordinate 7,296,100 of FR997805.1, read as the reverse complement.
TAGAGTTGGCTACACTGCGAGCGCTTGAAAGATATATTTCTATTTATCATCCCTGCCTATTTTAAAACAAAGTCGCCGTCGTCTGTCCGTTCCTATGTATGCTTAAATCTTTTAAACTACGCAACGGAAGCGGTTTTTTTAATAGGTAGAGTGGTTCGAGAGTAAGGTTTATATGAATAATACATCCATAATAGTAATATATACTATTATGGATGTATTATTCATATAAACCTTACTCTCGAACCACTATATCCATACCAGTCTGAATTATAATTCGCATCATAAAAATATGAAACGCAGAGCTGATATTGTGTGCAATATAGAACCAGCTAGAATTGAAACTACTAGACTTCAATATTATTACCTAAGTTCCATGTTATACAATAAAATAAATAATAATCTTGACATATACCCACGGACTCTTAGGGAATGTAAGAAACGGGTTAAGAACCGGCTACAAACACTATCATATGATGATATTGAAAACCTTCTGAAACCTTAATTGCCTTAATATATTAACTTTAACTTAATATACTTAGTTATTGTTATTCGGGAGAGCTCGCGCATTTTTTTTAAATGTCTTGTATTGGATTAATATACTTTTATATTTTACAGATATATTGATTGAGAATCGAATACTTGCTCACCTCATAAACTACGTCCCACGAATAAAATGAAATCTTGTTTACGAATACCTTTATTAACAAAAAATACGCATTCATGGTTTTCATGTACATATATTCAGTTTATGGATTAATTATAGCAGTATTACATAAACCAAGTTTACAAAAACCTACCAGCATCAAATTATAATAAAAATTCAAACATCCCAATTTTTTTCCAATGTAATCAAAGTAGACTTAACTCACAGCATAAGCTGCTGAGCTAAGTTTATCAGCGACTTTAAGAATGTGAGGCCTCCATTGTAACTTGTATATATAGTAATGCCCAAAAACTTTGTAGATTCTTCTAGCTCTAAATTTTATAGTTATATATCAATTTAGTATCGATACTTTTGAGTAAGATGTAGTAAACCGTAAACCGAAATAATTTTCTCTTATCTGCATTCAACAATAAATTGTTTATAAATAGTAAACCACTGTGATATTTGCACGAGTGCGCTATTTAATTAGTCAAAATTTTCTTCTTACGGTCAACATAAAAATAAGAGGTACGTCATCAGCAAATAGAACAATGTTAAATATTTTTTACCAAAAAAGTGAGATCGTTTATTTAACTTAGAAACAAAAACGGACCCAGTATAGACCTCTGTGTTACGCCCATTGTCAATGGTGAACCAGTAGATTTGACTCCATTTATGTCCATAAACTTAATTCTGCGACTCAAGTATTACTCAAGGAGTATCAATATACTTTTAGGTCGAACATGGTATAAACCATGTTCGACCTAAAAGTATATTAAAAATACTAACCACAGAGTTTATAGAAGAATCAACCAGTTCGACTGACATTATTTATGGGCAACGTTTCGTTTTTCTATCGTCTTCAATTTAATGATACGGTATTGATACCAAAAACAAATTGTAGAATATACGTAAAACAATAGGTTATTTTATTAACAATTAGCTAACAAATTCCATATAGTCATATTCGGCTTCTTTTTTATTAAAATACACATTTACTCGTATGAATAACAAAATGTATTTTTTTGGTGCGCCAAACAGCATATTATGAAATCACTTCGATTTTGATTGATGGATATTTTGTAATATTTTATTTTTTGATTTAAATTCCCCTGATCACTTTCTTGATTTACAATAATCATGTATTTTAACTACAAATAATTTTCTTATTAAAAAATCAATGTGATTAATATCATGATAATCATGAGGTAATCGGAACCTTGTCATTAATTCAGACAATAAATTAATTTTGTGAATCACGTTGACATTATAATTAAACAAATCGAGTAAATGTTTCACCAAATGATATAAAAAATCACTTGGAGACTTGAGGCTTGTGTGGCCAAATTGGAATATGTTTTATTTATCAATAATAATTGTTTTTTGTCAGCTAAATCAACTTCATCATTTATTAAAACGCTTTTGCATCTTAAACAATCAAAATAATCAACACATACTTTGCCTAGCCAGCCAGCGAAATAATAACAATTGAACAAACTTCTAACGTGACTTCGGAAGGTGTTTTATCTGGAATTGTCGTAATTTCTAATGCCACATGATCATATGTGGCATTAGAAGCTTTTGATAAGCTACAATTTTCTGCTTTCGATGGACCTGCAATTGCTAATGGATATGAAGATGAAGAGTTGCTATTGGTCCCTCAAAACTATGTGACTGTACATTTTGCTGACAATCTTCTGGCATTGGCATAAATTGATCATTATCTGATTCACAATTACTATTATCCAGTTTAATCAAATTATTTAATAAATGGAACCGGAACATTGCCCTTAGGCTTTTCGCAGTTGGATTCCGGTTACAACCCCCTCGAATTCTATAGATCCCAAATAATTTTTCAATTACGTCTTGATTTAAACGATATGTCATTAGGAATTTAACATCAGCACCCTTGGAATACTCTTCATTGGAGAGCTGAAGTACTGCATTGATTGTTTGCAACAAGGCAAGGAGGGCGACTTAATTTAAATATATTACTTTTTAAAATCACCTTTTTTAAATTACTAAATATTGTTAGCCTTTTGTCAGTATTTTATTGACATTTGATTGTTTGTTTTTTTGTGACAGCACACTTGTACGGATTGCTATCTGATTTATTTTTTGAATTAAGGGAATCAAACAAATTATTTATATTTTTAACAAAATCGGCTGTGTTCTTTGCCGTGTAACTTTTCAGCTCTCCACTTTGTATTGCAGTTTCAATTACTGATGACACAGAATTACTGGAAACTTGAGTGGCCAGTTTCACTTTAATTTTTTGAAAATTATTCGGTTTCAGATGTGCTGGTGTCAATTTCTTCAATGACTTACTTTTATTATTTTTATCAATATTATACACATTTATTATATCAGAAAAGGAAATTTTGTTACCATTCAAATCAAAATCATTATCAAGCAAATTATTTCTTATATTTTTAATCAAATGTGGTACATCAAAAATTTAATAACTTTTATGGTTATTTATAAAAAAATAAGGATCGTCTTTTGTAGCACCTAATAATTTGATTGCCTTAACATTGGTTGTGGCTTGATCACATACAATCACTTAAGGCAATAGAGAACTTTGAAATAGTTTTATTATCATTTTTTTTATGATTATTAGTAATTTATCGGAATCAACATTTTTATTTGTTAAAAAATATGCTAGAGGCATTTTCCAATTAGCATAAATACCTCTGGCAACAAAAGCCAAAGCATACCTTGCTTCTTTATTAGAACGTTCACCATCACCAAAGTCCTCGAAACCTTCAATCAAATCATATTTATTGGTATAGTCTAAATCAGTCATTATACTCATTTCATCGAAACAAACACTACACGCCCTGTATTTTATAGGTTGATCAAAAAATTTCTTGCTGATATAATCAAAAATATCCCTATTTATGCCAGGTAGACATGTGGAAGATGCCAGTATTGGATTGTAGTTGGTGAAGCGAGTACTACCCCTGACTTATATAAATATTTGTAAGCTGCTGGAGATTTATAGTACAGTGACACACAAATTTTTTTTTCAGCGGTTCTCCATTGTTTTTTTGCTAATCTAAATTGCATTGATGCAAAAGTTTTAGATATGTCACTTTTAAAATCATACTTTTCTAGATTAACAATATTTTTGTTGGTACCTGTGGGTGTGGTGATGGCGGTGTCTGTGGTTACCTTACCGGCCCTTGGTTGGTTAGTCCGAAAGTAAACAGGCTTCAATTCACAAACGTTTATTAATGTTCACACAATACACCCACGAAACGAGAAGGAGTGGAATGTCCTTGATAACAATAAATATTTATATATGTCGTGGATAACGATATCGTTTTATTAAGTTTCTCAATTGATTGTTAATACAGAAGTGCGGCAAACGCGGTGACGTCAGTTGTTTTGCAATGGCGGCACGTGGACAGAGTCGACGTTGGGACACGGACCGAGACACTTCTCTGTTGCGAAACTGTCGGTTTGTCTATCTAAGTGTGTTAACTGAACATTGTTATTTATACTGTGGTTAATATTGTGAATTATAAAGTCACAAGTAATAAATCTCGTATTATCCTATTACGACAAATATGGACCCTTTACCACCAAGTCAAGATGATGACGACTCTATCGCTCAGCCGTCGCTATCTCCGACATATATATAGCACGACCAAATACATAAGCGTTGCTAAGCGCGCGAACAAAGCAAAGGCGAGAACGATGGGATGAAAGGGCACTTGCATTCGGTGTCGAGCGGCGGAGCTGACCAAAGAGTATAGTAATAATACCAAAAGGAAAAGAGAGCCCGCTTGACGATAATTTTGATCTGTGTTTGAATGCTAGCGCCATCTATTATCATGTACTTGAACTAAGTCGCCTGCATGTGAGTGTGTGTGTGTGTGTGTATATATATATATATATATATACACACACGCGTATAGTTACTGTACATATCGGCCAGCTATTAGCACAAAAGGAACAAAACTTCATTTTTAGAAATATATTGTCTGTTTACAGGTAAATCAGAACCGACAATATATATTTCTAATAATGTATGAAGTTTTGTCCCTCTTGTGGTAATAGCTGAATTCGAATGTAACTTGATAGGGATTTTCCAATTACAAATAAAACACTTAAATGAAAATATAAATTTATTTTTTATTTCTATGCTTATTGTAGTACATTTTTGCTACATTTTTCAATTCATCATCCCCGTCATACGACACCTTTCCAGATAAAATTCGGTTAACGACACGACACCAACTATTTATTAAAATATTAATTGTTGTTTACATAAAATATTTTTTTAATTCGCTTTTATGGGTAGAACAATGACAAGGAAAATCATTTAATATGTCCGTTATCCAAACAATTTTGGATCTCAATGAGACTTGTGGAACATGTTTTTTTAATAATGAGTTAGTATTTTTTTGAATTTCATAAAAGTACTCTACTATTTCTTTAGAAGGATAAACCAGCCATTTTTTCTTCTTATTGTATTCTTTACAACTGATGTATGTGTTATTTTCATCATCTGTTTTCCATAATAAGTTTGATTTGCATGAGACACAGCCTTTCACAATATTTTTTAAACATTTTTTTAACACCCAACCACAAACATAATTTCTTTGTCCCAAGTCTTCTTCAATTTCTCTGTCAGAAAATAATTCGTCACTTATATCTAAAATTTCTTCTGAAATATCCTGATTATCTGCCACATCCTGCTTTTCTGTCACAAAGAAATCCAGTGACTGTAAACAGACATTATCATCATTTTCGCAATTTGCATTAATTGAGTGGGGCGAATTGAAATTGTTTAACAAGAGAGCTTTATAAGCACCTTCAAAACATATGACATTTGGTGAATTATTTCTCGCCCCATAGCTACGGATATTCCCGAAGAAATTTTCGACAGGATCCTGGTTGAAAGAACGAGTCATCATGCAATCAAAAGAATATTTTTTTGACAAAATGTTCCACAAGGCTTCGAGCCCTTCAATTGTTTTAACAAAATTGATTGTTGTTGGTACAGTGCCTGTAACTAACCGAATTTTATCACCAGTTTTCTTTTTTGATATAAATTTGATAGACTTTAATAGCATTTTTGCTTTAGTCCAAAGTTTATGATGGGGGACGTTTTTTTAACACACCCTTTATATATTTTTCCATTAGGAATATGTAAAGTGTTAGAATTTAATGAATCAAATAATTTATCAATCAGCGATACAAGAGGTATTATTTGCCGACAATCATTATTTAAAATGCCCCTAGCTGTCAAATGTTCAGCCACAACGGCTACACTGTGGCTGAAGATTTGAGCAGCTATCTTGACGCGCATTTTCTTTATCTTTAAGGGATTTATGTGCTCTTCCGTGATTTTATGTAGTAAGCGAAGTTCCCCAAATGTTTTATCTGCATCATATATATTTTGAAAATACTGCCATTTAACAATTCTCTGTTCGTTTTCATGAATGTACAGTAAATCTTTAGACAAAATATTATTGCGCAAACCTTTTAACAAATGGGGAACATCATAGAGGGGTATGATTTTTTTCTTATTTACCTCTCGGCCCAGGACCGGCCTTTGTGGAAATCCTTGGGGGAGGCCTATGTCCAGCAGTGGACGTCTTTTGGCTGAAGTGATGATGATGATGATGACCTCATAAAAGTCATGTCGCCATTCCTTTCCTCCTCTCAAGATCTTGCTTTTTGAGTCCTGCACTAAAGCCGATATTGCTCCAACATTTACAGAGCTTTGGTCACACACAGAGCATAGGACTATTAAACCAGTGGCTTGCACTTTTTTGATGACTTCAACTATTATTTGTTTTAATTCCCCTTTTGTTAAACTATTTGTGAAGTAGTAAGCCACCGGTTGTTTAAAACTAGCTTTAATACCTTTTATCATAAATACTAACGCATGATCTGCTATTAGGTATTTTTTTTCGGTAGAGCTCACAAAACCTCTCAAGCGGTCGTTTACCATATCATAGGATATTTGCGGTGTCAAAGACATTTCATCAAATATGACTGTACAGAGACGGTGGTCCATTTTCAAGTCCTTAACAGTTTTCGATAACTTTTCAAATATTTAGTGATTTTGAGGTGCATGCATTAATATTTTATCAATTTACTATCTTCTGAAATTTAATTGTTTGACCCCTAAATGTGAGGTGTTGTTACAAACAACAAACTGAAAACCTGTAAACTACTGGGAACCTCTTTTGTCTTTAATAATTTTGATCCTGATTCTTGATTTTGAACATGCTGCTATACATTTTTTCATACTGGCATTATCCAATGATTTACTTTTTTTTAAATTTCAATTATAATGTCACTTTGAAAAATTCTTGGTTTTGGAGTGCACAGAATGTATAAAATTACTTATTTTCGATAGAATATGTCTTGTATTACACAGATAGAGGTATAAAACATTGAAAATAAACTAATACTTTTTTAGAAATTTGCATATAACTGTTTAGTGTAAGAAAATAACCTATGGCATTGTATGACAAATGAATTCATGTTTTGTGAAAGCCTTCCCTTTTAGGTTTGAGCATGTCATGCTTGCAAGACAGTGAAATAATGAGATATTTATAAGCCACATTGGAGAGGGCCCTCATAGTTTCTAAAGGAAGTTTAATCAAAAACACTTCAATACTTTTAGCTTGAAGAAGTACACACTCACAAACTTCCATAATTAAAATAATAGAACAGCAGAACTGAAACTCACCACTGGGGCATCCCAAAAAACACCGGGGAGGCATAATTACAGTAAATATAATCGTCCAGATCGCACAATTCACAAACACGTACTTATAAGTACTGCCTCGGGTTTCAGCCAAGGCTACGGAGGAACTTGGTGCTCAACTCAACGTAACTTGGAATTTCTATCTATTTAGACGAATCAAGTTTATGCGCAAAGAAACAAAAATTCACAACAGTAAACAAGAGTCGCTTGCGCAAAACAATCCGCCATTTTGTGACAAAAACAAATTGTAACGCTTACTATATGGGGATGTCCGATTTAACTATTTAGTATCGATGAATGATTTAATTAAGTTATCGAGTAGTCGATATAAATGCAATTAAAAAAACCGTTGAAAGGTGCTTTCACGGTATTCAAATTTTGGTAAACCTTATATATTTTAATACACATAACAGGTGCACTCGTCCACAAAACAATACTAACCAAAAGGGCACTCGACACTGTAAATTTCTTATCGCTATGTATGATCATTATACTCAAGTATCTTTTATTTTGCTACATAATTAGTTCGAAAATTGCCATAGTTTCTATTTAAATAAGCTATCCACATGATGCCCAGGACCAGCCTTTGTGGAGATCCTAAGTCCAGCAGTGGACGTCTTTTGACTGAAATGATGATGATTATCCACATGATTCATATGGGTTAGTGCGCAAATTAAATTATTCTTTGATTATCTAAATTAACTCATAGAATAATATTATTTGTCATTATTATGTCGACATAAAAAAACGATACAATAAGAGATTGTGTTAGTCCTGTTCGCCTTTCTCCATACAAACATGCATGAATATATTTGGCATGTCACTGGCAGCCTAACAATTGTATGATAGCTAACAATCAAGCCTTACCAACAAGTGATAGGACTTGATCATGTTGTCGAAATTTTATTTTATGTTGTCGAAATATTAATAAAGTAAAATTGCGGAATGAACAATCTACATATTCGAATTATAGATAACATCGAATACATTTACATCACTGACTCGTCTGTCATCATAAATTCGAATTGCTCTATGGCAACAACAACATTTAGCAATATTGCCAATAAAAATATATCGCGAAACATTTTAAAATAAAATTTAAGATAATTCAAATTTATTTCATGTTGTTTTGAATTAAGTAATATCTCAATCCTGTGTATGAATATAATTAATCAATAAATACAGTTAATTTCTAATGATGCTATACTTGTGCCATCTAGTGAAATTAAATAGACGTTTCTATGACCCTAAATAATTATAGGACATGATTATAGAGGGCGCTATAAAGCAAAAAAATGGCGGCTGTTCTAAGCGTGAACCCATGGAGCTGACTGCGGGCCGCTCAGAACGATGCGCGGCGCGCGCGCAGGTAGCGGTAGGCGATGCCATGCACTGGCTAGCGCGCGGTTCCACTGGACCGGCCGGCTAGTCCATACTGCACGATGTATTTAAGTATTTGTGTGATGTGTTAATGTAGAATTAATCGTGTATGTATGTTTGTGTGTATATGTAAATAAATGTGTAAGTGTGTGATTGTATAGTAGTGTGTTTGTATGTGTGACTGAGGTCGCCACATACCTATTTTATTTCTTAGTCTATTATATTTGGTTTTTTCTTTTTTTAATAATTTACATGTATTTTGTAATGTTAATTTTAATTTTTTACCCTTGGATGTATCATTTAAAAAATTAGCTTTTCTTGTTATGGGTGTGCCTAAATATAAGTTGGTATCAGATAGCCCTTCTTCATCATTATGTTCTCTTGACTGCGGTGCTTTGTAGACCTTAGTCGGAGTCAGTACTTTCAACACCGGTGATTTTACAGGACCGAGAAGAAAAGCGATAAAACATGTCTACCATTTTTCATAAATTCTTCAGGATCAGAACATTTTATGCTTAAGGTCGTAGCAGACATATACGCTCGGAAAGGGATCGGCACCGTATCGCCTTTTCGCCTCGCCTTCGAACAGGCGTCAACCTAACGTTAGCACGTAACAAAAGCGGATCAGCAGCTCCGATACGTCGCCTCGTCTACGGCTAGGCGACGCTGCGCTTACGGATGGCCGACCGCTGATTGATATGGCTGGCCCCAGATCAGTTTCTACAAATTCAATAAAAACACGAGCGCATCACAGCGGGATGTTGCCTTGTGTGAATGACACGACAGCACTGGGAAGGGAAGTTTGCTCCAGGCAGGCTAAGGGAGCGGTGAGAGGGGCAAGCGGGAAGAAGAGAAGTAAGCGCGGTGGCGGAGAGGCGTAAGCACGTGAACGGCGAGCTGTAAGCGCGGGGACTGCTGGTTGACCACGCGCTGTACGACGTTCGTGAGCGTGTCCCGACGCGAGTCGTTTACGTTACGATTCCGATTAGTGTGCTTTGCGGTATGGAGTTTCATACAAATAATACTGAACGCCTCAAGTTGATACGGACGGTGCCAATCCCTTTCAGACTTGATATGTGTGCTATGTCCTTCTTTTGGATAACTACCAATATAATAGCCATGACCAATACATTACAGACCTTATGTAGGACTGAACATATTATGTTCATGTGCATATGCAGTTTCTAGCCGGGGGGGGGGGGGGGGGCTTTAGTTAGTTGACTAACTAGTCGAATTCCCGACTAGATGTCGTAGACGCTTAGACAAGACGAGACGTTTAGTTCAGTAGTGGGTCGTCGACGATTTCACAGTCGACTTTTATCGTCGATGAAAAACTATGTAGTTGAAAAAACGGTCGCTAAGACGAGACGTTTAGTTTACATTGTTGATCGTCCATTGGTAAAGGACATAAACTTCACCGAAATTTATTAGACAACAATAGTTAAAATATATTTACAAGCATGTTGAAATGAACCCCCCTTCGTACTTTCCCAGGCTTAGGACTGGCAGGTTTATTAATTTAGATAGCTAATAGAAAATAATAAGATCAAATTATTTAGGTTAAATATTATGAACCTGGGGTAACAATTCGAGTTCGCGACAGCCTTTTTTACAGTCACCTTTGACCTGTGCTGTAACGCATTCAAATGAAACAAAAACAATAATGTAAACAAAAAAACTCATTTGCAATCCAATGCTTTTTAAATAATAAATGCAACACAAAATATACTTACACTAATCAAAATATCTAGTTTATTTTGATCTAGCAATAAGCTCAGTGTTCAAGTCGTCGTTACAGCCCATAAATTACCCACTACTGGGTCGGGCCTCCTCCAAATTCATGGAGGGAATTAGCCTGCTGTGCCACGCTGGCAAGACGGGTTAAAACCAGTGCGCACGTATTAAAACTAAAAATGTTTTTTTTGTTCAATGTACGAGGGTGAATCAAAAAATTCTTGGAATCAATATTAAAAAATGCAAAGATTTAAATAATAATATTTTATTTTTCTACATAATCTCCCTCCAATGCAATGCATTTAGAATAACACGTTTCTAACTTCCTTATTCCTTGTGAAAAAAAATTATTTTCTTGACTCTCGAAAAAGTCCTCTACGGCAGCTATAACCGCGTCATTATCGTGAAATTTTGTTCCACGAATTTCCTCTTTTAATTTTGGAAATAAGTGAAAATCACTTGGGGCTAAGTCCGGAGAATATGGTGGGTGGTCAAGGAGATTGAAGCCAGCACAGCGGATTGCGTTGAGCGCAACTTCCGATCGATGGGCAGGAGCGTTATCTTGAAGGAACAACACGCCCAACGACAGTTTTCCACGACGTTTTTCTTTAATCGCTTCACGCACTTTCGGGATTAAATTTGCATAATAGGGTCCAGTTATCGTCTGGCCTTTTGGCATGTAATCAATAAAAAGGATTCCTTCACTATCCCAGAACACAGAGGCCATAACTTTGCCAGCGGAAGGAGCAACTCGAAATTTCTTAATGGATGGAGAGGATGGTCGTTTCCAAGACATGCTTTGTCTTTTAGTTTCAGGATCAAAATGGTGGACCCACGTTTCATCCATGGTGACAAGACGACGGCAAAAATTATCCCAATCACGCTGGAACATTTCGAGATTACGCTTGGAAATTTCCAAACGTCGCTTTTTGTTTTCGTCGGTTAACATTCGTGGCACCCATCTTGCAGACACTTTTTTGAACCCCAGTGAATCAATTAAAATGGATTGAACGCTACCAAAAGATATCTTTAGGATCTCAGCTATATGTTTTATAGTCATTCTTCTGTCTTCCAAAACCAGATTCTCAACCTTTTTGACATTTTCTTCTGTAACGGAGGTTGAAGGCCGCCCAGAACGCGGGTCATCTTTACAGCTTGATCTACCTCTTTTAAATTCAGCCACCCAGTACGCAACCGTAGAATAGGGTACAGCATCACCCCCTAATGTCTGCTGAATGTCCAAAAAAATTTCCTTCTTAGACATTTTTTTCAAACTGAGATATTTTATCACCGCACGTAACTCACTTTTATCCATAATTTTGACTTTTTAGCAACTCGTTGCACAAAAAAATTTATTACATGCGAACGAACTGACAAAAACAAGTGACAGTCTGCATAAATATAGTGTGATAGACACTCTTTAATTTGAATATCGAACTTGATCCAAAAAGGTTTCATATATATGCACTTCTAAGAACTTTTTGATTCACCCTCGTACATTGACGCTTCAATATGTAATGACTAATGATAGTCCCATCCCATCACATGACAGCAGAGTTCAATGAATTGCAACTCAATCTATCTATGCGTTATGATTTCGGCTCGACTCGCACCCACGGGCGGTGAGGTTAGCGGGGCGGGGGAGCGTAGAGAGCCGCAAGAGCGCGCGCGCGTCTCGTATCGCCGAACTTCGGGCGCCTGCCTTCGACCGAACAAACACTCGTTCGTTGCGTTGATGCGACGACCGATTCGCGAAGCTGTTCATTCATAAACATGTTTATCAGTCAACTATAAACTAGTCTTATAGTTCACGGCAAAGAAACAGTCGAAGAAACTGTTCGTTCATTCAACTCGCCATGTATGCGTTCTGTTATACGCCTTATATGTTCCCTGTCCTGCCGACTCGCGCGCTTCCCTTTTGTTCATTCATCATTAGTTAGAGTATAAGTACACCTCTCCTATCCCGGCACTAGTCAGTCTTCATCCATACTCCATCCCGGTCGTAACGCTGCTATTTTTCATTTGTACTAAATATATTTGTGTGTGTGTATTAAAAACCTTTTTTTAAAAAGCTTCACGAGTTTTCCATTATAACATTGGTGGCAGTGGTGGGATTTCCCGCGTTTTGGAAATCCACGGAATACGTCTCCGCGCTCGTGAAAAGTGAAAGCCAAAAAGTGAAAAGTGAAAACTAAAAAGAAAACACAAACCTTACTACATCCAGCACGCGTTAACGACCCTTGAAGACTCCATCCGACCATCGTGTCCACTGCATCTGAAAATACTTACCTGATCACAGTGATCAGCTCTGATACCAGTCTCCGAATCCCGTACATCTTCGTCGCTATATCCTGAAAAAGAAAAACCTACCGGACAAACGCCGCTCTTCATCACCGCTGGTCCTGACGCAGCCTCCTGAAAGCAGCCATATGAAGTCAATAACCACGTGCGCAGTTGTCATTCTATGCATGTAACTCATTGGTCTCTGCTTTAAAATAAGTCCTTAACCTTAAGACTTGTCTCGAACTGTACCTGTATTATGCCTAAAGTGCCCAAAGTAGAGGACGACAAAGAAAATTCCGAAACTAAGTTGTGTGTCCACAGGAAATTGACATCCTCCTGAGCCCTATCCCTTCGAACTCGAGGAAAACTAGGCAGACAACTACCATCACTACTATCGAAATGGAATTAAATGTGCTTTTTAAGTTTATTAAACCCTTCGACGGGTCAAGGGATAAGCTAAGCTCTTTCCTAAATAACTGTGAAAATGCCATCAGTCTAGCCTCTGAGGCACAGAAACATATTCTTTTTAAATTTATTTTAGCCCAACTAGAAGGCAAAGCCGAAACCGCGTGTTCCATTAAGGAATTTGAGTCATGGGATCAATTACAAACATTTCTAACAACCCAATTCGGTGAAAGGAAGCATTATGCCCACCTTTTGACCGACCTGCAGGAGTGCCGTCAAACCCATAATGAACCCGTGAGTCAATTCGAGTTACGTGTTGAAACGTGCCTTTCAAAATTATTAACCGAAGTAGGTCTATCTAACAAAAAGAAATCGGAGTTAATTGGTCGCATAGCCGCCATGGAGGACTTGGCACTACATACACTTCTGCTTGGTCTCAACCCACAATTGTCAAACCTAGTACGAAGCAAAAACCCGAGCAATCTTAACGAAGCTATAAACTTCGCGGTTTCCGAGGAAAAAATATTAAACTTGTTGCACAAAAGAACCATTCATGCAACAATGCAACGACAAACTCCCAAACCCCGATACTACAATAATACACTTCAACCTCAACAATCGCTAAACGTTCCTAGAAACGATTACAGACCTCGAGGCCAAAATCAAACATTCTGCCGGTACTGTAAAACACCGGGTCATAGTATCGAGAACTGCCGGAAACGGCAATACAACAACCAACGGTTCTCAAACCAAAATGTAAACTCACCGGGCCAATCTTACAGACCAAATCCGGTCCACTTTATGCAATCCAATGACGAACCGAACTATATCGTAGATGACTCTCGCGATGAGGTGGACGACCCAAAAAACGAATAAAGGTCTCGGTTAGGTGCCGTACGAGACAAAGTAATGCGAAAATCGGCATCAAACATAAAATCATTTCCGCCGTAATTAGGCCCCCTGTTTCCGCTGAGAGTCAGCCCACTGTATCCACTGTATCCGCCATTAATAGGCCCCCTGTTTCCGCTGAGAGTCAGCCCACTGTATCCACTATATCCGCCATTATTAGGCCCACTGTTTCCGCTGAAGATCAGCCCACTGTATCCACTACTACACCCGCCATAATTAGGCCCACTGAACCCGCAGTTTCCGCCACGAATAGGCGCTCCGTATCCAATGTTTCCGCCGATAATAGGCTCTCTGTTTCCACTAAAAGTCAATCGATCATACCCACCGTATCTGCTGAAAATCAGCCCACTGCATCTCCTGTTTCACTTAAAGAACAGTCGTCTCTATCCGCCGAATCACAAACCCCTAAAACTCTGCAAGTTTACGAAATATCTAACAATCATTCGAACCTTATACTACCTCATATAGTAGTACAATCATCCATTACCGACACTCCACTAAGCCTTCTTATCGATTCTGGATCTTCAGTTAGCCTCATTAAAAAGGGTAGCATAAAATTAAAAAAGGCCTTAATTTAGGAACCTGTGATTATAAAAGGCATTGATCCAACGGAGGAAGCAACCGAAACATGTGGTCACTTCAAGTTGGATTTCGTTTCATTAAATTCAAATTATAAACCTACATACCACAAATTTCACGTCGTAGATAATATCAACCTACCTTACGACGGTATACTAGGTAGCGACTTTCTTAAATCCTGCAAATGTACTGTAGACTACTCCATCGACTCGTTATACATTAAAAATCAAAAACTATCTCTTCATTTTCATGAACCTACTTACATTATACCTCCTCGTACCGAAACTGTTATTGAATGCTCCGTCTCTAACCCTGAAATCAGCACAGGCCTCATCCTAGACCAAAGTCCCTCTAAAGATCTCCTAATAGCAAATTGCCTCGTAACCGTAAAAAGCAATAATCGCATTAATCTCACGATAGCCAATGTCTCCGAAACACCTATCCCTTTAAAATCAAACCTAAATTTAACCTTAACTCCTGTAAACGTCAATTGCCTATCAAAACATCAAAGGAATCCTGATGATTCAATCCAACGAACCAATGAAGTCCTACAACAATTGCGAGCATCGCATCTTAACAATGAAGAAGCTCAATCTCTTTTCGAAATCTGTTCCGACTATTCAGATATCTTCTACTTACCTGGTGAAAAACTATCCTTCACCCAAGCACTCAAACATGAAATTAAAACTACATCCGATGTCCCTGTAAACACGAAAACCTACAGATTTCCTGAAATTCATAAATCAGAAGTACAAAAACAAATCAATCAAATGCTCGATCAAGGCATAATTAAACCATCCGTTTCACCTTGGTCTTCTCCAATCTGGATTGTTCCCAAAAAGCGAGACGCATCTGGCGAACAGAAATGGCGGATCGTAATCGATTACAGAAAACTTAACGACATCACTGTAGGAGACACATATCCAATACCTCAAATAACCGAAATTCTTGATCAATTGGGGAAGAGCAAATACTTCTCCACACTTGATTTGACTTCCGGTTTCCATCAGATCCAAATAAAGGAAGAAGACGCACCTAAAACGGCCTTCTCTGTCCCAGAAGGACACTTCCAATTCATTCGCATGCCGTTTGGTTTAAAAAACGCTCCTTCCACTTTCCAAAGGTTAATGAATACAGCATTAACTGGGCTCCAGTGGGTGTGCGCTGTTTTGTATATCTCGATGACATCGTGATATGCCTCGTTGGTCTAGTGGTTAGATGTGCCGCCTTTGGATCAACGGGTCCCGGGTTCGATTCCGGGGTCGGGCGAGTGTCTTTGTCTAAACCAGAGGCACTGGCGCGGAGTCTGGGTGTCATTTCGATCTATAATATGTATGTATTTACAAAAAAAAATTATATAAGTAGTTTATCATCCATCTCGTTACCATAACACAAGCATTAAGTTGCTTAGCTTGGGACGAGATGGCGTTGTGTGAAATGTCCAAGGATATTTATTATTATTATTTATTATTATCTACTCCTATGATCTTCAGTCCCACATCACCAACCTAACAACCATCTTTCAGAGATTGAGAGAATTCAATCTCAAACTCCAACCAGAGAAATGTGAGTTTCTCATGCGGGAAGTGGCTTATCATGGACATATCATTACTGAAGAAGGAGTCAAACCTAATCCTGATAAAATAAAAGCAGTGACTCAATTCCCTACGCCTAAATCACCAAAGGACATCAAATCTTATCTAGGATTGGTCTCTTATTATAGACTCTTCATCCCTGACTTCTCTAAAACGTCTAAACCTCTCACGACTCTCCTTAAAAAGGATACGCCATTCGAATGGCAAAATCAGCAGGAACTGGCCTTCCAAATCCTTAAAACGAAACTTACTTCCGCGCCAGTACTCTGCTATCCTGACTTCACCAAACCTTTCACCCTGTCAACCGATGCATCCAATCATGCACTCGGTGCTGTACTATCTCAAGGACCCATCGGTAAAGACAAACCCATCGCATATGCCTCTCGAACTCTAAATAAAAGTGAATGCAATTATAGCACCACGGAAAAGGAACTCCTTGCCATCCTATTCGGCTGCAAAACGTTTCGCCCATACCTATATGGCAGGCCATTCCTAATCGTCACTGACCATCGACCCCTTAAATGGCTTTTCAACCATAAAGATCCCTCCAGTAAAATGCAAAGATGGAGACTTAAACTCGAAGAATACGAGTATGAAATCGTCTACAGAAAAGGAAAATTGAATACTGCTGCAGATGCTCTCTCTAGATTTCCGGTAAATCCTATATACAATTCAGACAATAATGCTTTAGATAAAGATCTCTTAGATTTAGCAATATCACCCGCATCATTTAACCTTGATGAGATCAACCCTGATCCCGACCAAGGAAACCCTACTGCAGATGATCTTCTTATTTCTGACTCTGATCTTTTGCAAATCAATTCTCCACAGAGTCAAATAATTCCAGATCCAATACCGGACTCTAATAACCGACCTGATTCTCCTTTACCTTCAACAAGCAACAACCCTGACACACCCGTAGACGACTATCCTACCTTCCTAAAAGCAATGTCCAACAAAGACAAACACTTTAATACAGAAATCGTCGAACATAACGAGAACCTACTTAAATGTCCCTACAAAACAGTTCTAGTCCCGACTTCGATTGACTTAGACGAATCCAATCCTTATGTCTCCGAAATCCTAAATGATCCTGTAATTAATACTAAAATCCAAGAAACCGAAAGGGAACTCTTTTCGTTCGTTAAAGTAGAACTAGGTAATAAAAATTATTACCTATTGTTTACCAAAGTACATCACTTTGACGAAGCATCCTATCCTGAAATCTTCCAAACCCTTAAGACAATACGAAACGAACTCGTCGTATTCAACGACTCTAATGAAATCGGTATATCCGATATGAGGAACCCCTTTGAGAAACACTCTTTCACTAAATTATATAATATCCTTTCCTATCTTTTCCATAACTCGGAGATCAAAATTCATATCTACCACAACACAATTATATATCCTTCTCCAACCGAAATCGAACAAATTCTTAAACAAAATCATGACCTTCCTATATCTGGACATCTGGGATCCGTCAAGATGTTTAAACGAATACAAGAAAGATATTATTGGAAAGGCAAGCGCACAGACATAGAAGATTATGTACGGCGCTGTCCATCCTGCCAAATCAACAAAGCCCTTAGGAAAACGAACAGAGCGCCTATGCAAATCACCACAACGTCCACTGGCCCATTTCAGCGCATAAGCTCTCGATGTCGTTGGCCCACTTCCAGAATCTGGAACTGCTAAACTAAAGTACATACTTACTGTACAAGACGATCTTACCAAATTCTCAACAGCATACCCTATGCGGAGTGTCACTGCAGAAGAAACCAGTGTCTGTCTCATTCACTTTGTGTGCCTATTCGGTATACCTAAAACCATCCTTACGGACCAAGGCACAAATTTTACATCGGAACTTTTTAAGGAAACCTGTAAGTTCCTGAAAATAAAACAGCTCTGGTCAAGCCCATACCATCCGCAAACACAGGGAGCTCTAGAAAGAAGCCATTCAACCCTTAAGGAATACTTAAAATCCTTCGTTGATCCGAACCTTAATAATTGGCCAGGATATGTATATACTGCTATACTGTTTTTTTTTTTATTTATTCTGTTACTACACCACAGACTTGTAGTCCGTGTTCTTTTGAGCAATGAATGGTAGTTATTTGCTCTTTTTTTTTCTTTCGTCTGTCGTACCCTGCGCCTCGGCACCTGGGACATTGGTGTTTCATTTAACCTACTCTCAGTAGGTGCTTCCTTAGCTTATGTTTGGTAGTAGCTGTTTGGTCTTGATATTTAAATTATATTCCGTGTCCGTGATATTTTCTGCTGATCAAGGTTTTCGATCGCCTTGTTGTTCCTGGCCTTTATTGCCATTTTCATGTTGTATTCCTGGATGGTGTGGTCGTCTGCAGCCAGGGCTTGCTTTATAAGTCTTCCAATAGCGTCGTTGTTGTTGTCTGTGTAGTATGTGCAGTTCTCAGTGTGTCTTGAAACTGCTACTACAGCATGGGGAACGCTATCGTGCAGTTGCAGTTTTGCTGAGAGTGTTTGCATTATGAGAACATTTGCGTAGGTTAATCCCTGAGCTTCGTGGATTGTTAGGATGATTGAGCCTTCCCCTCTCCCGTAGCCCTCCATGGTTAGGGCCTCCTTCTCTGCCTGTGTGTGGACGATAAAAAGGGTATTTCCTAGGGCGGGGGGTATTCTTACTCCAGTTATTCTTCTCAGCTGCAGCGATCTGACTTTGCGATTGGAGGAGTAAATTCCGCTGTATACCTCACTTAGGGCGTATGAGTACACAGCATTTCCTCGCTGATTCTTGCGACGCTTGTTGGAAGTTTATAGGTCAGTGAGAATAGGTTTTCTCTTTCTATATAAGGCAGTTGATTTACGTCTCCCAGTAGGACAATTTCTATGCTTTTCGTCAGTTGCGCGGCCATTACGATGGCTCCAAAATGGTTCAAAGGGCCTCGTCAATAATGAGACGATTTGCTGGCTCTTTGACACCGTTGACTAATATGGAAGCCATCGTGCGTACTCGGTTTCGGGCAGTTGCTCCTAGGCGGTGCGACACTCTTTCTGCTAGGTCTTTGGCAGCTTCAGACGTTGTGGTAATTATTATGTCTTGTGCTGGCCGAAACTCGTTTATTACCCATGTAGACTTTCCGCAGCCGGGGACTCCATTTACCCACTTAACTTTTGGTGTTGTCCAATAGTCCCACGACGCAATTTCAGCTTCTGCTTTTTCTATTATTTTATCTTCTAGCATTGTCTTGGTGCACTTTGCTGTTACTACTACGGGATCTTCTGTAGGTGTTTTGAATTTACTATACTGCTATACTTACTTATAATACAAATGTTCACACCGTATGAACTTTTATTTGGGCACAAACTTGGGCATGTAGCTGTATGTAGGATACTCAATATCTGCAATTATATGTGGTGGGGAGAAAATGAGAATGCGACAAGAATCTATCATCTACATCATAATAAGCGTGTACCTATAAAAAACAGAAAATAAAAATTAAATTAAAAATTTTAATAAACCCCCGACACAATGACCTACGTTCCCTTTAAAAAGTTAAAAATAATAAAAATACATCGCGTGGGGGGACCGCTCCTACTTATTTATTACCTGGCCCGTGGTGCATGGGGTCATTGTGTCGGGGGTTTATTTAAATTTTTAATTTAATTTTTATTTGTAATGTAATAATGTAATAATGTTATCTCAAATAACAGTGCTATTAATCGTAACTACAAATGAAAGTAATAATCATTGTTAACTAACTAAAATAAATTAAATTTTGGCGAGTTATGGTTTATAAAATGTATGTCAGTCAACTTTGACACTCTACGTTGGAAAAAAATGTACTACACTACCTATGGCAGGTTTTTTTAAAAGATGGCCCATTTAGTGTAGACTTCAAAATAGTACAACACTTGCCACTTTTTATGCCAATAAAACTGCTATTTCGTATTTTTTGCGAAAAGAACTCATGGAAAATTTAATCAAAATAAAACGGTAAATTATCGTAACACTTTATTATCCTCCTAAAACTAAAGCAGATGCTCAAATTGTTTCCCTCCAGCACGAATACAAGCTATGCATCGCCTCAGAAATGACCTGTTCACCAGTCTTGCAAATCTCCTCGCATTGATTTCTTCTGATGCTGCATCAATTTTTTGGCGCAATTCTGTTACATTTTGAATTGGTTTTGAGTAGACCTTCTCTTTTATGCATCCCCAGTAAAAAAAACTATTGGATTCAGGTCTGGGGACCGTGGGGGCCATGAAACTGGTCCAAGGCGTCCGATCCATTTACCGGGATATAATTCGTTTAATTATTCTCTTACAGGCCGGGCATAATGTGCTGGGCTACCATCTTGTTGATACCACATTTCTCTGTAGATGTTGAGTGGTATATCTTCTAGCAATGTCGGCAAATCATTATGAAGAAAATGCAAGTAGGTGGCGCCATCTAAATTTTCAGTCAACTCAAATGGTCCAATTATTTGACCATTTATTATTCCTGTCCACATGTTGACTTTAAATTGGTATTGGGATCGATCCTCACGCATCAAATGCGGGTTTTCCGTATGCCAACCATGAAGGTTATGCAAGTTTAAATAACCATCTCTTTTAAATGTCGATTCGTCTGTCCACAAAACTTTATTTAGTAAATCCGGATCTTCACGAATTTTCGCTAACATGGTTCTGCAGAAATCAACTCTGGGTGCGTGATCACGTGTTAACAAGCTCTGCACACGTTGTACATGGTAAGGATGAAAATCGTATCGTTTTAAAATTCGATGTGCGGTCGCCACACCCGTTGAAATTTCAATCGCACGTACTGAGGTACTGGGGTCATTTTCAACTTCATTCAAAACTTCAGCGTCGTAGTTTCCTTGAGGTCTCCCACCAGATGTACGAGCACTGGGTAATCGTCCTTCCGAGTATGATGCGTGCACATTTTGGAAGACACGTAAATAAAATAAATAAATAAATAATCTGGGTGCCGCTCCACATTCGGGTACCTCTCCCGATACAGTCGAGCTGCAGCAGAGGCATTACAACGGCACTCACCGTAGATAAAATGCATATTTGCATATTCTTGCGGTGTGTACAATTGCACTGCACAAAGTCCAAAAAACAAAGCCAGAGTCGTCAAGTACGGATAGAGTATCAAGTCCAGGGGGGCAATTCTCGTGCAGTAGAGATACATCTATATTCGAGATAACGGTAGAGAATGACGTCATCACGAGCGAAAATCTATTAAAGCTATTCTCGCCATGTCGATTCCGATATATGTCTATGGAAAGCCGTGCGAGATGCTACGACTGGTCGGGACCGGTCGAGACGTCATCTCTATCATGATCTTGATCTCTATTTGGATTTAGCAAACGTCAAATTGGTTGTCATTTGCAATAAGTAAGGTCGGAAATAGTTACTTAAAATTTTGTTAAAGTGTTGTAGGCATGACTGACGAATTTATTATCGATTTCGTGCAAAACATAATAAGGGAAGCCACGTTTTGTGGGCGCCGTTTAAAGAATTTAGGGTCTCGGCTATATCTCGCCAGCGCCTTTCGCTATCCTTCTCCGTGAAAGCCGACGAAAATGTACCGATCCGCAGTTGGGGATCGGGTTCTAGCAACTGGATGAGCATCTGTTTTTGCTGTACAGACGGGCACATCTGCCGCAGCTGCACGTTTTCCATTTTCATTTATTTATTTTTAATCACTACAAAGTGTAAAACATAGTCGCTGTCGTCTGTCCGTCCCTATGTATGCTTAAATCTTTAAAACTACACAACGGATTTTGAAGCGGTTTTTTTAATAGATAGAGTGATCCAGAAGGAAGGTTTATAATATGTATATTACATGCATAATTTAATTTTAAGTTAAGAATAAAAAACAACAGAACACACCCCATTTAGTGACAGTTATTGTTGTCTATGAATGATGACATTAGAAAGCATTCCTTTACAACTGTGTATATAAAAAATAAAACCTTTATTTATTATTAATAACTTTAGTTATTTTAAACTTTCTTTCTTAATACGTTGAATTATATTTTAAAAATAAATTTTAAGGGTCAGAAACATATTTAATTACAATTTTACAACATGATACTACGTCACGAGCGTTTTAAAAACGCTCAAATTACGTAAAACGGAATGCGTCCAGCTTTAGGGCCCGTATTATTAGACGTTACTCAGCCCAAGATACCGCACTTGATATGAATTTTTAAGTTTGCACCCAGCAAAAATTTCATCTCACGTCAAATTTGTACAGTCAGTTTTGGGCTTGTAAATAAATATTTTTTTACTATGAAATATGGTTATATTTATTTTTTGAATAAATGATAACCCCTTGGATAATTTTAAATAATAATATCTATAGGTTATCGCATTAATTTTCGAAATATATAACTTCAAAGTCCGAGAGAACCCAAAAAAATATAGCGTTCCTCTCGTTCCAGTCAGTTTTGGGCTTGTAAATAAATATTTTTTTACTATGAAATATGGTATTATTTATTTTTTTGAATAAATTTTTACCCCTTGGATGATTTTAAACAATAATATCTATAGGTTATCGCATTACTTTTCGAAATATATAACTTCAAAGTACGAGAGAACCCAAAAATTATAGCGTTAATTATGTCTATTAGAGATTTCTTTAGTCTATCACGATTTGTGCTGAGAATACAGAAATAGAGATTTTAATCTCTATTAACGAGATTTTATACTAGAGATCGAGTTCAAAATCTCTATCTCTATTCCAAATTATGTCTACCGTCGTGGGAATTGGCCCCCAGGGTCACAAGCCAAAGTCGATAGTACGAAAGTAACACGATTACGAGAGATGCGCAGTAAACGAAGAAACGATGCGTACTAAATGTTATTGTTTAAATTTTATTATAAACGACTGATGAGTCGTTGTGAGTGAGACGGATAGTGACGCCTCATTTTGAAAAATACCATAACTACTATCCATTTCTTTTGATCACTTTTGTTCATTACAAACAATGGAGACTTCGAACTTTTCAAACAAAAGAATATCAGGTATTTTTTTTTAAATGAGGCATCCCTACGCATAGCATACGAAATAGAAGTTTTATTGGCAAGAAAAGTGGCAAGTGTTGTACTATTTTGAAATCTAGACTAAATGGGCCATCTTTTAAAAAAACTTGATAATAAAGTGTTACGATAATTTACCGTTTTATTTTGATTAAATTTTCCATGAGTTCTTTTCGCAAAAAATACGAAATAGCAGTTTTATTGGCAAGAAAAGTGGCAAGTGTTGTACTATTTTGAAGTCTACACTAAATGGGCCATCTTTTAAAAAAACCTGCCATAGGTAGTGTAGTACATTTTTTTCCAACGTAGTGTCAAAGTTGACTGACATAAATTTTATAAACCATAACTCGTCAAAATTTAATTTATTTTACTTAGTTAACAATGATTATTACTTTCATTTGTGGTTACGATTAATAGAACTGTTTTTATTATATATAATTTGACATAACATTATTAAAAAAATCACTGTAAAATTGTAAAAATTGCGATCACAGTACCTAAAAATGCGACCAAGGGTGTCAAATTTTTAACTTTTTCGAAAAATGTCTATCATCGCTTGACTAAGTGGTAGGTACCAGGTTATCGTTGAGTTTTGGGACACCCTGTATATACAATGGCTTCGCCTCTGGATTCTCCAAACAGAAAATGAGTAATCGCTATCGCAATAGCTATCGTAATGTCAGCTCGATAAGGCCTGATACCGCACTAAAGTGTACTTTTGTAGTGATAGGATAGTGAAAATATCGATTTATTAATTTTTTAAAATGTTATGTAGCACCCGCCAATCATGAACCATCCATAACCCAAACATAATAAGAAACAAACTTAAATTTGTGCATGCTTATCTTTACAACAGTCTATGCAAAATGACTGATTGCACTTGACACAGACTGTCTTGATTTTTTTTACTTTCTTCTTAGCTTTTAAGGAAGTCAATGTCACCCTCAGCTTTTCGTAGCACTGTGCACAATTTCTTTCACACACAATCAGTTTCAAAAATGTGTCCATATGTATTGTTCATAGGATTGTGCTTATATACGTGTCCCGTTCTATAGCACATACACAAGATAATAGTGACGTAACGTATTAGGTGTTAAGTGGTAACCGTTATCCTTCTCCATATAATACAAGCATGACATAAGGATAAGGGGAGGGTAATGTAGGGTAGGGCCGGGCAGGGCAGCTCAGGGCACGATAGGGTAGGTAAGGGTCGGTCAGGAAATGGTATCGTAATGCAATTTAACCGAAAGTATATTATAAGTTACCAAAACATACGATAAAATAGGTAGCTGTTCATTACATCATAATAAATTTGTAGAATATGGAGATATTTAGTAAGGAATAAATGCTCTTAGTACCTACTACTTAGTACCATTTATTATTACTCATGCTCTGTATTATTCTAATCTTACTACAGCTTACTTACTTTTTCATATGTAACGTCAACTTTTGTTTCTATTTTAATGATTACTTTTACATTTCTTAGATAAATCAAAGTTACAGTACAGAAGTGATGAATAGTGCAGTATTTGTTATTAGATATTACATGGAAAAAATATGTGTTAATGAAACGTATAGCTATCGGCATACAATTGGAGTCACGAGCCACGTATGCCATATAAAACATCATGCGGTACCAGAAAATAATATAAATAACATACCGCTTATATAGTAGTCAAACCCGGGCCATACACACGATCGAGCAATTGGGTACTTGAGCAAGAAATCATTAGACACTCTTGTAGCCGAAATTGGAGATATAACAGCAGACTCCAGAGTTTAAGATACAGCAAAACAAAAGCACCCTGCAGTCCCCAGAGGGACAAGTAGTCGGACAAGATGCTTGACGTCATGCAAACTATTACTTTTTTATTTATGAATTTCTTGTCGTCGTTGTTGACCGAACATGGTGGTAAAAGATGTAGTCCCCAGCATAATCCTACAGAAAGATTTGGTTACTTACTCTCAAAGCTTATTTTCTTTCCGGTTAACGATTCAATTATAGCTTCAGTAAATTTTTTCTTAGATCTTTTATCGTTTTCCATATTATAACAGATCCAGGCGTTTACCAATGCCATCCCGAATAAATACTCCATTCCTAAACCATTTCAGGCCCCTTTTCAGAGGCGCGTAGTAAGAGGACATTTGGTCACTATAATATTAAACTCACGAGCGCGAGCGCGACCTCTAATCGTAGCAAGCACAACGCTACTGGCGGCTCGACGCATACGCATCTGCCCAGTGCGGCAACAGGTCGCTATCGGTCATCCACCAAAACAGGCCCGCCCCCGCACTGAGACAACTTTTTTTAATTCTATGCGGCGGCGGGCGAAACAGGTCTGCCGCATTAGAGAAAGAGAAGACCTCTTTTTCCCGTCCGCACAGTGATTTGGTACAGCGTTGGGCCGATTGTGGGTCATCCGCAGTGAACGTGTTAAAGAAGTTATGGAAATGTTATGATTTTCACTTGAAATGTGTTATATTGTTTCCCTATGGGTTTGTCCGGGGGTGATATTATTGCTAAGAGTAATGAATAACTATAAAGTGCTCCAGCGAGGAAAGGTATTTAATTACTTTACAGAGCGCGATTTATTACAAGTACGCGACTTGACCAGGCGGCGTATGCAAGCTACTGGCGGAACCGCGGGGTATTGCTTGTGTCAGCAATTTACCAATACCATGTGTCCCTACAGTACACCCTTCCTAAAATTTTGTGCATAAAATTTTAAACAACATAAAACTATTAACAAATGTACTAAATTTCAAAGTTATAATTTTACACGATTAGTCAGTGACCAAGAACAAATCGAACAAATTAACAAATCAAACTACTTGAAACGCTACAACTGCTGATTCGCCGTAGCAACGCGCTGGCCAAGTTTATATTACATTACACAGAAATCGCAGTAAAACCATTGCTGATAGTCATCACAAGTGCATACTAAGAAATAATCTGTAAGTTAAACAATTCTAACACAATACAGGTCCGTATTCAGTACGTTACAATTTACACCAGTCACAACAAATCACATGCATAAAATAGAACAAATGTTACCCATCTTAATCTAGTTTTAGATTACCTTACTTTAACGAAACACATAAATCACAATACCAGTACACAATACACTAACTGAAAACATAAAATCGCTACAATTAAACCATATTATCTACAATTGTCATATTTTACTTAAGCACAGAACTACCATTCACTGCAAAATGTCTGAATTAAATACAAAAGATCTCTGTGACTAGGAGAAAACAATGTGTGTGGGCCTCTCTCCTCTCTGCTCCGAGGTCTGCGGCTGTATGGTGGAAGGTCGTTCTTGCTGATTCTTCATCCACGAGGATGCTAACTCTTTTTGTAACCACTGGCGAGCTCCCCTGCAACAACGCACGCACGACCTGCGCGACAGCACTAACGCGACCACGACTACTAATACTACGACGATCGCACGCAGTATCTCTACCTTGTGCTCCATGTTCTTGTGCTGTTCCATGTTAACTTGAGTGTTGGCGTTGATCAACACTTGCTCGTTTTTAGTCGCCCCATTTCCCTTGATGTTTACTAAGCCTCAGATTCCAAGGAAATGAAAGTAAAACAAAACGTTGTGATCGAATAGCGGAGAGATTGCAATAGCCAGTGCCGTAAGAAATACTTATGTATAACTTATAAACCTATCCTATGCATATTTACTAATCTAGGTTACTTAATTACCGAAATCGCACTGGTTGGCGAATAGTGCGCCCGCTACGTGACGGTCTGACTACGGTTTCTTTCTGTACTTTGCCCTCCGCAAGTGGACTACTCGGAATCGTGTCGCAATCATTACCGCTTGACACAAATACCGGTTTTAATAGATCTAACGACACGTGGGCCTGTCTATTTTCTAACTGTATGACGAAAACTTTACCGGCGACTGATGACTCTGTATGATCCCTTATATGGTGTTTGTAACGGTCTACGCACCGTGTTGTCTCTAAGAAAAACAAATTTGCAAGATTCTAAATCCTTGTGCTTAAAAAATGTTTTACTGTTAGAGTGCGGTTCCAAAACTGGTTTATATTTTCTTACTGCGGTACTAATCCTATCCAATAACACGCTAGGATCATTATTACTTTTCAAACCGTTTTCAAAAAAATCCCCTGGTAAACGTAATGCTTGTCCATAAACTAACTGTGCTGGACTGATACCGGAGTCGCTACGTCCAGCGGCTCTCAAACCAAAACAAACTGTAGGTAACTCGTGGATCCGAAAACTTGAACTGGAATCTAAACGAGCTGCTAACGCGGCTTTTAGTATACGATGCCAACTTTCGAGAAGTCCGTTACTTTGGGGGTGATACGCGGTTGTACCGATCTTTTAAACTTCTAAATATTTCATTCATTTTCAACTTTGCGAAAAGGTTACTCTCGAATTGACGACCTTGATCGGAAGTCCATAACGACACTACTACTGTACTGGACACCCATAACGACACATCCATCCTTCATACAAAACTTTTGCAACTGCTTCCGCTGTTATGTCGCGAAGGGGAAAAATCTCAGGCCGACGAGTACACCTGTCGATAATGGAAACACATAACCTAAATCCTTCTTCAGTAGTGGGCCCACAATATCTATGCAGATATGTTCGAATCTACCTAACTTTTGATAGCTACCAAATTCTGTAAAGGTGTGTCTCGTTACCTTTGCCTTTTGACACTGAAAGCAAGACTTAGCCCATGTACCTACGTCGCGATTTATTTCTGGCCAAAAATATCTATCAACTACCATCCTACGCGTTGTCCTAACTCCGGGGTGACTAACATTATGTACCGACTCAAAAGCTAACTTTATAAAACATGCTTGATGTCAACGGTTGGGTAATTTGAGGTGGCGGTTCTAATACTGATGGCGTTGTATTGTGGGCACACACATTGCGAAGTTTACCCTTAATCGACTTCAAACATATATCGTATTTATCCATGTTTATAAATCATGTTTTTAAACCGAGGATCTAATGCTTCTGACAATAACTAAGAAGGGTAAATAGCAATTGAAGATACGGATCAGAGCATGTGTTTTCATTATTTTAATAAGTACCATCACTTTTGATACTGTTGTCTCTGATTTCTCGGCGCTCATTTCAACAGTCACGTCGTAAAATATTTTTAAAACTTCGACACATTTTGTTAGAAGCGCCCAGTCATCAGGTGAAAGAGTGTTAAGTCGGGGCTGTTCTATGGCGAGGGTACTAACAACTGCATCTTTTATTTTTAGTATTCGGTCTAACATGTCGTAAGTCGAATTCCACCTGTTGACTACGCTTTGTTTTATTTTAAGTGTAGGCAAATCCATTTGAATTTGCATGGCTGGCAATCTGTTAGCTGCTGAGGAACTGTGTTTAAAATATTGTACTATTGCCTTAATCTTATTTACTTGGTCATTTATTGTGTCCAAACTGTATTGATCCACAAGATTCATCGTATGGGCGAAGCATGGAAAGTGTCGCCAGGTTGTTAAGCGAACTGCTGCAACTATATTGGGCGCATTGAAATTAAACACTTTTTAACGGATTTATCGCGTGTATATTGCATTATTTAATTCCCGACGTTTCGAATGCTTTGCAGCAGTCGTGGTCGCGGGAGAGACTAGATGACAGTTGTCTTCAAAAGTACAAAGAAACAGTTAAAATTTTACCGCCTATAATTTTGTTTTATTGATAACGTTCCATGTGCACGCAGAAATCGCTCACGGTATCCAGAGGTCTTGCAGATGAGTATTTTGCTTGAGATTTGATCAATTTAATGACTGGATCCCAGGCAGGTGGTACTTGCCAACCATCCTCTCTATTGAAATTTGGATGTTTTTTAATCTCAATAGCCTCGCGGATCATTCTTGGAATGTAATGATTTTCCTTGGCAAGGATTTGAGGTCTATCAAAGTGAATGTAGTGGTTGGTCTTGTTGAATGTGTGCTCACAAACTGCAGACTTGGTCGAGCGTCTGTTTTTCATATCAGCTATATGTTCTTTTATGCGGATACCGACACTTCTCTTTGAGAGAGAGAGAGAGAGAGAGAGAAATTCTTTATTGTGCAAAGAACACGGCGCACTACAGAGAAATACTGACAATAACATGTAGGTATGTACCCAACACACACAGTAAAAAAAGCTTATAACTAACTATATAATAGGTACCTACATTACGTGTAGGTATGACTTGTTTGCCCAATGTATGATAATCCACACTCACAGTCAAGTTTATACACACCAGCATCTTGTAGGGGGATGTTAGACTTCACTGGTCTTAAAAGTTGGCTGATCTTCCTGTGTGGCTTGAAATAAGTTTTTATTGAAGCACGTTTCAGAATATTTCCAACTTTATCAGTGATACCCTTGATATATGGCAAGACAGCAGGTAGTCGCTCAACTGTAGGTGCTTTGGGCTGGCTTCTGTGACGCATACGTGGGAGTTTAAGGTTGTTGCTCCGCAGGACAGATTTGACATGCAGAAGCTCCTCCTCCAGATGGTTGCTATCACAGATGCCCCGTGCTCTCTGTAACAAAGATTTGCCTACGGTAGCTAACTGACATGGATGGTGGTGTGAATTGCCATTGAGATACTTGTCTGTATGGGTAGGTTTCCTATATACAAGGGTGAATCAAAAAGTTCTTAGAAGTGCATATATATGAAACCTTTTTGGATCAAGTTCGATATTCAAATTAAAGAGTGTCTATCACACTATATTTATGCAGACTGTCACTTGTTTTTGTCAGTTCGTTCGCATGTAATAAATTTTTTTGTGCAACGAGTTGCTAAAAAGTCAAAATTATGGATAAAAGTGAGTTACGTGCGGTGATAAAATATCTCAGTTTGAAAAAAATGTCTACGAAGGAAATTTTTTTGGACATTCAGCAGACATTAGGGGGTGATGCTGTACCCTATTCTACGGTTGCGTACTGGGTGGCTGAATTTAAAAGAGGTAGATCAAGCTGTAAAGATGACCCGCGTTCTGGGCGGCCTTCAACCTCCGTTACAGAAGAAAATGTCAAAAAGGTTGAGAATCTGGTTTTGGAAGACAGAAGAATGACTATAAAACATATAGCTGAGATCCTAAAGATATCTTTTGGTAGCGTTCAATCCATTTTAATTGATTCACTGGGGTTCAAAAAAGTGTCTGCAAGATGGGTGCCACGAATGTTAACCGACGAAAACAAAAAGCGACGATTGGAAATTTCCAAGCGTAATCTCGAAATGTTCCAGCGTGATTCGGATAATTTTTGCCGTCGTCTTGTCACCATGGATGAAACGTGGGTCCACCATTTTGATCCTGAAACTAAAAGACAAAGCATGTCTTGGAAACGACCATCCTCTCCATCCATTAAGAAATTTCGAGTTGCTCCTTCCGCTGGCAAAGTTATGGCCTCTGTGTTCTGGGATAGTGAAGGAATCCTTTTTATTGATTACATGCCAAAAGGCCAGACGATAACTGGACCCTATTATGCAAATTTAATCCCGAAAGTGCGTGAAGCGATTAAAGAAAAACGTCGTGGAAAACTGTCGTTGGGCGTGTTGTTCCTTCAAGATAACGCTCCTGCCCATCGATCGGAAGTTGCGCTCAACGCAATCCGCTGTGCTGGCTTCAATCTCCTTGACCACCCACCATATTCTCCGGACTTAGCCCCAAGTGATTTTCACTTATTTCCAAAATTAAAAGAGGAAATTCGTGGAACAAAATTTCACGATAATGACGCGGTTATAGCTGCCGTAGAGGACTTTTTCGAGAGTCAAGAAAATAATTTTTTTTCACAAGGTATAAGGAAGTTAGAAACGCGTTATTCTAAATGCATTGCATTGGAGGGAGATTATGTAGAAAAATAAAATATTATTATTTAAATCTTTGCATTTTTTAATATTGATTCCAAGAATTTTTTGATTCACCCTCGTACAGTATGGCCTAATGAGTTGTCAGGATTCCTGGTGATTAATATGTCAAGAAAGGCTAATGAATTGCTACTCTCTGGTCCCATAGTAAACTGAATCTTATTGTTAATGGAATTTAGATGTTCAAGAAAAGCAGGTAATTGATTATGGGATAGAATGGCAAAAGTATCATCAACATACCGTTTGAAAATCTTCGGCGTAGCCAATGCAGTGGAGAGGGCTCTCTCCTCAAAGTCCTCCATATATATGTCAGCGACCACAGGGGATACTGGGGAGCCCATGGCCACACCATCGATTTGCAGATAGTATTTACTATCCCAATATAAATAGCCGGATGTGAGGCAATGTTCCAATAATTCTGCATATTCCAAAGGCAGATCATATTCAATTAGCTTCCTCTTGACAACTTCAATGCAGTCATGTAGTGGGAGATTTGTGAATAATGACTGCACATCAAAACTGACCATGATCTCTTCATCTGCCAGGTGTAGATTTTCAATCTGGCTTATGAAGTGGTAAGAATCCTTGACATATAGTATGACCCCGAAGTTGAGATAGAAACTTGGCCAGATGTTGTGCCAGTTTATAGCTGGGCGAGTCTATCTGGCTTACGATGGGGCGCAGAGGATAACCAGGCTTATGTATTTTAGGTAGTCCATACAGTTTAGGCGGTTTTATGCACGAGGGAATGAGTGCCTTTGCGTCTAATTCAAGCGAGTCGGAGTATTTAGTAATTAATTGTTTGGTTTTAGTAACAATTTTATTCGTTGGGTCTTTTTTCACTAGTTTGTAGGTGTTTTCATCCGACAAAAGTTCTTGAATTTTGAGGTTATATTCCGCTGTGTCCATTATCACAGTGGAGTTACCTTTATTTGCTCGGAGTATGATGACGTCTGGGTTCTTGCGTAGGGTGTTCAGAGCAAGGTATTGGTCGCGAGGAAGGTTCGGTTTGGGCGGTTTGCTGTGTCTTAGAATCGAGGAGACATCTTGCCGTATCGCCTCCAAATCTTCCTTTTTTATATTGTTTTTTCGCCAGTACGTTTTCCACAGAACAGATGATGTCTTCATACGGCACTTTCGTCGGCGTAATCGCGTAATTGAGTCCATTTTCTAGAGCTTTGATAGCGGTGGAATCTATTGTTGTTTGTTTAGTCAGGTTGACAACTGATGTTTTTTCGGGGACGTCGCGATTAGGTTGTGGAACCGAGGCTTTTGATACCAATTTATCATATTTTTGGACGTGACGAGTTTTGCATTGGTTATATTTTTTATTTAATATCCCTTTTTTTATTTTTTTATTTTCTTATTGTATTCCATGTTAGTTAAGCTTAAGGCTAAGTTAAGTTAAGCTTTTAGATATTTTCATATAAATTAATTTGTGTCTCGCTAAAACGATATTACTTTAAGTGTTATAGCATGCCTGTGATTTGTGTGATTACCCTTGTATGTTGCTTAAAAGTACTGTTCTGTTTAAATTGATTTCGGTGATTATGCAGTTGGCGTGTGTTTTTTTATTTAAATAAATAAATAAATAAATAAATTTATTCACGGCTCTTTTATCAGTGCACTCCTGACATTTTTGGTAATCAAAGTCTGTTAATAATGATTTTAGCTCTATGGACTCGGTCTCAATGGTTTTGTTGATTTTATCTGCGTCGAAACCATACTGTATATAGGAAACCTACCCATACAGACAAGTATCTCAATGGCAATTCACACCACCATCCATGTCAGTTAGCTACCGTAGGCAAATCTTTGTTACAGAGAGCACGGGGCATCTGTGATAGCAACCATCTGGAGGAGGAGCTACTGCATGTCAAATCTGCCCTGCGGAGCAACAACCTTAAACTCCCACGTATGCGTCACAGAAGCCAGCCCAAAGCACCTACAGTTGAGCGACTACCTGCTGTCTTGCCATATATCAAGGGTATCACTGATAAAGTTGGAAATATTCTGAAACGTGCTTCAATAAAAACTTATTTCAAGCCACACAGGAAGATCAGCCAACTTTTAAGACCAGTGAAGTCTAACATCCCCCTACAAGATGCTGGTGTGTATAAACTTGACTGTGAGTGTGGATTATCATACATTGGGCAAACAAAGAGAAGTGTCGGTATCCGCATAAAAGAACATATAGCTGATATGAAAAACGCTCGACCAAGTCTGCAGTTTGTGAGCACACATTCGACAGGACCAACAACTACATTCACTTTGATAGACCTCAAATCCTTGCCAAGGAAAATCATTACATTCCAAGAATGATCCGCGAGGCTATTGAGATTAAAAAACATCCAAATTTCAATAGAGAGGATGGTTGGCAAGTACCACCTGCCTGGGATCCAGTCATTAAATTGATCAATTCTCAAGCAAAATACTCATCTGCAAGACCTCTGGACACCGTGAGCGATTTCTGCGTGCACATGGAACGTTATCAATAAAACAAAATTATAGGCGGTAGATTTTAACTGTTTCTTTGTACTTTTGAAGACAAGTGTCATCTAGTCTCTCCCGCGACCACGACTGCTGCAAAGCATTCGAAACGTCGGGAATTAAATAATGTAATATACCCGCGATAAATCCGTTAAAAAGTGTTTAATTTCAATGTGTAATAATCGCGAAAACCTAAGAAATCATTATATTGGGCGCATTGTCGGTGATGATTCCAGCTATTTTATGCGAAATATTCCAATTAGTCGTCTCGTTTTGTAAGAATTTGTATAAATTCTCAGATGCATGTCGCTCAAAAAACTGAGTGCAACCTAGGAGGACTGATTTAAGGGTAGCACCTTCACCTATGAAATGAGCTGTCAAGGCCATATATCTTACGTTAGCGATCGATGTCCAGCCGCCTATTGTAAGACATATACAGCTTCTGCTTCAGCAATTAACTGCAATACCTTTTCCTTTGAATTGTGATATAGCTTAGGTATTAAACTGGAAGATATTGTTTTTCGAGAAGGCCACGTGTAGTTTTGGCTTTGGTTAGTTAGAATATGGCTTTGGTGAGTGCCCTGGATAGTCTCCTGATAGATAAATTTAACTCTGTCGTAGACTTGACTGAATTGCACTTTATTCTGTACTGCGGTGCAGTTGCAGTTTGTCGTGTGTTACCTTTCCAAAAAATAGCACTACTTCACGACAGACTGCATGTAAACCCGCTTGGCAGTACAGAATAGAAAAATGCATCACTGCAGCCAGGATACTCATAGCGAAGCTATATTGTTTTAGGACGGGCAACACGCGCCCTAGGGTAATGCGCTATGTGATACAAGCCTTTGCCGGCACCGGGGTGTCCGACAGTGCGATTACACGGCTTGTATCGCAGAGCGCATTGATTAATTTAAACAAAAAGTTTATGCAGAGGGCTGACCGATTTAATAAAAATCGGCTCTTTCAGAATGATCAAAAGATAATTTATAGACACTGGGAACTACCTCAGCCTCCATCGGCTGACGTAATGACACCTGATGCTGACACAATTTGGTCACGGGCCGTTGAACACCTAGAGGGCCAATGGATTGGTGCTGTCAACCGTGCATGCGACCAGATAACACCCATGAATCCAGTTCAGGTCGACTTAAATGACGTTATCTCTGCCAATAGATCAGCACCTAACTGGAAAAGCCCTGGTCCAAATGGCTTGCACAACTTCTGGATCATAGAGGTACGTAGTTGTCATGCACGGCTGGCAACTCGCTTCCAAGCAGCTCTGGAGGCTGGGTCGCTCCCAGATTTCATGACGACTCATTCACAAATCAGGTCGTATCTCGGAACCTAAGAATTATCGCCCGATAACATGCTTGCCTACCATCTACAAGCTCCTTACATCCACAATTAAATTCAAAATTGTAAACCATATTTTGGCAAATAATATTTTGGCGTCAAATCAAAATGTATGTAATGCCGGGTCCCGGGGTACAAAAGACCTCCTCCTCATTAACATGGCTATTTGCTAACAAGTTCGGCGGTCCAAAAAAAATTTCTCTATGGTGTTACGTTGTTTTTTTACCTCATATGCAGCAGCGTTTGTACTCGATTATTGGCTTTGGTAAACGCGGTTTGTTTACCTTTATTATGTCAGTCGGTGGGACGTCAGTCTCTTACAGATAGTGGCGCCACCTGGCCAACTTGATGCGGTAGTGCTGACCGTTGATTTTTAACCAATTGATGAGTAATTATTGAAATGTTGTTTTAAAATCAAACCTTAATTATTCTACTGCTGTTGGCAGTAATTATTGAATTATCTTTACACAATCACCCAAAGTGATTTTAGTCGGATTGTGTTCTAGCGTCGTTTCGAACACGCAATCCCTAGTTAATCTGTGGGGTTGCCTACCGTATGTCTAATTCCCAAGAAATTGAATAAAGTTGGAAAATAAATCTATCTTGGGTGTTGGGATGAGAATTTGGTAGCTTGAATCTAGCAATTTGCCATTGTTTCAGCACACATTCGATCGGCAGGACGTTAAAAAGAAGATTACTACGATTTAAATATCTTTGAGTAGGTGACTTTGTTCTAGGAGCGACAAATGGTTTTGCCCGATTCCGGGGATATTTTTTATAGGTGTTCCATCTGATTTGGTTGGGGAGCCATGACCGGATGTGAGATCGCTGCGCGGGCGTCCATTGTCATTTGTCGCTCAGTCGACGTGAGACGACGCGTAAAACCACACCCGAAGTGAAAATCGGGGTGTGAGAGTGTAAGTTAATCCAAAATCTCTGAAAACAGAATTCTCCGGGTCCGTCCAAGTTATTTGAATCGAGCTGAAAACAGTTAATTGTTACAGAACAGCGTGTAACAAAGGATTCGCCAGTGAATTAGACGGACGCGTCGCCGGCCGGTCAGAGCAGAGAGAAGCGTCTCCGCCATTGTTTTCACAGTGAGTAATCCACGTTTGTCTTCTATGGGTTCCCCTAGGAATCAGGATATTCTACGGTTCCGTAGGAACCATTTAATTACAAGCCCGGCTCTCAAACTGAGAGGCCGGACTTTCTCTAAATCTATCTCAAGGACCCCGGGACCGACACTTTTCTGGATGACTTGAAGACTTGTACCCTCGTCGTCGGCCCAGGGATCCGGGACTCTTATAGTCCCTGGCGCCCCTAATTATTGTTTGTAAAATCTAAATTGGAAGATGAAGGTTGTTGATTGTGGTAAAGGTTTGAAATAGTTGTAGTGAGATATTATAACTTTCCTTAACTTAAAAATGTTAATTGACTGAGCACAGTACTGGTTTATCCCAACCCCCACGCCCGCATAGCATTTACCGACTGAGGCTTAAGCTGGCTGGTTCGACCCGTAGGTGATGGTAAGGTCTGGGACCCGTAGCGGGAACCAATAAATGTATAAGCAATAAACTTAAGCAAGTTGTGTAACCTCTCCTTAAGAGTGTATAAGTTTAATGAAATTAATTATTCAATGCTTGTAATTTTGAATAATCGAGGCAAACTTTTATTGCCATACAGTGGTAAATATTTCTATTGTAATCTTATGGTGACTGGTTCTTAGGCAATAAATTGGGTCTTACAAGGTTCTCCAGACTTTTACTGTTTTTTTTTCCACCTTACATCGGGGTCTTTGAACTTCCATCCGGAGGGACAAAAACCCGTATGTATTGGATTGATTACAAAAAGGCCTATGATTCGGTACCCCATTCATCGCTTATGAGAGTCGATGCAAATTTGCTGATGCATTTCTATAAAGTTGATGCAAATTTATGCTTTTTCCTAAGCTCATGCATGACGCAGTGGAGCACGGTTCTTTATCATCCGAGACAAATAAATTTTTTTGAACCATCGGAACGAATATGGATAAAGCGTGGAATATTCCGGGGCGACAGCCTCAGTCCATTGTGGTTCTGCTTGGCAATGAATCCTTTAAGTATTTTACTAAATGATTCAATGCCCGGCTACCGACTTCACAGAGAGACCTCAAGTTGTACGCAACAAAACAATGTGACCTGATGGCATTATTTTTTTTTACTTTATTTTTTTTTTACTTTATTTGGGATAAAAAACAGCAACGTACAATATGTATAATGTAAAAATTGTAGTAAATAGAACAAGTCTTAATATTAAGTTATCGTACGGCCAACAACATTATCCACATATTAAATAAAACGACGACATGTGACTGCTACATTACACGTACATCTAAGACGAATTATACTACATAATTAACAATAATGAACCACAATGAAATGAAAATAGTATAACATTTACAGTTAATTAGATTTAGTCTTAAATAATATATTAATAATCTGCTTTTTGAATTGTGGTGCAGAATTAGAAAACAAGTCAACTTCGGAAAACTCGGAATTATAAACAGCAAGTGTACGCCGAAGAGGTGCCCGAATACCAGCATTAGTCCTACAGGAGGCAGTGTAGAATAATTGATACTCACGCACCCCACGGCGGTACACAGTGCGTGGTACAATGTAACACAGTTTGCTACATAGTTCCACGCAGTCTATGTCATTGTTACAGAGTTTATGCAAGAACATGACAGAAAGAAGTTTACGCCGGGATGCGATACTTAACAATCTATATTTATTTAAAAGTTCATTATACGGTAATCGTACACGACAACACTTCCATTGCACACTTCTTAAGTATTTACGTTGGATGGATTCCAAACTTTCGTCATACTTATTGTACAGGGGATTCCAAACAGGGACTGCATACTCTAATTGCGATCTAATAAGCGAGTTAAATAGAACGAGAAAAGTGGTAGGACGTTTGAACTCAAGGGATAGACGACGTATAAAGCCATACATACGATACGCTCTGTCTGTAATAGCTTGAATATGTTGGTCTAGATGGAGCTTAGTGTCGAGTATAATGCCGAGATCTCGAACCGTAGTCGTTTTGTTAATGTTTTGATTGTTAATTATATAATTATAGTTAAGAATATTTTTATTTTTAGTGAAAGTTATAGAATAACATTTTGTGACATTAAGACGAAGTTTATTTTGTGAGCAGTAGATCGAGAAATTATTAAGGTCCTGTTGGAGCAGCTCGCAGTCATAAAGACTCTGACAAGGTCTATAAATTTTGAGATCATCAGCGTATAAGAGGAATTTGGAGTGGGAAAAGCATCTTTTTATGTCATTTATAAAAATAACAAACAGCAACGGACCCATTACGGATCCCTGAGCTACACCAGAAGTAACGTTGATGGTATTAGATTTAAATCCATTAATTACCACGGTTTGGGTCCGATTATGAACATACGACGCAAACCATCGAAGTAAGTTGCCTCGTATACCATTAAAAGCTATTTTATCAAGCAATAGCTTGTGATCCACCTTGTCAAAAGCTTTTTGGAAATCCGTATAGATAGCGTCAGTTTGCAGTCTGTGATCCATGTTTTCAAATAAAGAGTTGGTATATAAGACTAAGTTACTTATTGCAGATCTGCGTTGGACAAAACCATGTTGTTCAGGTATGATGATGGAATGAATAGTTGAGTAGATCGAGTTATGCACGAGTTTTTCAAAAAGTTTTGACATGGTGGATAAAATAGAAATAGGGCGATAATTCACAACATTGTGCTTGTCACCATTTTTGTGAATAGGTATAATGTAGGCTTGCTTCCATATGTTTGGAAAAACTCCCTCGCTAAGACAACGATTAAACAATATGCAGAGTGGTAAACTTAATGCTTCAGAGGTGGCTTTAAAAAACCTAACAGGTATACCGTCAGGGCCGGGACCCTTTGAGATATCAAGTGCAATCAGTGAAAGTTTGATAGTATGTCGGGTCAAGATTATATTTGTGATATTAATGTTATTGTTAGCAGTGTGATGAGTAGGTCTCCATAATTCCGGATCAAATGTTGAGGGTTCATAGACTGAATTAAAGTAACTAGAAAACAGTTCACAAATTTCAACTGGGTTACTTGATTCTTTATGCAAGAAGTGCATATTGGATGGGATACTAGAGGAACGTTTACGATCATTGACATACGTCCAAAAATATTTAATATTGATAGGTATATTCTCCTCAGCCATATTTATATATCTCGCATAACACAAATCACATTCAGTTTTGAAGCGCGCTCGAAGTATTGAAAAACTTTCATAATCACTTACATTTCCGTAAATTTTCCACTTCCTCCATGCGCGTTCTTTATTTCTAGAAATATGTACAAGTGAAGAGCTAAACCATTTAGGAAACTTAGTAGACTTCGGTTTAGTAATGGGTACATATTTCCTGATTATCGCATATATATGTTCGTAGAAACTATTTACGGCACTATCAGCATCATTATTATTTTCGAGTATACTGTGCCAGTCAGTTTCACGTAACGCCGCGTTAATGTTATCATAGTTTGCTTTGTTATAGTTATAACGCGGTGTCATTTGTGATGGTAATGATATGAATTTATGATCAAGCTCGATGAATACTGCAAATGGAGGATGGTGGGGATCTGCGAGGAGTAAGGTAGGACAAGGAATTAGAGAGCAGGTTGCATTGGCAAGTAAAAGGTCAAGAGTACGCCCCAAATAATTTTTAGATGAATTATATTGTAAACAATCAGTTAAAGACATAAAATCAACTAGAATCTTGCTTTTGGCAGTGTAATAGTTACCAGTAAATCCAGCAGGATCGGTATCATGATTAACCCAAGTAATGTCAGGGAGATTGTAGTCACCAAAAATGTAAAATGACTGCGTACTAGGATCGTTCGCCAAAGGCAGTAATGTATTCAAATGCTCGCTAAGTGAATCGACAGACGCACGGGGAGGGACATAGGCAGCGCTAATAATTTGCCGCTTAGAAGTGTCACGCGCAGGTAATGAAACGATGACGTGCTCGATCCCGAGCGGCGCGCGCATAACATTTACACGCACAGGCCTCAGTTGGCGGCGTACAGCGATGAGTACACCACCCCCGTCGCGTTTGCCCGTCGAGACACGATCACGATCATATCTAAACACAGTATACCTATCGTCTATGTATTCATTATCTGATATATCACTAAACAACCAGGTTTCAGAGAGAATAATCAAGTCAAAGGAGTTAGAAAGTATGTTAGTATAAAGTGTTTGCAGTTTTGTTCGGATACCCCTGCAATTTTGATAATATATGCTGGTATTATTAGCCAGATTGAAGTGTGTACAAATAATAGAATATTTTATTAGAATTTTTAACAATGTAAGTGATGTAAGTGTGACGCACAATTTTTCGCTTAAAATTATTATTAAATATTAGTATGTAATAGAATATGAACTTTACAATTTTAGTGAAATGGTTTTCATTGGACCAGACAGAGTAGGGTTTTTTAAATGGGTACATAGCACGAAATGACTTAAACTGACACATACAATAAATAAAATTACAATGCAAGTAGGTAGTTATATGCCTACTGGGAATTGGATTGCGGTTTAGAAGTATGACTGCATTTAATTTTAACAATATCTTGGGGCGTTTTGATGGCAATAATAGGCGAATTATCGGACTCACGGGCAAGTACTGTGGCATTCTTGATCCACACATATCTAAAATTATTTTTTGCCGCAGCCTCACGACAATCCCGAAAAAGAATTTTATTATTTAAAGTAAGGTGTTCATTAAGGTAATATGTTATTTTGTCTAATGGCGTGCTAGTGGTCTGCGAA
Organism: Clostera curtula; assembly: GCA_905475355.2. NCBI lineage: Eukaryota > Metazoa > Arthropoda > Insecta > Lepidoptera > Notodontidae > Clostera > Clostera curtula. The sequence goes on along the minus strand of FR997805.1, from coordinate 7,255,259 downwards.
GAATAAGTTTTCTTGCGGGCTAGGCGGTAGGCACTCAAAATGTTATCACGCAAAATACGTGACGAGAGTTTCACAATAATATTTTTTGGATGTTTATTGTGAGACTGGGCGTGAGGGACTCTGTGAATGGAAATTATATCTCTCCTGTCGATACTCTGGTTAATAGACATGCATATGTCGGAAAAAATTGAGATCAGATTTTCACCTCTTCTTTCGTTGATGTTGCTTATTTCTATATTATTTTGCCTAGCCTGCTGCTCCAAATTATCGATCTTGTGCTGGAGAACCGTTAAGTTAGTAGTGTCTGATGTAGAATTCCTTATTATAGCTTCTAAGTCGTCCACACGTTTTGATAGGTCATCATGACGACTCGACTGGTATTCGCTGGCAGATTGCAGAGAGGTAATGTCCAAAGTAATATTTTCAATGTTACTGTCTACTTTTTCAACGCGTGTGGTGAGGGCCTGATGATTAGACTGTAGACCTGTGACATCTTGTTTAATTTTCGACAATTGCGTTGAAAAATTAGCCAAATCTGATTTCAAAGACGAGATATCGTTTCTCACGTTGCCAATTTCATTAGAGAGCTCATTTTTAAAAGTTGATAGGTTCCTTTCCATATGACGGCGAAAATCTTTAAATGCTATTAAAATCTCATTCTCCGGTAGTTTACGTTTGCGATTTATATTACCGCTGTCTTCAGGTGTTGAAAATATGTCTGGTGTAGATTGTGTACGATCTATTTGTGGCGATTCCATTTTACCACGACACACCAAAACACGTAAGCGTAGATAAAGCTTTCACAAACACACAAAACTAACGTTAAAAGAGAGATTACCAAACTTTAATTTAAAGGCGGTTATATTACAAAAAGCGTACTGTGCAGCAACACGTCCGTCGTGAACGAAGGATTGAAAGACGATGATTACTACAAGTTACAGAGACTTTTAGTTCCGCCATCGGTATGGAGTTTGGTGTTGACAAATTTGCGGTCATAAATGTACAAATGGGTAGAGTTATAAATTCAGAAAATTTACAACTCGCAGGAAATGTGGTTCTTAGATCCTACAAATATCTTGGTATGTCGGAGGCTTTAGGAATACGCTTCTTGGGACGCCTGACAAAAGTGCTATAGTCCGGGATCCGCCGTACATTGATTTCACTTGATTACTATCAAGCTAATTTTTCGTGAGTAGCTTCATTTTGACGAGACGCCCAACATTTTCTTGTCGACAACTCTTGATTGTGGTAGCTAACAGAGGTAGCAAGGATGAAATATGTTGATTTTATGATTCTAAAAAAATTATTACTAACCGTTTGAATTTTGGTATATCTGATGATAATTAACTAAATTATTCGAAAATGTATTTGTCCTACAAAATGTATGGTTTGATCAATGAGGCCTCCACTTCCAATATGTATCGATAACGAGGTCATCAAAAGTGATTACTAACCAGCTGGTTTTTTTTATTTACTTAATAAATATGTATATATACCGTCATATTGTCCTACAAGTTGCGTGGTACGTTATCCCGGTCCTACACTCAGAAATTGTTAAAACTACAAGACCCATTTTGAGGTGTGGTGGGCGCGGCTTCCTTAACGTCAAATCCCTACACAACCGGGAGGTCTGCAACCTTAGGGACTATTTCCTCAGGGTACATGACGAGATGCATAGAGATGTTGTCAAGGTTGACTCTGGCCTTACAGCGCTATCCATGGCAAAACAGAACTGGCGCAGACCACAGGTTCTTAGTATTTTGGAACGCAAGGCTATATGGAAGGGTAAGGAAGGAGCTACCCGGACCATTCTACTCTGCTCTGACAGGACCAGAGATAGATCAACTCGCTTCCGTCTCCTGGCTGCGCTTCGGTAACCTCTTTGGGGAAACTGAAGGGTTTGTCTTTGCAATTATGGACGAAGTTGTCAAGACGAACAACTATCGGAAATACAACATTTGTGGGGCATGCCACTGTCCCCGTGAATCCATCAGACATGTTGTTTCTGGTTGTTCTCGTCTTGCCAACGGGGAATACTTATACAGACATAACCATGTAGCTGGGATAATCCATCAGCAACTTGCCCTTCGATATGGTTTTGTGGGATCAGAAGTACCATTTTACCAATATAAACCTGAACCAGTTCTGAGTAATAACCATGTCACGCTCTACTGGGACCAATCTGATCACTGATAGGACTATCATGGCTAATAAGCCTGACATTGTGGTAATAGATCGGTCGGTGCGTCGTGCAATGCTTATCGATATCACTATTCCCCATGATGTCAACCTCGTGAAGGCTGAACATGAGAAGATCAGCAAGTACTTAGATCTGTCCTCACGAGGTTGGTGCCATGTGGAATATGGATTCGACAATCATTGTACCGATAGTTATGTCAGTGCACGGACTGATGGCGAAGAGCTTCGACCAACACATACAGAACCTCTCGCTAGGCTCCTGGGTGAAGACCTGGCTTCCTCACTCTGGATCCCTGACCACCGGTGGTTTGGGCCTGTGGCTCGGCCATGGGTGGGATATTTCTATTTGGTGTGTTTTTTTTTAAATAAATGTATTTTTAAGACTTTATTTAAAGAAAATATTTATGAAAAATAAAGAGATGATAAATAATAATTGAGCTTTATTAATTTCTTGGCACTTAAATAATACTATGAACACAAAATATGGTGAAACTACAAATAAACTACAATTATTTAAAAGATTTACATGTCATGAATTAATTATATAATATATAATTAATTAATAATTAATATATATTAATTATATAATTTTTAAATATTGAAAAAATAGAATACCTTGCAATTTATGTTTTGTTCACTATGTTGGCAAGAACCCCTCTCGGGTAAAGCCTCCTCCAGAGATTGCCATGCGTCCCTTTTCCTTGCTGTCGATATCCAGTCTTGGCCAGCAATGTGTGTGATATCGTCTGCCCATAGTTTTTTCGGTCTGCCTCTTTTTCTATATCCAGGTGGTCCTGGCCATGTGTGGCCCGTATGGTCCATCCATCGTCGGTCGTTTTCCTTTTTAGAATCACAGGGAAATTACCTTTCATTACTTCCTTATATCTCCAAAATTTGATCCAAGTCTTTTGGACTCTTCTTTCCACTTCTTGTTGGTTGTTTAGTGAGCTAAATCAAATTTACTTTCCTAAATACAAATGGGTGTCATCAATTTTCACAAGTTTTTGGCTGTTTTTTGTCATTACTTTTGTTTTATTGATATTTATTGCCAAGCCAACTTCTTTGCTATGGTATTGTGATCATGTAGTCTTTATGATTATCCGTTAAAGTCACTGTCATCAGCGAACCTTAAATGTGAGAGGTAATATTTTTGGTTCACCTTTTGTGCATTTAGAGTTTGCCAGATTTACTACAGGATACTAGATAGAGATAGATTTACTAGATAGAGGATTCTGTCGGGACCCGGGCTCTTTTCAGATTTCACATTCTTTATTTGTTCAACTATTTCAGTTTCTCCAATAGGTTCTATCTCTCCAGTATTATAGTCTCCCATACAGTTTATGTGTGATGGTTAAAATAAAGGTGAAACTACAAAAACCAAACAATGGGGAGGCCGAAATGTTTATTAATTAATTTTGAATTTAAAGATTCGCTGAGTTAATCCTTTAGAAAACAAACCGAAATATTTATCGAAAAAAAATCTTAATGTCAGCGTTGGAAGTGAAGCAGCAATCTTGAACACTAGCACACGTGGTCGGATTAAAATCCAAGAATTCCATTTTAGATAAATTTAAATGGCTGAAGTTCCCAATGAGGTTCAGAATTAAATGTGGAGGAAGAGCATTTATTTATAATTTCCATATATTCAGGGTTAGCTTTTTTACAGTAAATGATCGCCAAGTTCAATTCAAAGTGTGATCTCCACAGTAGTGGTTCCTCTTACTTAAATATTCAGAAATAGCTTTCTTTATATTCGAAGCATTATTGGTTTTGTTTGAGGTAAGTTTTGAATTATAAATGAAATGTATTGTAACAGTTAGGTATGCTTTGTTACTGTCAGAAGTCCATATATCTGTTGTAGCAGCCATATATTCAACTAAATGTAGAATATCTACAATTACAGTGCGTGCGGCATGACAGCATCAGGAAGAATTTTCTGTCTTAAAGATTTCCTGCTGGGTAAAACATAGTCAGGATTCAGTTCATGGCAAAAAATAATAAAGCGTTTATTTTCCTCTAAAAAAAAAATACCGCACATTTGCTTTTTTTACACTTCAGATTTTTACCACTTACTAATAACACACAGTCATAAATAACCAAAACATTAAACAGTAACAACAACACAAAAATATTTCTACGTAATTTCAAAGAGAACCTACAGCGGGTAATCTTTTCACAACTTGAATCAAACATTTTACTCGAGTGCGAGTAATATAAAAAGTACTCAAGTCACTCGAGTGAAAAGCAACTCGAATCCCATTACTATACGCAATATTCTTCTTAGGGCAGGGTCTCTATATTGAAAAAAACATCGATGTTATTTTCTATTCGATAAATCAGAACTGTTTTTGGCTGTTGTTCATCGATGTCTTTCGATTTATCGGGTGAAACCATCGATATTTAATACGCATAGAGTACATTTTCAGGGTTTCGTACCCAAAGGGTAAAAACAGAACCCTGTTACTAAAACTTCGCTGTCCGTTTGTCACCAGGCTGTATCTCATGAACCGTCATATATTTAAAGTATAAATTTTTACAGGAAATTTATACTAAGAAATATTATTCACGGGACACCGACCAGATATACTACTTCAACACAATTTTTCATGCAAACTATTATCATCTTTAAAATTAATGAGTTTAAAGCGTGGATCCAGAGCGGTTGCTAAAGCCAAAGACGAACAGTGTTCTAGTTTATCAAATCGCTTTATTACCTCCTTCTGAATGTCTGTCTTTAAAGAAATAGAAGCTTCAAATGTTGGAGAAAACTTTTCTACCATACCTTGCAAACAACTAACAAGTGGAATGACTTTACTCACATGACATAATTCTGTCCCGAAATCTCCTTTGTCAGTGTTTCAAAGGGTTGTATCAGTTGCACGATTTCACGAACGCATTCAAAATATTTTTCATTGTTGTCAAATATTCCATCACATGTTATTATATTAATAACATGTGATCTTTTCAAATGAGACTCTAAGTTACCCGTAGTAATCTTATTTGAAATATTTTGGTTAAAGTGTTTACAAACAGCAAGCACTGCTGGAAGAGATTTCTTATGAAATAAGCATCGCCTTTGTACAATTTTTTTCTATATCTGTGTCCATGTGTTCGAATTATGTTTTGTATGTTTACATAAATTGTTAAATAAATAAGCACATTAGAATTGCTTTTTTTTCGAAATGATTCCAAATCTCACTTGGTTTGCGCGACATTTTAAAAACAAAAATAATGTGAACTGTTTAAATCAAACTAAATTGGCACTTGTATTTACAGTCTAAACGATCAATTTTTTAAAATAACTATCATAAAACATTTAAAAAAATCCGTCAGCACCAAACTCTTTTAAGAAATCATAAAATACTTGTTAAGTCTTTGCTATAGATAATCACCACAAATGTCTGTCTGTGTTCGCCTACGGTAATCTCGGGAAAACTAACTGAGAAAAGGGTGTGCACAATAGGAATTTATTTCCAACGTGCGTTGACGACCAGAGCGTAACAATGACTGACTGACTGGCCGCTAAAACTCCACCGAGTATAATGAAACCTGTGTCCCTACAGTACTCCCTTACCAAAAAAAGGAAAAATCAACATAAAAATATACTTAATATTGACTTAAATAATCCAAGTAATAACCTTGAATTGAATACGATTCATAGGATGAGTACTGTTAGTGGTCCTTTGTTACAAGTGTTTGCCAATCAGCAGTCTCACTCGAGGCGCCGACGTCACGATTACAATAATATCAAAACTTGACAGCGATTATAAAGAATACGCTAAGTACAGGGCTCGGATTAAACGGTCAATAGAAATAGCATACATAGATCCCCAATGGCCTCATATCTAAATGACAGGATTCAGTTTGTAAGCGTAAATGGTGTTCCGTCGACCGGTTCACCTGTGTTAATGGGCGTGCCGCAGGGTTCTATTCTAGGCCCATTTTTGTTTTTAATATATATTAATGACCTCCCCCATTTTGTGGAAAATATTTGTAATACTGTGTTGTTTGCAGATGACACTTCGTTAATATTTAAGGTTGACAGAGACAAAAGTTCATATGACGATGTAAACAGCGCACTCTCTCAAGTATGCCACTGGTTTGAAACGAATAACCTTGCATTAAATGCTCAAAAAACGAAATGTATTAAGTTTTTCACGCCCAATGTACGAATTAGTAACACCCATTTAATGATTGACAATAGATGCGTAGATATTGTAGAATCAACCAAATTCTTAGGCATCACTTTAGACCCTAAACTTCAATGGGGGGCACATATAACGTGTCTCGCAGCTAAACTGAGCTCTGCGGCGTACGCTGTGAGACAAGTTAGAAAACTTACTAATGTAGACACAGCTAGATTAATATATTTCAGTTATTTTCACAGCATTATGTTTTATGGTATCTTATTGTGGGGAAATGCTGCCGATATCGAAACCATTTTTGTTTTACAAAAGCGAGCGGTGCGTGCAATTTATAATCTTAATTCTAGAGAATCACTAAGAGAACTTTTTAAGGATACTGAGATTCTTACAGTCGCATCACAGTACATATTTACAAATATAATGTACATTCGTAAAAATATCTGCTATAACGAAAAGAGTGGCGATATCAATAATATCGTGATAAAAAATCCACTTTATCACATCTCACCAAAAAGTACCACGTCTGTCCCTGATCAGCGCGCCCCGCCGGCGCTCGCTCCTGTTGCTGTGGGAGCTACGTCGTCTGCTCCGTGCAACTTACTTGAGTACCAGCCAACTACTGAGCACGTCTCGCCATCATACCAGCGCGCCCCGCGGCCAGTGCTCGCCCCTGCTCCTATGGAAACCTTGTCGTCTGATCCCTACAACTTAACTTACCTGAGTACCATCCAACTACTGAGCACGTCTCGCCATCAGACCAGCGCATACCGCGGCCAGCGCTCGCTCCTGCTCCTATGGAAACCTTGTCGTCTGCTCCGTGCAACTTACCTGAGTACCAGCCAACTACTGATCACGTCTTGAATGGATTTACACACATTACTTCCGATTTAAAACACACGTCCAGTAATAAAAGAAGTAGGCGAACAAAACTAAAGAAGGCTTTTATCGATTTTGTTCCCGATACAGAATAAAAAGACTTCTCTTCAGGAAGTTCTGATCTGTGGAATAGTAATTATGAATCTAGTTCGAGCGACGTCTCAGAACAAGCAAATAAAAGAAAAAAGTTGCAAAAGAGAAATGAAAAAGACAACCATCCAGCATTAATAGAATTAAAAAAAAACGTGTCAATAAAACTAAATTGCGCAAAGTTTTGAAAGACATACGAAACAAGAGATGGCATATTAAAAACAGACAAAATAATGAAGGAAAATCCTTGTAATGCTGAAAAATGCCCCAGAAAATGCTACGAAGTATAAGTAGGAAGTGTGAAGAAAGAAGGAGAAGTCTTCACCAGCACTTTTGAAATCTAGACACTTTACGTAGGCGAGACTGGATACTTAGATGCGTTCAAGCAGTTCCTATTAAAAGTAGAAAGCGTTTGGCGATAGGCAATAATCGCAGACAGAATACGTATGAATAGACTATTGATCAGGGTGAAGGGCATACACAAGTATGCCAGAGATTTTTGTTATATACATTGTGTATTACACAAAAATATTTATCATACACATTAAAAATTCAAGCGAAAGAATGGCTCAATGTGATAGGAGACCCAATGTTGCTGAAACATACTTTGAAGAGACCAAACAATATGTCAGAACTTACATTACGAACCTACCGGCGATACCATCGCATTATAACAGGAAAAGAAGTAACAAAACTTATATTCCTCAAGAGTTTAAAAATGTGTCTAACCTTTACCGTCTCTATTCAGAACATTGCAAAAGTATGCAAAATGAGGACAATCCTGAGCCCAAATTAGAAATTGTAAGTGAGAGAATTTTCGGGAACATTTTCAGTGAATACAATATCAGTTTTCATGTTCCGAAAAAGGATAAATGTGTACTATGCACAAAGAATGAGAATACAATAATTAGTAATGATGATATTGATAATAATCTTGCAGAAAAAATGGCCTCTTACAGGAGGTTTAAGTTTCACCAAAATCTTAGACCTCAATACAATGATACGGTGGTATGTAGTTTTGATTTGCAAAAAGTGCTGAATACGCCGCATGGTGAAAGCATGTTGTTGTTTTACTCGCGAAAATACGCAGTATACAATCTTACATTTTATGAAAGTGTTACGCAAAATGATTTTTGCTTCACTTGGGGTGAAACGGATGCTAAGCGAGGTAGTAATGAGATAGCCACTTCTCTAACGAAATACTTGGAAAATTTTGATCAAAGGGGCTTAAAAATTGTTATATTATATTGTGATTCAAGCAGCGGGCAAAACAAAAATAGAAATGTACTAGCGGCTATACGAGGGTGAATCAAAAAATTCTTGGAATCAATATTAAAAAATGCAAAGATTTAAATAATAATATTTTATTTTTCTACATAATCTCCCTCCAATGCAATGCATTTAGAATAACGCGTTACTAACTTCCTTATTCCTTGTGAAAAAAAATTATTTTCTTGACTCTCGAAAAAGTCCTCTACGGCAGCTATAACCGCGTCATTATCGTGAAATTTTGTTCCACGAATTTCCTCTTTTAATTTTGGAAATAAGTGAAAATCACTTGGGGCTAAGTCCGGAGAATATGGTGGGTGGTCAAGGAGATTGAAGCCAGCACAGCGGATTGTGTTGAGCGCAACTTCCGATTGATGGGCAGGAGCGTTATCTTGAAGGAACAACACGCCCAACGACAGTTTTCCACGACGTTTTTCTTTAATCGCTTCACGCACTTTCGGGATTAAATTTGCATAATAGGGTCCAGTTATCGTCTGGCCTTTTGGCATGTAATCAATAAAAAGGATTCCTTCACTATCCCAGAACACAGAGGCCATAACTTTGCCAGCGGAAGGAGCAACTCGAAATTTCTTAATGGATGGAGAGGATGGTCGTTTCCAAGACATGCTTTGTCTTTTAGTTTCAGGATCAAAATGGTGGACCCACGTTTCATCCATGGTGACAAGACGACGGCAAAAATTATCCGAATCACGCTGGAACATTTCGAGATTACGCTTGGAAATTTCCAAACGTCGCTTTTTGTTTTCGTCGGTTAACATTCGTGGCACCCATCTTGCAGACACTTTTTTGAACCCCAGTGAATCAATTAAAATGGATTGAACGCTACCAAAAGATATCTTTAGGATCTCAGCTATATGTTTTATAGTCATTCTTCTGTCTTCCAAAACCAGATTCTCAACCTTTTTGACATTTTCTTCTGTAACGGAGGTTGAAGGCCGCCCAGAACGCGGGTCATCTTTACAGCTTGATCTACCTCTTTTAAATTCAGCCACCCAGTACGCAACCGTAGAATAGGGTACAGCATCACCCCCTAATGTCTGCTGAATGTCCAAAAAAATTTCCTTCGTAGACATTTTTTTCAAACTGAGATATTTTATCACCGCACGTAACTCACTTTTATCCATAATTTTGACTTTTTAGCAATACGTTGCACAAAAAAAATTATTACATGCGAACGAACTGACAAAAACAAGTGACAGTCTGCATAAATATAGTGTGATAGACACTCTTTAATTTGAATATCGAACTTGATCCAAAAAGGTTTCATATATATGCACTTCTAAGAACTTTTTGATTCACCCTCGTAAATAACTTTTTACGAGTTTCAAAACATGTTGAAGTTGTGCAAATCAACAATTTGCTTCCAGGCCATACCTACATGCCTGTAGATTCAGTGCATGCTGTGATAGAGAGAGAAGTGAGGAGGCTAATTGTGTGGAGTCACTCACAATGGGTTAAATACTTTGAATCTGCCCGTAAACATCCGAGACCTTACACAGTCATTGCTCTCGACTATACCGATTTTTTGAACTTTGACGAATTTGCTGCGGAAATATTTACTAAAAGCACTTTGAAAAATATTAAGTTTAAAGACATACGAATCGCTACGATGAAAAAGAAGGCTACAAATAGAATTGTCATCAAGTATTCTATGAAAGAGCAAGCCGAATGCCATGAAGTAAAATTGTGTGATAAGACGGATACCAAACGAAAGGGTAAAGGCACTGGTAAAGGAAGGAAAATCGGAAATTTAAATCAAGCTAATACTAATAAAGAGCCACTTATAACGACAACGATAAAAAAAATATACAACTCAAAACTCCCAATATTTCACTTTGTGTCAAAGGTGTTATACCTAAAAGATTTCACAATGAATACAGACAACTACCTATACATTCAAGTGTTAAAGATAGACTAGAACAGACAGATGAAGATGATGAAGACAACGTATAATACACATTGCAGGCAGGTTCAAAGGCCAGACATAGAGAAGAGATAATAAATAAGTAATTTTGCTTGCAAAATAATTGATATGATATTTTTTTTGTTGATTAATTATTCCTTATATAGAATTTAAAAATTGATTGATTTATCGACAAACCAAAAATTATTACCTACGTAGGAACCTGGGCACTAGGCTTGTTCTGTTTGTGACAAAAGTTTGATAATTCAGTTTTTTTTCTGATCTCTGTGATAATAACCTATCTAAACTCTAATAAAACATACTACAAACAATAGTAACAGTAATACCTACTAACTTTGATCAAGACACTACATTTTCAGTCATCTATATAATAGTACATACTTACCTACCTGTACGTCTCAATATTGCCTATTTTACATAATTTAATTTTAAGTGTTAAGAGAAATGTTGCTCTTAAACGCAGCTACGTGATAAAACCTACGCTGATGATTGTTTATTCTAGAATGAATAAGATTATTTTTAAAATAAAAAATGTTCATTTATTACTTTAATTATTCTTTTATTTCTTTCTTGTCCATATCAAGTCCATTGATAACATGTTATTTTAATTGACTTGTAGGCTATGTATATTATCTCAGAACAATAATCTTTTCTAAGCGTAGCGTGATATTCTATATTCTAAGATATTCTTAGATGTGGAAAGAACATGTTGTTTTTGTTGATTAGGCGGTTTAGGCTACACAGCCTCATCAACAAAAAAATTAAAATAAAAAAATGATATTTTTTAATTAGCTTTTAGTACTTCCTTCTATGTTAACACTATTAAACATTCATAATTTGACGTAAAGATAAATAATTAATTAATCGTGCTTTACGCCCAAAATAAATCTGAGCCTCATATAAATAATGGACGTCAATAACATTTTAATGGATTTTCTCAGATGTAAGGCACATGTATTTTCTAAAATAACAAACTACACTAAAGACTAAATATTTGACCGTCTGCATCTCAAGATTTTTTGTCTACATCACTTTTTATAACTTAAAAATCACAAGCGTAATTAATTTAAATGTTAAAAAAAACTTATTTTATCTCTCCTGTAAAGTCGGGTTTTGTGCTTTACGTCAATTGAGATTACAAGTATCGATATGCCCACCGGGGGACAAACTAACATATTAGAAGAAGATACTTCAACTCAAGATCTAACAAGTGGATTGTCGCCATCACTCTTGAAATCCCCGCCGCCTCCGCCGTCGGTTTCACCAGTACCATCAAACACCACAGCAACCGCCATCTCCACAGAGTCGTGCTACTACCTCGAGAGAAAATTAAAAACAAAAGTCTTCCCGAAAACGATTGAAATCAACTGAAATCCCTGCTGAGTATTTAGAAACAGAGAGAAATAAAATTAAGATATTGGAAGCTGATTTAACAGGCGGTAAAGACCGTGCTGACACCTTCTTGTGGTGAGGGGGCTTGCGTGCCGGTGAGGGGGCTTACATGCCTTTAAGATCCTTTGGGACCATACCGGCTCAAGTTTTGATCAGTCTACTACCAGAAATGGAGAAGCTTAATTTTTTACAGAAAATTAAACAGAAATTAATTAACTCAAGTCTCTGTCAATTTCCAGGCTATCAAGGCATACCCTCAACCTCTGCCTTCTGACTACGGCATAAATAATTCATAATTTACCAAATAAAGTATTTTTTTTGGGTTATGAACGTTTTTATTTTGTTGCTTACAAACAAGCTAGAAGCAAGCAAGCAAGCAAGCAGATATGCCACGCCACAACGAACAAAGAAACCGCGGCGGAGCTGGTCCAAGACTTGGTCGCATCAGCAAGCCGCGCTGTGCGCGGTCTTTGAGGTTTCCAATGTAAGCTTTCCTGCTAACGGTCCTGCTAATTTTGTATGTATTTTATTTTTAATTTTGGTACTTCAGAGGTTGATTAAATTGGAACATCTTTAGCAAAAAAATCAAGAACTTTTTCGTTATCAATGAAATTAAGACGAACAAGAACGCAATTTTGTTAACCTATCCGATGAAACGTATAAATTAGTGAAGAATCTGCTTCATCCAAAGGATATCGACAGTTTATCATTCGAGGAGATTGTGGAAGCGTTGGATTTACATTTCAAGGAAAAGAAGGCTACTTTCGCGGATCTGGCAAAATTCTATGGTGCCATGAGGGCAGTTGACGAAACCTTAGAGCAATGGCTCACGCGACTCAGGGGCTTGGCAGTATACTGCGATTTTGGTTCGGCTCTAAGTACCGTGCTTCGAGACCGTTTTGTGTTGGGGTTGCCTGATGGACCGGAGAAGAACAAACTATTCGAGCAAAATTTGAGTGGTTTAACGGTCACGAAGGCGCTCGAGGTGGCGCGGCAGAGCGAAAGTGTACATACGGCGCGCACAGCAGCCGCTACCAGCGGCACCGAGGGGCATCGCGGCATCCGGGTGAAGGAGGAGCCTATGTACCGGCTGAGCATCGGCGCGGGCGCACGGCGAGGCGGCGCAGCTGGCACGGCTGGCCGGTACAGCGAGCTCGGCGGCGGTGGCGGCACTTTTTCATCGAATTCGTCACGCGTATGTTTAGTGTGCGGTCTAAAAAGTCACTCGGAAAAAGTGTGTCCTTTTAAAAACTATACGTGTCAGTGTTGTGGCCAAAAGGGCCACCTAAAAGCAAGCAAGCAAAAGGCTAAAGGGTGTTCTCGCGTAAACAAGTTATCGAAAAGCGATGGTGATTGTGAGGAATGTCGTATTTATAATATGAGGTATGTTGCCCCATTTATTGTTGCAGTGTATAATAATACTTGTTTACTGAATATGTAACTAGACTCAGGGTCTGGGAAATCGATAATTTCAGAGCAATTGTGGAGTAAACATTTTAAAGACTGTATTCTGCACGAGAGTAAATTAAGATTGTGTTTTTACGATGGTTATTTCACTAGGCTATTTCACGGCAGTGGTTAATTATAAAGGAAGGTCAAAAAATATGAAGATTTATGTGGTTAAGAATGGTGGTCCACCATTGCTAGGCCGCGATTTCATGGATTGTTTCTGTATTCAATTTTCTAATGTGAACCATGTTGTCAATGAGTCTAATGATTTAAATTTTCTAATGGAACGTTACGCCGATCTTTGGAAAGATGAGTTAGGTTGTTTAAAAAATTTTTCTGTTAGTTTAAAACTTAGGCCAGGAGCAAAACCAAATGTTTTTAAGCCAAGGCCGGTACCTTTTGCAATCAAGGAAAAAGTGGAGTCAGAATTAATGCGATTGGCAGATCTGGGTATTTTGATTCCAGTTCCATTTTCCAAATACGGCACCCCCATAGCACCAGTTCTTAAAAAAGACGGCAACGTGCGAATCTGTGGGGATTATGCGTTAAAAGTAAACAATGACATTGAAATCGATAGATACCCACTGCCACGTATTGAAGAGATCTTTGCAAAGCTTCACAGTGGTGAACAATACACGAAAATTGATTTAAAAATGGCTTACAACCAATTAGTATTAAATACAGAGGATGGCTCTCAAGATATCACCACTATCAGCAATAGCAAAGGCCTTTTCTAATACTCTAGATTGGTTTTTGGTCTATCCAACGCCCCCGCAGTTTTCCAACGCCCCCGCAGTTTTCCAACGCCCCCGCAGTTTTCCAACGTATAGTACGTACGGAGGCTCTGTTAATGGGTATTGAAGGCGTGGTATGTTTCCAGGACGATATTTGTGTGACGGGTCCAACAAAAGACATTCACATGTTACGTTTGGAACAGGTATCAAAAAAACTACAGGAAGCGGGACTTAGATTACAAAAGGACAAGTGTACATTTTTCCGGAATAGTTATACATATCTTGGTTATTGTAGATGACTGGCGAAATAAATATTGGCCAGCCCCAATCGAGTGAAGCGAGACGTACCGTGGCGCTGGTGTCGCGTATCAGAAGACATTTTGTCTTAACGTCAGTCTGCCTATGGTCAGCCGCGCGCACCGAACGTTTCGCTTCTCTCGGCACAACGGACGCCATTTTAAAATCTTAACGTCTTTTTAATTCGCGTCCCCCACAGTTATGTAATCGATAAATATGGGTTAAAAACTTGTCCTAAAAAAATTGAAGCGATCGAAAAAGCACCTATTCCAACTAACGTTCGTGAAGTAAAGCGTTTCGTGGGCATGGTAAATTATTATCGCAAGTTTAAACCGAACGCGTCTTCAATAATGAAACCCTTACACGACTTACTACATGACGACTGTCCATGGGTTTGGGGGCCAAGCCAACAAGGCGCTGTGGCCGCGCTGAGACGTGAACTGGCGTCCGATCGCGTGTTGGCCCATTTCGACCCGGAGGCGCGACTCGTGCTCAGCGTGGATGCGGGGTCCGCCGGGCTTGGAGCAGTTTTATCACAAGCACCGGAGGGACAGGAACGCCCGATAGCGTTCGCTTCGAGATCACTTTCAGTAAGTGAGAAACACTATAGCCAGATTCAAAAAGAAGCTATAGTTTTCGGGGTTAAATATTTCCATCAGTACCTATACGGTAGGGATAAACCTTTTGTTCTAAGAACTGACCATAAACCATTACTTGCGATTTTGGGCAAGAAAAATGTCATGGCTGCGTCGCGTCTGCAGCGTTACGCAGTATATCTTTCGGCGTATAATTACGTAATACAATATACAACGGGTGAAAACAACTTAATAGCCGATTATTTTTCTAGGGCTCCGCAAGAGATTACCGATTGCACAGAAAAAAACGATGATGATGATGATGATGATGTCACTATTGTGCATTTTCTTGACGAAAACGTTTTACCCGTTTCGTTTAAAGACGTCAGAAGAGAGACCGCCAGCGATCGTACGTCACAAACGGTGATGAAATATATCCGTCTTGGCTGGCCCAGGAAAATAAAATGTCCTTCGATTGTTCCGTATTTTAGATGCAAGGCCGATTTACAAGTGGAGAATGATTGTTTGCTGAGAGGTTATCGCGTCGTGATTCCGTCGTCACTTCGATCCGATATGTTGCGCGAGCTTCATAAAGGCCACTTCGGTATAGTCAAAACCAAAAGTTTAACTCGCGGCAGGATGTGGTGGCCCGGCGTAGACGCGGATATCGAGCGCACGGTAGGCGCCTGCAGCGTGTGCAGCGCGCTCCGCTCTGCGCCCCCGCGCGCTGTGCCCGCGCCTTGGCCGCGCCCATCGGCTCCATGGGTCCGGTTGCATTTGGACTACTTGTCAATAGAGGGCAAAACGTACCTGGTTGTCATAGACGCATTCAGTAAATGGCTTGAATGTCTTCCAATGAGCGGCGGAACGACCGTCAAAGATCTTATTGATAAACTTAAATATTTATTTTCGCGTTTCGGTCTACCTAAGACTATTGTGTCAGATAATTATGTGAAGATTCGAACTGCCGAGTTCGATCGTTTTTGTTCTTTAAATGGCATTGTACTTGTAACCTCGCCCATATACTATCCGGCGAGTAATGGTCAAGCGGAGAACTCCGTGCGCACATGTAAAAAAATGTTAAAATGCATAATTTCGCATAAGGCACAAAAATAAAATTTAAACGAAAGGTTATTAGAATACCTTTTTCAATACAGAAACACCCCCCATTGTACAACAGGTGTTTCACCGGCTCGGATGATGTATGGACGGGGGTTTAACTGTCGATTAGACTTGGTGCGTCCGCCCAAATCAGCAGAGACGGGCAACAAACTCTCTAATGAAGCGACCGTTGTCGTTAACAAGCGCTCGTTCAACTCCGGTGATAAAGTTCGTCTAAGAGAATTCGTTGCAAGGAAGCCGGTTTGGACGGAAGGTACGGTAGAACGCAAACTTGGGAACCGAATGTATATCGTGAAAATTAAACGGAATAATGAGTTGGTTAGGCGCCATATTGATCAATTAATTAAATTTACAGGTGCACCAAGCACTAGCCTGAAACCGAACTTACTCACTAGACATTGTTCTCATAATGATGGCCTTAATAATAGCGAACCAAACACGACATGTTTTAACAATGAATATTTAGCTCCAGCGGGAGATGAGTTTGTAGACGCTTTAAGTGGTGGAGAGGAGGAGTTCAATGATAAAGAGAGAGGAAAAGAATCTGTTTCGAGCGTGGACTGTTCAGGCTGGAGAGGCAGGTCGTAGGGATGAGCAGTGAACGGAAAACAACCCTTGCAGCAGAAAACTGAATTTATTTTAGTAAAAATGAGAACACTTGACAACGTGGCTCGTGGCAGGCACACAGAGAGAGGGCGGCCAGCCCAAAAAAATATAATTTCTTAAAATTAAAATGTTGGTGTTACCAACATATTGCCGGCCACCAAACCAAGTATCTACATACAATAATTATTTCTTATGTTTTGTAGCCTTTAGAATATAAAACTATTTATGCTGTATACACAATACACCTTACAAGTGGGTTACAAGCATTGTCACCACAATAACCAATGTTATGTTGACAAATTAATTAAACCGATATAAACTTATTCGTTGTGAATAGGTAATAAACACACCTTTGTAACAGAACGCCTATGCACCCTGCCGTTGGCAGTTCTAACTTCGACGGTACGAACAAGATTGTCTGTCCCTGGGTAAACATTAGTTACTCTTGCCATCGGCCAATACATAGGCGCAGTGTTATCTTCTTTTAAAATAACTAGGGAACCTGTCTTAATATTAGTAGTAACATTTTTCCATTTCGGACGTGACTGTAAAATATTTAAATATTGCTTACTCCAAGTTTTCCAAAATGTTTGTTTTAAATTATTACATAACTGCCAGAGTCTTAACCTATTTGTTGGAATATCAATTACATTTTTCTCGGGAAGGGAATTTAAAGCCGTACCGATTAAAAAGTGTCCAGGAGATAAATAGGAGAAATCATTAACATCATTTGACAGTGGCATCAACGGCCTGCTATTCAAAACTGCTTCAATTTCACAAAGTACAGTTACAAGCTGTTCATAAGTAAGAATACATTTTTTTACAACCCTTTTCAGATGAAATTTGGTACTCTTAACGGCTGCCTCCCAAAGGCCACCAAACACTGGGGAATAGCACGGAATAAAATGAAATTGTATTCCCTTTTCACTGGCAAATGACAAAACTTGTGCTTGGTGATCTTTAGAAGACTGCATTTTATACAAATTGTGTAATTCGTTTCTTGCACACTTAAATGTGGAAGCGTTGTCACAATATACATCTGTAGGTAACCCTCTACGTGAAATGAACCTTTTGAAGCAAGCAAGAAAGGTTTGCGTTTTTAAATCTGAAGCTAATTCTAGGTGTATAGCTTTGGTAACAAAACATACAAAAACACATATGTACCCTGACCCTACTACGGAACGACGCAATGTAGATTGTTTTACTGTAATCGGTCCAGCAAAATCAATTCCTATTTTTTGCAGGGGACGACATGCAATTACCCTGTCCTGTGGTAGGGAACCCATTAATTGTTCAGATACTTTTTTCTTTAGTTTCCAACAAGTGATACATTTGTGAGTGACTTTTTTAATTTCTCGAATGGCATTCACTATCCAGTAATTTTGATTTAGAGACGCTAAAACTAACTTAGGACCGGCGTGTAGGGTTTTCTCATGCTCGGCCTTAATAATTAACTGTGTTATTCTTGAATCCTTAGGTAGTATTATTGGATGCCTTTGAGAATATGGTATGTTAGCATTTTGCAATCTACCACCTACTCTGATTAAACCTTTGTTATCCATGAAGGGATGTAAAGCCTTTAGACTGTTGTTGGTTTTTACAGAATATTTACATTTTAAATAATGAATATCATCATTCATATATTTTTGTTGTTCATACTTTAGAATTAACCATAAAGATTCATTTAATTCACTTGTGGTAACATAATTATGCTTAATCTTATTTAATTTTGTACGTACATTATAACAGAACCTTAAAACATATGACAGAACTCTTTGCATCTTGTGTATATTAGAGAATTTTTCTAGAAAGTCTAGACAAAGCTGTGGCCCTGAGTCAGTACAAACCATCGAATGAAAAGGCTCCCTTTTCAGCTCAGGTAAGTCCTGAGGGATTAGAAGGGCGCCAGTCTGAGCGAATACATACTCATGGCTGTGAAGGAAACCTGGAGCCTTCCACCACAAGGAATGATGTTCCAGTTCATGTGGCGGAACCCCTCTGCTCAGACAGTCTGCAGGATTTTCATCTGTATTTATGTAAAGCCACAAGTAATCATTTGTGAGTTGCAATATTTTACTTACCCTATTTGCCACATAAGTATTAAGCCTTACAATATCTGTAGCGATCCATGCCAACACTATTTGTGAATCTGAATACAAAATAACCTTGTCGATGTTAAGCTTTTTACACAGAGTATTATGCACTCTGGCTGCCGTGATTGCAAGCAGTAATGCAGCATTCAACTCCAGCCTAGGAACTGTCAGATCCTTGTTGAGGGGGTTGATTCTGGATTTTGAGCAAATTAGAGAAACCTTGACATTACCTGTAGAGTCGACGACCCTCAGGTATATGCAGCAGCCATAAGCAGTAGTGCTGGAAGCGTCAGCGAAACCCACAATTTGCGTGCATTGGGCATTGTGCATATGGATGTAGCGATCAATGAAAATTGGTTTCATGGCTAATAGGCTATTGTAAAATTCACACCAAGCCTTATGAAGCTCCTCATTAAGAGTAGAGTCCCAATCAATACATGCTTGCCATAATCTTTGCATTATTACCTTTGCCGAGACAACAATGGGACCCGCAACCCCAAGAGGATCATAGAATTTGCTAATGAAACTTAACACATCTCGCTTGGTTATTGGAAGGTGGGTATTAGGCTTTGGAGGGAGTATACACAACGAGTCTGAGTTTACATTGTAAGTTATGCCTAAGGTTTTCATAAAGAGATCATCCTTTTGTAAATCAATATTATCAAAGTACTGGTTGTCCCTTGGGATATCGTGGAGAATCTCAATTGCGTTGGAGGACCACTTGTGAAGCTGAAACCCTCCTGCATCTAAAAGCTTGCAAAGCTGTTCCTTTGATTCTAACAGTGATTCAATGGTGTTATCTGTGGCTATGACATCATCAACATATGTTTGATTATTTAAAATAAAGGCAGCTTTAGGGTATTTATCTTTGAATCGTTCAGCTAATTCTGCTAAACAACGTGTAGCTAAATAGGAGGAACATTTAAGACCATATGTAACAGTATTCAACTGAACACACTCCACATTACTATCGGGAGAATCTCTCCAGAGTATGTTCTGTAATGATCTAAACTCCTTTCTTAAGGAAACAGCTCTGAACATGTGTCTTATATATGTGACAAAAATATATTTATCTGTTCTAGTAAGAATTAAAATATCAAGCAATTCGTTTTGTGTTGGCGGGCCATTCAACAATAAATCATTCAATGCAACCTTTTTGTTTGTTTTCATTGATGCATCAAACACTGTTCTACACTTTGTTGTTCTTTTGTCCATTCTAATAACTGGATGGTGTGGTAAAAAATATACAGGGTCCCTACTTAGATCATATTGAGAAATATCAATAATGGCTCCATGACCCATTTTAATATAGTCATAAATATTTTTTTTATATAATGTGAGTAGCTGGGGATCCTTGTGTAATCTGTTTTCCAAATTGTAAAATCGTTTTAATGCAAGATGAAAGGAATTCCCCAATGTATCATTAATGGCGTCAAGTGGCAATTTTAAAGGTAAATCTACTTCAAATTTGTTATTCTCAAGTTTTACAGAATTCTTAAAAATTTGTTCGCAGTTATCATGCTCTGACAGGGCTTCAGGAAAAATTTCAGTGACAGCTTCAGTTTGCCAAAGGCGAGAGATATTATTGTTAAGCTCATTATCACATATTTTGCAATAAAGGGATACCTTTTGTGGAGATTGAATCAGCTCAGTGTTATGGTTAATCTCATTATCACATTCATTACAAAAAGAAGTTACTTGTTGATGAACCGGGGTAGCGGGCAGCCTGCCAGCTATGACATATCCAAATTGGGTATTTAGTAGATGCGGTGCAGATGGGTGTGGTGCATAGCCTTGCAGCTCCGGGTTACTCGCCAGCAGGATCTGGAAGAATATGTCGGCACCAATTAGGATATGTACCCGGCTTGGCTTGCAATACTCGCTGTCAGCAAGCCGAATATTTGGGGGAAGGGAGAAATCCTTGAGATCTACCTCATTTTGTGGTAACATTGAAAATAAACTGTCCAAAATGTAGCATGTTATCTGTATTTGGAAGTTGTTGACAAGAGAATGTAGTTTTAATTGAACATACTGATTTAAATCAGTGGATTTGCTACCTATGCCAATGACCTTTGATCTTGTTGCTTGTGGGGTTAAATTGAGAAATTGCACAAGTTCCTTAGTTATGAAAGACATTTGAGACCCACTATCTAGCAGTATTTTGACATATACCTCTGTACCATTTGGTTCTACAACTTTTACCTTAGCTGTTGGCAAGAGTACTTGTGTGCTGACTCCATTGGAGGCACATGCAACTGGATTTGGGGCCTGTTCTGCATGTAGTAATGTGTTATGCTTTTGCTTACAGGTGGCACATTTAAAGTGATACCTGCATGGCTTGGCATGCTTAGTTAAACAAATGTTGCATAGTTTTTGTTTGTAACGCCATCTCTCGACGGCGTTACATATTACTAGCTCTCAGGTGTAAATAATAATAATAATAATAATAATTTATTTCAGATAATAATCCATATTACAAAATTACAAAATTAAATTAAATTACATTAGATTAAATAAACATAACAAATAAAATAAAATAACAAAAAATGATTCCTATTACGTGACAATATCGACCCAACGTCTATACGTTGCCGTCAGTAGCAGTCTGTCGGACAAACTTAAGATGACAGCATTATTACACGAGTCGACTCTGGACATAAATGATGCTATCCTTTTTCTTTGGATAGCATGAAACGTGTCAACTCGCGCAGTCGCGAACATTTCAGATGCGCTGCAGTAGCGTGTGAGGCCCATTAACTGCCTGAAAATGTTGTTATACGTTACACGAATACAATCGTGAGATTTTTTATTGTATTCCGTCCAGAGTTGACACGTGTAAAACGACTGGCAGAACGATTTAAAAAGCAACACTTTCACATCTTGCGATGCTTTACTAAATTTCCTTATAATCATATTTCCAACTACACTCAGGGCTCTCCTTTGACGTTCAATATCCGAATCGTCCCTAAGGTTGGAGGTCAGAATATGGCCGAGATATCGAAATGAGTCAACTACTCTCACCACTTGATTATTAAGCATTATCACAGGAATATGATCCGGTCCCTTTCCCGATCTAAATACAACCATTTCAGTCTTTTTAACATTGTATATTAAATCATGTGCCTGGGCATATTTTTCACATATCTTTACAAGTTTTCTCAAGCCCTTGATCGAAGGGCTGAGCAAAACCATGTCATCGGCATAGCTTAAGTTATTAATATATCTGCCGTCCAGATTTAAGCCAACAGGGGTATTACTCAACTCTACGATCAAGTCATTAACATAAGCACTGAACAGATCCGGGGAAGTTAGACCACCCTGCCTCACCCCACAAGTTAACGTGTAAGGGACCGATAGTTCCGAGTCCCATTTGATGTTATTGGTCTGACTCCCGTACCAGTATGCCAGAAGACCAACAACATCAGGATGGACACCCTTGCCGATCAATTTCGTCCACAAAAGTTCGTGATTGAGAGTGTCGAAAGCGCGGCTTAGGTCTAAGAAACACGCGTAAACAGACGTATTGCCTTGCCTGTAATATTTGACAACCTGTTTCAGCGAGAATATGGCCATATCAGTGGAAACCTGCGGGCGGAAACCAAACTGACCATCGTCATGCCTTAGACAATTCAAATGTGACAATATTATCTTGTCAAGAACCTTAGCCACTATGTTCGCGAGGGAAATGGGTCTATAGTTAGCCGTGCTCGAGATATCACCAGTTTTATTTTTTACTATTGGCACTACCAGAGTTTTAGTGAGGTCCCCCGGCAGATAGCTGTATCTCAAGCATAGATTGAATAATCGCGAAAGGACCCCATAAATATGCTGGCCCGCATACACGAGATGTTCAATGCTGAGGTTGTCACTCCCAGGGGATTTACCACGATTCATTTGTTGCACCGCAGTTTGCACCTGCTGTGGTGACACAAATACTTTTGTGGATTCAAAGGGATTATTAGACTTGAACGTTTTGTTATTACTATACTGTAATACTGTCTGGTTTGCATTACCATCGCCTCGACCCCCAAATTGTTTAACGAACAGGTTTGCTATTTTCTTTTTATTTTCTTCTCTCTCAATATTTATAGGTATACATTTTACATTGTTAACTTTTTTTGTTTCTTTCCAAAACTCATTAAAATTTTTGGTGCTGTGATGTCGAGCCAGTATATCCATTTTGATTTTTTCTTGATTATTTTGTACATATTTCAAAGCAGTTTTAAACTCACGCCGGGTTCTAGTCATATGTTCATAGTGATATCCCGAACACGGCCTACCATACTCTACCCAACGTAAAAAAGCTTGCCTTGCCTTCACATGAAAATTTCGCACATGCAGATTCCACCCTACGATATTGCGTTTCTTATGTTTATTTTTACACACGTAACTACGGGCTGCTGCTGATCGCAATGTGTATACAATGCCTGCATAAAAATTATCAATATAGTTGTGTACTTTTGCCCTATCTTCATACGTATCCAAGGTTTCTATGGGTGTATTGTAGTTATTAATCAATATACTAACACCTTTCTCACATAAGTCCGAATATTTTAGAATTTCATCGGAACTTCTATGGCCCCATTGATATTTAAAATGATCTGTCGTGTTTGGCTTGATTTCACAACTAATTTTAGGTACGATAAGATCAAAATTGCATTCAATCTTTAACGGGAAGTGATCAGACCAAAAGGCATCATAAAACACTTGTATGCCCGTTACAAGACTGGCCGCCGCAGTAGTCGCGTCGCAGTGGTCAAGCCAACGACACGTGCCGTGCGCTTCACTAATGAAAGTGTATGTGCCTGCATTTAATGTGTCCAAGTCCAGACAGTGCAATGATTGCTCCGTGCAGTAATCTAGGAGCTCTTTACCAAATAGTGTACCTGGATGTGCATTGAAGTCACCCATTATTAACGCACATTCCGTGTCACCCGCATCGACTATAGACGAAATTAAACCTAAACACTCTGTAAATAATGGCAAGTTGTCTTCACAGTCGGTGGGCATATAAACACTAAAGACTAATAACTTACGGCTTCCTCGCTCTAATTGCACGACAGCTATACGGTCACTCACACACTGAACAATTTCCACATTCGTAAAGAGACTCCTACGCCATAAAACTGCTATACCACCGTAGGGGCGACCCCTAAGTACGCCTGCTGACGTATCTATTGAAGATTTCGCACAGCAGCCGAAGTCTTTATCTATTTCGTTCATGAACTGTAGATCGTGAGGCATAATCCATGTTTCTTGAAGACATATGACATCTGAGTCGCCACACAGTTCGCGCACTGGTTGGATAGATCTTTTAATAGATTTGCAATTGAAGGAGGTTATCTTCATTGTCTTTATTATCCCTTAATATATAAAAAGTTATACGCTGTTAGTATCAGCATTATGTCTTGCGGTACGCTGTCTGAATCGCCTGAAAACTAGTCCTTCAGGCCAGAAATCTTTTTCTAGAAATTTGTTGATTTTTGAGGATAAGACAGTAATTTTAAATGAATTAAAATTAGTCTCTTTGTTTTGTTTCAACAATTCTATGTCTACGCATTCCTCGTGCATTTCTGACACATAGTCTTTAATATCGCTAATCTGTATGTGTTTTTTCATTCGAGATAGGTACACAAAGGCATAGGAATCTGCTGCCTGTAGTTTGCTTATTTTTTGTGATGTTCCACGCGAGTTTCTGTATTTGAAGATCTTCTTTTTGTTAGATACGGTGATGAATCCATCACTATCCGTTCGTTTATCCATATTGTGAGATTCTTTGCTCGCCACCTCGCTATAGCTAACTATTAATTGTGACTCATTATTCTCGGCTCTCAGCTGGTCTTGCGGTATCAATACTGATGCCTCTGACGTAATCGGGCTCGCACCTGTCGACTCGCTCACCTGTTCGATGTTTACATTAGCTCGTAACGGTTCAATTCTACGTGCGATATTACCCTCATTTAGATTAGTGCCTGTATTAACTTGTTTCTTAGATTTTCCAGTACGCTTATCTTTTGGATAGGCTTCAAATGTGATACCATGCTTATTTAAGTTATCCCCCTTATCTCGAGTGTGTGAAATCATCGTCTTTAGGTTTTCTAACTCCTTTCTAATCATATCTATATCGGACATTATTTTTGCATCATTGTTTTCAGTTGTTGGTTGATGCTTTAACTCTGCTATTTCTTTTTTCAGTCTAGTCATTTCCTTTAAAAACGATGTGACATCCACATAGTCAAAGGACACTGGTGGCAGCTTATTCAGGTTTTTGGCGACGAAAGTGGGTAGACTGTCAGGTTCAAATTCCTTAATTATCTTTATTATATCCTGAATGCTTTTTTGGTCGTTTCCTTCCTTCCTTCTCATGAACTTTTTCGCTGGTGCCATCAACTTATAAACAGTCGATCTTGCGTTTTCGATCTCATCATTACTGTAAGCACTCAGGCATATCTGTATCAGACCTGTTTCCGGCAAGGTATCGATCTTGTTGGTAATGAAGGCAAGCATTTCATTCACTACAATCCCACATTCATTGCACTTGGAATTACATGTCAATTCTTCACTTCGACTGTTAGCCACAATATCACTTCGCGGAGATCGCACCATAGGCATCGTGCGTGCGGCGCGTGCGGCGCGCTCGAATGTTATGTTGATAGCTTGATAGTTTCGCGCTTAGGTGTGTGCGCGTACGTCGGATCACACACACACATACGCAACCCGGTTTAAGGGAGGGAACGCGGGGTGAGTGTCGTGGCCGTTTGGCTCGGCCATTTAGCACGAAGAGTTTCGACCGGGATGTAGTCGCATTACGTCACCGGCCACGCTCGGCCGCGCTGGGCTCCCTGCCCGAAATTTTGTGATTTTCTTCAAGTTTTAAGTTATTTTTTTTTGGTGTCGTGTTGCGGCTCTGCCGTTTAGACAGTTTATGCGGGCAGATGGAGATTTTCCAGGTAAGTCCCGTAAATATCATATTATCCATGTTGAGATGCCACGCGGAGGTCCCAATCCTGTCGTATTTCAATAATCTTATGGAAGTATCTTTCGTTGCAGACTTAATATGCCTCAAATGATCCAGGCGGAGATACGAGAGGGTTTATTTTCGGTTTCCCGTGAGTATTTCTTAAAATATTTGGAAAATGCTCGTGGCATACGTCCTTTTTGTTGCCGGTCTAAAGACGGTTTTTCTTTGTCCGCAGACGACCGCAACGTGGGATTTTGTGGGGGAATTTAATTTAATTTGTTTTCCTTTAAATGATTTTGTGGGAGAATTTAATTTGTTTTCCTTTAAATTTATATTTAAATGAATTTGTGGGGGAATTTAATTTAATTAGTTTTCCTTTAAATGATTTTGTGGGGGAATTTAATTTGTTTTCCTTTAAATAATTTGTGGGAATTTCATTTTGTTTCACATTTGTTTAAATTTGATTTTCATTTGAATTTATACTATGGGATGTATTTTAAATATCTAAACTTTATTTAGTATTTTCAATCTCATTGGGAACTTTATCCATTTAAACTTACTTATAAAATGGAGTTCTTGCACTTTAACCCGCCGCCGTGTGCTGGTGTTGGAGAGTTCATCTGAGCTTCACTTCGATTATTACAGTAGATGACTCTAATTTAGTTTTACCTTTATTATAAGGGAAATGCGATGCAATCAACCAGATCTTTCGGTTTATAATGTACAAAAATTGACTCAACGAATTACAAAGTTTTAAATTTATGGTTATTAAACATTTTGGCCTCCTCATAGTTTGGTTTTTATAGATTCACCTCGCCCCTTCCGAGATTTAAAAGTTAGATGTTTTACTGCTGATTTATCTTAGGCACACTTTCTTTTTATAATAATCTTTTATTATTGGCTTAACGCCTGGCGCCCGAACTTTATATATTTGTGATCATACAGTGTTAATTTTGAGGTTCTGAACTGTAGGGTTATACATTCCACCATCTAACCCACATCACAATATAATTATTTCCTTATTTTAATTTTGCAGCATTAGAATAACTCTTTAAATGGGTCGCATAATATCATAAGGCTCATACAGCAATATACTTACAGTGAAATAAAACAACATACACATACATTTGTACTATAACATTATATAATATATTTTATATTCGATAAAATTGTTTTTTTTTATTTATTACAATTGACGCCTCGGAACAGGGACTTGAGTTGAGTCTTTGGCTTTGGATGGTTGCATCATTTTTGTTATTTATTAAGTAATTGTAACATGAGGTTATATTCCCTTTAATTTACTTTTGATTCATACATATTATGTAATCTACTTAATTTGTTTGTTTGCATTGTTTCTACCGCGCCATATTGTCACATCCTAGTTGACCGGACAATCGAGGTTTTAGAATAGAATAGAATAGAATAGAATACTCTTTATTGTACACCAATATCAGAAAAGGTTAACATGGCATCAGAGAAATACAACTAATAAATGTACAATGGGCGGTCTTATCGCACAGGGCGATTTCTTCCAGACAACCTTTGGATGGATAGGAGTTGTGAACTTGAAAACGGCAGGTAGGGTGTGCAATAATTTATACAATATGACAAATACATGTAGTACATGAAAAAATAAATACATATATAACCTTACTCTAATACATATTATATAACTTTTAAATACTATAAATCCTATGTAACTTTAATAAATTGATACTATACATATATATACAAAAATATCATATTTAAATTATTAGAAAAAATAACAAATAAAGATAACATTGTAACTGCAAGTAATGTTCCTTAACTAGCTTATTGAAAGTTTCTAAGGACTGTGCACATCTTATTGTTATGGGTAACGCATTCCATAAACGTATTGCAGTAATCGTGAACGACTTGTCCATGAACGTAGATGTATGTTCTGGGAAATGCAGCTTAAGGTTTTCCGATGATCTTAGGGACCTCAAATGTGTGTCACAAAGGAACTCAAAACGTTCTTTAAGATAAAAGGGAGAAATGGGATTAAATAAAATGTTGTACAACAACGAGACAATATGAGCATTCCGGCGACGACGAATTGGCAACCACTTGAGCTTTACGCGGAAGGAGGAAACGTGGTCATATTTGCGAAGTCCAAATATGAACCTTATGCAAAGATTTTGGAGACGCTCAAGTTTATTTAGTTGCTCTTCAGTTAGATCAAGATAGCTGACATCGGCATAGTCGAGTATTGGTAAAAGGAGCGTTTGTGCGAGCACAATTTTAGTGGTAATTGGGAGAAAGTTACGAAGACGCCTGAGAGATCCCGCTGCCGCGAATAGTTTGCGACTTAGAGTTTTGAGCTGTGGGGCCCATGATAACGTATTGTCAAATATAACACCCAGATTCTTGACGTTACTAGAGAATGGTATAATCGTACCATCGTAGCAAACTTGGGGAAGTTGTAACGTATCTACCCTGGCAAACATACGAGGGCTGCCAATTATGATGGCTTGCGACTTAGCTGGGTTTATTTTGAGGCCATATGCGTGACTCCAGTCTCCTATTCTGGCTAAGTCATCATTTAAATTCTCGATAATATCTGGCAACATAGTGAGTGGACCCTGAGAGTAAATTTGAAGATCGTCTGCATAAAGATGGTAAGAAGAAGAAAGATTATTTGAAATAGTATTTATAAAAATAGCGAATAGTAACGGGGATAAAACGCCACCCTGCGGCACGCCAGCAATTAAATTTGACCATGTTGAATATGAGTTATCAATACGGACTCTTTGCCGACGGCCAGACAGGTAAGACTGAAACCAATCAATCGCCATTGGAGATATGTTAAGGGCACCCAGGACTGCCAGGAGAATGTCAAAATCTACAGTATTAAAAGCATTGCTGAAATCAAGTAATAAAAGTACTGTGAGTTTGCCACACTCCATGGCACCCCTGATGTCATCCGTAATTTTGACTAGGGCAGTAACGGTACTATGTCCGGGACGGAACCCAGATTGCATGGGATTAAGAAGATTGTTTGTACAGATAAAGGAATTGAGTTGGATATGGATAAGACGTTCCAGGACTTTTGACAGGAAGGGGAGGATGGATATGGGACGGTAGTCAGAGAAGGAACTGGGATTTTTATTCTTAGGCAAAGGAGTAACTTGAGCTTCTTTCCACGCGGACGGGAAAGAGCTACTGGATAAGGAATAATTAAGTATGTGACAAATAATTGGTAGGAGTTCATCAAGGATTGGAATTATCATATTACGGCTGACATTGTCGCTACCGACCGCGTGGGAAGATATTGACAGTATGCTTTTCTTAACATCACAACTGGTAAATTGATTAAAAACAAGTGGTTGATGATTAGGAGTTGGAAGAGATGAAAGATGCGCTAAAGTTTGAGCTTTTGCTGACGCATAGCTCGAAGAAGAAGAAAAGTGCTGATTAAGCGAATTTATATCTATTTTCGTAGGAAGTTTATCTTGACTTTTTCCAACTCCTAGAGATCTAAGAAATTTCCAGACTTTAGCCGGATCGTCATTTTCGACGGATTTATGAATACTGTGGCGTTGGGCGTTTCTACACATCTTGTTGCAGCGATTTCGTATGCAGATGTATTTCTCCCGATTGTAGTCAGTTGGCCGACACTTGAATCTGGTCTTAGCTACTGCCTTCTGATGAATTAACTTTTTGATATCGGCATTTAGCCACGGTGCCGGACGGTGTTTCAATTTTATGGCCCGAACAGGAGCATGAATGTCATACAACTCAATTAATCTAGACGCAAAAATGTCAACCTTAATATCGATGGAAGCAGAATCTAAGACACCGCTCCAATCGATACCACTAGCTGCTTCTCGAAGATTGTCAAGGTTCATACCACTAAAATTGCGCTGCAGAAGAATTTTTGACTTCGACTTAGGTGGACGAATCTTATAAGAAAGGAAGATAAGGTCGTGATATGAGAACATGTCTGCCGAGCATTGTCCATACTTGGCGACATGATCACGAGAAGAAATGAAAATCAAATCAAGAAGTGACGGTGTAGTATTAGGAAAGTGGTGTGTTGAATTTAAGGGCAGAACGAAAAGATTAGTCGATTCAACAATCGATAAGAGAGAAGTAGAACGAGAATCATTTTTTAGGAGGCAGGTATTAAAGTCACCCATAATAATTGTATGACTGTAAGCAGGAATAATGTTTTCAAGAAGTTTTTCAAAAGAAGAAAAGAAATTAATACGAAGAGAGGGACAGTAATATACTCCTAATAAAACTTTTGTATTGCACAACTCCACTTCAATGAAGAGGTGCTCACCAGCGTTTGTGGACGGCGGCTGTGGCGATGTATCAATAGTACAAAATTTTATATAATCGCGAAGATAAATGGCAACTCCACCACCACCGCCATGCACACGATCGTTGCGTATAAGATTAAAACCTGGTAAACAATAAGAGGTAGACGGGAGGCAAGGTTTAAGCCATGACTCGGAGATGAGAATAGCATGGATGTTCTCACATTCGAAGTTGGCCAGCATATCTGGGAAATGTGCCGGAATACTTTGGGCATTAATGTGGACAACATTGAAATCCCTAGGAACATCAGCAAAATGAGAAATTAAAACCTCACTCAGGGATGGGACGTTTGTAAAGCTAGAATCACTTGCAGTTACAAAACTCTCGTTATCACTAACATCAGAACAATATGACATGATAAATTATAAATATATATATATATATAACAATATAAAATGTACGTATATAAAATACGAGTATATATAGTAATATTTAATATAACTAAATTGTGAACTGCTAATTACTTGCGTTCCTAATTTCTATCCACCCGCCAGTTCCTAAGAATTTGTATGGAAATAATTTAAAAAACAAAATAAAACATCATTGCCAGGTTGCGCTTACTCATTCTCAGAGACGTCAAAATAAAACAGTTAGCGATACGGAACGCAACCAAATGACACTTGACATCATTGTAACATTATGACATTGACATAATGTCATTTGTTGTAAATAATCGTACGTATGTAAGTAAACAAAACCACAATACAATTAAAAACAATATGCGGACAATACAGTGATATTTCATGAAAATAAAAGGATAAAAAGTGTAAAAACAAATGGAGAAACATTAAATTAAATTAAATTGACAGTGATCTCAAAATTGTAAGGTAGACAAATAACCAATAACCGGGAGGTAAACCAAATAACATAAACATTGGAGTCGCTGGATCCGTTATTTTTTAGCAGTGACATTCCTCCTCGGCCTCGTATGCAGTGCAACTGAATCGCTCTGATCCGGTTTATGGGACGCACTTGTTGGGATTTTATTAACATCGTCGATGGTCTCAACACGATGCCGCTTGCCAGAATTGTCTAAGACGTAAACCTGACCACCCTGAGTCCAAGACTGGGTTATTGGGAACTTCTGACGTGCCACCATGAAGGCTGCATGACGAGTTTTAGTGAGGAATTCGGAAATAGTAACTCCCGAACCCTTCAGTTTTTTCTTAATGGACCAAACCTTATCCCGGACCCCGGCCGACTCAAACTTGCAGAGGATTGGTCGAGGCTTCAATGTGCTACTCTGACGTCCCATCCTATGGCAGCGCCTGATGTCCTTATCGGTGAATCCTCCAATGCCTAGCTGGGAGCGTACAACCCTGACAACGACCTGTGCCACATCCTCTTTCTCTGACTCGCTGATTCCGTGTACTAGAAGAATCTTTCTACGGCTTCTCATCTCCAGCCGATCTATGTTGCGTGCCAGTATGTCAACCTGTTTTTGAAGGATGGTAATAGTATGGACAAAGTTGGCTTTGTAGTTAGCGAAGTCAGCCACCAAGGCAGAAACATCTTGGGTCCCGGTATCAGATGCCCTCTTCAGCTCCGCCTCCACACTGGCACATTTCTTGAAAAACTCCTCACGAAGACTAGATACAGACTCTTGCACTGTAACTGCCATTGTTTAAAATTGAAGATAGCTGTGTATATTGTGTAGTGGTTAAGAAAATTTACACTGAACTGGCAGGGTGGTTCAATAGTGATTACTTTTTAAGCATAATATCACTTAATTATGTAAGTTAAATATATTTAAATTAAATTTAATTAGCAGACAAAAAATTGTTGTTTGTTTGATAACATTCATATTTGAATTCAAGTAGTAATACCGTTTTTGTTATTGTTTTATGGTGATAGGAAGTGGATATAAAGTGCTATCGGTGTTATACAGTGCATTTTTATTGTATACTGGTGATATTTAGTGTAAAATCTTATCTTTTTGTTAATTAATTTTACATAACCTCAATTCAATGTCAATGACTTTGCTTGTTTTGTAGGTCAAGGTTATGCCTGCTCATATGTTTGGTTTAGTGACACAATTGTGAAACCTTAGTGATGTTTAACTTGTTTGCTATTTGAAATAGACATATTTTGGTATAAAGATAATATAATAACTTAACTTATAAGTTGTAGTTAACATAAAAACTTTATTTTCATAACATTACCATTTGCAAAGTGTTTTTTTAGATTGTTTGGTTTTAATATAACATTAGATTGCCTTTATGTGGTTTACTTTAGCATTTTATTATTACATTTGATATAAAACTTGTTTGGAATCTAGGTGAATAAACTCAAGTGTTCGGTGAATCTATTCTTGGACTTAGAATATTTTGTTACACTTTGGACTTATAAAAATTAATTGTTTTAGTTTGTTGGTTAAACCTTTTATAAGTTGTTTATTTTAGAGCTTTTAAAGTGAGTTCTATTGGAGTTGTTCCAATATAAATAATTAAATTTAACTTTTATTTTATAACTTTTGTTCATCATCAACTTTGAACTTTGAGCTTTTGTGTTTGAACTCGGGTAACTGGTTACATTGTTACTATTTTACTTTTAAGGTGTGTTAAACAATTGTTATTGGTTGCTTGCATCACTTATTATTATTGTCTGTTTTCAGCTTAAATGAACTTAGCTATATTTTTCAAAACTTTGAACTTCAATTAGTTTGATTGATTTTTTTTTGCCGTTGCAATTTACTTTAAATATTTTAAATTTGAATGGGTTTCTAAATTAACTTGGTAACTTTTTACTTTAATTAATCGGTGACTTTTCACTTTAATTAACTTTATAACTTTTTAAATTACAACCTTGAATTTGATATTCTTTTGAATATTATTTAAATATTTTGGATATTTTCCTTTGGTATTGACTTATCGTTTCAGCCTTTGGGAACTTTAATATTTTCTTTTTTTTGAGTTTTTGAATTTAGTTCTGAAGATGGATCCTGCTTCGCTGATTGCTGAGGAGGATGGACGTATGGAGAATGATGCTGCTGGTGTAACTTTTGCTCCTGGCTCTGAAGGTTTAATTTCTTATCTTAATCCACCGGAATCTTTTTCTGATCCTGCTGCTAATTCTTCGAGGTTTTGTCCCCCAGCTGGTACTTCGAATGTGTCACATCCTGCGCTTCGGAAAAATTTAAATTCAGTTGTTAAGCTACCTGATCTTCGGAAAAGTAGAATTTCGTTTGATGGCAGGTCTTGTGTAAGGGAATTTATTACACAGGTGGAGGAGTATTTTCTAATGAAGAATTTTGATGAAAATGTTTTGATATCTTCTTTTACAGATCTTTTATCTGGTGTTGCTACTAAATGGTTTAGAATTGTGCGTTCACAAATTTCGTCTTGGTATGAGTTGAAGGTTGCTTTGTTGAAACGTTTTGATCAAATAGATTATGATTATTTTCTTGAACTTGAAATTAGAACTCGTAAACAAAAATTTAGTGAATCTTTACCTGATTTCATAACTGATATCATGGATATGGCCAGTCGGTTGACCATGCCCATTTCTGAATTAACTTTAATTACTATTATAAAACATAATATGTTACAACTATATTTGCCTTACGTTTTGGGTAAATCTATTATTTCTTTAGAATCTTTTATTCAATTTGCTAAAGAGTTGGAATCGTGCGTTAGTAGGAAACCTCCTAAAGAATTTAAAGCGGTTAAATTTGAGAAACCTCAAACTTTTGCTATATCTGCTGACAGTGTTACATGTCTTAAATGTAAAACTGTTGGACATACTTTTAAAAGCTGCCCTACATATCCGGGAATCATTTGTTTTGACTGTCGTAAACCGGGAGTCACAACTAGAGACTGCGATTGTCGTTCTAAAGTTTCTTCTCATTCAAAAAACTGACTAGCTCCCATCGAGCACGGTTTTCTGGGAAAACGCCTTGTGTCTCGATGATAAATAAAAATTCTAAAGCTAATTTGAATAAGTCTACAGTTGCTCCTGATGACTTCACTATTCGAAAAGAATTTAACGATTGGTTAGAATATTTAAAGGTTTATTTTAACGTTCATAGATTTGCACCTGTTCTTTTTACACCTCAAAGAGATACTAGACCTTATTTAAAATTTTCTGTCGGTTCTCATAATTTTTCTGGTTTGTTGGATAGTGGTTCCAATAGATGCGTTCTTGGTTCCAATACTTATTTAACTTTTGTTAAACTTGGTTTTAAATTAAATTCTATAACGAGCTCTGCTTCTACCGCTGATGGCACCTCTAGGGAAGTTCTCGGTACCATTGACTTACCTATTACTTGTGATAACGCTATTAAAGTTATTCAATTCTTAGTTATACCTTCTTTTAAACCTGATATTATTCTTGGTTTCGATTTTTGGTTAAAGTTTGGATTGGCAAAAGATTTATTTAAAAGCATTACTCTTGTGCCAGTTAACGATACTTGCGTTAATTCTATTTCTTCTGTTGAATCTCTTTCTCCTTCTGAGAAACAACAATTAAATAAAGTTATTTCACTTTTTGAAGATATTTCTTATGAAAAGAAAGGCTTAGGTCTTACTCACCTAGTAGAACACAAAATCAACACTACTGGTGAACCATTTAAACAACGTTATTGGCCTCTGAGCCCTGCTAAACAAAAAGAATTGTATGATGAAGTGGAAGTTTTGTTAAAGGAAAATATTATTCAACCATCTAAATCTCCTTGGTGTTCTCCCGTCTTAGCTGTTGAGAAACGCGATGGTGGAACTCGTTTATGTTTAGATTCTAGACGACTTAATTCTGTTACTGTTAAAGATTCTTATCCTCTTCCATATCCTTCTAGAATTTTAGATAGCCTACGTGGTGCTAAATATATATCCACAATAGATCTTTCGAAAGCATTTCTACAAATAGCCTTGCATAAATCTTCCCGCGAGAAGACTGCTTTTGTTGTCCCCGGAAAAGGACTATTCGAATTCGTTCGTATGCCATTTGGACTTACCAATGCGCCTGCTGAACTTCAAAGATTAGTAGATAAACTTTTTGGTCCTGAATTTGATAACGTAGCCTTTGCTTACTTAGATGACTTAATTTTGGTAAATTCTGATTTTCCTACTCATTTAGAATATCTAGAGCGTATTTATAGTATTCTTAAAGATGCTGGTTTAACTGTTAACTTGAAAAAATGTGAATTTTGTAAAGATAGACTCCGATATTTAGGATATATTGTTGATAAGGACGGTCTTCATACCGATCCGGCTAAATTAGAAGCTGTTGCGAATTTTCCACGTCCGGAAACCGTTAAACAGTTGAGAAGTTTTCTTGGCTTATGTTCTTATTATAGACGTTTTATAGATAAATTTTCTGATATTGCATCACCTTTAACTAAATTAACTGCTGGAAGTAAAAACTCTAAGAAATCTCTTAATTCATTTTGGAACGATGAAGCTGAACATGCATTTCACAGTTTAAAACAAGCCTTAATATCTGCTCCTTTGTTACGTTGTCCTAACTTTGAAAAACCTTTTTATTTGCATTGTGATGCTAGTGCCGTTGGCATTGGTAGTGTATTGTGTCAAGAGGATGACAATAATGAACAACATCCTGTTGCTTACTATTCTAGATTTCTTAATAAATGTCAACGTAATTATAGTACTACTGAAAGAGAATTGCTTTCTATTTTAGAATCCATTGAACATTTCAGACCTTATATTGAAGGAATGAAATTTACTGTTGTAACTGATCACGCTTCTTTGAAATGGCTCTTAAAGCTTAGTAATCCTAGTGGACGTTTAGCACGTTGGGCCGCTAGAATTTCACAATTTACTTTTGATATTATTCATAAAAAAGGTTCTCTTCATTTAGCTCCTGATTGTCTTTCTCGTATTGAAGTTGCTGCTATTGATATTTCTCCTAATTCTTTTGTCACTCCTGATGAAGATATTATTGATCCTTGGTATAGAAAGATTTTTATTAATTGTCAAAAAGCTCCTTGCAAGTATAAGAACTTTAGAGTTGAAAATAATACTCTGTTTAGATTTTGTAAAAATAAATTTGACCCTAAAAGTCGTTTAAATTGGAAAATTGTTATACCTCGTGAACACATCATGGACACGATTCGTTCTAATCATGATAATATTAATTCTGGTCACTTAGGTATTCATAAAACTTTAGCTAAATTAAAGTTTCATTATTTTTGGGAAGGTATGTTTAAAGATGTTCAAAAATATATTCAATCTTGCGATATTTGTAAAGCTTATAAAAGTTCTACTTCTGCACCACACGGAGTTATGGTCTCACCCAAACAAGTAGATAAACCTATGTTCATGCTTTCAATTGATATTATTGGCTTATTACCTAAGGCTTATTCTGGTCACAGATATATACTATCAGTTGTTGACGTTTTTTCTAAATATGTTTGGATTTTCCCAATGCTAAATGCTACTTCTAAAGTTATTTGTAAACTCTTAGAAAAAGAGATTTTCTTGAAAATGGGTACACCTTTTATTATGGTTTGCGATAATGGTTCTCAATTCACCACTAGTTATTTTGTTAATTTTCTTAAAAGCTTTAATATTACAAAAATATTTTATAATGCTCTTTATACTCCGCAGAATAATCCCGTGGAAAGATACAACAAAACGGTTGAAACTTGCATATCTTGTTTTGTTAAAAGTGATCATAGAACTTGGTCAAAATTTTTGCCTCATGTTCAATTTGCTTTAAATAGTAGTGTAAATTTGGCTACCGATTTCACTCCTAATTATCTTGTTTTTGGTAGAGAGCTTATTATTGATGCCTCTCTACATCGTTTTCATAATATAGATGATATTTCTCAATTAGAGCTTGGTTCTCGTCAGGATTATGCTCATTCTTTAAATTCACTAGGTGACATATTTTCTAAAGTTCAGTCTAGTTTATTAAAAGCGTATAAACATAACGCTAAATATTATAACCGTGGTAGAAGAGAAGTTTCTCTTGATGTTGGTGATGTCGTTTGGCGTCGTAGTTTTGTTCAGTCTAATGCTCCTGCTTTCTTTTCAGCAAAACTAGCTCCCAAGTTTGTTAAGTGTGAGGTTTTGGAAAAAGTCTCTCAGAATGTTTACGTTTTGAAAGACTTAAGTAAAGGCCACTCTGGTCGTTACCATGTTAAGGATATTATTAAATATTAAATTCTTTGTTATGGATGTTTTCAGTCTGGGATTTTGTTTTCCTTATTTTGATTAGGATTTGGCCTCTGAATGTGGAAGGATTAGATGATGTTTGTTAGTGATGGCCTATGAAAGAGATGTATGTAGTGAAACTTCTTATCATAGTATTTAAATCAAGTCTTAGCTGATACTAAAGTCACTTAGGTCAATTTTCGGTCTTGTAGTATGCTTCGTCGTCAACGATGTTTCCTTCATTTTGAATTTTGTTGGTTGCTTTACTTGCGTTTTCCCCCGCAGTTTTGGCTTCTTTTGTTTTTATTGCTCATCTTTTATTAGTGCATTCTTTATAATAGGATCTCCTATATTATTCCCGCCTGGATATCTTTTTATTTTGTAACACTTAGTTACAATATTTTTTTGTTTTTGTTTTTGTTAGATTTATAACACTAAATATACTATGTGTTATCTTTGTTTGTTAGAGCCGTTGTGGCTTGGCCTAGTTTATTTAGGTTATTTTGGTGATCCTGCTTTCAGCGGAATTGCATGCTGACTGGAGTTTTGTTTGGTGCTATTCACCTCTGTGATAGTCACGTTTTCTTTGTTGTGCTGTTCACCACTGTGACAGTCACGCCCTTTTGCTTCTGCGTCCGGAAAGATGGTGGTGTTGAGCCGTCCGCAGTTGTCATTCTTTTTTGTGCTATTCACCTCTGTGATAGACACCTTTTTCTTTGTTGTGCGGATTGCATTTGCATCTGTCACGTTTTTTTGTGCTGTTCACCACTGTGACAGTCACACTCTTTTGCTTCTGCGTCCGGAAAGATGGTGGTGTTGAGCCGTCCGCAGTTGTCAATCTTTTTTGTGCTATTCACCTCTGTGATAGTCACGTTTTCTTTGTTGTGCTGTTCACCACTGTGACAGTCACACTCTTTTGCTTCTGCGCCGGAAAGATGGTGGTGTTGAGCCGTCCGCAGTTGTCAATTCTTTTTCGTGCTGTTCACCACTGTGACAGTCACGCCCTTTTGCTTCTGCGTCCGGAAAGATGGTGGTGTTGAGCCGTCCGCAGTTGTCATTCTTTTTTGTGCTGTTCACCACTGTGACAGTCACACTCTTTTGCTTCTGCGTCCGGAAAGATGGTGGTGTTGAGCCGTCCGCAGTTGTCATTCTTTTTTTTGTGCTGTTCACCACTGTGACAGTCACACTTTTGCTTCTGCGTCCGGAAAGATGGTGGTGTTGAGCCGTCCGCAGTTGTCATTCTTTTTTTGTGCTGTTCACCACTGTGACAGTCACACTTTTGCTTCTGCGTCCGGAAAGATGGTGGTGTTGAGCCGTCCGCAGTTGTCATTCTTTTTTGTGCTGTTCACCACTGTGACAGTCACACTTTTGCTTCTGCGTCCGGAAAGATGGTGGTGTTGAGCCGTCCGCAGTTGTCATCTTTTTTTTGTGCTGTTCACCTCTGTGACAGTCACACTCTTTCTTGCTCTTGCGTCCGGAAAGATGGTGGTGGTGTGCCGTTAGTATTGTTCTCTCTTTTTCAGGAGGCTTTGCTTTCGTGAACCACTTGGTTTTCACGAAGCGCTGGAGTTTTGGTGGTATTTCTTTGAATCGGCGGCGATAGTGCCTCACCGAAGATATGAGACGTTTTGGGTTTGCTTTCAGATGGAGATGGATTCTATTGAGTCGGTGGCGATGGTGCCCAACCGCACTTACATTGATTCATTTTCGGCTGAATGAGTTGGTTTATTGAGTCGGTGGCGATAGCGCCCAACCGCACTTACCTTGGTTTGTTTACAGATGGAGTTGGTTTATTGAGTCGGTGGCGATAGTGCCCAACCGCACTTACTTTGGTTCGTTTTCGGATGAAGGAGTTGGTTTATTGAGTCGGTGGCGACAGTGCCCAACCGTACTTTCATTGGTTTGCTTTTAGGTGGAGTTGGTTTTCTATTGAGTCGGTGGCGAAAGTGCCCAACCGAACTTAGGATGGTTTGTTTTAGAGGTTGTTTTTGCTGTTTCAGCGTCTGATGTTTTTGAAGTCCGAGGTGTTCGTGCCTGTCCGGATCTTCCTTTGGATGATTGGTGTTTATAGGAGTCAGTGGCGTTGGTGCTCACCTGTACTTCCTTCTTATTTCTTTTTTATTACAGAAGTTTTCTGTTTTGTTCGAGTCAGTGGCGTTGGTGTTTAACTGTACTTCCTTCTTCCTTATTTCTTTTTTATTACAGAAGTTGTCTGTTTTGTTTGAGTCGGCAGCGTTGGTGCTTGTCCGAGCTTCTACTTTTTTCTTGGTCTTTCTCCTTTAAGGATTGATATTCTTCATGCATTTTTTATTACTATTGGGATTGTTTGGTTTGGGTTTTGGTTCTTTTACACCGGAGATGCTCTCTGATCATCAGAATGTCATTCTTCCTGGTAGCTTGTGCTTTTCTCTTGGAATTTTGCTCTGTGAATTTCCAACGAGCCTTTTTGCTTTTCTATTTTCTCTTTTCTTTTTGTCAGGCTTAGGCTTTGGCATAAAAGAAAGATTTCATCTTTCTTTTATTTTTTTTGGGGAGGGATGTAATGTAACGCCATCTCTCGACGGCGTTACATATTACTAGCTCTCAGGTGTAAAGCTTGATAGTTTCGCGCTTAGGTGTGTGCGCGTACGTCGGATCACACACACACATACGCAACCCGGTTTAAGGGAGGGAACGCGGGGTGAGTGTCGTGGCCGTTTGGCTCGGCCATTTAGCACGAAGAGTTTCGACCGGGATGTAGTCGCATTACGTCACCGGCCACGCTCGGCCGCGCTGGGCTCCCTGCCCGAAATTTTGTGATTTTCTTCAAGTTTTAAGTTATTTTTTTTTGGTGTCGTGTTGCGGCTCTGCCGTTTAGACAGTTTATGCGGGCAGATGGAGATTTTCCAGGTAAGTCCCGTAAATATCATATTATCCATGTTGAGATGCCACGCGGAGGTCCCAATCCTGTCGTATTTCAATAATCTTATGGAAGTATCTTTCGTTGCAGACTTAATATGCCTCAAATGATCCAGGCCCCAGGCGGAGATACGAGAGGGTTTATTTTCGGTTTCCCGTGAGTATTTCTTAAAATATTTGGAAAATGCTCGTGGCATACGTCCTTTTTGTTGCCGGTCTAAAGACGGTTTTTCTTTGTCCGCAGACGACCGCAACGTGGGATTTTGTGGGGGAATTTAATTTAATTTGTTTTCCTTTAAATGATTTTGTGGGAGAATTTAATTTGTTTTCCTTTAAATTTATATTTAAATGAATTTGTGGGGGAATTTAATTTAATTAGTTTTCCTTTAAATGATTTTGTGGGGGAATTTAATTTGTTTTCCTTTAAATAATTTGTGGGAATTTCATTTTGTTTCACATTTGTTTAAATTTGATTTTCATTTGAATTTATACTATGGGATGTATTTTAAATATCTAAACTTTATTTAGTATTTTCAATCTCATTGGGAACTTTATCCATTTAAACTTACTTATAAAATGGAGTTCTTGCACTTTAACCCGCCGCCGTGTGCTGGTGTTGGAGAGTTCATCTGAGCTTCACTTCGATTATTACAGTAGATGACTCTAATTTAGTTTTACCTTTATTATAAGGGAAATGCGATGCAATCAACCAGATCTTTCGGTTTATAATGTACAAAAATTGACTCAACGAATTACAAAGTTTTAAATTTATGGTTATTAAACATTTTGGCCTCCTCATAGTTTGGTTTTTATAGATTCACCTCGCCCCTTCCGAGATTTAAAAGTTAGATGTTTTACTGCTGATTTATCTTAGGCACACTTTCTTTTTATAATAATCTTTTATTATTGGCTTAACGCCTGGCGCCCGAACTTTATATATTTGTGATCATACAGTGTTAATTTTGAGGTTCTGAACTGTAGGGTTATACATTCCACCATCTAACCCACATCACAATATAATTATTTCCTTATTTTAATTTTGCAGCATTAGAATAACTCTTTAAATGGGTCGCATAATATCATAAGGCTCATACAGCAATATACTTACAGTGAAATAAAACAACATACACATACATTTGTACTATAACATTATATAATATATTTTATATTCGATAAAATTGTTTTTTTTTATTTATTACAATTGACGCCTCGGAACAGGGACTTGAGTTGAGTCTTTGGCTTTGGATGGTTGCATCATTTTTGTTATTTATTAAGTAATTGTAACATGAGGTTATATTCCCTTTAATTTACTTTTGATTCATACATATTATGTAATCTACTTAATTTGTTTGTTTGCATTGTTTCTACCGCGCCATATTGTCACATCCTAGTTGACCGGACAATCGAGGTTTTAGAACATTGTTGTTTGTTTGATAACATTCATATTTGAATTCAAGTAGTAATACCGTTTTTGTTATTGTTTTATGGTGATAGGAAGTGGATATAAAGTGCTATCGGTGTTATACAGTGCATTTTTATTGTATACTGGTGATATTTAGTGTAAAATCTTATCTTTTTGTTAATTAATTTTACATAACCTCAATTCAATGTCAATGACTTTGCTTGTTTTGTAGGTCAAGGTTATGCCTGCTCATATGTTTGGTTTAGTGACACAATTGTGAAACCTTAGTGATGTTTAACTTGTTTGCTATTTGAAATAGACATATTTTGGTATAAAGATAATATAATAACTTAACTTATAAGTTGTAGTTAACATAAAAACTTTATTTTCATAACATTACCATTTGCAAAGTGTTTTTTTAGATTGTTTGGTTTTAATATAACATTAGATTGCCTTTATGTGGTTTACTTTAGCATTTTATTATTACATTTGATATAAAACTTGTTTGGAATCTAGGTGAATAAACTCAAGTGTTCGGTGAATCTATTCTTGGACTTAGAATATTTTGTTACACTTTGGACTTATAAAAATTAATTGTTTTAGTTTGTTGGTTAAACCTTTTATAAGTTGTTTATTTTAGAGCTTTTAAAGTGAGTTCTATTGGAGTTGTTCCAATATAAATAATTAAATTTAACTTTTATTTTATAACTTTTGTTCATCATCAACTTTGAACTTTGAGCTTTTGTGTTTGAACTCGGGTAACTGGTTACATTGTTACTATTTTACTTTTAAGGTGTGTTAAACAATTGTTATTGGTTGCTTGCATCACTTATTATTATTGTCTGTTTTCAGCTTAAATGAACTTAGCTATATTTTTCAAAACTTTGAACTTCAATTAGTTTGATTGATTTTTTTTTGCCGTTGCAATTTACTTTAAATATTTTAAATTTGAATGGGTTTCTAAATTAACTTGGTAACTTTTTACTTTAATTAATCGGTGACTTTTCACTTTAATTAACTTTATAACTTTTTAAATTACAACCTTGAATTTGATATTCTTTTGAATATTATTTAAATATTTTGGATATTTTCCTTTGGTATTGACTTATCGTTTCAGCCTTTGGGAACTTTAATATTTTCTTTTTTTTGAGTTTTTGAATTTAGTTCTGAAGATGGATCCTGCTTCGCTGATTGCTGAGGAGGATGGACGTATGGAGAATGATGCTGCTGGTGTAACTTTTGCTCCTGGCTCTGAAGGTTTAATTTCTTATCTTAATCCACCGGAATCTTTTTCTGATCCTGCTGCTAATTCTTCGAGGTTTTGTCCCCCAGCTGGTACTTCGAATGTGTCACATCCTGCGCTTCGGAAAAATTTAAATTCAGTTGTTAAGCTACCTGATCTTCGGAAAAGTAGAATTTCGTTTGATGGCAGGTCTTGTGTAAGGGAATTTATTACACAGGTGGAGGAGTATTTTCTAATGAAGAATTTTGATGAAAATGTTTTGATATCTTCTTTTACAGATCTTTTATCTGGTGTTGCTACTAAATGGTTTAGAATTGTGCGTTCACAAATTTCGTCTTGGTATGAGTTGAAGGTTGCTTTGTTGAAACGTTTTGATCAAATAGATTATGATTATTTTCTTGAACTTGAAATTAGAACTCGTAAACAAAAATTTAGTGAATCTTTACCTGATTTCATAACTGATATCATGGATATGGCCAGTCGGTTGACCATGCCCATTTCTGAATTAACTTTAATTACTATTATAAAACATAATATGTTACAACTATATTTGCCTTACGTTTTGGGTAAATCTATTATTTCTTTAGAATCTTTTATTCAATTTGCTAAAGAGTTGGAATCGTGCGTTAGTAGGAAACCTCCTAAAGAATTTAAAGCGGTTAAATTTGAGAAACCTCAAACTTTTGCTATATCTGCTGACAGTGTTACATGTCTTAAATGTAAAACTGTTGGACATACTTTTAAAAGCTGCCCTACATATCCGGGAATCATTTGTTTTGACTGTCGTAAACCGGGAGTCACAACTAGAGACTGCGATTGTCGTTCTAAAGTTTCTTCTCATTCAAAAAACTGACTAGCTCCCATCGAGCACGGTTTTCTGGGAAAACGCCTTGTGTCTCGATGATAAATAAAAATTCT
This sequence comes from Clostera curtula, assembly GCA_905475355.2. Lineage (NCBI taxonomy): Eukaryota > Metazoa > Arthropoda > Insecta > Lepidoptera > Notodontidae > Clostera > Clostera curtula. The sequence continues at coordinate 7,211,592 of FR997805.1, read as the reverse complement.
AAAGCTAATTTGAATAAGTCTACAGTTGCTCCTGATGACTTCACTATTCGAAAAGAATTTAACGATTGGTTAGAATATTTAAAGGTTTATTTTAACGTTCATAGATTTGCACCTGTTCTTTTTACACCTCAAAGAGATACTAGACCTTATTTAAAATTTTCTGTCGGTTCTCATAATTTTTCTGGTTTGTTGGATAGTGGTTCCAATAGATGCGTTCTTGGTTCCAATACTTATTTAACTTTTGTTAAACTTGGTTTTAAATTAAATTCTATAACGAGCTCTGCTTCTACCGCTGATGGCACCTCTAGGGAAGTTCTCGGTACCATTGACTTACCTATTACTTGTGATAACGCTATTAAAGTTATTCAATTCTTAGTTATACCTTCTTTTAAACCTGATATTATTCTTGGTTTCGATTTTTGGTTAAAGTTTGGATTGGCAAAAGATTTATTTAAAAGCATTACTCTTGTGCCAGTTAACGATACTTGCGTTAATTCTATTTCTTCTGTTGAATCTCTTTCTCCTTCTGAGAAACAACAATTAAATAAAGTTATTTCACTTTTTGAAGATATTTCTTATGAAAAGAAAGGCTTAGGTCTTACTCACCTAGTAGAACACAAAATCAACACTACTGGTGAACCATTTAAACAACGTTATTGGCCTCTGAGCCCTGCTAAACAAAAAGAATTGTATGATGAAGTGGAAGTTTTGTTAAAGGAAAATATTATTCAACCATCTAAATCTCCTTGGTGTTCTCCCGTCTTAGCTGTTGAGAAACGCGATGGTGGAACTCGTTTATGTTTAGATTCTAGACGACTTAATTCTGTTACTGTTAAAGATTCTTATCCTCTTCCATATCCTTCTAGAATTTTAGATAGCCTACGTGGTGCTAAATATATATCCACAATAGATCTTTCGAAAGCATTTCTACAAATAGCCTTGCATAAATCTTCCCGCGAGAAGACTGCTTTTGTTGTCCCCGGAAAAGGACTATTCGAATTCGTTCGTATGCCATTTGGACTTACCAATGCGCCTGCTGAACTTCAAAGATTAGTAGATAAACTTTTTGGTCCTGAATTTGATAACGTAGCCTTTGCTTACTTAGATGACTTAATTTTGGTAAATTCTGATTTTCCTACTCATTTAGAATATCTAGAGCGTATTTATAGTATTCTTAAAGATGCTGGTTTAACTGTTAACTTGAAAAAATGTGAATTTTGTAAAGATAGACTCCGATATTTAGGATATATTGTTGATAAGGACGGTCTTCATACCGATCCGGCTAAATTAGAAGCTGTTGCGAATTTTCCACGTCCGGAAACCGTTAAACAGTTGAGAAGTTTTCTTGGCTTATGTTCTTATTATAGACGTTTTATAGATAAATTTTCTGATATTGCATCACCTTTAACTAAATTAACTGCTGGAAGTAAAAACTCTAAGAAATCTCTTAATTCATTTTGGAACGATGAAGCTGAACATGCATTTCACAGTTTAAAACAAGCCTTAATATCTGCTCCTTTGTTACGTTGTCCTAACTTTGAAAAACCTTTTTATTTGCATTGTGATGCTAGTGCCGTTGGCATTGGTAGTGTATTGTGTCAAGAGGATGACAATAATGAACAACATCCTGTTGCTTACTATTCTAGATTTCTTAATAAATGTCAACGTAATTATAGTACTACTGAAAGAGAATTGCTTTCTATTTTAGAATCCATTGAACATTTCAGACCTTATATTGAAGGAATGAAATTTACTGTTGTAACTGATCACGCTTCTTTGAAATGGCTCTTAAAGCTTAGTAATCCTAGTGGACGTTTAGCACGTTGGGCCGCTAGAATTTCACAATTTACTTTTGATATTATTCATAAAAAAGGTTCTCTTCATTTAGCTCCTGATTGTCTTTCTCGTATTGAAGTTGCTGCTATTGATATTTCTCCTAATTCTTTTGTCACTCCTGATGAAGATATTATTGATCCTTGGTATAGAAAGATTTTTATTAATTGTCAAAAAGCTCCTTGCAAGTATAAGAACTTTAGAGTTGAAAATAATACTCTGTTTAGATTTTGTAAAAATAAATTTGACCCTAAAAGTCGTTTAAATTGGAAAATTGTTATACCTCGTGAACACATCATGGACACGATTCGTTCTAATCATGATAATATTAATTCTGGTCACTTAGGTATTCATAAAACTTTAGCTAAATTAAAGTTTCATTATTTTTGGGAAGGTATGTTTAAAGATGTTCAAAAATATATTCAATCTTGCGATATTTGTAAAGCTTATAAAAGTTCTACTTCTGCACCACACGGAGTTATGGTCTCACCCAAACAAGTAGATAAACCTATGTTCATGCTTTCAATTGATATTATTGGCTTATTACCTAAGGCTTATTCTGGTCACAGATATATACTATCAGTTGTTGACGTTTTTTCTAAATATGTTTGGATTTTCCCAATGCTAAATGCTACTTCTAAAGTTATTTGTAAACTCTTAGAAAAAGAGATTTTCTTGAAAATGGGTACACCTTTTATTATGGTTTGCGATAATGGTTCTCAATTCACCACTAGTTATTTTGTTAATTTTCTTAAAAGCTTTAATATTACAAAAATATTTTATAATGCTCTTTATACTCCGCAGAATAATCCCGTGGAAAGATACAACAAAACGGTTGAAACTTGCATATCTTGTTTTGTTAAAAGTGATCATAGAACTTGGTCAAAATTTTTGCCTCATGTTCAATTTGCTTTAAATAGTAGTGTAAATTTGGCTACCGATTTCACTCCTAATTATCTTGTTTTTGGTAGAGAGCTTATTATTGATGCCTCTCTACATCGTTTTCATAATATAGATGATATTTCTCAATTAGAGCTTGGTTCTCGTCAGGATTATGCTCATTCTTTAAATTCACTAGGTGACATATTTTCTAAAGTTCAGTCTAGTTTATTAAAAGCGTATAAACATAACGCTAAATATTATAACCGTGGTAGAAGAGAAGTTTCTCTTGATGTTGGTGATGTCGTTTGGCGTCGTAGTTTTGTTCAGTCTAATGCTCCTGCTTTCTTTTCAGCAAAACTAGCTCCCAAGTTTGTTAAGTGTGAGGTTTTGGAAAAAGTCTCTCAGAATGTTTACGTTTTGAAAGACTTAAGTAAAGGCCACTCTGGTCGTTACCATGTTAAGGATATTATTAAATATTAAATTCTTTGTTATGGATGTTTTCAGTCTGGGATTTTGTTTTCCTTATTTTGATTAGGATTTGGCCTCTGAATGTGGAAGGATTAGATGATGTTTGTTAGTGATGGCCTATGAAAGAGATGTATGTAGTGAAACTTCTTATCATAGTATTTAAATCAAGTCTTAGCTGATACTAAAGTCACTTAGGTCAATTTTCGGTCTTGTAGTATGCTTCGTCGTCAACGATGTTTCCTTCATTTTGAATTTTGTTGGTTGCTTTACTTGCGTTTTCCCCCGCAGTTTTGGCTTCTTTTGTTTTTATTGCTCATCTTTTATTAGTGCATTCTTTATAATAGGATCTCCTATATTATTCCCGCCTGGATATCTTTTTATTTTGTAACACTTAGTTACAATATTTTTTTGTTTTTGTTTTTGTTAGATTTATAACACTAAATATACTATGTGTTATCTTTGTTTGTTAGAGCCGTTGTGGCTTGGCCTAGTTTATTTAGGTTATTTTGGTGATCCTGCTTTCAGCGGAATTGCATGCTGACTGGAGTTTTGTTTGGTGCTATTCACCTCTGTGATAGTCACGTTTTCTTTGTTGTGCTGTTCACCACTGTGACAGTCACGCCCTTTTGCTTCTGCGTCCGGAAAGATGGTGGTGTTGAGCCGTCCGCAGTTGTCATTCTTTTTTGTGCTATTCACCTCTGTGATAGACACCTTTTTCTTTGTTGTGCGGATTGCATTTGCATCTGTCACGTTTTTTTGTGCTGTTCACCACTGTGACAGTCACACTCTTTTGCTTCTGCGTCCGGAAAGATGGTGGTGTTGAGCCGTCCGCAGTTGTCAATCTTTTTTGTGCTATTCACCTCTGTGATAGTCACGTTTTCTTTGTTGTGCTGTTCACCACTGTGACAGTCACACTCTTTTGCTTCTGCGTCCGGAAAGATGGTGGTGTTGAGCCGTCCGCAGTTGTCAATTCTTTTTCGTGCTGTTCACCACTGTGACAGTCACGCCCTTTTGCTTCTGCGTCCGGAAAGATGGTGGTGTTGAGCCGTCCGCAGTTGTCATTCTTTTTTGTGCTGTTCACCACTGTGACAGTCACACTCTTTTGCTTCTGCGTCCGGAAAGATGGTGGTGTTGAGCCGTCCGCAGTTGTCATTCTTTTTTTTGTGCTGTTCACCACTGTGACAGTCACACTTTTGCTTCTGCGTCCGGAAAGATGGTGGTGTTGAGCCGTCCGCAGTTGTCATTCTTTTTTTGTGCTGTTCACCACTGTGACAGTCACACTTTTGCTTCTGCGTCCGGAAAGATGGTGGTGTTGAGCCGTCCGCAGTTGTCATTCTTTTTTGTGCTGTTCACCACTGTGACAGTCACACTTTTGCTTCTGCGTCCGGAAAGATGGTGGTGTTGAGCCGTCCGCAGTTGTCATCTTTTTTTTGTGCTGTTCACCTCTGTGACAGTCACACTCTTTCTTGCTCTTGCGTCCGGAAAGATGGTGGTGGTGTGCCGTTAGTATTGTTCTCTCTTTTTCAGGAGGCTTTGCTTTCGTGAACCACTTGGTTTTCACGAAGCGCTGGAGTTTTGGTGGTATTTCTTTGAATCGGCGGCGATAGTGCCTCACCGAAGATATGAGACGTTTTGGGTTTGCTTTCAGATGGAGATGGATTCTATTGAGTCGGTGGCGATGGTGCCCAACCGCACTTACATTGATTCATTTTCGGCTGAATGAGTTGGTTTATTGAGTCGGTGGCGATAGCGCCCAACCGCACTTACCTTGGTTTGTTTACAGATGGAGTTGGTTTATTGAGTCGGTGGCGATAGTGCCCAACCGCACTTACTTTGGTTCGTTTTCGGATGAAGGAGTTGGTTTATTGAGTCGGTGGCGACAGTGCCCAACCGTACTTTCATTGGTTTGCTTTTAGGTGGAGTTGGTTTTCTATTGAGTCGGTGGCGAAAGTGCCCAACCGAACTTAGGATGGTTTGTTTTAGAGGTTGTTTTTGCTGTTTCAGCGTCTGATGTTTTTGAAGTCCGAGGTGTTCGTGCCTGTCCGGATCTTCCTTTGGATGATTGGTGTTTATAGGAGTCAGTGGCGTTGGTGCTCACCTGTACTTCCTTCTTATTTCTTTTTTATTACAGAAGTTTTCTGTTTTGTTCGAGTCAGTGGCGTTGGTGTTTAACTGTACTTCCTTCTTCCTTATTTCTTTTTTATTACAGAAGTTGTCTGTTTTGTTTGAGTCGGCAGCGTTGGTGCTTGTCCGAGCTTCTACTTTTTTCTTGGTCTTTCTCCTTTAAGGATTGATATTCTTCATGCATTTTTTATTACTATTGGGATTGTTTGGTTTGGGTTTTGGTTCTTTTACACCGGAGATGCTCTCTGATCATCAGAATGTCATTCTTCCTGGTAGCTTGTGCTTTTCTCTTGGAATTTTGCTCTGTGAAATTTCCAACGAGCCTTTTTGCTTTTCTATTTTCTCTTTTCTTTTTGTCAGGCTTAGGCTTTGGCATAAAAGAAAGATTTCATCTTTCTTTTATTTTTTTTGGGGAGGGATGTAATGTAACGCCATCTCTCGACGGCGTTACATATTACTAGCTCTCAGGTGTAAAGCTTGATAGTTTCGCGCTTAGGTGTGTGCGCGTACGTCGGATCACACACACACATACGCAACCCGGTTTAAGGGAGGGAACGCGGGGTGAGTGTCGTGGCCGTTTGGCTCGGCCATTTAGCACGAAGAGTTTCGACCGGGATGTAGTCGCATTACGTCACCGGCCACGCTCGGCCGCGCTGGGCTCCCTGCCCGAAATTTTGTGATTTTCTTCAAGTTTTAAGTTATTTTTTTTTGGTGTCGTGTTGCGGCTCTGCCGTTTAGACAGTTTATGCGGGCAGATGGAGATTTTCCAGGTAAGTCCCGTAAATATCATATTATCCATGTTGAGATGCCACGCGGAGGTCCCAATCCTGTCGTATTTCAATAATCTTATGGAAGTATCTTTCGTTGCAGACTTAATATGCCTCAAATGATCCAGGCGGAGATACGAGAGGGTTTATTTTCGGTTTCCCGTGAGTATTTCTTAAAATATTTGGAAAATGCTCGTGGCATACGTCCTTTTTGTTGCCGGTCTAAAGACGGTTTTTCTTTGTCCGCAGACGACCGCAACGTGGGATTTTGTGGGGGAATTTAATTTAATTTGTTTTCCTTTAAATGATTTTGTGGGAGAATTTAATTTGTTTTCCTTTAAATTTATATTTAAATGAATTTGTGGGGGAATTTAATTTAATTTGTTTTCCTTTAAATGATTTTGTGGGGGAATTTAATTTGTTTTCCTTTAAATAATTTGTGGGAATTTCATTTTGTTTCACATTTGTTTAAATTTGATTTCCATTTGAATTTATACTATGGGATGTATTTTAAATATCTAAACTTTATTTAGTATTTTCAATCTCATTGGGAACTTTATCCATTTAAACTTACTTATAAAATGGAGTTCTTGCACTTTAACCCGCCGCCGTGTGCTGGTGTTGGAGAGTTCATCTGAGCTTCACTTCGATTATTACAGTAGATGACTCTAATTTAGTTTTACCTTTATTATAAGGGAAATGCGATGCAATCAACCAGATCTTTCGGTTTATAATGTACAAAAATTGACTCAACGAATTACAAAGTTTTAAATTTATGGTTATTAAACATTTTGGCCTCCTCATAGTTTGGTTTTTATAGATTCACCTCGCCCCTTCCGAGATTTAAAAGTTAGATGTTTTACTGCTGATTTATCTTAGGCACACTTTCTTTTTATAATAATCTTTTATTATTGGCTTAACGCCTGGCGCCCGAACTTTATATATTTGTGATCATACAGTGTTAATTTTAAGGTTCTGAACTGTAGGGTTATACATTCCACCATCTAACCCACATCACAATATAATTATTTCCTTATTTTAATTTTGCAGCATTAGAATAACTCTTTAAATGGGTCGCATAATATCATAAGGCTCATACAGCAATATACTTACAGTGAAATAAAACAACATACACATACATTTGTACTATAACATTATATAATATATTTTATATTCGATAAAATTGTTTTTTTTTATTTATTACATGTTCTGATACAAAGTTTAATCGCTCAGAAACAGGCATTAGATTGAAACTAGGACATGCAAATAATTTGTGTTGCAACTTACACAATGTACAAGATTGGTTGCTTGTTGCGGCTGGAGGCAGGTTTTCCTTCACAGCCTGAGTCGCAGGCAAAGCCAACTGTTCCCTCCTGAGTGAGGCCTTCACCTCACTAATAGCAGGAGGCCTCTCTGCATTCTCAAGAGCCAAGGCTCGTGTCTCTAGAAATTCAATTAGATTATCCAATGTAGGATTTTTTGTATTGAGCTGAAATTCTCTATTACACAAGATGTCAAGTTTCCTAGTCAAAACACACAAAAACACATCTTGACAAACATCACACTGTTCGACCTTGCAACCTAAGTTTTTGAGTGCAGCTATTTGCTGCCTAATAGTAGAAACAAACTGTCTAATAATAAATGCATTAGATTTCGTCATTGTTGGAATGTCTAACAAAATGTTTATGTGCTCAGTTTTAATCTTATACTCATTATTATATCTTAAATCTAATATGTTCAAGGCTTCATCATAACTCTCATTCGTTAAAGGCAAATTTTTTATTAAGTCTAAAGGTTCCCCTTGCACAAAATTTCTTAAATAGTATAACTTTTGAATGCCATCTAATGTTACATTTCTGTCGATTAACGAATTAAACATACCAATAAAAGGTTTATATTCGGAATATTTCCCATTAAATGGTGGTACATTAATCTGAGGTAATTTTGTGTGTATAACTTGTTTGTTTTCACATACAACAGGGTTAGAGGGCAGCTCACTTAATAGTCTTTTTATCTTAACTAATGTTTCGGTGTATTTTAGGTCCATCGAGTCATCTTCTTCTGCATCGGGGTCTAGTGCTAGAATTTCAAACATGACTTCTTCATATTTGCTATACAAGTGACGCAAACGCTCTTCCTTCACTTGAAGGTATTCCTTGCAGCAATCGGACGACGAAACATCTCTTATTTCATTTGCCAACTTGGTAATAGCACCCTTAATCGGAGATCTTTTGTTTTTCAGAGTAAATAAGTGGAGATCGTTACCTTTTTGGGTTGTAGCTGTAGCCATTGTAACTTTATGTTAGTTATCTAATTGAATTTCTTGTTCTTGTTTCTTCGTGAACGCAATACGGCGCACAAGCAAGATCCTGACACAAATGCAAACAATATTTTCTGCGATATATTGCTAAACAAGGCGCGCAAACGCACTGAAAACAACACGCGTCACGCACAGCAATAAAATGGCGTCGCAGCGTTCCGCTTGGCTCGCTCACGCGTCGTGTTGGTTTGGTTGACTGCTACTGCCGTCGCGTCGCGGAGCCGCCTCCCGCTGACTAGTGCGAGCGAGAGAGCACGAAGACGAAGATGCTTGAGAACGAAGCAACCTCCAAATTCGAAATTGCGCACGCTGACAGGCCGATGTAGCAAAGACTGGATTCCGTATTCTCGTCACGCAAATCCCAAATGCGGACCGGCGATGGGACCAATGTTTCGAGCGTGGACTGTTCAGGCTAGAGAGGCAGGTCGTAGGGATGAGCAGTGAACGGAAAACAACCCTTGCAGCAGAAAACTGAATTTATTTTAGTAATAATGAGAACACTTGACAACGTGGCTCGTGGCAGGCACACAGAGAGAGGGCGGCCAGCCCAAAAAAATATAATTTCTTAAAATTAAAATGTTGGTGTTACCAACAGAATCTCTTACTGAAGAAGCATGTAATGGACAGGCTGTTTCTGTTGGCGGGTCGCGCACTCCCTTAGCAACTCGCATTTTAAGACCTATAGATAAGAACATTTGTTACAAAGTGTAATTATTGATTCACCTGTAATTATTGTCTACAGGTTCCCAAATTAAGATGGAAGGAAATGTAGTGTATTGCGCGGCACTACCGCCGCTTGATGTTCGTGAGTCAATAAACGATCGGTCAACTGGACGCACGCCTTTTATTTACATATCAAGTCTGCTTTAAGGATGTTTTGAATGTCATGAGAGACACACGGCCGAATATATTATAAAATGAGTTGTATAGCTTGCTCTGCCATTGGAACATACAAAATAAAATATTTGTCTGCGTTACAGATAACGCAGCGAACATGAAGGCGGCTATACGATTAACAAATTATGAACATTTGCCGTGTATAGCTCACACTCTTAATTTAGTTGTGCGTGCAGGACTCCAGGACTGTGATCTCGGGGAACTAATAAAAAAAATAAAAGCCACTGTGGAACATTTTCACAAGAGTCCAATAGCTACGAAAAAATTAATTGCAATGCAGGAGCAGCTGAGGCCTAATCAAAAACCATTGAAGCTACAAATGGATGTAGTGACCAGATGGTACCCTGGACATGATTGAGAGGATTTGCTTACTTCAAGAACCTTTAGAAGCGTCTCTTGGAATCCTACATAATTCAGTAGAAAATCTTTTGGAAGCTGAATGGCAGACACTGCCAGAAATAATAAAAATTCTGAAGCCATTCAAGAAACTCACTGAAGGAATGTCTTCAGAAAAAAAAGTTACTGTTTCAATGATCCTAGCTTCGACAGAAAGTATGCTTAGTATTTTGTACAAGTTAGAAACAAATATTATTACAGATACTGGGAAAAACTGGCAAATAAAATTTTAACAGAATTTAAAATTAGGTTTAAGAATTGTTACAGGCACCCAGTGTTATCTAAAGCAGCATTGTTAGACCCGCGTTTTAAGAAGCTGGCATTTAGGTTTGATTCATCAAGTTATGAGTCTGCCAAAGATGCATTGAAAACTGAGCTGCAAAACGAATTTAACTTTAATAATCAGCCAATAGAAGCTAACGAGAACGAATTGATATTAGCTACATCTACTGGTGACACCGACGCTAATAACGACTCTATCTGGATAGATTTTGACACTTCGTTAACGTCAGCGTCTGCTTCGAACTCTAAAGTTAGCAGAAGCATAATTACCTTGAGGCAATATCTAGTAGAACGTTTTATACCTCGAAATGAGTGTCCTTTGAAATGGTGGCAGACGAGGGCACTTCTATACCCCGAACTCTCAAACTTGACTGCGAAATATTTATCAGTGATGGCTACCTCGGTACCATCTGAGAGGACTTTTTCCAAATCGGGTCAAATATTAAGTGAGAGGCGCAGCTCAATTCAACCAAAGCGAATAGAAAAAATTTTATTTTTAAATATCAACCAAAGATACCTGTCATAAAATGTTAACGCTTGCCCAAGCAATTTCAGTGCTCTAGGTTTAAATTCATTTTATGAAAGAATTATTTTTTGTTATTTTAGTTTTATTCTGGTTTAAACTACGGCAAAGTGAAAAATGCAGTTTGGCATGTAATGAATATGTATTATTTCTACAAATTGAAATTAAGAATGCTACGATGCCGCACCTAGTACATACAGTCATATCTTATAATAAAATTATAGAAAGAACATGAAAAATATGTTCGCAAACTATTCGTTACGTGATTGGTTAAAAAAAATGAAAATATATGTAATTTGTGCGGATATAGGTACTTCAAAAATATTTGAACCGATGTGCGCGCATTAAGGTGCCAAAATTTCAAATATTCAAAACAAAGTTTTCTTTATTAGAGTATGCAGTAAACAAAAAGTATATACTTGTGAAAAAGTGTTTTCATAAAATTTTGCCACTAAAATTTCATAAATTTTATGTAATAGTATGAAATAAACGAAAGTGAAAGTTTTAGTCTCTCATGAAATTCTAAAATTATTTTACTGTAACTTAATTTTCAAACAATTAATTAAATCGCACGCTTGTACGCGTACGCAATACGACTCGATTAACGATTTGTTTCTCTAGCATAACTGTTATGATAACAGATATGAGGTATTGGGAGTAACGAGTAACGATACGATCGATAGTAACGAGTACTGAATGTATAGTAACGAATACATACGGGTATCTTTTTTTTTCGTTACTTTTATACCTCTAATGCAGAGCAGCATGCAAGAGCATAAATATAAGCCACTAGTAGTTCTCGATTATAATCTCTCTATGGGTGGCGTCGACCACAATTTGTGGTCGACGCCACCCATACCACAAACACCAAATGTGGTTCACAAACACCAAATTTTGAATGCCTACCCCTCAGAGAGGTTACGTAATATGATATGGTACAAAAAACTATTCCGGCGGCTTTTGAACGTGTAGATCCATAATTTATTCGTTATATTACACCACAACCGCACTCACGCCCTTGGGAGTCGCGAGTTCCGGCTGCAGTTGGTGGACGAGTTACTGCAAGTGGCAAGTCATCGGGAAGTTCCTCGGCCAGTAAGACCAGTGCCACCCGCCGAGCGAACGAAAATGCATTCACCGGCCAAAAATGAGCGACCGCAAAGGTGTAAATGGTGCAGCAAAGCCAAGGTGCGTCGCACGACGGTATGGAGGTGTAGCACCTGCGCGGTAAACCTGTGCATCGAGGGCTACTACACGGAGTACCATATTCAGTAAATCCTCCACCACTGTCACCCACCACACACACACACACACACCATCATCATATTTCAAGAAAGAAGGTGAGACCTCCGAAGAAGCCTCGCCGATTTATCGCCTCAGCTTAGTGGCTCAAAGCATGCACTATCACCGGCAGCGGCTAACTTGGCAAACGACCCATTGTCACTATTAACCGCAGAAATAAAATTACTTCGTGCGTATATGGGAGATCTAAAAAACGAATTTTAAACATTAACAGAACATCTCATCCTATGTAATAACCGCCTCGATGCGCAGGAAGAAAAAAAACAGTTACTTAGAAAATAGAGTCGCAGAAATGGAACGGATGGAATCGAATGTAACGCAGCATAAATTAATAATAAGCCAACTGCGTGACGATATTAATGCTTAGGATCAGACATTCCTCAAAAATGAAATCGAGATCGCTGGGATAAATGAAAATTTAAACAAAAGCCCTCTGCATATTCTCCGTCCAGCAGGGTTAAAAGCTGGAATCCAAATAGAAGACACACACGTTGATTACATAACAAGAGTTGGCCCGCGCACCTTACGGCAATTGCTGACCCACTCAATCTCCGGATGCAATCGCAGACTACTTGCCTCGCCCGCTAGTTGTGCGATTTGTTCGCCGAAACAAAAGGGACGAAATCTTACACGCACAAGACAAGGAAAGGCCTTTCCAGCACAGATATCGAAGTGTCAGGCCCAAACAGAAAAATATACTTCAATGAAAGCCTCACAAAAGCAAATCGCATATTGTTTCGAAACGCAAGACGTCAAACTGAAGACAATAGTTATAAATTTTACTGGATTAAAAATTCTATTATTTACATTCGCAAGAAAGAAGGTAGCCCATATATACCGATCAAGAATCAGAACGACCTGCAGCGTTTATTTCCAAATGAAACTGCGAATTGAGCATCCACCCACTGGCCAGGCGCATAGCGACCTCATAAATAGATATGTTATCTCCAATTTTATACTTATTGTTATACTTTCTCATACTTCATTTAAACCGTTAAAAGCTTACTCGTTCTTATCTAATATTATTGGATCTTATATGGCATCATGTATCATAAATACCCTAAAAACACAAAACATACACCATACAGGAAAATATCCTACTCGCCATACAAAAACAGTTATCACAATCACAAGCTTATCATACCATCATCTTTTATACACATACACTGTAGCTCACAACACTAACAAAGCCCACCCACCTCTCACGTATCAAATTTGTCACAGTTCTCTACTCACGTATCAAATCTGTCAAATCTCTGACACAAAATCTTACCTTCCAACAATCACGCTATACCTAAATGGCATTACTTAATGTAGCAAGAGAAATAGACGAATTCGTGAACTGCGATTGCCGGACAATTGAATTGAATGTTGGCTGATTGAAAACACTGCCTCCCAACCCATAACGGGATACACTGCGTATAGGTCACAGGAACAGGTAAACAAAAATGGAGGTGTGATTGTCTCTAAAAAATCTACCTGGGACAGCAACGTGCGACCCATAGAACAAAAGTTGCTAGATGCCTATGGGGTGATTATGAGCGTAAACCACACCATGACTCTTTTGGCATTATATCGTTCGCCTTCAGTAACCGATCCTCAAAGATTCATCGATTCACTTGATAGCATCTTATCAGCCGTCAATAAATCTCCCTTCATCATAGTTTCTGGTGACATTAACATAGACATCAAAGATAATAGTAAATCCCACACTTCCCACTACCTATGCTTAATGGCATATCATGGCTTGACTCCAGCAATCACCCAAGCAACTAGAGAAAATGCATGCCTTGACCATATATTTATGAAGTCACAACGTAATTCAACTGGATTAGTGTGTAATTTATCAATCACAGATCTCCTTGCAATAGCGCATTCCCCAATGAATGCGCCTCACCAAAAAACAGAGAACACATCACATTTCAAACTGATTGGGACGCAGTGACAGACGAAGTTAGCCACCCTGACTGGACCGACGTTCTCAACAAGTCACAGCCCATATATTTAACGAGAAATTTTTGGATGCAATAAATAAACACTCTCACGAAGCCAAGACAAGCCGTAAATGGGTAATATTAAAGCCATGGATATCCAAAGGCCTACTTAGATGCATTAAACAGCGCGACACACTTCACTATGACGAATAATCGAATAATCTACTCTAGGTACAGGAATACGTGTAATGCTCTACTTCGCAATATCAAAGCTGACTACAACCGGTAAAAAAATCGGATAAAAAACCCCCTAAAAAGTTATGGAACACTATCACATCGATCTGCGGCACTTCACGTCCTGAAAACAAAGCCACAAAACATGCACTTTAAATCCAACATTGTCACTCAACAAATGTAATGAACATTTTTGTAAGGTCGGTGAAAATTATTCAAATAAGATACTAAACAGTATCTCTGCAACGGAGATGACTTCAGTGGCATGCTTGACATCTCTGCGGGTGGCACTATATCCCCATTTTGATGAAATTTTCCAGTATAGAAGTCAAAGGAAATATAACAACCAATCTTGTAAATAAAAATAATTTTTGGTGCAACCAAACGTAAAAAAGTCCGTTGATGGCCGAAACCTTTATGAGCTGCGATGGCCGGCTGAGGCTGTGAAAGGTCAGAACGGGAAGCAATGTTAAATAGGTGCGCGTTACTCCCGACTGACTGAGAGATGCTGCCTATTTGATTTGACAAATGCAATAAAGCCCCGTGTACACAACACCCCAGTAATGTACGCGTGATGAACGGCCCACCTAGCTTAAATTTTAAATATACAATCAAATCATAAACATAAAATTTAAATTTTAAACCAGACTCTTAAGCATTTTGACCGAAACTATAAAATTCTTTAGAGTACATTAATGAAAATCAACGCTAGGAGACAATTTTACAAGTAAACTGAATTGTCGTAATTTACGAGCACACAAATTAAATATACTCGTACATCCGTTCCAGTTAATAATTTCAGAATCAAGACCATCTCGTTCCGCAGACTGAAAACACGCATGGTGAAATTCTCACCATGTAAAACAGGCTTAAACGCGACGTCACCTGATAGAACCTTTTTTGTAGCGCCGTCACCCACTAACATAGAACGCTGTGCATGACAGATGTGCAGTAAACGGTGTTGTAGTAATCGCAGGCCTCTGTCACAGTCGTTCGTAGACTTGGATGCTGAGGACAACGAGTTGGTAGGGTCTGGTAGTTCGTGACATGGGCTGCTATGGTGGTATATATAAATGGAGTCAAATCTACTGGTTCGACAGTAACAATGGGCGTGCCACAGGGGTATATTCTGGGTCCGTTTTTATTTCTTATTTATATAAACGATCTCGCCTTCTTTGTAAAAGATATTTGTAACATTGTTCTATTTGCTGATGATACATCGCTTATTTTTAAAGTTGACCGTAAGAAAACAAATTTTGACGATGTAAATAGCGCACTCGTGCAAATATCTCAGTGGTTCACTGTAAACAATTTATTGTTGAATGCAGCTAAGACCAAATGCATTAGGTTTACTACCTCTTACTCAAAAAGTAGCGTTACTAAATTGATATTAAATGACAAAAATTTGGACCTAGAAGAATCTACAAAGTTTTTGGGCATTACTTTAGATTCCAAGTTACAATGGAGGCCCCACATTCATAAACTCGCTGATAAACTTAGTTCAGCAGCTTATGCTGTGAGACAGGTAAGACGGCTCACCGACGTGGATACCGCGAGACTTGTCTACTTTGGTTACTTCCATAGCGTCATGTCATATGGTATTTTGCTTTGGGGCAACGCCGCAGACATTGAAACTGTATTTGTATTACAAAAGCGTGCTGTGCGTTCCATTTACAATCTAGGACCCAAGGAATCACTTAGAAATAAGTTTTGTGATATAGGAATTTTGACTGTGGCATCGCAGTTTATCCTTGCTAATATCTTATTTGTGAGACAGAATATCAGTCAGTATAAGACCAACTGTGATGTCACTACGTCCACTATCCGTACAAGAAATGGGCATAAACTAATGATACCTCACCACAGACTGCAAAAAGCCCATGGATCTTTTGCAGGCCTCGGTGTTCGCCTGTACAATAAAATTCCTGACGCTATTGTAAATCTACCCTTCATAAAGTTCAAAAATTTTGTTAAAACTACACTAATTAATAAAGGGTACTACCGCGTCAACGACTATATGTGTGATAATGATGCCTGGAAGTAACTGTCATTTTGTGCCTGTGCTCTGTTCCTTTGGCCCCTTCAATACTATATCTCATTGGCGAAATATTTTGTACGTAGCATTTAGAAAATGTCATATATTGTACACTGTATGTGTGAGCAATGACGCAATGGAGACCTTTAATCGCGGATTTGTTTTTGTTTTTTTTTTTTTTTTTATTGGCTCTGTCAAGGTCTATCCGTCATTCATTGCGTAAACATGTAGCGTGTTTCTCTCATCTTGCGAACTTGCTCTCACTATGCTGTTTAGTGCTTTTTGTAAACGAACAATAATTTAAAAAAAGCAACTACAGAGTTTCTTGCCGGCTCTTCTCTGTAGAGCAGCCTTCCGAACCGGTGGTAGTTTCGGCATGAATGTGAGTGAACATATAGGGATTGTGAGCGATCAGGGGAGATGGAGGGATTGCAGGAATGAGGAGTTGTGTGTGAAAGGTGTGAATGTAGGTATGACGACTGATAGGTGTGTGTGGAGACTACCACCTAGTGTGGGACAGGGGCCGTAAGATGATAATGGTGTTTGTAAATATGACGATTTATAAGAGTTTTGTGATGAAACCTACGTAAATAAAGTTCCTTTTGAGTTTGAGTTGAGTTGAGTATGAGTAGTGGCCACCATTGCTGACATCGATGTCCAGAGCAGCAATTGAACTTTTCTTCCCACTGTCCATCTTGAATTTCAATGCCGATGATGCAGCCTTTTTTGACCGTTGAGATTTTTATTTTAATGCAGCAAATTTGAATGCAAATTTGGTCTACCATTACACAGTTTGATTTTAATTTTAATTCGTTCACTTCGCACTTTAGTAAGGTCAGGTCTTTGAGCAACTTAGTCACGTCGATGTGGTCACGTCGATGTGGCAACGAAAATCGGAATCATATCTGGATCTGTTGACTTAAAAAGGCTTATTATATCAGCTAAGTCACGGTTTTCTTTTCCTATTTGCTTTCGCAATATATTTCGCTTATTTGTCGGAACTGTTTCAAAAAGTAAAGCTTTGGACTTTTTGATATCGTCACTGCTAAAGGCTGAACAGCTGATTAGTATTAAACTATCATCATCAATTACCGATAACTTATTTTGGACAAAAGATAATAGTTCGTCGATCACAATATTGAACTGCGCACATTTTACCGTAGCATATACACTCGAGAGCAATGAATCCGGGTCACTTAAAGAATGTTAAAAATCTCGGAAACTAAAAATGATAGGTTAATGCAATAAATTGTATTTAATAGACAATGTAATACTCCTTAAATGAAAGTAAAAAAAATAAGAGTCACCATACATTTTATTAACACAAAATTACATAAAGAAAAAACTGCTGATCTCTCCTTAAAACAAAAATAGGAAACATGAAATTTTTGAACTTTATTACGATTTTCTTGAATTTTAATACTTCGTATTGCCTCCTCGTGCTTCCATTACTGCGTTTACGCGGTTTGGCATGCTGTACACCAAGTTCCTTATACGATTTTGGGGAATATTCTCGCATTCCTCTGTGAGAGCAATTTTGAGCTCACGAAGCGTGATTGGGGGAGGGTTTCGTTGTTTTACGCATCTGCCTAGCTCGTCCCAAGCATGCTCGATCGGGTTGATATCCGGGCTGCGAGCTGGCCACTCCATACGAGTAATGTTCATCTCTTGAAGGTAGTCATTCACAATCCTACCTGTATGAGGTCGGGCATTGTCATGCATAAATATAGCATCCTCACCTAAATTGACCATAAATGGACCAAGGTGATCATTGAGGATTTCTTCCACATATCTTACGCTAGTTAAAGAGCCGTTTTCTATGATCACCAGCTCTGTGCGACTTTCAGAAGAAATTCCGGCCCACACAAGTACAGACCCACCACCGTAGGCTACTTTTTGTTCGATGCATGCTTGCTTGAATCTTGCCCCTGGTCTTCGATACACTCTGTGTCTTCCATCGTGCTTGTAGAGCATAAATTTTGATTCGTCGGAGAACATAACTTTTGACCAATCTTCAATACTCCAATTTACGTGGCTCTGGGCATATCTTAGTCTTGAAATACGATGCCCACGCTCCAGTTTAGGGCCGTTTGCAGGTCTAAGGGGTTTTAAGTTAGATTCAGCAAGCCGACGTCTTACTGTCCATGCACTTGGGTTACTTCCTCCGAGGCGTCGAAACTGATTTGTGAGTTCAGTTCCTGTGAGAAAGCGATTTCGAAGCATGGTGTTCACCAAGTATCGGTCTTCTCGTGCTGTGGTACACCTGGTTCTGCCCGTTCCTGGTCTGCGTAGGTTAGAACCAGTTTCTTCGTAACGTCGGAGAACTCTTTGTACTGTTGACAGCGACACACCGACAGTCCTGGCTGCCGTGCTGACTCCGGCCGGTTTCCAGCATTGTAAGTATTCTGGTGCATTCTTCAGGCGTAAGCGACATAATTTCAGCTTGAATAATGAATATAGAGCACTATCAACATGGTTTATGTACCCACATAAATGACAGATTACAAACAAAAGCAAAACCAAATGCTGTAATTTCGTAGTTAAATCTTCGAAAGTGGCCCTTTTTCAAGTTTGATTTTTTTATGATATAACTTTACAATAACTAAGAAGTTTTAATACCTTCATTTAAGGAGTATTACATTGTCTATTAAATACGATTTATTGCATTAACCTAGCATTTTTAGTTTCCGAGATTTTTAGGATTCTTTAAGTGACCCGGATTCATTGCTCTCGAGTGTATTTCAAACACAATAATACACTACAAATATTTGTGATAGTATTAAAAGAAATCTGAAGAGCTGATCAGATAGATTCACTGACTGCATTACAATCAGTGTGTAGTGTGTAACCCAGTACTTGGGCTATCTATGAATGTGATGTGCGCTTCACTAGGTATTAACCTAAGCAGTTCAATATGGAATTATGCGGGCCGATCCCGGCGGCACTGCAATGCCGGGCCGACCCGTGACAGAAGTGGATCGAGCCCCGCACATCACATCGATTTACAAAAATCTGTTTAATATACTAGTCTCTCAGTGAAGGAACTTTCAGATAAACTAGACTTAGAAGCGATACCGAATCATCTGAATCTTTACCGGCAAAAAATCGTCTGACTATGTGGGACGATTCGGACAGGAGTTTAATGTCCGGTCAGTTGACGTTTTTTAAATATTTTTTTGATCGTAATTGTAATTTTTTTTATTTATTTATATAATTGGGAAATAAACCGTCCTGCAAAGTTCATTATATGCGGCCGAGATATGATCTTGATTGATTAAGAGTCTGATGAATCAATTTTTTAATGTTATTTTTATTGCCCAAGGTATATTTTCTTAATTTATTCTTATTTTATTTTAAAATTCAATCTAATATTTGATTTTGATTTGACATGACTGTCAGACTTGAGTGTTTAAAGTAATTTTATATTTCTACGTAAAATTTTACCAAATGCCAGCATTGATTATAAATTATAATATAATCATCAATGCTGGCCTTTGTTAATTTGTTATACATAATTCGTATAAAGAAGATTTCATTTGAACAATTTAACGCTGATAAGAATATAATATGATAAGAATACATATAATTGTTAAGTTTTGATAACATTCCGTACTGTATTGGAGCATTTATATAAATAGTTCAACATACACGAGCATGTATAATTAAGTTTAACGGTTTCATTTATTTAGTGGACGGTATTAGGCACACACCCTGTATTTTGTATCGGTAATAAGGCACATTTACGAGAGAGATAAGACGACGCATGGGCGCCAAAAGCGGTTCAGCTGCTAAGCGTAAATCGTCATATAATTTCTTTGATCAGTTAAATTTTATAATGCCAGCCTTAGAAATTAATAAAACTAATACAACTCTAGAAGAAATAGAAGAGATGCCACAAGAACTTGACAGTCAAATAAATGAGTCATCTAATACTCCATGAAAATATGCGCAGACACAAAATTAAGAAAACCAACACGAAAGAAAACATTTCACAATAACTGGGTAACCTTACAGCAATATTACAACAGAGTATCAAAGCTCGTCAAGAAGAAAATAGTCAAGATTGTCAAAGAATTCATTCATGTAAAAGAAAAATATAAATGTCATCCATCCAGCCACCCTCAATTTGCTAGGTATGGGTTTCCAGATACTTCTTTTGAACACAGTCAAGGTCATTCAGATTATTATACTCGGTTGCGAATGAAAAACTACTCTCATCTAACCCTACCACCAGTATAATAAATTCATCTCAAGAAAGTTCACATCGTCCATCTTCTACCTACTCCACAGCTTCTAGCAGCTCTACTTTTCCTCACTCAAATGATTCCGAAGCTTCTGATATACTTAATTTTATTATTTGATATAATTAATTTTACCATAATAATAATATACAATAAAATAATCTTAATTAAGTCTTTATTAAAACAGATAACATAGGAAAAAAATTGAATGTGTTATAATAATAATAATAATAATAATAAAAAAAGCTTGGCTTGGCCCAGAAAGCCGTCCTTCTAGAGACTGCGCGGATTGTAAGAAGATTCCTCTCTGCTGACCCCTAACCACCGTTGGCTTGGGTCATTGACTTCGTCTTCGGCGGGTGACATCCTATTTTTATATATATTTTTATGAATTTGTTTTATTTTTGTAAAAATATATGTAACAATGAGATAATAAAGAAATATACATAATAATAAAGCTTTATTTAATCCATGCAGTAAAGTACAATTACACAACAATTATGGTTTTATGTTTCACATTATGTTATATTTAAATAACAATAATACATTTAGATTTATGAATAGAATTATTAAATTTTAATTTATATAATAAATGGCAAGATAAATTTTTTTTTTCTAATATATAGATAATAGAATAATTAAGAAATTCACGATAAATGATAATTTAATTGACAATAGATTCGCTATTATTCAATAAAATTAAATAATAGCGGACTGGACTTTACTTTATAGAAACCACTGCAGCGCTGAGGATGCGGTGCATAGTTTAATTTAGATTTATTTAGTTTTTAGTCTATCTTTCTCTTTTCTTTCAAGTATATATTTAAGTTGCTTTTTTTTCTACTAGTTTTAGACATAGTATTTAATATTTTATTGTATGTTGTTATATAAATAAATAAAATTTTGTAGGACAAATAATATATATATATATATATATATATATATGTCGGAGATAGCGACGGCTGAGCGATAGAGTCGTCATCATCTTGACTTGGTACGAGGTTTATTACTTGTAACTTTATAATTCACAATATTAACCACAGTATAAATAACAATGTTCAGTTAACACACTTAGATAGACAAACCGACAGGTTCGCAACGGAGAAGTGTCTCGGTCCGTGTCCCAACGTCGACTGACTGATCGAGCCAACCTCACTTTCCATTACGACTCTGTCCACGTGCCGCCATTGCAAAACAACTGACGTCACCGCGTTTGCCGCACTACTGTGTTAACCATCAATTGAGAAACTTAATAAAACGATATCGTTATCCACGACACGGCCAGCCTGACGAAGCACACGTCCTCGTGTGTACTTGTAACAAAATAACCAACTGAGGCACATTTTCACGTTCGGCCAACCTGACGGTAATGTTCCGTAATCGTATCTTAAGAATCAAGTTAACAGAGATCACGTTAGCATACAAATAATTTTAACAACTTTAACACGAAAGATTCCTCTAAGCCCATAATCTTTAAATCTCAATACTGATACTTTAAAACAGTAGGTTTAAAGTAATAATTACACAACACATGGCCCAGCTGTCCCAGCAGCTAGTGACAATTCACATGTCACCCATATCGTCATCGCTCCAAGCGATACGACCAACACTTTAACTAGAGTTCACGACTCCCAGTACACAGGACCATACAAATAGTCTCTCTCGAGACCCGGGTCCCCGCCACACCACTAGCTGCCCATCGCGCTCTGTACAACTCCCAGAGTTGCAGTTACGACTACAGACTAGTGCGTGTAGTGCGACCTAGCCAAGGTATGTGTTCTTATTTACTGTTGGAGGCAACCTCCTCACCATCTTCATCAGACAAATTTAACTCAACGGGCACACTGCTTAGTGGAATCTCCTTATACAGTCGTGAGCGTATTTTTATGTTCTATTACCGGTCAAAGATTTCAGCAAATAACGATCACCATCAAGTAACTCCACAATTTTTAACGGTCCCTTGTATTTCGCGTCTAATTTAGTTTGGTTTCTCTTCGTTCTGAATTTAAACTAAATTACCAACATCAAACTTTACCACTTTAACTTGTAGTTTTATCAAATTTTACTTTTTCGTAACTGGCACTATTTTCTATGTATGTGGCCGCTTGCTCTCTTACTAATGTCTACTGCCGGTCCGGAATCATTCAAAGTTAATAGGTTAAATGGTCTAGCTAAAGGTCCTATCAGAAACTCGAGTGGACTCGCTTGTATTACACGGTGGACAGAGGAATTCAAAACTAATTGCACGTCTTCTAACGCTTCATGCCGGGACCTATCAGACGCTTCTATCGCGGTCAGCATACTTTTTAACGCGCTCATTGTTCTTTCTACTTGGCAATTAGCGCGACTTGAACCCGTAGCTATCAAACGTAATGAAACTGACAAAAAAACTTTGAATTCTTTGTTGGCAAAGCATCGTCCCAGATCTGCAATTACTTACTGGAGCTCCAACTAAAGACGCTTGATTTAAGGGATTTAATTGTTCTAGCCAAATCTATTCTCAGGGTATGATACAAGGGAACAAATTTTGTGACCGCATCAATTAAAACTATGACGTACTCCTTGCAATCGCTTTTCCACTTAATTTGCCAGTTAAGTCAACGTGCACAGTATGCCACGGGATACTAATCTTAGGAATTGGATGAAGTCCCGCTTGTGGGCGACCTGATTGCGATTGAGATAGTTTACAAGTAATACAACCATAGACAAACTTACGAACGCACTTAGCCATGTGCTCGAACCAATAGTGATCAACCCTGTATATTTGGCCACCTCGCCCTTTATAGTTCACAGAGCCACCTCGCCCTTGACTGTATATTTGGCCACCTCGCCCTTTATAGTTCATAGAGCCACCTCGCCCTTGACTGTATATTTGGCCACCTCGCCCTTTATAGTTCATAGAGCCACCTATTACAATTGGGACTCGAAAATTAATCCAGCGTGTCGAGGCATAATTGCTGCTGACCACACCCTCAGGTATTAAAGGCGTGAAGTTACATAAGCACATAGCCATATGATGTTTTAATTAAAGAAACTATTAAACTAGTCCCAATATCTTACCGTCATCATTATCTAATAAGCATGGATCCAGCCCAGTAGGGACATATGATTGGGGGAGTGGACGTTGGCGTTCTCTCGAGTATTTGTAAGTGCGTTCAAACTCTTATGATATCTGTCACCGTCAAGTACCTCAATGACTTCATAAGGTCCGTTATATTTAGGATCCAATTTGGTTTAATTCCGTTCATGATTTTCGACTAAAACATAATCTCCCACCGAAAATCTAGTCACATTTGCCTTATTTTTATCGAATCTTAATTTATCAAGCTGTGCATTATTTTCCATTAATTTGTCAGCTTGTTCCCTAATCTCTCAAATTTATCTCAACCTCATGATCGTCAATAGTTAATAAATTTAGTGGCCTAGCTACTCTACCTATTAACAATTCTAATGGACTTGCCTTAGTTACCCTATGAATCGTGCTATTTATAGCAAGTTGGACATCATCTAACGCATCTTGCCATGACCTATTTGGACTAACTTCTACAACAGTCTACATATTTTTGAGGGTGCTCATAATTCTTTCCACTTGGCTTCGGCGCAACACAATGTTTGATGAGAGAGCACTCTGCACCAGAATCAGAATAAAATGGATACGACTCACAAGCGTTCATCAGCGCACCGCTGGGATTGCTAACATAGCAAGCTTCCACATGCCTCTCGTTACTCGCCGCCGCCGCAGGCGCCGCTCCGAACCGCCTGCGCCTACCGCCGCGCCAGCTCCTCCGCTGTTGCCACGTTGTTGCCACGTGGACATCTCGCTGCCAAATGTCCGGCGCTGCCGCACCTGAAACAGACTAAGTCCGACCGCGGCCGCGGCCCCGCAGAGCCTGACGCTGAAGTGTGCAGTGGCAGCACTAGCTGCCTTGCCTTTCACCGCCAATTTGATGCTCGGTGACCCATTCCACCGCAGCTGTGACATTCCACAGTTGCCGACCGAAAACCCGATCGCTTGAAATCTGGATCTGCTGTCCTATCGCCTCACGTTTAGGCTACCTTACCGATGCAAATCAAGGCATACAATGGCTCCATAATCTTGGAAAACTTTGCTATAAACTGGCGAAAATACGACGCCAGACCGATGAACCGTCAAGCTAAACAAGCACAGCAATCTAAACTTCGTATCGCAAGTAATTAACAGGTAAACACGCAAAAGAACCTCAAATAATATTTTCTTACACCGGTCAAAATCACACTATCGTAAATTCGTATACCATACAATATACCCGAGTAATAAAATGGAAACTGCTCACCGGAGTGACGTAAAATTGCAGCTGGTGCGCTTACTACAGATCCACTCACTATTCTTTGACCTGGCTGACCACAGTACTGTTGCTCGCCTTCCTGCTGCTCCGCTCAGGGCAGTTAGACGCGTAGTGTCCTTGTCCATCACAATGAAAGCAAGTGATCCCCACTTGGTTAATCGCCGCACTATGACTGCCGCTTGTGATCTTCAGTTCAGAACAATCTTCATGTAGCTTAATGTCTCCTTTATAGTGACAATGAATCGCCATTATCGGATATTTCCATCGCGTACAGAAGTACACACATTATCACTACACTGTTTTCTCCACGTGGGCTGACTGAGTTACATCCCACTTCTGATGTCGGAGATAGCGACGGCTGAGCGATAGAGTCGTCATCATCTTGACTTGGTACGAGGTTTATTACTTGTAACTTTATAATTCACAATATTAACCACCGTATAAATAACAATGTTCAGTTAACACACTTAGATAGACAAACCGACAGGTTCGCAACGGAGAAGTGTCTCGGTCCGTGTCCCAACGTCGACTGACTGATCGAGCCAACCTCACTTTCCATTACGACTCTGTCCACGTGCCGCCATTGCAAAACAACTGACGTCACCGCGTTTGCCGCACTACTGTGTTAACAATCAATTGAGAAACTTAATAAAACGATATCGTTATCCACGACATATATATGTCGTGGATAACGATATCGTTTTATAAAGTTAATGTATCCACGACATATATATGTCGTGGATAACGATATCGTTTTATTAAGTTTCTCAATTGATGGTTAACACAGTAGTGCGGCAAACGCGGTGACGTCAGTTGTTTTGCAATGGCGGCACGTGGACAGAGTCGTAATGGAAAGTGAGGTTGGCTCGATCAGTCAGTCGACGTTGGGACACGGACCGAGACACTTCTCCGTTGCGAACCTGTCGGTTTGTCTATCTAAGTGTGTTAACTGAACATTGTTATTTATACTGTGGTTAATATTGTGAATTATAAAGTTACAAGTAATAAACCTCGTACCAAGTCAATATGATGACGACTCTATCGCTCAGCCGTCGCTATCTCCGACATCAGAAGTGGTATGTAACTCAGTCAGCCCACGTGGAGAAAACAGTGTAGTGATAATGTGTGTGCTTCTGTACGCGATGGAAATAACCGATAATGGCGATTTATTGTCACTATAAAGGAGACATTAAGCTACATGAAGATTGTTCTGAACTGAAGATCACAAGCGGCAGTCATAGTGCGGCGATTAACCAAGTGGGGATCACTTGCTTTCATTGTGATGGACAAGGACACTACGCGTCTAACTGCCCTGAGTGGAGCAGCAGGAAGGCGAGCAACAGTACTGTGGTCAGCCAGGTCAAAGAATAGTGAGTGGATCTGTAGTAAGCCCACCAGCTGCAATTTTACTTCACTCCGGTGAGCAGTTTCCATTTTATTACTCGGGTATATTGTATGGTATACGAATTTACGATAGTGTGACTTTGACCGGTGTAAGAAAACATTATTTGAGGTTCTTTTGCGTGTTTACCTGTTAATTACTTGCGATACGAAGTTTAGATTGCTGTGCTTGTTTAGCTTGACGGTTCATCGGTCCGGCGTCGTATTTTCGCCAGTTTATAGCAAAGTTTTCCAAGATTATGGCGCCATTGTATGCCTTGATTTGCATCGGTAAGGTAGCCTAAACATGAGGCGATAGGACAGCAGATCCAGATTTTCAAGCGATCGGGTTTTCGGTCGGCAACTGTGGAATGTCGCAGCTGCGGTGGAATGGGTCACCGAGCATCAGATTGGCGGTGAAAGGCAAGGCAGCTAGTGCTGCCACTTCAGCGTCAGGCTCTGCGGGGCCGCGGCCGCGGTCGGACTTAGTCTGTTTCAGGTGCGGCAGCGCCGGACATTTGGCAGCGAGGTGTCCACGTGGCAACAACGTGGCAACAGCGGAGGAGCTGGCGCGGCGGTAGGCGCAGGCGGTTCGGAGCGGCGCCTGCGGCGGCGGCGAGTAACGAGAGGCATGTGGAAGTTTGCTATGTTAGCAATCCCAGCGGTGCGCTGATGAACGCTTGTGAGTCGTATCCATTTTATTCTGATTCTGGTGCAGAGTGCTCTCTCATCAAACATTGTGTTGCGTCGAAGCCAAGTGGAAAGAGTTATGAGCACCCTCAAAAATATGTTGACTGTTGTAGAAGTTAGTCCAAATAGGTCATGGCAAGATGCGTTAGATGATGTTCAACTTGCTATAAATAGCACGATTCATAGGGTAACTAAGGCAAGTCCATTAGAATTGTTAATAGGTAGAGTAGCTAGGCCACTAAATTTATTAACTATTGACGGTCATGAGGTTGAGATAAATTTAAGAGATTAGGGAACAAGCTGACAAATTAATGGAAAATAATGCACAGCTTGATAAATTAAGATTCGATAAAAATAAGGCAAATGTGACTAGATTTTCGGTGGGAGATTATGTTTTAGTCGAAAATCATGAACGGAATCAAACCAAATTGGATCCTAAATATAAAGGACCTTATGAAGTCATTGAGGTACTTGACGGTGACAGATATCATCTTAAGAGTTTGAACGCTAATCGCACTTACAAATACTGAGCTGGATCCATGCTTATCAGATAATAATGACGGTAAGATCTTTGGACTAGTTTAATAGTGTCTTTAATTAAAACATCATATGGCTATGTGCTTATGTAACTTCACGCCTTTAATACCTGAGGGTGTGGTCAGCGGCAATTATGCCTCGACACGCTGGATTAATTTTCGAGTCCCAAATGTAATAGGTGGCAAAACCTTTTGTCATACATGGGGTACAACTTTGTTAGTCATCGATGCTCATCACACATAACTTCCGGAAAGTCATTGATTGAGCCAGGGTTCGAACTCAGAACTTCTGGACTAGAAGTCTGAGTACTGAACCACTAGGTCATCGAAACTTATGATACGAAAGATGGTCCGTATCGAGTCTAGTCCCTTCTGAGAGTGAGAGTCGCCGAGAGAGTACGACGCCCACGTGAAAAGATGGGGTGGCACTATTCTCTGGAGTGGTATGTTTGAAGTATGGTGGGTCGTGGTGACAGCGTGGTGGCTTGTGGGCCATATGCAAAACATCTTAACAGTGCTGCGGTAAACGTATCTAAATGGCGAGGTGGCCATCTAGATATTTAAACAGGATTTATGTGAAGGGCGAGGTGGCCAAATATACAGTCAAGGGCGAGGTGGCTCTATGAACTATAAAGGGCGAGGTGGCCAAATATACAGGGTTGATCACTATTGGTTCGAGCACATGGCTAAGTGCGTTCGTAAGTTTGTCTATGGTTGTATTACTTGTAAACTATCTCAATCGCAATCAGGTCGCCCGCAAGCGGGACTTCATCCAATTCCTAAGATTAGTATCCCGTGGCATACTGTGCACGTTGACTTAACTGGCAAACTAAGTGGAAAAGCGATTGCAAGGAGTACGTCATAGTTTTAATTGATGCGGTCACAAAATTTGTTCCCTTATATCATACCCTGAGAATAGATTTGGCTAGAACAATTAAATCCCTTAAATCAAGCGTCTTTAGTTGGAGCTCCAGTTAGTTATTGCAGATCTGGGACGATGCTTTGCAAACAAAGAATTCAAAGTTTTTTTTGTCAGTTTCACGGTGTTTCTTTACGTTTGATAGCTACGGGTTCAAGTCGCGCTAATTGCCAAGTAGAAAGAACAATGAGCGCGTTAAAAAGTATGCTGACCGCGATAGAAGCGTCTGATAGGTCCCGGCATGAAGCGTTAGAAGACGTGCAATTAGTTTTGAATTCCTCTGTCCACCGTGTAATACAAGCGAGTCCACTCGAGTTTCTGATAGGACCTTTAGCTAGACCATTTAACCTATTAACTTTGAATGATTCCGGACCGGCAGTAGACATTAGAGAGCAAGCGGCCACGTACATAGAAAATAGTGCCAGTTACGAAAAAGTTAAATTTGATAAAACTACAAGTTAAAGTGGTAAAGTTTGATGTTGGTAATTTAGTTTAAATTCAGAACGAAGAGAAACCAAACTAAATTAGACGCGAAATACAAGGGACCGTTAAAAATTGTGGAGTTACTTGATGGTGATCGTTATTTGCTGAAATCTTTGACCGGTAATAGAACATAAAAATACGCTCACGACTGTATAAGGAGATTCCACTAAGCAGTGTGCCCGTTGAGTTAAATTTGTCTGATGAAGATGGTGAGGAGGATGCCTCCAACAGTAAATAAGAACATACCTTGGCTAGGTCCGCACTACACGCACTAGTCTGTAGTCGTAACTGCAACTCTGGGAGTTGTACAGAGCGCGATGGGCAGCTAGTGGTGTGGCGGGGACCCGGGTCTCGAGAGAGACTATTTGTATGGTCCTGTGTGGCCTGGGAGTCGTGAACTCTAGTTAGTGTTGGTCGTATCGCTTGGAGCGATGACGATATGGGTGACATGTGAATTGTCACTAGCTGCTGGGACAGCTGGGCCATGTGTTGTGTAATTATTACTTTAAACCTACTGTTTTAAAGGAATCTTTCGTGTTAAAGTTGTTAAAATTATTTGTATGCTAACGTGATCTCTGTTAACTTGATTCTTAAGATACGATTACGGAACATTACCGTCAGGTTGGCCGAACGTGAAAATGTGCCTCAGTTGGTTATTTTGTTACAAGTACACACGAGGACGTGTGCTTCGTCAGGCTGGCCGTGTCGTGGATAACGATATCGTTTTATTAAGTTTCTCAATTGATTGTTAACACAGTAGTGCGGCAAACGCGGTGACGTCAGTTGTTTTGCAATGGCGGCACGTGGACAGAGTCGTAATGGAAAGTGAGGTTGGCTCGATCAGTCAGTCGACGTTGGGACACGGACCGAGACACTTCTCCGTTGCGAACCTGTCGGTTTGTCTATCTAAGTGTGTTAACTGAACATTGTTATTTATACTGTGGTTAATATTGTGAATTATAAAGTTACAAGTAATAAACCTCGTACCAAGTCAATATGATGACGACTCTATCGCTCAGCCGTCGCTATCTCCGACATATATATATATATATAATCAGATTTAGTTCTTAATTAATTGTTTAAATTTAATAAAATTAGAAATACAATTTGTTACTATATGGATCCCTTTCGGGTAAAAGCCTCCTCCAAGATATCCCACTACTTTCTATCTTTGATTTATTTCATTCGACTGAAAAATAATGACTTGGGTAGGTATTTGCTTCATAATCTTAATTCAGAGCAGTAAAAGATATATTGGTCGTCCTCAATTATCTCCTCTCCTAGGCGGCGAACTTCGCTCAAACCTTTGAGCTCAATATACCGTTGATCCGATGATAGCGATATTACGCTTAGGGTGCAAATGTAGACTTTTTTCTTTTTTTTCTTTTTTGTCTTCAATGTTGATCTTGGAGGGTTTTGGTCGAACTCTCCCGCGGTTACCGGCCGTATTGGGAGATTAGGGGTTCGAAGAGGGTCCGATTTTGATTGCTATGCTATGTTGTGGTTTGATGTCTTCGATTGGCGTTGAGTTGGTTCTGTCTGAGTGAGAATTAGTTTGGGCTTTTGTATTATAAAGTTCTTCGTGTCTCCTTTATTTTTCTTAGGTGGTTGTTTGCTAGTCCGTTGAATATTTTTGTTGTCAGGGTGGGGCGTATCCGGGGACTCTGATAGGTTTCTTTTGCTTGCCTGTTTCTGTGGGAGGTTTTTGCTCAATATAATAAGTTTGTCGTATTTTATAAAAGCGGTGTTTCCTGCATCTTTTTCTATCTTCAATTGGACTTGTAGCTCTTTACGCTTAATTAAGATTTCGATTGGGTAGTCTTCTTTTATGTAATAGGAAGTATTTTGAAGATTGTTTGTTTTTTTCTATATTTAATTTGAAACCTAAAGTGTTGAATGTTATTACTATCGGTCGAACTTTTTCACCCTTTTTCCCCAACCGTCAAACAGCTTCTATGTTGTGTGTATCGCATGAAATTTGTATGTATGTATTTATTATATTTATTACCATACTTTCCAGATCATCGTATGACTTTTCTGTCTCTTCCACGCCAAAAAAATCCGATTTTTACGTTTACTTAGTCTTTCTAGGTTCTTAATTTTATTTGATTGCTCTTCTAATTTTTTCTCCAAAAGCTCATTTTTCAGTTCTAAATTATTGAACTTCTCGTTGAGGCTGTTGATTATTGTACCTTTAATATGTTCTTTCATGTCTTGTTTTTGCTGTTTTATATCTTGTTGCATGCATATTAACATATTTTTTATTTCATCCATATTTAGTTATAATTCGCTTAACGCCCTCTATGGGAACAGGTAAGTACCTCTCAGCTTAGTGGCGCTCGAGTTTTCTAAGCGTATTATGAGGTGTACTAGATGTTGTGAAATATCGGAGTACGCATCGAACTAGGACCTAGTTAGAAAGTTCTGATGGATCATAATAGGTGGCATTGATAGAGCATTTGATCGATGATATAGGAACGGAAATATTTTTATAATTACTTAGCACTTTTGTGGTTATAGTTTCTGAAGCTTTTGGTTTACGCACGTTTACGTTTTAATGTAACTCAAGTTCCAGAATGTGTTACTTAAAACTATTTAAGGTTAGTTTGCCCTGATGATCGCCGCCATATGGTCCTTCATAGACCTTACCAATTACAGGACCTTTTCTTGGGGGATACTAGCCCATTATTTAATTACCGCCTCTTCAAGAGTCGTGGGAGTGGGATCACGAGCTCGAACCTTGCGTTTTAACAAGTTAAGGGCGTTAAGGGATCTAAAAGATCCCTTACGATCCTTACAGCCAGTGCGGCGCCAAAATCGGTTTCTCTATCTCTGTGCGGGACACCGTATTTTATTACCCCACCAATACTCACGCATGGTAGCTAACATATGCTGAGGACCAGCATGTAATAATCGTGTCTTAGGTTTTCACGATCTTTACACATTGCAGGAAATGATGGCTTCACGGTCCCGCGACCACGGACACTGCAAAGTGTCTGAAACGTTGGGAATAAAATAAAATAAAACGATCATAACCGTGAAGCCATCATTTCCTGCAATGTAATAATCGTTTATGTTCACATCTAAATAATGTAACAGTAAAGGGATGTTTACTACATAACAAAACCGGATGCCTTTTATTATAGGTGAAATTAGGAGCATTACACAATCTTCCCCCAACTCGTATAATTTTATATTCATCTAGAAACACATTTAGTCCAGAAATATTATTAAATTGTTTACTATTAGTACGAATAGGTATGTTATTTATTAGACTATTATAAACATCTGGAAAAGACTTTATTTGTACTAATTTAATAAGCATACGCAATGATGCATTCAACTCATTTACAGATAAGGAACCGATCTTTCGACATCCCTTGTTATTTGACATTATACGTATATTATTAATGAACCTAAGTATGTATGCACCTATTCTTTTAAGTTTCATAAATGAAGGATAATTGTCAAATTTAATAATTTCTTTACAAGGCACCGAAATTAAACTTGTATTGGTTTTAATTCTGGTAAAGGTAAGTGTTCGATCGTATTATGTACGTTAGTTGCCTCAATACAGAACTACGAGACAGTCGTGCCATTTTATTTAAAATTAGCATTAATACCACAAAACCTCACAATCAACCTTACGGAGTCAACATATGGTCGCAAATCGAGCCGCATAATTAGTACCCGGCACACCTGTGGATCATTAGTGCATCGGTAGACGAGCGAGCTGAGAACAAAAGGCCGCATTCCAGAGATATGGAACGACTTGTTTTTTTTTTTTTTTCGCTCTACCCTCTGATAATAATCAGAGCCTATTATTGTTCCACTTTCATTCCAGTTCTCGCGATCATGCCTCTCGTACTTCCATTCAACATCCTATTTCTTTCTTGCATCCATCCTCATTCATTCCGGGGGTTTTAGACCCATATTATTCTGTTATACCTATTCTAGTTGCCTATTTTATCATGCCTATTGCCTAATTAATTCCTTCCTTCCGGATTCCTTGCCTCCTCACTCCCTTACGCGCCTCTGCCATGGGGTTGGAAATAAGGGGGAAGACATTTTTTATTTTTCTTTCGTCTTTACCTTTACATAACTATCTTATTTTGCTAATTTGTTACATATTGTTCTTTTATATCTTATTTCTAAACACATTTCTTATCCTATTTTACAGTTTTAATATTATTACACTTACGTTACATTTATTTCGTATCCTATATATGCTTATGTACATATATATAAAATTATATATATGTTTCCGGTTTGTATATGTTATCTTAGTGTATCTTATTTTAGTGTTGCTATTATGCGGAATAGTATACTAACTTATATATACTTATTATACATATGCAGTATACTACTTATTCCTTTTTATTGCCATTTCTACTATTTTGGTTGCGTAAGAATTTCTTTCTATTTTTATTCACTATTAAATCTGCTATATTTCCTCTTACTATTTTTATCCCTAATTCGACTTCGCAATCTGACCTCTCCCTAAGACTCGTCGGGCAGTCAAGGAGTAAGTGTGGGACGGTTTCTGGCACAGCTGCGTCACAGACGCACGACGGGTTCTCCTTACATCTGAACCTGTTCAGATATTCGGAGAACCCACCGTGCCCCGTCATCATCTGCGTCAGTATGCCAGTGGGTTTAATTTTCCGAATTGTCCTGTATGCCGCCACGGCATCTGGGAAGAAGATTTTAGTGACGGAGGCCGTGGTACCGTTTCTGTATCTCCTGTTCCATTCGTCAAGCGTGTCCTTACGGAGTAGACGCTTGGCCAATGAAACAGGGAACAGGTCGTAGCTGTTTGTACTTTTACTGTTAATGGCAGCCTCCTTTGCCAGCTGATCCGCCCTTGTTTACGCAAAATTGTGAAGTTTTTATACATGAGTTTAGATTATTACATACAAGGGTGATTGGCTATTTCATAGCACATATTTAGTGAAATTACAATACTACATAATACAACGTTATAATGGCTACGTTAACTTCGGAACAACAAAAATATTTGAGTACACTAGAAGACGTGGCAAATTTAATACAAAAAACACAAGTGAACTTAAAGAAGTGCCCTAAAGTAAGACTTACAGACGGTTACATAAGGGCTAGATTGAAGTGCATTGAAGAATATTGGTGTTCCTTTAAGCAAGCTCATGAGATATTGACACAATGTACTCCGAGAGAAAAGCGTGGAGAAATCCCGTACTTCCTCAATGAAGATTTCTTTGTCATTGAAGACCTGTACCTTTGCTTACAAGCAGACATGACAGACATGTTGAGCAAAAGGCAGCAAACATCGATGGAGACATCAAACACATCGTTACTTAGTGGTCAAGGGCAATGTTCGATCGTAAAACTGCCTCGAATTCAATTACCAACCTTTTCGGGAAAATACGAGGAGTGGCCTACATACCAGGACATGTTTATATCACTTGTGCACAATAACCATTCAATCAGTGACGTTCAAAAACTACATTACCTGAAGTCTAGTGTTACTGGTGAGGCAGAAATAATATTACGGCACATTCAAGTTACGGAGAGTAATTACAATCAAGCATGGCAATTGTTAAAAAACCGATACGGAAATAAACGTGTCATTGTGTTTTCTGTTTTGCAACGACTTTTTTATCAAAAGAAAATTACAACACAAACAGCTAACAATGTGAAGACTTTATTAGATACTACAACAGAGTGCATAAATAACCTAAAAAACTTGAAAATTAACACCGAGTCCTGGGATCCATTAATTATATTTCTGGTGATTCAGAAATTGGACCAGGAATCACACAAAGAGTGGGAAACTTATGTCTATAACGATGGGTCAGAGGAGATACCGCCTTGGGCAGATTTAAAAAGATTTTTAGAATCTAAATTTAGAACTCTGGAAATGATACAACCCGTAACACATAAAGACCGTACAGTCAAGGAGCGATCCTATCATGCCGTAAGTGCTGTGTAAGAAAAAAGCTGTGTACTTTGTAGTGAAAAGCATACCTTATGTCATTGCAAACAATTCATTTAAATGGACCTTACTCAACGTAACAACTATGTTAAAGAAAAACAGCTTTGTTTCAACTGCTTGCTTCCGGGTCACTCAGTTTACAAATGCAAGGTACCCGTTACTTGCCGCGTATGTAGAAGACGTCACCATTCCTTGCTCCACAAATCAGAGGCTTCGAATGGTCCTACAGAGTCTAAACCTAACCAACCTATACAACCATCGACGTCTCAACAAGAAGACAATAAGGAGGCCATAACAAGTCTTCATGTTGGTGTTGGAGTATCTGGAAGAGCATTATTAGCTACTGCAATAGTCAAAGTAAAAGGAGAAAATGGACATACGACACTGTTAAGAGTTCTTGTAGGTAGATCAAGGCTCACAAGCGAGCTTTGTAAGTGAAAAGGCAACTCAATTATTGAAGCTTCAAAGAAAATCAATTGAAGGCACTGTGACAGGTGTGGGTTCTATGCAGGCACCTATTAAACACGTGGTTCAGCTAGACATATTATCGAGAGGGAAACCAGAATTCAACATGCACGTCGAAGCTTACGTCATGACCAAGCAACTGACCACTAGGATACCACATCATACAATGACTGTTCACAAATAGCAGCATCTGGAGGGTCTTGATCTTGCTGATCCAGAGTACAATATACCAGGCCCGATAGATATGCTTCTTGGTGTAAAGAAATATGCAAGAATAGTCGAACACAAATTAATTAAGGGTCCGCCAGGGTCTCCGAGTGCACAGAAAACAACCCTAGGATGGATATTGTTTGGAGAAATAGACACAACACAACAGGAATATTCATTTCTTGTCATGCATCACCAAGTAGACGTTCATAATATGTTAAAGGCTCTTTGGGAGATAGACACAACTACAAGGCGCAAAAACACAAGGGAGGAACAACTATGTGAAGACATATATAACACAACATTTACAAGAAATGAACAAGGACGAATTATAGTTAAACTACCGTTTAAAACAAACTGTATCCAATCAACTGAAGGAAATTCAAGAGATATAGCTAAAACAAGATTGATACAATTAGAGAGAAGGTTTAAAAATCAACCTAAGTTAAAAGAGGAATACGAAAAGGTTATAGAAGACTACAAAAACTTAGGTCACATAGAAGAAGTACCTGAAAAAGAAATATATACAAGAAAATCTGTATACTTACCCCATCACCCAGTCCTGCGTGAAGATAAGGAAACCACGAAAACCCGCATAGTTTTCGACGCATCCTGTAAGGGAACAAATGGTATATCATTGAATGATGAACTCTTACCTGGTCCAGTGCTCCAAGAAGACTTACGAAGCATAATCATGCGCTGGAGAATGCACGCCGTTTGTTTCGCTGCGGACATACAAAAAATGTACAGAATGGTCATGTTATACAAGGAAGATGCTGATTTTCATAGAATACTATGGAGAACCAATAGCAATAAAGAAATAAAAGATTTTAGATTACTTACCGTGACCTTTGGGACCACTTCCGCTCCTTATCTGGCAGTAAAGACCTTGATCCAACTTGCACACGAAGAACGAGTTAACTATCCAGTAGCTGCTGACATCACATTGTCAGATTTCTATGTCGATGACGTCATGTCGGGTTGTGACACTGTAAAAGAAGCCATAGAAGCTAGCAATCAACTCAAAGCTATGTTAAGCAAGGGAGGTTTTGAGTTGAAGAAGTGGTCATCAAACAACATCGAATTGATGAAGTCGATGGATCCAAGCAACATTTCTTCAAGCATCCAACTTGATATAAGCCTAGATGGTACTGTTAAAGCGTTAGGTATCACCTGGAATATTGCTACTGATCAATTTATCTACAAAATCAGTCTCTCTTCACCCCCATCTACCATAACAAAAAGAAATGTTTTGTCTGATGTACAGAAACTCTATGACCCATTAGGATGGATATCGCCAAGCATTGTGCTCGCGAAGATGCTCATTCAAAAACTATGGTTAGTTGGCACACAATGGGATCAACCATTATCAGATTAATTAACCGCAGATTGGTTGAAGTTAAGAAATGATTTCGAGAATGTCAACAAAATTTCTCTAAACCGATGGTTACACTCGTATAGCAGCGATATAAAAGCAATACAATTGCATGGTTTCAGCGATGCTTCAACTCGAGCCTATGCAGCAGTTGTATACTGCAGAGTAAAACAACAGGATGGGACTGTTTACACAAGTTTAATTGCATCAAGAACCAAAGTTGCACCATTGAAAACAGTATCATTACCTCGGCTTGAGCTGTGTGGAGCTCTTTTGTTGTCAAGACTTCTAAAACAAGTGACATTAGCCATGAAAATTCCATATAGACAAACCTACTGCTGGACAGACTCAACGATAGTACTGGCGTGGCTTCATGGTGAACCTCAAAAATGGAAGACCTTTGTTGCAAATCGTGTGGTGGAAATCAAAGACAATACCAACAACATACAATGGCATCATACCGTGTCACAAGAAAATCCTGCTGACATTGCATCCAGAGGAATGTTCCTATCAGATCTGAAAAGGGAGAAGATGTGGTGGACGGGGCCAAAATGGTTATCAGAAAACGAAGTTCATTTGAGAAAATCAGAAAATACAGAGACAGATTTGGAGTTAAAAATTACCTGTTGTACTATTACAAGTAAAACCCAAGAAAATTAAGAAAAACCAATTTGGGAAAGATTTTCAAATCTGACTAGAATGAAGAGAGTACTTGCTTATTGCAGGAGATTAAACAATAAAAACGAAGAGAAGTATTTAACTACAAATGAAATTACCATAATTTTGCAAATGTGCATACTATACTATCAGCAATTAATTTACGAAAGAGATATAGAATCCATCAAGAAAAATGGTAGAGTGAGAAAATCAAGTTCATTAATAAGCTTGACACCATTTTTAGATAAAAACAACTTGCTGAGAGTTGGAGGTCGTTTACAAAATGCTAATTTGCCGGTTACAACCAAACATCCAATAATAATACCAAGTAATCAACATATCACTACATTGTTGATTAACGAAGCACATAAACAAACATTACATGGTGGTATACAAGTCATGATGTCATATTTAAGAAGTAATTATTGGATATTTCACTTAAAATCAGCTGTAAGAAAATTCATAAGAGGTTGCAAGGTTTGCCTTGTGAACAAAGGCAAGATAAACCATCAGTTAATGGGTGAATTGCCAGCTGTTAGGGTGAGTCCACAGCGGGCATTTCTAAACAGTGGACTTGACTATGCCGGGCCAGCATTATTGAGAACATCGAAAGGGCGAGGACATCATGCTACTAAAGGGTATATCTGCTTATTTGTGTGTATGGCTACACGAGCCATACACTTGGAAGCCGTAACAGACTTAACTTCTCAAGCATTCCTGGCTGCATTTCGGAGATTCGTCGCACGTCGAGGTCGATGTCTTCATCTATTCAGCGACAACGGTACTAATTTCGTTGGTGCTGCAAGGGAGCTCAAAGACCTTTTCAAGGCAGGTGAAAACAGCATTTCCAAAGAAATTTCCGAACACTTAGCAACCGATGGCACTGCGTGGCATTTTATTCCGCCGCGAATGCCAAATTGTGGAGGTCTCTGGGAAGCCGGAGTTCAAGCTGCAAAAAGACATCTAAGAAGAGTTAGCAAAGACACAAAACTGACCTATGAAGGGATGGCAACATTGCTAACGCAAATAGAAGCGTGTCTCAACTCCCGCCCATTGTGCCAGCTGGATAATACCGTTGAGACGATGTCACCACTCACACCTGGGCATTTTTTGATAGGCGAACCCTTGCTCAGTGTTCCTGATTATGAATACGAAAACTCAAAAATCAGTCTATTAACTAGATGGCAGTTAGTACAGCGAATGACACAAGACTTCTGGCGAAGGTGGCAGTCAGAATACTTAAACACTCTGCAACAACGGACCAAGTGGCAATCGGCTATACAGTCACCGTGGGAGACATTGTGATCATCAAGGAGGAGGGTCTGCCTCCTACGAAATGGCTCCTGGGAAAAATTGTAACACTGCATCCTGGAAAAGACAATTTAGTGAGAGTGGTTACAGTGCAGTGTAAGGGTCAAAGTGAATTAAAAAGACCTTTATCTAAGTTAATATTCCTACCTAAAGACGCTTAAGTAATTGTTATTTAACTGAAACCAGTTTTGTTTATATACTTGCTTGTCTTTATTTATACTACTTCCCTTCTGAATTTAAGTCTGCATAATATTACATAATATCATTGTTCACTACCTTAATAAAAGGATGTACTTAGGTCTAGATAAAACTAACTATCATCATCATCATCATTTCAGCCAAAAGACGTCCACTGCTGGACATAGGCCTCCCCCAAGGATTTCCACAAAGGCCGGTCCTGGGCCGCCCGCATCCACTGCTTTCCGGCGATCTTAACCAGGTCGTCGGTCCACCGTGTGGGAGCCCTACCAGCACTGCGCCTTCCGGAACACGGTCGCCACTCGAGGACTTTTCTGCCCCATCGGGCGTCGGTCCTGCGAGCTATGTGCCCTGCCCACTGCCACTTAAGTTTGGCAATCCGGTGGGCTATGTCGGTGACCCTGGTTTTCCTGCGTATCTCCTCATTTCTGATTCGATCTCGCAGGGAAACTCCGAGCATAGCCCTCTCCATTGCCCTTTGGGTGACTTTGAGCCTTCTGATGGAGCCCATAGTGAGCGACCACGTCTCTGTTCCATATGTCATCACTGGCAACACACATTGGTTGAAGACTTTTGTCTTCAGACACTGCGGTATTGTGGACGAGAAGATCTTTCGCAGCTTCCCGAACGCTGCCCAGCCGAGTTGGATCCGACGATTGACCTCTTTCTCGAAGTTGGACTTACCTAACTGGACAGTGTGTCCCAGGTAAACGTAATGGTCAACAACTTCGAGGGTAGAACCTCCGATGTTAACAGGAGTGGCTTGAACATGGATATTAGACATGATCTTCGTCTTCTCCATGTTCATCTTAAGGCCGACTCGTTCGGAGGCTCCACAGAGGCCATCGAGCATCGTAGTGAGGCCCTCCATGGTCTCAGCCATTACGACTATGTCGTCAGCGAATCGAAGGTGAGTGATGTACTCGCCGTTCACGTTAATGCCCAGCCCTTTCCAGTCCAGAACCTTGAAAACATCTTCCAGTGCAGCGGAGAACAGTTTCGGAGAGATAACGTCTCCCTGTCTAACACCTCGCTGCAACTGGATCGGTTTCGAGGTCTGGTCCTGGAGTCGGACTGACATGGTGGCGCTTTCATACAAGCCCTTCAACACTTCGATGTACCGATAGTCGACTTGGCACCTCTGGAGAGCCTGCAATACTGCCCACGTCTCGATCGAATCGAAGGCTTTCTCGTAGTCCACGAACGCCAGACAAAGGGGCAGGTTATACTCCTCGGTCTTCTGTATAACCTGCCGTAGCGTTAAAATATGGTCTACGGTACTGAAGCCTTTTCGGAAACCGGCTTGTTCGGGAGGCTGGGAATCGTCAAGCCTGCACGCGAGTCGATTCGTGATGACACTCGAGAACAACTTGTAGACATGGCTCAGAAGTGAGATGGGTCTGTAGTTCTTCAATAAGGTGTTATCTCCCTTCTTGAAGAACAGCACCACCACACTTCTGTTCCATGCCTTTGGCGTTCGTCCTTCGAGTATGACGGAATTGAATAACTTCTGAAGGGCCCTAAGGATCGGTTCTCCACCCGCCTTCAGAAGTTCTGCGGTAACTAACTATGTATCTACATAAACTACTTAATTACTAATGAGATAATTGTGTACACATATGAACTGACCATTCGATGATTGAAGTTGCTAAACTGGATTACAATAACAATGATGTGCATGCTATTACCTAAAACTATGTACACTTACTTACATCTAATAGAAACTAATTCTATTGTAAAACAGATAGGTACCCTACTTACATTACTGAGTATGCACAATACTCGGAAATTTACTATTAAAATGTGTAGACATGTAGGCACTTATTTATTATTTGAAAACCTGCCATTTTTTTTACATTACAGTCCACTTTAAGAATGTGTTAGTTAGTTATTTTGTTGTTAATTAGAAGTTCTCACTTTGACACATTGTTAAGTTTAGAAACAATAAGTTAATTATTAAGCCCAATTAATAGTTTTTGTAAAAGGACATAAGGTCCTTTTGGCGGGCGGTATGTTCGATCGTATTATGTACGTTAGTTGCCTCAATACAGAAGTACGAGACAGTCGTGCCATTTTATTTAAAATTCGCATTAATACCACAAAACCTCACAATCAACCTTACGGAGTCCACAGTAAGTTACAGGAAGATTCAGAATTATTACAGTTTATATCAATTGAGTCACTTAAAAATGAAGGACCATGCCATCATAAATTACTATCCTTCAATAAATCTAAGCTCTGCCCCCTAGACAGTAGGTCTTCTGGATTATCTTTACTACCTACATGTGACCATACTGAATCTCCAGTGAGCTCATTTATCTCAGTTACACGGTTCTGTACAAATGTTTTAAGCAAGTGTGGTGACATCTTAACCCAACCGATGACTATTGTCGAGTCAGTCCAAAAAATAACTTTATTAAACTGTAATATAAGTGACGCAGTTAATTTCTTGTACCATTATAGGCTCCTATTAGGGCACCACAAAGTTCCAAACGTGGAATACTGATAGCCTTAACAGGCGCGACTTTACTCTTGGCACATAATAAATGAACTGTAATTTCGGAGTTTTCACTACCATCATCATCATCACCGTAAGCATTTTGAGATGCGTCGGTATAGTCTCCTAATGCGTGACGAGGTATTTTTAGGTTATGTAAATGAGTTATTATTGTTTTGATAAAGGTGCGCCATATTGTGGCAACTTCGTGTGACACAGGTGTATCCCAATCAATTTTCGATAGCCACAACTTCTGTAACATTATTTTGACAATAATGATTACAGGTGAAAGTAGCCCTAAAGGGTCGTATATTTGTGAAATTATAGATAACATTACACGTTTACTTATATTATTATTTGAATTATTACTGTTATCCTCAATATTTGTTACAAAATATAATTCGTCACTAGTGTTGATGTACCCCAACCCTAATGTTTTAGTCTGAGCATGCTCACCAAGGAAATGCTCTGCACATTTATCTTGAGATATATCTGAATTAAATATCCACTTCCTCAACTGAAAACACCCAGATTGCAATACTTGAGAGGTTTTTTCGCAAATACGTAATAAATTGGTATGATCATCATTCCCGGTAATTAAATCGTCTACAAAAATGTCTTGTGTAATAACCCGGGCTATGACGTCATCGCTACATTCGAGTGCGAGCTGTCTGATGACTCTCATACTTAAGTACGGCGCGGAGGCGGTCCCATACGTCACTGTGTTAAGTTGATACGTATCTAGCGGTTCCGTAGGGTTTTCCCGCCACTATATTAATTGTAGGGATCGCTGATCAGGTTGGATAAGGACTTGCCTAAACATTTTCTCTACGTCAGCGCAAGCTACATATTTGTACTGTCTGAACCGCAACAATATTGAAAATATGTCGTTCTGTAATGCAGGCCCAGGATATTGAATATCATTCAAAGATTTATTCGAGCTAGTCAACGCGCTGGCATCGAATACAACACGTAACTTTGTTGTTGTAAAGAGAGTAGCTCTTTGACAACTCCGTGATGCGGAAGGTAATAATTTGGTAAAAAACTACATGAAGCTAATTTAGTCATGTGTCCCAATTCGCGGTATTCACGCATAAACTCAACATATCTACGTTTAAATTCAGGTAAACGTTCAAGTTTACGTTCTAATGATAGAAACCGTTTCTTTGCTGACGTATAAGAATCACCCAATATATCAGATGATTCTCTCAGCGGTATGCGAACCGAAAATCTGCCACTTAATTCGCGTTTAGTCGTATTGGTGAATAAATCCTCACACTTTTGCTCGTCAGACGTAAGAATAATACGAGGTGATGAAGGAATATTCTCTAGTTCCCAGAATAGCCTAAGTTGCTGATCAACACTTTGCGTATAATTACACTGAACATGGTTAGATTGTGTATTCTTGCCATACACTGGGCCACTTATCAACCATCCTAATTTTGAGTTTTGAAGGTATGGCCCACCAGGTATACGAATTTTACCAGAGGCGAGAAGTTCCCAAAACTTATCAGCACCTATCAGTAAGTCGATTTCTGCTGGTGTATCAAAGTCCGGGTCAGCTAACTGAAGGTTTCTTGGGATTATAATGTTACTATAATCTACATTAATTGTGGGCAGTTGGGATGTTATATTTGGCAAAACTATGCATCTAAGTTTACTATCATAACGGCTTGCGAATGATCGTATTGAAATATCACAAGTAAGATTATTTCCAACTAACTTTATTTCCAACACCCGAGATATGAACTGTGGACTGTATACAAGGCGCATTAATACGTTTACATATCTTTTCTGTGATAAAAGAATTTTGGCTTCCACTATATGCTCTAACTGTATGATAAATGTTCATATTGTTGCAATCAGCTACCTGTACAATGGCTGTTGACAGCAAAACTGTTTGCAAAAGTTTAAATTCGCTTGAACCAGGTTCACATTCATAACCACATGCAGTATCTGGCAATGAATGCATCACTGTAGATGTGTGCAACATGCTTGAATCTGCATTTGACTCATTACGCACACACACATTTGAATCACTTTGATAGTTGCCAATATGCAATAGACTATTGTGCTTGTGCTGACATTGCTTGCATGGACGGAATAAGCAATCATTAATTGAATGCCCTGCACGAAGACAATTGCAACACAAGTTTTTTTCATCAAAAATTTTATCCTATCCTTCACTGGCATGTTTAAAAAACTAATGCATGTGTAAAGTGGGTGGTTTTGACTACACAATTGGCAAGTATAGTTAAGAACCCTTTTTGTGGGTTTACAGTTACCCTTTGAATTAAAATTTTCATTTTTATTACTTACTGTAGTACTGTTATGAGAGTGACTTGTTTGTACTCTCTTAGTAATAGGTTTATTTTCTTTTGTATTTTTAAGGCTGTCGGCACGATGAGTAATCATGTCGAAATTCTTCTAATTTAAATTTATATTTTTTATTGTTTATTGTAGTAGTCTTAGTCCCCTTGTAAGCCTCCCATTCCCGCTTTGAGGCAGGATCCAGTTTGGATTCTACTAGGTGTATTATAACAGTGTCCCAAGTTTCTGTGGGTTCATCCA
The DNA here is from genome assembly GCA_905475355.2 of Clostera curtula. Lineage (NCBI taxonomy): Eukaryota > Metazoa > Arthropoda > Insecta > Lepidoptera > Notodontidae > Clostera > Clostera curtula. Next base: position 7,167,769 of record FR997805.1, on the reverse strand, counting down.
GTGTCTTTAACGCACGCAAGTTGCGCAATATCTATAGTTTTACGGATTTGTAGTGACAACTCCTCAGATATACTTGGAATGTTAAAAAGTGAAGACATATGATTGTTTATTAGAAGTCTGTCATTGTTAAAACGATTTTCCAGTAGCTCCCATGCGTGAGCATAGTTCCCTGGAGTGAACCCTAGGGCACTAATAACCTGCAAGGCAGTACCACTAAGTGCTGCCCGCAGATAATGAAATTTTTGTATTTCATCTAAATCTGTTCGTTTATGTATCATGGTAGTATATTAATTTTTGAATTCTAGCCAGTGGTCATATGACCCATTAAAGGCAGGTAATTGTGGCCTGTGTATTATTTTTGATGATCGTTGTAAAGTTACATCAAAATTTGTTCGGTGGTGTTTAGCGTGAAACAGTATCAAACAGGCTTAGAAATTTTCACGTTTATATTATTAGTAGGATTGCACTGTGTGTGTTTCTTTTTTTATTATTATGATTACCCTAGATTTACCTGCATTTAATTTCAGATATATATATATTGTATAATATATTATAAGTATTTCTTTTCTTATTTGCCTCTTTTTTCTCCGTCTTATGTTACTATTGTTGTTAATGTACAGTACCCTCGCCCGGGAGTCATGCAAGGGTTGCTATCTGAAAACCAGTGCTGGGTGCTCCACACCTAGCTTATGCTGAGATGGTGACCTTTCGGCAAGGCACACAGACCCAATTTATTTTCTAGTTTTTATTACTTTTTACATTTTTTTCTTTGTTTATGTTTGTGTGGTTGGTGGTTAAGTATTTGGTGCAATTCCGCTTTGCTATGCGTGCTCGTTATTAATGTATATCTATGTGGTGATAGAACACTTGTCAAACACGTATAGCGAACATAAATATTTGCATACAAATGGCGTGCGCTAGAAGTCATGTGGAGTTCATGCACAAACATCCGAGCTTCAATGTTGTAACCAAGCTGTGTTGTCCTGTGTGCTTTGTTGAATAAATGTGTTTTCTTTCTTTCTTTCTTCTTTCTTTCTAATGTCAGGTAGTTTAACACTGACTGGTTTTTGAGAATGGTTCCCTGGCATAGAACTTTTGTTACAAGTCTCCGAGTTAACTAAGCAGTCAGCTGTGGCCAAAGCTGCGAAATATAATGACTCTAGCTGCTCGACATATTCCGTATTCGAATCCACTTCATCTTCAGGTAACTACAACTCTATTTCGGCTTCAAAGTCGTTAAACTTCTGAAAGTGATCATTAGCTGAAGCTATACGTAATTTAATTTCAGCTAACTGAGCCGGAGTTAATCCTGATTCAGAAATATTAACAGATTCTACGTATTTCTTAAACTGTGTTAATCTGCCTCTAAGATTCCCCCTTCGTTTCTTAAGCTCAAAAAGTTTTAAATCGTCTTGGCGGCCAACGAAGAGAGAACGGTTTCACACGTATAATATCACACTGGGGCGGCACAACGCCGTAACACGTATCAATATGATATAAGAAAGAGTACAGCTTTAACACAAAAGGAGGAAAAGAAGTGGAAGGAAAAGACAGGAACAGACCTGACCGCGACCAATGCTCGAAGTTTTTCGACGTTGCTGCGTAATATCTTCGTATAATCTTCATTCGTCGCTGAGAATTCAGCTACCGGAGGTCCATATGTGGAATCTTGATAAATAAATCAGCTTTTTCTTATTTTAATCTTCGTTTTTAATTTCCATAAAAATACAAGCGTCGGTTTTGCGTGGCGGGAAAAATTAGAGTCATGACGTTTCAAAATGACAGATGACGTTTCCAAAAGACAGATGACGTTTCAAGTGATGTGACAGCTAGCGGATGACCTCTGCGTGGATACGGAACGTAACACTTCCTATGTCAGCAAAAATGAAATTGTAATTACTAAGGCGAGGAGAACAATACTAAAATCTTTTTTGTAATTGTAATATTCCGATCCTGACTTGGCAGGGCATTCTATAACAACATGCTTTCCGTCTAATGATCCAATGCATCGGGGAAATTTATTTCTGTAGCCTTTTTCTATTTCAATCCATTCTTCTTTTGATGATGGTATCTGTAAATAATTAAAATAGATTAGAATCCATACAAACAAACTATTTAAAAGGTACTTTGGTTTATTTCACAGATCCTGATTCACAGATCCAAGAAACTGATTGTAGTCAAGATGACGTAGGAGGGTCTCAGGAATACTGATTCCTGAGACATTCACTGGAATGAAGACAGAAATATCACAATTAATGAACCTACACCAGGACCATCTATTACTTTGCAAACAAATCGCCGACGTAAAAACCCTCCAGAATTAATAGAATCTGGAAAAATCATGAACAAAGCGCTTAATACTCTTAATGCAGTATTAAACAAAAAACTTGAGAATAATTTTGCCCATCAGGAAGATGAGTGCGATCTTTATGGCAGATTGTTAGCGAAGAAACTAAGAAAATTTCCAGAACATGAAAGAGTGAATGTCATGTATGAACTCGATGGGACGATCATTCGTCTACTTTCACGCAACACTTCACATAGACATGTTACAACTCCTTCACCACTTTCTGCTCATAGTTCTTACTCTGAACCTATTTTTTCCACTAAAATGAACCTACTACACTCCAGTCCGATTTCGTATTCAGAACCTACTGAGCGTTATTTATTTGAAAACAGACCATTATCTACCCCAGCATTATCATATTATATGTCACCGTCTTCAACACAACAACAGTTGGCACAACAACAACAGTCTCAACATCTACCACAGCAACAACCATCTCAACAACATCTGTCACAGCAACAACCGTCTCAACAACATCTGTCACAACAAAGTGACAATTATAACACAAACATGCAACATTCAGTCTTACTCCACATACCAGATCGCCTATTATCTCCAGATTCATGTCTGGGGAGTACTCAAAAGAATCAAAATTCTATAAATGTTTTATCCGATTTACTAATTTTGCCTCCGTCTACAGGGAACACCGAACGAAATAAAATTATTTAATTTTTCAATACATAGATATACATCGATTAAGTCCACATGTGGATTGGGTCCACACAAATCTTAAGTCTCATAGTAATGAGTAGCTAGCCGCGAATAATTTATAAATATTGTAGCTAACTTGCACTTCCACTTAATTTTACATCCTACATACATTAGTGTGTTTTCATTGAAATAAATATAATAATTTAATATATTTTTGTTTTTATTAACTCACCTTTATCTCATCCTTTAAGACTTTATTCAAAGCCTCACATACTTCCGGTACAATTTGAGAAATCAATTGAGGTGAAATTTTAAAAAGAAAATGTAGGCTTTCGTAACGTTTCTCCTGAAGCCAAGAAGCGCAGCGTGAGAGCCAAACGTATTTTAGCAGGAACAGCTTCACGTAACTGGGTATCTTTTTTTTATAGAGGGTTAACTTTAGAGAGTAAATCTTCAAAATCCTCTCTTGACATCCGAGTGAACTTGTGAAACTCATGACTGGGTTCGTAAATTAGTTCTGATAATTGTTTCTCCATTGTTTCACTGAAATAAAACCAAACCACGAGTAACACTTTATTGCAGACACATCATACTAATTTCATTATAAATCGAGAAAAAAAGGTTAGCAAATTGGTTCTGTAGGTACTACATACATTATGTACACTATTTGGTATTTTTTTTGTTTGCTAGCTATTAAGTTTCTTGATCAAATAACTCAGTCAAATAGATAAATACTTTTATTATACATATTTAAAATGATTTAACTACATAGTAGTTACGAGTACTGCAGATATTTTTATAACTTATTCTTTGGGAGGTCTATAAAACGTTTCAAAACCAAAACATTCTGTTTCATACCGCATCTACTGTGTAGTATTAAAATTATATAGATTTTTACCTTGTTCTGTTGCGATGTATTGCTGTCATCCACCATCTTCGTTTTTTCTAACGTCTCTTGATAACTGTTTTTTTTTTAATAAACGTATAATTGTAATAAGCCACAGCACATAATACTGCAGCGATAGCTGTTTCCACGTCCATCTCGTTCGAGTACCGAGCGCACAAATGCGCGAGCGAGAAGGTGGAGAGCTGCTGCTGCTCTCGTCTCGTCAATAGTTTTGGCGAAACCCGAGACAAAACCTCTCGTCGAGAATTGGAGGGCGCTTAACACATTTAGTGCTCAACACTCGGATCCGAGTGGGGAGGGGGCATAGTAGCGGTGCCGCCCACTCGGATACGAGCGAGCGGGCCGTGTATTTTGTAGTCGTCAGTAAGCCGTTTGAGGCGAGTTTATGTTAGTTTGCGCGGCCACTCTGACAACATATTCAACTTACGAAAACGCGTATTGGTTTCATTCTAACAGTGTAATTGTGACTTGTACACACGACCGTATCAAAGCTATTTTTGCACTAAAATGGAAAGTAAGGCTGGACCGTCTGGAAGTAAATCTACGAGTAATTCTAGAAAAAAGCGTCGGCATAGTGATGAGTATGAGTCTGACTATAGTGATGAGGATGTGTATTCTCAAAGAGCTGATGAAGACTCTTCAAGTTCAGAGGTCTCGTCTAGTTGCGGCAGTGATGATAGTATCTTTGATACTAGACGGAAGCAGAAGACGACCAGCCGTGTACCACCAGCTCAACCTTCAAGTTCATCTGCATATGTGAGTCAGACGGAAGGCCTATCATTCAATGTAAGCGATTAAGACCTACATTTAGGGATGGCCCCACGCGTAATAATTCTGCTCAATCGTGGAAGTTACCAGATCCAAATAGTTCCTCAGCATCGAAGCCAGCGCCTCGACAACTGGAATTTGAGGGAGACAGTAGCTTTGAATTCAATTATAAAATTGACTGCCGTCCTACATCGCCGAATATCGTACAGGACTATGGAGATTTTTTCCCGGATATACCAGATAGCTGTCTATTAAACCCTACCTGTTCAACACCTAGCGTATCTCTTCTGAGATCCGATGCGATCACCCCCAACCTTTCGCCTGAACGTAATGACGCCTCTCCATCAATACTGGCTGTTCGGAGATCTGGAAGTAGGACTCCGGACTTACCAGATAATTATTATCTATCACCCAATAACTCACCCTCTGGTCAAGAAGCCACTACCACCTGGAGCAGTGATCCAAGCTCCATGAAAAACATAGAGTTTACTAAGGAACAGGAACTCTTAGTGCCGCCTCCAACTGATCCTTACGAAGCATTCCGATTATTGATTGATGACGAGTTGTTAGATCTTATAGTTCGCGAGACCAACGCGAACGCAATAAGAGTCGGTAATGCACAAAACGTCAAACAAAACTCCAGAATAAAATCTTGGAAATATTTAACAAAGGAAGAACTGTTGACATTTTTAGGACTCCTTTTTCACACAGGAACAATTCGATTAAACCGTTTAAGTGATTATTGGAAACGACACTATTTGTTTAATATTCCATGCTTCGGAAAATTCATGGCACGAAATCGTTTTCTACTGATTTTACGGTGCCTACACTTTACGTCTGAATCCAGTGAAGAAGACCGTCTCAACAAAATCCGACCATTTATGGATCATTTTAACAATAAAATGAAAACTATTTATTGTCCAGGTAAAGAGCTATCATTGGATGAGTCAATGGTATTGTGGCGCGGTCGGTTGCTGTTCCGACAATACATAAAAAACAAACGTCATAAATATGGCATTAAACTCTATGTTTTAGCAGAACCAGATGGTACGGTTTTAAAATTTCAAGTTTACGCCGGTGCTAATGATGAGACATCAGGGCAAGGACATAGTAGTAAGATTGTGTTCAAACTACTAGAAGAGAGACTGGAATGTGGCCATCATGTATATATGGATAATTACTACAATTCTTATGGCCTGGCTGTGAAATTGCTAGATCGACTGACGACTGAAAACAGGAAAGATAATCCCGTCGAAATTGGCTCTGTTTCACTGAAAAAAGGAGAAAACAAATCCGTGTTCTTAAACGGCGTTCATGTCGGAAAATGGAGGGATAAGCGATACGTTCTGTATATTTCTACAGAACATGGTAGTGAGATGATGGAGACTACTTCCAAAAGGGGATCTGAAGTAATGGAACCAATGGCAATCGTCCATTACAATAATTTTATGTCGGGCGTTGATCTTCAAGATCAGATGTTGGCATACTATCCAGTCCAAAGGAAGACGCTGCGTTGGTACAAGAAGCTGTTTGTGCATATGCTGCAAATGAGCCTCACTAATGCATTGCACTTGTACAATAAATTTTCGGCGAATGATAAATTAAATCTATATGATTTCCGTATGAAGATACTGAAAAAGCTTTTACCTGATCCTAATGACGTCAGTCGACGCAATGTTTTGAAAATGAAACACGAACTCACTAAAATAGAAAAGATCCGGACGAGACTTAAGACAGTAGGAAGTGTCACGAAATCTTAAGCAGTGAATGTGTTAACAGCCGCGGTCTACCGTGAGCGACGATTTTGAAGTACCGTCTAACCACCATATTTTCATATTTGTCTCTATTTTTTGGTGGGTTTAACACAGTAATGTAATAAATTGTGCATTGAGTAAAGTAGCTTATGTGCTATAAACACATTACAACATCTCCAGGTAAAATTGTATGATCGACCAATTTATTATAAAGGGCTGTCGACAAAATTGGTTTATCGTCCAAATAATTGTACTATGGAGGAAAGTAAAAGGTTTTAAACACCATTAAACTTTATTTCATGTACAAGTAAATTGACTTATTGTTAAATTTGAAAATAATGGCCAACCAATAAAATGTTTTATTTCGCGAATATTTCGAAATATAGAATGGCAGTGTTTTAAAAATATTTCTTATTTTTAGCCTATGCGAGTATAAATAACTTATCAGTATTTTGCTACTGTCATGTATGCTGTATGAACCAAAGTCAAAGAGTGAATGGATTTAATACAATAAAATAGACGAAAATATCGAAAATAACCGGTGTATTAACGACCATAAAAGTGCTCAGATTAAATTGCTACCTAGACCATTTGAAAGAGAAAAATCAGGCGATTTCATATCGATGAAATCGCCTATATAACTCATATTGGACCAAATTGGCTGTTAATACAATATGCCTTTCCAGCGTCGATATCCAAATGAAGTGTTGGCAGGATTAACCGAATAGAGGCAGAATGATGAAGAGGTTAAAGAAGCTATAGACAAGTCAGATTTAAATTTATTAAAAAAATGCGATACCGAAGTATAAATGAATCGGTAATTTGAGAAACCCCATAGGTCAGGTTTTTACCTCTGGTAGCTTTTTTAAAACTGAGTTCCTCTTATTCAAAACGCACATGATTCGGATGAGAAGCCAATTAAATCTAATAAATTTCAATAAAATACAGCAAGGTCAAGTCAACCAATTAATTGCAGAAAAAAGCAAGTCAACCATTAATTGCAGAAAAAACATAAGTCGGTGACTTATGTTGTTACTCTACTGCACGTCTGATATAATAACGTATCTAAATGACAATGTTAAGACCGTGGCAGTGGTTGAAAATCTTGTATAATGTAAAAGAGCTAACGAAAATTATAGTAAACTATCTGAGGTTACGACATTATGCCAAGAAGATTTTTCAACAAAGAACGTTTCGTTCTCCCGACATCTTAAGCTTATCCTGATGTGTGGTCCCGAACTACCAATCAATATAAAAAAAATGGATGACCTAAGAAAACTCTTTAAGTATCTATCTACCTGAAGATCACAGGTTCAAGCCTTTTGTGAAATAGTATTTAATATTCCAACTACTACCGCAGAAGACAACCATTGTCAAATGATGTTAACGATTTCTCCCATTTATCTCCTGGACACTTTTTAATCGGTACGGCTTTAAATTCTCTTCCCGAGAAAAAAGTGTAATTGATATTCCAACAAATAGGTTAAGACTGGCAGTTATGTAATAATTTCCCCCCGATCTGTGCTGCCACCTTGCCGTGGGGGCTTGAGTGCCTCAGTGATCCGTCGGGGCCATACCGGCCAGGGCCACCCATGCCGGGCGGGCCCGCGGGGGAATCCCGCGGCGTCGTGCCTAACAGTGCGGCGTCCGGAGAGCCGGCAGCAAGCGTCGTCTGGACGCCGACGACGACGCTGCTGCCGAGGCCGTTGAAAAGGTCCCGAGTTGAAGAGGCCCCAAGAGGCCGATGACGGCCCCCCACTACCGGCAAACATGTCGGCAAGTGGCAGGCCAAAAAGGAGGCAAAGGAGGCTGCCAGAAGGGCGGCATTAACCCCGGAACAGAGGTGGGTAGAGGACGAGGCTGAACGCAGAGAGCGCTTAGGTTCGACCGAAATGAGGTTGACCTTGCTGGGCTCCACTTTGATCGGCGAGTAGCAGAAGAGGTGGCCAATATCAGGAGAGTCGCGGCCACCTCCAAGAATATAAAAGGGACGACTATAAAGACCCTCAAAGACGGAGGCCACCGACGTTCTGACGAGACGGTCTGAGACTGAAGAGGTGGCTATGCTCCGGGCCAGAAACAACAGGCTGGAGCACCAACAGCGGGATGTCGAGCGCGAATACGCCGACACCCGCCGTGAGAATATGGAGCTCAAGGCGGAGATAAGGGGTCTGAAGGAGCGCCTCACAGCCTTAGAGAAGCAGCGACAGCCCGTCGCGCAAGTGGAGAGAGCCCCCTCGGGCGCAACGGACCTCCTACAAATGGAGTCCCGAATAATGGCGAAAATCAGCGCCTTATTCGCGGGGATACAGCCCCGGTTGCTGCCCGAGGAGAGGGTGCGCCCGCCCTTAGCGGGATAAACGAAGAGAGACTGCGCCTGCTCAGCCTGCACACTCGTTCAGGCTGAGCAGGATACGCCAACGAGTGGAACACGTCGGATGAGTGGCGCGTCAGTCAGGGCCTAACGCGTGTTCCAGGGCTGCCCTCCTGAGGTCCTTAGCGGCCCAGAGAGAGGAAGAGGAGAACGAAACCGTTGACGTCGAGACCTTGGCCGACACAACAGCAACGGCACCGGTCGCCGCACCAACATCTCATGCGGCTCCGTCAACGGTTCAGCGAACAGAGAAAGGCAAGAAGGGCCCCAAAAGGCCCAAGAAAAGCCTAGCCGCCAGGCGAGTAGGAGACGCGGTGCGGGCAGATTTTGGCTCTGCCCCCGCAAGTGCAAGGGCAGGTTCTGTCCCTGCCCCCGCAAGAAGAGAAGAGTGGCAGGTGGTTGGCCGTCGCAAAGCCCCCAAGCCCACGCCAGCACCTAAGAAGGCCAAAAAGAAGTCTGACGCCCTGAAGAAATGAGGAAAACCACTGCAGGGTTTCGTCCGAGACCATAAGATAGGAAAGGGTCGCCAAGAGAATATCGTGATTGACAGTATAGAAGGCATTTGAAAAGTCTACCAAAACCATAACTGTGATTTTGGAATTCTCCATACCTGCCTCAATATCGCCAATCACTTTAAGGAGAGCGGTAGTGGTGCTATGTCCAGGACGAAAACCAGATTGAAATGGACGTTATAGTTTTAAAAAACTGGAAGACGTTATTACACCAAATCTTTCTGAAAACTTTTTACTCTTTGAGGATGGAGCATCGGAAAAAAATTTTGCTTTTTGTAGTGAAGAAGCAAAAAAAGCTATAAGAACTACTAGTCACTATTTTTGTGATGAACATACAAAATTGTACCAAAGCCATTTTCACAGGACAATACATGGAGACATTAGCAGCGATGAAAACAGCACAAAGGTGGTCCCTCTTATTTTCGCTTTACTACCTAATAAACAACAGGAGACATATTGCAGACTTTTTGAGTGAATTAGGCAACATCTACCAGATATGAAGCCGGTTATATTTCAAACCGATTTCGAAACTGCAGCAATGAATGGTTTTATAAGAATATTTCCGACAGCGATAATAAAAGGGTGCATTTTCCATAACGCGCAAGCTCTTCGACGGAAGGCAAAAAAATGAAACTGACGGAAATTAGCAATGGTCAGCATACGTTGGCATTATTTAGTGCATTAGCTCACCTTCCGGCAACCCATATACATCAAGCCTTTTCCTCTATACATTTCAAGGTAACATCTCAATCATTTACCACTATATAAGCCATCAATATTACCCATATACAATATTACATTATTATCTCTGAGTTGCTTTTTATTTTTTATTGCCCTTAGAGGCAAACGAGCTGGCGGCCCACCTGATGGTAAGTGTAAGCCGCCGCCCATGGACTTCAAGCCGTTGCCTACCGTGAAGTGAGTGCTCTTTTTAAACCTCGTTTAAAGGAGGACATGTAGCGCTCGGGAAACACCGCCGCAGGTAGTTCATTTGCGCCGCTTTGAGGAGGAGGACGCAAGAGCCGCGGAGGAGCGGGAAAATCGCCAGACCTCCGCCTTTGATAGTGTGTCGTCGCTGAGGTCGGACAGGTCCATCCAGGTCGGTAGGGTGATGGACAGCGAGGACCTTAACACTGTCGGGCTGAAGGAGGCTCGATACTGCCGTGGCCAAGATAAGGAAGGTGGCGGGTATCTCTAAGGGCCTCAAAGGTACCTGTATCCGGGACCTGAAGGATGCTGCGTCTTCTTTTGCGGAGATTGCGGACATCCTTCTTAAGCGTACCGAGTCGGAGGAGGTCGCGAAGCTTCGGGCGCAGTACGGCGTCCTGTAGGACCAAATGATGGCTCTGGAGCGTAAATACGCGGAGCAGACGCGTATCACCGACGACCTACGGAGCCGGCTGGCGAAAGCGGAGGCGAATAGGGGTGAGGCGAATATCTGCCCCCCTAGTGCACAAACAACCGTGGTGCCTAGCCTGGATATACAGGTCATCGTGAAGGAGACGCTTGCCCATATCGAACCCAGGTTCGAGGCTCGCCTCCGGGCACTCGAGGGGCAGCTGCAACAGGGCAGTTCGTGTCCTCCGGTGGCCCAGGTAGGCTCTGAGGTGGATAGGGTGAAAAGGAAGGCCGGGACAAACAAGGTCCCAACTCTAGCCGTCACAACAGCTGCGGCTCCAGCTTCCGCCAAGCCCAAGAGGCCCAAGAGGCCAAAGAGAAAGAGGCCGAGCCTAGCGGCGCAGCGGGCCCCAGACGCGGAGCGTGATGAAGTCACGCCCGCCGAAATGAGGGGGGAAGTTCTGGGCCAGCGGACGGCTCCCGTAAGGGCGCTGGCAAAACCTGGCAAGTGGCAGCTGCCGTCGAAGCGTAAGCCTAAAGCCCCGTGGCTGCAGGCCCCGCGCACGGCGGCGGTTGTTCTTACGCTGTTGCTGGGTGCTGCAGAGAAGGGACTTGGGTATGCCCAGCTCATCAGGAGGGCCAAGGAGCACGTCTCGCTCCCGGAGCTGGGCATTCGTATACCCACATTTAGGCAGGCTACCACGGGGGCGCTGATTATGGAGGTGTCGGAGGCGGATGCCCTAGCTGCCAAGTTAAAGGAGGTGTTCGGGTGGCGCGGCCGGTTAGATCGGCAGAACTGCGCCTCCACGGCCTGGACCCCTCCATCACGGAGGGTGAAGTCACGGCGGCCGTTGCTAGCGTTGGGAAATGCGATGCAGCGGCCGTCAAATGCGGCAAAATCTGGCGCAGGTGTCAGGCGGGCATGGGGCACGGTATGGGTGAGGTGCCCCGCGATGGCTGCTCAGTTAGTCGCCCGCGACCCTTATTTGGAGATCGGGTGGTCGGCCGCCAAGGTGGAGATGTTGAAGCAGCGGCCCCGAATGTGTTACCGGTGCCTAGAAACCGGGCACGTCGGGGCAAGCTGCACTAGTGGCAAAGACCGGGGGGGTCTTTGCTTCAGGTGTGGGCTTGACGGCCATAGAGCTGCAGAATGCAGTACCGCGCTGCGTTGTCTGCGCAGAGAAGGGCCGGGAGGCAACGCACAGGTGCGGCATTGGTTGCACCGTGCGGAAGCCCAAACCACCGGAGAAGCCGGTGGGGCAGTCGTGAGTGGGGTCATAACCCACTAGCGACAGGGTCGGGGTCCTGGTACTGTAGGTACGGACCACACCCTCACTGATCTGCGGAGAATTCGGACCCGTGGCTCAGAAGGGTACGGAGAAGAAAAAAAAAAAGGTAGTTCATTTCAGAGTTTGCACGTGCGTGGTAAGAATGATCGCTGGAAGCGTACCGTGCTGGACGTAATCGTCCCCAGGTGATATGGGTGAACCCTGCTGCGATGTCGAGTTGTACGATGGTAGAAAGGTGATGGTGGTACCATTTCAAACAGTTCCTCGGAGCACTCCCCGTGGAACAGACGGTAGAGCACGCAGAGAGATCCAAAATGTCTCCGTTGCTCCAACGTCCCCAGTTTGTCCGTGAGATTGGGATCTCCGACGATTCGAACATCACGTCTTTGGAGGGAGTCAAATGGATCGAGTTGGTATCTGGGCGCACCTGCCCACAGGTGAGAGCAGTATTCCACGTGCGGCCGAATCTGTGCTTTGTAGAGTGCAAGTCGTTGGCCGGGCGTGAAATACCCCCTGGCTCTGTTCAGAACGCCCATCTTTTTACTAGCCAATTTGGCTTTACCTTCCAGGTGACTCCCAAACTGGACCTTGCTGGAAATATCGACGCCGAGGATTCCAATATTCTCGGAGACACGAAGGGATACCCCTTGGAACTGAGGCGCTACGACAAAAGGGTCCTTCTTTGCAGTGAACGCGCACACTTGTGTCATCGTGGGGTTGAACTGAACTAAGTTCCTTTCGCCCCATTCGGAGGCACGCCCTAGAGTGTCCTCGACTTCAGACACAAGGTGTGATCGTCTTTCTACCATTTCGCACCGAGGGATATTCCGATGGCTGGTATATCGTGCATCAATCGTGCTATCATCCGCATAGCAATGCATGCCGTCTGTGGACAACAAGTCATTGATATGCAGGATGAACAGCGTTGGGGAGAGCACCGAGCCTTGTGGTACGCCAGCATTAATGGTTTTGGTCTCGGAGCAGGAGCCGTCTACGACAACTTTGATGCTCCGACCATCCAGAAAGCTAGCGATCCATCTGCAGAGTCCCTCGGGGATTCCATACGATGGTAGCTTCGTAAGAAGGGCTCTGTGCCAGACCCTGTCAAAGGCCTTAGCGATATCGAGGCTCGCGGCAAGTGCCTCGCCCCCGTCCTCCAAGGCTTCTGCCCAGTGGTGTGTTAGATACACAAGAAGATCACCAGTCGAACGGCCGTGACGGAAATCGTACTGTCGGTCGCTGATCAGCTGGTGATCCTCCAGGTACTGCAGTAGTCGGTGGTTGAGGACTCGCTCCATTACCTTGGAAAGCAGGGACGTTACCGCTATTGGTCTATAGTTTGACGGGTCCGACCGGTCACCTTTTTTGGGGACCGGTGTGACGTGAGCAACCTTCCACGAAGATGGAACCCGATGGCTAGAGTATGAAAGACGATATAGGCGCGTTAAAACGGGGGTCAACTCAGGGGCGCACGTCTTCAATACCACAGCCGGGATACTGTCCGGCCCACTCGACTTTCGGACGTCCAAAAGTTTAAGCTCCCGTCTGACCGCACGTTGCGTAATGCGGATTTCAGACAGGGAAGTCTCACACCGTGGGATGGTTGATGGTGTGGCTCCTTTGTCGTCCAGGGTCGAGTTTGAGGCAAAGACTTGGCACAGGAGATCGGCCTTGTCTTTTGCGCTATGAGCCAGACTGTCGTCGGACTTACGCAGTGGTGGGAGATTGACCTCCGAAAACCGAACAACCGAAAATTCGCCACACTCTACCCAAGAAGCAGCACCCAAACGCACTCGTAGTTTTTTTTTTATCTGCGTGCCTACCACGCACCCCTATGCGTTCCGTCTATGTTTTCAATCCTTCGACCCCATATAATGGACCTTCGACCTCGTATATTGAACCTTCCGCCTCGTATAATGAACCTACAACCTCATATAATAAAACTTCCAGCTTATGTTATGACCATTCAACCCCATATATTGAACCTTCGACATCGTTCGAAATTATTGAAACTTCATTGCTTATCAGAAAAAAAAACAATGGACGAGAACTATATAAAACAAAAATCTGATACTGAAATAAATGTAGCTGGCCAAGAAAAAAATCGAAGAGTTAAAACAGGGGGAGGTGCCGCATCTCCTAAAAACCTCCAGTTAAGAAATGCTCGTGACTTGTGTCAAATACAGAATGTAAAAATGGCTATTCAGGAGCAGATTTCGGCATTGTTAAACGATGACGACGAGCGACAGAAAAACGCAAGTGACCAAATTCAGGCGCAACAATTTTCAGATCTACAACTTCTTGACGTACTTGAAGCTTCTGATGATAATTTCGGCGATAGAGCTCTAGGTGAAGACTTTCTTCAGAATTTTGAAGATTCTAACTGAGTTAATGATGATACAGCGTGTCCGGTGGGAGATTATGTGCAGCTGAAGATCCGACTAAAATGGAATTTCAAAAATTAGTAGACCTGATAAAAGACTATATAGATCCCAAACCCAGCGTATAGGTAAGACGGAACCAATTTATAATACGCATGCAAGACGAAAATGAATCAGTGAACGAATTCAGCACAGAATTAAAACGCTTAGCACATGTCTGTGAGTTTACTTGTAACAATTGTGAAAATTTTACGTGTATTTATTCAATTGCATCTCGAGGGCCCAAGGAAATAGGATCTTGTTTGCTGAGATTAATTAAAGAAAATGTGACTACAAAGAATCTTATCCTTTACTCTGATCAATATGGTGGACAAAACCGAAATATTAAAATGGCTGTATTGTGTCTTTACATTACAGCTCACTCAGATTTTACAATTGAAAGCATTGACCACAAGTTCTTCCTTAAAGGTCCAGATAGTTTTTTTAAGAACTTATTTGATATTATCAAAAGGCTGTTCTAAAAAGACAGATATTTTTATAGGTTGGCAACACAGTTTATAGAAAAAGAAAAATAGTTGTAACTGTTGTAAGTAGCTATGCGAGTAACAAAAACAAGTGTAAAAATTCCAATAGCTTTTAATAAAATAAAAGGTTGTTCCCAAAAGTCCCACAACGTGGCGACCGTGAAAGTTATAGGATCTGCAAGATAATAAAGGCTGGGTAGCGAATAATGCATTTCATTTTTTTTTAATTAATAGGCAAAAAATATCGTTTGTAATATTTTTATGAGTAGGTATGATTCTGCCTATGATACTGGACGACTTTCCTTATGGATCTTATAAATATCAAAATTAAAAATATACTAGCTGACCGGGCAGACGTTGTCCTGCATGATATTTGTTTACCGACTGCAGCGCCATCTGTCGGGCTGATTTGTGAATCTAAACCATCCTCGGTGCCACCCAAACGCATACAAAAAATTTCATTCAAATCGGTTCAACCGTTTAGGAGGAGTTCAGTCACATACACACGCACACAAGAAATATATATATTAAGATTTCCTGAACCAGTCAGTTCATCGAACATTTCCTACGGGATATTTAATATTTTTTTCTTCATTCGTATATGTTTTTAGCAACAGTAGTTCATTAGCAAATCAGCACGCGTTTATTGTTATAGTCTTCGTTTAATATAAGCGAACATTTAAGTTCGCTTATACACTCGAGAGCAATGAATCCGGGTCACTTAAAGAATGTTAAAAATCTGGGAAACTAAAAATGATAGGTTAATGCAATAAATTGTATTTAATAGACAATGTAATACTCTTTAAATGAAAGTAAAAAAAAAATGAGTCACCATACATTTTATTAACACAAAATTACATAAAGAAAAAAACTGCTGATCTCTCCTTAAAACAAAAATAGGAAACATGAAATTTTTGAACTTTATTACGATTTTCTTGAATTTTAATACTTCGTATTGCCTCCTCGTGCTTCCATTACTGCGTTTACGCGGTTTGGCATGCTGTACACCAAGTTCCTTATACGATTTTGGGGAATATTCTCCCATTCCTCTGTGAGAGCAATTTTGAGCTCACGAAGCGTGATTGGGGGAGGGTTTCGTTGTTTTACGCATCTGCCTAGCTCGTCCCAAGCATGCTCGATCGGGTTGATATCCGGGCTGCGCGCTGGCCACTCCATACGAGTAATGTTCATCTCTTGAAGGTAGTCATTCACAATCCTACCTGTATGAGGTCGGGCATTGTCATGCATAAATATAGCATCCTCACCTAAATTGACCATAAATGGACCAACGTGATCATTGAGGATTTCTTCCACATATCTTACGCTAGTTAAAGAGCCTTTTTCTATGATCACCAGCTCTGTGCGACTTTCAGAAGAAATTCCGGCCCACACAAGTACAGACCCACCACCGTAGGCTACTTTTTCTTCGATGCATGCTTGCTTGAATCTTTCCCCTGGTCTTCGATACACTCTGTGTCTTCCATCGTGCTTGTAGAGCATAAATTTTGATTCGTCGGAGAACATAACTTTTGACCAATCTTCAATACTCCAATTTACGTGGCTCTGGGCATATCTTAGTCTTGAAATACGATGCCCACGCTCCAGTTTAGGGCCGTTTGCAGGTCTAAGGGGTTTTAAGTTAGATTCAGCAAGCCGACGTCTTACTGTCCATGCACTTGGGTTACTTCCTCCGAGGCGTCGAAACTGATTTGTGAGTTCAGTTCCTGTGAGAAAGCGATTTCGAAGCATGGTGTTCACCAAGTATCGGTCTTCTCGTGCTGTGGTACACCTGGTTCTGCCCGTTCCTGGTCTGCGTAGGTTAGAACCAGTTTCTTCGTAACGTCGGAGAACTCTTTGTACTGTTGACAGCGACACACCGACAGTCCTGGCTGTATCGCGCTGACTCCGGCCGGTTTCCAGCATTGTAAGTATTCTGGTGCATTCTTCAGGCGTAAGCGACATAATTTCAGCTTGAATAATGAATATAGAGCACTATCAACATGGTTTATGTACCCACATAAATGACAGATTACAAACAAAAGCAAAACCAAATGCTGTAATTTCGTAGTACCATCTTCGAAAGTGGCCCTTTTTCAAGTTTGATTTTTTTATGATATAACTTTACAATAACTAAGAAGTTTTAATACCTTCATTTAAGGAGTATTACATTGTCTATTAAATACGATTTATTGCATTAACCTAGCATTTTTAGTTTCCGAGATTTTTAGGATTCTTTAAGTGACCCGGATTCATTGCTCTCGAGTGTATTAAATGAAGACTACTCGTACATTAATAAACGCGTGCTAAGCTTCTTTTTACATATAAATATTTTGTTTTAGAAAAAAATGCCAATGACACCTGCTGAACGACAACGGAAATATAGTGAAAGATTGAAAGAATATCGATATTAGTCGAAAAGCAGGACCGAAACAAAACATAATTAAAAGGCTTTGTACTTCAATATAAGCTCACCGTTATAAAGTTCGTACACGATTAGGCCGTTATTAAATTCAAACGTGATACTGCTTCTACAATATGTTATGCCACCTTCATTAAAAATAAGCCTTTCTATGTTGTCAAGCCTCGATTGGTTGACAGAGATACTTGCATTTGTAAAATCCATGCCAACATGGAGTTCAAATTTTTTGCACTGAAACAATTACACGTTCTGAATTCTCTTAGAAAAGTTAATGATCTAGTAAAATATACTGTTTGTTACGAATGCTCAAAGGAATTCATGTACTCGGAATGTTGAAAAATTTCAAAGAACATATTTTTAATATTAGACAACAATACAAAACTTACAAATATATTAAAGACAATCTTAAGGAGGATGATATTGTGATTCATTGCGATTTTTCCGAGAATTATACTTGCAAAATGCATGAAGAGATACAAGCTGTTTATTTCGGCTCATCACAATGTCAAAAATGTATACATACTAGATGAAAAACCTAAAAGCTATTGCACTTTATCAGATTCCACCAAACACTCACCGGAAAGTATTTGGGCACATCTTACACCTGTTTTGGTTGATTTGAAACAAATGTACAGGTACTCACAGGCACCTACAGGTAAAAATGTTGCATTTATTCAGATGGGCTGACAACCCAGTGTAGACAGAAGAAAAAAATCTTGTTGTTTAAAATTTATATTGACAAGTTAGGATTCGATAGGGGAACCTGGAACTTTTCCGAATCATACCACGGAAAAGGACCTGCTGATGGCGTTGGTGCAAATATTAAACGACTGTTGGACGGGAAAGTGTCACACGGTAAAGATGTCCTAAACGCTGGAAGGGCACTTAATATTTTAGAAGGTGAAACCAAAGTGTGATAAAAATTTCAACAGTTCAACGATGAGTGGGATTTGCGAATGTTTTTCTTTGAAAAAATATTGTCTGAAGAAACAATAACGAAAAAAAAAACGAAATTGGTCATACCTCCAGTGGAACTAAGTCCTCTTCTCTGATAGTAAAATTATGCTGTATGGTAACGACGGAAGGAACAAGGTCTACAGAAGAGATGGAGAATGCTATGTACAATGCTGCATTGAAGAAAAGGTCAGCTATGGTGGCGGTTCGTGGACGGTTTGGGGAGGAATCAGCGCCGACGGTAAAACAGAGCTTGTCTTTGTGTCTGGGTCACGTCGGCCTGCACTAAACAGTCATCGGTACATCGAACAGTGTCTTGAGCCTCACGTGATGCCCTATGCACATTTTATTGGCAACGGTTTCATATTCATGCACGACAATGCTAGGTCTCACACCACGAGCGTCGTACGAGATTATGTTACCGAAGTCGGTATGTCCATTATGGACTGGCCAGCAAGAAGCCCGGACATGAAACCGATTGAGCATCTATGGGATGAATTAAAAAGACGAATTCGTGCAAGAGATCCTGCCCCAGAAACACTTAGCCAGCTGCAAAATGCAATCCAAGAGGAATGGAATGACATGCCACAACATTTGATCGTGACTCTCATCCGATCGATGAAGAACCGTATGGAAGCAGTAATAAGAGCTAGGGGAGGGAATACACGTTATTAAAGACCTGTTTCTTGGCTGTTTTTTTTCATTTTATTGTATTGTTTAATCAATTTCCTTCATACTCCATACAGGGTAAAAATTACTTGTTTAACAAAATACGTAACCTAAGAAAATTTAATTTGAATTTAAGAACATTAACATTAGGATTTGAAAAACTCATATTATTCAATAATAAAATACATTGGACACATATTCCTAAATATAATTTTTTTTTCTGATAATCCTTACAAATCATAAACTTGCACGGTGTTTCGATTTTTCTGATGAGCAGTGAATATATAACTCAAAGGTGACTGACTGACATAGTGATCTATCAACACACAACCCAAACCACTGGACGGATCGGGCTGGAAGGATTTGGCATGCAGGTAGATGTTATGACGTAGGCACCCGCTAAGAAAGGACTATGATTGATTCTACCTCCAAGGGGATGAAAGTTTGTATGGAAATTTTGACAATTTTAAACAGATCGGGCTGAGACTTTGCATGCATAAAGCTACTATGACGTAGGCATACCTTAAGAAAGGATTTTGAGATGAAGGCTATCTAAGATTAGTAACTTTTAGTTTAAAATATACGAATTTCTGTATGCTAGTGACATCTACATTGAGTTATTTAGGAGAGAACTTTGAATTAACCATTTTTGCGCATAGTGCATAGATAAGAATTATAATTATATACCTAATTAGGTATAGTTTTTTTGGCTTCTAAGACGCTCCAGGTGGAGCTGGTAAAACCTTTCTTATTAATTTACTTTTGGCGAAAGTAAGAAGTACTCACGGCATTGCCCTAGATGTGGCGTCGTCAGGTATAGATGCTACATTACTCGAAGGTGGTCGAACTGCTCATGCTACTTTTAAGTTACCAATGAATTTAATCATTGCCGAGACTCGAATGCAAAATATCCAAAAAAGTAATTTTTCTGAAGTTTTAAAAAGTACAAAAATAATCATGTGGGACGAAATAACGATGGCCCATAACGGTGGTATTGAAGCCTTAAACAGAACAATAAGGGGTAATACAAAATGAATGGGTGGCGTAATAGTTTTGCTGGCCGGTGACTTTCGGCAGACTCTAGTAGTGGTGCCAAAAAGAACTTTCAGAGATTTCTTAATGCACGACTTTACTTCGTCAGCTCTGCCGTGCATTAAGAAATTTTATTTGTGGGCCCAGGTTAATATTATTTAGCTCTCTAAAAATATGAGAGCACATTTGGGCGGGGATGAGTCTGCTGGTAGATTTTCATATTTCCTTCTTAAAAACGGTAATGGTGATTTTCCATTGTTTGATGGAATGATAACCATCCCGGAAGAATTGTGCACAGTTGTTACTACGGTTCAAGCATTGCTGTCTAAAGTTTATCCAGATATTGAATGGTTATGTGAGCGTGCCATACTTGCTCCAAAAAAAGATCAAGCAATCAAGCAGCAGCTATCAACGATATCCTGCTCATGTCGTTTGAGGACGAAGAAAAGGTCTATACTTCGATTGATACTGTGGTTAATACAGATGACGCTCTAAATTACCCTGTAGATTTTTTTAATTCATCGGAACCGCCACGTTTGTCTTATCATAAGCTTATTCTGCGTGCGGGCGTTCCAATTATGTTGTTGCGAAATTTAAAACCACTAGCACCTCACAGCACGCATCGTCGATGTGATTGGCGGGGTATGTCGATAGAACAGTCTTATAAAAAAGTAAAGAAAACCTATTTAGTGATTTTAAGATCCTACTAATATTATAAATGTGAAAGTTTGTAAGTATGTATGGATGGATGGATGGATGGATGGATAGATGGATGGATGGATGGATGGATGGATGGATGGATGTTTGTTACTCTTTCACGTAAAAACGACTGAATGGATTTTAATGAAACTTTATAATAATATAGCTTATACATCAGAATAACACATAGGCTACAATTTATAAAGATATTGTGTGTAAATGTATAGCGATATTAAGTTAAATTTTAATTTCTAATTGTCAAATTTTCAGCCATATTTAAATATAGACAACATAAAGTTTCGCTGTCAGTTGCGCTTTGTTATACCACGTAGGTATTATATCACATTCTACGGGAACGGGATAAAAATCTTAGGTATCCTATGTCCGACTTTCTTTTAAATATATGGATGTTGGACAATACACAAAATCATACTTAATATTATAAACCTGAAAGTGTAAATGTGTGTAATCCCGTTCCGTGTTATAAAACATAGTTTATCAAAATGCAACTGCTGGAATAACAAAACTTCACCGACAGCTAAACGCTATGTTGTCTATAGTTTGACAAATTTGACAATTAGAAATTTTGAAGTTGACCGGTTGATGTATTTCTTTCGAGTAAATATTAGCTTATTGTGCCGAACAATGAAGAAAAACTAAATAATGCACGTGAAGATCACCGCATTAGTATGGCTTGAATCCGTGCTTCTCAATCACAAGAGCAAATCGAGGCAGCCCGTGAAACGGTTCGGTTGGGAATGCAAAATCGTCGAGCAAATTTAAGAAATCAACAACTAGATAATTTTCGAGACACAAGAATAAATTTATAACTACATAATTAGGATCGAGCAACGTTTCGATACGGTGGCAGCACTAATTACTGCTTGCATACTTGCGTCCGCATTGGGCCTATAGATGCCATGTAATATTACAAAACACTTCTCAGCGGCTAAAGTTTTATCAAAATGGAAAATCGTCATCTGGGACGAATGTACAATAGCGTATACACGTGCATTGGAAGCACTTATCCGATCCGACCGAACACCTACGCAAGGACTCGAGATGTTTTGGAGGCGCAATGATTTTACTGTCTGGCTATTTCTGCCAAACACTGCCTCTAATTCCAAGATCGACTGCTGCCGCCGAAATAAGCGCTTGCCTCTAATCATCGAAATATGTGGATTGATTTTATTTTCTCAGACTTTCTGTTCATCGAAGGACGAACTCACAAACACAAAAATAATGAATGGTTACTAAGCGAGCTGTTTTCGCGGCTAAGAATATACCAGGGTGAATCAAAAAGTTCTTAGAAGTGCATATATATGAAACCTTTTTGGATCAAGTTCGATATTCAAATTAAAGAGTGTCTATCACACTATATTTATGCAGACTGTCACTTGTTTTTGTCAGTTCGTTCGCATGTAATAAATTTTTTTGTGCAACGAGTTGCTAAAAAGTCAAAATTATGGATAAAAGTGAGTTACGTGCGGTGATAAAATATCTCAGTTTGAAAAAAATGTCTACGAAGGAAATTTTTTTGGACATTCAGCAGACATTAGGGGGTGATGCTGTACCCTATTCTACGGTTGCGTACTGGGTGGCTGAATTTAAAAGAGGTAGATCAAGCTGTAAAGATGACCCGCGTTCTGGGCGGCCTTCAACCTCCGTTACAGAAGAAAATGTCAAAAAGGTTGAGAATCTGGTTTTGGAAGACAGAAGAATGACTATAAAACATATAGCTGAGATCCTAAAGATATCTTTTGGTAGCGTTCAATCCATTTTAATTGATTCACTGGGGTTCAAAAAAGTGTCTGCAAGATGGGTGCCACGAATGTTAACCGACGAAAACAAAAAGCGACGTTTGGAAATTTCCAAGCGTAATCTCGAAATGTTCCAGCGTGATTCGGATAATTTTTGCCGTCGTCTTGTCACCATGGATGAAACGTGGGTCCACCATTTTGATCCTGAAACTAAAAGACAAAGCATGTCTTGGAAACGACCATCCTCTCCATCCATTAAGAAATTTCGAGTTGCTCCTTCCGCTGGCAAAGTTATGGCCTCTGTGTTCTGGGATAGTGAAGGAATCCTTTTTATTGATTACATGCCAAAAGGCCAGACGATAACTGGACCCTATTATGCAAATTTAATCCCGAAAGTGCGTGAAGCGATTAAAGAAAAACGTCGTGGAAAACTGTCGTTGGGCGTGTTGTTCATTCAAGATAACGCTCCTGCCCATCGATCGGAAGTTGCGCTCAACGCAATCCGCTGTGCTGGCTTCAATCTCCTTGACCACCCACCATATTCTCCGGACTTAGCCCCAAGTGATTTTCACTTATTTCCAAAATTAAAAGAGGAAATTCGTGGAACAAAATTTCACGATAATGACGCGGTTATAGCTGCCGTAGAGGACTTTTTCGAGAGTCAAGAAAATAAATTTTTTTCACAAGGAATAAGGAAGTTAGAAACGCGTTATTCTAAATGCATTGCATTGGAGGGAGATTATGTAGAAAAATAAAATATTATTATTTAAATCTTTGCATTTTTTAATATTGATTCCAAGAATTTTTTGATTCACCCTCGTATATATATGTAGATGACATAAAGTAACTAACATAATTCAGAATGAAATCATTGGTACACTGCATTAATTCAAATATAATGACTGTAAAAAAAGAGAAAAATATATAAACCAAAACCACCAAACATGTGCAACGGAACGCGTTTGGTGGTAAGTGAATTGATGAACAATGGAATATACTCAAAGTAAAGTTGGAAGGTGAGGAAATTCTCATCCGAAGATCCCGACGATATCAACTGATATACCGTTTTAGTTTTAATGATTTCCGATCCGTCGTGCATTCGCCGTGACCATTAATAAATCACAGGGCCAATCCTGGAAAGTTTGTGGCCTAAATCTAGAAAATTCATGTATTTCCCAAGATCAATTATATGTGGCATGTTCTGGGTCAGAAGACCATCTGCGTTTTTTGTTCATGCGCCTGATAATAAACCGAAAAATGTCGTCTGTCACAAGGTGATTCACTGAAAAGTGCAGTTACTAAAATAGATGGCCAATAAAGTATAATTAAAATCATAGATGTTTTATTTATATTTATCCTGATAAAAAGTTAATAAAATAAAATATCTGCTCATTTATTGCCTTTAAGGCGAAACAAAGTTCGCCGGGTCAGCTAGTTGAAATATAAAATTGTTGGAAATATAAACTTTATATGTCGTTTCTTTGATTTTCAGGTAAGTGTACTTTTGTTATGTGATTTCTGTTTTACGTTTTATGTGTTAAGCAAATATTTTACTTATAAATAAATAACTTTGATTTTCAGAGCAACACTGAAGTTTATTTTCTAAAACAAACCTTGAATGGTAAAAAATCTTACAAAACGACATATTTTGTTTACAGTGATACACGGAAAATGGAAAAATTAGGACTTGAATTCACACTTTTACCTAGTCGAATGTATTTTGCATAACCTCCTTAAACACATGTGAAGACAAAGTGTTCGCTATACCTGACGAACTGACCAGTAGCTCGAGATAAACAGGTATTGAAAAGAGCAGCGTATAGCAAAGCATAGAATAGTATAACATGTGCCCAAATACTGTGTGCCAAATACAGCTTTTCGCATTGGAGAAACGTTTACAGCGGTCTACTGAATATAAATTATTATACACGCAATTTATGAAAGAATACCTAAATCTAGGTCATATGAGTCCTGTTAGCTCTTATGAGCATCCATGCTATTTCATGCCGCATCAGTTAGGGAGCATAGCACCACAACCAAGTTGCGTGTGGTTTTCGATGCCAGTGCCCCAACAACTTCTGGAAAGTCACTTAACGACTTGCAACTAGTTGGTCCGGCAATACAAGGCGATCTTATTTCCATTCTTTTGCGCTTTAGACAGCACAAGTTCGTTGTATGTGCGGACGTCGAGAAGATGTTCCGAAATTGTCGGGTAGCCGAACACCAGCGCAACCTTCAAATGATTCTGTGGCGCGATGATCCATCGCAACCTTTAGGCATATTCCAACTAAATACGGTCACGTACGGAACCGCCTCCGCCCCTTTTCTTTGTGTCAGGTGCTTAAAGCAGCTGGGGTCTGAATCCTCTAACACTGAGGTTCAAAGGGCTATTACGGAGGATTTTTACGTGGACGACTTATTAACGGGTCATAACGATAAATCTATCTTATTACAGTTGTGCATAAATATAAAAAATGCGCTGCAGGCGGCTTGTTTTCCACTACGAGAGTGGATTTACAACTTCCCATGCAATAATGATAAAATAACGAATCACTCTGTGGAAATTAAATGTAATGAAAACATTAGTTCTAAAACGTTAGCTATAAGTTGGAACAACGTTCGCGATAATTTTTATTTTAGCACGCAATTTCATAATGATGATAAACCTATCACTAAAAGGTCTATTCTATCTAGTATTTCCCAAATTTTCGATCCTCTCGGCTTATTAAGTCCTACGATAATTATTGCAAAGGTTTTGTTACAGCAATTATGGCTTCTTAAGATAGGTTGGGATGACATAGTTCCATCAAGCGTCGCTCGAACGTGGAACCGGTTTGTTATCTCTTCACAAGCGCTCAATACGATTCATGTTCCTCGCCACGTTATAGGTAGCAAACCTATGTATATGGAATTACATGTTTTTAGCGACGCGTCGCAGACGGCTTACGGCGCTTGCATTTACGTTCGCACAGTAAATATAGATAACGCGGTTTTAGTTAGATTACTTTTTTCTAAAGCAAAGGTGGCGCCATTGAAACCTATAAGCATACCGCGACTCGAACTTTGCGGTGCTTTGCTGGGTGCTAAAATACTCGACAAGGTTCGCAGGTCGTTGCGTAGTGAGTTTAAAAATATTGTTTTTTGGACTGACTCAACCATTGTCTTGGGGTGGTTGCGCATTTCACCGAATAAACTAAAAACTTTTGTTCAAAATAGAATTTCTGAGATTCATGAACTCACACAAGACGTTCTTTGGCGCCACGTGAGCAGCAAGCAAAATCCCGCTGACCTGGCATCGCGAGGATCGAACTTGGAAGAACTTTCCTCTTCTTCTTTATGGTGGGAGGGTCCAGACTTCTTAAATAACTCGAATTTTTCATTAGATAATAATACAGTGACCGTAGTGGACGAAGACCTACCTGAGGTTAGGCCTTCTATTTCTTCCTTCGTGACCCATGACTCATCGGATTCACTTTTCTCGTTTATTCGATTTTCGCAGTTTAAGCGTATGAAGCGTGCTGTTGCGTTTATGTTGCGTTTCATACACAATATTCGCAATAAACATAATAGACAAACAGGTGTCCTTACTGTAGACGAGTTGAATGAGTCTGAGATTATTTTGGTTCGGTAGGCCTGAATATAAATTATTATCTAATAGCGCACAAATAAAATGTAAAAGTAATTTATCGAAATTAAATTTATTTTTAGATGACAATAAAATTATTCGCGTCGGTGGACGATTAGGTAATTCAAGTGAGTTTAGTTTTAATAAAAGACATCCAATGTTAGTTTCTAGTAAACATCGTTTTACTATTTTATTGTTTCGCCATGAGCACCTGCAGCTCCTCCATGCTGGGCCTCAGGCATTACTTTGTCACTTACGCGAATCATGGTGGCCTTTGGGTGGTAGGCGCATAGTGAACGATTGTGTTACGTGTACTCGCATTAGGGGTAAGGTTTTAACGGCTCAGATGGGCAATTTGCCAAAGGAAAGGATAACTCCTAGCTTTCCTTTTATTCGATGCGGAGCAGATTACTGCGGGCCAGTTCTCATACTTAACCGTAAAGGTAGGGGAGCTAAAACTACGAAAGCATACATTTGTTTATTTGTTTGCTTTGTGACGCGCGCAAAACATTTGGAGCTCGTCAACGATCTCACTAGCAAAGCATATTTATTATCGCTTAATAGGTTTATTTTTCGTCGTGGCAAACCTTTAGAAATATATTCCGATAACGGTCGTAATTTCGTCGGGCTAATGAACGACTTTTCAGATTTTTTACGCAAATGTAGTTCTGATATTATAGAATTCGCTACTAGCCAACAAATTAAATTTAAGTTTATTCCTCCTTATTCGCCTCATTTTGGTGGTCTGTGGGAAGCAGGAGTAAAATCTTGCAAATATCATCTACGCCGGGTGATAGGGAATGCGCATTTTACCTTCAAGGAGTTTAGCACAGCTCTTTCACAGATAGAAGCAGTCCTCAACTCCCGACCAATTTCCCCTCTTTCCACAGAACCCCAAGACCTTTCTCCTTTAACTCCCGCTCATTTTTTGGTTGGTCGACCGCTGACTGCACCTGCCTGCGATGACCTCACCGACGTTCCTGAGCACAGGCTGAAGCGGTAGCAGAGAGTGGAGCAAGTTCGCCAGCATTTTTGGACCCGCTGGTCCAAAGAATATGTGACTGAGTTGCAGGTGCAGGAGTAAATGGACCCAAGATAAGGCGAAGCTAAAGGCAAACTCACTTGTGCTGATCACGGACAACAACCTTCCACCTCTAAAGTGGCAGATTGGTCGAGTCCTTAAAACCATCCCAGGCAAGGACGGGATCTCAAGAGTGGCAGATATACAGACTGCTTCGGGCGTTGTTCGACGGGCCTATGCAAAGATCTGTCCTCTATTTCAAGATCAGGCTGAGCAGTAAGGGTCTAACTTCAGGGACATTGAAAGCGACTGCTTGCAAGGCCGGGAGCATGTTTAGGATTACGCTACCTCAAGATCTTCGAGCCAATCGGGACGCTTGAATATCACGCGATAAATGAATTACGTCTTCGGCATTGGCTAACACATTGTACCTATACCCCTCTCTCCTCGATCAATGTAATCATTTTACTTTAATACAGACGCCATTACGGTTTTCAACGTCAAGGCTTTTTGAATTACTATACTCCCGAAAAATCATCTCAAAAAGGGGGCCCAAAACCAGGCCACAGGCACGCCTAAATCACGTACCGGCGCATCAATCCGGTACACCAACAATAATAATTATAGTAATTATTATAGGAAATAGGGGCAATGTAAGCAAAAATAAACTAATAACCTTCCATGACTGTTTGTCTCAACTGGAAAATGTATTATAGACTGTTATGTTTACATTTCCCTGTAGTAACAGTTTGTCACAAGCGGAACATGATATTAGGTTTAAGCTTAATACTACATTGTATAATTTAATTTCTCAAAGCAATATGACAATAAAATATGACAAAATTAAATTAAAAATTTAAATAAACCCCATGTTTAATTGAATTTTTATTTTCTGCTTTTTATAGGTACACGTTTCTTATGATGTAGATGTTGTTAAGTTGTCAATACATAGATTCTTGTCGCATCATCATTTTCTCCCCACCACATATATTTGTAGATATTGGGTATCCCCCCCCCCCTTTTACCCCCAGACTTTTTTCAGGCTCAACTGATTTTCGTGGACATATTTTTTTGTAATGTGCACGTGATGCGCTTTTATTCGAGACCCCACTCGTTTATATTTGCAGACTTTCAGTTATTATTCCCACTTTCACCCCCCATAACTTTTAAACGCCTCAACCGATTTTCATCAAACATGTCTAAGAACACTCACCCGTAACTCACCGGTCATACAAAAAAAAAACTGTATTGAAATCGCTTCATCCGTTCGCGAGCTACTTAGCCACAGACAGACAGACAGATCGACAGGCAGATACGTCAAACTTATAACACCCCTCTTTTTGCGTCGGGGGTTAAAAAATGGCATCCTATTGATTTAAATAATTATTTAAAAAAGCCATTTCTATTGACAAATGATAAATGCCATTTATTATTATATTATAAGCGACAGATAGCTAGTTCGCTATTATTTTATATTGACATGACAGCCAAGAACTTGGCTAAATTAGCATCGGGCTTTATTGAACCTGTGGACAAACCCACTTTTGTTCGCAATAGTGGCGGTCAACCTTTACATTCACACCATGACATTTTAAGTTATTTAAATTAGATAATAAGACAAAAGAGAGTGCCTCTTGCATGACTATGAACGAACAGCGCTGTAAACAACCCCAATATAATTCAGAATTGCAATATGTCAACCTGGTCCATCAGAATCTTCAAGGGTTTTTAAATAAGGAATAAGAAATTGAATTATATGTGACTTGTAACAATATAGATGTATTATGCATTACCGACACTGGCTTAAAGGAAAGAGACAAGTATACATTTAGGTTCGTTTCGTTAAATTGTATTCAATAGGAAGGTTCTAGGTGTATAAGACCAATTCGACTCGTACCGCACCAGATGATCATCGCATCACATGCCTTTATTTTTTATTTTTATGTTACAGAAATCATTACTTTTATAATCTTATTGAGAAACAAATATTTATTGTGTTGTTAAAGTAAATACGTGCGAGTAAAAACGAGAACACTGCCGACAAACTGTTAAGCAGTTTGGCAGAAGGATACATTATAATAATACTTTTGTCAAATTTATTGAATGAACAATTTAAAAAAAAATCGGTGCGGTACCAGCCAAAACTGTCTTGTAAACTATCGCCTTGTATCGCACCACAGGAACTTGGTCGTGCAGGCTAGTGCAGTGATTGATGCGGACTTGTTTTCGTGAATACCTAACTCGCGGAAAATATTGCAAAAGTGTTAGAAGATACCGATAACAGTCCCCAAAGTGATAACCAGAACCAGATCCACCGCTACCACAGAATTTGACTTAAGTTGTATATAGAACAGATAAAACTATATCAGTACAATCCGTACAACTTCCGCAATCGCAAATTTTGGGTAATAACAAATCATTTCAAACAATTCACAGAAATATCGACTTTAGAGGCACATCAATCACCCCAATTTGAGAACCCTAAATTTGTAGGATGAAAGAGAAGACGTACTCATAAAATACAATGCAGTTCTACACACACGAGCCCATCAACCGCCTTCAAGTATTCTGTGCTTGAAAATATGTCATTTCCCGGCACCAGGAGTGATTGTTATATTGTATGTTATAGGCAAATAGAAAAACGATGAATAGCAGAGAAGCCGGCAAGAAAGTAAGAAGAGTTAATACTTATTGCAAAGAATGCGAAAAATCCATGTGTTTAGAATGCAAAACGCATTTGAACATTTAATTTTTGTAACTTTTTAATTTCATTAGATTTCCCAACCCTATAAAACTATCGACATAATAGTCTTGCCCTACCCCCTTGGTGCCGTACAAGCCGAATTTGTATTGTCATTTAAAAAACATATAATTTCTAAACTTATGCCTGTAGTAGTGGCGAGGACTCATGTATATAATTGAACTAGTGGCCCGCCCCGGCTTCGCCCGTGCAAAGCGGGGGTGGGTCATACATAAAAACCTTCCCCTTGAATCACTCTATCTATTAAAAAAACCGCTTCAAAATCCGTTGCGTAGTTTTAAAGATTTATGCATACATAGGGACGGACAGAAGAATGCGACTTTGTTTTATACTATGTAGTGATATGTCAGCTAGTTATTGCGAACATAAAATTATGTGTTTGTTTAAAATAATAATATAATGGGCAAAACGTAATCGTTGATTTTATATACCAAAAAAGACATGTCTTTATCGTCTTTTATAGCACCAGTAGAAAAACGGTTGCATGTCAACCAGAGGTGACAATTCTACTAATAAAATAGAAACTTTCAGCTGGGGTATGAAAACCGTGTAAGCTAGCGGTATCTTCATAAAAGACGGAGTTCTGAAGCTTTTCTCTCCCATTTTGAAATCGTCTGACGTCACAAGTTTCGGCCACTGTTCGCCGCGGTGTGATTTTAGTACTTGTTAGCACAACACAATATACGGTATTACAATGGTTAGATGTGCCGCCTTTGGATAACCGGGTCCCGGGTTCGATTCCGGGGTCGGGCAAGTGTCTTTGTCTAAACCAGAGGCACTGGCTCTGAGTCTGGGTGTCATTTCTATCTATAATATGTACGTATTTACGAAAAAAAAATGTATATAAGTAGTTTATCATCCATCTCGTTACCATAACACAAGCATTAAGTTGCTTAGCTTGGGACGAGATGGCGTTGTGTGAAATGTCCAAGGATATTTATTTATTATATTTATAATGGAAACTAAAATTAAAATATATTGTAAATACTGCATCGTGCCTGTGTGTCCGGACACGAATGTAACTGCCCCTGATAAACATTTTTTTACGGTACCAAAGGTGAAAAAATAAGAGATAAGTGGTGCAAAATTATGAAAGAAAGCTTTATCAGAAAAATCATTACGATATTGCTGCGAAGACCTTTTGATGTATGTCAGTATCTACTCATCTAATAATACATACCTCATCATCATCATTTCAGCCAAAAGACGTCCACTGCTGGACATAGGCCTCCCCCAAGGATTTCCACAAAGGCCGGTCCTGGGCCGCCCGCATCCACTGCTTTCCGGCGATCTTAACCAGGTCGTCGGTCCACAGTGTGGGAGGCCTACCAGCACTGCGCCTTCCGGAACGCGGTCGCCTCTCGAGGACTTTTCTGCCCCATCGGACGTCGGTCCTGCGAGCTATGTGCCCTGCCCACTGCCACTTAAGTTTGACAATCCGGTGGGCTATGTCGGTGACCCTGGTTTTCCTGCGTATCTCCTAATTTCTGATTCGATCTCGCAGGGAAACTCCGAGCATAGCCCTCTCCATTGCCCTTTGGGTGACTTTGAGCCTTCTGATAGAGCCCATAGTGAGCGACCACGTCTCAGTTCCATATGTCATCACTGGCAACACACATTGGTTGAAGACTTTTGTCTTCAGACACTGCGGTATTGTGGACGAGAAGATCTTTCGCAGCTTTCCGAACGCTGCCCAGCCGAGTTGGATCCGACAATTGACCTCTTTCTCGAAGTTGGACTTACCTAACTGGACAGTGTGTCCCAGGTAAATGTAATGGTCAACAACTTCGAGGGTAGAACCTCCGATGTTAACAGGAGTGGCTTGAACATGGATATTAGACATGATCTTCGTCTTCTCCATGTTCATCTTAAGGCCGACTCGTTCGGAGGCTCCACAGAGGCCATCGAGCATCGTAGTGAGGCCCTCCATGGTCTCAGCCATTACGACTATGTCGTCAGCGAATCGATGGTGAGTGATGTACTCGCCGTTCACGTTAATGCCCAGCCCTTTCCAGTCCAGAACCTTGAAAACATCTTCCAGTGCAGCGGAGAACAGTTTCGGAGAGATAACGTCTGCCTGTCTAACACCTCGCTGCAACTGGATCGGTTTCGAGGTCCGGTCCTGGAGTCGGACTGACATGGTGGCGTTTTCATACAAGCACTCCAACACTTCGATGTACCGATAGTTGACTTGGCACCTCTGGAGAGCCTGCAATACTGCCCACGTCTCGATCGAATCGAAGGCTTTCTCGTAGTCCACGAACGCCAGACAAAGGGGCAGGTTATACTCCTCGGTCTTCTGTATAACCTGCCGTAGCGTTAAAATATGGTCTACGGTACTGAAGCCTTTTCGGAAACCGGCTTGTTCGGGAGGCTGGGAATCGTCAAGCCCGCACGCGAGTGGATTCGTGATGACCCTCGAGAACAACTTGTAGACATGGCTCAGAAGTGAGATGGGTCTGTAGTTCTTCAATAAGGTGTTATCTCCCTTCTTGAAGAACAGCACCACCACACTTCTGTTCCATGCCTTTGGCGTTCGTCCTTCGAGTATGACGGAATTGAATAACTTCTGAAGGGCCCTAAGGATTGGTTCTCCACCCGCCTTCAGAAGTTCTGCGGTAATTCCGTCATCACCCGCCGCCTTGTTGTTTTTAAGTTGCTCGAGAGCCATCCCGATCTCACACAGCAGCATCACATACCTACTCATATATAATTATTAAGTTATTAATGGAATTTTTTTAATAACATTTTACTTAGAAAATAATCTATACTAATCTATACTAATATATAAAGCTGCAGAGTTTGTTTGTTTGTTTGTTTGAACGCGCTAATCTCAGGAACTACTGGTCCGAATTCAAAAAATCTTTCAGTGTTAGATAGTCCATTTATCGAGGAAGGTTATAGGCTATATTTTATTTTCAAAAGAATTAGGGATCCGTATGAAAATTGCGATTTTGTAAACCAAGGTGTAAAATCGAAAACCTATTTATGCGTGCGCCGCAAAAACTATTGACAATAGAACAAAATGATGTACTACGGGTTTGTAGGTCTTATAAAGATCTACAAAAAAGTCCGCGAGAGCACATATCTAACTATCATAGTTTAGTCACAATAACCGATTTTATGTTCATAAAAAATATGCACGGGTTCGAAGCCCACGCGGGCGAAGCCGCGCCCAAAAGCTAGTTAACTATATTTATATTGAAAGTCGTAAACTTACCGATTCTTTTGAAACGTTAAACATTATACATTGAAAAATATGGTTCTCTAATTTTATTGTTTTGGTTAGAACGACACTCAAAACTTTAAGAGACATCGATTTGCTCGTGACAGACTACTTCTGAAAAAAGACGGTATTACCCATAAGATTGCTTGTGGTAATGTAATGTGTAAAGTATACTGGTCGCTACAATCACATAATAATACACATACATAAAAACTTAGCTCTTAAATAATTTCTTCGTATAAATATTCTTCAATTAATTTATATTTCTGTATTAAATTATGGTTTTTATACTACTTACTTATACATTTATTCTTAGGTAAACTTGCTCAAAACAGGTGGCAAAATTTAAGAGCTTGTTTTTCACGTGAACTACGTGAGCAAAAATCCACCAAACAAACATTTTGACCAACTTTTATTCCTTGGACTTTATTCCTCCGGAAACGCAGAGGACATTAATTGCGAAGAAGATAGTAGGGATGCTGATGAAGATGTACCAAAGCGAAGGCAATATTCCAATAGATAAACAATAGACATTTTTGATTAAAAAAACTGTTGACGATAACAAGTTTGTTTGAGGCTATGAGGAATAATAAAAACAATTGTTATGACGATGACAGGGAAAATCATTTTGCGCTATTCTTGATGCCATTATTCAAAGCAGTCCCGGAGGAGAATAAATTAGAAGTTAAGATAAAATTAATAAATTTTTTCAAGATGTGCAGAAACAAAACTCGTTCAGCGCACAGCGAAAGAGTTATTCTTTTATGTTTAGTTCATCTACAAGTTACATAGGAAGTCCTCATAATTTTGGAATCAAACCCACGTTTTCTGTGTCTCTACCTCGGTCGCGTCCCCAAAACCAACTTCACATAGCTACAAACAGTCAGTCGAATTCATCCCCTTCTCTTGTATGTATTCCATCTACACATCCTCATTTACAAATCAAACCCAAATATTCTCTTTAAACGTTTATGTTTTTTGTCATTTTTAAATTTAAACTTTTAGGTATTTCTTTAGAATACATTGACTATGGCGCTCTTTTATTTCACGGTCTCAGTACCAAAAATTGCCGACGCGGTGCTTACCAAATGGCTGTAGTCAACGTTATAAGAACCGAAATCATGGATTGATTAAAAAATGACTTGAATGGCTGCGATCTTCTAGGAAACGATATCCTGAATTTTCTTTGAGCATTGAGTTGCGAGAGCAACTGCTGTTAACAAGCACAGCGTTGATTCTTTTTTTTTTGTAATATAATATACGTTATGGAAAGCTTTCTAGCTTTTCAGATGGTACTAAACTATACAACATGGACGAAACTTTCACCACAACCTTCGAACAAACAGGAAGTGTTAGCTCGAAAAGGTACA
Source organism: Clostera curtula (assembly GCA_905475355.2). Classification (NCBI taxonomy): domain Eukaryota; kingdom Metazoa; phylum Arthropoda; class Insecta; order Lepidoptera; family Notodontidae; genus Clostera; species Clostera curtula. The sequence goes on along the minus strand of FR997805.1, from coordinate 7,133,388 downwards.
AATGTAGCAAAGGTAACAAGTGGCGAGCGAGGTTCCTTAGTAACAACATGTTGCATTGTTAGAGCAACTGGACAAGCCGTGCCACCAGCTATGGTTTTTCCCAGAAAAAAGTTTCAACCGCACATGCTGCAAAGAGCTCCACGGGGACAATAGGTTTGGCTGCAGCCTCGGGATGGATTAATGGGGAAATATTTGTGGATGTCACGAAAAACTTTATCAAGCACGTTTCAGCATCAAAATAAAATCCCGCTCTTTTGATAATGCATAACCACGAAAGCCATCTATCAATCGAAGCTTTAGATCTTGCAACATTTTCGGGTGTCACTATTTTAACTCGTCATCCCCAAACAACCGCGAAACTTAACCGTTGGACTAAAGGGCTCGTTTAAAACGTACTACAATTCAGCAGAGGATTCATGGGTGATGAGACATCCAGGGCGACCTCTAACTATCCACAACGTAGCATAATGTGTTGGTACCGCATATTTGAAATCTATGACTCCTACAAAAAATAGTATATTCCCATTTGATGACAAAAAAATTACGGTAGCAGATTTCTTGCCTAGTACTGTTACAGATAGGCCGCTTGTTGGTCCTATAAATAGAGAGGAGGAGTGTCTACTTAAAGCTGAAAATTCCGATCCATAAAATCTTAATGAAGATTACATGGAGAACCATGAACAAGAAATAAGTTCGTCTTCAATATCCCCTTCTCTTCTTCAGGATGCCAATCCTTCGACAAGCCAAGTAAAAGATCACACACCAACAACATCAGAAGCCTCTGATTTTCATCCGTCCGTTGAAGACCAGCTACAGCTTCTTCAGACCCGAAGGGACTACATAAGTGACCGTACAGTGAAAAGAAGACTTGCTGAAGCAAATCTGAAACCCCGAAGACCAGCGAGTGGCCCCTAACTCGAGAGAGAGTAGCGAGAACACATACAGTGGGATGAAGAAGAATGGTCAAGTTTTTTTTTTCACAGATGAGTGAATCGAGTCACACTTTACACTTCTGATGGAAGCAGTGTTCCCAACCTGAAGCGCACTGATTATCGTACAAGGAGCGTAAAATTATCGTACATCGTCCGAAATTATCGTATTTATCAGAATAATGTCTATTTTAAATAAATAAATAATATTAATTGTAATATTGTTTTTTTTTTAAATCAATGTACTAAGACTAATCGTATAAAAAAAATATAATTATTGTATTTTAATAAAAGTTTTTAAAAAAATAACATGTTTATAAATACATACTAATACATACCATACATATCTTCTTTGCTTTGCAATATAAATCAGTTTGAAGCGGAGGTTTGTTTATTTTATCCAGTTTGAATATATTTCACATAAACTACATATAAATTAGTAAATAACTTAAGCAATATCTACAATTAGTTTTACTAATGCCACTCTACAATTCGTTTCATTAAAAATCATAATTAATTTAATTGTCCATTATTATGTATTTGAAGGCAATGCAATGATATTTTTATTAGAACATTATAAAGTTAGTTTTTTTTTGTTTAGATGTTTTGAAATCACAAATGATATCATGAAATAAACCAGGTCGTTAGTTTAGTATCATGACGTCAAACAAAAATAGACTGTTTGCAAAAATATACGGGTTTGCCAACGCTTAGAAGGCCGTCAACGTGTTTTGTTGTGTTTTCTAAAAAACTTATCCTCTTGTTCGCATTGGTAGATGCTAAGCAATCAGAAAGCGTGTACAGTACATAAAGTTACAGTCTCGGCAGCCAGAGAGGAAGAACCAATAGAAATAGAGAACTTGTATTTCCTTTTTCCAAGATTTTATTGGGTAAAATAATATCATGCTACAGCGATTTAAGACTATCAGCGTAGTCAAATAATAAAAAATCTCAAATTATGCATCATGATGGAAATTATCGTTCATGTACGATAATTATCGTACGGTTCCGAACACTGGATGGAAGGCGAAGTGTCTACAGGCGACCTGGTGAGCGATACCTTCAAGCCTGCTTCTCGGAAAGAGTCCAGTACGGTGGAGGTGGTGTACATGTATGGGCTGGCATATCGTCAGAAGATATTCTCAATGAGTATGCAGGGCCGTATTTAGCAAATATGGGTGATGGATCGATGCTGATGCATGATAATGCCGGGCCACACACTGCTCAGGTCGTGCAAGAGTATATTCAGGAGGTTGGTATCAGCGTGATGGCTTGGCCATCAAGAAGTCCTGATCTCAACCCGATTGAGCACGCCTGAGATGAGCTAGGGAGGCTAGTCAGAAGCCGCATACCACCACCTACCACCCTCAGGGCAATTAGGAAGGGGAGAATTTTCCCCAACATCGGCTCCGAAACCTCGTGTTCAGTATGCCAAACCGACTCGAAGCTGTAGTCAGAGCCCGAGGAGGCAACACCAGTTATTAAAAATTAAATACCATGTATAACATACTTATAAATGTTAATTGAGTTTTATGACACTAAGCTAAAAAGTGCTATTTTATCTTTTTTTTTATGTTAAATATGTTACTAATGTTGAGTTAGCTATAGTTACATAGAAAGCTGATAACATTTGCTTTAAGACGGTTTTTTGTTTAAACCTTCTCGATGATTAGCATAATGTTGATTATTGTGAGTACTTGGAGGAGAAAGTTTGGTTTCATTAAACTTAAAATGTTTATATAATACCTAATAAAGAAAACTTAAATTTCGTAACACTTTGCCTTATAAATGATTATTTATTTAAAAAATCGTGTTAGTGGTATGTGTACCTAACGGTTAAATGTAGCATACCCCTCGGTTAAAAGAGTACCATGTTATGGACATAGTTAGCGTAGCCTAATGTCGGTATACAAAGAAATATTTTTTACAAAAAACCTATCGAAACTTACATATTTTTGAAAAAGAATGGTGTCATTGACTACATTATGAACCTTACCTTTTGACAACTACAGATAAACATACACTTATAAACAATACCAGACAATACAGCTTTATCAGAGATATAAATTACGGTGGTTACCTATTGAACATATGACTACGAAATACGCGAAACACTACAGACATAATGCCAAAAGCATTTTCAACAATTATTCTTGCTCTTGAGAGCCTGTAGTTAAAAATCCGCTTTAAGCTTCCCTTTTCATGAATGCTTCATGGATAGGGCTTCATCATATATTCAGATAGTGCGAACGCACTATCTCCCACTAGACCGTATGGTATATTCGGACAACTTTGGGCCAGTGACTCAGGATCTGGTAAATTCAGTTGGTCTTCATTAAACGCTTTATAAAATGAAGTCTCCTGGAGAACCCCACTGTCAGACGACTTCCTTTTTGCACCACAGTTAACATATACAAAGTTATACTCGGCATCCACAATTGCTAAGAGAACTAAGCTAAATTCTCTTTATAATAATAATCACTGCCAGAATTGGGTGGCGCTTCTAGTAACACATGCTTTCCATTTATCGCTCCGTGAGGGAATAATATTTCAAAGTTACGAGATAATATTAATAAATTAAAGTACATTATTAAGTATCAATATAGAATTTAAAATACCAATAAAGTTTACCGTAATCCTTACTTACGAAAATTATAAAAAGGTGATCCAAAAAATAAGCGATCAATTCACCCGCATTGGCAAAGTACTTCAAAGCGACGTAAATATGAGCAACGTACCACAATTACAGGTTGGTCTATTTACTACATAATTGACGTTTACTAATAACATAGGTATTTTGCAAAACATCATATATATACTAAAATTTAAAATAAGTAATACATAAGGTTTTTTATTTTAAGTTAGGTTGAATTATAATTTAATAACTAACCTAACTTAAATACTTTTAGTATATTCCGTAAAATGTGAATTGACGTAGAAAAGTGCCTGCGAAGGCCTATTTACTGAATAAACTTTTGAATATTAAAATCTTCACAATTGATTTAAAAATATTTTTCTTGATTAAAGAATTTTACTGCGGTTTTGGAAACGCTAAAAATGCCGTCACAAATAATGACATTTATATGTCAAACAACGATGAGTCGAAGATCTAGGAAGATAAAAATGCGGCCAACATGAATTGCACGACGAAAGGACAGAGGAATTTCAGGAGGGCGGATGCAAGCTGGGCGACCTAGTGCATTAGAAGGCCAAAGTGCTAAAAAGCGATCGCATTGTGTAGCATTTAATATTATGAATAACCAGCCTTGCGCAAAGAAACATTAAATATTGTAGTAGTTTATCATCCATCTCGTTACCATAACACAAGAATTTAGTTGCTTAGCTTGGGACGAGATGGGGTTGTGTGAAATGTCCAATGATATTTATTTATTTATTGTTTTTAAATAAACTTTTATTGCTTTGTTTCGTACTCATATGCTTTATTTATCACGTATCCGGGATTTCTTAATTAAGCAGATTAAGAAATCCCTAACCTTCTTTTAGTATCAGTTTCCCGTTGACGAATAGAACTAGGATAAACCCTACGTTGAGGCGCGTTATACCACTGGAAACCCTACTGCAGTACGTCACCGTCTGGAATCTACCTACACAGAGAAACATATCGCATTAGCTTTTCTAAGACAATTCTGTGATATTAGCACTAGAAATCCTACTCCAATACGATAGGATATAATAGGATGAGGGTTTCTAATATATTTTATTGCGTTTAAACATGGAAATCCTACTACAGTCTGTCACCGTCTGAGACGTATTGGGGCAGCATATACGCGTTTTTTGTAAAAAAGAGCTTGGAAATGCTGCTCGAGTTCGTCTGAGGCGGAGGGGACGTACTGAATGAGCTTTTCGAAATAAGCGGCCGGGTATGCATGAGGATCTCCAACGTTAACATTAAGACAGTGTGTCATTGATCATTAAAGTAAACACAGCCGTATAAAAACTAGCCTCTGATTCCTTCATCCCTAACAAAGGCACATGTGATGCAAGTGGACATGATGACGGTTCGGATGTTAGCGGTTACCTGAATGATGATACACAGAATTCAATAAACGAAAGTCTTCTGGGTCTTCAGTTACTTCCAATATTCTAAAAAAACTAAGATAAGTTGCGAAAGTGAAAACGTTTCGGCGGCGCAACCTTTAATTAAATATTTAATAAATGACCAGAACAAGATAGAAAAAGATTAAAGCGCTTTAAACACTGATGATTTTAATGTTTCTAACTTAAAAGAAAACAATCAATAATATTTATAAACATTTAATTTGTTTTGCGAATTGCTTTCAGACAGCCTACTCGCGAACTCAATTGACAACGATTTGGGACTATGCAGTACATTGCTGCTTAAAGGTAAGTTTGTATTCAAAATCATTTCAGGAAAATAAGCTGTTACGTCTTAACAAGTGTAAGCATATAAATTACATACTAAAAATCTTTTCAAACATAACAACTATACTCGGAATTTTAATTCGATTCCAGATTTGACAATTGCAGTGTTGCAACGTTATGACAAGTACTAAATAGTGACGTTGCGAAATTATTCGATATGGAAATGGAATATTTCCGGATCGATTCTTCTCGTTTATAATTTTACTCTCGTAAACTAAGTATATCAGGAAATTAAATATTTCTGAACCGATAATTTAGTTTTGACGATTAATTAACGATCTGAGACTTTTCTTTTATAATTGTGTGTGAAATAAATAAAAAAATGTGATCATGAAGGAACATGACAAATAAAACAGATAGATGTATTATGGTAATAATTTATTTTATAAATTGTCGCCGTCATCGCTATCGCTGTCACTTTCTGTAACATTTATTATAAATGTATCTGTGATATTGTCAATAAACATAACTAGCCTACTAATTTTTTCCTCTTCTTTGATAACATGGGATACGCATTTAGACCATTCGGTAGCCGTAATTTTTTTAATGCCTTCCAGAAATAAATTTCTCACGTCGGTCAATTTGAAGGTGCGCCCATATCAATTCGATAGGCTTTAGCTCGCAATGGTAAGGGGGCAATCTTAAAACCGTGATCCCATGTTGTGCTGCCATTTCGTCTACAGCGTACTTATTAAAAGACTCGTTATGTGGAATCAGTTCTAAAAGCGTAGCTTTAACCATACCTATCTGGTTCGTAATGAATATTTTTATTTAAAAGCCAATCTTGAATGGCAGCTTTTTTCCAGCTTATTTTTGGTGCTGTTTCCAATTTTCGGGAGTGGTAAGGTGCATTATCCATCACCACAATTGAGTTTGGTCTTAATTTTGGTAAGACTCCAGCGAACCATTCCTCAAAACAAACTGCATTCATCTCATCATGGTAATCTTCACAATTTTTCTTTGCTTCAAAAATCATGAGCCCCTCTTCCAGGAAGCCTTCTTCACTACCTATATGGCTAATTATGAGACGTTTGCCTTTTCCAGATGGATTTTTTAATCCAGTGGTCAGTCCCTCCAAAAACGCTTGTCGAGATGATGTGACTTTCTTGTCCACCCAAGTTTTTTTACAGTATGACCTTAAAATAAATATAGTACATGAACATTCAATATTACTATTAAATTTAATGTAAAATGTATATAAATTCATTTTGTGTATAAATGTTAGCCTTACCTGCGTTAACCCAAGTTTCATCTTGATAATATATATGTCTCCCTTCTCGTCGAAACTGACATATAGATCGCAAGTAACGCTGGCGCCATGTTATTATATCATTTCGATCAATAAGTGTGCTCTTGCGTGACCGTGCAACAAATTTAAAATTAAGATGCTTCATAATTTTTCTGAGGGTGTCTTTGGAAATCTTGGGCATTTCTGAATCATCGTTCATCACTTGTAAAATCTAAAATAGTAAATTTTATAATAGCTTGGAATCATTACTTATATATAAAAGATGCAGGTATAAAATAATACTGTCTGACTGATTGACTTACCTTTGCAATGGTTGGAGGTTCATTTCGGTAAAAGAACTGATGAACAATTCTTCGTATTGCAGAGAATGTAAATTCATCAATTTTATCTTTGAAACCTCGCTTTGGTCCAGTTTTTTTAGGAGGAGTTGGCGGCGCACCTCTAATAACTTCCTTCAAAACGTTACAAACAGAGCGTGAGGTTATTCCCAATGTGTCAGCAACTTTGCTCATACATTTATTTTCTTCCACAACTTCAAAGGCCTCCAATTGCGCAGAAATTTCATTTTTCACGTATTTGTAGGCATTGCGGATCATTACTTTTTCAGTAACAGTGAAAGCTTTTCGTGGACGTTTTTTTTCTTGGGGACAAGAAAACATCCACGTCTTTTTGTGATGTACTTGGCTGAGGATCCATTTTGATGGAAAACCAAAACAAATAGATTCACTCAAAGTTCACAAAAAACTATAAACGTAACAACAAACACAACGTAACAACACTTTAACAAAAACCCAACAAAATAACAAAATATAGATTCGCAATGAAATAAGATATTCGTGCAGTCAGACTGGGAGAATAAAGCCGAATGACACGATAAACAAAATGGCGATGGCTGCACGAGCGCGCACGGGCTACCAATACTGAAAACTATCTAGGCTCTTTTATTATAAGTTTTGTTTTTAATATAAAAACAAAAATATAAACTTTATATAAAATAGAGCAGCGATTACTAATTAATAAATAATTATTATGAATAATTATGTATTTATTTAAATAAAAATCAATAATTTAGTCTTTAATTGGCACACTGATGGCACACACACTGATTGTTTATCGATTTTTGTGTTCATCACTACACTATTATATGTGGTATCATTATTTCACAAAATGACAGTAGCTAATGTCAAATCTGGAATCGAATTACTTAAAATTCTGACTATAGTTATTACTATCGAACGGAAACCGCGCGCTTTAACTAGTAGTAGCATCTTTATGACCATATAAGGTGATCGTCGTGACCGGAAGGCAAATTCTTTCTAGAACACTTGTTCAGAAACGCCCACAATCATAAGTGCATAGAAACATCGAGAACAAAGAACAATAGTTAACAACGGGCCAACTACCTGGGAATGATTCCATTTCGCTCGTTTCGATTATCGCTTTCTCAGTGCCACAAGATCGATCATGCTAGAATATAGACAATAGATTAGGGCGGGGCTTGTCATCAACGATCCGTGCCTTCCATATCTCGTTTATAAAAAAAAAGGCAGTGTGGAAGCAGGCAGTACTCAGATCATTATATAAAACGAGTCCGGGCAGAAACACGAAATTTTGTTCCGACCCAGACAATTTAACTGAAAATATATAAGTGATTCGATATTGTTTTTTAAATCAGTGCTATACTTTTCAACCCCCTTGGAAACTGGGGGATATCCGTACGGGTTGAAAACTACGACAGCACATTCACCGTACAGACTGACCACGGGCTGCACGTCCACCGTACGAACTGGCAACACGGGCGTCCTCCGTATGGAAAGTGACCCAACAGGCTACCGACGAACGGCCGGAAAGATAAGTCCCCAGTGCACATAGGTTTCTCTATTGACCACAAGCTTCCCTGTGCCGCGAATCCACCCCGGGTGTAGATAAAATTAGAGCAATAAATGGCAAGCATAGGGAAGTATTTGTGTTCTTGTGGTGTCGGTATTTTTCAGTTCCAGGTGGTAAGCCTTTGCGGACGAGGCTATACGGGGTGGTACCACGGACCCGTTTCTCCTTAAAGAGGAACGGGTAGCCGATTATTGTTATCTGGCTCCGCAGGGTAATCCATTTCCATCTCAGATTACCCCCATACGCGTGTACTGCACAGTGGGCATAATCAAATTTTTTTATATAACATTTTTGTGTCGAATTTCTTTTCCTTTTATCATTGGTTTCTGATTTTTTTCGTGCATTTGAATTTACGTTTTCAAGCATTTCTACTATACATTCGTGTTGTGCGTAATTGGCATTTCCTTCATAAATTTTTTTATTGTGCGTTAGTAGGTAAAAATTGGGGTTTCCAGATCAGATAAGATCTGAAAACCCCAATTTTCAATAAATGTGTATTCAAATAGACGAAATCTTGTTTTTGTAATAATGACCTACTATTTGAATATACTATTTATTGCATACTCATTCAATAGATTGTGATCTGTGTGATTGGTCATAGTTTTCAATCAATGTGTATTCAAATATCATAGTTTTCAATCAATGTGTAAGTATTCAAATATACGAAATCTTGTTTGTCTTAATGGCCTACTATTAGATACTATTAGACAGATCAGATAAGATCTGAAAACCCCAATTTTCAATAAACACCTAATTTACATCATAGTATTCAAATACCTACTATTATAATAAACCGTTCATTGAATTAAAAAACACCTATTCAAATAGATTCTTATCTGCATTACATTCAAATTGAATAATGATCAAAGGTAAAACTATGTGATTGGTCTTAGAATGTCACAAGGTTTAATTCTGATAATTGAATGCGCTCACACATTCTCCGATGTTATCTTATATCGGATTTTTGATATACTCGTACTTACGTCATTGCGTTCTTCTATCTCACGAAGCGATGTATGTGCATTATTCGATGCGACTTTCAACCTTACTCTCATAAACTTTAAAACCACATGTCATCGCTTCGTGACGTAAAATAACAATTAGATGAGAGTATGTAAGTGAAAGGTTAAATAAAAATACTTTATCATTTATTAAGTACTATGATTTATTTTACGACATATTATTCGATACCTTTACAGCAATTTCTTTAACCGATTTATAAATGTCATCCATAAATATGTTTTTAACTACATGCTGCACGCACAATTCAGCATCACAATTACATAGCGAACTTATGATATCAGGGTAACTTTCCACATCATAAACTTCGATCCTGATCACTTTAGCACCACGCGTTAGTTTTTTTATACAGGTGAATGCAGCTGTTGAACTTCTCTTGAGCTGTTTGCTGCTGGGACCCTCCAGATTCAATTGTTTTTCATTTTTCTGTCCTACTACAGTATTCATAGGAATGAAGTTGAAGTAGTCGTTTTCGGAGTCCTGAAAAAAAAACAGAATGCAATTAGTCATGTTGAACTAAGTGTATACTTACATACGTTTTTATTCAAAAACTCTAATGTCAAGGGCTTATAATTATGTTATATTTTAATTGATAGATAAAATACTGTTAAAGAAAATATTACCACTTACCGACATTACGCGATGATATCCCCCGTTTTTAGCCAGTCAGGACTCAGCAAGGGTACAAATTGAAATGATTGATTTAATATATTTTTTTCAATTTATATAATAATCGATTTTTTATCTATAGAGTTCAAAATCGTACAATTTTGTTAGATTTCGATAAGTACTCCGACAGTAGGACAAAAATGGCATGGTGAAATTGAAACCTCAAGACATCACGGCGCCAAACATTTTATTGTTTACTATAAATCTATATTGATAAAACAAACACTTACTGTACGTTTGTTCACTGTAATTTTTTCATACATTTTTATTGAGAAGATCAATATCATAATGGCATGCGAAACCATCGCATGTAAGTAGTACGTCTAATTTGCAACGTAAGTTCTAATTCTATTTAAGGAGATGGATCAAAACAATAATATTGTATTGCAATATCGACATACTATTATTACTCCGGGTTCTTATTAGTGTACACTTTAGGTATCATAATTTAAGGTTGAGATTTATACATTTGGTTATGATTGCAAAGCATTTGTCGCGTGAAGAAGTCCTGACTCAGGATTTTAGGTTAACGCATGCATTACATATATGGAAAAAGCTCACGTCGGCAATCCCGGCTATATAAATATTGGACGGTGATTTAGGGGACATCACTTCAGCTACCAGAAGCTCCAGATAAACATCAAGTACCTACCTACTTACCAAGAATCAACCTACTCTACGAAAAATGTAAGTATTCCAAGTTCTTTAATAATACATAAATTAATAGACCTGCTCTTGTATTTATATTTTATAGTTTTATCTAGCGTGTTATAGTATCATGGTTTAATAGAGTAATGTTTCTGTGATAGTTATGTTTCAGTATTCTAAAAAGATGTACTTATTTCAATATTAGATGAACATAGATAGATAGATACATAGACAATAATAAAATAATAATAATAAATTAGAGTAGTGTACCTATCTGTGACATTTCAATGTGGTATGTACGCTTGAATAATGATTTGATTGTATTAATATGTTTCACTCTATTTCAGGTCGCACGAAAACGCCGAGACCCTTTTTCCCTCTGACGTCGACGAGGAACCTCAGGTTCAAAAAAAGAAGCACGACGGGCGAAAAAGGAAGCACGCATCGTCACGTACGTCTTCACCATCGAGAGCAAGTCCGGTGCCCCTACGAAAAATGTAAGTATTCCAAGTTCTTTAATAAAACATAAATTAATAGACCTGCTCTTGTATTTATATTTTATAGTTTTATCTAGCGTGTTATAGTATCGTGGTTTAATAGAGTAATGTTTCTGTGATAGTAATGCGTCGTCGGCGAAACCGTCTGTGTCGTCCCATCCATCGGCTTCAAAGAAGCTGCATATCAAACCCATTCCCCCGAGGAAGTGCACGGCATACGATCTGTTTGGAGACGATAGCGAGGACGACGAGAAAGAGCCCCCTGCAGTTACTGGTAAAACACCATTAGCTTCATATATATCACGACGTCTTGCAAATGGTCATTCGCGCCAAACCTTTGAAAAAAAGCCGGGAACGCACTATATTGATTTAAAAATATACCGGTGCGATGAAATAGAAAAAGTTCAGCCAATGAATAGATGGCGCCAAGCAATTGTCACGCTTAAAAATCAAACTTTTGACAATACAGATGCTTGGCAACATTTGTCTAATTTTATTATAGCTACACGAAAAGAGTACGTTAAGTGCCCACCAACATTTATTAGTAACTACTATTAAAATAGTAGGTACTGTATTAAACAAGTACTATAATTCAGTAGTACCTACTATATTACTTAGTGGACTATTATTAAGCTAATCTTGTATTCATTTATTCAAATATTAGGTATTATTATCTTTATATTTCAAGTTTATACTATTGCTATACCTACTAGCTTAGTTTATAAATGTTTTTTTTATTTTTGTAATCTACATTATGAATAAATATGTAGATGTAAATCTACTATTATGTTATATACCTTAGGCGGTACTTAGTTATTACATAGGCATATAAATAAATCATGTAATCAGTTATAGAAATTAAGTTGTATAATCATTTATCATATTACATTTGATTTAATGCTCATGGTTTTTTTCCTTTCTTTATTACAGTTTCAACTAGATCCGGAATCAGAACAAATAACAACGATATAATAATATGTCAAAAATGTCACATTGAAGTACCTAAAATTGAATATCAGTATCATTTAAGAACGAATTTGCATAAATCTAATTGCATACTAAAAACTGAAATTGAAAATATCGATATAATAGCCACGGCTTTTAAAAAGAGAATAATAAGTTTCAAACTGAATCCATTAATGGAATACCTAACACCTGAGGAATTCCTAATGGATAATCGACTTAAGGTTATAAAACTAATTAATGATTGTTTGATAAAACATAATTGTGTTAAATTAAACTTTGAACTTTTTGCTTATTTCATTCTACCAACATCTGATGAGCAACAGCTTAAATCATTTAACACAAAATATGAAATCGTATATAATAATAATACAGATATTAATGAATTATATTTGAAAACAATAAATACATTTGACAGAAAGCTCTCAGAGTTCCAACATTGTGGATCTGGCTGGACTTGTTTCTCTATAAGTCATCTAGAAATTAACATTAACAAATACTCTCCTTTGAAAGGCGGCACCTATATAGATTTGCCACAAGTAATAAAAAAAACTAAAAGTTGTTTAAATATTAAAAACAGCGATAACAACTGCTTTTTATGGAGTATTGTCGCAGCATTATATCCCTGCCAAATGAATGTTTGCAGAACAAGTTCATATCCGCATTTTTCAAAAGTTTTAAATACAGATGGGCTATCATTTCCCCCATCATACAAAGATGTTAAAATATTTGAAAATTTAAATCCCCACATAAGTATTAATATATATGGATTAGATAACAAAAACATGGTCACTGGACCTTTATATGTGGCAAGTTTAAGAAAAAGTCAGCACATCAATTTATTGTACTTTGAACAGAAAGGTAACGGGCATTATTGCTTAATAAAAAATCTATTGAGATTAATCAAACGTCAGATAAGTAAACATAAAGGTAAAATGTACCTATGTGAGACATGCTTACAAGTTTTCACGAGTGAAACGAAATATAATGACCATAATAAATGTCCTAAGGTTTTGACTGTTTTACCTGAAAAAAATAGTATTCTTCAATTTAAGAACTTCGAAAGACGACAAAAGATTAATTTCGTTATATACGCCGATTTTGAAAGTCTTTTACTGAACTGCAACATAAATGTAACTGAGAATACTCGTACCTATAAGGTTCACGAACCTTCATGTTTTGGTTACTATATTTGTTGTTCACACAATACAGATCTGAATAAGTTTGTTACTTATAGAGGAGCTGATTGTGTAGAAGTATTTATAAAATATTTAATAAGAGATTTGGAGTACATTCACAGTATCTTATTAAATAAAATACCTATGGCACCTTTAACTAAGGACCAAGAAAACGATTACAAAAATGCCACTACATGTCATATCTGTAATTATTTGCTCTTTGACGATAAAGTAATGGATCATGATCACATTACATCACAATACCGAGGCGCAGCACACTCTCATTGTAATTTAATGTTAAGAGTTTGTCCATTTGTGCCTGTTATTTTTCATAACCTATCTGGCTATGACTCTCACCTATTTATAAAAGAACTATCGAAGTATGAAGGTGCTTTTAAAATTATACCAAAAACCAAAGAAAGGTATATGTCATTCACAAAAGTACTTCATACTAAGAATACATTAAAATCAAAGCCTATTCAAGTTAAGTTCATAGATTCTTATCAATTTCTTCATTCAAGTTTAAGCACATTAGTAAATAACTTGAATGAACCTGACTTTGTTAATTTATTAAAAGAATTTCCAACTATTAGTAATAATCAGTTAAAGTTGTTACGACAAAAAGGAATTTATCCCTATGATTATATGGACGCATACTCAAAATATTACGAGACTCAACTTCCATCGAAAGTTTGTTTCTATAACAGTTTGAATTGTCAGCATATAAGCGATGATGAATACGTACACGCTCAATCTATTTGGCAGTCATTTAATATTAAAACACTTGGAGAATATACAGATTTATATTTAAAGACCGACGTATTACTTCTTGCTGACGTATTCGAAAAATTTAGACAGACTTGTCTGGATCATTATCAACTTGATCCAGCGTATTACATTACTGCACCTAGTTTAAGCTGGGATGCGATGCTTCTGTACACAGGCGTTAAATTAGAGTTAATTCATAGTTTAGAAATGTATGAATTTTTGGAAAAGGGAATACGTGGAGGCTTGGCACAATGTTCTCTTCGCCATGCTCAAGCGAATAATAAATATTTACCAAATTACGATGCTTCTCAAAAATCAACATATTTGATTTATCTTGACTGTAACAATTTATATGGTTACGCAATGACAAAGAAAATGCCTATTTCAGATTTCCGTTTTATGACAATCGATGAGATTAAAACAGTAAATGTGTTATCAATACCAGATGATTCTGAATATGGGTTTATTTTAGAAGTTGATTTACTATATCCTGAGAGTTTACATAATACTCATAGTGATTTACCTTTTGCGCCCGAGAGGTTCACACCTCCTGGAGGCAAAACACCTAAATTAATTGCTAATTTATACGACAAATTCAACTATGTCATACATTACATTCATTTAAAGGCATGTTTATTAAATGGACTAATTTTGAAAAAAATTCACCGTATTTTAATATTTAGACAAGAAAATTATTTACAAAAATATATTGACTTGAATACTACTTTACGTCAAGCTTCAACAAACGTATTTGAAAAAGACTTTTTCAAACTACTTAATAATGCTATATTTGGAAAAACTATTGAAAATAGACGCAAACAGGTTAACGTCAAATTAGTTACCATGTGGGATGATTACAATAATAAAACTAACAAGCACCACGGTGCTGAAAAATTAATTGCAAAACCAAATCTGAAAAGTATTGCTATCTTTTCTGAAAGTTTTGTTGCTATTCAATTAACTCCTGAAAAAATAATTTTAGATCGCCCTATTTACATTGGGTTTACAGTTCTAGAATTAGCAAAGGAACATTTGTATAAATTTCACTATAACTTTATTAAAAATAAATATAATACTCGCGCAAGACTGTGTTATACAGACACAGACAGCCTTCTTTATTTTATAAATACAGGGGATGTTTATGAAGACATAAAAAATGATATCGCAAATTTTGATACAAGTAATTTCCAGGCTGATAGTTGTTACAGCATGCCAAGAGTAAATACTAAAATTCCAGGACTGTTTAAAGATGAACTCGGGGGTGACATCATAAGTGAATTTGTAGGACTGAGAGCCAAACTATATTGTATAATCAGTTCAAAAACTCGCATCGCAAAAGCAAAAGGTATATCTAAAGCTGTTACTAATCGATTGAAATTATCTCACTATAGTAAAGCTTTAACAAATAATGTCAATTTTAAATGTAAAATGAATATAATTAAATCACTTAAGCATGTACTGTACTCGCAAGAAATTCATAAAGTAGTTTTAAATAGAAATGATGATAAGAGACAAATACAAACGAACTTTATTGAAACTTTACCTTGGGGTCATTGTGAAACTTTATTCTAAGAACTTATTTATAAAATTAAATACAAATCTGTTTATGTGAATAAATTGTCATATTATTATTATTATGTTTGTTTATAATTCGTATTAGTAAGTAGTAAGTAGTATAGCAGTATATATTAGTAAGTAGGTATAGCATATACATGTTTAATTTAGTGAGTGGTAATGTTGATTTTCGTATTGAAATATGTAATATCTGAATAAAAAATGTATAACTGATGTATGATTTTTATTTTTGCTATGACCTTCATTCTATTAATCTATAACATCACTAATCACGAATATAAATACTTTACTAACTTATTTATTTATTTACAGCAGGTTTAAACATAAAATTTATTTATTTATTTATTTTATTTATTTATTTATAATTACGTAACTAACACCTTAACAGCTATAACGCCAATGCGATGTTACTACTACAGTACAAATAATTGAAACACTACTAAATTAAAAAAAAAACACACTTAAAAATACATTTTAAATACCTAAAATTAAACCACTTAAGTACAATTAAAAATAAACTAATCATCCCAGTCTTTCAATACACTGCAGTGCTACTCCTGTGAACTTTATCAGGCTACAGTGAAATATATCAACCTCCTCTGAAATAATATTTAGTAGTCTTATGGCACGTGACAAGGGGGCAAACTTGTTAAGGTTGGTCCTAGAGTATGGCTCCAGTAGCGTGGGCGTGGGGCGACGCGCGCCTCCGCAACCCGGCGGCGCGCGCAGCCCCAGCTCCGCTAACATATGCGGGTGGTGTAGCCAGCCGCGCAGCACACGAAACATGTAGCTACACAGAGCGACGTCTCTGCGCACTGCCAGCCTACTGTACCCTACCATCCCTAATACGAAAAGACTCGGGTACATGAGCGGGAAGAAGGGATAGACGCCGTACTGTTTAAAAAACAAAAAACGAGTGAATTTGTTTTGGATTCTTTCCACCATGACACTGTATTTAGCCTCATGGGGGTTCCAAACCATCGCACTCGTTTCCAGATGACTCCGTACCAGCGCATTGTACATGATTCGAACCACTGCCGTATTATGAAAGTCATTGCACTGTCTGAGTATAAATCCAAGATTTCGGAAGGACTTGTTGCATATGTCTATAATGTGCTCCCGGAACATTAATTCTGGGACCATCCCCACCCCCAGGTCCCGCACATGCGTGACTCGCGACATGACTGCAGCTTCCATCTCATACTGATGTAGCAGTGGTTCCCGCGCGCGAGTGTAGCTCATTATACTGCATTTAGAAACATTAAAACCTAACTTATTATCTAAACTCCATTGCACTACCCTATCAATATCCTGTTGAAGCCTCTCACAGTCCGAAGTATCTGCCACCGATAGGAACAACTTGAGGTCATCCGCGAATAGCAAACACTTCGCTTCCTTCACAACTTCAGGAAGATCATTCACCATCAGAATGAAGCCTAATGGACCGATATTGCTACCCTGACTCACGCCCGAGAACGTGAAATAAGGCCTGGAGACGTATCCCCCGTATTCAACGTACTGCTGGCGATTGCCAAGGTAGTTCGCGAAGAATTGCAGAAGGTGCGGTGTGAAACCAAATGCCGCAAACTTAGCCAACAGCACGTCGTTGTCGACGGTGTCGAACGCCTTCCGAAAGTCGAAGTACGCAGTGTCCACCTGCCCCCCAGCGTCAACAGCCGGCGCCAGGTATGTCACGAAAGACAGCAAGTTACTTCCCGTACCTCGACCAGTCCGGAAACCGTGTTGAGCGTCGTTCAGGCGAGAAGTTACTTGATCTAAAATACATTTGTGCAACGCCGACTCAAACACCTTAGCAAAAGCCGACAGCACTGCTACCGGTCGGTAGCCACTAACATCAGTTCCCGACCCTCCCTTCGGGACTGGTATCACTCTGGTGATCTTCCATTGGTTCGGATATAGACCTACCTTTAAAAATAAATTTAAAATGTGCAGTAATGGCTTTTCAAACACCGCGCTACAGTCTTTAACGATATAAGGTGGTATCCCGTCTGGTCCCGCCGAATACTTTGGCTTGAGGCGGCGGAGCGAGGCGCGAAGCTCGCGCAGCTTGAGCTGGCCAACGTGCACGCGCGCCGCACCCGCGCTCGCGCCCGCCGCGCGCTCCGCCTCCGTGGTGTCCAGCGCCGGGCGCACCTCGTTATACACCGAATGAAAGTATGAAGCCAAACATTCCGCACACTCTTCGTCACTCAACTCCTTTCCATCTTTCGTGACTCGAGTTTTGTTGCGTCTAGCACGCTTGCTTCTAACAAAATTCCAAAAAGATTTAGGATCGTTTTTAATATTTGCCTGTAGCCTACGCTGGTAATTCTCATAAGTTGACTTTAATTTATATTTAACTTGGGTTCGATAGTAAGAAAAGCATTCATAGTCGTTAATGGAACCAGTTATCTTAAATAATTTATGATACCTCCACTTTGTTTTGATATCGCGTATCAAATCAGAAGTGTACCAGGTTGGATACATATATTTGCATTTGTTCCCACTTTTTTTTTTCGTAGGTGTACATTCCCTAATTACTTCATTAACTACGTTATAAAAAAACGTCAATGCCTTGTCAGGGTCCAAAATCTCATACAATGCCTCCCAATCTATTGATAGTAAAATACGATATAGTCTAGAAAAGTCACATTTGGTAAAATTCCATTCCGGTGCGCTATAGAGGGATTCTTTCTCGCAAACCGAATTCGGTTTGGTTTCCGCCAATGGGTCATTGAAATGCCCTCCTAACTTCGCTGCTGCTATCAGCGGAGGATGCTGAACGTCAATATCCACCAACGGTTCATCCGACAGTTGTACCTCCACCTCACTCGCCAAAAACGTAGTCAATATTAAGTCCAAAGTACGATTATTTATATTACAAACATTGTTTACCTGATGAAATCCACAGAATGCGTTTACATATTCCAAGTAACTATGCACTTCCACTGCTGCAGATGGCATATTAAAATCACCCAACACTAATACATTCTCATAATTAACACATATAGTTTCAAAAATATTAAACAATCGCATGTATTCATTACTGTCACATTTCGGTGGAATATAAACTACACAACATAAAAACAAACAATTATTACTCAGGTGCACGGTAGCGCATACAATTTCAAATAAGGCTGAGTCCACATTAGCGATTGGAACGCGCTTTAAATCAAAACGCGGTGATGTTGCTAAAAACACTCCTCCTTGTTTGCGCCCATCTGCTCGATCACACCGTACTATTTTATAATCCGGTGGAATAAGTTCGCCATCATGAATTGAATCATTAAGGCCCGACTCTGTGATGGCAAAAAGGTCGTAAGAGGATGCTAATAGATTTGTAAAGAAAGTCTTAGTTTTTGTTCGCAAACCTCGAACGTTCTGGTAATACACTCGAATACATTTATTCCTGGCTTTGGTTGCCTTGTGTTGATTTACGGGAGTTCCGAAACCACACCCATTGGTTGAATTGGGCGTTAAGTGGCCAGCTATCAACATTATTCACCTTTTCAAAAAGTGATTCTGGGACTCCAATCATAAATGAAGCATAGTCCCTTTTGCTTTTCGGGATTATTTTCTGGACTTTAATATCGTCAGTACCACATATTCCTGCCACGTGTTCGCATATCGCCTTCTCAGTTGTATCTGGATGTAGTGACCATACATGTAAAAACCTCTTGCTCTGAACGGCTCGAATTGCAGCAATTTGTGCATTTCCTCCCTTTTTTATGGCATTATCAACAACTTTCTTCGCCTTGTTTTTGTTATTGACTACTTTCCATTCTTCAGATGAGAGGTCTTTCTCCAAAGCAATGTCAGGAGTTTCCACCAAACACTCGCTGTTTTTCTGTGGTATGGACGCAGCCTTATTCTTAGCTCGCTCAGTCGCACGGCGCGCACGTTCCGTCTCCTTTCTTTGCGGTTCTTTGGCATCAGTCGCGACACTTGTCTCGCTCACCCGCTGCGTAGTTGGTGTGACGCTAAGTTTATCCATCTCACTCATCGATGTATTTGTAGACATTAAAACTTCAAGCTTTTCAATTTTGGTGGATAAAGTTGCGATTACCCTCGACTGTTCGGCAATAATGTCGAAATATTTTGTTATCTTCTGCTGTTGATCATCTATTTTCTGGTTTTGCGACTCAATCACAGCTGTTTGAGTCGTGATTTGTACCGTCAACGCTGCCACTTTCTTTAATAAATCGTTGAAAGCCGTTTCCACGTTAAACTTGGACATTTTTACCGGTGAACGGAATAAAAAAACACGGACTAAATTTAAACGCATGCACTATGTAGGTATTCTGAATATTACCTACGTTCGCTTTACTTTTGACGAGACAACTTTATATCTCAATCATTTGTTTTTATTATATTTAGGCTTTATATATCTATGTATGCGTAAAATTGAATTAATAGTCAAAATGAAGTTGATCAAACAACACACATCACTTAATGTTAATCATATAAATCTTGGTGACTCCGATAACCACATTAGGCATAGCGTTCTGTTACCAAATACGATTCGTTGTATTATATGTGGTCCATCGAATTGTGGAAAAACAAACGTAGTTCTTAGTTTATTATTGCATGAGAATGGTCTTAAATTTCAAAATCTTTATCTTTACTCGAAAACTAACTTTCAACGAAAATACAGGTTCTTACGAGAAGTTATAAAGAGGGTGCATCAGGTTAAGTTTCATGAATTTAATGATAATAAAGAAGTCATAGCCCCAGATGAAGCACTACCTAATTCTGTATTTATTTTCGATGATGTTGCATGTGAAAATCAAATAAACATTCGTAATTACTTTTCTATGGGTAGACATAAACAAATCGATTGCTTTTATTTATGTCAAACATACTCTAAAATTCCGAAACAGCTGCTGCGTGATAATGCTAACTTTCTTATAATATTTAAACAAGACGATGTGAACTTGAAACATATTTATGAAGAGCATGTTAGTTCTGATATGTCCTGGAATCAATTCAAGAACCTTTGTAATAAAGCTTGGAGAGAGCCATATAACTTTGTTAGTATTTGCAAAGATTCTTCATTAAACAATGGAAGGTACAGACAGAATTTAGATAGTTTTTTTAAATTTTGATCTAAAAATGTATACCTATATATAAATCAATAACGTATAAATCTGATTTAGTATTATATCTTCTTTAGCTGAGTACACTTGTAACAGTACAATATGGAAAAGAATATTAAAATAGAATTAATGAAGTCTGTAGACTCCATAAAGAATAAAATAAAACAAATGAAAAACCAGGAACACTCAATGAACTTGTCACTTGATAAAATATTAAAACCTGTCACAGATCCCCTTAAAACCCTAGTTGATTCGAATAAGACAATAGAGAAAATACAAACTAATGAAAATACACACTCTAATTTTGAAGACATGGAATTGGATGACATTAATACTAGTTCATCTACAAAGTTCGAAGAATGTTACGAACCAGAACCGAATTCTGTACAGATCGTTAAAAAGTCTCCCCAGACGGAATTACTGGATGATTTAGAAATATCATTAGAGGGTCGTGATATACATGATATTTATGATGGTGTAAATATACCATTTGGAATAAGGAGTGCAAACAAAAAATTACTAATGGGTAATTCAAACGTTTCATTTTCTAAAATAGATAGTGTGAATGATGATAATGTCATTTTAATTAAAATTGGGGACAAAAGCTACAATTTAACCCCAGGTTTAAAAGAACTTTTACTTCGAAGAAAACCTGATTTGAAACTAATATCGAGCAAAGATAAACTTGTCTATAAAGATATGTTGCATTATACAAATGCCCATAAGAAAAATTTCAATCCTAATGGGCAAATAAGAGGCGATAAAGGTATAAAATATCGTGAAATAATCAAACCATTGTTTTCTGAAGCGTTAAACAATAATATTGTCACTAAATTTGGAAGAAGCTTACCAACACTAAAGAAATACAAAAATAACACTGACTTGGTATATTGGGACGATCCTAACGAACTGGTTGACAGATTGAAACTATTGATTGCTTCCCGAGATGCCGGTAATTCAAACCATGATAATGAAATTTTATCAATAATCGAAGAATTAAAAGAAGCTAGCATAATTAAATAATAAATAGTCATAATAATATGCTTTTTATTCAGTATTATAGCTGAATTCAAGACAAATATACTAAATTGTGAATATGAGTAAAGCTGACGTGGTAAACGAAATTCATAAAAATGCGAGGGTGAACTATCCACGAAGACGTGTTATCATGAAAGATATAGATGACTTGTGGCAAGCAGACTTAATTGATATGCAATCAATTTCAAAAGAAAATAAAAGTTACAGATATATTCTTGCCGTCATTGATACATTTTCGAAATATGCTTGGGCCTTTCCTATGAGAAGTAAAACCAAAGAAGATGTGTGTAAGACTTTCAAAACTTTGTTGGACAAAGGGCGTGTTCCTAAAAATCTGCAAACGGATAATGGAGCAGAATTTTATAATAACAAATTTCAGAAGCTTATGAAATCGTATCATATTAACCATTATTCAACTTTCTCAACTAAAAAGGCTTCAATAGTTGAACGATTTATCAGAACATTGAAATCTAAAGTTTATAAGGAATTTAGTTTAAAAGGCAATTACAATTGGGTAAATAATACCCTCAATGATGTTATTTACAAATACAATCACACTCACCATCGCACTATTAATGAAATCCCTGCTAATGTGGACAATATTAATAAAAAACTGATATTAGAAAGGTATTTAAAATTGCAAAAAAATGATAATTTAAAAAGTAAGTACAAAGAAGGTGATTATGTGCGTATCAGTAAATACAAAGGAACATTTGAAAAAGGTTATACTCCCAACTGGTCAACAGAAATATTTAAAATTCGTAAAATACAAAATACAACTCCTATAACTTACTTAATCGAAGATACTATCAGAGGTCAACCTATTTTAGGTGCATTTTATACACAAGAACTTCAAAAAACAAAACATCCCAATGTATATCTAGTCGAGAAAGTTCTTAGAAGAAAAGGTAACAGGGTTTTAGTAAAATGGTTAGGTTTATCTTCAGCAGAAAGCAGTTGGATTGATAAATCGAATGTAATATTATAAATAACATTAACAACAAACTCGAATCACATAACTATTTATTAAAGTATTCAAACCGGAATCATCAGTCTTATAATGTGTTTTGGAGAGAGTAGTCTTCTTAATTGGCTTATTAATAATTTACCATTTGAATTACATTTACCAGGATATAATTACTGTGGCCCTGGTACTAAATTAATAAAAAGACTTACACAAGGAGATAACGGTGTAAATAAGTTGGACGAATATTGCAAAGATCACGATATTGCATATCACAAGTCATCAAACTTAAAGGATCGACATAAAGCTGATTTAATTTTGTTAAAAATGGCGAAAGAGCGAGCGGTTGCTTCCGATGCTAGTATAGGCGAAAAAGTCGCGGCACGTTTAGTAAGTAAGGCTATGTCAACAAAAATTAAAACTGGGTCTGGTTTGAGAAAAAAGCCTTCTCCAAAAGTTACATCTGGAAAAGGATTAACAAGTAAATTAAAAACTGTTATTACAAAAGCAAAAAGACATATAAAAAAATTAAAACCTAAGAGCAAGAAAATGGCTATAGAATTAGCTATTGCCGCTGCCAGGGAATTAGCTGATGACTCATCGATTAAGCTTCCTCGTATTATTCCTATTCCAAAAACTGGGGGAGTATTACCTTTGATTCCTATTTTTGCGGGATTATCAGCGGCGGGAGCTTTAGCAGGCGGTGCAGCTGGTATTGCTAAAACCATAAATGAATTCAAAATGGCTAAAAAGCTGTATGAAGAATCGAAGAGACACAATGAAAAAATGGAAGCTCTATGTATTGGGAAAGGACTACACCTTAAACCACATAAAGGCGGTCTTGGAATTTTCGTATCAAAAGAAAAAAACTAAGATATCGGCTACCCAAACGGGCCTTAACTAACTTTGACATTTTAAAGTACGGGAATAGAATTCCTTATTTTAGAGGTGTCTTTATGAGAGATGAGCTCCCTAAATGTCCTTATAAAAAAGAATGTGGAGTTATTAATTTAGATAGTTCTAAAAATCCTGGTTCTCATTGGGTAGCCTATGCAAAATATAATGATTATGTTGAGTATTTTGACAGTTATGGAAATCTTAAACCTCCAAAGGAATTTATAAAATATGTAGGTTCTAATATTCAATATAATTATGAAAATATACAACGTGATCACCCCTTCAATTGTGGACATCTATGTTTAAATTTCTTAAAGAATTTTTGGTATAATCAAGAAATAAAATAAACAGGATCATTTAAAAGAGTTCAGTATGCAAGCATGCCTACTACGGTTACCATCTCTGGAAATAAATCAGAACTGGTCTCGTATTTTCAACCACCTCTTCATTTATCTGATCAATACGAGTGCGGTTTACTATACTTTTCAGTATTAAAAAAAAGATCGAATGTGCCAGTTAATAGCAGCAGTTTAGCAGCTGTAATCAGAATCGAATGTGATCTTGTGCACGGTTCATATTACAACGGATTACCGACTCATTTTATTCACGAATTCATATCTGATACTGCTCCAAGTCACGGGTACACAGAAATACCCCAGAACGTTATTTACTTCCCAGTAAACAAAAACATAATTTCATCCATATCTGTCAGGATTGTAGATCAGTTTGGTTACTGTATTGACTTTGGTGAAGAACATATTCAATTACGTCTTCATTTAAGAAAAGCAAAATGATTGTGTATGATAAAAACGTCGTTAGGTAAGGTAAAGGTCGTTTGCATTGGAGGAATCCAGAGCAGGCGCGAGTTCCTTAATTTTGGAGTACCACAAGGATCAATTCTCGGCCCCCTGTTGTTCCTTATTTATATTAACGGCATACAAGACCTAGGTTTAATAGGAGACATAAAGCTGTATGCAGATGATACCAGCCTATTTTACTATGGTAATAATATAGAGCCTCTTATTCAACAGGCCCAACAAGATTTAAATACTCTTTGCGAATGGTTTCATCATAATCTATTGACTATAAATATATTAAAAACCAACTACTTAATATTCAGTGCCAAAAATAAAACGATAAGTCCTCATCAAAATTTATTAATTAATGGCAAATCTATAACAAAAGTTAGCTTAGAAAAATATCTAGGCCTTTACTTAGATAAACACCTTACATGGCAACCACACATAGAGAAAATAGGCTCCAAACTGTCAACAATCATGCATGTACTACGGGGGAACGTTCGTTGCTTTCCAAAATCGGTACGGTATATAATATATAATACTATGGTAAAACCTCATCTTGAATACCTCATAGAAGTATGGGGTATAGCCGCCAAAACAAATTTGAAACCACTGCAAATAGCACAGAACAAAATTATTAAAATGCTCTTCCATTATAACTACCTCACTCCAACAGAAACAATATACAAAGAAACTAAAATAATGACTTTACTTCAAACATACAAATATAACACATGCTTACTAGTGCGAAAAATCTTAGATAAACGTATACATACTAAATTAACTTTTACAAAAATAGGACAAACGCAAAATCGGATAACAAGAAGAATGAATGATCTATCCCTAAATCGTCCACGAACCAACTATGGACTAAAAAATATTCTTTATGAAGGAGCCCAGTTATACAATAAACTGCCTAATGACATTAAGGAAATACAATCATATAATTGTTATAAAAAAACTCTTAGGTACCACATCTTGAAAGACTTCTGCAGATTTTAATTTTTCCGATGGCCATTGACATAATTTCTATCAAAGATATACGTAATAGAATACGAAATTGTTATATTTTAGTTTACCCACAATTTAATGCAGTTACACTCGTAGATTAATATTATATTTTAAAATCCATCATGTATTCCCATGTAAGTGAATTGTATTCTTTTTGTGGAATAAATGTCTTAAACCAGAAAAACCCTACAGTGAAAATAAAACGTCCTATTCCGTCAACAACCGTTAAGGTGCACAGACGTAAGAAAAACGTGATGAAATTGACTAAAACAAATAAAGATTTTCTTAAAGCTTTAGGGTTTAAAGTATGAGTATACTACAGATTACTGATTTACCACACTTTGATAGTTCAATCGAAAGTTATGAAGTCCATTCATACAATCCCTACAATAACAGCTTTAGAGAAAACGATGAAATCAGAATCCCCATCCACCAGCAAGACATATATGTACTACCATCAGCCAGTTCAATCTACATCGAAGGTCAGGCAAAGCTGTTCGGCAAGGATGGGCATCCAATCAAGAAAACTGTTACGTTCACTAATAACCCTGTTATGCATTTGTTTCAAGACATCAGATACGAAATGAATGGAATTGAAATAGATCGTATAAAAAATTCCGGAATAACATCAACAATAAAGTCATACATCTCATTAAATGAAGCAGAAAGTAAAGTTGCTGCATTATGGGGTTGGAATTTAAACGGGTTCGAAAGTTATGGGCATTTTAGCGTTGTGGTACCTTTAAATAAGATTTTAGGGTTTGCAGAGGATTACAATAAAATTGTGATAAATTGTAAACACGAACTTATATTGAATAGGAGTAATTCTAACTTGAATAGTATTATTCTTACTGATGAAGTCGTTCAGCTTCAAATAGATATACAAAGGGTTCAGTGGAGAGTACCACATGTAAAAGTTTCAGATAGAGAACGTTTAACACTTTTAAAGCATTTAGAAAGAGATAAACCTATTCAGATGGCATTTAGAAATTGGGATTTATATGAGTATCCTTTACTACCTAAAACCACAAAGCATTCTTGGTCAGTAAAAACTGCTTCTCAATTAGAAAAGCCCCGGTATGTAATTTTTTGCTTGCAGACTAATAGAAAAAGTAATAAATCGAAAGACAGCTCAGTATTTGATCATTGCGATGTGACAAACGTAACGCTATTTTTGAATTCTCAATATTACCCTTATGAGCCTTTAGGCTTAAAGTTTTCTGAAAACAAGTACAGTATATTATATGAAATGTATGTGAAATTTCGTCAGTCGTATTATAACAGCCCTGTCGATCCCTTGCTTGATCTGAAAGATTTTAAAGAAAAAGCACCACTTTTTATCATAGATTGTTCAAGGCAAAATGACTGTTTAAAAACAGGCCCGGTAGACGTAAGGTTGGAATTTGAATGTTCAACATTGATACCAGATAACACAACTGCTTATTGTTTAATTATTAACGATCGACTTGTGGAATACAAACCGTTAAGTAACATTGTGCGCAGGCTATCATGACTGCAATTGTAGATGTTCAAGGTTTCAAATCAGAAGCTAACGAATTTATAGTAAAGGAAATTGCGATATCACTACATAGTATAAAACAAAGTCGCATTCTTCTGTCCGTCCCTATGTATGCATAAATCTTTAAAACTACGCAACGGATTATGAAGCTGTTTTTTTTAATAGATAGAGTGATTCAAGAGGAAGGTTTATATGTCAATATTGCATCCGCGCAAAGCCGGTGCGGGTCACTAGTTATGCGATAAAAAAATACAGGTATTTTTAATAAAACCTCCATTCCCATTTTACGACTTGACTAAACAAGAACGGCGACAAGTAAGTTGGATTGAGCGCAATAGAAAGATATACTGGAAGGAAGGAATTGTGCCCTACTCAAATTATCAGAATTTGGTCTTAAATATTTTAAGAGATAAATGTGTTTATGTCAAAGGTTCAGAAAAAGTGTCATGGTTAAGGAAAATTGTAAATAGTGCTAATGTTAATAACTTAGAAGATATAGGTTGTCCTAGTTTATTAAACTTATATAAACAATATGAAAACTCTCATGATGTGTATAGTTGTATTTATCATGATTCAGTATGTGCCTTGAAAAACGTTCTCTGTTTAAATAAATGGTGTATAAACAATGTAGTATAAACACTCTAAGT
Organism: Clostera curtula; assembly: GCA_905475355.2. Lineage (NCBI taxonomy): Eukaryota > Metazoa > Arthropoda > Insecta > Lepidoptera > Notodontidae > Clostera > Clostera curtula. The sequence continues at coordinate 7,105,626 of FR997805.1, read as the reverse complement.
AACTAATAAATTTTTGAAATAAATATTTTCTTGTTTTATTCATTAAAAGGTTGATTATATGTATAGTAATTCCCACAGATTTCGCAATAACATTTCGCAAGAAACAGATCATATCAGGCTGGAATATTACTCAAAATTAAAATGTAATGACTACTTACCCACAGAAAACAGATCAGATCAGGTTAGAACATTATTCCATACATAAAATATAATAACTTTAAGTACCTCGGAAACAGATCTGATTAGGTCCGATTATTTTGCACCAGTTCTCAAATAGATACATGATCACAACAACACCTCTATGACCAATCACACAGATCACAATCTATTGAATGAATATGCAATAAATAGTATATTCAAATAGTAGGTCATTATTACAAAAACAAGATTTCGTATATTTGAATACACATTTATTGAAAATTGGGGTTTTCAGATCTTATCTGATCTGGAATCGTATATTTGAATACACATTTATTGAAAATTGGGGTATTCAGATCTTATCTGATCTGGAAACCCCAATTTTTACCTACTTGCGTTTATTGCATTCATTTTTATCGTTACAAACCATTTATTGCTTTGTAATTTTTATTTTTTAGCGCTGAAAAGATAATAGCGGTTACGTACATTGCCATACATGGTCCTAATTATTTTTTTAACATTGCCCACAGCCGTGTCACATTCCGTCGCGTATTGTTTTTATTGCAGTTAATTATTTTAATTAATTGTACCCAAAATATGGTAAGCCATTTGTGACTTCAACTTCATTATCTTCTTTATCATCATTATCCTCACTATCACTACATAGTATAAAACAAAGTCGCTGTCGTCTGTCCGTCCCTATGTATGCCTAAATCTTTAAAACTACGCAACGGATTGTGAAGCGGCTTTTTTAATAGATAGAGTGATTCAAGAGGAAGGTTTATATATGTACACTTCTGGACACATCTATTGGCCCACCTTGTATTTTCAGTTTCGTTTGGTCCTAGCTAAAATTTTATATTAGGTCGAGCAAAAAGTTTTTATCCAGTTTTGAACCTGGCACATTCACAATTTCATTCAATAGTCTTTTTTTGAATTTCGAACACAGAATTTAAAGAAACAAAAGACAATTTGGAGCCTGTTTGTTGATATCAAACAATCGAATACTAAGAAAACTTGGTTTTATTGGTTTACTTGGATTTAATTCTTGAAAAAGTGATTGATATCTTTGGTTTTGCAACAAACATTACTTATTCTTAACATTAAGGTGAGGTTCTATCAATAATCTATGGATACTTCACCTGAAGTCGCTGCCCAAGCTGTGGCACTTATTCAGGCCGGACACAGCCAAAGAAACGTGAGTGCTCAACTTAATTTAAGTCGATCGGCGGTCCGAAATGTTTATCGGAGGTACCTAGAGACTGGCGGCTTTGTTCGTCGGCAAGGAAGGCCACGATCTCGGGTCACAACTGAAAGGCAGGATCGATTCATCGTGACGACCAGCTTGAGAAATCGTCACCTTACCTCCATTGAGATACAAAACCAACTTCGCGACTTCCACGGAGTATCTGTGAGCGCTCGAACTGTTCGGAGAAGGTTAAAAGAACGCGATATGGTACCACACAAGCCAGCTAATGGGCCCAAACTAATGCGAGCCCACCGAACAGCGCGCCTTTATTTCGCACGCAGTCATTTAAATTGGACACAGCAAGATTGGAGCCGTGTACTCTTTTCTGATGAGTCTAAAATCGTGTTGCATGGCAATGATGGAAGGAAGAAGGTCTACCGACGTAAGGGAGAGCGTTTCGCACAATGCTGCTTTGAAGAGAGGGCTGCTTATGGCGGTGGCTCATGGACTGTCTGGGGCGGTATATCCGCGAGCGGCAAAACTCAACTTGAGGTTGTTACAGGACCACGGCTGCCAACATTAAATACTGAAAGGTACATTCGTGAGTGCTTAGAACCTCACGTGATACCATACGCGGACTATGTGGGCCCAAATTTCCTTTTTATGCATGATAATGCAAGAGCCCATGCGGCCGGCATCGTCAGGGAATATTTTCGGGATGTGAACATCACAGTTATGGACTGGCCAGCCAGAAGCCCAGACATGAACCCCATTGAGCACATGCGGGACGAGCTAAAAAGACGTGTTAGGGCTCGTCAGCCAGTTGCCCAGACGATGCAGGAGTTGAAAACTGCCATAGAAGAGGAATGGGAGATGATCCCTCAAATTTTCATAGAGCGGTTGATAAACTCTATGCCTGATCGTATGAGAGCTGTGGTAGATGCCCATGGAGGCAACACGCGTTATTAAATTAAACCTTTATTTGATAAAACATGTTTTTTATTCAAAAATCAATTGCCTTTAACAAGGCGCATATCCGACTTGTTAGGCGTAGCTCCATGTCGTATGGTATTCTGAATTCAAATTTAAAACAATACGATCGAAAATGATGGTAAAATGTATCAGGTTTAAAACTGCATCAACAGTTATTGTTCAATCTAGCAATCATATTTCGGTAGGGGGCATCGAAACCTAAACTCTAAGGTGGGCCAATAGATGTGTCCAGAAGTGTATAATACATGCATAATTACATCCGTGCGAAGCCGGGGCGGGTCGCTTGTCTTATAAATAAAAATGAATTGCTGTTCGTTAGTCTCGCTACAACTCGAGAACGGCTGGACCGATTTGGCTAATTTCGGTCTAGAAATATTCGTGGAAGTCCAGGGAAAAATGTCCAGGAAAAAATGGAAATATTGCAAGTAAAACAATAATTAACTGACGGCCGCTGGGGCAAACAGGTGCTACAGTGGAGACCACGTACCGGCAAACGTAGGGTGGGACGCCCTCCTGCTAGATGGAGCGACGATCTGCGACGGGCAGCCGGCAGCAACTGGATGCATAGAACCGAAGACCGGGTTCAGTTTCGAGCCATGGGGGAGGCCTACGTCCAGCAGTGGACTGAAATAGGCTGGTGATGATGATGATGATACAAACGGTTCTTACCTGTCAAACATTCGACGTTCGTCCCGCCGGTTCGGTATTTTTTATATCCTAAACTAAGTAAATGATTATAATCAAATTTGCAAAACGTGTGTAGATTGATCAAAATTAAAAGATAGCTTACATCTCAATTTATTAATAGTCGAAAAATTATTTTCTTGCAAATTATTTGTCTACTATTTAACAGTTTAATAATGTTCGCTCCAAACAATAGCGCTGTTGACTGTATCGTATATATTGGAGTAAGTATTCCATAGATGGCGCTATCATAAAAATGGAAACGTTTCATATTAAAAATACAAATCAAGCTTTGTATTGGCCCTTACCGAATTCCCACCGCGGCTGCGGCCGCTGGTCCAATTACAGCAAGATTTCGTCGTCAAGATGTCTGTCGAGGTTGACAATGATACTTTTTGTTTACATATTTTTTGTATATAGGTATTAAGTACTTTTATTGTTCCATCTTTTATCGTATTTTTCTTTTTGTGAATAATAGATGGTAAGGTAAGCCAACTGGCGGCGGCAGTAGTGGTGTCGGAACCAGCGCCAGTCAACCGTCAGCTGCGCAGATAAGATGCTCTCACTGTTCCCGATTTCTTAATAGTGAAAGGAGTTTAAGGGTGCATTGTGGAAAAATCCACAAAAATCGCGATGTGCCTTCATCGTCTACATCCCAGTTCACCCCACCAACTCAAGCTAGTAATGAACCATTTTAGCAATAGCTTTCTAATTTAAAAAGTACAACCAAGACAATGGACGGGTCCATAAGAGAGTTCCCCGTGGCGCGAGGCCGACGGTAGCGCAATGTTTATCCAAGTATGTCCGTGGTGCAGCCCGGGAGAACACAAAAAGTGCCTGGGAACAGTTACTAACTTTCCTATATAAAGAGCTACACGTGAAAAAAAAAGCAGTACAAAAAAGACTTACAGTTCAAATAAAAGAAAACTGTTCCATTTTAAACACAAATTTCGAGAATAAACTATCAACCCAAAATTACCACAAACACAGAGAATCCTTCCAACATTTAGAACGAAAATCGGCGATGGCGATATTAGTGGGGCAGCTAGAATTCTGTTCAGCAGCGATGTCGCGACCACATACTCTCCGGAGACTCTTGCAGCTCTGGAGAGTAAGCACCCGGCCCCATCGGATAGCCTTTCCTTCCCTAACTCTCCTGATAACACTTTCATCAGGTTGACTATATACGCGCGTGAATTGGTCGCGGTCTTGAGTTCCTTCCGATGCGGGTCCGCCGGGGGCCTGCATGGCCTGACACGGCGGCCTCAACATCTATAAGATTTGGCATGCATTTTATACGGGACCAATCTCTGCGCTCTACGCAAGAAAGATGGCGGTATTCGTCCCATTGTCGTAGGGTGCACGTACAGACGGACGGCAGCTAAGATTTTCTGTGCCCATTACCGTGAAGTCTTAACTAGTAAGCTACAGCCCCTACAAGTAGGTTTTGGGTCTAAGGGGGGCTGCGAGGCTGCCGTCCATGCTTTATCAACCTTTGCCAACAGTCCGGAGGGAGGGATCATCCTGAAGGTTGACATCAAAAATGCTTTCAATTGCACCTTGCTGGCAGAAGTTAAAAAAGAATTACCCGAAATTTTCTGTTTACTTTGGCAGTGTTACAGATATACATCCAAATTAATCTACAGAGACAATCTTTTGGTTTCGGCTGTTGGTTATCAGCAAGGTGACCCTCTTGGACCAGCCATTTTCAGCCTTGCGATAAATCCTATAATACGGCAACTAAATTCAAAATGTAATGTTATGGTACCTAGATGACGGTACCCTAGGAGGTGTGATGTTGAAACAGTCCTAAAGGACATCAATATCTTAAAAGAAATATTGTTGTCCATTGGGTTGGACCTCAATATTTACATCCGTGTGGTGACGGAAAGAGAATATCACCACCCCATCTCCTCCCGTGGGTGTCGTAAAAGGCGACTAAGGGAAAAAATTACAGACGTTGGGCAGCAGCAACGTCTGGTCCAACTCCTTATCAATAACTGCGATCCCCAACCCGCATGCCCAGCGTGGGGATTATGGGCAATCCCCCCTTAATGACGGACAATATAAACAGATGGCCCCCAGTTCCCGGCAGCCCCGCTATTCCTGGTCATCCGGGTAGCGGCCACGGTAACGGCGGGGCAAGGGGTGCGAAGAATCCCCGGGTTACATCTGGCTACCTGAACCACCTGACCCTGGCTACGTATAACGGACGCACTCTGAGGCTTGACGAGCATCTAGCGCAGTTGGAGGTGGAGCTGGAGAACATCAGGTGGCATGTTCTGGGTCTTTGCGAAGTCCGTAGAGAGGGAGAGGACACCATTACCCTAGAATCTGGCCACCTTTTGTACTTCCGCGAAGGACAGCAAAAATCGCAGGGTGGCATAGGGTTTCTTGTCCATAAAGCCCTCTCTAACAATGTTGAAGAAATCTCCAGTGTGTCGACGAGGGTAGCGTACCTGATTCTTCGGCTATCGAAACGGTATAGCTTGAAGATCATCCAGGTTTACGCACCGACCTCGGCACATTCGGATGATGAAGTTGAGGATATGTATGAGGATATCTCAAAAGCCTTACACAACACCACCAAGGCTCACTTTAACATTGTTATGGGGGACTTTAACGGCAAGGTAGGTGCTCAGATTGGCGGTGAATCCCGAGTGGGACCCCATGGTTATGGAAGTAGGAATCACAGGGGGCAAATGCTTGTCGACTTCCTAGAGAAAGAGGGGCTCTACTTAATGAACTCTTTCTTTAAGAAGAAGCCCCACAGGAAGTGGACTTGGCAAAGTCCCGATACTGTGACCAAAAACGAGATCGACTTCATCATGACGGACAAGAAGTACATATTCAGAGACGTCTCGGTGATCAACCGATTTAATACAGGCTCTGATCACCGACTTGTCCGAGGCTCTCTGAATATCGACTTAAAGCTCGAAAGAAACCGTCTGATGAAGTCCACGCTCCGACCGAACCCACTCCAAACCATGGCCGAAACCGAAGCGTTCCGGGACATACTGGGCGCTAGATTTGCTGCCATAGAGCCTACCGATGACGTCGACGAGACCCTACAAAACATCTTGGATACACTAAGGGGTGAGGGCATCAAATTTTGTAGAACGCAGCGTAAAGGTACGAAGTCCAAACTCTCGGACGAGACTCTGCGGCTTATGACAAAAAGACGGGAAACTACACATGCCACTTCGTCAGACAGGGCAAATCTCAACCGACAAATTGCTAAAATGACACGGCGTGACCTTCGGAGCTCCAATACCCGCCTCATATTAGAGGCAATTGAGCGAAACCGAGGGTCCAAGGTGTTCATTAAGCAGCTTGGGAGGAGCCACCTGACGAAGCTCACAACACGCGATGGCAGAACCGTTTTGTCTAAGCCGGAGATTCTTGCCGAGATCGAAGACTTCTATGGCCGGCTTTATGCTGCACATGCCACTCGCCCTGAAAGTTCTATCCAGGATCAAAGAGCCACCCTGGTCCGCCACTATACCGACGAACTGCCCGATATCAGCCAAGACGAAATCGTGCTGGCTCTTAAACAACTTAGAAATGGAAAGGCCCCCGGTGAAGACGGAGTTACTTCAGAACTTCTGAAGACAGGAGGGATTCCTGTCATACAGGAACTGCAAAGACTCTTTAACTCCGTCATTCACTGCGGGAGAACTCCTAAGGCGTGGAGCAGGAGTTTGGTGGTACTGTTTTTTAAGAAAGGTGATACCACACTTCTTAAAAATTACAGGCCCATCTCACTCCTGAGCCACGTCTATAAGTTGTTTTCAAGAGTCATTGCGAACCGTCTCGCCATAAGACTCGATGAATTTCAGCCTCCGGAACAGGCCGGGTTTCGTAGGGGTTATAGCACCATAGACCACATCCACACAGTGAGGCAAATTATACAGAAGTCCGAAGAGTATAATCGGCCCCTGTGTCTAGCTTTTGTGGACTATGAGAAAGCTTTTGACTCCGTCGAAGCCTGGGCTGTTCTTGAATCCCTTCAGCGATGCCAAGTGGACTATCGTTACATCCAAGTGTTGAGATGTCTGTACGATGAGGCCTCTATGTGTGTCCAAGTACAGGACCAGCGTACTAAACCCATCCAACTTTGCCGCGGAGTGAGACAGGGGGATGTAATATCCCCGAAACTGTTCGCAAGCGCTTTGGAGGATGTGTTTAAGACGCTGGACTGGAAAGATAAGGGCATTAACATAAATGGCCAGTACATCTCACACTTGAGATTTGCAGATGACATAGTCCTAATGGCCGAGTCGCTGGAGGAGCTACAACAGATGCTGACCAGCTTAGCATCAGCCTCGCGACGGGTGGGTCTCGGCATGAATTTGGATAAAACCAAAATCATGATGAATGACCACATTCATCCGAGACCTATCGTCGTAAATGGTCATCTTGTTGAAGCTGTTCCAGAATATATATACCTCGGGCAAATTTTGCAATTAGGTAGGAACAGCTTCGATAGGGAGGCCAAGAGGAGAATCCAGCTGGGCTGGGCAGCATTTGGAAAACTTCGTCGAGTCTTCTCGTCGCCCATCCCGCAGAGCTTGAAAACGAAAGTTTTCGATCAGTGCGTCCTACCCGTCATGACCTACGGCGCCGAGACGTGGACACTCACGGTGAGACTAGTCCACCAGTTTAAAGTCGCTCAGCGTGCTATGGAGAGAGCTATGTTGGGAGTTTCTCTGAAAGATAGGCTCCGTAACGAGATTATCCGACAGAGAACCAAAGTCACCGACATAGCTCAGCGAATTAGCAGACTGAAGTGGCAGTGGGCTGGTCATATCTGTAGAAGAACCGACAACCGCTGGGGTAGACGAGTTCTTGAGTGGAGACCGCGAATAGGCAAGCGTAGTGTAGGACGACCCTCTGCTAGATGGAGCGACGATCTGCGAAAGGCTGCGGGCAGCGGCTGGATGCGTCAAGCCGAGGACAGGGCGCTATGGCGCTCTTTAGGGGAGGCCTATGTCCAGCAGTGGACTAATGTGGGCTGATGATGATGATGATGATTTCAAAGTGTGAATTATTCGTACAGGACACCCCCAATAGACAAGTTATTATTTCTAAATTCGATGCACTAGCTTCAGGCATTAGATTTGTCGATAAAAGTTCTCTTTACCTCCTAGGGTCCCCGATTTTCGATGAATCCTTCTAAGATTTCATCGATGTAAAAATTCAAAATTTTATTAATATTTCGGGTAGATTATTTAAAATAAATGTCCATTCGGCCTTCCCTATAATTAAATACTGTTGTTTTGGCCCAAAATTTACTTATGTTCTCCGTTCTTCCCATTTATGACAGCATCCGCACCTTTTAGATAAAATTGATGCTATAATGAGGAATACTCTTAACACACTTTTAAATGTGGAGTCAAGCTACCCAAGCTAAGCAAGTTCTCATCAGGTTTGGGGAGGTTACCAGCGTTCCTGTCCTCGGTCCGCAGCACTGAGAAATTAACCGGGGAAATCCTAGCGAATTCTCTGGTTGATTTCGAGGTGCCGCGTTTGACTGATGCAGTGGACGCTTGGAAAATGGCTTGTCCAAGCACGGAATTGCCCGCCTTTCTGGCGTCCCAGAAGCAGTGGGACGAACCGCATTGCAGATTGACACGGTAGAATTTATTAAATACGTCACTCAATCCTGCGGAGCGTGGGCGCCTGCTGGCTGTGGGGGAATGGGAGTCAGGCCTTTGGCTCCAGGCGCTGCTATCGCCCGGCATAGGCACTATGCTGGACGATGTTACGTTCCGGCTCACTGCTAGTTTGCGCCTCGGTGCATCTTGTATCGTTGTCATTGCGGAATAACTGTCGACAGCCTCGGACACCATGGCCTATCGTGCTGTAAAAGCGTTGGCCGCATAGCCAGGCACGCCACTATCAATGACATCATCCGCCATGCTCTTTCTACCGCAGGCGTACCAGCCGTATTGGAACCCAATGGTTTGGTACGTGACGATGGGAAGAGACCGGACTGTATGTCGCTGCTGCCCTGGAAGTCGGGTAAGCCTTTGGTGTGGGACGCAACTTGCGTCGACACCCTCGCGCCCCCATTTTCCAGCCACGGCAGGCAGTGCCGGCGTGGCCGAGCAGCATTGGAGACACTCAAACGGCTCAAATACGCCAACATAATAGGAAACTATGACTTTGCGCCGTTTGGGGTTGAAACGCTGGGGTCATGGGGTCCGAGTGCACATCTCCTATTCAGGGAGATCTCTAGGATACTTGTCGACGCTACGCGTGACCAGAGGGCTGGCTTTTTTTGGGTCAACGCATTGCTATCGCAATTCAGCGGGGCAATGCTGCCAGCCTTCTGGGAACGTTCCCCGATGACAGCGATGTGGAGGAATTTTTTGATGCTTAGTCTTACTGTAAATATGTACATAGTTTTAGTTTACTTTTATTGTCATTTTAATTGTACTTAGATTTCTCCTATTAGTAACAATGGAAATAAATACCCCATCTGGTTTACACGTCCGTTAATAAGATGCTTAAAGGAGATGAATAAGTATCACAGACGCTACAAAAAATATAACAACCCTCGCGATTACGATACTTATTCTATGTTACGTATAAGGTCAAAAAATCTGATTATTGCCGCACATTCCTCTTAGCTAACATCAGTAGAAAATGCTTTGCCACATAACATTAAACTATTTTGGAGCTACATAATAATAAAAGTTATGGTGGTATGCCACAAGCTATGGTTTTTCGTGATGAAATATCTACAGATTCATGTTTTCTTATTACTTTGGTTCGGTTTTAGAAGAGGATCGTTCTCGTGAGGGAGATATCAGTTGTCTAAATAACTCTACTTCCTGGACAAGCCATTGTCTTGTGTACATCAAATTAGAGCTATTTACAATCTACGCAGTCGCGATTCCCTTAGGGATCTGTTCAAAGAAATTAACATCCTAACAGTGCCTTGTCAGTACATATATGAAAACATCATGTATGTTAGGAAAAATTTGCATCTATTTAGTAAACGGTGCGAACGACATCATTATACTAATAGAGATGGAAATAAACTAGTTCAACCAAAATTTAGATTATCAAAAGTGCAAACTTCATTTATGGAGAACTGCATTAAATTTTACTATAAAATACCTTCCAACATCCTTCAATTAAACGAGAAGAAGTTTAAAATATGTGTAAAACGCACACTATGTAGGCAGGCTTATTATAAATTAGATGAATATGTAGATGATAAAAATGCTTGGCGAAATGCTGGTCCAGCTCCGCGGCCACACTGAAATAGTCTTATGTGGTCTTCATATTTTGCTACTCCTTTTTTTGTAATAATTATTTAATACCGGACTTTCACTAGGTCTTTTATTGACATGTACCTATCTGATAATATTATTTTTGACATCATGGATTTACTAAATATTCATGTTCCATGTTTTTTTTTTACCACTGAGTAGGACTAATTTGTCTTTGTTTTTTTTTTATATCGAGTATACAGGACCTTCATCATTTTATTTTGTGTAATTGTTTAGAAGTTTGGAATTGTAAATGTGAGCACTATGTAGTCACCGTATTTATATAACTTATCATATAAACAAGCAGTTGAGAGTATGTCATGCTCGCTTAAAAGTCATGCTGGTGGTGTCGTGTGTGTCGAGTCCTTCGTTTCCCTAAAATATGGTTGAGCTGGGGGATGGCTGACACATGCGTCATGCTCGTGATCGGTTGCCGCCAGTTGGGGCCGGTCATCCCTTAACTGCTATTGACATACCTACATAGCTTTATATTGATCTCCTGGACACTTCTGTCGTGCAATTTGTTACATTGTCCTCACATCTTAGCTTACTATAAATAAACAGGAAATCAATGTAACCCAATCAGATGCTTGTAACAGAAAATATGATGATAAGAGTGTTCATGGAGTTTCTTGCCTGTTCGTCTCCATAGGATCTACTTTTTGGAACATGCAACTAGATTCCTAACTTCACTTTTGACTTAATGATTTCTTAGGTTTTCGCGATTATTACACATTGAAATTATACACTTTTTAACGGATTTATCGCGTATATATTACATTATATATTACATATTAACAAAATTATAGGCGGTAGATTTTAACTGTTTCTTTGTACTTTTGAAGACAACTGTCATCTAGTCTCTCCCGCGACCACGACTGCTGCAAAGCATTCGAAACGTCGGGAATTAAATAATGTAATATATACGCGATAAATCCGTTAAAAAGTGTTTAATTTCAATTCACTTTTGACTTTTCATAAACACCAGTAAATAGGTTCAATTGAAATAAATGATTTGAGTTTTTTGAAAAATTAGATTGTGATGAGGTTCTCCGTTATTTGCGTACACTTGATCCTAATCATAGCGGTGGTTATGATGGTATCCCTAGTAATTTTTTGTTAAATGCGCTGACGAATTATGTAACCCATTAACTTTTTTATTTAACTCTTCCATTAAATCAGGAGATTTCCCAAAACCTTGGAAAATTGCTCACATAATCCCTATCCTCAAATCAGGCGATAAATCCTACTGTGAAAATTATCGACCAATAAGCATTTTACCACGTTTAGCAAAATTATTTGAATCGTTACTTTATGACCACTTGTATTATCAAATTTATCCATATATCTCTCCAAAACAATACGGGTTTGTAAGACATAGGTCGACTATTACCAATTTACTCGAATATTACAATTATCTATGTGAGGTTTTGCTCAAGGCGGTCAAGCAGATACACTGACTTCCAAAAGGCATTTGACAAAGTCAATCATAAGCTACTTATTAGGAAACTTGTATTGGTATACATGGAAACCTTCTTCGCTGGATTCGGTCTTATCTCGAAAACCGAAGTCAAATTGTTGCGCTCCTAGGATATTATTCGGCTCCTGTTACGATCAAATCAGGTGTCCCGCAAGGGTCTCATCTAGGTCCTTTATTTTTTATATTTTTCATCAATGATCTAATTGATACCCTGAGCCCTTGCCTTTTATACGCTGACGATCTAAAACTTTATAGAATTGTTACTAATTCTGATGATTGCGAAATTCTAAATAAAGATCTATTAGCTATCTCTGATTGGTGTCGAACTAACTTCATGTATCTTCATATAAAAAAATGTTTCGTTGTTACTTTTACAAATAAAAGATATAGTTTAATACATAATTACCTATTGGATAATCATTTACTACAAAGAAAAAACAAAGCTAAGGACCTTGGCGTATTGTTCGATCAAAAATTGACATTTAAAGACCACTATACGTATATTGTGAACAAAGCTCAACAAATGCTAGGTTTTATCACCAGAAATACCAAAACTTTCAAGCAAAATTCTTGTTTCCTCACATTGTATAAAAGCCTTGTTCGTAGTGTGTTAGAATATGCCTCCGTCGTTTGGTCACCTTCCTACAGTATACACTCTAATAGTATTGAGAGCGTTCAAAGAAAAGCATTACGTTTACTATGCTAAAGGAATGGTTGTGGAAGATCTCTTCCTTCTTATGAAGAAAGATTTTTAATACGCTTTTATTAGCTTCGCTTGTATGTATGTAATGGAATCTTTGAACATGATTTTGACCCAGTTAAAAACGTCGGATTAACACGAAATTTGGCATACTTATTAAGGACCGATGACAATTCAATTCGCAGCTAAGCAAGAGTATGCAAACATAAAACCTTTACTATATCCATCAAATGTTTTCTAAATTGCACTATATGTTATTTTTGTTTACTCTTGCTTCTTAAAGGAATTGAGAAGGTATTACCAGACTAGTTAATCCTGTATCCAGATATAAAGACTCGGTATATTGTAACCATCAAACATTTTTTAAAAACAGTAACTTGTTATTCTATATTTTGTAGCACTTATCTGCTTCAGATTTGAACTTAGTATAGAGCCTTTTTGCTGTATGATGTTACAATATAATGCATTGTGTTAATTCACAAGTCTAAGCCAAACATTTATTAAACTCTGTATCTCTGCTATCTCAATATTTTGAAAATTAAGAAATTCTAATATTTAGAAATCAAGCATAATAAATATTAATCATAATAATTTACTTTTACGCTGTTTACCTTTCTTACAGATCTAAATGCAATACGTCGTTAAGTATATAATATGTGAATAAGAGCGGAGTGTACCGGAGTTTTTATGGTATATTATTATATATTATATGATAATATGAATTTTATCCTAAATAATATGAATTTATATTGAAAATGTTACAATTAATGTGTATCATGTGTTTAATGGACCGTTTAAAGCGCGGAATCTTAATAATTTTAAAATGTGCTAGCATATTCTTTATTCAAATTAATAACGTAACTAGTCTTTTTATCGGTAAAATCAATAAAATATTTTTTATTTAAAAAAAAGAAAAAACATATGTTTTGATTGTATTTGTCTGAATATATAGCCTAAGTCGTTTAATAAATTAGCCAATACACGAAAATAGTAAAACAGAAATGACCCTACACTGCAAAATATGCAAATAAAGGTAGCAAATTTCAAAACCATTTTTCGCGCGCGGCCGCATTTGTTTTATTTTTTCTGGGTACTATGTTACTTGTTCTATCACGTATTATAAGCCAAACACGCGGCAAATCGATACAACTCGAAAAAAAAAAATATAATTTTTCCATACTAAAAATAAATTATCATTTTTTTTTCTAAGATACTATATATTCCAGAGATTTTTCGTAGAGCAAATGTTGTTAGGCTAGTTAATATATGTATCCTATAAATTCCGACTTTGATCCCTATGTCCACCTTTTATTGAACTGGAACCACTTTGGGACGTACTGAATGAGCTTTTCAATATACGCAGCCGGGACTAACGCCAGGCAGAAGAAGAAGATTGCATTTGATAATTTCACTATCCGTAAGGAATCTAAAATTTCCGACCGGTAAACTTAGCATCGTCATATATAAATTAACACAAAGATGTAATATTAAAGATACAGTGCTAGTTAAAAGGATCCCTACACTTCCATGGCAAATGTGGCATCAAACTTGTTTGAAATTAAAGGAAAACCCTACCTGGTAATTTGTGACAGTTACTCTGGATATATAGATTTTGAACAGCTAAAAGATCAGTCATCATTATGAAGTAATTGAACATCTTAATAAATGGTTTTCTATGCATGGAATACCAGAAGAGTTTCAAACAGACAATGGAACACAATATATGTCTAGAGAGTTCAGGAGTTTTCAAATAGAGTGGAGATTCAACCATGTCACATCCAGCCCACATCATCATCAAGGCAATGGACTCGCTGAAAGAGCAGTTCAAACGTCAAAGAACATATTGAAAAAATGCAGCATTGACAAGTCAGATGTTCAAGTTGCTCTATTAAATTGGAGAAATACACCAAGAAATGATCAGCTTGGTTCACCCAACGTCTTTTCAGCCGAATTACTTGATCTCCAATACCTACAAGTGATAACAACCTAAAATCGAAAATAATACAAGGAGTCACATCTGAACTACAAAGATTGAGAGCGAAACAAGCTAACTACAGCAACAAACACACTAAAAGGCCAGAAAATCTTGAAATCAATGATCATCATCATTCATCATCATTTCAGCCAAAAGACATCCACTGCTGGACATAGGCCTCCCCCAAGGATCTCCACAAAGGCCGGTCCTGGGCCGCCCGCAACCACTGCTTTCCGGCGACCTTAACCAGGTCGTCGGTCCAGCGTGTGGGAGGCCTACCAGCACTGCGCCTTCCGGAACGCGGTCGACACTCGAGGACTTTTCTGCCCCATCGGGCGTCGGTCCTGCGAGCTATGTGCCCTGCCCACTGCCACTTAAATTTGGCAATATAATAGAAATCAATGATAGTCTGACACAAAGTCGCCCATCGACATTGGGAAGGGGCCAAAGTGGTAGACAAACCTGAAGGTTTACCAATATGAGTATCATTGAAACAGATGAAGGTCAGATCTTCCTAAGAAACCTCAGTCACCTGCCCAAGACACATGCATACAGAAAATGAAAAAAAATACCATCAAATTTCCAACTGTTTCGGTCTCTTCATAATTCTTTAGGCAGTGTCAGGTTAACATCACGAGAGGACTGCCAAAACCACTTGTCGCGGTATTTTGATCAGAAGTACCAAAATTTCTATAGCAATGGCAATCACTTAAGCAATAATGTCCCTACCTACAAAATGGCAAAAAGTTATCGAACAAAATGGTACCTACATACTTTAGTTAAATGTAAATAAATATATCAAAAAATGCTTTGCAATTTCTTTAAAAAATGCGAAGAAACTTTTTCCCCAACCTATTATATTTAATCAGGTAGGCAGTTGAGACAACTGATGATGCCCGTATCTCGCAATTTTCTACTGGTTTTCATTTGCAGCTAAAATTTGCCCAGTCGGTTCTTAAATTGATTTGTTCTCCAAAAGATTATAGCATATCGTAGAACTGACGCGACAAGACCATGGTAGGCAGTAAGTACAGCGATGGAATTGACTATCGGGGCTAATTTTTACAGAGCATAACAGAGCTGCTTACCCTTTTGCATAATTCAGCTATGTGGTTTTTCCCCGATCAACTGTTGCTGATGAACTAAACGCATTCCTAAACTCATTATATTTATGGCGGTACGTAAAGACACTCCAATTAACAACTAACATGCGAGTATTTTTGCAACAAGATGAAACTGCAAATGTGTTTGCGAAGCAGTTATCTAACGAATGTCTAACGACATTGGAAATAATGAAGTCGCAGTGGACACCTCGATCGGATTCATCACATTACCCACAGATTTCTGTCACATCACAGGCTCAAAAGAGGAGCTTATTCAACGTGTTTTCCCAAGGTATAGCACAACATTTCAATAACCATAATTGGCTGGTTGAAAGAGCAATATTGGCGGCGAAAAATAAAGATGTCGAGGATCTCAATGCGACCATTCAGAATTTACTTCCGGGACAGTTGGTTTCCTTCTAATCAGTCTACACCGTTATGAACCAGGATGACGTAGTCAACTATCCCACGGAGTTTTTAAATTCACTGGAATTGCCTGGATTACCACCCCACAATTTGCAGTTAAAAGTAGGATCAGATGTCATCATGCTGCGTACCATTAATCAACCTCGACTGTGCAATGAAACAAGACTGGCTGTGAAAAAGGTGATGAATAACGTCATTGAGGCAACAATCATAAAGGGAAAATACAAAGAAGAGGATGTCTTGATTCCGCGTATACCGATAATTACAACGGAATTACCATTCGATTTCAAACGTTTACAATTTCCAGTACGTCTGGCCTTTGCCATTGTTAAACCTCTTTGGTTAACAATGTGAACACCTTGGCCACTCTGATGTTTTTTGAATATGTTATAGAATTGTTAAATATTCATTTCTTTATATTTTATAGCATATTGTATTTTATTCCCAAATACACTCTGCGTAACACGTGTCTCTTTGTTCACTCCCTATGCCTACTATTACAACAGCCATGACCATAAATAAATCGCAATGCCAGTCGTTGGAAGTTTGCGTAATCAACTTGGAGTTTCCCTGGCTTCGCGCATGGATAATTACACGTCGCGTGTTCGCGCGTCGGAAAACCATCATGGTTGCATAAATTATAATCTGTGTGCTCTAGATTGATTGTCTATGTTTTTTCCCCGAATAAAAAGTTATCTCACGCGCAATTTAGCACCAAGTTTTATTTAAACGAATAACCCAGCAGCTCTGCACATATTTAGCAAATATATGACAGTGCCGACGAGGATAAAAGAGAACAGTGTCAGTTTTACGTGTTACGTCCGTAAACTACAAAGAAAGTAAGTGCATATTTGGTCTTGTTACGTCGGACAAAAATTTCACAAAATGGCGGCTGCTGGGCTCTCACTGCCCGAGTTTTCAGCTGCAAAATGCACATTTAAGGTGTACAAACAGGTGTTTGAAAACAAAATGAGGATCCACGAGGTGGATGAAACAATTCGTTTCGCAATATTTAATCTCTGTTATAGGTTTTGATATGGTCACGTTGCTATCAGAACTCTGTTTCCCGAAAACACCTCAGGATAAAACGTATAGAGAATTAGTGGAACTTGTTGAAAAACATTTGGAGCCACAACAATCTGAAATTGCGGAAACATATAAGTTCATGAAACGCGAACAATTGGCAGACTAGTCAGTCTGTGAGTTTGTGGCGGCGTTAAAGAAATTGGCACAGACGTGCAACTAACCACGCATTTGGAAAGATGTATATGAGATAAATTCATTCATGGATTAAAGAGTGAAAGCATAGTTAAAAGATTATTTGGTGAAGAAAATTTAACGGTTGCAAAAGCAATGAGCATGGAGCTGGCGGAGAAGGGAGCAAAATTAATAACTGCTGACAGTTCTGGGCAAGAAAGCTCGGACATACACAAAATAAGTGTAAAACATGTAAGCATGCCACAAGAAGCAAGTGTTTGCAAAGCAAACAGTAACAAAACTTTCAAACCCAAGAATGTCCATGAAATTACCAATGATGAAGAATTTTCTGTTATGCAAGTCAGTGAAGTACAATTGAATAATGAATCGGAGTGTGATAGTTATGAATTGTCCAGTTTATTTCAGGAAACAGAGAGTCAATCAAATATTAACAAAGTGGTATCAATAGATGAGAAGCGTCCAAGTCCTTGGGGTTTCAGGCGAAATTAAAGGTGCTGTAGGTACTTTAAAATTAA
Source organism: Clostera curtula (assembly GCA_905475355.2). Classification (NCBI taxonomy): domain Eukaryota; kingdom Metazoa; phylum Arthropoda; class Insecta; order Lepidoptera; family Notodontidae; genus Clostera; species Clostera curtula. The sequence continues at coordinate 7,087,922 of FR997805.1, read as the reverse complement.
AAGAAGCTAATATTAAACCCATTGCTTTTAAACCAAGAAGAATAGCTTATGCTGTAGAAAATTAGTTCAAAAGGAGCTCGACAAGTTACGTACCGAAGGTAAAATGTAAAGAGTGACGAATAAAGAATCAGGCACATGGGCTACACCCATAGTGACCATCATTAAAGGACCTAATAATATAAGAATTTGTGGGGATTACAAGGTAACAATAAATCCATTTTTGGAGGTGCCAAATAATCCAATCCCGTCATTGAAGACAATTTTGAAGATGATCAAAATGTTAAATTTTAACTTTACTTGTAAATTTACTTGTAAATTTGGTGACCCGCCGCGAAGGCAAAACCACACTGTAAGATGGAGACACAAACGCCAATTAGAGATGAAGAGACATCAACATCAAGGGGACCACCGCGTAAGCAGAAGACGAAAGTTTTTAGAAAAGGCTCGAAAGGGTCTGAAAACACAGCAGCTCCGCCACTTCCTCCACGCGATCCAAATGCACGAGGACCGAGAGCTAATAACATAGTTGCAGTTGCAACTAAGTCAAAGAATGAACCTATGTTTTCTGACATAATATAATATGATGGGCTTCCCAGGCGTCGCACCATACCGCAGGACTAATGAATTTGCCGTCACAGCAGAGGGTTTCATACCCCTATGTGAAAAAGAGTACGATATCATCGTGACTCATCAACCATATTTTAGCAAATCTGTTCCTAAATCGGCATGGAGATAAAATTGTGTTATGGGCTTATATGCCCGCCTGATTACATTAAAACAGGATTTTTGGGACAGGGGCCGTAAGATGATAATGGTGTTTGTAAATATGACGACTTATAAGAGTTTTGTGATGAAACCTACGTAAATAAAGTTCCTTTTGAGTTTGAGTTAAAACAGTATTTAGTAAAATTGATTTAAGAATGACATTTACCATACACACACCATGGGATTTGTATAGACCAACATTCATGATGTTCGGTATGTCATCTGCTCCACAGGAATGGCAAGATTTTATGGATGAACACTTTAATATGCCAAATGTATATTGTTTCATTGATGATATTTTAGTTGCAAGTAGTAATGTGGATTGCCATTTAAAAACTTTAGAGTGTATATTTCAAAAACTTAAAAACATAAATATTAATGTAAATAAAGAGAAACCTGTGTTGATGTCCCCAAAATTAGAGTATTGCGGGCATGTGATTGATAAGGAAGGCATTCACAAGACACCAGGGCACATCAAGGCCATATTGGAAGCACCACCACCTAAAAATATTAAAGAATTACGTAGTTTCCTTGGCACTATTAATTTGTATCATAAATTCCTAAAGAATGCTGCTGAAAATTTAAAACGTTTATACACATTACTAAATAATTCAGAAAAATGTGTATGGTCTAAGCAACAAGAACTACCGATTAAGTAAACAGCTGTCAATTTGGTTTATTGTAATCTAAGGTAATTTTGCAAATTATTAAATACAATAAATGTGTTAGGTAATTACTTAGTTAGGCCCCGATGGACATGAACTCGCGCGCCTATGATATGGTTAGTCTGATGAGCAGACCACACACTTTGCGTTACCACGATTTGTAGGTCATATCAAAAATGGTACGAAAGGCTAAAAACAATAAAATATTCATGGTCAGAATGGCAAGATAAATTGAAGCGAGCTTATGGGGCTTTGTTATATAAAATGTTAGAAAAGAAATATAAAATTGGTGACTCTCTTGATGAATACTATTATGATAAGATGGTACTTCTAAATGCATGCGATATATCAGACAAGAAAGCTGTAGATTGTGTCATACATGTGTAACGTTAATTGTTACATGTCATAATAATATAATAATAAATAAAAATTGTAGGCACCCAGGAACGAGTTCCTTTATTCGCGGCGCGTGTGCATCGCAGACCGCGGACATAACGCTTTCACGTAGCCGCGAGAGCGATTTTTGTTGTCGAACGCGAACAATAATAGCAAAATTATTAACATTTAGATCCGGTAATAATCGTCCAAGAGTCATGCGTTTCGTACATCAAGCTTTTGAGGGGACTGGGATCAGACCCCAAGAATATACTACTTCGGTTACGGAACGCATGGACTTTTATAAACAAAAAGTACAGGCATGGGCAAAACGCATAAGGCGATTCAAGAAGCGCTCTGATAGATATAATCAGAATCGCCTCTTCCAAAGTGATGCGAAGAAGGTATATCGAAACTGGGAGCAAAATAGTCGGCAAATGAGTCCTGGTGTGACCCCTGACCCTGTCGGAATGTACTCATTATGGCAGGATATTTGGTCACAACCAGTTATACACTCCGAAGGCGAATGGATGAGTCATGTTAGACGCGCATGTGAACCTATGGGGCACAGCCATGGGGCCAATTAATGTTGACGAAGCTGACATAGCTCGTGCAGTTATTTCGGCCCCAAACTGGAAAAGTCCGGGACCGGACAGTCTACACAATTTCTGGCTGAAACGGTTCCACAGTTCACACGTGCGTCTGGCAACACATTTCCAAAACGCTATTGCAACTGGATGTTTGCCTACGTTTTTGACTACCGGTGTCACATACCTCCTTTACAAATCTGGTAGTACCTCGGAACCTAAAAACTATCGACCAATTACTTGCTTGCCGACCACCTACAAGCTGCTTACCTCCATTTTAAAATTCAAAATTATGGAGCACATTTTGGCTAATAATATTATGGCGCCTGTACAAAATGGATGTAAGCCACGGTCTCGGGGTACTAAAGAACTCCTTATTGACATGACTATTTGCCAACAAGTCCTTCGAGTCAAAAAAAATATTTCCATGGCCTGGATAGACTATAAAAAGGCGTATGATTCGGTGCCTCATTCATGGCTAAGTAGAGTACTGGATTTGTACCGTCTCCATCCCAATCTATGCTCTTTTCTTAGCGTATGCATGAGCCAGTGGACCACACGTCTCTGTCTGCAAGACATGGCGGGGTTTTCTGACTCCACAGGCTTATTAAGGATAAAGCGTGGAAATTTTCAAGGTGACAGCCTGAGTCCCTTGTGGTTCTGCCTAGCTATGAATCCATTAAGTACGCTACTAATGGATTCAAAGATAGGCTACCGACTCCGCAGAGATGGTGAGGTCATATCACATCTTTTATGCATGGATGACCTCAAGTTGTATGCACCAAAGAAATCTGATTTGGTATCATTATTAAAGATCACAGAAAACTTTAGTAAGGATATTAAAATGGAGTTTGGTGTCGACAAATGTGCGGCCATTCATGTACAGAGGGGCAGAGTTGTAACTTCGGAAGAATTACAACTCTCTGAAAATATGTCCCTCAGATGTCTCTCGGAGTCGGAAACCTATAGGTACCTTGGAATGGCAGAAGGACTAGGTGTAGCTGACAAGGAGATAAAACAGTCATTGACAGCATGTTTCTTAAGCCGCCTTACAAAAGTACATCACGCTGGTATGACGTTTTGACAAACCTCTTCCCATAAACGAGTTTTTAAATTGCGATCGCTGTAAGTTTTAGAATTTTTATCCCACAATGGTGATCTTGGTTGCACTTCAATAATCAATCTATCTACGTCTAGCGTCTCAGACTGCAAACAGTTCGCAAAATAATGTCGGTTTTCAATACATTTAAGTGTTGGTCGCTTAGACGTGGGATTCATATTTTTTAGGAGACTCGTATACAATTGGTCTTTGAATTTAATTCCATCATGTTTACGTACGAAATTGTGTAGGACACAACATGTTTTTACTATTTTGTCACAAAACTCAATTTTGACGTCTAGAGACCGATGCAATAATAATAAATGCATAATACGCCATTTATTGGTTAAAATTCCAAATAAGCATTCAACCATTCTTCTTGCTCTTGTCAGTCTGTAATTAAATACTCTCTGTTTAACTGATAAATTCCGTCTGGGATATGGTCGCATGACATGTTTTGAGAGAGCAAATGCTTCGTCTCCAACAAAAATAAACGGCATTTTTGAGCCATTTGTATCGTTCAGTAAACATCTTGGTTTAGGTATATTTAAACTGTTATTTTCTAATTTCTTCGCAAAATTGGTTTCCTTGAAAATTGCGGAATCGCTATTGCTGCCATATGCGCCGACATCTATCATAATAAATGTGTAATTCGAATCAACTGCGGCCATCAAAACAATAGAATTATAATGTTTATAATTATAAAACTCGGAGCCTACGCCATTTGGTTTTTCTAGTCTAATGTGCTTCCCGTCCACTGCTCCTAAGCAATTCGGAAAGTTTGTTCTGTTGTAAAAATCCTGAGAAATATTCAACCAATCGTTTTCTTTCGGTTCAGCCATATAAAGTAGGTGCAAACATGACCATAGCTTTTCACAAGTATCTTCAACTATTTCACGTATCGTGGTAGCTCCTAATAAATATTCGTAGTGAAGCGAGTAAAAACCATTCCCTGATGCAAGGTACCTGTAAAAAAAAAAAATAATAAGTTAAGATTTATTTTAAATTAAACTAATACTATTTTCATTTCTATTTTTTATGTTGATACTACTTTTATATTTTAAATTTATGTTACAGGTACGGATGTACAAAAAAAGTGGAAATACCTAAAAGACTGTTTTTCGAGAGAATTAGCTTCACAGAAAAAAAATGTGTCCGGTCAATCGGGGAAGAAAAAACGCAAGTACTATTACTTCGATCAACTTTCGTTCTTGATGCCCATCAATACTCCTAGAGACACAAGTGGCAACGTCAAACCTATAGATGAAGGCACAAAATCAGATATTCAGTCGGACGAAGAAAATATCCCAGAGCAGGATTCGAGACGATCAACATATCTGCGTAAGACAGGGGCTAATAAATCACAAAGAGAAAATAAATAATTCGACAATGAACTATTGAACATTTTACATAATAAACGGGAAGAAAACTATGATGAGGACCTTAGTTTCTCACAAATGTTAATCCCAATGCTGAAGAAATTAGATGATAATCAGAAATTGTATGCAAGAATGGAAATTTTACAAGCCATGGATAGGGCCAAAAGACTTGTTTCCGTTTCTCAGCCTGCTGTATCTGCTGTTTGTAAGTCTGCACAACAGCCTATGATACATCTCAGCGACATGCTGTTGACTGTTGCTTCACCTCTGTTCCCGAACACCAGTGCCACATACAATAATGCTCAGGCCGGAACATCCTTTGGTTCTAATTTGCCAAGAAATATTGTGATACATAGCAATAAAACCATAACAAATAGACCTCGGCTTGAGGAAAATTGCAATGATTATTTAGAACGTTTTTCTCATGATTTGCAGTCTCCTGAATCCGTTGTTTCACCGGACTCCTTGATTTCACAAGAAGACTATTACCACGTGACATTGGCATCACAATTCAAATAAAGTACATATTTCTATATTATAACAACAATAAAAATTGTTTTACTTACCTGAGGGTTACTGACAACCTTTCTTCAGCTGAGATTGCATTCCGCCATCTAGTATTATTGTGTACAATTAGAGGTCCAACAATTATCAATAATTTATCAAATGTTTCAATATTCATTCTATAATAGCCTAAGATTTTTTCCGAATATAGTCAATTAGTTAAGAGTAGTAAGTTCATTGTGTTTCAAACTAAAGAAACCTTTGAGATATCTCTCAGCAGTGAAAGGATGAATCCAGTATTGATGAGCTCTTTTTTTTCCTCCTTTTCTGAAGGAGCACGGCAAGATAAACCACTTCTATGAAATCCATGTCGAAAATGAACAATCCAACGACTTTTAAATCACAGTGCGCGCATTTAATTTTCTGCGATATTTTACAGCGCGATTTTAAAATAGTGTCGCAAAACAAAAAATCGTGGTGCGCGCTAGGCCTAACGCTTTCACGTAGCCGCGAGAGCGATTTTTGTTGCCGAGGCGAACGCCCGTCAGTCTTATCTCGGTCCAATACGCGTTACTAACGTCGTAACTGAGATTTTAAGACTTTCTAATTAAGGCGTCACTATCGTTCCCTCGACCCTTTGATTCGACAATACAACAATATATTACTATCAAACATATTCGGTGTGCGTGAATTAAACCCCGATTGGGGTTTCGAGTTTCAAGATTAAGTTTCACGATTCAAGTCTCACGTTCACCGTTGATTGAATTACCGGCTTCCCCGCGGTGGACAGTAGCGGTACAACACACCTAGCCTACACCAGCACCTGGACCTGGCGATCGACGCGCGAGCACTCGTCTTCAGCAGCGGCCAGTGACGCCAGGGGAGTGCTAGACCAGTGAGGAGTGTTAATCGCTGTATAGGCTCTAACCCATCTTATTAGCGACCTTAATCTAACGAGCTATAGAACCAAATAGATCTAGTAACAATTCTATAATTTGTAATAAAGTGGTCAGTCATCGAACAAATTAGAGCATAAAAACTAAAAACCCTTCTGTGTGCTTTAACTGTAAAGAACCTGGTCATCGAGTTGTACAATGCCCAAAACCGATTATTAAATGTGAAAAATGCCAAAAGGTGGGTCATAAAACTGAAGATTGTTATTCAAATAAAAATGCAACCCAAAAAAACAATCAAGACAAACGGGTTATGATGGCAACTACTATTGGATCAGAAGGTTCACAAAATAAATATTACAAAAATGCATTTATTAATAATAATTGTCAGCCAGTTCTATGTTTTGTAGATTTTGGAAGTGAATGCACACTAGTTAGTGATGCGTTGATAAATTATTACAATTTAACTATTGATAGCGGCCTTTTACATATTATTGAAGGGGTAGGTTAAACGGAAATTAAACCTTTAGGTAAATCTAAAATGCTGTCAATAGATGGAGTTGAGGCCCTTATCACGACTATATTGTTGCGTCTAGTTAGTTAAATGTACCTTTATTAGTTGGCCAGAATTTCATCGAGTTACCACACATTTTGGTAATAAAAACAAAACAGATTCCTAAAGATTTTCTTTTTCTTGTGAAGAAATTTTGCCTGGAAGTGAACATGAAGATAATAATAGCATTATAAAATTATTTACTTCTGCGGATGTTTCACTGTCCACTTCATCTGCAGTCAGGTATTACGCTTCGTCTACTGAAGTTACCATTGTGTTTGTTACTACTATTTACTGTAACTACAGGGTGGGCCACGGAGGCGTACGAATTTAAAATCGCTATAGCGTTGGAACGGGGTAAGGGAGCGGAGCGAGGGAGGTGGGGATCTGTAGCTCGGTTCTCGGAAATTTAGTCGCGTTGGAGCACTTCTCGAGTGAATAGCGTGCGTTCTGTGTAAAAAAATATTACAAAAATGCCGATTCGTGCGTTATTGTTCGACGTTTATTTCGCTCTCACTATAGATAGTATGACTTAAAACAGTGTCCGAGTGAAATTTTGATTAGGGCGTGGGTCAGAAAGTTCGAGGCCACCGGTTCGACCCTCAATCAGAAACCTAAGGGTGATCACAATTTACGACGTGATTTCGCCGAAACAATGTTTGAGCGGTGTCGGAGCTTCAAGGTGTGTCGGAGGTCGTTATCGGGCCTCAGACAATCCACGTTTCAAACACCAAAAGCCTTTGCATTCGCCAAAAGTGACAGTTTGGGCGGTTATTTCTGCACACGGGATCATCGGACCCTTTTTCTTTAAGACCAGCGAGGGAATTCCTTGAAAGTAAATACTGAGCGATACATAGCCATGTTACGCAATTTCTTTTTCCCGCGGCTGTCAGAATTTCAAGGGTACAATAGTACGACATGGTTTCCACCAGATGGCGCCACATGCCATACATCTAACGAGAGTTTGGCAGTCATAAAGGGGATGTTTGCTGGAAAACTCGTTTCGCGCCGAGGTGACATTCCATAGCCACCTAGGAGTCGGGAGTTAACCGCACTAGACTTTTTCCTGTGGGGCTATAGGAAAAGTAGAGTCTACAGTAATAATGCCATATATTTGAAATGGAGGGTCCACAGTTTGCTAGTATTGCGCATACTTTTTCTCAAACGCGTTACGTGCGACACACGAAAATCGATCTGAGTTTGCAACTAACTCAAATTTCAGTTCGCCACAAATTTGCGGCTCACTAAATCGGCTGCATATTGTTTGCCTACTGTGGACATAGCCAAGTTTACATAATGTAATGGCCGAACTGGCTGGTAACAAAGCAAAATATTTTTTTTTGGGCTCGACAAGTTATATGGAATTCAGTGCGTAGCATTAAGCCTATTGTGTGGTGAAAAGGAATCTGTAGATAGACTGAGGTAGGCAAAGTAGCGGTACGCATCCTGTTAGCAACCGAGCGTTCCTTCAGTATTCAAGGATATACAGGATGGTCAAAAAATCGTGGATCAAACGCAACCAGAGCGGTTACATGGGGTCATTAGCAGCAAAAAATTGTTCGACGGGAGGTCCTTAAGGTCAACCCCTGCAGAGTTATAATTGATTTTATGTTTTTATGAGAAATTGTCCTTTTTTAACCCCCGACGCAAAAAGAGGGGTGTTATAAGTTTCACGTGTCTGTCTGTCTGTGTGTCTGTCTGTCTGTCTGTCTGTCTGTCTGTGGCACCGTAGCTCGCGAACGGATGAAGCGATTTCAATAAAGTTTTTTTTGTATGAAAGGTGAGTTACGGGCGAGTGTTCTTAGACATGTTTGATGAAAATCGGGTGAGCCGTTTAGAAGTTATGAGGGGTGAAAGTGGGGAAGAATAACCGAATGTCTGCAAATATAATCGAGTGGGGTCTCAAATGAAAGCGCATCACGTGCAATTTAACAAAATCTACATTATAATAAGTATGTACCTATAAAAAGTATAAAATAAAAATTAAATTAAAAATTTAAATAAACCCCCTACACAATAACCATTAAAAAGTAAAAAATAAAAATAAATACTTCGCGTTGGGGGACAGGTAATAAATAAGTGGGAGTGGTCCCCCAACGCGAAGTATTTATTTTTATTTTTTACTTTTTAATGGTTATTGTGTAGGGGGTTTATTTAAATTTTTAATTTAATTTTTATTTACTAAAACTTGATAAAATTCTACACCCTGTATCTTTTTTATAATTTTCAATAGATTGGTACTGATGAGCCCTTTCGTTAGACATGCTATTTATGGTAGTTTATTGCGTGTGTTACAGATAACATTAAGTTTTCCGAAAGACATAATTCTTAAATCAAAACTGGTTATTTACTTCGGACCCCACTGTAAAAAAAAAATTCTCTTCAGACAAGTGACCCTCTATTACAAGTTTTGGCGCATTTAATAGGGATTATAAAAAGGTATTACCGCCCCGCAGCCCCCTTCTGCGATATAACGGCCTCGCAGAAGGAGGCCCGTCAGCCCTCGGGTTAGCGACAACCCAAGGGCGTTGGTGCACCGCAGCGGTCCAGGACTCACAGGGCAACTCTGGGGGCAGAGGAGTCCTTGAAGCCCCAATCCACTGCGGCGCTGGGTGCCGCTCTTCGTCTCACCTCTCCCCGTGGGCCCGCCCGGCATGGGAGGCCCTGGCCGGTATGGCCCCACGGATCATTGAGGCACTCAAGCCCCCTCACCACGACAAGGTGGCAGCACAGTCGAGGGGGTAGGCCTACTAACTTAGCCTAACCGTGATCGTTTTCCGGACTACAGGGTATTTATCGTAGTTTCAGCGCATATATGACCCACTACCGGGTCGGGCCTCCTCTAAGTTCATGTAGGGAAATTAGCCTGAAAGAGATTGCTTTTAGTGATAAGGCCGCCAATTGTATGTGTTTTGTATAATTTCTCCTGTATGCTATGTTTATGTCGCAAATGTGCAATAAAGTGTTATCTATCTATCTAAAGACCCTGTAGTCCGGAAAACGATCACGGTTAGGTTAGCTTAGGTAAGTAGGCCTAACCGAGTATTGTGGTTGGATTAACTCTGGCCTTGCTACGAATGATCGTCCTCGAAAGATATCAGAGCCACGCATAGCCATGTGTAATACCTTTTTAGAATCCCTATTAAATGCGCCAAAACTTGTAATAGAATGTCACTTTCCTGTAGAGTATTTTTTTCACAGTGGGGTCCGAAGTAAGTAACAAGTTCTGATTTAAGAATTATGTCTTTCGGAAAACTTAATGTTATCTGTAACACACCCAATAAACTACCATAAATAGCATGTCTCGCGAAAGGGCTCATCAGTACCAATCCATTGAAAATTATAAAAAAGATACAGGATGTAGATTTTGTAGAATTTTATCAAGTTTTTGTAAAAAAACGACAATTACTCATAAAAACACAAAATCAATTATAACTCTGCAGGGGTTGTCCTTAAGGACCTCCCGTAAAACAATTTTTTGCTGCTGATGACCCCATCTAACCGCTGGTTGCGTTTGATACACGATTTCTCTTAATACATAATAACAAAAGAAAACGACTTTCAACGTCGCAAAAAAATCATATACACGGTGTGGCCTGTAATAGGAGCAATAAATTTAAAAGATGATTCTACAGAGTATACGCAGTTACCTTGATCTTATCTTAATGCTCCAAAGCGATTAAACTCTAGAGATAAAGCCATTCAAAGTTACAATACATAATCAATGTATTTCATGATCGCTAAATTGTCGGTTATCGATCCTTAGATATCTTGATACAGGGCATTTGCTTGAAACGGGGGGCGATGTTTCTTAATATGATAGTATCTACTTAACAATCCATCAAACGAAACTAGTTCTTAACCTAACGCATTAGAAACTACTAATGAGAGCGGTATTCCGTATACCTTTATTAGCACGTTTTCTTTTGACAACAAATCTATTTTAAAAGAAACTTTATTAATCACGCATATTCAACCTTTTTTATTGAACTGATGTTGTTATTTTATTTTGACTTTGTGATGGGATGCAACCTGTTCAGACACACTGGCCCCTTCCCATCTACATGGAACCAACAACAGAGCTGGTGCGGCTTGTGAAGCGGCTGAAAAAGCTAAAGCACACAAATACAGGGGTCTAGGCTCCGAATATGAATTTGTCCCATTCGGTGTCGAGACCCTTGGTCCGTGGGGTCCTAGCGCTATACGCCTTTTTAAGGAAATAGCAAAAAGGTTAGTCGACATCACAGGAGACCGAAGAGCTGGTAGCTACCTCGGACAAAGAATCAGTCTAGCGATTCAAAGGGGGAACGCTGCCAGTATCTTCGGAACCTTGCCTAAAGGGACTCCTTTAAATAATATATTTTAGTATTTAAGTTTTAGGTTAATTGGTATTTTTAGTCTTGTTTTATTACTTAAGTTAGTGTTTATGTAAGTACATATTACTTAAGTTAGTGTTTATGGAATAAATAATTTTTCTTTGTGATTGACAATGTGACTTGACAATCAATGGCCGTCACTGATTTAAAATGGCACGAATTCGCTACGACGACGCTCCCGTATTGTGCGACATGATATTATTGTATGGAGAAGCTAGGAGTAACGCCAATAGAGCCTTAGCATTATATCGAGATCGTTAGGTATCCAAATCGGAGGCAACCAGAAAACGGTCGCGTTATTACAAAAGCAGTGCGAGAGAGGACCGGCCGGTGACAGGCGGCGGGGTGCAGCCTGCTGCACACGGTCCGGGTGCGGCAGTTAACGTTCGCTTAGCACTAGAACAGCGAATTCTACGGCATTTTAGGGAACGTCCAATGACAAGTACCCGAAAGGCAGGTCATGTGTTTGGATTTAATAATAAAACTGTGCACAAGGTGTTAAAAATAGGAAAAAACATCCTAACATTTTTTTTAAAGTTCAGGCCATGCTGCCACGTGATTATCCGGTAAGACTCGCTTATTGTGAGTGCTTTTTAATACGCTTTTATTAGCTTTAGACGTATGTTGGTATGTTAGTATGTAACGGAATCTTTGAACATGATTTTGACCCCCTTCAAAACGTCGGATTAACTCGAAATTTGGCATACTTATTAAGGACATTTTGACCCGTTAAGGTAAAACCACCAATAATTGACACTGCACCAATAGTTGACACTTTGACGAAGAACATTAAATATTAAGAAAACAAAAGGAAGCTAAAGATCGAGATGGTTCTGAGATATAGTATAGACATCTAGCGACACAAATACAAACTAACGTGGCGTCATAAACAACATCGCTAGTTGTTTAGAGCAAGGCGAGAGATAATGTTGGAAAGGTAAGTATTATTTTACAATTTTAACACAATATTAATTAATTCATTATAATTATAAATAAATAAATACTTAAATAAATAAATAAATATCCTTGGACATTTCACACAACGCCATCTCGTCCCAAGCTAAGCAACTTAATGCTTGTGTTATGGTAACGAGATGGATGATAAACTACTTATATACATTTATTTTTTTGTAAATACATACATATTATAGATAGAAATGACACCCAGACTCCGAGCCAGTGCCTCTGGTTTACACAAAGACACTTGCCCGACCCCGGAATCGAACCCGGGACCCGTTGATCCAAAGGCGGCACATCTAACCACTAGACCAACGTGCAACGTAATATGTATTATTTAAAATGTCATACAATAAAAAAATATTATTAACATGGCGTCATGTCATTTACTGGCACTTACAAAAATGAAATTACATAGACTTGAGTACATGGAGGGTGTCAACTAATGGATTTTAACATTATTGGTTAATACTGTTTTATTTATTGTTATTTAACTGCTTATAAGTTAAACTAGTGGCCCGCCCGGCTTCGCCCGTGCAAAGCGGGGGTGGGTTATACATATAAACCTTCCTCTTGAATCACTCTATCTATTAAAACAAACCGCTTCAAAATCCGTTGCGTAGTTTTAAAGATTTAAGCATACATAGGGACGGACAGACGACAGCGACTTTGTTTTATACTATGTAGTGATTACTCTATGAGACCTTCTAAAATAATTGAGAACTTTTTTGTTCAGTAGTTGACAGGAGGTGTCTACTATTGGAGCTAAAAGTGCCAACTACTGAATTATATTTTATTTCGATTTTAGATGCCACCGACAAAAGGAAATTTTAGGAATTATCCAAAAGAGGCTATGGAAGCGGCTGTAGAAGATGTGCGTTCACTTACATAAAACTCCGTATAAAACTGCTGCAAAAAAGTTAACGTGCCAAGGGTTACTTTGAAGTACAAGGTTGAAGGAAAACACCCGTTGGACCGGTAAGAGTTTTAAATAGATCAAGTGAGTGATTTTTACCCTAAATTAGCTGTAAGTACGACAATAAAATAACAGTGTTGTTACTTACTAATTTTATTTTTTCAGAAAAATGGGTCCACCGGTCGTAATGAGTAGAACAGAGGAAAAAACTATCGTAGATTGGATTTTTGGAATGGCCCGTGCGGGATTCCTTGTCACTATGAAGGAGGTTGTCTTTAGTGCAGCGTCTCTTAAAAGAATTAAAAAGACCAAACCCGTTTAATGACCATTGACCAGGAAAATCGTGGATGAAAGGTTCGCATGTCCCAAAACCTTACTAGATCAAGAGCTGTAATATCCAAGGAGCAAATTTTAGATTGGTTTAAGGAGGTAGAGGAATTCTTAGATCAGAGTGAACAAAAAGAAATCTTACAAGATCCAAGAAGGATCTTTAATACAGATGAAACTGCTTTTTTTTCTAAATCCGAATCCGGGTGGTAAGGTACTAGCAAAAAAGGGGGTCAAGACAGTATACGAGCAGTTTAATCCAGATGAGAAAGAATGCCTAACAGTCCTTGTGACAGGTAGCGCATCTGGTGCTGTACCTCCTCCAACAGTTTTGTTTAAGTATAAAAGAAAACTGTGGTAAGTATCCGTGTGGTAGCGGAGTAAGAATACTACCACCCCATATCTTCCCGTGGGTGTCGTAGAAGGCGACTAAGGGACAACAGACGTTGGGCAGCAGCGACGTTCTGTACAAAAACACACCATCCGTACTGCGATCGCCAACCCGCCTGCCAAGCGTGGCGATTATGGCAAACCCCCCCATGAAATGAACACAAATAGAAAAACGGCCCCCAGTCCCCGGCAGCCCCGCTATTCCTTCGGCCACGGTAGCAGCCAAGGTAACGGTGGGGCAGGGGGTGCTAACAATCTCCGGCAGAGATCCGGCTACCATACAAAACGACGGCTGCACCTGGCAACATACAACACACGGACACTGCGGACTGACGAGAAGATCGTAGAACTCGAGGAAGAGTTGAGCAAGTTGCGATGGGATATAGTGGGGTTGTCTGAAGTCCGAAGAGAGGGAGAGGACACGATAACCCTCAAATCCGGCAACTTGCTCTATTTCCGGGAGGGCGACCAACAGTCCCAAGGTGGTGTTGGGTTTATCGTCCACAAGTCCCTTGTGAACAACGTTGTTAAAATCGAGAGTGTGTCGACCAGGGTGGCGTACCTTATACTCAGAATAACCAAGCGTTATTCGCTGAAGGTCATACAGGTATACGCACCGACCTCGGCACACCCAGACGAAGCGGTGGAGACAATGTATGAGGACATTTCCTCGGCCATACATGGCTCTAGAACGCACTACACCGTTGTCATGGGGGATTTTAACGCGAAACTGGGCAAGCGGAGCGGAGATGAGCTGCAAGTGGGGCAATTTGGGTTTGGACACCGGAACCAACGGGGCCAGACTTTGGCTGGTTTTCTGGAGAAGGAGGGACTCTATATGATGAATTCCTTTTACAAAAAACCAGAACAGAGGAAATGGACCTGGTTGAGTCCGGATGGCACCACAAAAAACGAGATAGACTTCATCATGTCGACGGAAAAGCACATATTCAATGATGTCTCCGTGATCAATATGGTCAAAACCGGAAGCGATCATCGCTTAGTACGAGGCACATTGAATATCGACGTTAAGCTCGAAAGGTCGCGCCTGGTGAGGTCTACGCTGCGTCCCGTGCCAGTTCAAATTCAAAACCCGGAAAGCTTCCAGCTCGAACTGCAAAACCGCTTTATAAGCCTAGGCGTTGACGTGGACGATTATAATGACGGGTTCGTGGAGACTGTCCGCAAAGTTGGGTCGAAGTTCTGTGAGACCCAACGCCTGAAAACGGCCAAAAAGCTCTCGGACCTCACCCTAAATCTCATGGACGAGCGACGGAAAATGGTTCTGCAGTCCACAGATGATGCGACGCAGCTTCGGATGCTCAATAGACAGATATCAAAGTCCCTGAAGCGTGATATACGCCGATTCAACACGAATCGTGTTGAAGAGGCTATTGAACGCAACAGGGGCTCCAAGGTTTTTGCCAGGGATCTGTCTATTGGGTAAAGCCAGCTCGTCAGGCTGAAGACTGATGACGGCAGGATCGTCACGTCGAAGTCCGAGATTTTGGGTGAGGTCGAGAGTTTCTATGGACAACTGTACACGTCTACACAGGAACCCGTCATAAATCTAGCAAACGACCCACGAGCTAGATTAACCCGGCACTACACCGAAGACCTACCGGACGTCAGCCTGTGTGAGATCGGGATGGCTCTCGAGCAACTTAAAAACAACAAGGCGGCGGGTGATGACGGAATTACCGCAGAACTTCTGAAGGCGGGTGGAGAACCGATCCTTAGGGCCCTTCAGAAGTTATTCAATTCCGTCATACTCGAAGGACGAACGCCAAAGGCATGGAACAGAAGTGTGGTGGTGCTGTTCTTCAAGAAGGGAGATAACACCTTATTGAAGAACTACAGACCCATCTCACTTCTGAGCCATGTCTACAAGTTGTTCTCGAGGGTCATCACGAATCGACTCGCGTGCAGGCTTGACGATTCCCAGCCTCCCGAACAAGCCGGTTTCCGAAAAGGCTTCAGTACCGTAGACCATATTTTAACGCTACGGCAGGTTATACAGAAGACCGAGGAGTATAACCTGCCCCTTTGTCTGGCGTTCGTGGACTACGAGAAAGCCTTCGATTCGATCGAGACGTGGGCAGTATTGCAGGCTCTCCAGAGGTGCCAAGTCGACTATCGGTACATCGAAGTGTTGAAGTGCTTGTATGAAAACGCCACCATGTCAGTCCGACTCCAGGACCAGACCTCGAAACCGATCCAGTTGCAGCGAGGTGTTAGACAGGGAGACGTTATCTCTCCGAAACTGTTCTCCGCTGCACTGGAAGATGTTTTCAAGGTTCTGGACTGGAAAGGGCTGGGCATTAACGTGAACGGCGAGTACATCACTCTCCTTCGATTCGCTGACGACATAGTCGTAATGGCTGAGACCATGGAGGGCCTCACTACGATGCTCGATGGCCTCTGTGGAGCCTCCGAACGAGTCGGCCTTAAGATGAACATGGAGAAGACGAAGATCATGTCTAATATCCATGTTCAAGCCACTCCTGTTAACATCGGAGGTTCTACCCTCGAAGTTGTTGACCATTACATTTACCTGGGACACACTGTCCAGTTAGGTAAGTCCAACTTCGAGAAAGAGGTCAATCGTCGGATCCAACTCGGCTGGGCAGCGTTCGGGAAGCTGCGACAGATCTTCTCGTCCACAATACCGCAGTGTCTGAAGACAAAAGTCTTCAACCAATGTGTGTTGCCAGTGATGACATATGGAACAGAGACGTGGTCGCTCACTATGGGCTCCATCAGAAGGCTCAAAGTCACTCAAAGGGCAATGGAGAGGGCTATGCTCGGAGTTTCCCTGCGAGATCGAATCAGAAATGAGGAGATACGCAGGAAAACCAGGGTCACCGACATAGCCCACCGGATTGCCAAACTTAAGTGGCAGTGGGCAGGGCACATAGCTCGCAGGACCGACGCCCGATGGGGCAGAAAAGTCCTCGAGTGGCGACCGCGTTCCGGAAGGCGCAGTGCTGGTAGGCCTCCCACACGGTGGACCGACGACCTGGTTAAGATCGCCGGAAAGCAGTGGATGCGGGCGGCCCAGGACCGGCCTTTGTGGAAATCCTTGGGGGAGGCCTATGTCCAGCAGTGGACGTCTTTTGGCTGAAATGATGATGATAAAAGAATTCCACAGGAAATTGCGCAGAATTTCCCTCCAGAATGGGGTCTGGGAAAAACAGATTCTGGTTGGATGACTTGCAAAGCGTTTTTAGAATTTATCGCTGACATTTTCCATCCTTGGCTGGGGAAAGAAAAAATTCCTTTGCCGGTCATTCTTTTCGTGGATCGCACTTGAGTTTACAAGCGGGTCAGTTTTGCGAAATAAATGGGATTATCCTCATTGCCATGTACCCTAATGCAAGACATCTATTACAGCCTATGGATGTTGCGGTTTTTAGGACTCTGAAAGACCATTGGAAAGAAAGGGTACACGAATGGAGATTATCTAATTTGGAAGCTCCAATCTTAAAGAAAAAAGATTTTCCAAAACTTCTGAAAGAAGTTATCGACACTTCACTGAACGCAACAATCTTTGAAAATGGTTTCAGGAAATGTGGGCTATTTCCGTGGAACCCAGAAATTGTCACTGTCCCATTAAACAATGTAGACGATCAACTCACAAATGTTGAGGAACGTAAAAGATTTTTAAAAGAGCTAATGTGTTGGATGAAAAAAATGTGTCACTGTTTGAATTGTGGCAAAATACAAAACTAGAAATAGAAAGTGGTTTGCTAAATGCCTCTATTGTTATCAACGAACCTGCCAAACAAAGCAGTGAAGATATAAATCTGTTATCAACAGAAGCGGGTGGTGTAACGCTGCTCGCTTCTGGTGGGATCAACGAGAGACCAAACCACAGAAGATAACAATCTGCCATCTGAAAACAACACTCCTACGGTTTATGAAGAATCTCCTGGAAATTGTATGAACCTTTGCCAAGCTGAACCTAGAGAAGAACCAGAAAGAAAACGACCTATAAAAGAAAGAATGCCCGCTATAGTTTCGGGACACCTGTGTCAAGAATACTTTAAAAAGAAGTTAGCAAAAAAGGAAGAATTAGAAAAAATAAAAATGGAACGTGTTGCCCAAAGACAAAAGAAGAAAAGGAAATCACAAAAAAAGGGAAGATTCAGAATCGTAAGAAAAAGACTGAAAAAATGGTGCTTCATTTTGACGATAGTTCTGACTCAACTGATGGTATTTCTCTTGACAGTGAAAGTGAGTTTCAAAATGTGAGCGATGGAGAAAACATACAAAAAAACAATCTTAAAAATCCAGTACAGAGAAAGGTAGGAGAGTATGTAGTATTTTCCTACGAAGAACAGTTATTTCCAGGGGCTATGTTATTACTAATGTTTCCAAAAATGCTGCTTCTATTTCGGCAATGCAGAAATGTGGGAGACTTTGGAAATGGCCTCAAAAAGTGGATCAATTGGACTATAAATGGGAATACGTGTTGTACCATATCAATGAGCCACTAAAAATGAGTCGGACGAGAAATGTGTACTCGGTCCCTGAATTAGAATCTTTATGGAAGTTTTGATACAAAACGCTGAATTAGGTACAGGAAAGAGTGGTGAAGTACTCTTCGCTACATTACATTTTTCTTTTTGTCATTACTTCTACTTCTTCTTATCTTCTACTTTCATTAAAATTATTTTTTGTGTATTTTTTATTATAAGCTTACCTGTGTCGACTACTGAAAATAAAAAGTGTCAACTACTTAAGAAATTTGTTTTCACTAGGTGTCAACAACTAGCATAGTACCTTTATTTTATTAAAAAATAACTTATAATTACACATTAGTTTTATTGCTACAATTCTTGTCACATTATGGAAGGGGAATAATTTGCGCAACTTTTACCGATAAGAAGTTCCCTCTAAGATGATTTCATACCAAACTATGTCTATATACATACTAAAATAAATCGTTAAGGTGTCATCTACTGGGTATTTTACCTTACTAGGATAATAATAATCAGGATCAGCGATTTTTGTTTTCCTGAGACGCGGAATGTCTGCGTCAAGACCAATAAAGGAATCTACCAGGCGCGCAGATCACTTATTTCTCGATTACTAAAAAATAAAAAAATAATTTGAATTACAAATAGAGATTTTTTCTCTATTTGTAATTCAAATTATTTTTTCACTGTTGCATATCACTGTTGCATATATATGAAATCATTTTTGATTTCATTGTAAAAAAAAGCGTGGGGTGCATCAATAGTTCTAAATATTTTATGAACAGATATGACTAGAAGGGTTATTTACGGAATAACCCGGCACTTTTTAATATCCTGAAAAGCACACCACGCTTTTTTTTTACAATAAAATCATTTTTTCTGACACTATTTTTAAATCAAATTTATTAAAATTTATTTTCTATTTTTTAGTAAAAGCGTATTTTTTAGTTTTTTTTTAACTATTATTTATTGCAACAGTGCCGCGATCAAAATAATTTTGTGGAAACTCTCATTTGGACGGATGAGTCACTAATAATGGCATGTGGAACAGAACCACATTCACTAATAATGGCATGTGGAACAGAAGAAATACACATTATTGGAGCAGTCATGACCCACGTGTGATGAGACAAACTGCTCATCAGTACTGTAAGGTATTTAGTAATATAAGACGTCACTAGTTTTAGGGAACATCCCTAGACAGTTGAGTGACGGTAACTCTCTATGGTGGATATTGGGGAACCACGTTGTACAAGAATTGATCCTCTGTAATTTTTCCAAGAATAATTGATAAACCAAGTAAATAAAGAATATAACCAACATTGTTACATGGCGCAGTCGGTAGGATCCAATTAAATAAGGAAGAGGAAAAGCTTAACGTACGAAAGCATAGATTATCTTCGTCAGCCTCCGCCATTACTGTTGGCGTCAAGTAATATAAAAGAAAAATTCAGAAAGTTTATACAGAAATTCATGTTCTACTACAAAGCGGCAGGTAAAAGCAGCAAAAATATGACGGAAGAGGAAAGAGTCGCATTGTTATTGCATGTTATGGGTGACGAGGCCATCGAGATAACACGTTTGATATTGGAAAAACGGCAACTATGCAGGACACAATTGACCGATTTGAAAATTATTGTACCCCGTTGAAGAATGAAACTATGTCGAGACATATATTTTTTCAGAGGGAACAAAAAGAATCTGAAACCTTTGGGGAATTTCTCACTGCCTTAAAAACATTTGCAAGTTTCTGTGAGTTTGGCACCCTTAAAGATAGTTTATTTATTTATTTATTTATTTACACTTCTGCACAAAATGTACAAAGGCGGACTTAATGCCTTAGGCATTTTCTGCCAGTCTACCTTGGGTGGTGCAGAGACAAAGAGTGGTAGGTGTAAATTTTATAAATATACCTGTATACTACATATATACTACATACATACACTACGTACATACACTACATACATACACTACATACATACGCTACATACATACATATTTTATTATATTAATTAAAGTCATACAGATAGTTGATGATTCTTTACTTCCATTCCAACTAATTAGTAACCTCTAAATGCTTACGAAGCTTCTGCTTAAAAGTGTCACGGCTGTTGACCATCCTGATTTCTGGAGGTAGCGCATTCCACAGAATGATGGATTGCACGAAAAAGGAACGGTGTAAAAAGTCGGAAGAGTGAACAGGACATTGAAGTTGCCGGTTTAATGTGGAGCGCAGGTTCTTGTTATGACTGGAAGAGGAATATTGGAAGTGACAGGAAAGGTAGCTGGGAGGATTAGGAGAAAAAAGGATGGAGTAGAGAGTCGTCAACGCTCGTAACTCACGACGCTGTCGAATGGGCAACCATTTTAGTTGGGATCTCGACACTGAAATATGGTCGTACTTGCGAAGGTTGAATACAAATCGAATGCAGTTATTGAGAAGACGGTCAATTTTATCGAGGAGATCTGCATTCAGGTCAAAGTAGCACACATCACCATAGTCAATAATGGGGAAAATCAAGGTCTGCACAAGCATCACTTTGGTGCTGGGTGGAAACAGGTTTTTGAACCGGTAAAGGAACCGTAACATACCGGTGACTTTCTGGCAAATGCTGGCAACTTGAGGACGCCAGCTGAGAGTACTGTCGATATGTATGTCAAGGTCCTTAACCGACGAGCTGAAGGGTATAATAGTGCCCTTTAGCTCGTAGTAGGGTATAGTATAATAGGGTATAATAGTTTAATACGGGATCAAATAATAAGGGGCATTCAAAATATGAAACTAAAGGAGAGGTTGCTCAAGGAGCCTGGTTTAGATATGAAACGGTGTGTGGACTTATGCAAAGCGGCAGAAACTGCTTCAAACAACCTTAAGAGCTTGACCGAAAGCAGAGTAAACCGAGTGCAACAGCAGCAATCGCAACAAAAAACAATAGGCAGGAAAAAAGAAAGCAGGACATAGATAAAACATATAAGAAGAAAACCTGTACTAGGTGTGGATATGAACATGGCTTTAAATGCCTAGCATATGGACAAAGGTGTGCAAAATGTAAGAAAATGGGTCACTATGCAAAGTTGTGTATGTCAGTGAAAATGATAAGTAAACAAGAGGCCAGTGAAGAAAATGAAAGTTTTGTGTTGGGATCAATAAATGTAAACGAAATAAAGGAATGGAGAGGCAATGGAGAGGGCTATGCTCGGAGTTTCCCTGCGAGATCGAATCAGAAATGAGGAGATACGCAGGAAAACCAGATTTAGCAAAAATATTCATCTCTATATATAAAAATGAATAGCTGTTCGTTAATCTCGCTAAAACTCGAAAACAGCTGGAGCGATTTGGCTAATTTTGGTCTTGAAATATTCGTGTGAGTCCAGGGAAGGTTTAAGAGTCTAGAGAAAACATTGATATTGTAAGTAAAATAATAAAAACAACAATTTTATTTTCCCATACAAACTGTTACCTGTCAAACATTTGACGTTCGTCCCGACGGTTCGCCATTTTTGGCATAATTACTTTTTTTCTTTTTTAATTACATTAAATAAGGGATTGGAATCGATAAGGCGGTATATTAATTTATTACTAATTATTCCAATTCGAATTCAATATTCATAGTTCAGACAGGACAACGTCTGTCGGGTCAGCTAGTAGTGTATAAATTTATTTTGTTTTTTTTTGATAAAGGAAAAATATTATTATTACAGTAGAATTGGACATTTGTTTTTTTTTTAAATACGTTGCCTCACACTAGGAATTTCTCCTGTGTCGTGGGTACAGTTTACAAACACACATGTCACGTGCACGCACACCCAGATCCCGAAACAACTATTTGTAGATCATACAAATATTTGTTCCGTGCGGGGATCGAACCCGCGACACGCAGCGCAGCAGTCGACCACTCCACCAACCGTGCTAAACGTGGCGTCACCTTTTATTTACATTTGCACTTAAATTATGAGATTTGATTGATATGACTGCAGCTGATCCACTGGTGTGAGCAGCGACCTCGCATACACGACTACGCTAAGTGTCGTGATTCGATTCCCACGCGAAGCAATACTTTTGAGTGATTCGCAAATCATAACGGTTTGGAATCTGGATGTTAGTTGTGTCCGTCAGTTGCTTTGTTTTTTTAATAAAGTTAACTAGTTCTGAGAGAGTATATACCACTTCCTTTTTAGAAAATCGTCTCAGGTATACGCGACGGAGTGGCGTCGTCGTCAAATAAGGAAAGTAAGGATGCCGTCATACTGAGTAAGTAACTATCAATTAATATTAGACTTTAATTAATATTTACCTATAACATAGAACTATTTTTTAGCACACATATCAAAATCGCTTTCTCACTTTGCTAGCGATTTGTAAGTATAACCAACGCTTAGAAATGGAATCTATAAATATGACTGCAATTAATAATCTCATTTTACTTAGCACACGTCCCGAGTACTTTCAACTTTTTTCTTAAACAATATTATTGTGAAAAATAGAATAACAAGTATGTACGTATAACTTCACAATTATTATTTATTTCGAATAATGATATATAATATCTAATATTAAATTTAAATTATGAGTGAAATTTTATTCATGGTGTTCTTAATTTTAGGTCGATCAATCCATTTGATTCTGACTGTGAAATACCAGCATCTCATTTAACACCGTCGGTTGAGAAAAAAAAGCCGGGGAAAAAGGTTGGCGGCAAAACAAATAAACCAAAGAAAATTACCAGCGCTCCCGTAGTAAAGTCGAGATTTTTCGGGTCTGACACGGAGGTAGATGGTGATATACAAACGCCATCGACATCGATCAAAAAAAGGAAGCTGTCGGATTCAGAGGTATGCTATAGTCTTTTTATTTGTAAATATTCCCCTTTTTAATTTTCCATTATATTTTTTAGATATTAGTTCACATACCTACCGATAGATATTCTGAATACGATTCCCGGTTCAGTTAAAAATTGTGAATACCTATAGGGGAGACCGGGGCTTCAATTAACAGAGGTAAGTATTAACAAGCAAATTTCTCCATAACTATACACACTACACCTCCAGTGCGTGTCTCAATTTGACAACTCCATCGCGCCGCATGCCACAGCCTACGGTTAGTTGCGCTCTGTGCGTCATGTGAGTGAGTTGTGTGCCGGTCGATATTTTTAATCAGGTAACGATCTTTTTGTAGTTCACGATTTTTTGATTTGCACAATAATTGTAAAGTGTTATGATTATGTTTTTTTTTCCTAAAAGCATATTTCATACTTAACAATTCTAAGTTACTTACTTACTTTCTTAGTTAATTACTATTGACCAATATTTTATTGTTATTTAATACTTAAGTGTACCTTTGGGGCTAGAATTAACTTGTTAATACCTACCCCAGATGTGGAGGCTAGTATTAACAGAGTAGCTGAATGTTTGTGAATGACTATTTTATATGTTTCTTCTTTATGCCAGCATGAGAACTTATAAACGGACAACTACGCGTGGCACCACATCAATAGAGGTCTACGAGCTGGCTGCGCTAGAGATTATTGAGAAGAAAAGAAATTACAGGGATGTCGCAAAGGAATTTGAGCTCTGCTACGTTTCTCTTTTTAATTATGTGAAAAAGAAAAAAACGGGGGCCCCAGTAGAATTGGGTTACGAAAAAACCCGGTTAGTCTTCAGTGCTGAACAAGAAGCAATCATAACAGAGTATTTATTAAAGTGTGCTAATATTTATTTTGGGTTGCTGCCCACTGAAGTAAAAAAATAGCATATCAATGTGCTATGTTTTACAATATTGAGAAGGTCCCAGAATCCTGGAAAACTAATGAGATGGCGGGCAATGATTGGTTTACGGGTTTTATGAAGAGAAATCCGAGGTTATCGATACGAAGCCCTGAAGCTACCAGTCCATCTGTTTTTTGAAAAGTACAGATCGGTACTAGAAAGATTCGGCTTTCAACCATCACGGATTTGGAACATGGA
This sequence comes from Clostera curtula, assembly GCA_905475355.2. Classification (NCBI taxonomy): domain Eukaryota; kingdom Metazoa; phylum Arthropoda; class Insecta; order Lepidoptera; family Notodontidae; genus Clostera; species Clostera curtula. The sequence goes on along the minus strand of FR997805.1, from coordinate 7,063,691 downwards.
TGAGACTGGCGGGTAGGTACTTATTTTATTCGCATATCAATTCTTCTTATTTTTATTCATATACCTACCTACCTATATTTTTAGTAGGTATTTCCATAAATTTTGTATTTTAACTAGGTAGCTATATATTTTATCCTTTTTTATAGGAATCACAACTGTACAAAAGCCGAAGGAAATTGTAGCAGGAAAAGGCATAAAGCAGGTCGGTGCTGTGACATCTGGCGAAAGAGGTGTACTGGTTACACTTGCAGTGGCAACAAATGCTGTTGGCAACTCCATACCTTGGTATGTTTATTTTCCCTCGTCTGCGATATAAAAATATGTTTATAAGAAATGGGCCACCAGAATCTATAGGCGCTGGCAACCAATCGGGATGGATGACTCAAAAGGAGTTTGTAAAATGGATGGATCATTTTATTCATCATGTGAAGCCCTCAAAACAGGATCCCGTTTTACTCTTACTGGATAACCATACCTCGCATGTTAATGTGGAAGTGGTTAACAAGGCAAAGAATAACAACATTGTTTTGTTGTCATTTCCACCGCATTGTTCACATCACTTACAGCCCCTTGATGTCGGGGTTTATGGGCCATTCAAAAATTATATGAACAGAGCACAAACTTCTTGGATGGCCAGTAACCCGGGAAAAGTAATGTCCATATATGACCTCCCTGGAATTGTTAAAGAAGCGCTACCGTTGGCTTTAAACCCTACGAATATAATAAATGCTTTTAAAAAGTCTGGCATCTGGCCGTGCAACGAAGATATTTTTCAAGAATCTGACGTTGCGCCTTCTTTTGTCACGGACCGCCCTGACCCCGGCGATCAAAATCAGTCACTAATCCCTGAACCAACTGTTGATAATGATGACGTTAATATTAATGATCTGTCACTAATTTTGGAAAACCCTGAAGTTTTAGACGATGTGACAAATTTAGATATTAGCGTGACTGATGTTATATCGCAAATGTCTTGTGAACCAATAGCTGGACCGTCAGGCATGCAGAAAGGTGCTAGTCATTTTGCAGTTGAAACCATAAGACTGCTACCAAAAGTTCTACCACGAATTACTGATGTTATATCGCAAATGTCTTGTGAACCTGTAGCTGGACATGCCTGACGATGCAGAAAGGAGCTAGTGATTTTGCAGTTGAAACCATAAGACCTCTACCAAAAGCTCCACCAAGAATTACGTCAAATAGAAAACGCGCTAAAATGTCTGCTATTCTTGCCGATACTCCGGAAAAAAATGCTCTAGAAGAAGAACATAATATTAGAGAAATGAAAAAGAGGAAAATCACACCAAAACACCAGAATAAAGAAAACAAAAAAGATAAGGGAAAAGGTAAAGGAAAGGCTAAAGTAAATGTTAATAAAGACGAAAAAGGCTCAAAGTCACCCAAAGGGCAATGGAGAGGGCTATGCTCGGAGTTTCCCTGCGAGATCGAATCAGAAATGAGGAGATACGCAGGAAAACCAGGGTCACCGACATAGCCCACCGGATTGCCAAACTTAAGTGGCAGTGGGCAGGGCACATAGCTCGCAGGACCGACGCCCGATGGGGCAGAAAAGTCCTCGAGTGGCGACCGCGTTCCGGAAGGCGCAGTGCTGGTAGGCCTCCCACACGGTGGACCAACGACCTGGTTAAGGTCGCCGGAAAGCAGTGGATGCGGGCGGCCCAGGACCGGCCTTTGTGGAAATCCTTGAGGGAGGCCTATGTCCAGCAGTGGACATCTTTCGGCTGAAATGATGATGATGATATACGGTGTTTAAGTCTAAAGACGATAATAATTAAGTTGAAGGTGTTTATTAAAGACTCATTACCTAGCTTTTAAAATAAAAAAATGTGCCATTTGCTACCTCATCGTATGATGTTGTTTAAGTCATATGTCTAATTATGTTTAAATATAAAAAATATGTCATGTTCAGATTGGCAAATTTATCCTTTCCAGGTCAGCTAGTATATAATAAACACGATATATTAAAATACTTAAAAACACTAAAGACTAAGAACAAACATTTACAGGAAATGATGGCTTCACGTTATGATCGTTTTATTTTATTTTATTCCCAACGTTTCAGACACTTTGCAGTGTCCGTGGTCGCGGGACGACTGAATGGCAGTTGTCGCTGCGGGCTTTTATATACTGGTGAGACACTAATGAGCTCTCATTCTATTGGTGGTGACGCACTATTATGCCCGTGAGTCATGTTGTTTGTCACGTACGTAACGTACGTACGTACGTACGTACGTAACGGTACGTAACGCTGAACATATCTATATAATATAACGTGCTCGGTTGATACAGAAGTCGCTCACAGTATCTCGCGGTCTTGCAGTTTTGTGTCGGGCTTGGGATTTGATTAATTTTATAACCGGGTCCCAAGCAGGTGGTACTTGCCAACCGTCTTCTCTATTGAAGTTTGGATGTTTCCTGATCTCAATAGCCTCGCGGAGCATTCTTGGTAAGTACAGGTTTTCCTTTGCCAGTATTTGAGGCCAGTCGAAGTGAATACGAAGTGAAGTGAACCACTATATTATAAATAATGTCATGTTTAAGACTGATAAATAGTTATTTTAGAGAGATTTTACTTTGTTACGTTGAAATATTTAAGATTATTTTGAGATTTCGTTTATGTTCCGATATTTTGTGATTTTGTTATTGTGAGTTTATAAGAATACGAGTACCATGCAAGGCTGTATTAATAATACTTCCTACATATATTTATTTTTCTTTATATTAGTCAGCGACGACTTGGTTGATAGGTTATCACAAGCTAAAACCTTTAGAGTACTCGATTTAAAAAAGGGATGTTTTTATTTCAAAAACGGGATTCGATTCCGTATACTTCATTTGTAACACACGATGGGCAGTTTGAGTTTCTTCAAGCACCATTCGGTCTTTCAATCTGTCCAAAATATTTCATGACGTTTGTGAATGTAATTTTCCAGGAAGCTAAGAAGATAATGATGATTTTTATCGATGACATTATCATTCCAGCTGAAAATGAGAAGCAGGCGTTGCAGCGGCTAAAACAAGTTCTAGATATAGCTGCTCAATATGGGCTGAGGATCAATTGGAAGAAAGCATAGATACAGCTAGAGATAGAGTATTTGGGTCATGTTATTAAGAATGGTGAGGTACGCCCAACTTCAGAAAAAACTGAGGCAGTTGTCAAGTTCCCAGAACCAAAAACAAGTAAGCAACTAAAAAGTTTTCTAGGACTGACTTCTTATTTTAGAAAATACATTGAGTATTATGCTGTCATAGCAAAGCCACTTAATGATTTGCTGAAGAAAGACGTAGACTTTATTTTTGATACATAGCAACAAGTAGCATTTAACGTTTTAAAACAGAAGTTATCTACAGGCCCTGTCTTAAAAATATTTGATCATAATTTAAAGACTGAGTTGCATACTGAGGCTTCGAGCATTGCAATATCAGCTGTCCTTATGCAGTATCACCCTAATAGTGGGCTACATCCAGTCCAGTATCTAAGCCGTAAAACCAATGAAGCACAAAACAAGTACTCAAGTTATGAACTGGAGGCACTAGCAATTATAGAAGGAATTAAAAAGTTTCGCCATTACTTGTATGGTAAACATTTTAAGTTAATAACAGATTGTAAAGCTTTTCAGCTTTTAATGAAGAAGGACCTTACAGCCAAAGTAGCGAGATGGGTTCTTATGCTAAATGAGTATGACTTCCAGGTGGAACACAGAGCCGGACAGAAAATGCCACATGCCGATGCTCTCAGCCGAAATCCATACATAGCCATAGTAGTAACACCCTTAAACAATCAGATTAAGCAGGCGCAGGACCAAGACGAGGGTGCAATAGCAATTAAGGAGATTTTAAAAGAAAAGTCATAGAAGGATTATTTGTTGGATAATGACATACTTTATAAAGGACCTAAAAGGTTATTGGTTATACCTAAAAACTTAGAAAGAGAGATAATGATAAGAGTCCATGGTAATGGGCATTTCTCGAAGAAAAAGATGAAGGAGTTAATATGCCAAGATTATTACATAAAGGACATAGACAGAAAACTTGAAGAATTTGTGATAGCTTGTATACCCTGTCTGTTGGCTACCAGGAAGGAAGGTAAACAGGAAGGGTCCTTGAATCCCATTGAAAAGGAAAGTATCCCATTAGATACTTTACATCTAGACCATGTAGGGCCACTGACTGGAACACGGAAACAGTACAATTACATCCTTACTGTAATTGACGCCTTCACAAAGTTTGTTTGATTGTTCCCTACTAAGAGTACATCCAGTGTAGAGACACTAAATAAGTTGAAAATACATCAGCAGACTTTCGTAAATCCAAGAAGAATAATTACAGACAGAGGTACAGCCTTTACTAGCCATGAATTTAAAGATTATTGTAAAGAGGAAGATGTTTGTATTTGTAGTGGAGTATCGATATGTAAGTAGGTACTCTATGCGCAACATATGCCTTGTAAATAACAAAACATAGATTCATTTATTGTACAAGTCCCAAGATAATAATATTTACGTTTGTGGTTTCATTTTACGCTTTGGGTATTAGTTTACATTAATTACTCAGAACTCAGCGAATAGGCAACATAACAACACCAAGTTGGTTGTATCTGGGAATTCCCGAGAAAAATTTGTCAATTTATTGAATAATTTCTATTATGGACTTTATTCGAATGATGACTGGGTCAACTTTGATTTGAATTGGAAAGGTTTGTTTGTGTTTGTTTCTTTTGCATCCACAAAAATATAAACACAACGTTTAGTTATAGTTCGCGTCGGTACGACGGATGTTTCACACATTTTAATATATTAATTTTGTAAAAAGAATATGCCTGCCTACATCACAGTACACCCAAAAGTTCCGTGAATGTTAGTTATGTAACGATCTGGTGAACCAACAGTCTTGGTTACTATAAAATAAATATATAAATACATATATATGTCGTGGATAACGATATCGTTTTATTAAGTTTCTCAATTGATTGTTAACACAGTAGTGCGGCAAACGCGGTGACGTCAGTTGTTTTGCAATGGCGGCACGTGGACAGAGTCGTAATGGAAAGTGAGGTTGGCTCGATCAGTCAGTCGACGTTGGGACACGGACCGAGACACTTCTCCGTTGCGAACCTGTCGGTTTGTCTATCTAAGTGTGTTAACTGAACATTGTTATTGATACTGTGGTTAATATTGTGAATTATAAAGTTACAAGTAATAAACCTCGTACCAAGTCAAGATGATGACGACTCTATCGCTCAGCCGTCGCTATCTCCGACATCAGAAGTGGGATGGAAGCTCCGCGCTTCGTGTAACGCTGTTATAGTACATTGGAAGCTCCGCGCTTCGTGTAACGCTGTTATAGTGCATTGGAAGCTCCGCGCTTCGTGTAACGCTGTTATAGTGCATTGGAAGCTCCGCGCTTCGTGTAACGCTGTTATAATGCATTGGAAGCTCCGCGCTTCGTGTAACGCTGTTATAATGCATTGGAAGCTCCGCGCTTCGTGTAACGCTGTTATAGTGCATTGGAAGCTCCGCGCTTCGTGTAACGCTGTTATAGTGCATTGGAAGCTCCGCGCTTCGTGTAACGCTGTTATAGTGCATTGGAAGCTCCGCGCTTCGTGTAACGCTGTTATAGTGCATTGGAAGCTCCGCGCTTCGTGTAACACTGCTATAGTGTATTGGAAGCTCCGCGCTTCACGTAGCTCCGTTGCTGTACGTCGGAACTCCGTGTTTTGTGTAGCCCGTACTGTTACGTCGGGAGCTACGCGCTTCGCGTACAGTTGACCATTGAAAGCTTGGCGCTTTGTGACTCGGGGCACCCCGATAACCGTACGAGTTTTTCCTTTTATTACGTTTCACACACAACGACAATGAAAGACGCGCGAGAACGCGCTGACTGTCAGGATGGTCGTGTGGCGTATTGAGTTAACGTTTTAGTACTACTAGCGCCATCTATGCCGCCTCCGTGGCATTACTCGCGGATGGCGCTGCGCATAGATTCTGAAGAGCTGTGACATATCGAACGAAGGAACGAGTAAATGGATGGTTTCGCTCGCGAATGAAGTGAGTCAGTGGTTCGGTCATCGCAGGAGTGGATGAATGTTCTATTCATTCTGCCCTGGAACACCGACAGCACCGCACGTGTGCATCTTAGGTGGGCCTTGGTGCAGGCCTTTGATTTTCAAATCAGTTATCGTGAGGGACGTCGTATGGCTCGAGCTCGTAAGATCATCTGTTACCACTCGACATTTCCAACATGCGCTCAGGTGTCCTACATCGCAAGGTACAGAGAAATAATCGGACCCGGTGTCTTCCAATTGTTCCCCGGGCCTTCCGCTGGTCAGTAATTAACCACATGCACGAATCACGTATGCACCTTGAATTTAAGAAGACTCTTGAAAGGGTTGATCACTATTGGTTCGAGCACATGGCTAAGTGCGTTCGGGACTTCATCCAATTCCTAACATAAGTATCCCGTGGCATACTGTGCACGTTGACTTAACTGGCAAATTAAGTGGAAAAAGCGATTGCAAGGAGTACGTCATAGTTTTAATTGATGCGGTCACAAAATTTGTTCCCTTATATCATACCCTGAGAATAGATTTGGCTAGAACAATTAAATCCCTTAAATCAAGCGTCTTTAGTTGGAGCTCCAGTTAGTTATTGCAGATCTGGGACGATGCTTTGCCAACAAAGAATTCAAAGTTTTTTTTGTCAGTTTCACGGTGTTTCTTTACGTTTGATAGCTAGTCAAGTCGCGCTAATTGCCAAGTAGAAAGAACAATGAGCGCGTTAAAAAATATGCTGACCGCGGTAGAAGCGTCTGATAGGTCCCGGCATGAAGCGTTAGAAGACGTGCAATTAGTTTTGAATTCCTCTGTCCACCGTGTAATACAAGCGAGTCCACTCGAGTTTCTGATAGGACGTTTAGCTAGACCATTTAACCTATTAACTTTGAATGATTCCGGACCGGCAGTAGACATTAGTAAGACAAGAGAGCAAGCGGCCACGTACATAGAAAAGAGTGCCAGTTACGAAAAAGTAAAATTTGATAAAACTACAAGTTAAAGTGGTAAAGTTTGATGTTGGTAATTTAGTTTAAATTCAGAACGAAGAGAAACCCAACTAAATTAGACACGAAATACAAGGGACCTTTAAAAAAAAATGTGGAGTTACTTGATGGTGATCGTTATTTGCTGAAATCTTTGACCGGTAATAGAACATAAAAATACGCTCACGACTGTATAAGGAGGATTCCTCTAAGCAGTGTGTCCGTTGAGTTAAATTTGTCTGATGAAGATGGTGAGGAGGATGCCTCCAACAGTAAATAAGAACACATACCTTGGCTAGGTCGCACTACACGCACTAGTCTGTAGTCGTAACTGCAACTCTCAGAGTTGTACAGAGCGCGATGGGCAGCTAGTGGTGTGGCGGGGACCCGGGTTTCGAGAGAGACTATTTGTATGGTCCTGTGTGGCCTGGGAGTCGTGGACTCCAGTTAAAGTGTTGGTCGTATCGCTTGGAGCGATGTCGATATGGGTGACACGTGAATTGTCACTAGCTGCTGGGACAGTTGGGCCATGTGTTGTGTACTTATTGTCTTAAACTTACTGTTTTAAAGTATCAGTATTGAGATTTAAAGATTATGGGCTTAGAGGAACCTTTCGTGTTAAAGTTGTTGAAATTATTTGTATGCTAACGTGATCTCTGTTAATTTGATTCTTAAGATACGATTACGGACCATTAGCATCAGGTTGGCCGATCGTGAAAATATGCCTCAGTTGGTTATTTTGTTACAAGTACACACGAGGACGTGTGCTTCGTCAGAATGGCCGTGTCGTGGATAACGATATCGTTTTATTAAGTTTCTCAATTGATTGTTAACACAGTAGTGCGGCAAACGCGGTGACGTCAGTTGTTTTGCAATGGCGGCACGTGGACAGAGTCGTAATGGAAAGTGAGGTTGGCTCGATCAGTCAGTCGACGTTGGGACACGGACCGAGACACTTCTCCGTTGCGAACCTGTCGGTTTGTCTATCTAAGTGTGTTAACTGAACATTGTTATTGATACTGTGGTTAATATTGTGAATTATAAAGTTACAAGTAATAAACCTCGTACCAAGTCAAGATGATGACGACTCTATCGCTCAGCCGTCGCTATCTCCGACATATATTAATATAAATCTAACTAAATAACACTATCTGGTCACCATGATCCTGGTCACGGCACCAAATTGTAACGAGTGAGGTGAACCTTCCGTGGTTCGCCCTTTTTTTATTTAAGTTATTTACTCCGCTCCGCGAGTCTACAGTCCAGATAGAAATGTACGTGAAAATGAAATTGAGAATTGCCCCAATAGCTCAGCCGTTTTACATCAAAGTCTCGATACCACTATGGACAATATTTTTTCTAATGTGGAAGCCATTCAGCCAGTCAGTCCAAGCATTTTGCTTAAAGATAATAGTTCAGATAATAATATCATAGAACCATCCGAAGAAGATAACATCCCAACCGGAAATCCTTACGTACAAAAGACTTTTACTACACTGCAAAATTTTTGATGTAATAGCTAAAATTACCACTGGTTCACAAAGTCCATCCGCAGAGAAGAGCCAGTAAGAAACTCTGCAGTTACTTCTACTCAGGGGTATATTATTGAAAGATCTGACTTTCAAAACTTATAAGTAATGCAACTCTATAGCAAATTCAAAATCTATTACTCCAATAAAAGAGAGAGGGCTCAACTCGTTGTACTACCAAATGAAGATATATATTTGTTAGTTTTGTCATATAATGTACAATGAATTGCTCAAATGATGATGATGTTGTATTTCATGCTAGAGTCAAAGCCTCCTCGCTTTGACTCTAGCATGAAATACAACAGACTACTGCATTGATTATGGTTACATTTATTATGGTTATACACGCGACACAGTTTGTACCAGACAACGGCAAATAGAATGTCGTCTTCAAGGATCAAGGAAGAAGCCGAGTGAGTTCTTTTCAATCCTTAATATTAATCCCATGACTTTTATTATTAATATTTAAAACATTCTTAGTTTGTGTTAAAATAATTTAGTACACTCCATATCTGGCAATGTTTTTATTATTAAAAATCATGTTAGATATTTTAACTTTACACTGGTAACATTCATTGTCTTCTGTCACCGCGTCTAACTTAAGCGTCATGTACCACGACTATTTATAAGTATATTATTTGTTTAATCTCAACAATAAAAGTATATTCGGCCCAAGTATCGTATTTTAATCCACTACGCATCACTCTCACCAAAAGGTTATCAGCCTAGCGCTAAAAATAAAGATCAACACCAAATATGCACGTGAGTGATTTCCTTTGTTCTACTACAACGTGTACGACGGGCACAATGGCGGCGGAAAATGGTCATGTGCCTCAGGCCATTCAATCCGCTAATACTTTTGAAAAACTGGAAGGAGTTGCAAATTACAACACGTGGAAGTTCCAAATGAAAATGTCACTTGTTTTGGACGGCCTATGGAATTGTGTGCAGGGCACTGATACAGATTCAAATAAGGATCAACGTGCTCTAGCCCTTATGTCTCGCTGTTAAATCATGCCGCATTGCTGTTATATCATTATATCGGCTAATACATCAAAAGAAGCGTGGAATGCTCTGCCTGTTTTTAAAGATAAGGATCTTTACAGGCGCGTGCTGTTATTGCGCAAACTTCATTGAGCTGACTACACTGACTACAATTCGATGACTGAATATATAGAAGGCATTATGACGTTGGTGCGACGCGTCCAATGTGGGCGCGTCAGCGAAGATGAAGTAGTAGCTGAAATTTTACTTAGTGGTCTACCCGAGGAATATGATGCCCTAGTATCAAACATGGAGTCCTTGTCATCAATAGATGCACTTACTAGTGAAATGGTTCGCTCTAGGCTGCTACAAGAACATTTGGTAAGAAGACTGGCCGTGTTAAGGCGAAGTGCTTCAAACTGAAACGAGATAAAGCTGCCATCAAGCAGAAAACAGAGACAAGTACTCTTTTGGTTTCAGGGTCTGCTTTTGCTGCATCTTTCACTCGCATTATTGGATTGTGGATAGTGGGTGTACATCGCATATGTGTAAAAATAAAGATTTATTTTTGAATTTGGACAGTAACTACAACATTAGTTACTGTAACTAATAATGACCAACTGAGATGTTTTGGTATTGGAAATGATAAACTTGAATTTAAAAATGATACCAAAATTATTGAAAATGTAATGTATGTTCCTGATCTGTCCGCCAATTTATTATCTGTAAGTTGTTAACTAAAAATAATCGCAATGTCGTGTATGACAATTCAAAATGTCATGACTTATGTTCGCAGGTCTCTTCCAATGTTCTGCAGGTGAATGAGCTACAATGTGCTCATGTTCACAGTGCCCAAATGGAATTGTGGCACAAGCGACTTGGCCACTTATGCTTGCCAGGTATGTGTGCACTGCGTGATGGTCTTGTTGTAGGAATTGATTTCCAGTGTGACCATTTGCAAGACTGTAATGTCTGACCATGCTAAACGTGCAGTGCAGTTGTTGGAGTTAATACACTCTGATATTTGTGGGCCAATGTCACAGAGCAGCTGGGGAGGAGCACGTTATTTGGTGACATTCACTGACGATTTTTCAAGAAAGACTTTTACTTACTTGATGGATGACTCATAAGAATCAAGTGATGCAGTCACTGTTGAGCCCCCTACTAGTTTTGAGGCACCTAGTCAGAGTGAGGCATCCAGTGAAAAACCTGCATGTGAAAATCAACAAGTTGTAATTTCTGAGGAAACCTTGGGGCAGGGGGAGCAATGTTTCTCACCTCAAAGTCCTGATTTTGAGTACCAGTCATGCAGTGATGTTGATGACAGTGAGTCTCCGGAGGGACAAATGCCTCCACAGCGATCGGTGAGGAGCACGAGAGGTATTCCACCTACACGCTTTGGAGATTATGAGAAAAGTATTTATGGCCTTAAACAGGCCAGTAGAGTCTGGAATGAAACTGTTCATAATTTGTTAACTAAACATGGCTATAAACAGACCAAATGTGAGCTATGTGTTTATATTAAGAGGACCAAAGATAACAATATGACAATTTTAGCCCTATATGTTGATGATTTTTTATTTTTAGTCATTGTTGTAAGGAAAAATCCTAGATCATTGACATTTTAAGTAATAACTTTAATATTAAGAATTGTTTGGGCATAAGTGTACACAGAGATAGTATCTAAAGGTATAATATTGTTGAGGCAATCTGAGTACATCAAGAAATTGTTGACTAAATTTGGAATGTTAGATGCTAATAGTGTTTCTACACCAATGCAAATTAACAACATACTTGGATTTCATGACAGTTAAATGTAAAAATTCTGATTTAAAAATTAAACTTTATTCAAGTTATCTGATAATTCTTTGTGGTAGCGGAGCTATATCAATATGTAGTGTAAGTGTTAAAATAATTTAGTACATTCCATATCTGGCGATATTTTTATTGTTAAAAATTATGTTAGATATTTTACCTTTACACTGGTAACATTCATTCTCTTCTGTCACCACCTCTAACTTAAGCCTCGTGTACCACGACTATTTATAAGTTTATTCAGTGGCGGATTTACCAGTAGCCTGGAGCCTAGGGCGGCAGTCTAAAAAATTGGTAGTCAAAAAGAGTGGACGTCTAAATAAAGGTCGTCTCAAGAACTGTGGAGGCGGCATAAAAAGCCTACGGGCGGCAAATCTATAAATCCGCCACTGAGTATGTTATTTGTTTAATCTCAACAATAAAATTATAACACTTATTGATTTATAATACCCACATTCTCTTGCTTTCAAATATCTTTCATTATATTGCGCCGATTACATAAAAGTACAATGCCTAGCGAAAGCCTTATGAAATTAATGAAACAAAAAGCAAAGCTTACGCAGTTCTTTAATTACATGGAAATCATAAAATCATACGAATCAATGCCGTGAAATATGCCAACTTTGCCAATCAAGGTATCTTTGCCCTAAATTCAATTTATAAGCAAATCCGCTCACAAAAGAAACAGTTTTAGTTTTATGGCAACATTTATTATTTGGGTGGAAAGTTGATGGAAGTTGGTTCCAAAGTTCGTTTAGTAACCTGTCACAACTGGTCGAGTGTGGTGTTTATTTATTTTCGCGGGCAAATTTCTTAAGGATAGTGTTTGTGGATTGTACCTCATGGCGAAAACACAGCTAAGTGTATTTTACTGTATGTTATTGAATATAAATTGTTGTTGAGTGTTTTAAGTATAGTTTCATTATTCAGGACTTTATAAATCAAAACTGCCGATGGGAAAACTTAACTATTCCGACACATCCGTGCCAATATTGCCCTATATAAAAAAGCACTCAGGGTTGTCACTTTTAGTTGTTTTATAATGCCGGGTCCACACGCTTGGCAAACAATCTCTCTCTCTAGTCGGTCCCTCATGACTGAGGATCGTGGTTACCAGTGGATGGGTTACATTTGGAGTAGATGATGTGCCTCCATCGAGTCCTGTCCATGGCTTCCCTTGCAATACAACAAAGTTTTGAGGAGTGCGTGTCTTTCATTTGATCGGTCCACCTTGTTGGGGATCGACCTCGAGCTCGTTTGCCATCAGTGTTCCCGATTACGATCAGTTTTTCAAGACTTTCGTCTCCTCTTCGCACTATGTGACCGAAATACGAGAGAATTCGTTGATGGCACACTGTAGACAGGCGGGTACTGATTTTTAGGCAAGAGAGTATCGATTGATTGGTGCGTTTTGCGGTCCAGGGTATCCTCATCATGCGTCTCCAGCACCACATCTCCAGAGCATCGATCCTTTGCCTCTCTCGAGCTCGTATCGTCCACGTTTCAACTCCATATAGAAAAATAGGGAATACCAGAGCTCGTACCAGTCGGATCTTAGTGTTAATGGAAATTCCCCTCTTCTTCCATATATTGTTCAGGCGGGTCATAGCATCCTTGGTCATACCGATACGTCTCTTTATCTCGGGAACACAACTTCCATCTCTGTTCACTTGAGCACCCAGATAAATATAATGCTCAACAGTGTCAACGCCCGGAATGATGCTTGTTGGATTATTTAAGTGACCGGCGCGATCAACCACCATAATCTTGGTCTTGCTCTTGTTTATTGTGAGGCCCATTTCGTTACTTTCGAACTCGAGTCTCCGAAACAGTTCTCTCATGTCTTCCAAAGAGGTAGCAAGAAGCACAGTGTCATCGGCATATCTTAAATTCGAAATCCTTTTCCCACCAATCGGAAACCCTTTCTCCCAATCTTCAAGGGTCCTGCGGATAATATGCTCTCCGTATATTTTGAACAGAGCCGGTGACAGAATGCAACCCTGTCGGACTCCTTTTTTTATTTCAAACACATTAGAACAATCGGTGCCGATTCTAACGTAAGAGCGATTATTGCAGTAGAGAGTTCGAATAAGATTGAGCAGAGCCGCAACAAATGGAAAACTTGAAGCAAACCCTTTGTCAACCCGTCTTGGCTGCGTGGCACAGTAGGCTAATTGTTGAAGGATCGCTCTACAGCACCGCGCCGGTCACTTACTATAGAGAAATGTACGATAATAGTGTCCTACGGCTCACAAATTCGTTTCTAAAACAGGTCTGCTCTGATGTCACCGGTGCCCTACGTGGCGGTATGATACAGGACAGGGTTCGGTCACCGGTGACCTACATGGCAGAGAACGTGTTAATAGTGAACGTACAAGCAGCCAAGATATAGAGATCCCTAAATGAAAAATAATTTACTTTCTTTAAGATCTTTATTATATTGTTATAATTTGAAATAAATATATCTTAGCATGAGAAAAGTTATCACGAAATAAATCTGTCTTTTGAAATGTTATGATTTAGTAAGAGTCACTAATTGTAAACACAAATTAAAATAGGGTAGTATTTAATCGCACAACTGTAAATCCAATGTTTTCTATTCAAATATTAGAAATTACCACCAAAAATACTAAATTGCTCACTAAATTTGCTCATCAAATTAAATCAAATTTATTATACTGTTTGATATACACCGTGAAATGGGAATGGATGTTTTCCCGCATGAATGATTTCCTCCCGGTAGTACATGCGATTTATAACAAAAAATAATTTAATTATTAATAAATGTCGGATTTACAATTGTGAAAAACAAAACTCGAAAGCGACGTCCTACCAATAGTAAGGGCAGCGCGCGGCGGGCGCGGCGCGAGGATCATTGCGCTATCAGCTGATACTTAATACCTTCCGTAGTAAGCTGTAGCACGAGGGCTTGTGTTAACGAAACACAAAACATAATTATACCTAAAACTAATACCTAAAAGTTTTGCAATTTTTCCTTCATACTTTAACGGGCTTAGGACCGTCATAAATACTTCATTACCACAGTCTTTCACACGCTAATCAGCCGGTGAAATGTAAAAAAACATCATAAAAATAAACACCTGCAATAGGTGTCGGCATTTTAACAGACGCTATTGTTACAACCACACAAAAGAAACTAACGTGGGAAACAAAAGCCTTTGTTTACTCCCCAGTACTTTTGGGAACCCTGAGCCATAGCCTTCGGTACGGAATGCGATTCTTGAATTCACTCATTAGCGGCGTAACAATACTTTTTACCTTCAACTAACTAAATACGAAACTACTAACAAGTTTAATATCATACAAAAAATTATTTGTATTATTGAAGTATTTATGGCGTATTTAAAAAATTGGAATCAACATATTTACAATGATTTTGATTAACTAACCTACGTACTATGATTTTTTTGCTATTTACAAAGTAATTAATTACACTCACCGGTACCGAAGTAATTGTTCGAAGTGCAACCCATTTCGTTGAATGCACAATTGAGCACGTTTCATTTGATTGTCTTTCAATTTCACTAGTGTCTCTGTCAGTTCTTACGATATTAAAAGCGTCCACTAACGCGTCGCACGTTTAGTGTTCTTCCCGATACACTAGTTTGTTCATCGAGCTCTGGCAAATAAACGGCCAATCGACCTCTGCCCTGTGCATGCGCTGGTGTCCATGATCGAGTAGTCGCTGTGTTGCCGCTACGATTGTCCGGGCCTGTGGGACTTGGGGGTTCAAAATCCCGCGAAGACGGAGCGACTCCAAGTGTTGCGGCTCCGCATAAAGCCGCTGGGCAGCGTGGGAGTCATAATCAGCCCGAGCGTACAATTGCACCATAGCGACGTACTCTAAGTTAGAATATTTGTAGTGCCGATTCATTTTTGCACTCAAACGCCACTACACGAAAACACAACGCGCGTGCGACGACAGTCGCCAATTCGCAACTAACTGAGGCGGCGCGGTTATAGCGGGTATAGGGGGTGGCGAGGGAGGGGAGGCTTTCACCGTGGTCGGCGCCGGTATCTCGTATGTAGATACCTACTTTAATATTATGTTTGGTGATTACTATTGCTTCTCACGCTTTCGAGTTGATGTAATTTATTTTTTTTGATATTTGAAAAAAAAATTTTTATTTTTTTAATTTATCGCTATCAATCGATAGTACTACTAATAGCAAATCGATCTGACGCGGGAAAACAATGGGAAAAAAATCACCGTGTATAAAGCTAAACTGTTTTACTGAATGACACTCTGGTCTAGTGTTCTTGAGGTCAAGGTCAAATGAAATTTCAGTCAATTGACTTTGAGGTCAAGGGGTCAAGTGATTCCGGAGGTAAGATTGACGTGGTTTAAAAAAAAAAACCACGAAGGGGATGGCGGCATTCTTCTAACCTAACCTATCCGAGTCGGGATGCCCGAAGTTCCGAGCTCGTTCCGATCCCTTCGACATCGACTTTTACGACAAACTGTTGGTCGGAGACAGCCCTTCGACATTTACGACAAACTGTTGGTCGGAGACAAAAATCACCCAGATTTAGATTCTAAATCAAACACCAGTTAATGAACTATATTCATACATTATTTGTTATGCAGTTTTAGAGGATGATATTGGAAATTCCGTTGTTAGATAGGTAATTTAGAGTGCAAATTAGTATTTTTGTTATACAGTGAGTAATTTTGTCGTATAGTCTGTTTATCTGTGGTTTCAGCTAGATTTGAATTGCTATAACAATTGCGACTCAGTAAACTGGGTCTAACCCAACAGCTTCGTTCCCTTTGGAGCGATCCAGCAATAAACATTCCACAAGCTGCTATCAACAGATCACTGCCATCGTCCATTTTTAACATTATTTCTATTTGCTGAATTATCGAAGATACACCACCAAAATTATATAACACAATCACACAACCTTTGTCGACACGCGGCAATCACTGACTGCCAAATAAATTTATCATCTCAAGCCGCCGACCAAATTTTCCGACTTGTATTAAGTGAAGCCACCAACTAGACCGCCGACAAAAAGTTGCCGACGTACGTCGGCGGCCCGGCGGGCTCAGTGTGTATTGCACTTTACACAGACTTTAATAAATTTCAGAGTGAAATCGAAACCCTTTCGGAAGACGAAGAGAAAGAGCAAGCTGAAAGGGAGCTATTCGAATCAACTTATTTTTCGGTTACTGCGCTTTTTAACGGTAACCTCAGGTAACCTGCTGCCAGGCAGTTCGGAATCCCACGGTCGACGTTGGATGTACGCGGCGGCTATTCTGTCGAATCCTCTAAAGGATCGGCTACAGGTTTGATGAAAGAAGAAGAAGAACAATTAAGCAGGTGGATTATTGTTATGCCAAGTAGTGGGTTTCCCGTTAATAAAGCGCAGTTATTGGATAGCGTGAGTTTATTGGTAAAAAAGAGGAAGCGAGATAACCCATTTCGTAATGGCAGACCAGGTCGTCATTGGTTTGAAGCTTTTATAAAGCGACACCCTGAAGTAGCGAGAGGCCCAAAATTCGCAAACCCGTGCTTTAGAAAGCGATATAAGAGCATGGTTTAAAGAAGTGGAAGAATATTTTATAAAGACATCTCGAAGAAGCAACTCGAGATCCACGTAGGATTTTTAATTGAGATGAAAGCGCTTTCTTTTTGTCACCGTCTGCTAACAGAGTTCAGGCAAAACGAGCTGCAAAAAACATTTATAACGTTATTCTAAGCGGAGAAAAGCAGTGTGAGACCGTCTTGGTTACGGCTAACGCAGCAGGTGAATAGACGCCTCCGATGGTTTTGTTCAAACTAAAATCAATACCACACAAAATTTCTTAGACTGCACTGAAGGACTAGGGATTAGGACGACAAAAATGTTCTTTCCGGATGCAGTGGCAGCGTATAAGATAATCAGGAAAATAAAATTGGATGGCATCCTAACGCAAGCGTTGACAGGGCATGGTGGATTCTCTGAGTACTTGGCTCGTTTCAAGTGCAAAGGGGATCCATCCTGCCCCTGCGATCACACCACGTCCGAAACGATACAGCACCTCTAGACTGACTGTCCTATGCACGCTAATGACCGACATGACTGGGAAATGAAGACTGAAATGACAATGACTCTGACAAACTTGAAACTAGCGGTCGCAAGTAGGAATAGTAGAAAAGAATTTCTAGATTATGCTGCGAAAATTGTAATAGCACTTTTACAAAGATTTAAGGTACATAGATAGTTAATGTCTTTAAACGTATGTATATATAAACATATAGTATAGGTATCATAGACATAATAAAAAAATGGTATTAACCTAAAAAACCTAAAAATAAGAAAAATAAAATAGTGTAATAATATAACAAAATGTAAGCTAGTTTTAAGAAAAGCACTAAAGAATATAAGAAGTAATAGAATGGCAATTATAGAATAAGAATGAAATAAATTAAGAATGTTAAAAAAGTAAATAAAAAACCCAATAAACAGCAGAGGCGAGATGTGTAATAAAAAAAAACCTTGTCTATACACTGCTTAGACAGAGTTGATATTATTAATTACTTTGTTTTAGTTAAGTTTAAAAAAAAAATTATGTACTGTAGTTTAATTCCGCGTTTTTAATATTTTTCTTGAATTTTTCTTTTATTGAAATCGGATTCCAAAAACTCTACCTGAGAATATTGAATCAGCTTCATTGCTGCTGCTACTGTCCCCAAGGTGTATTATAAATAAGTTTTCCTTTCATGATTGTGGATATGACTTTGTTTTTTTTAAAGTACTTCTATTTCGTAAAAAACTGCAGGTTTATTATCTTTCACCAAACACATTAATTTAGCTTTGGTGTGATATTCTTCAAAATGAATATTATTCTCTTGAAGATTATTCGGAGATGAGCTTTCATTTATTTCGTTTCCGTTTCCTTCGCACTGCACGTCGCTAACTCAGGTTGTGGTGACTTAGTTGTAGCCGCAGGTGATCTCTATTAAGGATTGTTTAGCTGTGGTGTTATATTAAGTATATTATTATCTATGGTTGTCAACTCTTCCAAAAACTATAATGTTCTATGTTCTATCTGTTCCGATTGCTCTGCTGATTAAAATGGTGCCCGTTTATTTTAGTGTTTTATTAACTAAATATATAGTAAAGAATTAATACGCTTCCACTGCGCTAAGTGCAAAAAGATGGCTATGTGCCGTCGATATTAAATATTACTACGAAAGTATATTATGTATACGTGAAGTAATAGAAAAGTTGAGAAATTTACAAGAGGAAAAATATGGCGGATGAAGCGGCGAGAAAAATGCTGCCGCAATTCACAGGCACGAATTTTAGCACATGGATATTTAGAATGAAATGCATTCTGGAAGAGAAAGAGTGCAAAGAAACTATAGAAGATGATATAAAGCCGGAGATCGCAAAATCGGAAGATTTCAGAAAAAGAGATGCGAAAGCCAGAAGCCTAATAGTATACAGCCTAAGCGACAAGTACTTGGAATACGTGAGAGATGCAAAAAGTGCAAGGGAAATGATAGAAAACTTGAAGAAGGTATTTGAGAGGAAGAGTACACTATCTGCATTATACATAAGAAAGAAATTACTAACCTTAAAATGTGATGTCAATATGGAATTGTGTGACCACTTCAACAACTTTGACACATTGATCAGACAATTAGAAGAAACTGGAGGTACAATGGGAGAGCAAGATAAGGTGTGTCATCTATTGTTAACCATGCCTGAAACCTATAACACGACGATTGCTGCTTTGGAAACAACCAATATGGAACTCACAACGGAATATGTCAAAAGTAAATTGTTGGATGCGGAGTTAAAAACTCAGAGTCACCCGGTAGTATCTGAAGATTCCCACAGTTTTTTAACCTGTTTTAAATGTGGTAAAGATGGTCACAAAGCTTACCAGTGTAAGAAACCAGAACGTCCAAACACAAGAGGACGAGGCCACTCAAGAGGAACGAGGAGCAGAGGTAGAGGCTTCAACTCAAGGCCAAATCGAACGCCATCACAGACTGTTGGAATGGCGCAGACTGAAGATGAAGGCAATGTTATGGTGTTTACAGCGTTCAGTGTAAGTGAAGTTCATAATAAAATAAAAGATGATTGTGTTCAATTAATTGTTGACTCAGGAGCTACCGAACATTTGATAATGTCTCAATACTTACCATATATGACTTTAATAACTGATTTAGAAAAGGAAGTTAAAATCTTTGTGGCAAATGGCCAATATTTAAAAAGTAATAAAAGAGGTAAACTAAAATTAAAATATAATAATATTGCAATGGAACTAGAAGGACTAATTGTTTCTGGATTGTCACACAACTTATTATCAGCCAGAAAATTACTAGAGAAAGGGTATAAAGTACAATTTTATAATAATAGTGTATCCATTAATAATTCAATAGGTGAGGTCATAGGGCAAAATAAAAATAGATTATATGTTATAGACACAAAATTAATTGATGAAAAATGTTTAATTACAAAGGATGTATGACATCAAAGGCTAGGTCATGTCAACAGGAAAACATTAAAAATGATGAATCGTCCATATAGTGACAAACCATGCGAGCCATGTATGAAAGGTAAGTCTACTAGGTTACCATTTTATCACACTCGAAAACCACGTTCCCATTATATTGCAGAGTTGATACATACTGACATATCTGGACCGGTGAGTACGCCGACATCTAAAGGTGAGATATATTATCATACAATCATAGATGATTTCACATATTTTTGTGAGGTGTACGTATTAAAAAGGAAAAGCGAAGCAACTGATAGACTTATAGAATATGTCAATAGAATATCTGGACCGGTGAGTATGCCGACATCTAAAGGTGAGATATATTATCATACAATCATAGATGATTTCACATATTTTTGTGAGGTGTACGTATTAAAAAGGAAAAGCGAAGCAACTGATAGACTTATAGAATATGTCAATAGAATGGAACGACAAACAGGAAATAAAGTTAAGAAAATAAGAAGCGATAATGGTGAAAATCAAAATCAAAATGTTTTTTATTCGAATAAATTCTTGCCAATGCTTTCAAATAGTCAAAGATTAAAGAGAAAAAAATGAGTGATGATGAGTTCAAGCTTTATAAATTTTGCAGAGACCAAGGAATTATTCAGCAGTTCACTACACCATATAGTCCACAATCAAATGGGGTTGCAGAACGAATGAATCGCAACATCTACAACAGAGCGAGAACACTGTTGATTGAAACAGAATTACCAAAAATGCTATGGGGTGAAGCAATAAAATGTGCTGTCTATCAAATTAATAGGTGTCCATCTGCTGCTATCAATTTTCAAACACCAGCTGAAAAGATGACTGGAAACAAGGACTTGACAAAACTAAAGGTATTTGGATCAAAAGCTTGGGTACAGGGTGTCTGGCGGCAGATTTACATTTTAAAAATCGAATATTTCAAAAAGTTATAAACGGTGCGGGGGGAGGGTGGTGTCATTAGAACCACTGATCGTGCGGATTTCTCAGTCACGATGTCGCAGTGGTCGGGTGAGCATCGCGCATTCGCTATCGAAGCGTTTTTCAAGAGCCACGATTCTTACGTACTCGCTCGCCGGCAGTTTTGTTCACATTTCAATATTCGACGGATAAGCGATGGACCGAGTGTGAATTTAATTCGTTCGTGGGTGGAGAGGTTCCGCGCAACTGCTTCGGCTATGAACACACCACGGCCAGGGCCTAGTCGATCGTCAAGGACCCCGGAAAACATCGCACTGGTGGAACGGAGTTTACGTGAAAATGCACGACTTTCCATACGGAAAAGGGCAGCTTCACTGGGACTTCCAAGAGCGATTGTTCATGAAATTTTGAAAAAGGACATGAAGTTCCATCCTTTTAAAATTCAAATCATTCAAGAATTAAAAGAAAATGACTTTGTCTCACGCAAATTTTTTTGTGAAACCATGTTGGAGCGTTTTCGCACTGCGAATTCAATTTTTTGGAGTGACGAGGCTCATTTCCATCTAAACGGACACGTTAACAAGCAAAACTGTCGTTACTGGGCTCCAAGAACTCGCAATCCTCGATTGAAACACCAAAAACCATTACATTGCCCAAGGGTAACTGTTTGGTGCGCTTTATCCGCGAGTGGGATAATTGGGCCATTTTTTTTTGAAAATGCACGGGGCCACGCGACTAATGTCAGTGGTGAGAATTATCGACACATGATTTCGAATTTCTTTTTGCCGAGCCTGCGAGCTCATCCATCGTTCTCATCACACACGTGGTTTCAACAGGATGGTGCGACTGCACACACGGCCAGAGCTTCAATGGATTTGTTGCGCGAAAATTTCCCTGAAAAACTGATAAGTCGCTTTGGGGACATCCCGTGGCCACCAAGGTCCCCCGACCTAACCCCAATGGATTTTTTTTTGTGGGGCTACCTCAAAGCGCGAGTCTACACCAACAATCCGCGAACTGTTGTGGACTTAAAAGAAAATATTCGGCGAGAAATCGGCGCGATTGAACCGAGTTTACTGCAGCGTGTGGCGCGGAATACGAGGCTCCGTTTTGAACAGTGTGTGCAACAAGATGGAAGACATTTGAATGACATCATATTTAAAAAATAAAATCCGCATTATGACTCTGTATTTTAACACTTTTATTAAAACTATACGTATAAAGGTATTTATTTTATTTTATTTTGAAAACCTAAATCTGCCACCAGACACCCTGTATTACCAAAACAGGACAAACTACTAGAAAGAGCAAAAGAGATGAGATTTGTAGGATATAGCCTAAATGGATATCGTTTATGGGATTCTGAAACAAATGAGATAATAATATCTAGAGATGTGAGATTTGATGAGACTCAAATAAAATATAAAAAAGAGATGAAGAACCAAGTTCATGGAGAATGGGAAGGACAATTTGAAAATGAGTCAGAGCACTATTAAATTCATTCAGAACCAAATTAACACTAAAGCATCTAAACATATTGAAATAAAATACCATTATATAAAAGATTTAATTTACAAGAAAGTTGTGTCTATTTCATATGTACCTACAAATGAAAACATTTCAGACATATTTACCAAATCATTACCTATTCAAAAACATAACTATTTTTGTATTAAGCTGAATTTGATTTGAAGTACATGTTGTAATGAAGCTGTGTCTATACTAATTTTCGAATATTGTTATTAAGCTGTGTGTATTAATGCTGTCTATGTTTTTGGAACATTGTCTAGTTTAAAATAATTATTGTATTGCATAGATTTATGAGCAAAATAACATAGAATTGTAATAGAGTTATCAGTTAAGTTCTTAGTTTTAATAAGCAATTTAAGAATTTTATTAGGTCAATAATACAGCTATGTAATTATAAATTCTGAAAATTGAGGGGCTGTATTAAGGATTGTTTATCTGTGGTGTTATATTAAGTATATTATTATCTATGGTTGTCAACTCTTCCAAAAACTATAATGTTCTATGTTCTCTCTGTTCCGATTGCTCTGCTGATTAAAATGGTGCCCGTTTATTTTAGTGTTTTATTAACTAAATATATAGTAAAGAATTAATAATCTCATCAGTGACATGGTAATTTATGTAGATTTCTTGCGTATACTATGCAAGCGATTCTCACCGAGAATATCGACCCGAGACACTAATTAGCGATAGTTCACTTAATTATGAACGTTAATTATTAAAACTTAAGGTCTCAATATGGATGTAGTGATTTATTAATAAAGATTTTTAATGAAATGGGCACTGTTCACACGTCTATTCATAACGGGTGCGAGCGAGGAAGGCCATCGGTATATATATTAATAAAATCATCAAATCAGGTAAATATATTAATAGAATCACCGATGCAATTGTTGCATTAGCACTACTTAACTCCTTTGTTATTTCTTCGAAAGGCTTAGTAGAAAGTATTTCAATACATTTCTTCAAGTTGAGCCATTCTTCAGCAGAAAGAATTGGTATATGTGTGCCCGAATACAGTATCAAAGAGTCTTTTAATTGAAATATTCTCTGCATCATGTAATAAGTTGAATTCCACCTAAAACATAATAAAAAAAGAATTTTTTTTTCATGTAAGATGCTAATAAAATATTTATTTCCTATTATTAATTTAAAAAATTGTCATTTAATATATATATATCCCATCTCTTAATGTACCTTCTTCTTGTGTCAAATGGTTTGATTCCTATATTCGGGGCCGCTCACAATGCGCCCGCCATGACGAATTGCTTTCCGATTGGCGCCCTCTGCTTGCGGGTGTGCCTCAAGGTGGCGTTTTATCTCCTCTTCTCTTTTCAATATATATTAACTCTGTCACTCGAGTCATCTCATCACATTTCCATCTATACGCAGACGATTTACAACTATACATACATTTTGCTAAGAGCCACATTGCACATGCCATTTATGCGATGAACCAGGATATGTACCGCATTGGTACATGGGCTAAAAGCTTTGGGCTACAACTGAATCCTGCCAATTCACAGGCTATTATTATAGGCAGTAGATATTTTACTTTGGGTTTAGATTTCACCTCCTTGCCTGCAATCAGTCTGGCTGGGTCTGACATAGCGCACACTACTACTACGGTTAAAAACTTGGGCATATTAATTGATTCCAAATTCCAATTAATCCACGTTCAATTTCGCGGTCATCTGGAAGACAAAGCTAAGCTGGCCTCCAAAAAACTGGGTGTCCTCCACAGAGCGAGGCGGTATTTCACGTCGGCGCATCGCGTCCAATTATATAAGGCGCAAATACGGCCACACATGGAATACTGCTGCCACCTCTGGGCCGGGGCTCCACAGTACCAGCTCCTTCCTTTTGATCGCATCCAACGTCGTGCAGCTCGAATCGTCAATAGCGATAATCCTAATGATCGGCTTGATACTCTAGCCCTGCGAAGAGACGTGGCGTCTCTATGTATTTTCTATCGCATTTATCACGGGGAGTGTTCTGAGGAATTGTTCGATCTTGTCCCTTCCGCTTCTTTCCGCCAAAGATCCACCCGCCAGAAATACCATCAATTTCATCTGGACGAATGGGTGTCCACACCGTGCGTTTTTCAAGAAACTTTTTACCGCGCACAACCTCTGTGTGGAATCAATTACCAGCGGAGGTACTCACGAACCCGTACGACATGGCAACCTTCAAGAAACGAGCCTATTCCTTTCTTAAAGGCCGGCAACGCACTTGCAACCCCTCTGGTGTTGTGGGTGTCCATGGGCGGCGGTGATCACTTACCATCAGGTGACTCGCTTGATCGTTTGCCTCACTCTGACATAAAAAAAAAATTCCAATCTGTCTTGCGTCGATCACGTTAGTAGCGTCAGCAATAAGGTGTTCTATACGTTCCACTCGCTGAAATGTCTCCAAAATTTCCTACCTGTCGAGACTAAAATCCTGGTTTACCTGCGTATCTCCTCATTTCTGATTCGATCTCGCAGGAAAATTCCGAGCATAGCCCTCTCCATTGCCCTTGGGGTGACTTTGAGCCTTCTGATGGAGCCCATAGTGAGCGACCACGTCTCTGTTCCATATTTCATCACTGGCAACACACATTGGTTGCAGACTTTTGTCTTCAGACACTGCGGTATTGTGGACGAGAAGATCTTTCGCAGCTTCCCGAACGCTGCCCAGCCGAGTTGGATCCGACGATTGACCTCTTTCTCGAAGTTGGACTTACCTAACTGGACAGTGTGTCCCAGGTAAATGTAATGGTCAACAACTTCGAGGGTAGAACCTCCGATGTTAACAGGAGTGGCTTGGACATGGATATTAGACATGATCTTCGTCTTCTCCATGTTCATCTTAAGGCCGACTCGTTCGGAGGCTCGACAGAGGCCATCGAGCATCGTATTGAGGCCCTCCATGGTCTCAGCCATTACGACTATGTCGTCAGCGAATCGAAGGTGAGTGATGTATTCGCCGTTCACGTTAATGCCCAGCCCTTTCCAGTCCAGAACCTTGAAAACATCTTCCAGTGCAGCGGAGAACAGTTTCGGAGAGATAACGTCTCCCTGTCTAAAACCTCGCTGCAACTGGATCGGTTTCGAGGTCTGATCCTGGAGTCGGACTGACATGGTGGCGTTTTCATACATGCACTTCAACACTTCGATGTAGCGATAGTCCACTTGGCACCTCTGGAGAGCCTGCAATACTGCCCACGTCTCGATCGAATCGAAGGCTTTCTCGTAGTCCACGAACGCCAGACAAAGGGGCAGATTATACTCCTCGGTCTTCTGTATAACCTGCCGTAGCGTTAAAATATGGTCTACGGTACTGAAGCCTTTTCGGAAACCGGCTTGTTCGGGAGGCTGGGAATTGTCGAGCCTGTATGCGAGACGATTCGTAATGACCCTCGAGAACAACTTGTAGACATGGCTCAGAAGTGAGATGGGTCTGTAGTTCTTCAATAAGGTGTTATCTCCCTTCTTGAAGAACAGTACCACCACACCTCTGTTCCATGCCTTTGGCGTTCGTCCTTCGAGTATAACGGAATTTAATAACGACCTTTCAAGCTTAACATCGATATTCAATGTGCCTCTTACTAAGCGGTGATCGCTACCGGTTTTGACCATATTGATCACGGAGACATCGTTGAATATGTGCTTCTTCGTCGACACGATGAAGTCTATCTCGTTTTTTGTGGTGCCATCCGGACTCAACCAGGTCCATTTCCTCTGTTCTGGTTTTCTGTAGAAGGAATTCATCATATAGAGTCCTTCCTTCTCCAGAAAACCAGCCAAAAGTTGGCCCCGTTGGGTCCGGTGTCCAAACCCAAATTGCCCCACTTGCAGCTCATCTCCGCTCCGCTTGCCTAGTTTCGCGTTAAAATCCCCCATGACAACGGTGTAGTGCGTTCTAGAGCCATGTATGGCCGAGGAAATGTCCTCATACATGATCTCTACCGCATCGTATGTATGTATGTATATATATATGTGTGTGTGTGTGTATGTATATATATATGTGTGTACATAAATAAATATATGTATATATATGTCGGAGAATTAACTATTTAATTAAACCTTTTAATTTGAGCAGCGGGTTCAAGGTACCGATCCTAACTACACTCCTGCATTAACACACCGCACCGCAACCACTGTTTCTATCATAATGCGCGATCCACCGCGATCGCGCTCCTTTTATAAGTTTTTGCCGAACGTCAAAATGGCGCATCGACCCCGCTCGAGGACTACCCTCCGCTCTGACAATGTAAAATAATATAACGTCTTCTTTTAAAAAGATGACAAACTAAATTGAATAGAAAAATCTAACAAATTAAACTAATTAAAATTAAGATTTAACAAAGTATTTTCTAGGCTAATTGATATCGTCTATATGTAACCAGCAATCATCTCCATTCTGACTACTTCCTCCGACACGGCCACCCTGACGTTTCACACGTCCTCGTGTGATGTTGAAGGGTGAGCATCATCATTATCTGTAAAGATACAAACAAATTTCCGGGCAACATGGCTCGGCCACTCCTGACCAAGTAGAATACGGTCCCAAACATTTATGTAGTCTGATATCAAACGTCAAACTCTCAATCCCAACGAGCGTCCAGTCCCTGTGCACCCCCACGCCGTCCACCAAACAGACTCCACACTAACGAAATTGGCACCTCGCCCTTTGCCATCCACTTGGCCACCCCGCCCTTCACAGTTCATTGGGCCACCTCGCCACTCGTTGTCCACTTGGCCACCTCGCCCCTCACATAATTCCCGTTCAAACATCCAGATGGCCACCCCGCCATTTAGACACGTTCACCGCAGGACCGCCAAGATGTTCCGCATATGGCCCACAAGCCACCTTGCCGCTACCACGACCCACCATACCTCAAACATACCGCTCCAGAGAACAGCGCCACCCCATCTCCTCACGCGGGCGTCGCAAGAGGCGACTCCCACTCCCAGAAGGGACCAGACCCGACACGGACCATCCCTCGCACCATAAGTCCCGATGGCCCAGTGGTTCAGCACTCCGACCTCTAGTTCAGAAGCTCTGAGCTCGAACCCCGGCCCAACCAACGACCTTCCGGAAGTTACGTGTGATGAGCATCGATGACCAACAAAGCCGTGCCCCACGCATGACAATAGGTTTCGCCACCTATTATATCCGGGACTCGAAAACCAATCCAGCGTGTCGAGGCACAACTGCCGCTCACCACACCCTCAGGCATCAAAGGCGCGAAGTCACACAAGCTACTGAACTAAGAAGAAACTATTAAACCAGTCCAAAGATCCCACCGTCACCACCATCCGACAAGCATGAATCCAGCCCAGCAGGGACACGTGATTTGGGGAGCGGACGCAGGCTTTCTCTCGAGCACTTGCAAGTGCGACCAGCCCTCGAACTCTCAAGATGATATCTGTCACCGTCAAGTTCCGTTTTCATTATCTATACTAATCTATACTAATATATAAAGCTGCAGAGTTTGTTTGTTTGTGTGTTTGTTTGTTTGTTTGTTTGAACGCGCTAATCTCGGGAACGAATGGTCCGATTTCAAAAAATCTTTCAGTGTTAGATAGTCCATTTATCGAGGAAGGTTATAGGCTATATGTTATTTTCAAAAGAATTAGGGATCCGTATGAAAATTGCGATTTTGTAAACCAAGGTGTAAAATCGAAAACCTATTTATGCGTGCGCTGACAACGTGAAAAAACTATTGACAATAGAACAAAATGATGTACTACAGGTTTGTAGGTCTTATAAAGATCTACAAAAAAGTCCTCGAGAGCACATATTTAACTATCATAGTTTAGTCACAATAACCGATTTTAGTTTCATAAAAAATATGCACGGGTTCGAAGCCCACGCGGGCGAAGCCGCGCACAAAAGCTAGTCAAGACATAAAAATTAAAGATTAGATTAATAATAATTATTATTATTGTTTTATTTAAAATATTATTATTTATCTTACCTTAATGTAACAGTCAGCCTTTCTTCGGGAGATATAGGGGAATGGGGGCATGACAGGGTACCCCACACATAGAAGAAACTAGACGTTTGTGATTATAAAACAATAAGCCAATAGGAAGCATCATTCAACCGAAGGTCATTGCGAGAGAAACTGTGAGCGGGAGTGCACGCGTCTTTTATTTACAAACGAAAATTGGTTTAGCGTTTCGTCGATCTAATTTTTTGTAAGGTTAAACGTCATTATTTTAAGGTAATTATGATGATCCCATTTATTCGATTAACTAGTGTTGTTTATTTTGATATGGTTTGTTGTTTATAGTAATCAGTTAAACATTTTATTTGTTATTATTTTTTGTTCTGAGTGTCCTTATGAGGCAAGATGGGGTATTGATTATTTAGATTGGGTGTGGGGTATGATGGGGTATTGGCGCAAGATAGGTGTTCGAGTCTGGGTTCATTTAAGTTTCTTAATAAATAACATTAATTAATTATTTTTTAGGTAAAATCATGGTACATTCTTACAAGAAAAAAACCAAAAGAGAATGGTCGATATATGATATGAAAATAGCTGTAGATAAAGTGTTAAGCAAAGACATGGGATACAAGAAAGCTGCTTCTGCATACGCAGTGCCTCAGACTACTTTGGAGCGATATGTTAAGAAAATGAAGGAAGGGGGTGAAGTTACTAAAGGTTTACCTTTAGGCCCGAAAAAAACTATATTTACACCTGAAGAAGAAGGTGAAATAGAAGCATATCTGAAATATATGGAAGAGCGTCTTTTTGGACTAACAACTATCGAACTACGACGTCTAGCATATCAATTGGCAGTTAAAAATGGTAAGGCACACAATTTTAATACTGATAAAGAATTGGCAGACAGATGAATATAGATAATATGAATGAAATAGTGATGGACGATGATACCAGAAAACATTTTTTAGAGTATGCATTAAGGTTAGTGGAATTAGTGGGAAGAGAGAATGGTAGCACCATATTTTCGGTGTAGTGTGTGTGTTAATGCGAGTGTGTGTATGTGTCTGTGTGTGTGTGCGGATAGATGGGATGTATGTGTGTATATACGTTTGTACGTATTATAATTCTATATTTTCTTTTTTAATATAAAATTACTAAGAAAACAAAAAAAAAAAAAGATATTGTTTCTTCAAGGAGCAAATGTTGCAGTTCTACATAGCAACACGAAGGAAAAAGTAGATACCATTAAAAAAAAAAAAAAAAAAATACTGATAAAGAAATGGCAGGCGTTGATTGGCTTAAAAGCTTTTTGGAACGTCATCAATATTTATCAATTCGCAAACCTGAAGCCACATGAGCAGCTAGAGCAATGGGGTTCAATAAAGTGGCCGTAAGTAAATTCTATCAGTTGCTCGGAGATATTTACATTAAGTATGAATTGATCCCTGACAAAATTTATAACTGTGATGAAACTGGAATTTCCGTTGTGTCTAAAACCAAGAGCAAAATATTAGCTATGAGAGGACGAAAACAAGTGGGTTCGTTATCATCAGCTGAACGAGGACAGACTATCACAGTAGAAATATGTTATAACGCTGCTGGAACCTACAGGCCCCCACTGATGATTTTTCCGAGGCAACGAATGAAGCCAGAACTTTTAGATCATGCTCCACCAGGTACTACAGCAGTTTGCAATCCTCGAGGCTGGATAACGTCAGAAATATTTTTGCATTGGTTTAAAAATTTCAGCTTTTCCTACTAACCACGTATTGCTGCTTCTAGATGGTCATGTGAGTCATACTCAACATTTGCTTTCCAAATTCACTTCCAAATCCAAATCAGCTCGTGAAAATGGACGCTGGACGCGTGGTAACTGTATTACAGATAAGTGAAATATTTGGTAATGCTTACGTTCAGGCGGCTACAATGTCCACCGCTATTAATTCATTTAGAAAATGTGGTATATGGCACTATAATCAAAATAATTTTACTGATGCTGATTTTATTTCTGCTGAAACTACGTATATACAAAATATTGCAGACTCATCGAATGTAGAACATCAAACGGTATCAGAAGCCGAAGGTCTTCAATCTAGGTCAGTGCCATGTCTGTCTTCAACAACAACAGTCACAACTGTATCGTCAACAGTAATGACAACTTCTCATACTGCAATTCTTGTAAAAGAACCTGAAGCTACAACGACATCTTCCACTCCACCTAAAACAAACTTAATCACCGAATGTTACGAACATGTCACACCAAGAGTGGATAAAACAACCGTCCTAGAACCTGAACCTGGATGTTCTTATTATCCTAAACCTTCCATTCGTGCAGCATGCCGGGATCTAACGTCCAGCTTCAACAATGCATCCCCAAGTGATATTTTGCCCATTCCTTCTGTTCAACGAACTGAAAAAAGGAAACAATACCGCCGAGGAAAAACAGCTATAATAACCTCGACTCCTTATAAAAATGAGCTGGAAAATTTGAAAAAGCCGGGGAAAGCATCCAATCCAAATGATCCTCGCCTTAAAAAGAATACGAAAAACAAACAAAAGGCCATATACTCAGCCAAAAAACAAAAAAAAATGATGAAGATGCCATTTGTTTATATTGCAATGATGTAAACAACAATTTTTTGACATCGTCAGAACCTTGGGTAGGCTGCCAGCTCTGTGGGCGTTGGGCTCACAACGCTTGTGCTGGCGTGGACAATGAAGATCTGGAGGAAATACACATTTGTTTGTTTTGTGAGAACGACTAGCCTTCCCCATCATGCCCCAATTTAATTACCCCATCATATCCCATAGTATGGGGCAAGATGGTTTTTCCTAATGATTAGTAATTATTTAAAAATGTGATATGTTGATTGTCCAAAGACTGTACCAAATCATAGTTACATTAATGACACTACGTGCCATAAATTAATGAGAGTAATAAACATACTAAATATGCAATATTTTTATTATTTCCCTTAGCTACCCTATCATGCCCCCCCTTCCCCTAGCTGTTCTAAGTTTTGTATCTTGCTTGGTAATGTAGTCCTTTGTTAAATTCAGCAATACATCAAATGACTGTATGGACATTCGATAATACTCGAATGCTTTATCTGGATACAGTCTTAGTTGCTTATACAATGTATGAAGTTGCCCATATTTTAATCAAAGAGTATTTACGGGATGAACCCAATATCTACGCTGTTTTCTTCTTCTTGTAATGCCTCATAAATTGCTATCACTTCTAACGGGTCCATTCCGAACACACCGTATAGGTAAGCGATGGCAGTCGACTGATAATCTGCCGCGGAATACTCAGTGTTACTGCAATGTATAGTAACGGATTGACTGCCGCGGAAGTTCGGTGACGGAATTTCCGTCAAGTGTGGCGCTAGCCTAAAACTAATTTATACACGATACCGTAACACCTGTAACAATTTATTAAATAAACTAAAAAATAACTACCTACGATCACAGAAAAACATGCACAAAAGTGACTTGAAAAAACAGTGGTCCATAATAAAAGAAGTCTGCCATTATAAAGATAAATATAAGACCTACAACGAGCTCCTCAGAATTCGGCCTAATCACATAGATGCTGTAAACTATGTTAACAACTACTATGCCAATACTGGTGCCCAACTAGCCCAAACTAGAACCAAGAAAAATCAAACGGTACTAGCCAGAACATTTAAGCCCAGGTTTACAAGTAAGTAGTTTGCTTTTTTGGAGACGGATGTTGACGAAGTGAAGAAAACAATTATGTCCCTGAAATCGACTAATTCTTGTGGATGGGATGGCATACCAACATCTTTATTGAAACTGGGCGTTGATATTTTTGCCTTGCCCATTTCTTTTATATGTAACCAATGCTTTCGTACTAAGTGGCTGAAATTTCAAAGATAATTACAAGGTTCTAACCTAACCGATAGATCACTGTTAAATAGTAATTTACCAAAGATTTTCCCAAATTTTCATTGACATTTTCACTGGTTCTTCCAAATTTTAAGCAGAGTACAATTCCGTACCAGGCGTGAATAAGTTGATAAGTCGACTTACATAAAAATATTTTTATTGCTTAGTAGGCATTAGGATTTGATTTAGATATTAAAACATATAAATTAAAATGATTTACACAACTGAACATATCAGTATAATACTGCCAACTATTAAGAAAAAAATTAACGAACAACACGAGATGTTCATTTATTCAAACAACCTACGTAACGTTTATAATAGCATAAATCAAGTTGTCCAGTTATTACCGCATCGAAATCGCGTTGTATTTTGTGACAAATAAATCTATCACCTATTATTACATTTTCTATCCGTTGCGCGTGTGATGAGATAAAGTGATATATTAAATTAGTTATTTTATGAATTAACAGTATTTATAATAAAAAAATGACATATCAAGTTTTTCACCAATGAGTGTAAAAAAAACAAAAGTATCTCTGCCTTCCTCATACGGGACTGAAATCGGATGTAGGTATTTGTATTGGTATGTATAGGTAATAAAAAATAAACAATTGCAAAATAATTACTTTTATTCCGAAAACAAAGTTACAGTATAGAATTAGTTGAATTCTTCTCCGTTTTCTCCTGCATCGGGGTCTTCGGAGTCTCAATCAGGATTGATGTTGGATACGTCACCATCAGTTAAAACGTTTTTTAAAAATTCGTATAATATGGGATCTATCATTGGCAATAAATCTATTAAATCCTTCTTTTTTCTTTACTTATTATTGCAATGAGTCGAATACAGATAGTGAGATAGAAGAACGAGGTACATATTCCAATAATAACTTCAGCTTAAGTTCACGTGACTTTACCATCCTAAGACCATTATGAAAGTTTCTCTATTGTTAGCAGTGGTTACGAGATTGATAAATTTCATACAAGTAGTCCAGTAAATAACAATACTTCCAACAATAATCTACGTTCTCCAATAGATAGGCGAAAGGTAGAAGGGAAAGGTAGTTAAAGGAAAAAGAGAGAATAGTGTAAAACTAAGAAATTCTGGTCAAAGCTACGTTACAGAAAAAGGTAATGAAATTGTAGTAACGTAACGTTTATATAGAGAAAGTTTCCTAAATCCTATATTACTTAAATTGTATTCCCAGGGTTTTAAATTATAATACAAAAAACCGGCAAAAGATACTTGCCACACATGCGATCTTTTGAATACAAAGATAACTTTCACTGAAGGAGAGGAAAAGACCAACATTGTAGAAGAGCTGGGTGAGCATCAATCACAAGCCAAAAACGCTTAAGAAAAGAAAATAAAGGACAAAGATGAAGCAAAGCGCAATTCTAATTTTCGAGCTTATGCATTTGATCTGCAGCATTGCCTGCCTACGCCATTCCTGACAACGTCTGTATCTTTTTATATGAGTGTCGGACCATAGTATTTTGTATAACTATGGTCCGACAATCTTACGATTCATAACTTAGGAGATGATAAGGCTACTTGTTACTTGTGGGACGAAACCGGTGCTCGAGGAGCAAATCAAATTGCTTAGTGTTTGTGGCATTTATTACAGAATTTGCTACCTGAAGTTACAGTAGGCACATTTTGTGGGGGCCAGAATAAAAATAACGCTGTTGCAATGATGTTCATGTATATAATGCATGTGCATCCAACCCTGGAGACAATCATAATCATAGCCACATGGAATGCGACTCGGATCATGCCTTAATTGAAAGAACTAAAAAGAAAACGCAGCTTAAAATCATCTTTACGATGGGAGGCAACTGATAAGATCTTGCAAGATTAATAACGGATTTACCATTGTACCCATGAAACTAGACAATTT
The DNA here is from genome assembly GCA_905475355.2 of Clostera curtula. Taxonomy (NCBI): domain Eukaryota; kingdom Metazoa; phylum Arthropoda; class Insecta; order Lepidoptera; family Notodontidae; genus Clostera; species Clostera curtula. The sequence continues at coordinate 7,029,599 of FR997805.1, read as the reverse complement.
TGCAGAATTGAGTTAGAAGAAAGGTCCATTCAAAAAGGATGCTAGTGGTGATTTTTTTTTATGGCAACTCGTGAAATCGCTGCAGTTTATGAAGCCTATCGGAAAAATACGTCTTAAGACAAATCTTGACATTGAAAGCTCTTTTAAAGTCATAAATTACAGGAAAAGAGGTAAATTCAATTTAGATACTATACAATTAGAAGTTGTTTCAAAAGAGACTACTATTAAGTAAAGAATAAAGAAGAATTTAATAAATTTATTGCCACTGATAGATCCCATTTTTCACAAATTTTATAAAAACGTTAGAACTGATGGTAACGTATCCAACATCAATCCTGATTGAGACTCCGAAGACCCCGATGCAGGAGAAAACGGAGAAGAATTCAACTAATTCTATAGTACTGTAACTTTATTTTCGGAATAAAAGTAATTATTTTGCAATTGTTTGTTTTTTATTACCTATACATACCAATACACATACCTATATCCGATTTCAGTCCCTTAAGAGGAAGGCAGAGACTACACTTATTACTTTTGATTTTATAACACACGTACTTCGCAAATAGGTACTTAGGTAAACAACTTGACAACTCATTGGTGAACAACTTGATATGTAATTTTTTTATTATAAACACCGTAAATTCATAAAATATTCTTATGTTATCTGAAAACTTAAAGCAAATGAATTACATTCAGATAAAAAAATATTCAATAACATAAAAACTGGATTTACAGACAAAACTTAAACTTTAAAATGGCTGCCCTGAAAAATGTGCATTTTCGATTTGTTAAGTTATTCACGCCTGGTACGGAATTGTACTCAGTATTATTTTAATTTTGCTGTGACAGTGCTCCTGAACGGGTTGTTTCCGGTGACAATTAACTTGACTCGGCGCTGCGCGTCGATTGACATCATGGGAAATGGGGCGACTAAAAACGAGCAAGTGTTGATCAACGCCAACACTCAAGTTAACATGGAGCAGCACAAGAACATGGAGTACAAGGTGGAGATACTAGGCGCGATCGTCGTAGTATTAGTAGTCGTCGTCGCGTTAGTGCTGTCGTGCAGGTTGTGCGTGCGTTGTCGCAGGGGAGCTCGCCAGTGGTTACAAAAAGAGTTAGCATCCTCGTGGATGAAGAATCAGCCAGGACTACCTACCACCATGCAGCCGCAGACCACGGAGCAGAGAGGAGAGAAGCCCACACAAATTGTTTTCTCCTAGTCACAGAGATGTAATCAGGGTGATTTGTTGTCTTTTGTATTTAATTCCGATATTTTGCAGTAAATGGTAATTCTGTGCGTAAACAAAATATGTCGATTTTAGTTAATATGGTTTAATTGTAGCGATTTTATGTTTTCAGTTTAGTGTATTGTGTACTGTATTGTGGTTTATGTGTTTCGTTAAAGTAAGGTAATCTAAAACTAGAGTAAGATGGTTAACATTTGTTCTATTTTATGCATGTGATTTGTTGTGACTGGTGTAAATTGTAAAGTACTGAATACGGACCTGTATTGTGTTAGAATTGTTTAACTTGCCGTTTAATTCTTAGTATGCATTTGTTATAACTAACAGCAATGGTTGTATTGCGATTTCTGTGTAATGTAATATGAACTTGGCCAGCGCGCTGTTACGGCGAATCAGCAGTGATAGCGTTTCGAGCAGGTGGATTTGTTAATGTGTTGATATGTTCTTGGGCACTGACTTATCGTGTACAAATGTAACTTTGAAAGTAGTACCTATGTTGCTATATTTTTTTGTGCTTTAAAATTTTATGCACAAAATTTTAGGAAGGGTGTACTGTAGGGACACATGTATGGGTAAATTGCTGACCAAGCAATACCCCGCGGTTCCGCCAGTAGCTTGCATACGCCCGCCTGGTCAAGTCACGTACTTGTAATAATCTTGCTCTAAATGTAATCTCTGCAAGGTAATTAAATACCTTTCCTCACTGAACACTCTTTAGTTATTCATTACCTCTAGCTAAATACACCCCCGGACATTAGTAAATTATGCTCACGTATGAGAAAAATGATTTATATTTTCAAAACTATTAGAAATATTTGCCATCCAAATCTTATCAAAACAGTGTACTTCAGTCTATGCCAATCAATAATAACTTATGGTATCGGTGCTTGGGGAGGCGCTTGCAAAATGATAATGCTACCTCTAGAAAGAGGTCAGACGGCGATTCTTAAAATGTCCTTCAAAACATATCAATACCCCACACATCTGATAAAGATTATCAGATGTGTGGGGGATAATAAAGATATGGGTTTACTAACAGTACGACAACTATTTATTAAACATGCCATACTATATCAACACCAAAACATACCACCGCATTTTACGAATAAACGCAGAAAAGATTTGGTGTATTCTATATCTAAATATAAAACAAAGTTTTCACACCGCTTCATAAATTTCCTTGGTCCTTATGTGTATACCGGCTTTCGAAGTATATTGATCTGTGAGACTTAACATTGCATTCCTGTAAAAAAACTATAGGCAAATATCTCCTGGAACAAAATTACGAAAATACTAGTGAGCCTTTCATGACTTATTTATTACTGTACACAGACTCATCATAATTATCTACATAAAAACAGACATAACCAAAACAGAAATACTACATACATTACACACACATACAAACAGTCGCACTAACTTCTCACATCCTTTTATACTTCCAAAACTGAAATAAATAAATAAATATCCTTGGACATTTCACACAACGCCATCTCGTCCCAAGTTAAGCAACTTAATGCTTGTGTTATGGTAACGAGATGGATGATAAACTACTTATATACATTTTTGTAAATACATACATATTATAGATAGAAATGACACCCAGACTCCGAGCCAGTGCCTCTGGTTTAGACAAAGACACTTACTTGCCCGACCCCGGAATCGAACCCGGGACCCGTTGATCCAAAGGCGGCACATCTAACCACTAGACCAACGAGGCAGTCAATACAATAGTGGAATACAACAGTCAACACTTTTATCTAAAAATTTTGCTTATACACGTTTGCTTGACTGCCTACCCACAATACAAATAAATAAATTTAATGTATTTTGCAATATGAATTATTATGAGCATTATTAATAAGGTTAAAACTACCTATGCATTGTGTACCTGGAAATTGTAATATTAATTTAGTGCTCGGATTGACTGGGAACGAGGAAGATCTACCTACCGTGATACAGTATCTTCAAACTAGTACGGAGGTAAGTGTGATTCTTACTCGACAACCGTTCGTTCAGATTATATTAGTAAAATTTAATTATGTACACTTAGACCATAATTAATCTAAGATCGTACAGAATACGATGTCTAAGATATCATTAGCATGTCTAAGTTTTATTGATATAATAATAACTTATAATTGTAATTATATTTAAATGATGGTTGTACTTATTTGTAAATAAATAAATAAATATACACTTAAAACCACATTAGAGATAGAGAAGAGTAGAAAAGACATTACTGACAACTTCAAACTGATGATTATGAAAATGATAAAAATGAATGTCCTGAACATTGATGTTAAATTTCATGACATTGAAAATAATAAATTATATACAATCGCTACCTATCTAGATCCACGGTATAAGCTCAAGTTTTTCAGTGAAATAATGAAGGTACAGTCACAAATTCTTGATATACTTGGCTGTACTAAAACTGCTCATAATGAACGTCCTTCTTCTTCATCTTTAGCAAAGAGATCGCGCACCGAGATACCAAATACAAGCTCTAGTTTATCATACTCTAATTCATGCATTCAATCTAGTCTAGCTGACATATTAAGCGTAAGTGACGAGGAAGACCGAAATAAAGATAGTGGTGATGAAATGCATTATCAATTCATTGTTATACGGACATTATTAAATGAATACAATAAGGAAAAAAGGTCGACACTCAATGAAGATCCACTTTTATGGTGGAAAATGCATAGCTGTTACCACAGTTTTAGTAATGTCGTGAGACAGTACCTCTCTCCACCTCCTGGAAGTGTACCGAGTGAACAGCTTTTTAGTGCTGCTGGATTAATTTATGATCCCTTAAGAAACCGACTATCTGGTGACAAGGCAGCAAAATTACTTATTGTTAAGTATAATTTGCCTTTGCTTAGTTTTGCCTATTAAAACTATCAATAAGTTAATGTTTCATAAATATTTTGTAATGGTTTCATTACTTACAAACTTAATTATGAAAAAATCTTTTTTTATGTGTAATTTATATTACAATTGTTAACGTTATCATTTGTTTTTTTAATAATAATTTTACTTTACTCATGGACGTATAAAAAAAGGCGGACGGAACTCTGGCTAAGACCAGTGGGTAGACACATTCATACAAAAAAATGGTTCATAAAGTAAACTGTCAATAATCACCCTTATACTTATTAATACAAGGTCTATTTTTCTAACAACATTTTGAAAATTCACAACGTCTTGAGGTACCACACTTGCAAAATAAATAGTTACGATTTGAATGTTGGTAAAATTACAATTTGACATAAACAAAATACCATTTTCAAATTTCAAACTACAGTTTGCTATGGTTGATAGAAACTGACGGACTTTCTCCATCTTTTCTATTTCTAGTGAATTTGTGTGTTTGATAATTTCTTAATTATCCTTCGATTGCGTCGAGTTGATTAAGTTCCTCCGTATCTACGTGATTGTTTTGTGTGTTTGAGATAGAGACTCATAATTATTTGTGTTTCTACTTGTGTTTGTTTGGTAAGTTTTTTTATCGACACCTGTTAATTTTTACTATTTTTTTTGTAGTTAGTACCCAAATTAACACATGATAAGAATTTGTAATACGGCCTTAGTACAAATTCATTACATGTGTTATTTTACCTAACACTAAAATAACACATGTTTAAAACTCGAATAATTTTTAACCAAATGTTAAATGAACTACTAGGTAAATCTTAACAAGGGTTTCTATAATTATCCAATCATTGAAGAAGATAAGCAACTCTCTAAATATATGTGTGTTCATTATTAAATGTGTAGGATTTGTAACTATATTTTACATCTATATTTCAGATAGAGTTTCTCAACAAGTGGGTCTAGAGATTTTATTTTATTTTATTTTATTATTTAAGGAAAACTTACAGCTAGGTAGGTACAGTGCACTATATAAATAATTTAGAATATGGCCAATTACAAGTTTTCACTACTGATAACGTATAATTAAAAAAAGAAAGAAAGTAACCGACGGTATCTAGTTAAACTAAAGCTTGTAGCATCAAGCAAGACAAAGGGTATAATTGAACAATATAACTAGTCACCAAAACTAACAGTCAAAGAAAATTTTAGCTAAAATGATCTTTAGATTAGTAGTACTAGTGTTAAAAATATCGATATCAGCTCCCCGGCAGGCCTCATTAAACAAACGGCAAGCTCTTACTATATATGAATTCTGCCTGTATGTGGTTGCAGTTGAAGAAATATGCAGTAAATGTGATCTACGCAGGAACGCAGACGGTACTCGAAGTCCAATTTTATTTAGTAATTCAGGAATATTATTTGCTCCCCTCACAATTTTTAATAGAAGTGTCAGGTCCGATATTTTTCTCCGTTCATAAAGTGGAAGTATATGAAATTTTTTGCATCTATAAGTGTAAGAAGATATATATGCTCCCGATCTAAACTGAATGTATCTTAAAAATCTTTTTTGAATACTCTCAATTCGGTAAATGTACGTATTATAATTGGGATTCCAGACTTGTGAGGCATACTCCAGATGACTACGAACAAGAGAACAGTACAGTATCTTAATAGTCTTGATGTGTTTAAATTCCGACGATAATCTAAGGATAAAACCAAGTGCCCTGGATGCTTTTTTGACAATGGCATCAATGTGGGTATCAAACATGAGCTTGGAGTCGAAGACAACTCCCAGATCGTTTATATTAGTCACCCTTGCCAGTGACGTATCCAAAAGCCTGTAATCACAAATTAGGGGTTTAGGTTTACGTGTGAATGAACATACAAAGCACTTTGATACGTTCAAGTCTAATTTGTTCATTCCGCAATATACTTGAAAGTTATAAAGATCTTCCTGAAGCGATAACGTATCTGCGAGTGAGGTAATCTGCTTCATTATTTTCATGTCGTCCGCATATAAAAGTAGCTTTGCGTGCTTAAAACATGATGAGATATCATTAATAAAGATGTTGAATAGGAGAGGTCCTAGCAAGGACCCTTGCGGAACTCCAGAAGGGACATGCATACGTCTAGAAGAATACCCATTTAATACCACTGTCTGACATCTGTCCTCAACATAGGATATGAACCACCGATATAAATTGCCTCGGATACCCATCGACAGCAATTTACGCATGAGGATAAGGTGGTCAATTCGGTCGAAACATTTGCTAAAGTCGGTATACACAATATCGACTTGGGACTTTTGTGACATGACCTCCGAGATATAGTCACTACATATTATAAGGTTAGACGTTGTTGACCGACCGCTCAAGAAACCGTGCTGCTGCTCGCAAAAACTGTGTTTGAGCGCTGCATAAACTTGTCTATAGATAATTTTCTCAAAGATCTTTGCAAACACGCACAGCTTAGAGATAGGTCTGTAGTTCTCAACTGAAGCCTTTGTCCCTTTTTTATGAACCGGTGTTATGAATGCGGACTTCCAAATTATAGGCACCAATCCCGTGTCCAGTGATTTTTTGAAGAGGATTGTGAGTGGTGTAGCCAGGCTTTTAGAACAGTTCTTAATAAGCAGGGGTGAGATATTATCAGGTCCCGAAGACTTGTTCACATCGACTTGGCCAAGCAGTTTACATACTTCGTCCACATGCACTTCAATGTGGCTAATATCTGTAGTAATATTTCCCATTTCTTCAACATGTTCCCGAGTACACAGTGAATGGTAGTTGGTTCTAGTGTTAGTAAGAAAATTCGATCCAAAGTATTCACCAAACATGTTGCAGATAACGTCACCATCACTAGAAGACCTTTGCCCGAATTGAAGTACAGCTGGATATGAACTGGATTGTTTCTTTGATTTGACATATCGCCAGAAGGCCCGTGGATTATCCCGTATGTCAGATTCAATCTTAGATATATATTGGTCATACATATCCTTCTCGAGTTGCTTAGCTCGATGTCGTAATATAGTGAAAGACTGAAGATCTGATAGACAACCATATTTTTTAAATTTTTTGTGATATTTAGCTTTTTCTTTTAATATTTTGACTAACGGGCTTTTGTACCAATTCGGATATTTTGCCATTGGGGTTATTGTTTTAGTTGGTACATACTTGTTTATCCGCCTATTTAACACATCATAAAAATATGCAGTTGCTTGCTCCATGGACCTAGTGCCCAACTCAGTCCCCCAGTCTAATTGCTTAATTTCTTCACTAATGGCACGATAATCAGCCAACCTATGTAGTGGTTGGACATATGGCCGAGCTGAGAGTTGACGAAGGCCCCCAAATTCAGCAGAAATACATAAAGCCCAGTGATGCGGGTCTTCGGGTACGAGTGGATCACCACAACAGGTCACAATAACGTCATTGTTAGAGAGTACTAAATCAAGTATCCTACCGTTCTTGTTCAAGTAATTGTTGTACTGCATTAGGTGACAGGTATTTAAGCTATCAATGAAACTGGTTTGGATATTGCCATGGACGTTTGCAGGACACAGACCATTGCCTGTCTGTTGCCATACTATATTGGGACATACTATAGATGAACATGGATAAGACGAAAGTCATGTCCAATGTCCATGTTGCACCGTACCCGATTGTTGTTGGGAATTCTCTCCTCGAAGTTGTTGACGAGTACGTATACCTGGGACAATTAGTCCGATTAGGTAAGTCCAACTTCGAGAAAGAGGTCACTCGTCGAATCCAACTCGGCTGGGCAGCGTTCGGGAAGCTACGTCATATCTTCTCATCCAATATTCCTCAGTGCCTGAAGACAAAAGTCTTCGAACAGTGCGTGTTGCCAGCGATGACATACGGATCAGAGACGTGGGCGTTCACAATGGGACTTATTAGGCGCCTGAGAGTCACCCAACGTGCAATGGAAAGAGCTATGCTCGGAGTTACTCTACGTGATAGAATCAGAAATGAGGAAATCCGTAGTAGAACTAGAGTGACCGACGTAGCTAGAAGGATTGCACAGTTGAAGTGGCAATGGGCAGGCCACGTGGCCCGAAGAACAGATGGCCGCTGGGGCATAAAAGTCTTGGAGTGGCGTCCACGTATGGGAAAGAGGAGCGTGGGAAGACCCCCAACTAGGTGGACGGACGACCTTGTAAAGGTCGCTGGAAGTCGGTGGATGCGGTCAGCACGTGATCGCACATTGTGGAAATCTATGGGGGAGGCCTATGTTCAGCAGTGGACTTCTGTGGCTGATAGATATATTTCAGATATGGTGCATTCAGAGACAGAAATCAAAAGTTATACACGATCTAAGAAAAGTACTAATGCGAAAGGTATGTTTCATAAATTAAATCTAATATTAATTGCTATCCAGAGACAGTGAGATTGGCGCTAATGAAGGTCTGTAAGGAATCTCATTTAGCGATTTGACTTTAATTTGAGCTTCTAAAAGCGACTTATACACATGAGAATTTCTATTAATTAAACATTTTTTATCAAACTCGGAGAAAAAAATATAGTTCTGCTGGTATTGCAATCATTACTTTGTTTATATAAACCACCAGATTAGTAGGTTTGTTCCTCGTGGTACTCCATTGGTAACCGTTATGGGAAATATTGTTGCAAATATATACATCTTTCATATTCTTCTCGTATATTCTTTAGTATTTTCTAAGAACATTATTTTTTATTATCTTTATTTCTTTTTACAGAAGTTAAACAGATTATGACAATTAGAGAGAAGAGACTTTTACGACAGCTAAATAATGCCAAAAAGACCATAAGAACTTTGGCCAGATCAAGAGTTAATTTGGATAAACTAGATTCTGAAATGCTTTCGTCTTTAGTGAAAGATGTTTGCAATAATGCAAAGAAAAAACCGCAAGGTAAAAGGTGGACATTGGAAAATAAAATATATGCTTTGGCAATTTTCAAAGGTCGCCAAAAGCATATCGCTATATGCAGAAATTAGTGACATTACCAAGTGTGAAAACGTTGCAGCGAATTTTGAAAGAAATTCCTATGGGACCTGGAATAAATGAAAATATTATAAACATTTTGGAGTCCAAAGCTGAAAGCTTGGCGAATGAAAATAAATATTGTGCATTATTATTTGACGAAATGTGCTTAAAGAAAAGACTAATTTACAATGAAGTCAGTGATCAAATTGAAGGGTATGTGGATTTCGGACATGGTGAAGACATGGGCAGAGAAAAAAATATTGCAGATCATGTAATGGTGTTCATGATGCAGGGGCTAAAATACAAATTCAAGCAATACATCGCGCATTATTTTGTGGAAGGCACAATAAGCACACAAAAATTAACAAAAATAATAACTAATATAATAAAAAAGCTGAAAGAAATAGGTTTTACAGTATTGACGACAATATGTGACCAAGGTTCCACCAATATAGGTGCGCTAAATATGTTAAAAAAAAATACTGGTGGCGTTATTGAAGACCATTTCTTTCATATCAATAATGAAAAAATATACACCATTTATGATATCCCACACCTGTTTAAATCTTTGCGAAACGGCGCAATGGAAACACCTTATTGCTGCGGAGGAAAGGAATCGAGGATTTTTGAACTTTACTAAATTAAATTCCATTGTTGTTAATCCAACATTCAAAACCAAAATGAGAGTGAAGTATGCAGCACATGCATTAAGTAACACTGTGGCGGCTATATTAAAAATGATCGCGTGGAAGGAAAATTCGGCCATTAACGAAACCGCATTTGTCATTGAAGAATTAGACAAATTATTTGATTGTACAAATGGTCCATCATCTTTTAAAGATGTTAAGAAAGGGATCCGGGAAAATGTGTCCCTAACAAGCAATCATGTAGAGTCTTGGAACTATTATATAAAAAAATGTGACACTATAATGTTTACTACACCAGAAAATACGTCTTTAAAAAATGTTAAATGTATAAAAGGCTATAAAATATCAATTAAATCTTTAAAAGATATATGGGACACACTACAAAAAATTGGATTCAAGTACATGAATCTAAGACAATTTAATCAAGACTCTTGAGAACTTGTTTGGCATAATAAGACAACACAGTGTAACCAATAAGAATCCGACTGTTACACATTTTACTTCCGCACTCAAGACAAGCATGGTTACGAGTCTTAAAGTACCTCACAGTAGAAGCGCTAACTGCGAATTGGACAACAATAAATTAATAATAGATTATAAAGACATTGTTAAAAAAACAATTAAATCAGTAACTGTGCCAAAAGCAGACATTCAAATGTACCCCGAAAATGAAAGTTATCCTGTGTTGTCTATCCCGGACCCTGAACACCTCGAACAATGTTTAGAAAATTTATGTACATTCGAAAATCAACCCGTTATATATGTAAGTGGATACTTGGCGGCGAAACTATTACGACAAACTACATGTTTATATTGTAAAAAATATTTGATTGTTGAAAACCCATCTGATAATGATGACAGAAGCATACAGCTTATATTTCTCTTTTAGAATGGTGGCACGATAAAAAATCTCTGGTTTATCCGACAACTGATCTCTGTGCCGCTGTAAATAAAGCAAAAGAATTTTATCATGCTACTATCGCTGATCAACTATATCAAGAAAATATAGGGCGATCTACGATTGTGCTGCTGAGTAGCAATTGTGATTTTAGTTGGTTTAAATGTAAATCGCATTTTCAAGAAATGCATGATAACTATTACAAAATATTATGTTATCTTTTCATTAAAAAAAGTTGTAAAATATTTAATGATAGCATCGCAAAGAACGAAAGTGTTTCTGCTGATAAGAGTAAAAAAGCTCAGCAACGAAGTATAGAAAAATAATTATTTTTACCCACAGCATTTTTGTGTTATGAACCAACTTGATACTTATGTTTTGATAGTTATGTTACGGCTAATACCCGAAGTTAATTCTAGCTTGTTAAAACTAGGTGTAGCCGCACTTCAGTGGTAAAACCTAGATTTAACAGATTTGTTCACGGCTAATATTAGGTGTAGCTGATTTCATTTGGTTAAAACTATACAGGTATAGCCTTCTTTATGCTGGCTACAACTAGATATAGCCAATCCTACGTGGTTATAACTAGGTTCTATGAACAAATCTGTTAAATCTAGGTTTAACCACTGAAGTGCGGTTACACCTAGTTTTAGCCGGCTAGAACTAACTTCGGGTATTAGCCATAACGTAAACATATAATTATTAGCTAGATTTCATTATATTCGTTGCTGTTGCTTGTGCTGTGTTTCAGCTGTGTTTTAGGAACAAAACAAATACCTAGTGTTAGACAACAACATTATTGAATACAGCTGGAAGCTATTATGTATAAAGTTATATTTTTAGATCTTTTACGGCTAGTTTTTCCACTTCTCATTTTCTTTTAGTTACCCTGTTCAGCACCCTCAGGACAGGAGAAGCTCAAGTTAGTCCTATTCAGTATTATGTTTTCTCACCACAGAAGCATTTTCTTTTAACATCAAATTCTAATAATAATGTTATCGATTCCAGCCAAATAAACCATTCAAATAACGTTTAGCTGATCACTATTAATTTTAATATGGGTTTTTGTAATGTTTTTGCGTATGACACGAATTATAATAATTCGTTATTTAATTGAGACACGCATGTGTTTATTATAATCTTTAATATCAGATTATTAATCTGATTTAACTTTAAACACAGGTATAAACTTATCACATGGTGTTATCATTTAATATTTGACAATTGGAATGCAAAACTAACATTGTAATAATTTTGTAATAAATGTAACAAAAATATATCCGATTTCTAAACATTTCATTTTTTTATTTTATATTAACAAAGTCAGGAAACAAACCCTATAATATTTCGATATCGTTTATATCGATAAATACAGCTCTATCAGAAGTATCGATATTGTAAGAACATCGTAGTACATCTCTATTTTTTCAGCTGTCAAATATCTTGGCGGTATGTTGGTAGCTCCGATGAATATCGCGCTGTTGGGTTGTTACGATGAACGGCTTAAAAGATTTTATATGTGTGCGTGAGCTATAGCAATATGTACGTAGTGCCGTCTCTTAGAACGTAGTGTTTATATACTCTTTGGCTAAGACAAAAGTGAGACGCCAAAATGGCGGCAGCTCTGTATGTGTGAGTTAATTTTGGGGTTGCCAAGATACACAAAATTTTGCACTAAAAACATGGTTAAAATATAAAAAAAAAAAATCGAAATTGTTATGTTTAACTTTAACATCCTAAATGCTGAGTATTTTTTTTTATAATAATGTTTTTAGTTTGCTAGGTTTTTGAAATTTCCTCTAATTTCGAGATGTGTTGAAACGATTATAAATTAAAAGAAATGCTTTCATTACCAAAATTTTTTTGTGATAATATATTTATGTTGCCTAACTAGTTATAATTTATTGCGCACCTCTTGAGAAGCACTGGTATTAAATGGTACAGTAACAGTTTATTCCTCTGCCACGTGTCTTGACTCAAACAAATATTAAAACAAAGTAAAGCACTGGGGATTAAAATAATGTATGAATATTTTTACGATTCGACGACACGGTTGGCGCAGTGGTTGAGCGATCGACTGCTGCGCAGCATGTCGCGGGTTCGATCCCCGCACAGACGAAATATTTGTACGACCTACAAGTATAATGTCCCGGGTCTGGGTGTTTTTCTATCTATAATATGTATATATTTACAAAAAAAAAAAAAAGTATTTAGGTAGTTTATCATCCATCTCGTTACCATAAAACAAGCATTAAGTTGGTTAGCTTGGGACGAGATGGCGTTGTGTGAAATGTCCAAGGATATTTATTATTATTATATACAGACACAATAGCTACAATGTACATTTAAATTTTGAAAAAATTATCGGCATAGTTTCATTGTTATTATTATCTACTCTATTATCCATGTCTTGGTAGATTGCTAATTTACCTTTTAAGGTACTGCATAAGTATCAACACGCCGGAGTCCTCCTTTAGTTGTTTATAAGTCATCCGCATCAAAATGTATACTGCAAATGACACTGTATTTGTTTGGAATCCAATCGTTTTCACCATTACAATTTCTACTAAGTAATTTTAATTCAATCATTTCTCCATACTTAATTTTCCTTAGAAAATTTAGCAAAAGGAATATAAAATAAAATACCCAGTAGTAACTATTAAATAATTAACCATAATAATATATTGATTTTTATAATAAACGAAAAATTGCCCACATTTCGGTTAATTTGCACACGTGAATATTGGCAACACTGAACTTAAAATTAATTGTTTTGTTCTAGCAAATACAAATTGATTTTAATGTATATAATCTGGAAATAAGTGATTGAATTATTCATTTACGTATAAAACGTGATTCCTGGATTGTTTTTCTTTCGGTCACTACGGTTTTTACACCATTTTACCACGCAAGATATGATTTATAGTTTTTATTTTTTCGCCGCATATTGCGTCTTTAAGCATCGATGTTCACGCGCGTAATGGCCGACTAATGTGTGAAAGTGTGCGTGCTGGCCTGTACATATAGCTGATCTGGCCGACTATGATGTCACAGTTTTTAGTTAGCGAGACTCTGTCCGACTTTTTTTATACGTCCATGACTTTACTCTTTAATTTAATTAAAATGACTTGTTATGAAGACTGATTGATATGTCATGTTGAGATATTTTTTATAAAGATTAATTATTAAGAAGTAATCTTTTTCTAAATACTTAGATTACACGGTAACTTGCTTGCATACTTAAATTATTAGATTTTTTTATTTGAAATTATTGTTCCCTCTTTAGTTTAATTAAAACACTGGTAATGACTTATGAACACTGATTGTTATGTTATGTTGTGTTAATTTTTATAAAGATATTGATTATTACGTAAAAAAATACGAATGCGAAAAAAGACTTAATTAACTTTTATAATAACTGATTGATTGTAAAACCTATATATTATTTTATTTTTACACTTTCATAAAAATCTTATATCCGTAACCGAAACTATCGAATAATCCGAAATAATTTATATCCATAACCGTAACCGAAATAATATTTTTAACATATCCGTATCCGAAATTATATATCTGTCAACGGAAAACAACAAGAACCGGAAATTTATAAATTTCCTAGGAAATTTATAAACGTCCGTAGGATTCCAAACGAGAAATAAATTGTATTATTTTACGCCCACATTTTCGGAAATTTATAAACTTACGACGTCTCGTCGTAAATTTATAAACTAACGGATATCCATTCGTAAGATTCTAAACGGTTCGACCAATCACAGTAGAGCTTTTAATTTTACGCTTCTACAAGATACGGCAAATAACACACTGTTCTCTGATTGGTCGATGTTGATAGTGGCATGCTTGTGTCCATAGACATAGGTACAATTAGACTTGCCAAACTATAAATTTATCAGTACGTAACAGTATTTTTACTTTAAAACTAGGTAAGTACCTATAATACAGGGTTACTGTTTTACATAATATGCTAATGACCCCTACTTCACTCTACCAAATTAAAACAATAAAAATGGAGTGATGCGAAGTTAAAAAGTTTTATTTAAAAAAAAAAGGCGAATTGCGATCGCGATTGGCGAATTTCCAAACAGACGCTAAGTAATAAAAAATGTGCTTAAAACAAATTAAACATGCATGCATGTAACAAATTAAACATAATAAAATAAGTATTTCACTTAAAAAACCCCTAACATCGGACTGCATTATGGCTGAGTACACACTCAATGTTCACTACATTGAGAGTCTACTGAGCCATAAATGTCAGGTACCTAACTTTTTTATATCTGTTTCATTGATACCCTTACAATGAGTCCAAACACTCTGCATCTACTGTAATTTGGTAAGGAGTTGGGTATCCTATAGATTCCTGATGATGCAGCAGGTATATCTGATGATGCAGCAGTATTAGGTCTAGGTTACCACAAGTAGACAATATCGAACAATGGCGGCGGAGAGAACAGAGAAGGAACACGTGACTTATTCAACCAATCAGAGCGCCCATGGCGTTTGGTTATTGCTACTTATTATTTTACGCGTGAGTTCAGTAAGTTTATAAATTTCCGAAAATGTGGGCGTAAAATAATACAATTTATCTCTCGTTTGGAATCCTACGGAAGTTTTCCGTTGACATATCCATAACATCCCTAGTTCTGATGTCTCATCCAGGTAAATAATTTATTTACCTTCTAGCCTCTTTTTATGTACTGTCCTCAAGAATCTATGTCTCCATGCCGCAATTTCATATTTTTCTGTAAGTAAAGCAGCTGTTTTATTGTGTTGAAAGTCAAACCCATTCTTCTGTACTTAATGTTTGTTTCACGGCATCCCGTGAATTCAACTGCTTCCCTCAGCTCATTGTGGATTCTTCTCAGTGTTGGGATTTATTTTAACTCTTAATTAACTCCATAAAATTAGTTTGTTTTGTTTCATAAAGCTAAAAAATAAAAAAATATAAAAACAAATATATTGCGATTTGTTATGAATAGTCGAAAAGTATCAAGTTGTTTCATAGAAATATAATAATGATTTTCACAGTCTTAAATTATTGCCATATAAAAAGTTCTGAAAATAATGCGTGGACAGCTTTCGCTGGCCAGACTATACTATACTAGTCTAGTCAACAAGTTCAAGAACGTGAAAAATAGAGTTAAAGGTCCTAAAAATATGAGCGATGGCGCATTCGATTCGGAATCACCTCTGGAAAAATGTTTCGGAAGGATTTTGGTGCAGGTAAAAAATTGCAATAGTTATTACAATATTGTATAAAAAAAGTTGAAAAAAAAACATGACATTCCGTTTTTTGTTAATAACTCCAAAAATAATTATATTTAAGAAATTTTGAAAAAAGTTCGTTAAACAGGAGGAAATTTCCAATAAAAAAGTTGTTTTTATATTTTTTTTATGTTTCCGAAAAAAAATATAGCATGTAAAAATTTGTTTGTAACAAATTGTTAAACTAAAAAACAATTAATAATAATAATTCTTTTTTCGCCAACTTATTTAGAAAAGTGAACTATGTTTTGTTAAAAGAAAATAATTTCGTAAATAATTATTTAAACCATCGGGTCAGTGGATACGAAACGGGGCACAAAGGAAAAAAGAATAAAAATCACCAAAATCCGTCGCCTAATCAACTTCGGGACCCGGTGGGATGTGGGAGTAGTAGGGTGGGGGAACACCATGGCACAAATCAAGGACATTGAGGTCAAGTTAAAATTTCCAAAACTCAAAATCCTCTATTCTCCTGAAAGTACTAACCTTGACCTCAAGATCAAGGTCAAATTTCCGAAGCTCATAATCCGCTATTCTTCATAGGTTACTAACCTCGACCTCAAAGTCAATGACCTTAAGGTCAAATTTCCGTAGATCAAAATCCGCTATTCTCCTGAGGTTACTAACCTTGACCACAAGGTCTGGTGTCTTGTCTTGGTCAACATTTGCGCGAGATTAATGATACCTATGTACTTAGGTACCAAATACTTTTTTGTTTACGACAATCTTGGAATCTTTTTTGCTGTATCATTACTTTGATTTGTAGATGCTAATACAAGTTTATTTACGTGTAATTTTATTTGTAGGTAATTATCTGATTACCAAAAATGAACAAGTGTCTAAAGCTTTTAATAGTATAAACATTTCTAATGTACTTTCTATAATATTTCTCAACCCAATATCACCATCAACTTCCATCCCACACAACCATACAAATTACGGCACTATACGGTATCCAACACAATAACATCGGCTCCACCATCACCTTGCATCCATACCTACCACACGATCTATTTCGAGAACACAGCAACAATCGGAATTTCGTCGTTTTCAAACCAAAATCTGCTATGCATGCAAGGCATGGTCTGCAAGGTTGTCAATAATTTGATCCCCGGAACGGAGTTATAGTTCATCTTTTCCTACAAACACTAAAGGAATGCGCTACAATATTTACAGTAGTGATAATGATTCATCAAATGAATGTCCAGTACAAGAACTAAGAGCGACCATCGAAATTCCGAGCAGCTCTTCAGCCTCACAATTTTCTGTGTAAAGCAAAACGCCAGCGTTTACTGTGAAACCCATATATGGTTTAACAAAAAAGATGGATAGCTAGAACAGACTACACCACAAGCAGGTAGTTCAAAAATACTCAATACCTTTCCAAAAGACCGGAAAAAACGTTGGCAGCCCTACTCATAGTATCGTAAAAAAGATGAGGCGCGTCATGCTAAGAGTATAGAATAGAAAACTTAAAGAGTAACCGATAACTGTTGACGTGCAGTGTCCTTAGATCACACAAATCACTTGCTGGTTGACGATTCTCGTTCTGGAGATGACGTCACTATTTATTTTTGGCATGAAGCTGATGGAGGAGTTACATCCAATGAATTTACAAGCTTTGCAATTGATTAGGTACCTTAAAACTACACGCTAAGGATAAAACCACATTGCGATAATTAGTGATGGATGTAACTACCAAAACAGAAATAAGCTTAAGTAATAATGCTTGTTTTTTTAAAGTAGAAGTGGAACGAATAATTCTAGAAAAGGGACATACTATGATAGAGATTGACAGTCTACTCCAGTATCGAATATTATATAAAAAGCTCAGCATCTATGCACCTCAAGATTAGGTACATTACGAGAATACGGCAAGTGCGGCCTAAACAACAATAGTTTTTCATTATGATTTTTATAAACAGGTGTCCCAAAAAATAGTGTCAAGCGGAAGTCCAGAGATAGAGTAACCCTTGAGGTACCCCAATCACAGGAGTAGATAAAGGACAGAGAGAAACCTTAGAACAGCGCCACGGTAGGTACACCACTACAAGTACGATGCGCGTGAGCACTGGCGGCTCGTCACGTACGGAACGAAACCCGTTTAAACTGGTTCAGCCAGTGCTTTAACAAAGGGCTACCTCACCGCTCGCTGTGTGTCGGGTCGTGCGTGTTTGTTTAAAATCGAAATTTGAATAAATTAGAAAGAGTGTAACTATGAGTGTAATCACCCTAAAGATCAAAGAAGTCTTTCTGAAATTATGTGATAAGTTTATGATATAAAAGTATGTCTTAAATTTTTAGATGACAAATAGATGTAAACAAACTTTTGTGTATTTATTTTAATCCTCCTGTGCCAACCCTATAAGAATAGGTAACAATTATGCTCACTCTTTAGAAGGTTTCCCTCTGTATACTCTGTGCCCCAATCATCTCCATGTATGTTCTGCAATTTTTCCTAGGTTTCGTGTTATGATTTTTTTCGGAATTATTTGGTTTACACCAATATTGTCATAGTTTTGTTCAAAGTTACAAAGCTGATTATTTTGTACATTTAAGTATAATTCAAGATGATACAGTTAGAGAAAAAAAAAGTATCACTTTTTACTAAAAAAAAAAAATGTTTAGGTCGAAAATTCAGAAAAAAAGAAAAACGATGAGAAATCGCAGAACCTATAATACATGGGGGTGATTCGGGTACCTCAAGGATTGCTCTATCTCTGGACTTCCGCTTGACACAATTTTTTGGAACACCTGTATTATGGATTATAACAAAATTACCAGCAATTATCAGACCAGGTACAAGGAAGAGCATTGTTATATAGCTGTATGTGTGAAGTATACTTCAAACTTCGTCATCCATAAAATTAGAAAATCCTTCGCAATGAAGGCATGTTCCCAAAGTGTATCCTGAACCTGTGACATTATATGTCGAGCCGTTGGAACTATTACAATCAAAATTCATTCAACTACAAGAACTTATACCATAGACTGTGCGTGCCTACCATCCATTTTAAGATTCTCTTACCTATCTACTTTCATTTATTACTCATTTAAATCAAATATATTTTTATTTAATACCTGTTATGTGCAAAATCACTACATAGTATAAAACCAAGTCGCTGTCGTCTGTCCGTCTCTTGTATGCTTAAATCTTTAAAACAACGCAACGGGTTTTGAAACGTTTTTTTAATAGATACGAGTGATTCAAGACGAATGTTATTATCTACTTAAAATGGCCGATTTACATTAGTCGGTTAGACCGTATTCGGTCACCGACTCATATAAACAGGTATTCGTTTGGCCGTATTCGGTCGAGCCCGTTGTCGGTGTCGACTTAATAGGTGTTATTTTTCAATTTTTTCCTCAAAACTTCTTGTATTACATCGCACACAGTTAAAAATAAATAGAATATTCTTGGACATTTCACACAACGCCACCTCGTCCCAAGTTAAGCAACTTAATGCTTGAGTTATGGTAACGAGCTGGATGATAAACTACTTATATACATTTTTTTTTGTAAATACATACATATTATAGATAGAAATGACACCCAGACTGCGAGCCAGTGCCTCTGGTTTAGACAAAGACACTGGCCCGACCCCGGAATCGAACCCGGGACCCGTTGATCCAAAGGCGGCACATCTGACCACTAGACACAATCCTTCTAACACAAGATTGTTCAAGACGATGCTTGCAACCAGACTGTTCAATTTAAAATCGCCGCATCAATCAAGTCGCAGAATTCGGTTAACCGACCAATGTAAGCAACTCAATTTAGGTAAGCGTTTCAGTTA
Source organism: Clostera curtula (assembly GCA_905475355.2). Lineage (NCBI taxonomy): Eukaryota > Metazoa > Arthropoda > Insecta > Lepidoptera > Notodontidae > Clostera > Clostera curtula. Next base: position 7,009,863 of record FR997805.1, on the reverse strand, counting down.
AACCGAATGCGGCTGCTGCCTTCGGTGACCGATCTAGTGTAAAAGCGCCATTATACAATGCATAATATTGTAAAGAAACACTCGATACATTTAGAGGTTCATTATTGCACCCGTGCGAAGCCGGGGCGGGTCGCTAGTAATACGTAACATTATTAAATCTTTGTGGTTAGAAAACAATTAACCTTCCGTATAATATCTATAGCTTTCATTTGATAGTTAAAATTCACCTTCATATAAAATTTAAACATTTCAGCCGAAAGACGTCCACTGCTGAAACATAGTCCTCCCCCAAAGATTTCCATAGAGGCCGGTCCTGGGCCGCCCGCATCCATTGTTTTCCGGCGACATTCATCAGGTCATCGGTCCACCGTGTGGGAGGCCTACCGGCACTGCGCTTTCCGGAACGCGGAATTTATACGAAAATCTTTTTACGCGTTAATTCAATGTAGTTTTTGCACATTTTTCGTTTGACAACGACGATTACGAAGAATTTACCTACCAACGGCGAAGGCAATTAGCGAAATTTTGCGAGTATGTCAGTCGCGTAATTTCTAGTGCTTTCGGTTTCATACTAACTTAACTGGAAGGAGTCAGTTCTGCTCAGTTTCCCACTCACTACCCTTCCGCGGTGGAAACCGGGCTTAAGCGCGGATCACGTACGCGCGGAGCGATCCGTACCTACTAACGGTACGCGTGACACTAAAACCAGCCTTTGTGGGGTCTATAGTAGAGCAACAGAAGCCAAAACAATGATTTTACATTACATACAAGATGGGGGGGGGAGATACATTCAGGGTTAGCGCCCACCAGCGGAGTGGCGGCGAAGAGGCTATTTCAGTAACAATTTAATTTCAACCTAAAGCGCTTGAGAATGGAACTATTTGGCACAACGAAATACAATGACGGCGAGCGACGCGCGTATTCTAAATAGATGTATTCTGAAGCGTTTTAGGTTGAAATCCTCGTGGTGAGGGGGCTCGAATGCTTTTAGAATCCGTTGGGGCCATACCGGCTCAGGATCACCTATGCCGCCGGGTCCCGGGTCTCCTCTGGCTTCAGAGTTGCCTTGCGACCCCTAAACCGCTGCGGCGCACCAGTGTCCTCGGTTTACGGTCAACCAGATTGGTCACCAACCAGAGAGCAGACGTTTGCCCGAGACGCCCTTCGATAGCCAAGCATGCCGTGCGAGGGTATACCGCTGGGATTTTAGTGGGTAGACGCATTTTCAGAGTCCCACATAATCGCCGATCCAACCCCCGAGGGGCGGCGGTATGCATCAAGCATTTCCCCAGCGAAACAAAAAAAAGGGACATCTTGTTGAACGGTCTGTAGTTTATTTCTTAAAACTATCTTATGCGAATGTAAAACGCTAACTTAAAAAGCATATCTAGTTCTAATGTCTTCTAGTTTTTTGGAAACTTCTGCTGGTGTACGTTCTAAATCACCAGCAATTGCCTTTTGCTTGGCGGGCTCCAGTGAATTGAACTGCTCGCATAGGTCACCATCTATCACATTCTGTAAAAAGATAATTTCGAATTAGGCAATTTCATTGTCATTTGTTTCATCACATTGCGGTAAAACATGAAAAAAACTTTTAATATTTGGTATAATACCCTGTACAAGATAGCATGATCGATTTGACTTATGTAGACCAAAAAATAACGTTTTATAATACTTGTAACTGTGACAAGATGGTGTAGGTGTATTACGTGTGAAATTCTTTATCACTTTTTCTTCACTTAATAAGACAATATTCGAATAAATAGTATATTTCATTACAAGTGCGGAAAGGCTGTCATTGCAAAGAGTCCCGACAAATGTCTACCCGAGCCGAGGCGCAGCCGAAGGCGAGGGTTGACAGCCGGAACAAGTTGCAATGACGGTTCCGCACGTGTACTAAACGACTATTATTAAAACAGTTGCGAAAAAATGAAGCAATTTAATGAAATAATAAAAACACAAGAACCTCAACAAACAAATCATTTATGACATTAAAAAAATGGCGCCGACCGTAGAATATAAGCAGATATTTGTTTTTTCTTCACCCATTCTAGTAGGCAAAAGGAACTATATATACAGCCATGTCTTCAGTAGAAAATTTTTATTGATATGAAATGAAATTGAATGAAATGAAACCTAACCTAACTCATTCAATCAAATCATTAAATCTGATATTGAAACAAATTAGTAAGCAACTAGTTTCTTTTTAGAAATATATGTATTTGCATGAATCATAAAAACTTCAATGATTTTTTTTTTGTAAAAACTTTATGGTTGGTTTTTCATTTTAATAGACATCATTTTGACAGTTGGGAAAGAGAACGCACTAGTGCGGGAATGGCAAAAAAAAAGCACGAGTGTGTAATAAATAGCCCACTTCCCGAACGCTATACGTCCCTGCAATACGCCACTTTTTGAGCAACTGTATTAAAAACACATTTTCATTTTGAAATAAAATTTGTTAGCTTTTGCACATTGAAATTTAATACTTTTAGAATTATTATTTTCTATTCTGAACCACCTATATAAATTTGGCGGGAGGTCCAAAAATAACCCTGTAATATTAAATAGGAACTTATTATGTATATTGACCCACCTTCGCTTAACTACCCAATGTTTTTAGGTCTAGTGCAATAAAGAATTTCACACATAATACACCCACCCATGCCAACTTGTCACTGTTACAAGTATTTTAAAACGTAATTTTTTGGACTACTAGATATTTTCTTTCTCCCATCACTAGCCCATCTGTCCAATCGATCACGCTATCTTGAACAGGGTATAGTACGAGGCAAATCCTAGAAATAGTCAAGAACTTGGTCGTTAAACTTTACTATGATATTAAATATAGCAGTGCAAGGAATATGTCAGTTCCAAATACTACAGGAGCGCCAAGAAACGCCCCCGACTCTCAGGAACGTGGCAAACGACAGGCGTCGTGGCGCAGCCAGTACGGCACGCACGCGACTTCCGCCACCTGCGCTACTCTACCGACAGTGTAACACAGAGGACTTCGCACAAGAAGTCAACTGCTGACTTACTGCCGGACAGTGTCTAGTACTTCACAAAAATGAGTGTATAGAATTAGGGTTCATCTAGGCGCTCCCTGTGGTAATGTGATGAATAACGTGGTCTTGAATACAACCTACCTTTACGGGATAATAGTAGCTCCTAAACGATAAGTGGTCGCGTCCACACAGGGGCGTGTTTTCGCTTCTCATGTGCATCTCTAAATGTTGGAAGAAGTCATGGTCTTCTCTGGACGTGAATGGCAATAATACTCCAAGTGAGCCGCTGATTGTGGCGTAGAGAAGAGCTTCGGACCCACCGGGAATTAAAGTTGCTCTTTGAAGTGACGATATTGTTTCCCCAACATGGAAGTTTACAACCACATCGCCTTTTTGAGATGCACCATTAAGTAGACCTAGAAAAAAGGTATACTTAGTAAATTCCACAAATTATTTATTCAGTACTGTATGTAGTACATCAGATTGTAAAAAGTAATCATTACTTTCATTAGTCTAGCATGTATATATTTTATTATCATCATGAAAAACACCAAATAATAAGCCCAGAAGAGTAGGGGGCACAGTTTAAAAAAAAAGTAATGTACCTCTATCCCAAAGAGCTTTGTTTCCTGTAGGGTCTTCATCAACATCATCTGTGACAGACTGGGGTAACCTCATTACTGCAACATTTCCAAATTTGTCAGACAAAGCCACTGTATCATAATCAAGTATACAACTGTTGGTAATCCATCTTGGGTTAGTATCATCAGCAAATATAATCAGTTGATTTTCTCTCTTTTTGTATTTCAAGCAGAATACAGATTCTTGTACATCAGATGCAAAAATTCTTTGACCAATCGTTTTAATGTCTGCTATGAGGTTTGGAATGTGTCTGTTTTCACATTTGCGTAGTAGTTTGCGCCGCCCAATATCATATAATCTGAGCATACGACCAACTCCTGCTATAAGTTTTCCATTAAAAGCAGCCAATGCTCCTGGATACTCATCAATAGGAGTCTTGTGTACCAACTCCAACTTGCCAGTGTTACCATATATCTGGAAAAAATAAAGTAAGTTTAGCTTAATTACTTTTAGTTCATTACATATAGTATTTTTTCGTTTATATGCCATTTAAGTATGTGCATTTGCAGTAATTTCCCTAACCTACCATTTGGCTATTTTCACATGGGAAGCAAAATACATAATATTGAATATTCCCCATTTACCTTATAGACATGTAGGCTGCCTTCCGTGCACGATCGTGGCGACAGGATCATATCTTTGGCGACACCAACGACCAGGTGCGGGTGGGCGTGCTCCGCGTGCGCAGCCCAGCGCACGATGCACACCGACACGGCTGCCTCATTTTGTTCCAGGGGCAATTTGAACAGGGTGCTGGGCTGACCACCATTTGCACCCATGTCCACGACCCGAATTTGAGACGCCCACATCCCTGCACATCAATTTTATATCTGAGTAAAATCTTTTTTAATACAGTTGCTCAAAAAGTGGCATATTACAGGGCAGTATAGCGTTCGGGAAGTGGGCTATTACACACGCGTGCTTTTTCTTTACCATTCCCGCACTAGTGCTTTTTCTTTCCCAACTGTCAAAATAATGTCTATTAAAAGGAAAAACCAACCATGAAGTTTTTACTAAAAAAAATCATAGAATTTTTATGATTAATGCAAATACGTATATTTCTAAAAAGAAACTACGTACTAATTTGTTTCAATATCATATTTAATGATTTGATTGAATGAGTTAGGTTAGGTATTATTTCATTTCATTTCATCGCATTAAATTTCATTTTATATCAATAGAAAAATTCTACTGAAGACTTGGCTGTATGGGCATAGTTGCTTTTGCTTACCAGAATGGGTGAAGAAAAAAAATCTCTGCTTATATTCTACGGTCGGCGCCATTTTTCAGAAATGATTAGTTTGTGTTTTTATTATTTTATTAAATTGCTTCATTTTTTCGCAACTGTATTAAAAATAGTCGTTCAGTACACGTGCGGAACCGTCATTGCAACTCGTTCCGACTGTCAACCCTCGCCTTCGGCTGCGCCTCGGCTCGGGTAGACATTTGTCGGAACTCGTTGTAATGACAGCCTTTCCGCACTTGTAATGAAATATACTATACCCATATTCAATAAGAATAAGGAAAGGGTTTCTGTTCCTGTTGACAGGGATATCATATATTCACAGTAATAATCTAGATCTACACACAATCTGGAACTCAGTTGTCATTCTTTCACTTAGTGACACCCAATGTAATATGGAATGTATCTTACACATGAATCAAATGATTTACATAAACCATCTGGGATTAATGTAAGGAATTGATATTGCCACATTCGATTAGAGTCAGTATGCTCCATGACATTACCTGCTCTTGCCCAGAGAATGTGGCTTTGTAGCAAAAATTATAGAAGAAAGACATATGAAAAGACTATACATACCAGCGCCTGCTTTTGGCGAAGAGAAGACATTTTCAGGTAGAGTATCCGAGAGGAATGCATCAGCCATTTCGTTGGCAAGTTGTTGCTCTTCTGGGCCACCGCCAGCAGCCGCTTCTCGCATTTCTTGAGCCATTTGAACTCTGTTAACCAAAATTTATAAATGATTACAAGGGAAATTAGACAGGTCATAAAATATTTGTTTTTTTAAATCAGTACTGCAGGATTATCTACATTTAATTTAGTAAAGTGTGTTGTTGTCATCATTTTGATATAAAACTTAATTAGAGTATAAGTATAACTAGATTTTACCTTCTTTGTTTCTTCATATCTTCTGTGTAAGCATTGTGATCAGTCTCAAGAATTATGATGTTATTGTTATCATTGTTGATGACAAACTTTCGTGGCGTGAATTCCAATGGCAAATAAGTCTGGTTGAAAACAGCACCTAGTTTTTCAAGAGCCAGAATTCTAAGAGTATTTGACGAGATGGCTACAATACCTTCCGCACATTGTTCTGTAAAGAAAACTCAGAGGTTATTTTATTTATGCCACTCCCATTTCCAATGCACTTAATTTTTTTCGTTAACTATTTGTCTACAGCATGGTTTTGCCACCTTCAACATCTGAGCGACTCCAGCTCGGCTATGGAATATGCAGAGTCCACCCTCTACCGCAAGCGGGAAGGAGGTATGCTCTACGACGTTGTAGGCTCATCACTGCATGGGACAGCTATGCACCACCCTCACAGGACCACACCCAAAAGCACAGTCGCGCAAACACGTCGGTACAGGATTTGGAGTTCATGTAAATTGAGTATTTCTTACCAGCATGCAAGCAATATAATATACCAACCTGAACTAAACCCTGCCGCATATTCCAGACATTCGTAAGACAATGGCGTAAGATGGAACCGATTCTGGTAGTGGTATCCAAGCCAAGTCCTTGAAGATACTGCCAATACGGCTTCTGCTGCTTGGACACGCACTTTGAATAATTTAACAGGCCGCGAACCCAGGTATCTGAAATATAATGCAATTTGTAAACAATCTGCAATTAACGGAAAACTGTTTACCGTTATAATTATTAAGGTGCCTCAGATCTGGTTAAGTAATCGTCAATGTTTTTCAGATGAAACACGGAGCGATAAAGGTTTGACATCATTGGCGGCAATAAATTTTCATTTTAGTTTTTAGAAGAATACATATACACACACCTTGTCCTAGTGTCAGCCAAATCTCCACTGACAGAGTCCAGGGTAGCTCTTAGTAGTACTCCATTGCTAAGACCTATATTCAGTTGTAGAGCAGATTTAGCTCCAGATTCAAATGGTTGTTCAACAATGCATAGAGATTCTGCTCCAGCTGGCAAAGCTTGCATGGATCGAGGAGATAAGCAGTCCTAAAACCAATGTTTATTTGTTATAAAACAGTCTTGGAAAACAGATTTTTATTCGTTACAAATAGAGTATCAGATATTTGAGAATAACGCATTTTAGGTTGTTGTAATCACAAAAGTCAATGGTGTCCTTTGATCATCATTTTATTGTGCAATAAAATACTTTCTTTATATATTATGAAAATGTTGCCTCACCGAAGGGTCTAAGGAGATGATTCTGACAGTGTTATCATTTAACCCCACAGCCAAGAACCAGGCTCTCTGTTCACCAGTGGCTACAGAACCCAAGGCCATGCATGACACATCAGAAGACAACTTCTTCCTCTCAGTGTACTCATTTAGCTGGCCAGTCTGAAATAATTTGTGATGATTAGCAAATGTTACACAATAAATAACCAACATGTGAAAAATATGTAAAAATTATGTCCACAGCATGGTTTTGCCGCCTTCAACGTCTAAGCGACTCCAGCTTGGCTATGGAATATGCCGAGTCCGCCCTCTACCGCAAGCGGGAAGGTGGTATGCTCTACGACGTTGTGGGCTCATCACTGCATGGGACAGCTACACACCACTCTCACGCGACCACACCCGAAGGCAAGATCGCGCAAACACGTCGAAAATTTTGCATTTATAAACGGAAATTACACTTACAGGGTCCATCTCGAAATAAACTAATTCACCACCAGTCAATGCAATCACTACTTGTCTCTGATTAACAGCACATTTCACAATCGACTTCTTTCCTGGTGCTTTCCATTCGTTAACTCTCTTATCTGCGCGAATATGCCTAATCCCATCTGGGTATACTTGAACGAGAGCATCATTTCCCAGTGCATGACAACTAAGTGTAGGTGTGGTACCCAGGAAACCAGAATCAGTCACTTCTTCAACGGTTTCGCCGATAGAGAGCACAAGAGTTGCGTTTACGAACGATACGATGATGTAAGAGTCATATTCCTCTGGAACCAAAAGAAAAAAAATCTAAGCTAGAATAAAATAAAAGTGGTTGCTTCGAAACCAATTTCTTCAGTTGCCTCCAGTCGCGTTACAAGGAGCTTTGGATGCCTACCTTTGCGTGATTGTAGATACCATCTCTATTCGTTCATCTGGCGTAAGGAGATTCTGAAAAGAAAAACCACTGGTGTTTATGTATGACAAACAACCAGGGTTTTATTAGTAATTTGTTTGATAAAGAGGAGCACTCATAAGTGGTTATTGTAGCGTCACTGTATGTCGGTAACACGGACCAAAAATGTTTAATCATTATGCTCCCTAATTTTGATCTTCCACACCTTCCGGCCATCCACCAGTGGCCAATAGAATGCTTAGACAAATTTGACACTTGTGACTACAAGTGTCAAATTATATGTATTTGGATTCAAGATTTGTGGTTGGCAGTGTTACAAAAAACTTACCATCTTTATGGCGTCTGACAGTCCACACAGCATTGGGTGAACCTGGCAATTCTGATACAGCCATTTCAGCAACCTCTAAGCCATGTCTGAGAGCTCTTAAAGAAGACCTAGGGCCTCGACCGCATGCCAGATATACTTGCGGCGTGTCTTCACCCGCCAAATCGGCCACATGGCATGCTGAAATAAAGTTTTTAAATAAGTATTAGTCAGTGTAGCAACAGATTAAGAACACACAATGCTAACAACCCACACCATCCTGAGGGCGTCGTAAGTATCGTCTTGCTAAAATGGCACAGTAAGCTAATTTCCCTCTACAAATCGGTAATTTATGGGCTCTAATAATGGATCATGAGATCTTCCCAGAATTTTCTAAGAAATCCCAGAATCTTCTAAGAATGTGATAGATAGAAGAAAATATTAAATGACATTTGAATGTGCATCTCACATCAGTGTGCTCTCCCCCACATCATAAGGGAGGACCTTGGTTCGGAGATTACTTCTCTAGCATGTTTTCAGTAAGAGATGATAAATGTATTACTATCTCTATGGTTCCATGCACATGGAGTCATGGATTTACATTGAAATTATAAATGTGTAAAAGAACGGAAACTTTTATTGGGTAGCCATATTGATTATTTAAAGAAATATATACCTAATATAGGGGATAGGGAGTCCAGCTCATCAACAAGCACCAAATTCCTCAATGGCCTTGGTGCAAAAAAGAATGTATCACCTTCTTCCAAAGGCATTGCTGAACTAAATTCTGGCTCATCATCTTCATCACCCAAATGAGCAATTTGGTAAAGGTAACTGGAAGAAAAAAATACAATTAATAAAATGTTACCAAACCTTTGTCCTACTTTTTTAAAATCCTTTGAGATACTCACTGGTTCCCAAATTCACATGCCACAAAGAGGAATCCAGTCTTTAAAACACACATAGAAGTGGCAACAGGGACAGTGTCAAAGTACTTCAGTTTAATCTCCGTGACCATGTCTTCATCAGTCTCAATGGTTATCTTAAATATGTCACCCTGCTCAGTCTGTGCCAAAAAGAAGAACATAGACTTCGTCTTGTGAGTAGCCGAGCAAACAAAGATCATTCCTCTTTCAGGGTCATCTAAATCATTCCTGCGTCGTGGTATGGGGCATCTGATATCATGCTGATCTCCTAAGTTTTTGTATGTAAGGTAGTTTTCAGAGCAAATGAGCACTCCAGATGGGCCATCATTGCCACCAGGTACTGTTATTAAAAAGTTTGCATGTTCTTCTAGAGGCTCTGAATATTTTCTCACTACATGATTCAACCCCAGATCCAATTCATAAAAGGTCAGTGTTTGCTGGGTTTTCTGTGCAGCTTCACCTGAAACAAATGAATATTAGTTTTAAAGTTTGTAGAAATAGGTATAGAAATTAACAGAAACTTATTATAAAAGAATTTCACAACAATTCCAGTCTGAAAACAACATCTAAATAATAAACTTATTCCTGGTTAATTTTTATGTAATTTGATAATTACCTGTAGGATCAGCATCTGCTTCTTCGTAGTCTATCTCCAGGCATGCAAACATGGGGTTCTCAAAGCCAACATCAACCCCAACCATGTGGTATACTAGTGTGTTTGATTTGTGAGCTTCTAATGGAGATGAAATTGTTAAACGGGCTTCAGCGTCTCTGTTCAATATGTATACTAGTTTTTGTTTCTCAATTGCACCTGTAGAGAATAATATCATTATGTACTTGTAATTTGACAACGAAAAAGTGGAATAAAGAAAGATACAATTTGTTAAATTTACTCACCAATCATAACAGCTCTGCCTTTGGGGTCTATTGCCAAGTATTGGCCAGGAACAATCCTTCGGCATCCTGATTTTCCAAATGTCTCCTGATGTACCTTCTCAAGAATATTTTTCTTCGGAATGTACTCCAATATAACAATGCGGCCCGAATCAGATCCAACAACAATGTAATCTACAAATGGAAAAATAATTTTATACACAATCTTCACTAATTTAAGTGTAAAATTAATGATGTAAAAATGCTGTAGCTTTTCCTATCTATATGAGCATGCTTCCATATCTAAAATAAAGCATGTGCCAAAATGGTACATCCCGGCAATCATATAGACTACAAGGAGCGACATCTTGGCTCTCAGTCTGTGCATCTAGTTATCCTATGCGCTTTGTAAATAAAACGCACAGAGCAAGACGATGCAATTAGGCCGGTGAGCACCCTAACCTCAACTTTTTGAGGTTAGTGACCCGCCCATGACACCACGTGTGTTAAAAGTTCATTTACCTTTTGTTCCACCGGTAAGTCTGAATGACATCATCGATCTAATGACGCCGAATATCTCTACTTTCATCAATGTGTGCACTTTGCCGGTGTTGGGGTCGGGGCGCAGTAATTCCAATGTTTTCCCACGAGATATCACTATTTCTTGCTGCTTCGTGCCCGAAAAGTTGCCATGCACGGCATGTGTGATGGATGTAGATCCTTGTAAAGTCAGATTGTAAAGATGCATCGTGGAAGTCTTATCCTACACCTGAAATGGAAATTTAGGTTATAATTTGGAAACTTCCGAACTTACATAAATTTCTATACATTATTAATTGTAATGCTCGTAACTAGCGAAAACAGAGAGCAACTGTGTTTTCGAATGGGTGAGCTTTTTTTTATTGCACCGATAAAACGACCACGGACGGTATCGGTACCTAACGTGGAGATACCCAGTGCGAAAATTTAACAACATTTGGTTCATATAATACTATAACAATATGTTACAACACATACCTTTAAGACAATTTGAAAGATCGCCACGATGCGGCTCGATAAAACTATACTTCGGGATAACAGCAGCTCCTCTTCTTCCCGAACTGCACAGCAATATGGCGGATCGGAGAGTCACCATCTCACTTCAAGGCAACCAACCAATCAAAAAGAAGCATTTTTCAGTATGGCGTCGAATTTATATGGCTAAGATTGCCAGTATAAAAAATAAATAAATAAATGTTCGGTACTTACATACTGCCATCTAGTGTTTAGTAGAAATAGGTGAGAAAGGATAAAGAGCCAGTACACTATTAACCACTAGGTGGCGCTAAGGTACCTACTAAAAATAACAATATCACCATCTAGATGGCAGGACTTGTATTAAAATGCGACGTGTGAAGAAGTATGTGAAACAATATAATATGTAATATTACTATGTATGTCTTGTATGAATTCAAGGTTTGCTTGCGTTGGATGCACTTCCATTGATTTCTGCTGTTATAAGAGCAAGTAAGAGCATATTGAGATAAGAAGATGTCTCCTCGAGAAAACTTTAGATGCAGTGAAACTACTGTTTAGAATAGTTTAAAAACATCTTATACCAAAAGTGCCGTAGTCGGGGAAAGTGGTAACCCACTTACGTCTCTCTTCTCCCAATCACCGCCGAAGACCGACCTTTTGCGCGGGATAGATTTTTGATCAAGGTACCGTAACATTTCAAATTCCTGCATCTGAAATTTTCCCCAAGACTACGATATCCTACTGTTGATTTATCTTAAAGTTTACTGGAAGCATTAGATAGGCGTTATAAAAATATATTGTCATTTTTAGCAGTTTATGGAGTAAAATTGGCAGCCAATAGAAAACATGAACAGCTGTACCTTCTAACTAGTCACTGTCGACATTTTTGTGGATGCTCATGCCCAGAAGTCGATTTCTATACGCTGCGACTAGCAATTAATACTTTTTTTTATTATTTTATATTTTAGTACATAGTGAAATGGACAGTAGTCGCTATTAAACAGACAGCTACGTTTGATTAGAGGTGGTTTAGGTGCGAAGGGATGATCATCCAGCCAGACGGGGTGTGATGTCTGGCTAGGGGTCGCAGCGCCTATTGCCCCCCGATAGTTGTAGTCGGGGAATTCTTAACTTGCGAATTGTTCTTGAAATTTCGCTATCGCGGTGTAGGACTTTTTGGTAATTCTCGCGTTTGTAGGCGATATTTCTTGATGCAATTAGTTCAGATTTTTCGGGTAAACTGTGTAAAGTAGGTATGTAGCATGTGGTCGCTACAGTGGTAACGGTATTATGTGGTAATATTTATTTATAACCATGTTGTCGAAGAGTAGTTCTCGATTAAAGTAGGGGCACCTGGTTAGTTCCCAAGGGCGGCACTTAGGTTCACCCGACGTCTAAAAGTACAACACGATGATCACCTGCAAGGAGTTGACATGCTGTGTATTGTACAAGGAAAGATAATAATCAAAGTCAATTGAAAGCACTGGCTTTGGTTTCATGTCAAACTAGCAAAACAAATACAATTTCTATGGCTCTGATATCCTTCATAGTCTGTTATAAACAGAATAGTCACGTTGAGTCAACATTCCACTTATTAACATTATAAACGCATATATTTCACATAAGCGAGCACACGGATGTAATCTTTGTTCCTTAAGAAACGAGTTTTGTCTGGTTGAACACCTGAAATGCATTCAGCGGGATTTAAAATTCCTATACTTATTTGTAGCCGGTTGAAAGGGCCGTCCATTGTGGTGTCTTTTAATTCTATTTTCTGGCTGCGCCGACGCGGCGTCACAATGTATCTGTCGTGACGGCGGCAGCGCACCTGAGTATTCGGACTCGTTTCACTTTGAACAAGCTTTACCGATCGGTAAAAAAATAATCACAATCTTCATTCCAATAGGTACCGTACGGCGTTGTATGTAGAATCGGTTTCTTCGACGATATCTATTTTGCTATTGTATTACGTGTACCTATGTAATTAAAATAGCATTTTTTTGTAGGTACCTAGTATGTAAAAAAAAGGTGATTGTAGATAGTTGCAACTGAATCATCTAACTGATGTAGTAAAAATAAATGTGGTTGCGGAAATACATATACATATACTTAATGTCATAAAACTCTTTCGCGGATAAATCGAGCCACACAAATATCAAGAGACAATGAAGTTTGTCGCTCGCGGACCCTGAACCACTCCGTTACATCCTGAGGCATACAATGATCAGGAAATGACAGGACCAAAACCCTAGCCGCAAGAGAAGGAAAACTCGATACGAAAACCTGTGCCAACGCGCCTGGCTAGCGTGGCACGGTCGGCCTCCATTGAATTGGAGATGGTCCGACTCGGCAGAGGGTCATGTATGGGTTGAGTAGTAATGTCAGTCCAGCTAGCAATGCACACTAGGCTAATGTTCTAACAAATGGGTCCGACTTGCGTGCGCCCAATAACCGGCAGACAATTAAAGTGTGTAAGACAACGGTAGTGCGCGGGCGCAGGTCACGATCTGCTCAGGCGTTGGCGATGTGCACGTGTGCCAATTATACAGGATGTAGCTATGTATGTTGTAAATTATTGAGTATCTCCCCTTTTTTCGGTCGATCCAGGACTACCAACTTATGGAAATCACGCAGCCATATAACATCATGGTTGGGTGGTGCGCGTTTAATTTATTGAAATCGAACCCGGGATCCGTTGATCCAAAGGCGGCACATCTAACCCCTAGACCAACGAGGCAGTCATATTTATGTGCCACCCGTTAAAATATTATGCATTGCGGGTTTCACAATATTAAAATAGGAGTAGTATTAAAGCTCAATTTGAACATCTGCTTTCCACAGTGGGCATACAAAGCACAGAGCCGCCCACGTAAGCGAGATTGCGCTGTCCGTGAACTTGGCATCACTGCCCACGAGACACCCGAGTTGTATCAAGACAATAATTTAAAACACACGAACACTATTTGTGAGGCAGCTGCACAGAAAGATTTCTGATAGAATATGGACTACGTGGTTATAGGTCTTGGTTTTATTTAGATCATTGTATAGTCAACTCTATGATATGGTATGTTAGGTAAAAAATCTTTATAGGGCCCAACAAACTTTATAAGTTTGTGATGTTGATACGAGTATATTATTTGTATGTATTATTATATTTATATAGTACAGTAGTTGCGCGTAGGCTAGGTTTCGACAGTTACAAAAGTACGAACAAAATGTAATACTCATATTTTAAATTAATGTCTACAGACACACATTGTCACACATTCGTGTGCCAGTATCTGCAGTTTGTGTAAGATTACCTACCTCCAACAAAGTTGACGTCTGTTGGAGGTATCATAGCTATACAAAAATATTAATAACTTTGGAAAAAACTGTGTTAAACATAATATTAATACACGAAACAAGAATAATCTTGCTGTCCATTGTACTTGTCTCCACAGATTAAGAAACTCATTCATGGGTCATTAAATACCTACGCTTTATGACAAACTGCCCATGCAACTTAGAGAACTGTCTCGCAATGCCTTTTATAAAGACGGTCAAGACAAAACTTTACAAAAAAGCGTATTATCGCATTGCTGCCTAAGTAAACGACCTAGCTGCTTGGGACTAAGCTGTTCAGTGTCAGTATTTTATATTCTTTATTTATGCTAGTGTACATATACATAAGAAATAGGACCGCAACGAAAAAAAGTAACAAGCCCTCTGAGTTTCTTGCCAGCTCTTCTCAGCAGTGGTTGCGTTCCGAACTGGTGGTAGACGGTCGATTTTTTTATTGTTTATTAATAGATTATGACCCAAACAAAATAAATGATTTGAATTTAAATGGAATAAGTGAATTTGATTTAGTATTTTCTTTATTTGTATTTATTAATAAAAGAGGTTTGATTGATGATTCGACTATTAAAGTCTCAATGAAATGCTCATTGACTCACCAATGTTTGGACGTGGCGCGTGGCATTCGCTTTGTCTTTAATGTTTTGAAAACACGTAATTTCAGGGAGTCCGCTGCTATTGTGCGACTGGCTGTGTTTAGGAATGTAGACATGGCCACAGAAAATACATTTGAATTAAACAGTAAGCCACCTACATATTAATGATAAAAATACGGTCATGATGGGTACAATAGGGTAGGTATTCCCATATTTATAAACCTACTATGCCACGCTGGAAAGACGAGTTAGCACAGTGTTTGAAATAGTTTTCCTTCTCTAGCTGTTAATTGATCTGCCTCTTACGACACCCTCGAGATGACGTCACCAAAATTTAATTACTTTCCTTTATTTTTCCACCTACAACATTAGCCTCTTTATGTTTCAAAGCAGCCACTTGTCTAATAGTGTACAGGTTATCTTTAAAACTGACATTTTATCTTATCATACAGCCTTGCTTGACAGGCTTTCCTCCATTGAATTTGAGGTGGGCTGACTGAGTATTCGGTCATATACCGGCTGAAATGTTGAGGAAAGTGGTCCAATTTATGCTGCTCATATGCATATGTGCACTGTGTCTTTAGATACATCAACGACCTGACGAGGATGTCTGGCAAGACATAATAACGTCGCTGTCCAGTCCGTGTCAATGTTTTGGTAGCCCACCTGCGTGAGCCATGGTCATATAAGGTACACAATATGTGGTGAGGACTTGAAATTAGAATTGCATAATTCTAATTTCAAGTCAGCGGTCTGCAAAAAGTACGGTACATTCTAGTGTAGTCAGTACACTGGTGATCTTATGAAGGTCGGTGGAAGTCGATGTATATGTTCTGCGCAAGACATTTTTTATTGATAAAGCCTGTTGAAAATTGCAGATCATCATCCCATAAACTACCATCTAGTTACTTGCTCCTGTATTTGATAAAGCCACGTTGGTAGACGCCATAGCACTAGGTTTCGTTTCAGGTTTTCCTTCTCTTGGGACTAGGTTCTGCCTTGTAATTGAAGGGGTGATGACAACATATATTCTAAATTCAACACTATATGTACGGATAAACTTAACACTTCTTTGATTAGATGTTGGGATATTAGCCTACTGTGCCATAGGTTTTACATCAAGTTTCTCTGCCTGCTGTGTTCCTTTAATCGCCTCTTACGACAATCCCAGCATAGAATGAGGTGATGACAGTATGTATTCAAAATCCGTCACCACATGAATGACTGTCTGATAGGTAACTCTTTACTTCCAGCTTCTTAGCGAGATCGTTTTTTATAGTTTTCACATTCTATAAGTTTCGTCACGTCAGCGCGATGACGTCATATCTTAGCTTTTGTGTTCTAATCTTGCAATCTTAGTTTTCCGCCTGCACCCGTGAGATATAGATTGTAATCAGCTAGTTTATATGACGCAGTCCCCGACGCGCTGCGTATAGGAATGCAATATAGTCTACAGCGGCCCTAAATCCCACTGTAAACATACCACCCACACCCGTCATGGAACAATTAGGGTTGCGAATGTTTTACTTTAAAATTATTATATCTAGACAGTATGCTGTTATATTTATAGTATGATATAATAGCATATAAGCGCATGAATATTGGACTAGATCTGATTAGTTTTCCGGTTTGGCCTAAACGAAGTGAAATTTGCGTGACGTTTCGTTTTTTTTAAAGATACTTTATTCTCCACTGACTATAAACATGTATGGCGGGGCAGTTTCATCATCATCGTTTCAGCCAAAAGACGCCCACTGCTGGACATAGGACTTTGTGCATTTCCACAAAGGCCGGTCCTGGGCCGGCCGCATACATCGTTTTTCGGCGACCTTAACCAGGTCATTGGTCCACCGTGTGGGAGGCCTACCAGCACTGCGCTTTCCGGAACGCGGTTGCCACTCGAGGACTTTACTGCCCCATCGGGCATCGGTTGGGGGCAGTTTACAAACATGAAATTCACAAAAATTCACAATAATTACACCCAGACTCAGAGCAAGTGCCTCTGGTGTACCCAACATTTAGTAATATAAATAGTACATAGAAAATAAATTCTATATTTTACGAGGCAGGTATGAATTTAGAGCAATGTTTACATAGGAGATAGCCCTAAACGTCCCCTAACCAGAACGTTATGTCCCCTACTTTAATAAAACATCTCGATAATGAAAAGTCAGGCAGTCATAGAGGGTGGCGAATTAACCCTCAATCTGGGGATGATATGTGTCACGGAAAAACAAATCTTGACACAATATAAATAAAAGCTAAAATCAATTGATAGTAATCGATGCAGCCTCGCGCAATAAATATCTTAATGATATGGAATCAGAAAGTATCTTTGGTCTCTCTCACTGTAAAAAGCCCCAAGCGCTTGTGAGGGCTACGGGAAATGATCTTTATGTCTTTTAACAAAGGTTTATTCTTTGATTTTATAAATATTACATACTGCAAATGTGTGCAATATCGTTTGAAGACATTTGACATTCATTGCGTTTTATGCAAGATGGCACGTGCGAGGCCACCTGTCGCTGATGCTGCACTTGTTCAAATTCGATGGTACAAGCAAATTTAATGAATGAATGATTAATGTAAATGAAGATGGATGAAAAAAGATACTATACTGCTTGTCCGAAGTAGCCACCATTATACCATAGCACCATTATAACAAATAAATATAAATAAATAGCCTTGAACATTTCACACAACGCCATCTCGTCCCAAGCTAAGCAACTTAATGCTTGTGTTATGGTAACGAGATGGATGATAAACTACTTATATACATTTTTTTTGTAAATACATACATATTATAGATAGAAATAACACCCAGACTCCGAGCCAGTGCCTCTGGTTTAGACAAAGACACTTGCCCGACCCCGGAATCGAACCCGGGACCCGTTGATCCAAAGGCGGCACATCTAACCACTAGAATGTATAATTACTCTATTAGCTCAAAGATGTAGGTACGTAATTTTAATGAAATATCGGTAGACTATGGGAATTTCCAAGCTGTAAAATAGTCTAAGAATTATATAAAACTACTACTACTACATACATGAAGTTCGACTATGAGTACTTTTCGGTATAGTTTTTTATTATTATTTTTTAAATTTATTTATAGGCTTTGTCACTATGTGTCCATAGCGCACTAGCAATGGAACATGATATCCGATAGGAACCATTATGTTTTCTTGATCATGTATTATTTAATTATTAATCTATTGTGATAATACTAATGCATTGGTTTGAAAATACTGGATTCTTGTCGCGTTTGATGCAAATGGCCGGCGCCGGATGTGGACCTCCCATAGACAACTATGCATCGACAATCGATGACATACGAATTCAAGATGGCGCCTCTATTCTTTATGAACCCGCCTTGGACGTATAGACGCATCCGCTCACTACGTGGTACGATTTATTTGATTGTTAATGAGTAAGATACTAAGTTTTCTTGGCTTACAGTGGATGAAGGCACGTCGCGTCGGTGTGAAAAAAATGTTAAAATATGACCACCTCGTTTAAAGAAACATTATGTAACATACAGCGTAGCTTATTCCATAAATACATATCATATAGACGATGACAATGTACCTACATAATATTTTTACTGTAAATATTATATAGAACCAGAGTAGGGACGGATTTAGTTACCAACCAATTGGAACTTAGGTGTAATGTTCGTTGCAACTAAATGAGCATGTAGATCCGCAGAAAACGCAACTACAAGAGATGGAAAACATTATTTCTGAAGTGATGATGTGGGTAATTCGAAATCAATGCTAAAATAGAAAGCAAAGAAATTATTTATTTAAAATGTGCACACCAGTCAACAATCTTTAAAGTGACGCGGGGGACGCGATGTCAAATAATTGATCATCCAAAACACATGGTTGCAGGATAAACAATAGTCGAGTGTCCCTCTAGGCTGGAAGTTTAGGACACTTTTTTACTACGCTCATTGCAATATCTTTATATTTTCTCACATTTTAACCTTTCTTGGACTTTCACAATTATTTTAAAATCAAAAATGGCGAACTCGGTTCAGTCGTTCTCGAGTTTTCGTGAGACTAACAAACGTCAATTCATATATAAATATATAGATTCTTATGAGAGGAGAGTTTTTTTGATTGCCTTGTATACTTGGTAAAGAACAACATAGTACACAATGTTTATTATTCCGTCTACGTATATTCTATCTATCCAATATCTATATCATAAATCTCCTAGAGATAACAGCTACAGAAACGTGATTTCCGTGTGAAGAAACAATGCATAATAAAAGCCAGCCATGTAAATCAGTTATTGGTTTGGTCGTGACGATTGCAATTGAATTTAAATCGAAGAACTGTACAGTTGAAACGTGAAATCCAATTTTATGCTAGCTAATTGAAGATATGAATGTATAAGCCTGATACAGCATAGTCATATTATAAGATATTATTAGATCAATAGTAATCGTTGTTTTGTCAAAATTGTTGGATTTTATCGATTTTTATTGCAAATAACGTATGCTTTCTAAAGGACTCGAATAACAATATCGTCAAAATAATACAAATGTTGCCTTCATAAAAATCTTTCTATTCCTTCATAATACCGAACCGATTTCGTTAATGTTTTATCGGACTAATACCAATCGGAAAAGGCAAGAATTTTTAGAATCGGTTTACAACTGACGGAGTATAGAGTAAAACACACAAAAAACTTTCTACTTATGTAGTTGATGTGATTACATTTAATACACAACCGATGTAACGGTTATAATGAGATGCATTAAAATTGATTAATTAATTAATTGATCAATCAACTCCTTTGACCGTTTGGGTTTTTAATTGAGCCACTTGTTATAAAATTGATTGCCACTTATCAGTATCTTAATTAAAGTGTATCAGTACACTTACGAGATAAAAATGTAGGAAAGTAAATGATGGACGTAGGTAGCAGCAATGAACACAGAATTGACACATTCAAAATTTAGTTTAAAATTTTCGACCATTTAAATACTTCTATGTATTTCTCTGTCCGTAATATAATACTCAGCCCATAAATGACCCAGAGTCGGGCCTCCTCTAGACATGAAGGGTAATTAGCCTACTATGCCACGCTGGCCAGACGGGTTGGCACAGGGTTCCGATTCGGCGCTCGTTTCGATGCAATCACTGTAATGTTAATGTTATTTGTATGATTTGTATGTTAGTAGGGAATAAAATAAAGTTTGAAGTCCACGCTGGAAAAGGCTCCGCATAGGCTTGTTCTAAACTAAATGGAAATGACAGATGAGAAATGACTAATAAGGGCCGCCTAAATACGCGGGGGCCCTTAGAGTTTGATGTATAACAATATACCAATCGTTTTTGTTCTTGAAGTAATGTTGGGATAGCAACATTACTTCAAGTACAAAAACGATTGGTAACGATCAGAATGTTTTATTATTCACGCAAAAAATTTAACTATCAGTGTCATCAGTAAGCGAAATATCGCACACTAGAATAACCAAATATCATACACACATACTTTATCACGCACAGCGATAACGAATTCCACAACAACGATAATTGGGAGACAGACGCTTGCCTTGTTTATATAATAATAGTAGTAGTATCATCATCATCATTTCAGCCCTTATATGACCCACTGGCCTCTTGTGTTCTTTTAGTCGGCTCTTACACGACACAACAGGATATTGTGTATTTTAAATCCGTCACAACACGGGCATCACTATCACTACATAGTATAAAACTAAGTCGCTGTCGTCTGTCCGTCCCTATGTATGTTTAAATCTTTAAAACTACGCAACGGATTATGAAGCGGTTTTTTTTGGTAGATAGAATTTTACAAGAGAAAGGTTTTTAAGAATAATACATGCATAATATTGCAGAGAAACACTGATAAATGTAGATGTTCATCATTGCACCCGTGCGAAGCCGGGGCGGGTCGCTAGTTTTGTATAAATTCCATAACTATACTGTTTTAACTAAATACCGTATTTTAACATTTAGTGCAAACTTAATTATTTAGAAATACATACAGACATTTCTAATTTAACAGAAATTTATGTTATGCATATGGCATTTTAGATACAGTTGGACGGTAACTGTAGAACCTTCCACTAAATCTTAATACATTTTCAAATACTGCTTCCAACAAAACAACTTACGTAGGTATTTTATGACGACAAGTAATTCTGTTGATACCACTCACAGTAACGTCTCATGCTATGAATAATTTCATAATAAATTGTCAAAGATTACGATATAGCATTACAGAATCTCTGCCACAAAGGGCCATTAAACATGTCTATGTCCCATGTTCCCGGTCGGCATCAGGAATAGTAAATTAGGAGGTGAGCGCACCTGTGTGGCCCGACGTCCAAAAAACGTGCTCGCTACCTTTGGACTAAACGAATTATTTACCACTACCTGCGACTAGCACACGTGTTCCCTCGTACCTTTTTGCTACATCATCGTCCGTGTCGTTTCCATTCCAGTTTCAACTCCCCATTCTCACTAAAACTTCCTTCATAACCAGTAATGGAACCAGTTCGTAGTATATTGTAAATTTCACGGTGATTTGTAATAATCGAAATATTAGTCAAGTGGTCCCGCCTTCATTCTCAGGTGCATTTTTGTATTGGAGAAACGTTTGTGTTTTTTTCTTCGTGTTTAAAAGACGCTTAAACGCCAAGTTTCCCAGGATTTGTTAATAAGGCTATTTTAGAGTACCGCCGTCAAAACTCGAGGCAATTGTAAATATTTATGAATATTTTGGAAAGATTTGATTATTATTTAATTATTAATTTAAAATTAATACCTACGTATAGTTAATGCTAAACAACTTGAGCAATAAGCAATTATAGTCGATTTTTGTGTCTCAGTGGCGGTGATTGGAGTAAATCACGTTATTGGATCTATCCCTACCGCGGCACTTTCTGTTCAAATTGAATGATATCGACTATAGTTTCCAAAGAAGGGCTTTTGTCATAAAAATAAAAGTCTCTAATTTATTTGTGTCAGTGCACTGTCAGTGTGATGAATGATTTAGTTAAAGTGTCATGAACCCTTTCCTTTACAAGCATTTATGTTTAATATTTTATGGACAGAAGGTGAAACAAGGGAAAGTCTCAGCACTAAGCCGAATTTTTATTTTATTGCTCAATTAATAGCACTTAAGATCCATTAATAATGATAATTAAATAATAATTAATGTATTTTAGTTGTAAGGTGTTTTTATTTATTAAGTTATTACTTAGTGGTAGTTACCACCAGGCTTCCAGTGAAATTTATGGGGGATTTCTACAAATGTACTGAACCGAGTTTAGTATAAAGACCAGTTTCTTGACACAATTTGTGATGAGTCATTTTTGTCATTACAATTTTCTGGTTGTTCTGGAATTTTTATTAGGTTAAGATAGGCGTATGAGGTAATTCTGGTTTTTGTTATTTGAATGCTCTTAGTAGTATGCGTTCGGTTGATTTTTTGTTCAAGATCTTTTCAATACTTTAAAATGCTTTTTTGTCAAGACTTTAACGATTAAAATTCTTTTCTCACAATTAACATGCATAGTATGATTCTGATTATAATTCAGCAGATGAGAATTCCTTTTTCATTAATTAACTAAACAAAGATAAAAGAGTGTTTTTCGTTATCAAGCACATATGTAGATTTATTCATAACTAGCTTTTGGGCGCGGCTTCGCTCGCGTGGTTTTCGAACCCGTGCTTATCTCTATGAATTTTTTTTATGAATATAAATGTGGTTATTGTGACCAAACTATGATAGTTAGATATGTGCTCTCCCGGACTTTTTTGTAGATTTTAATAAGACCTACAAACTCGTAGTACTTCAATTTGTTCTATTGTCAATAGTTTTTGCAGCGCACGCATAAATAGGTTTTCGATTTTACACCTTGGGTTACAAAATCGCAATTTTCATACGGATCCCTAATTCCTAAAATAAAATATAGCCTATAACCTTCCTCGATAAATGGACTATCTAACACTGAAAGAATTTTTGAAATCGGACCAGTAGTTCCTGAGATTAGCGCGTTCAAACAAACAAACAAACTCTGCAGCTTTATATATTAGTATAGATAACTTAACGTTATTATAACAGGAATAAATCGTTAGTTATTATACGTTATTTGTTTTGGTTTTTTGTTGGTTGGTTGGTTAGGTTTAATAAAAGCTACATTAAAGGCGGATGTTCTTTCTTTCACACCTAGTGTCTAGGGACATACTAGGTGTAAAAGAAAGAACATCGTGAGAAAGTATACTATAAAACGGAACAATGTAGTTATAAGTTTTTTCTCATATGTGTGTGTTCAATAATTGAATGTACATTCAACGCAAAAGCATATTATAAAGTTTAGTTCAAAAACCAAAGATTGATCTGGCCATTGCCTGTTCGTACCTATTTTACTATTCAACAGTCTACTTCGGGACGTTCGACTTATTTTTTGTCTTGGAATTACGTCATGGAGTAGAACCGCACAAGTGGTGAGCATTGTTAAAGCATGATATGACTAATGGTCGCAGTATGTGACTGCTGGTTGATAAGCTGGCGCCGCTCCTGGGCCCGATAACCTGGCTAGCCCTTCACTGACCTATGCAGCTGTACTTATCTGCTTACTGTGACGATTCGCTAAATACTTTTGACGCATACGTAGCGTTCGGTTGCATATTTCTTTGCGGATTTGGTATATTATGTAGGGTACTTTATTTCGGAGAAGTGATCACTGTATATTTCCCTATCTATCCTAAGGGTGTTGTAAGAGCCGGTTAGAAGGCTATTTCCCGCCTGTGATTGGAGGACGCAGACTCAACAGTGGGTTTTAAGGGCTGAGAAGAAAAAGGTCACTGTATGTAACATTTTAAACTATAATCGATTAAACACATTTTACTTTCATGAACTCTTCACTATCACTACATAGTATAAAACAAAGTCGATGTCGTCTGTCCGTCCCTATGTATGCTTAAATCTTTAAAACTACGCAACGGATTTTGAAGCGGTTTTTTTTAATAGATAGAGTTATTCAACAGGAATGTCTATATGTATAATACATGCATAATTGCACCCGTGCGAAGCCGGGGCGAGTCGCTAGTTACTTATAATTGGGATGACATAAGTCTGTAATTTCTATCTGTATCATTACGTATGGTCAGAATAAGATGCGGGTTTTTTTTTGGAATCTAGTTTTCGGTCTTTATTTCTTAGACATGTTTCAATAAATCGATTTAGCGCTTGCAAAGTTCTAATCTGTTTTCTATTTGTATTCCATAAATTTTTCATTGATGGTTCACATAATCGTACTTAAATATAAGTTAAGATTTGTTTATAGTTCTGTGTACTTGCAATTCAGAGCAGTCTGTGCATCGATAAATATTATTCATTTAGAAAAAAAAACACTAATTGCCGAGGTTTCGAATGCTTTGCAGCAGTCGTGGTCACGTCAGGTTATAGTTTTTAATGCTTATTTTCAATGTGTAATAATCATAAAAACTTAAGCATTCAAATAATTCAATGTTTTTGAACTGCATGGTCACAAAATTTTTTTGAATATATTTCTTAATTACTCATCAAAATAATGGCCTGACCATGTTCTCAATTGTTAAAAGACGCTCGGGCATATTTGTGTTTTTACAAATCCTTTATAGTAGCTGCTCATTACGAAACTCGGCATTTCTTCCAGTCCACCTGCATCCATATGGGATTCCTTATTCCTTTTACAACAGCGTCCGTAAAAATTTACATTTTCTGGCCAAATATGGAAAGCGGAATGGGCCATGGTGGGCAGTGATTTCTTTTAATGACGAGCTCCCTTGATTTAAGGCCATGTCAACTTTCCTTGCGGAGTTAGAAGCAAAAACTGAGGCTGTCTGACTGGTGGATGGGTCCACATAAAAGGAAGGCAGACGCAAAATGTCTTGTTGGGAAATGTAAGATAGCATTTATTTCTTGGAGCGATTTGTGTAACTTAGTGATTGTTACTAAGACTACCAGTGTGGTTTAATCTATACACACCATACGGGATGGATTTTTATGGTGTAGATGAGATAATGTGTCTTGTGTCCTATTAAGTCTTGTGTGCTTTAAGAGCCCTTAGCCGCCATAACTTTTTCATAAAATAGTATAGATAAATGAAATGGAATAGTATATACTGATAGTTTGGTACCGCCCGCCCGAAGTTAAGGGTTTGGCAGATTATTTTCCAGCCACCTTTCCTTATTTTGGTACAGTTTCCCAGCGGCTAGTAATCTAAAATTCCCCATAGAATGACCCATTGTCTGAAAATTGAATCACGGACTCGGAATACGCCCTACCCTTGAAGTTCTAGAATTTTATTGTAAACCCGCACGAGACAGACGTGCCCAGTCGAAGGAGGCCCAGAATTAATGCAGTACCTACTAGGTTTATAACAAATTTTGTATTGTTTATGTTCCACCTGTGTCTGTAATAAATATATAGTGTCGCATTCTCTAAATTCAACATTTATGTGTATTTTCTAACAAGCTTCCACGTTTTATGTAATGACGAAGGTCTGATCTATACGAGGCGTCTAAACATAATAAAATAGTTCGAAATATTTCATTCTTACGGTTCAAATTTAAACCTGCCTGGTTTTATATAATTATTTAGAATCAAAAGATATATTTCTAAACGTTAAGGCGTTTTGGTATTCCACGTTGCTCACTGCTCACATAAAATATGTTAACATATACATAGTCAATTTGCCCTTTATTTAACTACTGCACTCAGCAATAAGTTAGTGAGGCAAGAACGGATCGAGTTTCAATAGCTTGATGCAATAACTAACCTAACAGTTGTGACTAAAATGCAGATTCCTTTGTACCTTATAGAAGTTGGAAAAATGTTTATTCTATTGAGGTTTAAGGTTTTATCTTGCGCGGAATTAAATATAAAAGTTGGCCTTTTATTAGACCTTGGTTTGTTTTCAAAGAATACGATTTATACTTATTTGCTTTATTTTTTTACTTACTTCCTTACTGCGCAGCCCGTAAAAGACATATTGCTGAGACGGGCCTCCTCCAATACCTGGAGAGAAAATAGCCTAGTGTGCCACGGTGGCCTGACGGGTAGACTCTTGGTTTTATTTCGAGTGTTCCACCCTGAATTTGGAGGAGGCCCGACTCAGTAGTGGGTCATTTATGGGCTGAATCGAAGTTTTCCTTTTCTTTCGGCTAGTAAGTGTCTGAACCTATTTCTTCCGCAATTTGTAACAAGTTATAGATGAAATCGCAGCTAACTAGTGTACAGTAAAACTATCGCCCGATGTTTTATCCGTGGCATTTTCTCAGAAAGCTTCGCTATCGCGATGTAAGACTTTTCTGGTAATTCTCGCGTTTTTAAGCCTCTTGATGTCGATGTTTGATGGAAATCTTATATCTATAATCCGCTTAATCCGCAACTTATATCTATAATGTCTCCGTTCAATAATTTCTTTAACGCCATCCACATAAACGCTCAAAGTATTCCCGCCCACCATTTAGATCTTGTAACTTCTTTTGATACTGACCTGATTCATGCGGTCCTCGTCTCGGAAACGTTTCTTAAGCCTGCACTTCCTTCCACTCAGTATTCACTACCTGGCTACAAATTAGTTCGCAACGACAGAATAGGCAAGGGAGGTGGAGGGGTTTCGATATACCTCCGCGGTGACTTACCCTACAAGGTTGTTGATCAGTCCCCAGGTGAGTACTCAAAATTCTCTGAACACCTGTTTATTGAAATAGAATTTCACCACACGAAGATATTACTTGGGGTATATTACAGTCCATCGAGTCAGATCGATTATTTCGCGTCATTTGAATCGAAACTTGAACAATTGTCTGTAATATATGATCATACAATAATTCTAGGTGACTTCAACACTTGCTTGCTGAAGGATGACGTGCGCAGCCGTAAACTTCGATCCCTTGTCTCTTCTGTCAACATGCAGATTCTCCCACTAAATGCCACTCATCATAGCCCCCACAGCACCCCTTCACTCCTAGACTTAGTTCTAGTCTCAGACTCTTCCAAAGTAGCCACTCATGGGCAGCTGTCTGCTCCCTTTTCTTATCATGACTTGATTTATGTCTCGTACAAAATTCGCTGTCCTAAGCGGAAGTCCAAATATCATTTTCTTC
Source organism: Clostera curtula (assembly GCA_905475355.2). Classification (NCBI taxonomy): domain Eukaryota; kingdom Metazoa; phylum Arthropoda; class Insecta; order Lepidoptera; family Notodontidae; genus Clostera; species Clostera curtula. Next base: position 6,982,714 of record FR997805.1, on the reverse strand, counting down.
GCAGTTTCAAGAACATTAACATGGAGCGCTTGGAGCAGGATGCAAGTAATACCGATTGGTCCCCTATCTATAACAACGCAAATTTGGATGATAAGGTTTCAGACTTTAACAAACTGGTGGTAGGATTATTTGATAAGCACGCGCCCTTAAGGAGAGTACGCGTAAAACATCTCCCTGCACCGTGGTTGACCGATTACATTAGGCAGGCCATGTCAATGAGGGACAAGGCAAAAAGGCGGTACAAAAAAAGGCAAACGGAAGAAAATTTATCGCGATATAAAATCTTGCGCAATCGCTGTAATCGTCTGTGTAGAGATGCAAAAAGACGCCATATCTACGAATCCATTCAAAACTCAAACACATCACAAGTATGGCACTTCCTCAAATCTCTTGGAATCGGGAGAGTCTGCAAAGACAATATCCCGGATTTCGATTTAAATGCATTAAACATGCATTTTTCCAAAACACCAATTTCATTAGACAACGATGTCAAAGCTTCTACGATAAGAGGCCTTTCTAATTTTTCCTTGCCAATAAGTACTTCATTCTCGTTTCACAAGGTTACAGAATGTGATATTAAGAAATCCATCCGCTCCATATCCACTAAAGCAGTAGGCAATGATGGCTTGCATACTCATATGCTCCGCCCCATCCTAAATATACTTGCCCCTGTTATTGTCCATCTTATCAACCACTCACTTGATGCAAACACCTTTCCCTCAGAGTGGAAAAAGGCTCTGGTTATTCCACTCCCTAAAGTGCCTCATCCCTCTTCCGTAGCCCATTTTCGTCCTATATCTATTTTACCTATCCTATCTAAGGTCCTTGAGAGCGTTGTTCATGATCAACTGTCAAATTTTCTCTCGTCTAATAGCCTGCTGAACCCATATCAGTCTGGTTTTCGCCCTTGCCACAGTACAGTAACAGCACTTATTAAAATCACTGACGACATCCGGCTTGCTATGGAGAATAAGTGTCTCACTGTGTTGGTGCTACTGGATTTCAGTAGTGCTTTTAATTCGGTTGATCATGACATACTCTTGGCGATCTTACAATCCCTCAACTTATTTCTTTTGAGAAAGCTACAACACTATGGTATCAAGTTTAACGCGCTTAATCTCCTTGCGTCATACTTGAGTAGCAGAATGCAGTTTGTGGACATAAATGGAGTCAAATCTACTGGTTCGACAGTAACAATGGGCGTGCCACAGGGGTCTATTCTGGGTCCGTTTTTATTTCTTATTTATATAAACGATCTCGCCTTCTTTGTAAAAGATATTTGTAACATTGTTCTATTTGCTGATGATACATCGCTTATTTTTAAAGTTGACCGTAAGAAAACAAATTTTGACGATGTAAATAGCGCACTCGTGCAAATATCTCAGTGGTTCACTGTAAACAATTTATTGTTGAATGCAGCTAAGACCAAATGCATTAGGTTTACTACCTCTTACTCAAAAAGTAGCGTTACTAAATTGATATTAAATGACAAAAATTTGGACCTAGAAGAATCTACAAAGTTTTTGGGCATTACTTTAGATTCCAAGTTACAATGGAGGCCCCACATTCATAAACTCGCTGATAAACTTAGTTCAGCAGCTTATGCTGTGAGACAGGTAAGACGGCTCACCGACGTGGATACCGCGAGACTTGTCTACTTTGGTTACTTCCATAGCGTCATGTCATATGGTATTTTGCTTTGGGGCAACGCCGCAGACATTGAAACTGTATTTGTATTACAAAAGCGTGCTGTGCGTTCCATTTACAATCTAGGACCCAAGGAATCACTTAGAAATAAGTTTTGTGATATAGGAATTTTGACTGTGGCATCGCAGTTTATCCTTGCTAATATCTTATTTGTGAGACAGAATATCAGTCAGTATAAGACCAACTGTGATGTCACTACGTCCACTATCCGTACAAGAAATGGGCATAAACTAATGATACCTCACCACAGACTGCAAAAAGCCCATGGATCTTTTGCAGGCCTCGGTGTTCGCCTGTACAATAAAATTCCTGACGCTATTGTAAATCTACCCTTCATAAAGTTCAAAAATTTTGTTAAAAATACACTAATTAATAAAGGGTACTACCGCGTCAACGACTATATGTGTGATAATGATGCCTGGAAGTAACTGTCATTTTGTGCCTGTGCTCTGTTCCTTTGGCCCCTTCAATACTATATCTCATTGGCGAAATATTTTGTACGTAGCATTTAGAAAATGTCATATATTGTACACTGTATGTGTGAGCAATGACGCAATGGAGACCTTTAATCGCGGATTTGTTTTTGTTTTTTTTTTATTGGCTCTGTCAAGGTCTATCCGTCATTCATTGCGTAAACATGTAGCGTGTTTCTCTCATCTTGCGAACTTGCTCTCACTATGCTGTTTAGTGCTTTTTGTAAACGAACAATAATTTAAAAAAAGCAACTACAGAGTTTCTTGCCGGCTCTTCTCTGTAGAGCAGCCTTCCGAACCGGTGGTAGTTTCGGCATGAATGTGAGTGAACATATAGGGATTGTGAGCGATCAGGGGAGATGGAGGGATTGCAGGAATGAGGAGTTGTGTGTGAAAGGTGTGAATGTAGGTATGACGACTGATAGGTGTGTGTGGAGACTACCACCTAGTGTGGGACAGGGGCCGTAAGATGATAATGGTGTTTGTAAATATGACGATTTATAAGAGTTTTGTGATGAAACCTACGTAAATAAAGTTCCTTTTGAGTTTGAGTTTGAGTTTGAGTTTATCATCTTCTGTAATATCCTGGTTCAATTCATATCTTCGGGACCGCTCGCAATCGGTGCGCGGCAACGAGGTAATCTCTGAGTGGTGCGATCTGGTTGCGGGTGTACCCCAGGGTGGCGTCTTATCTCCTCTTCTCTTCTCAGTATTTATTAATGATATTTCCAAAAATATTTCTTCAAAATATCATCTCTACGCAGATGACTTGCAACTCTATCGCCATTCAAAAATTGATGATTTCCCGGAGGCCATTGGTGCTTTAAATAGCGATTTGAATAATATTTGCGAATGGGCAAAATCTTATGGACTCATTGTTAATCCAACCAAATCAAAGGCGCTTATCATTGGTAGTAAATATTACTTTACGTCATTGGATCTAAAAACCCTCCCACCAATCATATACGACTCCACACCAATAGCTTTCACCAGCAGTGTAAAAAATTTAGGTGTCTACATAGACTGTCATCTGTCATGGACTGTACATATTGCTGAAGTTAGCAAAAAGGTGTATTGCTCGTTCCAGACTCTAAAACGCCTCCAAAAGTTCCTGCCTTTTCAAACAAAAATAACGCTTGCTCAATCTCTTCTCCTTCCCCTCATAGACTATGCTGATGTCTGCTTTCTAGATGCAACTGAGGAGCAGGTAAATAAACGAATCGAACGTCTGCAGAACCTAGCGATCCGCTTTGTTTTCGGTCTCCGGAAATATGACCATGTGTCAGAATTTCGGAAGAAACTGGAGTGGTTACCTGTTCGGCAGCGTCGGGATTCCCATATTCTTTCTCTTCTTTACTCTACTCTTCATAACCCTTATGCTCCTCTGTATCTACGGGAACGCTTTGAGTATCTTGTCCCCAGAGGTAAAGCATGTCGCTCTTCCTCATCTCTCTTACTTCGTGTCCCTCGTCATACATCAAGCCGGTATGACGGTTCTTTCACTGTACGTGCGGTGCGACTATGGAATTCTCTTCCGAACTCAATTCGCGCCAGCGTCTCTTTGGACGTTTTCAAGAGAGGAGTCAAGAATCACTTTCTCTCTTTACAGGTATAGTATTATATGTTTATGTATTTTATATACTAGTTTTACGTTAGTTGTATTATATGTATTTACTATTTTTATGTGTATATTTACGTTTATTATATTTATGTGTGTAGATATTATAAATAGGTATATTTTGTATGGCTATTTTTATTCATATTATGTATATCCTTTCTAAATTCGAATTGTAAATTTGTATGCATAATTTTATTATCCTCAATAAAATTTCTCTATCACTCGGGTTTGCTGTTAGAAAACTAATGTATGAGTTAAGCTCGCCTTTGTACATGTAATTACAAATGTATATTTCTGCCTTAGGTTAATTATTTGTGTACAATAAAGAATAAAAATAAAAATAAATCTAAGGCCGCGATCTCTATGTCCTCGACACCTGCGAAACACGAGTCAATGATCTTTGTGCGATGGCGTAGGATTGCACGTGTGTGGCCAAACGCTAACTAGAAACTCGTTTTAATGTAACTGAATCTGCATAATTTAATATCAAGTGACAGAACAATTGCCGTCAGAGCTGCTGCCTTTTGAGTTTACTACTGGATTTTCTTTAAGTCGTAAATTCTGCAGTTGACAATGAAAAAGTATTACAGTGGACTCTCCTTAATTCTAAACTCGAGGGACTCTAAAAATATTACGAATTATCGAGTGTCTAATATATCAAATGGTTCAAAATATATCACTTGTCAAACATTTATACGTTCTAGGCGTCACGACTAAAAGAAAATTTTAACCTGTATACCAACGTAAGAGTGACTGTAACTGAATCATAACTAAACAAACCAATTCGTGATACAAGTTGATACAAGTTTGAACTTGTCGCAAAGTGTACATCTTTCCGCCTTTTTCTCCCTGCAACCTGCAACTTTGAATTGTCGAGTGTTGGACGCCGTTGAGTTCGAATACACGCGTCGTTTTGTTGTTACCAATGATTTTTTCGCTCGAATTACCAAGTGACTAAAAATGTATTGATTTAGTTCGAAATATAAAGAGATTTTGTAGGGAGCTCATGATAACTTTGAACTATAGAGGGGTTCGAATTGTCGCAGGTTTGAATTAATGAGAGTCGACTGTACTGGTACTCTACTCTACATGTTAGTTATTTCCTTTTTTAAACGGTAGGATTTTTTCATAACAGTAGGAAAACATGCTTACGCACTTGAATTTAGGCTTGCCAACATAATTTACGTGCTTTGTTCTATTAATCTTTACATATCACTACATAGTATAAAACAAAGTCGCATTCTTCTGTCCGTCCCTATGTATGCATAAATCTTTAAAACTACGCAACGGATTTTGAAGTGGTTTTTTTAATAGATAGAGTGATTCAAAGGCAAGGTTTATATGTATAACCCACCCCCGCTTTGCACGGGCGAAGCCGGGGCGGGCCACTAGTGTAGTATAAAACAAAGTCGCTGTCGTCTGTCCGTCCCTATGTATGCTTAAATCTTTAAAACTACGCCACGTATTTTGATACGGTTTTTTTTAATAGATAGAGTGATTCAAGGGGAAGGTTTATATGTGTAACCCACCCCCGCTTTGCACGGGCGAAGCCGGGGCGGGCCACTAGTAAATAATAATTAATATTAACTCATTGTCATTACGGTAATATTATTAAAACAATGAAGGAAGTAATTCAATTTGATGCGGTCTCTTATTCAAACGCCATGAACACAATAAATTAGGTCCATCCCATTTCACTTATTTTCATAGGTAGCCAAGCCATATCGGTACTATAAAACTGAAATTGAATTTGAATTTGAAACAGTATTACATATAGAATATCTATAAAAACACTTGACAGTACGTTTGTACGTCTAGATTTTGAAAATTGACCAAGTGAGAATTAAAAGCTCGAAATTTCTGCATTTTTTTACACAAGGATTGAAAGTTCACCACACTCCACTTTTTTTATTAAGTAATGGCTGTTAAGTTACAACAACACAATGTAATGTTGTACATGTAAATGCAGGGGAAAGTAAAATTACAAAAATCTAAATCATTTTATTTTTGCTGGTTTCATCTACGATAAAAAACTACAAATTAAACTAATAAAGTATTATTTAAAAAAAAGTACAATAATATCTGAAGTGTGGCAACCAAAGAGAGAGATACCTAAATCATTCATCATTTTATGTCGTATTAAATAATATGCCCAACGAAGAAACAATGGTAAAATTTTTGGTCTGACAAAAGAGGTCTAGTTTTTTTACGGTTCTTGGTGGAGACGCTTTTTTATATAAGCCAGGTAGAAAGATTTAAATATTGTTTTGAGTGCCTTTGTGAACGATGAAGTTGAAATATAAAGTCTGCATCATCATATTATGCTGACTGACCAATTTTCAAGAGTTGGAGAGTTGTCTAAGAAGACAGAGGAAATACGTAAGTCGTAGATGTTTGATTAAAACCTACATAAAGTGTGTGTGTGTGTGTGTGTGTATATTAATCTAAGGAGCATATTAGAATCCTATTTTACTTAGTCACTTCTTTTTAATTGACATAATTTGAACTTGTTTTTCGTTCTACTAAATGTATAGACATTTTGAGTAAATGAAAAAGAGCAAGATTAGGAATAATGTATTTAAACTGTGGTCGCCACAATGACCATCGTTCATTATTTGACGGATTAGTGAAAACGTGAAGCATTATGTTTCTCAATAGGAAATGTGTCGGAGCACCGAGTACCAAGTACTTCTAAAGTGAATGGGAGCAATATTGTGAATAGTCGACGCTGCAATGGTTGAATTTGAATAGAGCATCGTTCGGTCATTCTTTATTCGTATGTTTGGATGTTCTTCTTTAATAGTCTTAACTTTTAATTTACATAATTGTTTTTCGTATAATACGAAAATATTTTTGTTGTAAGTAATGCGACTAACTGATGCTGGATCTGATGTAATTGTGGTATGAGATTCTTGTGACCTGGCAGGAGGATATAATATGTTTCTCAATATAAAGAAATGGGAGGACATATCTATTTCTTAAAAAGCTAAAAGTTTACGATACTAATAGACCGGATACAAATCTACAAGTTGTAATTTTAACCTTCTTTAAATCTAAATAAGGATCGAAATATTACTTACATGTTCAAAATGATACGTGAAATGGAAATATTTGGTGTTGTTATAACCAATACGATGAGTCCGAAAAGAAGTACAGCGGGCTTTTTATAAATAAAAAATAAGCAGATCAAATTAGGGTCGGTCTTAGACTAAGAAACTTCGTAGTCTATTGTTTTATGAGTTAATTCCGTGTTCCGTAAGGGTCGGTTGGGAACAGACTCTGGTTGGTGAAGCCGGTGCCCGCGTCGCGTTATTGCCTATTGTTAGCGAACAAACGCAGGAAACTGTAAAGTCGAAAGTTCGCTGCGAAGATTTCGCTGTACAGGTAGGTTGCAGGTGTTCTATTCTGTCTCCACCAAATAATGTTAAGTTACTACGCGAAGTCACGGAGTGGTGACAGAGACTAACGTTTTAATTACGTAATTCAAAACAGGCTTTCAATGAAAGTGCTGCCTTTAATTACCATTTTAATTTTCACGCATTTGAAGGTGCGTTGATTGCGCCTATATGATTGATTGATTGATAGATAGATACGGATTCTTCAAGTAAACTATGCTTCAAACCTACAAATATGCCTTTACATTTGTTGTACTGTATTGGAATATTAAAATGATGATTTTATGCAATAAATATGCTTTATTATGCATTTTTTGTTGTTGGTTGGGCTTACCTTAAACATGCGTATTGTTAGATTCTTTGAAGCAAAGATGGAGCAACAAAAAATCCGCTTTTGTATTATCTGTTTAGTTAATTTATGGATGTTTTATTCTCAACATCAATCAACCAACTAGATAAGAGTGCTGCTACAATGATAGTTTAAAATAATTATTTACTAAATCTACCTCTAAAGTATAGAAGCGAGAGTTGATTACTTAGTTGGAAAATATATTGTAAATCATAGTGTTTACCAGCTTTTAAATTGAGATTATTATATTTCTGAGTGACAATATCAAAAGCACAAGCAACTACCCAAGAGAGAGGAACAGTACTTAATTATAAGAAAAATAATATAATATTATATATGTAATACATAATAAAAGTATTTCTATTTTTATCAATATTATGTAAAAAATATGAATAAAGATTAAGTGAACATAAAAAAGTTTGTGTCAACACAGCGATAACTAGAAAGCCGAAATGTTAAGTGCAATGCTACTACATTGCTTTCAGGGAAGCAAAGTAACGGGTAGAAGCTAGTTGTTTCTAAAGTAAGCTTTTACAATCGTCATCTGGCCTTTCCCAGGTGTAACAACAGCCTTTGCGGTTTCCCGTACAATCAAAGTAAAGGAAGTTAAGTTGTATAGATGAGTTTCGCGAAGGCACAAGGGCCCATGGGATATATCAATTAGCACAATGCAACAAGGCCCGTATTGTGAACACCGGTGTTGGTACAACAGAGAACGGTTGTTTGAAGTTGTTTTTCACAGATAATGCACGTGCAATGTGAGAATCTGTGCGTATTGTTGAGCATAATAGTTTTATAGAGAAACCAACTGTCCTAGTGTTCGAGATGCACGTGTTTTCTTGATATTTTGCCGCTATTTATTGTTAAATACCAGTTGTGGTAACCGATTTAGAATACATAGTGTAGTCACCCCAACCCACCTTGAGGGTGTCGTAAGAGCTGCCAATGGAAACTGACAAGGCCGATAACCTAGGGGCAAGAAAAGGAAACTTGATACGAAACCCGACTGGCCAGCGTGGCACTGTAGGTTAATTACATTCTTTATAATTGGAGGAGTTTGGGTATAGGTATGTGGTTTATAGGACGTTATGTCACCAACCCATTTTGATTTGAGGGTGACCTAAGAAAACAACTACCGTTACCTAAATTATGTGTCGGTCAACCCATCTGGCATACGTGGCACGGTAGGATGTTATGTCTTCTCCAATTCCGGAGAGCCAGATGAGAGCCAGTCTAACATTAACTAATTTACTAGCTGAGATAATGAGTAATATAACAATTCCATATGTGGTAGAATATTTTAGTACCAAAAAAAAAAATAATCGATTTTGTCATCAATATTAATTTTTATAAACAATCATAATGAATCCGTGTGGTGGATTTAGAATACCTACTCAATGTCAGCAACCAGGAATGCAAGGGACAGATCATCTAATCGCAAGAGAAGGATTATTTTATACAACCCCGTGCCAACTCGCCATGCCAGCGTGGTACAGTTGGCAAATTTCCTCCATTAATTAAGTTGGAAGCGGCCCGACTCAGTCACGGAGCATGCTTCTGCATTGAGAGTGAATCTCGAGGCTCTGGTCCGTCGGCGCAATTTACCATTTCTACGGCCCCGGAGTCCCACATAAACCGGCCAGTCCCCAACAACGATCGCGTTATAATGAGGAACTAGGACGTGAAAAAAAAACAAATGCAATATTTGTGCATGTCACATTTCCTATTTTAATTTGAACCACATCCATAATATTTATTCATAAATATGATCGATATGTACTCTAAGAATTCAAAGTATACACAATTTATAATAATGTGTCTGTGTTTGTAGGTATCTATGTAGTACGTGTCTGGAACTACGCAAAATAAAAGCCTACCCTACATCACTTTCCCCTTCAAACGGAAGCTTGGCGCGTTTCCATGACAACGACTTTCCATACTGACTAGCATTGGTCGGAAAATTCAAAATGGCGGACTGGTATCGATCGCTAAGGTGGCAGGCGGGGTGCGACTGGGGGAGGCGTGCTGAAATCGTATTCATGATGTTTTTATTCTATTACTGGGTGAGTGAACGTTTTACGAAGCCAATAAAACGTTTGAACGTTGGACGTGTTTTCAATAATAGAATTGGAAAATTAGAAAAATATGTTTTTTATTAGGTCACATTTGTAGGTTCATAGTTCATGAGTACTTGAAAAATCTGATCCCTGGAGTTGCCTGACTGGGTCCTGCACCTTAGAGAATACCGCAACCAAATAAAATGGCACTGGGATGTGATGGAGTGTGATGTTCCTGGATGTTCCAACACAACACGTCTGACAGTTGACAATATCCACTTTCGTCTATTTCCATTTAGCCCTCGTGGTGACGGATTTAGAATACAAAATGTCACCACCCCACTTCGTGTCGTAAGAGCTGGCTGGCTAAAGGCTCTATAATCTAGCCGCAAGAGTAGGGAAAAGAAATCCTGTGCCAATTCATCTGGCCAGTGTGGTACAGTAGGCTCTTTATGTAATTCGATCTTTTGGGTGCTGAGATGATGATGATGTGCTGCCAACATGAATAACTAATCTGTTTCCTTCTTTAAATTGATGCTTTCTATCCATTATTGGTTAATTTCACCAATATCTATTATATGAATTAAAAGATGTCTTATTGGCCTCTTATTGGGCCGACAAAATAAAGGATTACAAATATATCTAGCAATGGTTTTGATGGATGCAATGACCTGTCTTGTTTGTCACAAGCGTGTCGTGTGAGGGTATACCGCTTGGATTTTACTGGGTAGACGAGTCGTTTTCGGAGTCCCACATAAACGCCACCCACGAGGGGCGGCGGTATGCATAAAGCATTTTCCCAGCGAAACAAAAAAAAAGTTTTCCTTCGTATCAAATTGTCCTTCTCTTCCGGCTAGGTTTTCGACCTTGTGACACCCTCAGGAGGGATGGTGACTATGTATTCAAAATCCGTCGCCATTATCATCGTCATTGTCAATCCACCTTATCCATTGTTGGTAATAGGCCTTACATAATGAGATTAATACGCATAATGTATCGCAGACTTACGTAAGAACTCATCTATTCCAACTGTTGTCTACTCGGATACTATATGGCTTCCATACTGCCGCTTCTGTTTACTAAACGAAATAAGGCATAACTAAAAATGTTAATCGGATATTTCAGTAATTGTAAAGAGTGTTAGGCAATAATATTTGTATAGAAATACTCTGTAGGTAGTTTTGATACACATCTTTTTTAAAAAAAATTTGCCTTTGACATAAAACTGTTTCTCGCAAACTTGTACCCAGTATAGAAAAAAAATCTATTCTACAATTTAAAAATAAATTTAACAGGATCAGTATAGTCTTAGAAGATCGAAGAAGAGCCCTTCTTTTTTAAGTATTGAAGAGAAGCGGGAAAATTTCAAGTGGTAAGTACTTCAATACTTTTTGTCTTGCAGTTAAACTTGTCCTACGCGGAAGTTTCATTGTTCTAGGTGAGTTCCAGTTATTAACAAAATGCAGACTTCCAAACTGTATAAGTAGGTAACAACTATGAGAGTACCACCTAGAACGATCATACTACAATCGAAAATGTAATTAATACACACATGAAATCTATTATAACATTGAAAGTAGCTTCAGTATTGTATCTGCCTAATAACTGAATGTTTAACACAAACAGTTTCATTGCGCTAATCATAAATTCAAAAAAATATAAATAACAGCTGATATTTTAAAAATAAATCTTGTGCTAAAGCAAAAGCAATTACAAGAGTTTTGTGCGCAGAACACCAGTGACGTTGCTACGAGTATATAAACGAAATAATTGTTCTTTTCGACGTTGTTATGTATACGAAATAATTGTTTCTTTTTAGAAAAGAATAGAAAAACGCTTTGAAGTTAACAAATTCTGGCGTTTACCATCGCCAACGATATATTTTAAACTACCACCAGGTCGTGGCACCAATTGAAACTCAGACCTGGCGAATGAAATTGAGTGGGCTCTTCTTCTTTAACACCATTTGCTATAGACACCTTTTTAAATATGTAAACAGTGATTTAATCAAATAAATCCCATGATTTAACTATAACACAGCTCCAAACGTTTCAATGTCAAATGCATACTAGAGTGAAGTCTTTTATTTGATTACATTTCCACAATAAATCAGAATTAGCAATGTTTATTTGTCGGCGGCGTTCACGTAGACACATGAAAGCAACATTTGATCGTTGCTGGTAACGGGTTTGGCATCAGATGTTATGACACCGCGGCTTAACAAATAAACTGGCGATTTAACTGTCGATATAACGTTTGATGTGGTGTTTTATCTGTGCGGTGGGCGTGCCCGAGGCTGAGACAATCGTCTTGGAACAAATTATAAGGAGAGCGATGTGCAAGTAAATTATCCGATACATAACATTACGACTGTGATGTTTTTAATCTCTAAAAAATGATAGGAGTTCACGTGCCTGTCTGCCATAGGTTCTGAAACGGATAAACAAATTTTGATATCGCTTGAAAGGTGCATTAATGGAGAGTGCTTTTATCTATAGGTATTTGAAAGACTTTCCCTTTGAAAGCGGTTTTTCCAAGATGTGTCCGAGGTTTTTATACATTTTCAAATTTGTTTATTATCAACAGTAATGTTTTATAGACTACAAAAGTATCAGCGACATTCTCTTTTGGGTGAAAAACAATAAGATTTTATTATTCGGCCATAAAGTTAAAAACTTACCGATACAGTTAACTAGTAGTAAGATAACTCGACATAAAAATTTGCCTGAATTTCAGATAAGAACGAATAGGATGTCTAAAGTAGATTAATGAAATAAGCACAAACAACGAAGATGAAACCCAAATGTGTTCTTGTTTCGTCTACCTTAAGTTGAACTTGGTGTCTTCCTCTTTTAGTGTGGTTCTTAGGCAATTGGTTATTTTTACTTGACGTAAAGAGGCGGCCACGTGGCGCCCAGCTGCGCTCGCGCACGTGCCTTGTATTTATATTGCGACGCCGACGCCGCCCGCCCTCAGGATACAGAGGCTTATTCTTGACCTGAAGTGTTGAGAGCTCTTTCACCACTCACCTTCTGTTATAAATAATAAGACAACTTGATATATCCTCAATTTTTTTTACCATTGTTCATGTGACTGTATGTATATTGTATGTATATCTAATACAATACACCACTAGGTGTATTGTATTAAATATAGAAATAGCAAAAGGGATTCACCCAGCATGTGATTCCTAAGCTCAGGAATCATACATATACCCTCGCTCTTCGTTGTGGGAAGATGTACACCACAGAGAGGGATCTCTTAATTATGGTGAACTTTCAAAGCACTCTTGAAAAATCAAAGATTTGTTTATTTTTTATTAGATTTTTAGTTTGATTTGTATTAATTACTTACATTTTTGTACCATTATCACGATGATACTTATATATGCTATATTAGAAATAGTTTATAGTTAATTTTATTAGTAGGTGATAAAACAGTATGGTCTAGTCCAACAGTATGGTGGTATAAAACAGTCCGTGTGGTGACGGATTTAGAATACATGGTGTCACCACCCCATTCCATCCTGATGGTGTCGTGAGAGCCGCCAAAAGGAACTGACTAGGCCGATAACCTTACCACATAAGAAGGAAAACTTGATACGAAACCCTGTGCCAACCCGCCTGGCTAGCGTGGCACAGTAGGATAATTACCCTCCTTGTAGCTGGAGGAGGCCCGATTTAGCAGTGGGAAAATACAATATGTACCTTTATTGTACTGAGTTATTCAAAATTTGCAGTAAGAAAAATACTTAACTATAAAACTCTCCTTGAATTGAACAAATAATCTAAAGTTTTTTTGTAATGTGTTATTGTAAACATGGTGTGATATTTTTATTGGTGGACAGGAAGAAAGCGGCGACAGGCGGCCGGTCGGTTAAATATGAACACCCCTAGGGTTATTAATCTGCTCAATTATTATGAAACCAACGCACACCGAGACACACGTCTTCTTAGCTACATCCGTTGTGAGTAGGGATGGTACAGCTCACTTTTCTATTAAATCTTCTAGGTCTATGAGGTACCCTGAGAGTCTCATTATAATTTCAGCTACTAAAGGACTCATTGTTGAGTCGGGTCTGTTTCAATTTCATGGAGCATATTTAACCTAATACGGACAGACGTTGTAGATGGTTCTCTTGTTCTCTGAAGATGTTCTCTGTCTCTTACGATTTTTCTTGGTAAAATTTTACTATAGTTTTTTTTTCTACGGTAATCTGTTTACTATATTTTCTTACTGCAAAAGGTACACAGAAGTTTTTGTGTCTCTCAAAATCTTTGAGCCTGCCCCATGTTTGCCAATGAATTTATTGTATATTAATGAATGAAGACTGTTTGAATAAAGAGGCTTATAATTTTGATGTCTATGTGTACACATATTCATGTACCATCATTTATTATCCCTACCGGAAACAATATTTTTAATTTTGTTAGTGACAGGGCGTTAAGGCCTATGTATCTTATGTGGTGACGGATTTCGAATACATAGTGTCACCACCCCATTCTAAATTGAGGGTGATGTAAGAGCCGACTATAGTAAGTGACAAGGGCGAAAACCTACCATACGTAGACCTGTGCCATCCCAGCCAGCGCTGCACAGTGGGCCAGTTACCCTCCTGTAATTAGAGTAGTCCCGACTGAGCAGTGGGTCATCTATGGGCTGAGCAATATTTTCCCCTTTCTTCAGTGGTCGCGGCCGCAGCCCTGAAGTCGCTCACAGCGTCGCGGGTGCCGCCGTTCCAAAGCGCGCGGACAGGTGTGACCGGCTGCCGCGCATTTTCATACAAAACCAACGTTTCAGATATAAAAGGCACTTCCTTTCATCCCACTACCCACCGTCGGGAATGCCCATTAATTTGCCAACACAATATTTTTAGTGCGCGGCCCGCGTGTAATATATCGTGGCCACGTGTCGCCGTATGTCGCACGCTGAACGGCTGCGTCAAATTATTTTCGTTCATGTCACAAGATACGGCGCTCATCTGGACCTTTCTCCTTTAAAAATCACACCATTTGTTAGCTCCACGGTTACACTCGTAGTGCATCCGGTGGAAAGCACACGACGGGTCGGCGGGCGTGGAAATTGGAAACTTGTACTTCGATCTATAGATTTATTTTTATAAACATAGCTAGTTTTAAAAGTGGGCGTCGATTCATAGCGGATAATGCGGAATCAAAACTGCGGGTTCAGCTACGCCTGGCTCAGCCTCTAGTTAGATAGTTTTTCTTAAAGCCAAATATGGAAAAACTCATCAAACCTCGCCAGTACTTTCGTCCCCGACTGTCATTCGAACGTTTAGGTATGGCAGTCTATATACAAATTCAGTGGTCTGAAAACTAACAGCTAGACCAGCTGTTCAAATCATGGAGCTGGGAGGTCCTACGGAAATCGTTTAAATACTGGTAATTATCCAAATTAGGTTACACTGGTAGCCGACCTCAATAAAACTGGGGAAAAGGCAAGGTCATCTACCTTTTGATCCACCTTTTTGAAATACGTAATGCATACTACCGCCTATCGCCCCCGGGTGTGCGGTTGGCAGGGGCTCCAGTATCTGAAAACTACTCGATTACCCACTAAAACCCCAGCAATATAACCTCATACGTCACGTTTGGGACGCGCAAGATTTGCGAGAACGCAGTTTACTGTGGCGCTCCGAGGTATAGACTACCGGCTTAAGTCCCAGGTAACTGGACGTCAATGAGGTTCTCGTCGGCTGCGGGTCCAATGTCAGCAATCTTTCGAATCATCAGATAACATACCAGACACAATAGAAAGAAGGAATTAGTGAAAATACATGTAGTAAATACACAGTATAAAATAGAATACAGTAAATCAGAGTTATTTAGTGCTTCAAAATGTACTCGAGTCGGTTTTCGCTATAATCATATAGTACATCTCGTTTTGATGCAAATCATCTAGTAATTTCCATGGAAACGGACCGTTTGGCCGCGTGATGGATGGCGGCCAGCGGCGCCGGCGGCGCGAACGCAGCAATTTTTGCATTATCGCTACATTTTATGGTATTTTCGACACCATATTATAGCGTTGAGATTATGTTTGATAATATTATACGTTAAAAACTAAATAAACTCAAGTTATTTCCAAAAACTTTATGCGTCGTTCTCCATTATTGAATTATTTGCTTATAGAATTTACACTGCATATTCCTTTTGTCGGCTCTTACGACACCCTCAAGATAGAATTGGGTGGTGACACCATGTAGTCTAAGTCATCACACGGACTCGTCACCACATGAAATTCTATCTGTAAGTAAATATTGCTAGCAGATCGCATGAAGACATGTCCAGAATACAGAAGAAGCAGCTCAAGATAATTATTATGCAGGAGATCTAGCGAGACGAGAAGGGAAATTTGAAAGGAATTGGGTATATATTTATGTTTCTGCCTCACCAACGTGCTAATTTTCTTCCATTAAAATCGGACCAGGTTCGATTCCCGGGTCGGGCAAGTGTCTTTGTCTAAACCAGGGGCACTGGCTCGGAGTCTGGGTGTCATTTCTATCTATAATATGTATGTATTTACAAAAAAAAATGTATATAAGTAGTTTATCATCCATCTCGTTACCATAACACAAGCATTAAGTTGCTTAGCTTGGGACGAGATGGCGTTGTGTGAAATGTCCAAGGATATTTATTTATTTATTTATAATTGTTTATGGCCCGCAACGAAGAGACACACAGACTATTTTAAAACCAATTTTTCGCTGTGTGAAGATTTTAGCAGTGTTATTTATGACCTGCATGTGTCACAGGAATATAAATCTTATAGTATCGCGGCTGTTACTTTGAATCTCGATAATAGTTTGTTTGAGATACATGATATGATTTACCACAATCCTTTTTATTGTCGTTGCGACTTATTAATGGGGGCTTTTTAACGCAAGATTAACATCAAAGCGGGAGTAATATAAAATATTGCTACTCATATTTTAGGTTTAATGTTTGCGGAAAAAAATGCCAGCAGCGTTTTATATTTTTTTTACATATTTACGTCTCGTTTTGATGAAGCTGTCTGCTGAAATGTTAGAACAAAACTAGTAGTAGCAGTTGGCAATATCGCATAAGCCAGAGTTGATGACGTACTGCCGCAACCGCCGAGATTAGCGTGACATGAGCTTAACAGAAGCACCTAATTATTTTATGATTCACTATCAATCACATACTACGCTAGACTGGGCATTAGGGCGCATGGGGCCCTAATGCCCAGTCTTTCTATAAGGACCTGGCGAAACGGCTGTTCGACTGCACGCATGACCAGAGGTCTGGACTTTTGCAAACCCCTGCAGCGCTGAGGATGCGGTGCATAGTTTAATTTAGATTTATTTAGTTTATGTTTCTCTTTTCTTTTAAGTATATATTTAAGTTGCTTTTTTTTCTACTAGTTTTAGACATAGTATTTAATATTTTATTGTATGTTGTTATTTGAAATTAATATCTAATAATTAAAAATTTAAATATCACATACTTACCCACGCATACTTTCTTGGTCAGTCTAGAATAGAATAGAATAGAAAAATGCTTTATTGTATAAACCAATTATGGCGTTCACAATCGTCAACGGATACATAAGTTTTAGAACACTACTACCAGGTCGGAACGCGGCACCAACCGAGAAGACCTGGCGGAAGAAACTCGGAGGGCTTGTCTTTTTTTTAAACGCCATATTACAATGACCTTGTACATAAAACTAACTAGTTTCGTTCGGTTCCGAAAGGCGCTCCACTGAAATATGAATTTTATAATAAGAAAAAAAATATATAGAATTATATATAAATAATAAAAAACTGAAATTACAAGTCTTGAATCCAGTGAGCCGACCAACCCCAAACAGCGGCACCTGTTCACAAGCATAACGCGTGTGGCAGCCATCGATCTCCTCAACCATATTAAAGGGAAGTGGTCGACCCGCCACACGTCGCTACCACTGTCCGAAGTATTTTAGTGAGCATGACAACTCACAGGATTGACGTCCAAGAGTTAATTAAGTTAAATTCATATATTCATTTCCAGTAAGCTTGCCATTTTGAATCCAAACTAGCAAAAGTACATGTTTTTTCCAAGATATATTTGATAACATGAGCTCGAGCAGATTAATCCCAGGCTACTGGGTCACTCAGATAATCAGTAACGTTATAGTAGCCTTTGTTACAAAGTTGAGATTTAGCGGCCTTTTTGAATCTATGGAAGGATCTACGGAAGTCCTCTCAAATTAGTAGGGACCTTATTGTAGAAGCGAATACACTGACCTACAAATGAATTGCTTATTCTATGGAGACGAGTAGGATGTAAAACAAGATTACTTTTATTCCTAGTATTAACTTATCAAACTTCTCAATATTTTTCTGAACATACAATATGTTTTCATAAATATACTGACCAGCTACGGTAAGAATGCCCATCTCTTTAAACTTCTCCTTGAGGGATGTCCTGGGAGCTAGGTTATAAATAGCTCTTACTGCTCGCTTCTGGAGAACAAAAATTCTGTCTATATCAGCAGAACACCCCCAAAGTAGTATACCATAAGACATTATACTGTGAAAGTAACTGAAATAAACTATTCTGGCCGTAGCTACGTCACTTAACTGTCTAATTTTTTTCACGGCGTACGCCGCGGAGCTCAATTTGCTTGCCAGCCTATCAATGTGAGGTTTCCACTGCAATTTTGTGTCTATGGTGATACCCAAGAAAACAGTGGATTCTACAGGTTCCAATTCATGTCCGTTTAGTTGCACATTGGTTGTTAAGTGTTTTACATTAGGCGTTGAGAACTTCAAACACTTAGTTTTACTGTTATTAAGTAGTAAATTATTAGTGTTAAACCAATGCATAACTTTAGACAGTGCATTGTTCACATCGTCATAGTTTTTGAGCTGTCTACTTATCTTAAATAATAAATATGTGTCATCCGCGAACAAAACAATTTCATGACTATTTTGAACATAAAATGGTAAGTCATTGATGTACACAAGGAACAGAAATGGACCGAGAACAGAGCCCTGAGGGACGCCTATGGTCACTTCAGAGCCTTGGGAACGCTTACCATTGACTTCAACCCTCTGGACTCTGTTACTCAGGTAAGAACTGAGCAAAGCAAGAGCTCTATCCTTTACGCCGTAATGGTGGAGTTTTCTGACGAGAATCTCATGATGAACGCAATCGAATGCCTTGGACAGGTCACAAAAAATACCAAGAGCATCTTGTTTCTGTTCCCAGGCACCGAATATATGTTTCATCAACTCAATGCCTGCGTCTATGGTTGAGAGATTTTTAGTAAACCCGAATTGTTTACCATGAAATATTTGATTGTTGCTAAAGAATTGCAGCATTTGTATTAAGACTAATTTCTCAAAAATTTTACTTAATGTTGGCAACACAGATATAGGTCGAAAGTTAGAAAGATCTTCAGTGCTACCAGCCTTAAACAAAGGCAAAACTTTACTAAGTTTCATCTGGTCAGGAAACACCCCATTCATAATACAGTTATTAAAAATTATTGCTAAAGCGGGGGCTATGACGTCGATAACTGAGGAAATAATGTATACAGACATTCCCCATCAATCCGCAGTCTTCTTCATTTTTAAACTTTTGAAGGCGGTTATGATATCTTTGTGGGTTACAGGCAAGAAGCTAAATGTATTTTTCGATCCACTCACACTTTGTTTTAAGATCGATTCAGCCAAACTAGGAGATGCGTCCAGAGGTTTTGTTGCTAACAAATATCTCGTCTATCACGGTACTTCCAATACTAGACAGCCAGCTCATGCATTCTGATTTAAAACCGCTCGTAGCTAATTACGATTAGTTAACGTCGGGTTAAAAGAAAAATAGTTACTGGTGATTAATCTGCTGGGTGATGTACCGGTACCGAGACAAACGCCGTCGACAACAGCCGTCTAGTCGCGACAGCTGCGATCCACTTGATCTTTGGGTAGAGAGCATAGGCGGAGCATAGCGATTGTCTGAAGTATAAAATATGCGGTACTGTGACAGATTTAGAATACATACGAATGGCGTCACCACCCGATTCCAACCTGAAGGCGTCGTGTCAGCCGATTAAAACCTATAAAGAGAAGGCAGTGTGCAAATTTTCGTCTAAATTAAATTAACATCGCTTTTGTGTCGAGGCGGTGAATGTATTTTATCCTTTAAATTGTTCGAGGCGATACGCGATGGTAGCATATTCAGTGTAAGCTATTTACTTCAGATATGTACATAATAATCTGATATAAGCGTTGAAATTAAAATTATTTTAAAAAAAATTGCATCGGTGTCTGTATTAGTTTACTCCGTCCTCAACTTTATTGACGACGATGTCGCCGCAACTGGTGAGAAAATCTGTATCATCCTGGAAGCTGCGAACGTCGAAGTAGAGCCTTACTGGCTAGGTCTCTTCGCGAAAACCCTAGGGACCTGATCACAAACATCGGGTCCGGAGTTGGCGCCGCCACCGCTGCTGCGCCTGCTGCCGAGGCTGCTGAGGAGGAGGAGAAGAAGGAGGAAGAGCCTGAGGAGTCTGATGATGACATGGGATTCGGTATTTTAGACCGACTAAATTCTAAGCTTTATGTTAAAACTAAGATATTCCATTTTTAGCTGTATAAAGCTTTATCTATAAGCAAATGACTTTACAATAAAGTTATTATTATTAAAGTGCCAAAAATTTCAAGCCTATATTCACTAAGGTCTTACCCAAAGTAAAATTGCATGAGCTGCTTTATACTACTGTGGTAATAAACCTTGCAGCCTCTGCTCTCTACTCCATGTGTAAAATCAAAGTACACGATTGTAATTGAAAGCTTCTGCCAAAGTACTACTGTCTGCCATTAGTCATGGAAATCGCACTTCTTGTATGTTTCATTACACGTTCTATTTATAAATAAAGATATCAATTCAGAAGCATTTACTAATCATACTATTGACGTATGTCATTTGTTTTATACGCCTCATATAAATACAGTAGGTTGAGTAGTCAGTCGGCTTTGTCCATTAGTCCACAACTCCACCTGTATGGTGTATACAGGGTGTAAGAAAAACTGTATGATAGATCTGATTTAGATATGTGTTTATCATAATAAAGTTATTATTATTAAAGTGCCAAAAATTTCAAGCCTATATTCACTAAGGTCTTACCCAAAGTAAAATTGCATGAGCTGCTTTATACTACTGTGGTAATAAACCTTGCAGCCTCTGCTCTCTACTCCATGTGTAAAATCAAAGTACACGATTGTAATTGAAAGCTTCTGCCAAAGTACTACTGTCTGCCATTAGTCATGGAAATCGCACTTCTTGTATGTTTCATTACACGTTCTATTTATAAATAAAGATATCAATTCAGAAGCATTTACTAATCATACTATTGACGTATGTCATTTGTTTTATACGCCTCATATAAATACAGTAGGTTGAGTAGTCAGTCGGCTTTGTCCATTAGTCCACAACTCCACCTGTATGGTGTATACAGGGTGTAAGAAAAACTGTATGATAGATCTGATTTAGATATGTGTTTATCAACTGTAAAACAAAGTAACTTTATCCATTAAATTTTTATCGCCGCAGATGGAAATCTTGAAATGAAACCTATCATATTGCCAAAATGGCCATAGTTAAAGACGGCTCAATTACTTCTATGGAATTTAAAGATACCTGACGTAACTGTCGAGCGATTATAGACTGAGTTGAAGAATATTAGCCTAACTACATTCAATACCTAAGATGTATAGGGTTCTAGCTGAAGCTCTCGACAAACGAATGAGTCATTATACCGAGAGTGGTGGTTACGAGTAGTGAGACAAAGCGTTCTTTATTTTTTTTGTATCGGTAAATATGTTTTTAAAAATAATGAAAGTTCCATCGGTAAAATATAAACAACTTTCCAAATAATTTAAATCCATCTGAAAAATTACAGAAATCATTAAGAGTAGGTACATACGATTATTTTTGACAAATATTTTATTCGAACATCGCGTTTGATGATAAATACGTGATGATTAGAGGAAATTTCCTATATGATGAAGTTTTTCAAAACTCACATGTAGACCTGTCTTAGTTCTCTGATTATACCAGGTGATCGCCGATCAGATTTCTTTGAAGTAACATCCAGTTCAGAGCCTATAAACTCAACTTCTTTGTTGCCTATAAGCAACCTTCGCTTGTGCCGTCAAAGAGTTAAAATATGGTTGTGTATGCAGTCCACTTTAAGTATACTTGTAGACAAATTGATGGTTACCCTAGTCTCTGGTCGTCACTTCGAAACTGACGAACAAACGTAGTGATTTATTTACATGAAAGTGGCGTCGTTCACGCCGACCGGTAGCGGTTAGTGCATCTGCAATTGCGTAGGAACTTAGAACGCAGAGTGACACAAATAATTCGTATGTATCATCATCATCATCATTTCAGCCAAAAGATGTCCTCTGCTGGACATAAGGATTTCCACGAAGGCCGGTCTTGAGCCCCTCGTACCCGACGTTTTCCGGCGACCTTAAAAAGGTCCTCGGTCCACCGTGTGGGAGCCCTACCAGCACTGCGTTTACACACAATTCGTATCCATATTGTAACAATAGGTAATGTAAATAGAATTTAAAATTGAAACAAATAAATAAATGCGATCTGTTTGCGGATTTTCTTCTATTACTAACAGAGTTTTACGGACACGTAATTACTATATGTAGTAGTATAAATAAATACAATTACATCCCATTAACATTATAAATTAATTTAACTCGTACCTATTATAAAAATTGCTAAAGGAATTTGGATTTTAATCATACATTTTGGGATACCTACAGAAATGTATACAATCTTATGACTTAAGGACAATACATACGTCATTAAGAAAATTACAAATGAATGATAGATGCTTAAAAGATAACATATGCGTTATAAGCGCTATTTCGCTATTAATCATGATCCTTTGCGATCATAATCTGGCGGCGCATGCGCTGGCGCCGCCCTCTCTGTTTGTATAGCCGTGTGGTACAAAAATCTTATTTCTTAAAATATGTCTATTCTGGGTATACCTGTTTGATAAACCGGTATATAAATAATTTCCATTTCCAATTAGAACTAATCGATTATTTACTAATCAAATACTATTTGTGTATATTGGATTTGACATAATAAAATATTCCATTTCCTTTATTATTAAAGCACATTTTGAAAATTTTCGAGCCAGCTAATTAATAACGAAATGTAAATTTTTAAATAGTTATTTTGAATGGTTAAAATCCATAGAGATCTATACAACCCGAGTGAAAGGCTGCTCTGCAAACTGATCCTGGCAATACATACTGTAGCTACTTAAGCAATAAGTTTTAATAAGTTTTTAATGGTGTGTGCTGTGTTAATATGTATTCTCTTTTGAATGGCTCGCTCAGATGTTGAATTTCAACCATGATACCTCCACGAACTACTAACAGAACAATACCTTGTCAAATTCGGGGAATCCCAACGCAGAAGTGGAGGATTTTCGTTTCAAGAACGAACCTCCTTTGCAAAACCACTAGCTATTTTTCATAATGGGGAAGTCATGAAATAAGAATTAAAACGAACATACTATTTTCATAATGTCTGTGTCAAATGCATATACCTACATATTTACATAGTACCTATGAAGTGCCGGTTTCGTTACTTAATTTTATTTCTACTGACTATGTCATATAATTATTACTTATGTTTTTTTTAGTTTTAAGTCTTGAAATGTAGTTTTATTTATTATTTGTGTGATACATTAAAAAAATATTATTTTCCAAATGCCATTGTGCTAACCATCATACGTCTCTGTCGACCTTATTTTCATGACAAACAAACAACATTGGATTACATGCAACGTTTGAATCTTCGTTTTCTCATAAATTACGTAATTTTCAATTTGTTGGAGATAAATTAACTTTATACACTTAGATTAACTTCTACACTTCTACTTCTAAACTTCTTTGGTGCCTAGATTTGCTATCGTTCTATTTCCTTTAGTCGTAGGACACACCAAAAGCACTGTTGTAGGTTGCCGATGTTTCCACTTGTACCACGCTCAGATACGCACGTGTGTATATTTTCACAAGTTAAATTATTCGCCTCGTTTGCTCACGATAACTGGCATAAATAGACCTCTATGCTGTGTTAAAAAGTTTTCAATGTTATTGTTTACAGTGGGAAGTGTATAAGCGTATACAACGACGATAGAAGCTTTTAGTGCGTTCCGATTATCGATCGAGGTTTATATCGATGTTGTGTTAGTAGTTAGTAATGTACGGTGTTGCCAACGCTAATTTTAGACCATGAGTAGGTGGCGTAAAAATAGTTGAAAGAAATTGGTAAGATGGTTGAGTTGTACAAGCACATGAAGATTTGTAAATAGAATGACATTAAATCTTATTTATTACGTAGTAGGGTTCATGATTTCTCGAGCTTTTCAATTTCTCGGGTGTCGAGAATTCTCGAGGCTCATTTCTCGGGACTCTCGGGTTGTCGAGAAATTTACATTTACGTACGTTTTCTCATATTATTTGGTTCCAATTGCGTCTAAAAATCAGTGGTTTTCCTCTCAAATAAAAGTATCAAATTAATTATAAAACTTTCATCGATGTTATTCAAAAACATTAATCTTATAAATATTGTTTTATAAAATATTAGAGAAAAAAATATTATTCAGGCTCATAATCATAATGACAGCACCATTTTTAGTTGGTTATTTAGAACTTAAACTAAACAAAATATCAACATGAAAGAAAACGTAAATATTAGGTTGGGGAAAAAGTCTTTTCGCATTAAGTATAGTATGTATGAACTTGTAATAAAATTTTCAGTCCTGATCTTGAACCTTCAGATTTCCACATGTTTCGGTCTCTTCAGAATTCATAAGGCAGTGTCAGGTAAACATCACGAGAGGACTGCCAAAACCACTTGTCGCGGTATTTTGATCAGTAGTCCCAAAATTTCTATAGCAATGGGATCATGTCCCTACCTACAAGATGGAAAAAAGTTATCGAACAAAATGGTAGCTACATACTTTAGTTAAAGGTAAATAAACGATATTAAAAAATGATTTGAAATTTCTTAAAAAATGCTTCGAAACTTTTTCCCCAACCTATTATCTTAACTTACATTACATTAGGATCACAGCACAATTTTGGGCTGGTTATTTAGAAAAAAAATCAACTTAAATCTTGTAAACAAAATAGCTTCTTTAAAACACGAAAGAAATCTTTAATATCTTTAACTCAGGTAGAAATTATAATTACATTACAATCATAGCACTATTTATGGCTTGTCAATAGAATATAAACAAATCAAAACTCTGCAAGTTTATTTTCTACAAACGTACATGATTTCTCGAGTTCTCGACTTTTCTCGAGCTTGATTTCCCGGGAACAAAGCCCAACGATTTCCCGGGAATTCTCGGCTCGAGAATTCCCGGGTATGAACCCTATTACGTAGCGAGTTTTCATAAAATGTTGCCCTATACAGTTGACACTTATAAATTTTGAGAATTATTGTTAATCGAAACGACATTTAGTACCTACTTCAGTTTAAACAAAAATAACCTCCATTAATGAATACTTGAGCTCTTCAGGCCATCAAATTATGTAGATATTTTATTATTGAACGAATAAACACGACGCGATCCATAAAAATAAGTCTATTTAATTAGGCGGCTAATGTAATTTGGCTGATGGCGTCCGGCGGGCCCTACGTCATGCGAGACCAAGTCTCGCCGGTACAAATTGGCGGGAGCATGTCGCGTAACTTAATCAGCGCCCCTCCTCAATCAACCCTATTTTGTAGGCAAACATTTTGTACTATGATCTAATAAAGTTGGTATGCATGTATGGTAAATGTTATATACTTGTCTTCTTTCGTGTAAGTCGGGATTTGTGAGTGACCTAATTCTAATTTTAATTTCGGTATCTAAGGTTTGGCTGTGATTTATTTTATGAGATCTTTTAACTACACATTCGATCTGGTACCCCAGCGGTTCTATCGCAGGTACCTAGGGATACCCAGGGATTGACTCGACCTGTCAATGTCAGTCCCATACATTTGTCTAAAATCTACTAAACCGTGCGACACGAAAGCGGAAAACCACTTCACTACAGGCCCAGATGTCTCGCCACGGTTTCTTTTCCAGTTATTTTTTCCTGCAGCAAGATTTTGTTGCGGTCGCTCTTGATCATGGTACTTTTATAAACAGATCAGCAGTTTTAGTTTCAACCGGTGATAGACTAGATAGAGTAACTTTTCCATGTATAATATTAGTTAGACAAATATACGCATTGTCTCAAGGCGTAACTTTCCACATTGTACTAACAGCTAATTCAAATGGAATCCTGTATACTGTATAGTTCTATCTGTATATGTAATCTGTTACATAGTATTAAAATATCTATTCAATTACTTAATTTACGTAAAAATATGTCAAAAAGAGTATACATAATTTGTATGCATACATAGTGCGTTTTCATTATTGAAACGTGGGGGAAAATTGGAAGGGTAGAAACGGATTGTTAAAGAGACCATGTAACATAAGAAAATGTTACACAACCATACAAACATAAAAAAAAGCAAAAAATAGAGTCGTGTTGGCGGACCTTCGTTTTTTGAAGTCGGTTCAATATAAGGTAAAGCCCCAGAAATTCATTTTCTTGCCAGGCGATTATTTATCATTGCAACCCCACTTAAACATCAGGTGCTGGTTAAATATTTCGGCAATAAATGACTAATTTCTGACTCTGCTGGATGTTGGATGGGTGTTCATCGTGTCCATTTATTTGTGTGTAATATGACCTCTTCCATAATTCGGAGGGCCCGTAAAGCTGTTGGTCCCAGCTACCATGAATATCAGTCGTTGCTGAACTGACAGCTATTCTACCAATATAATTACCGGTTGTTCTTAAAGAGATGGGTCGAGGTGAATAGGTGGTAAACGCTCTGTGTAAAGTAATACTGGTAGTTAGCCAAATCATTTTAGACCAGTGCCAAACATAATGAAATTGGGGAAAAGGCGAAAGAGATAATAATGTAAATACATGTATCTTCTATAAATATACGGTACTCGTAGTTACGTTGGGAAAGTTTCGTGTAGTATTTGGAAATTAAAATTGACAAAATGAAAATCAAAATGTTTTTTATTCGAATAAATTCTTGCGAATGCTTTCAAATAGTCAAACATTGTAGCACAAACGTTAAAATTTAAAAAATAAATATTAAAAATAATTAATCGCTTAGTTTTTACCACCGGTTTGGAATGCCACTCCACAGAGAAGTGCCGGCAGAAAACTCCGTGGTTGCCCTTTTAAATAAAGGGGTTACAATGATGGTTGCACAAACAAGTCTGATAGATTAGTGAAAGAAATAACATGCATAATCATGTAGCATAGCCAAAAATGATAATTTTTTTTTCTCATATATTAGATGTTTGACTGATTGATAAACTGTACAATGTTGTTAGTAAAATGTAGTCAAACGCTTGTACTATAAAGTAACTAAGACTCTACTAGTGCTCTCTATGGGAAACCTTTTTATTAAATTGGAAGGCGAGGGCGGACAGCTGGCCGACTTGTACGGGCTCGCCCGTATGATTTATACCGTTAATGATCGGCCCAAATTAGATTAATTCACTTTATTGTATCGGAGATATGGATTACTTAAGAATTATGAGTCAGGCGTCTTTCATGACGAAGATATTTTCACAACTTCACGGCAAATATTTATTTCGGCACTCATGTGACATAGAGAAATCGTATGCTATATAGGTACGTTTCTTTTCTCAACATTTAAAAAGCACCAATATAACAGTATATTTTACGACAAAAGGAAACGATAAGGCCGAAAACCTAGCAGAAAGAGAAGAAAAACTTGCCAATCCGTCTGGCCAGCGTGGCACGGTACCCTCCATGTAGTTGGAGGAGACTTCACTCAGTAGTGGGTAATTTATGGGTTGAGAAGTAGTAGTCATAGATACCTAAACATTTCTCAAGAATCATATATTCGTTCGGATTGCTGTGAACTTAAAGACAGATAAACGCGATCGGAGTATTTTGTTTTAGAATACGTAAGGAAATGGAAGAATGTTGTATTTCTTTAAATATTGGTAGTGTACGACTTACGTCACGTTTTTTTTAACATTCGGAAGATCCGCGTACGTGACATTTTGTAGTCTAATAATAGTTAAGATGGACGTGATAATCATTATTTTAATTAAGTCGTTAATTATGCCAAGACAGCTTTGGAGTAATTAAAAAATATTTCCATTTAATTATTAAATAAACACAGATGGTGTTTACTAAATATAAGAGTATTTTCGTCGGCGATCCAAGAAAGGAAGGGCGTAACGGATATTTTGTGCATTTCAAGCACGTTTCATGTAATTTAGTCGAGGCGAGGGTAAAGTGGGAAATCGTGTAAGCGTTTCATGCGCGAATAATGCACGATCGCTATTGGATACATGAGATAAAGTTTTTATAGGTGCGATCTTTTTGCGTAGGCACTTTGAATTCGATCTATTTATTATTATAGCCAGCCAGGAATGTGGAGTACTTACGTTGCGAACATTGTTTACTTCTGAAAGGATGTATCCGTGTGGTGACGGATTCAGAATACATTGTGTCACCACCCCATTCCATCCTAAGGGTGTCGTAAGAGCCGACAAAAGGAAAAGTCAAAGCCGATAACCTAGCCGCAAGATGAGGAAAAGTTGATAGGAAGCCCTGTGCCACCCAACCCGTCTGGCCAGCATGGCATAGTACGCTAATTACCGTCCATGTAACTAGAGGAGGCCTGAGTTAGTAGTGGGTATTGTACCAATGCAGTAAAAATAGTCCATTACACAGAATGTATAGTATTAAATTTTTTTCAAATATTATCAATATTGTTTTCTAAATTTTTTACCTTTTAATTGTTATTTTTCTCTTTTATCTTCTGTTTTCATATCTAGACTGTTTGACTAATTTTATATTTAACTAGCGACCCGCCCCGGCAGCGCACGGGTGCAATGATGAACATCTAAATTTATCAGTGTTTCTCTACAATATTATGCATGTAGTATACTCGTACATAAAAACCTTACTCTGGAATCACTCTATCTATTAAAAAAAACCGCTTCGAAATCCGTTGCGTAGTTTCAAAGATTTAAGCATACATAGGGACGGACAGACGACAGCGACTTTGCTTTATACTATGTAGTGATAGTGAAGACTTAATTGAAAGGTAGGTTGTGAGAACACATTCAACAAGACCAACCACTACATCCACTTTGATAGACCTCAAATCCTTGCCAAGGAAAATTATTACATTCCAATAATGATCCGCGAGGCTATTGAGAATAAAAATCATCCAAATTTCAATAGAGAGGATGGTTGGCAAGTACCACCTGCTTGGGATCCAGTCATTAAATCGATCAAATCTGAAGCAAAACACTCATCTGCATAACCTCTGGACACCGTGAGCGATTTCTGCGTGCATAGGGAACGTTATCAATAAAACAAAATTATAGGCGGTAGATTTTAACTGTTTCTTTGTACTTTTGAAGACAACTGTCATCTAGTCTCTCCCGCGACCACGACTGCTGCAAAGCATTCGAAACATCGGGAATTAAATAATGTAATTATATACACGCGATAAATCGGTTAAACAGTATTTAATTTGAATGTGTAATAATCGCGAAAACCTAAGAAATCATTGTTTATTTAAGTTATATTTTTATATATTCCACTTGGGTTCGTAGTAAATAACTAATTCAATGCGCATTTGAATTGAATAACCTACCCACAAATATGAAATCGGCGATTCGTCTCGAAAATAATCACGCTTGAACGCTAAAGTCGAATAATCTTCGGTCTAGAGCATTCTCTTTGAGTGGCACTTGCGAGGGGTGCGCCATTGCCGTACACTTGTTCGGTGTCATCTCGACACGACGCGCATGCAATTATTAGACAACGGTGTAGATGTCTCAGAGTCTTCACAACATGGACTCGACCTGTGTTGTACCAATGATAAAATGGTGCTCATAGAATGTATTTCAAATTGACTGTCGTGTTGGTAAGTAATCTTTTTGATTTGATTGTTATTTTTATCATCATCATCATTTCAGCCAAACGTATACTGCTGGACATATGCCTCCCCCAAGGATATCCACAAAGACGGTTCCCACGATTTTTCGGCGAACTTAAAAAGGTTATCGGTCCATCGTGTGGGATGCCTACCAGCACTGCGCTTTCCGGAACGTGGTCGCCACTCGACGACTTTTCTGCCCCATCGGCCGTCGGTCCCGCTATGTGCCCTGCCCACTGTCACATAATTTCGGTAATCCTTTGGGCTAGATCGGTAACTCTGGTTTGCCTGCGTATCTCCTCATTTCTGATTCAATCTCGCAGGGAAACATAGCCCTATCCATTGCCCAAAATTTACTAGCTTTATCGTTTCCATGGCAGCCATGCATGTGTCTAATGGACCTACCATTGAACACGGGGCACACCGTGAACCAATTTTTCTTTCACAAAAACAAGCACTCCGAACTTAATAAAAGTTTCTCGGCTAAAGGTGCATATCTAAATAAAACATTAAATGTGTGACTACAGAAATGTGTCGTCGCACCTACAAAAGTCTCTCTAAGGGTTCGCTTACATAGAATTCTCTCGGAAGACACGGATTACATGTAGATAATGTGTTAATCACGCCGCACTTTCTTTTGTTGGACACTTGTCGCGGTAGGAATAGTGAGTGAGCTCTAAAAATAAGTCGACGTCGCGTCGTGAGTATATGTTTAATTCATATGTCCAATTGAAGATTAAGATAGATGGTTTTACACGGCAGTGATAACACTAATAAAGGAGATTTTGCAACACTTGGAAATAAACCTTTCATATACTTATTTATGTTACGGGTTTGATAGCCTATTGATTAAAAAGTCATAAGTACTCATTTTAAAGATTCAATATTTTTAGTAACACACTAACATCTAATCACGTCTTAGAATAAGCAGTAAGTGCTTGGATATCAAAAACTTGAATATAATATATTACCAAAAAGTTATGTAACTTAATGTCGTTAAGTTAGTAGAGAGGGCAAGATTGATTTTCCAGTATTTAAGCGTACACGACAAACCCGTGCTATTGAGAAGTGTAATTTGAAATCCAGATGTTGTTTTGTTTTTGTCTTCTTTAGTGTACCTACTATTTACTACATTTCTCTTTTTTTTTAATATATTTCTTGCTAGTGACCGTCTGTCAAACATAGGCACAAACATTTTAAATACTAACTACTACTAACCTAAATAAAGTTATGGTTGTTTATACGATAAATCAGTCAAAGATACCAAGAGCAATTTCAGACATGTTCTTGATATTACGAATTTCACGAATCATAACTGTATTAAATACTAGCTGTACCCTACGCGAGTTGCTACGCCACTGACTAAAATACCTTGAAGAAACGACATTACACAATTTTTCTTTTTTTGCATAGTTTACGATTGTTTATAGGGCAAATAGACAAACATTCATATTTATAGATTATTATTTGATACTATGAATGTTGTATAACATAATAGGCATAATAAATTGTTGTAAGATGCTCCGTAAACAGTGTAAAACCAAAGTTATTCTAATTTGTCCAAGATACAGGGTTGTTAGCGCTTATATGTCCGTTGCCTGTGACAAACTGACAACTGCGGAGATGAACCAATATTTGCCCGTGGCCAGGATGTTTGTCATACACATAACGCAGTCCGACTAAAAGCTGAGAAAATATTTAAAATCGAAATCTTAACGTCTACGAGAAAAAAAAAACAAAATACGAATGTGACACGTAAAATGGACTATCTTATCGTATGAAAACGGTTTTTTTGACCTCAGCGATAACTTCTTTTTTATTAAGCAATAAATATATGTCGAGGATGCTGCGGCTGCGTCGATTTCGGGTTATCGGAACTGTTATCAGCCGGAAGGCGCGCTCTTGACCCCCACTTGATAATGCTTACACAGAAATAGCCTGTGAGCTGATAACGCCATCTGTGTCCGTTTCGTGGGAGCTGTGCAAAGTACAGACTTGTCAGATACTTCCGACGAAAGGTACTACCCACATTAAATGATTTGTAACTTTAAATATATAGCTCATTATATTAGCTCCATATTGTCCCACTACGGGCCTCTTCCTATTAATATATTTTTTGTATGAGTGTAACCGCAAAACTGCGTCCTCTATAAACAGTAAACAAAACTATCTGTCGAAAGTGTTGTTAGTCAAGAGCTACGAGTTTAAGGACTAAAACAAAAAATAGAAACTTTTTAACAAAAATGTTAACCGGCCTCAAAAGCAATAAAAAAACTAAAAAGCGAAAATTAATCAATAAATTACCATTTTTCAGTTTCAGGTTTTATCAATGGAAAGTTACTACGACTTTGAGGTAGGGTTGCATGGGGTGTTTGCCGTTACCACAGATTATTAAATATGTAATTTACTCATTACGTCGGTTCCAAAGCATAGCGTCTTAACTGCAATATTCAAGTTTAAAAGAGTGAATACCGGTAAATAGATTTGAATGCAAGTCATAATAATTTATGGAATACTTGCTATATGGAATTATTATAACCGATTAAATTATGTTTAATTGAGGACACAAAAATCTAAAGCGATTTCTTCCAGTATGTGGAACAGACAAGAAAAATACAGTAGGTAGTGATGCCAGAAAAAAAGTACTATTTCAAAATGCCAAATATTTTGGAAGTGCTTGTTAAAATGTTGTCGAACTAAAATATAAAATTGTATGGCACATTTGTGCTTTACGAAGTGAGAATTATCAGTAGTTTGCAAATATTTTTTCCTATCCTACTTCCTACTAATTACTACTAATATAAATGCGAACATTTGTATGGATGTTTAGACGAATATTTGTTTCTCTCACACAAAAACTACTCAATGGATTTTAATGAAACTTAATAGAATAGAATAGAATAGAAATATGCTTTATTGTATAAACCAATTATGGCGTTCACAATCGTCAACGGATACATCAGTTTTAAAACACTACTACCAGGTCGGAACGCGGCACCAACCGAGAAGACCTGGCGGAAGAAACTCGGAGGGCTTGTCTTTTTTTTTAAACGCCATATTACAATAACCTTGTACTTAAAACTAACTAGGTTCGTTCGGTTCCGAAAGGCTCTCAACTGAAATGTGAATTATATAAAAAAAAATTATAGACTAATGAAAAAACTGAAATTACAAGTCTTGAATCCAGTGAGCGGACCAACCCCAAACAGCGGCACCTGTTCACAAGCATAACGCGTGTGGCAGCCATCGATCTCCTCAACCATATCAAAGGGAAGTGGTCGACCCGCCACACGTCGCTACCACTGTCCGAAGTATTTTAGTGAGCATGACAACATATTATAGGATAGGATTATACATCTTCAGCTACAATTTATACAGCGAACACAGGCAAAGTCGCGGGGAGAAGCAAAATACCTACTTATTACCGTATAGGTACGGAATACAGACTACTATAAAGTCGGTTACATTTATTGCAATAAGTTTAGACTTTTATAACTGTTTAAAATTTAAAATGCATGTTAACAACCGTTCTTGAGAGCGCCAACGTTATTTATGATAACCAACAAAATATTATGACACGCATTGGTCTCCAAGATAAGGAATGTCGCTGTAAAACCATCATCACAGTCACACTTGACTTTTATCACTTTTCACGGTTTTTGCGTACCCGTCTCATATGTTTTTTTTAGTTTGCAATATATCACGTTATTTTCAACGTTATGAGTTAACACTTTGAGGGCATAAAGTATGCAGGTGTTCTTGTTATCTATTTTTTAATCATGATTGATTTTCTACAAGGTTTTTTTTGATTGAGATTTATAGAATATCAAGATTTGATAATTGTTATTTGGGAATCACTATTTAAATTGCAGGAAATTATTTCTTGACGATTCTGATGGTGTTTGGTGAACGTTGGGAATAAAATAAAATAAACACGATCAGAACCATCAAGAAATCATTCCCTGCAATGAGTAAAGATCGTGAAATCCTAAGACCTCATCACTATTTATAGATGAATGGTACATTTATCTCTAATAGCACCACAATTAAATGTGGTAGATATTTTAACTCTAAAATAGTATCATTATGCGAAGTCGACCAGCGAGTAATCTTGTTCAGTACGCTAGTGATCAAATCAATCAATCAATAGTGTTGGTTCTATTTGTGTAAAGTCAGGGTGGGTTGTTGGTAAGCAATAATAATCTTTAATAAATATAAAAAAGGAAAAAAGAACACGCGACCCTGCCAGGATTCGAACCTGGAATCTTCTGATCCGTAGTCAGACGCGTTATCCGTTGCGCCACAGGGCCAGATGAATGAGCAGTCGAATTTATATACGAGTTTTTAAAACTTATTTCATACCTATGACAGTATTTTTCAGAATAGAACATTTGGACCTACTGGCTTGTGCTTAAATTGTTAGGAACGTTTTGTAACAAGTGTTTTGTTACATACCTAAAATCATTTAGCGAAGCCTAGTATGCGTGAACCTACGTCTCTAATTAATGCAATATCAACGGTCGTGTGCAAGTCACGTGCGCTTGTTAGCACGGTATTTTGTCTATTATGAAATAGGGAGAGCCGAGCAACCGACTGGCATTACTAGTTAGATCTTCCAAATATAATATTTTCATTCATTTGATTTATTCTCTAGCTAGCGAAGCAAAATATTGATTTTCATATTAATATTAAGGAAAAAATATTCATACATCCTTGGTTCTTATTAATGATTTTCATGATTAAAAAATAAGTGCCAATTATTTTGGTTGCATAACTTCTTTTCATAATTTACTTTATAATATTCATATTTTCCATTGATTTGTAGTCAGTCATGTGATAAACGGAAACATTAGGTAGGTACGTAGTTAAACGTACGGCAGCAGGGTTAGTGATAGAAAATAGTGGTTGGTACACCGATTCGCAAATTAACAACTTCACGCAACCGGGATTCCCACATAACCCCATCCTCCGGCTGGGGACCATTTTAAGGTCACCACTACTTAAAAAAGAAAAGAAAGTCAGTCATGTGATACTGACGTAAGGATACTTTATGGTTGTACACATAAACACACAAAAGTATTGTACATTAAAATAAAACATACATTCCAATTTGAATTTTACACAGGAAACCACGCTGTCGCCTGCGTTGGCTCTCGACGTGTTGATAGCCATAGAAACCTTGTAGTACTAATTTATATGCATAATGGACTCTTGAAATGTTTTATAGTATGAAAAATAGTCCACCGTCGCCATTACCCGCAAGGCGACTAGAGAAATCGTAAAAAGGAACGGTAATAAACTGTTAAGGTTAACTTTGAACTAATATTAAAAGTCACGATAAAGGCGTTGACACAATAACGACATTAACGACTTTACATCGCGGTTTTTCGCATCCATCACGGAAGTTGTCTTACCTGTGATAGATGCGACCGCAGTCGCAAAGAATATTCTAACGTAAATAGTTTTAGTATAGTACAAATGCCATTAACCCAATCCAACCTGAGAGTGTCTTAAGAGGTGACTAAAATTACGCAAGAGGCAGATCACCTAGCCGCAAGAGAAAGTCATTTTGGCTGATTTCCGTTCATGAATTAGGAGGAGGCCCAACTTAGAAGTGGGTCATGTATGGGCTGAAACACTGGACTTACTGGACAGTTGAAATATGCTATTAAAATCAACTGAGCTGAGTAAAATATGTTATAAAGCCTCTTAAAATGCAGAGTGATTTTGTGAACAAAAAGACTTTGTAAACTAAATAATACCATCCTATTATTATAATATTATAAACGCGAAAGTTTGTAAGAATGCACTATGTTTGTTATTCTTTCACGCGAAACTACTGAATGGATTTTGATGATTTTATCCAAAGCTAAATAGTTGTTCTGATCTGTCATTCCTATTTGAACGTTATCACGTCAATAGCATACGGATCAAGGGCGGATCCAGGGGGGGGGGTCATGGGGGTCATGACCCCCCCCCCTGAGCTGGTTCCAGGACTTAGGTGGACCACTAATTGAACATAATGATTTTATTTATATATTTTATCACCATACAGATTTTATGTAAAACAATACCTTATTAAGGAACAAAAGAAACAAGGACTAATTATTACAAATATATCTATAATCTAAGCAAACAAAGATGCTGCCACCACATATTTAATTTTTATTTTCAAGTAATTATAATTGCATGCAGTCGGGATTTCATTATTTATATAAATTGTCGTATATTTATATTAATTTATTAGATATTATTGATATTTTAATACAAATGTAATCATTATGTTTAATGTTTTTAAGTATTGTCGGTTCTTTATTTATTGTAATCATTTTTTTTATTTTTTTGATTGAAGAAAGAATTTGTTGTATTTTTTTGTAGTCTATTTAATTATATAACTACTACACGTCATACGAACTATTCGAAGCAAAAGCATAGACCCCATACTTAGATTTACGTTAGACCTCAAGTGCTTGCAGCTTGGTATCCGTATGCCACTACTTAACTGGGATTCAGCAGAATATCAGCGTCAGGTACCGCACTTGACATATGCTGAGCTGGAGCTACCCTTTCGGTGCAGTTTCGAGACACATAGCTAATTCAGAAAATTTATTCTTTTTTGGTTTTATTTATTTTTTTATTATTTGGTTGTATACATGGACGTATAAAAAAAGGCGGACGGAACTCTCGCTAAGACAAAAGTGAGACGCCAAGATGGCGGCCGCTCTTTAAGTGTGAGTTAATTTTGGGGTGGCCAAGTTACACAAAAATTTGCCATTAAAACACGGACAACGTAATAAAAAAGAAAGTCAAAGTCAAATAATTTATTTTGTATAGGACACAATGGACACTTACAAATTGTCAACATATTAAAAAAAATTATAGAATGCATATATTGTAGTCGAAAAATATATATGGAGCGACGATCTGCGACGGGCAGCCGGCAGCAACTGGATGCATAGAACCGAAGACCGGGTTCAGTGGCGAGTCATGGGGGAGGCCTACGTCCAACAGTGGACTGAAATAGGCTGATGATGATGATGATGATGATATATTGTAGTTTACCACCAGTTCGGAACGCGACCACTGCTGAAAAGAACTGGCAAGAAAATCAGAGGGCTCGTCATTCTTTTTTTAATAATTTGCGGTCCTATTTCATTTAATTTAATATCCCATATGCTGAGTATTTTTTTTATAATAATGTCTTTTGTGTAATAATCTCTTTTTTTATTTATAGTCGGTAGCTAGTTGTTTGCCCAGGGTGTTAGAAAAAGTTCGCGCAAGACGACCAAAAAGCCGCGTTCTCCTACATCATGACAACGCTTCTTCACACACGGCAAACAAAACAAAGTCATTTTAGCTTCCGGAAAAGTACAACTCGTCACCCATCCTGCGCATAGCCTCGATCTAGCACCCTGTGATTTCTCTATTTTC
Organism: Clostera curtula; assembly: GCA_905475355.2. Classification (NCBI taxonomy): domain Eukaryota; kingdom Metazoa; phylum Arthropoda; class Insecta; order Lepidoptera; family Notodontidae; genus Clostera; species Clostera curtula. The sequence goes on along the minus strand of FR997805.1, from coordinate 6,945,615 downwards.
CCCAAAATCAAACATTTCATGAGAGGTTTCACTTTTACCAACTCCGAAGAGGCAGTGATAGCGTTCAATCATCACGTAGAAAACATGCATTCAGATCTGTGGTCCTCCTGTATAATTAAAAAAACGGTTCAATCGCATGAAAAAATGTTTGAAATGTAGTTTTTTGAAAAGCAATAAACACAATATTATAGTTATAACATTTTTTTTAAGTTACGCAAAACTTATAGGGTGCGTTCCACTTAGCACTCACAACGACCACGCTCACGACCACGGTTTTCGCCGTTCCATTTCGTTCTGGGCGTCACAATCATTTACTCAAGTGGAATGGATTTTGGAGCGTTTTAGGCGTTCTTAAAAATAATAAAAATGGCATGTCTAAAAAAACTAAACAAAAAGTTGATGAGGTTATATTACAATTTGTAAGTGGTATGAATAAGTTCCATTAAAATTTATTAAAAAAAAAAGTATATACTTTAATTTTCAAGGAGTATTTATCTAATTTATGATCGTATTTAATAAAAATGCCTTTTACGGCGGCAGTTTGAAATTAGTTGGTGTGTCAAAATAAAAGTAGCAATTCGTCCAGCTCAGAGAAAGAAAGAAATAGAATTTTACAAATCTTTGATTGTGAAAAACGAAAAGTTTGACCACATAATATTGATTACGATAATGTCCTGTCCGATCTTGTTCGGTACAATAGAACGATATTGTTATTGTAGCATTTTTCTGCTTTTAGTTTTTAAAATTGGCGCTCAATTTCTCAAAACGCTCATAACGACCCACCTTTTGAGATGGGGCGTCGTGAGCTTGGCGTGAGCATAAGTAATGACGTCATCAATGACGTTTTCGCCGCGACCACAACGATCGTGGTCGCCATGTGGAACGCCTGAATGAGCATTTTAGGCGTTGTGAACGCCAAGTGGAACGTACCCATAGTGTGACCTACGTATGTATTTTGTCTGTTTCTATTTTGTTTGTTGGAAACCCTTGTCGTACCACCTCTTCAATTTTGCGGAGTTTTGCGTCATGTCATGTCGAGGGGTGACATACCTCTAGCTGTTATGACAAAATCATTAACCACGGTTACGGAATTTAAATAGGCTGCCTCATTCAGTGCGTGATAGTGGTTCTCTGGGTGTCTTCAAGAGGGCAATATGTACGTGGATATGTACAAGTTATTATGTGTGGAGTTTTTCAAGTGTACAATAAAGAATAAATACTTTTAAGTACAGTACTTACGTACATGTCACACAACGCCATCTCGTCCCAAGCTAAGCAACTTAATGCTTGTGTTATGGTACCCAGATGGATGATAAACTACTTTTATACATTTTTTTTGTAAATACATACATATTATTATATATAGAAATGACACCCAGACTCCGAGCCAGTGCCTCTGGTTTAGACAAAGACACTTGCCCGACCCCAGAATCGAACCGTACTTTACTTGTATCTATTGTTATCAAAATTAAATTATAAGTTCTTGACTTGACCACGACTATGTGACCCCCTCCTGGTGCCAAAGCTGGATCCGCCCTTGATACGGATGAAGGTCGTGTCAAAAGAAAAGAAGATCTTTCATGACCCACTGAGTATTACCGGTTATATGGAGGGTTGTTAACCTATTGTGCCACGCTGGCTAGATGGGTTGGCACAGCGTTACGTACCAAGATTTCCTTCTCTTATTGTTAGGTTATCGGCCTTACGACACCCTCAGGATGGAATGGGGTGGTGACACTGTGTATTCTAAGTCCGTAACCACGTTTTATGTATATTTTTAGTTTTTAAAATTTATACGTGTCTGTTTTGTTTTGTTAATTTTAGACTAGAAATAACACAAATTTTTTTTTACAAACATGTTTTTCTTATCTTTGTGCATATTTTTCACAAACATTCCAGCTAAGTGTGACGCGATAGCCAGCGATAGGTTCAAGTGGTGATTTCATCGCAGCTAAGGCAATTTAAACAAGCATACTCCAGCTGTTTGCTTCATCGGCCACTTAAGATGAGGCGATAACAATTAGTACGTATACAAGAATTGGTTATTGAAAACTTTAACGCATAGGGGACTTAGAATGTTATTATGATTGGCGGAATTAATAAACATTTCATTGTGACGTATTTTAAGTCTTCGATTTAGCTGTTTGTTTTGTGGAACGGTATCGTACAAAATATGTAATAATGTTTTTGCGATTCCTATTTTCTACGTTATTATTACTACTACTCAGCCCATAGATGACCCACTGTTGAGTCGGGCTTCCTCCAGTCACATGGAGGGTAATTAGCTTACCGTAGGTACTACGCTGGCAACGGGTTGGCGCAGGGTTACGTATCAACTTTTCCTTTTTTTACTGCTAGCTTTTCAGGGTTGTCATTTCCTTTTCCACTATTAGGTACGACACCCCCATTGAATGGGGTAGTGATATTATAATAAGAAAATGAAGTATGATAATGAAATGATAAAATAATATTATTATATCGGAGTGATATATAGTACGTATTATATAATTGTCTTCAAATGTTCAAGTCGATAGTGAACAGGTATCTTTTAGGTAAACATTGTTACATCGTCGACTGCATCTTTACTTAACATCAAGGCATTGTAGCCAAGTGGCTTACGAAACGCACGCTTTGGCAGAAAGGCAAATGTATGAGATTGACATTGACAGATCATGTCAATCCATACATTTGTCTATTCTAGGCTTGGCTAGGCCCACGAGTTAGATAATGATCAAATACTTACTTCGCCGCTATTAAAACATGTAGCTAGCTATATTTCTATTTATTTATTTATTTATTACTTTTTAGTACATAAAAATACACAAAAACAGAGTAATACTTTAAAACAATTTTGTACATTTCTACATCAATAGGTACAGCTTTAATTTTACATCAATACATATTTATTTATTTACTTATTAGTCAATAGTTAGTAGTAATTACAATAGCCTATGAAATGGTGAACGAATTTTTATAATCGGTTTAGTACTTTTTGAGCCAATTCATTACAAACATACATATAAATCTTTCCTCTTTATAATATTATAGCATATCGATACCTCTGGGCTCAAAGGGCGTAAAGCACATTTTGGGGCATATGGAGTTAATAATACCATCATATTCAGTTTTTCATTCTCTATCGATTGGTATATACGAAGTTGCCAAATTCGCACAAAAATGTTCTTTACACCCCATATTTTTTGGGCTGCTAAACCAAAATGAAACAGGAAATCGGGCTGTAAATTACATTAGTGTGCAAGTTAAATATCCTAGGTTGTATAGGAATCCAATTATGAGTATTCATGCGAAGTTTAGGGTGTAAAGCACATTATTCCAGACTCAAAAGGCGTAAAGCTAATTTTAGGGTTCATGGAGTTCATAATAATTGTATTGAGTTTTTCATTATTTAATGACTAGTAAGTATAAATACAAAAAGTTTCAAAATTCGAACAGTAATGCTGTTTATATTCCATGTATTTTGGACCGCTATTCCAAAATAAAACACAAAATCGGGCTCGCAAGTCAAAAACCTCTTAGGTTGTTCGACATATTAACACATAATAATGTAACACATTAATTCTCAAAATGTTATTGTTCTTTACAATCATTCAACATAATCAGCAACTGCACTCATAAGACGTCCACTGCTGGACATAGGCCTCCTCCAAGGATTTCCACGAAGGCCGGTTTTGAGCCTGGACACCGTGACCAGGTCGTCGGTCCACAGTGTGGAACGCCGAGCACTGCCTTTTCCGGAACGCGGTCGCCACTCGAGTACTTTTCTGCCCCTTCGGGCGTCAGTCCTGCGAGCTCCGTGCCCTGCCCATTGCCATTTAAGTTTGACAATCCTGTGGGCTATGTCGGTAACTCTTGTTCTCCTGCGTATCTCCTAATTTCTGATTCGATCTCTCAGGGAAACTATTTTAGTTTCATAAAGTATTTCCTGGTTTAAGTATTTCCTAATTGGTATAGAAAAGAATCAGAAAGTAGTGAAGAAGAAATGGATATAAGGAGGAGAAAAGTAAAAAAAAACTCTCATGTAGAAATTAAAAAGAAAGAAAAGCCAGGAAATTAACGTAAGATCATCAAGAAATTAAAGGTAGATGAAATGTCTCACGAAAACAGGAGTGGGAAAATCGTTCCCGAAAAAGAAATTAAACATAATCTGTGTTTAAAAGGGAGCAGAGAGACATCGGTCGTTATTTGCACACTTCTAGAGGTTAAATTCTCAACGGAGGCGCGTCAGTTCCAATAAAAAGAAGGAAGAAATAATATTAGTTTCCACATTCCCAATAAAGACAAATGTGTAACATGCATAAGAGCGGAATATAATATGGATATAATGAGTGAGAAAGATAAAGAATTATTTGACTATCACATAAAAGAAAAAAAAACATGATTGAGATTTAAAAAACATCAAACTTTTGGAGTCTTTTGATAATGAAGCTAAAATGTACGTACAACATTTAAAAAGAAATGCAAACACGGGATTGGATTGGGAGAACCCCCCCCCACCCCGTTTAACCCTTTTTATTAGGAAAGTTGTAATATTTTAAATGCAAACTTTGTGATTTACAACACAATTAAACATTGCTTTTGTCATTTACTACCTAATATTATACAACTTTTTTACGCTAGGATATATTTACTACCCAAGTTAATAACGTAAGCTGTTTTTAAATGGGTGTAATGGACATTTTATAGTTTTTTTTAGGTAGTAAAGCAAAACTATTTTGGAAACTATTATATTAAGACTTAATTTAATATTATACACTTAAAATATAGGAAAATATAAGTACTTTTCTCATAGATTGTTTTTTTATAATCATTAAGACAAAAAAGTTATAGCCAATTTTGTTTTATTTTTTAGGTTTTTTGGCTCTCCTGAAAAGTAGCTGTTTTGTGCTATACGCCCTTTGAGCCCAGAGGTATCGATATGATAAAGTAAAGAAGTATAGACCATAGAGTTGTTAGTTTTCTACTTAGACATCCTCCATAGATTTTTGAAGTTTATGGATTAGCAAGTGATTACGTTAAAGAAGACATTTTTAGGGGAATCCGATCGATGAATGAATTTTCTGCCTCGAAGCATTTACAGCCTTACAAATATGTAGTAGTAGTGCTATGAATGGACTATTTGAGCAGATCTCGCGCTGTTTGTTGTTCCCACGACGGCCCACACAGTTAGCACCTCCAGTAAGTACATAGACTGTACAGTATGAACAGAGCCTTTTTAGTCCATTCTGTTTAAAAAAAATAACCTACTTTATGATATTAGATGCTTGTGGTTAAAAAAATAACAAAGAAAACACAAGGTTAACAAACAATTTAAACTGTCTTCAGTTGAATTATAATGAAACCGTTGAATAGAGTTGATAAAACCATCTAAATTTAAAAAAAGTTTGATGAATATGTAATTTTTGCAAGTTACTTTTGAAATCATGATACTAACATTGTGCCAACCCTTCTGCCCAGCGTGACACCGTACGTAGGCCAATTTCGCTCCCCATGTTTAGTTGACCAACTGGTTGTTTGTGGGTGGACATAAAGAAGGAGTAATTCTTTAATGTGGTATCACAAAATTTAAACTAAGAATAAAAATTGTGCGACACAGTTTTGGCCGATATTTTCATTTATGTTACCAATACCGACCGATGAGTGGTAAGTAGATAATATATGCGTCGTCGCTGGCGCTTCATCGGAATTGTTTATTTGTACGAAAATGGATGCCCGCCCGCGATGATGTATGGGATATAATATTCACGTTTGATATAAAATCAGTGTTCCTGGACTGAATAGGGCTAGCGCTAAAAATGTTTTTGCTACATCATACAATGATTCGTATTATGGTTTTGAAAGAGTAAAATCAATGGCATAACAATTGAAAAGCGATACATTTTCTTTTTATTATACGACAAACTAAGTGAGGGTTTTTTAAGGAATGATATTATAATAATATTTTATAATCTATGCTATTGCACGAGATATTTATTAATTCTGTAGCGGCAAGCATGCATACTTTACACACTTGACGAAATATTTTAACCATCAACATCTAGACATATCGCCTACAAATGCGAGAATTACCAAAAAGTCCTACCCCGCGATAGCGAAGTTTACAGAGCGTGTGAAATTCACACGGTTAAGAAATCCCCGACTACAGTACCACCTGACCTGGCTGGATGAACAGCCTAAAATTGTAATTAATAAAATGCTGATGCTTAATAAAGTGATGAGGCTAATTTACCCTCCATGTAGTTGGTGGAGGCCCGACTCAGCTAAAATTTGTTGTTTACACACCACATCATACACATTTCAAATCTATTTCAATAAAAATAACAAATCAATCAACATTAACGGCTCCGAGAACCGAGTCATTTCCTAGAAAATGAGTTTCACACTTTATTATTATAAATACCCACCTTCAAAATATTATTGTCATTGTGTAGCCTAATGACAACTGTCTAGGAATCCCGGCTCGGCTGTCTCGAGGTGTCACCTGATTGGCGCCGACCAGACGGTGAACCTGAGACTGTCATACGAGAACTGCCTGGCTGTTCTGTGTGAGGCAATCGATGTGTGAAATTTCACGTATTGCGTACCTACCTATATGTTATGAACCGACTGCATCTACAACGTTAAAAGGAAATGAGTAATTGAAACGACGAATGGCCAATAACAAAATTAAGTTAGTAATGTAATTTAGTTGGCGCATATGGGCTCCTCTAACAGATCAGAAACATTTAAAACCAGTGTAAACACCACTACGGCCATTTTACCATACGGCACCATACGGCCTTTTTAAATATAAGTACAGAGATTAAACTGATTTGTGATAGCCGAACCACAACAGTATCTAGTCTGGGATTTCGACCGTTTGGAAACGTTTGGTACATACAGTCATATCCCATACATTTTCTGTGGCCATTCGTATTCGCTATTCATATGCGGTATTTATGTGTATCATATTTTTCGTGAGCCATTTTTGACAAATTCCCCATTCACACATAACCCATAATGTCAAATAATGACAGATCCGCGAATACAAATGGCGCTGCGAAATTGCGAAGCGCCGCCGCTAAAGAAACGAAACGTTCAATATAGGTTCCCAACTATTTCTCGGCTCGAGAATTCCCGGGAAATCGTTGGGCTGTGTTCCCGGGAAATCAAGCTCGAGAAAAGTCGAGAACTCGAGAAATCATGTACGTTTGTAGAAAATAAACTTGCAGAGTTTTAATTTGTTTATATTCTATTAACATGCCATAAATGGTGCTATGATTGTAATGTAATTATAATTTACATTTACTTTCTACCTGAGTTTAAGATATTAAAGATTTCTTTCGTGTTTTACAAGATTTAAGTTGATTTTTTTTTCTAAATAACCAGCCCAATATTGTGCTGTGATCCTAATGTAATGTAAGTTAAGATAATAGGTTGGGGAAAAAGTTTCGTCGCATTTTTTAGGAAATGTCAAAACATTTTATAATATCGTTTATTTACATTTAACTAAAGTATGTAGCTACCATTTTGTTCGATAACTTTTTGCCATCTTGTAGGTAGGGACATGATCCCATTGCTATAGACATTTTGGGACTACTGATCAAAATACCGCGACAAGTGGTTTTGGCAGTCCTCTCGTGATGTTAACCTGACACTGTCTAAAGAATTCTAAAGAGACCGAAACATGTGGAAATCTGAAGGTGCAAGATCAGGACTGAAGATTTTATTACAAGTTCATAAATACTATAATGCGAAAAGACTTTTTCCCCAACCTAATATTTACGTTTTCTTTCATGTTGATTTTTTGTTTAGTTTAAGTTCTAAATAACCAACTAAAAATGGTGCTGTCATTATGATTATGAGCCTGAATAATATTTTTTTCTGTAATATTTTATAAAACAATATTTATAAGATTAACGTTTTTGAATAACATCAATGAAAGATTTATAATTAATTTGATACTTTTATTTGAGAGGAAAACCACTGATTTTTAGACGTAATTGGAACCAAATAATATAAGAAAACGTACGTAAATGTAAATTTCTCGACAACCCGAGAGTCCCGAGAAATTAGCCTCGAGAATTCTCGAGACCCGAGAAATTGAAAAGCTCGAGAAATCATGAACCCTAGTTCAATATAATGTTTTTGGTGGTTGACACAGTAGGATATCTGAATTATTGTGTATCAAAATAGGAAACATATCTTACTGCCGTCATCATAATGAATAGAAGCCCATAAATTAGGCACTACTGAGTCGCGCTCGGGTTCTTTGATTGTTGCCTTAAATTTACCTACCCTGGCACTCTGACCAGACGGGATTGCGCAGGATTTTTAGTCGCTTTCTTTACTTACTCTCAGGATATAATGATAGTACTTGTGTTTCCTAAAAGCGCGTTATCCATAACTTATATTTTATAAATAATAATCAAAAACGTTAGCTCCTTTTGCTTGTCATAGTAAAAACAATATGTGTCTTAATTTGTTCATCATTTTTGTATACAATAAACAGGGTGTCCCAAAAAAAGCACGCCACGGCGACACTGGAAGTAGGCAAGCTGAATATATATATTCCACAAAAAAAAATGTCTGAAGAAAAGCCTCATGGTTTTTTGATTTTTTTGAAAATTACAATTAAAGTCGTCACAGATACCTACTATATAATGTTTATTTTTTTTATTCTGAACTCATCACTAATAGTTTTTGGAGTAAAGTAAACTGATCATTATTCGGCAATTGGTGTAAAATACAAAAAAAAAATAACACTTCGGTCTTAGACTCAATCAAGTGAATAAACAGTAAGTTCAACTTTAATCAGCTGCCATTGAAAAAAATGTTATACGGTTGGCTCACAATTAATTTAAAAAACTAGCCCATTCTATGCTGATTGAGAAATGGTATGTTAAGTACATAATCAATTAAGAAATCCAGTTTTTGGAATAGACCTAGGGCTAGCCTACTTCCATTGTCGCTGTGGCGTGCTATTTTTGGGACACTCTGTATGAAACTACGCTGGTTTATTAAATTGAGTAGCAATTGTTAATGACCCAATAAATAAAAAAAACAGTTCTAAAACCAAACAATAAGTTCTCTTAACGGAATGCTGATTCGCTTGGCTTGCGATATCACGTGACAGGCGCCATTCGCTGCTTTTGAATTGAACCTGATACTGTCACACGAGAACGCGTAGCCATCGATAGTGTAATCAACGGTTGGAAGAAACTTTATGTTAATTGATATACAGTAAGAGAAGGTCGTAACTCGTAGCCAAGCGTACAGTGTAGAATGCAATTAATCTGTAGGCTAATTGACCCGGCATCAGAAGTCATTAGACAATCATAAGCAGTAGACAAGCGAAATCAGTGATGATTAATAAAACACTGATAGCTGGTTATACTATAAAACATGAAGGTTTTTCATGCAGGCACATTGCAGCAAATAATTTCTTGGCGGTTCTGATCGTGTTCTTTTATGTATTTTAGATATGTCTTCGATAGCTCGATAAAGTTAGAAAATATTTTAATTAAAGAACTGCTTCATTCTATTGGCTCTATGCCTGCGGCTGGCTGTAGGGGTTGTGTTGCACGCTGGTTAATTGGAACACTGCTGTATATATATATATGTACAATTCTTTGGTGAAGTCAAAGAGTATATCACTCTATCTGTATTTAATTTTCGTGTCAGGTGTAGCAAACGTCCAAACGCAAAATAATGAATAAATGCGCGCTAAACACATCTTGTCTAAATGCGCGATAAATTCCCAAATAAATGACCACCACTATGACATTCAATATGCCTTTAATCAGGCCAGTCAGTCCATCATTATCATTCCAGCTTATGAATAACCCACAATTGAGCCTGTGAGCATCATCCAAGTTCTTAGAGCTAAATAATCCTATTCTGGCACAGTCGCCAGTCGGATTAGCATAGCTCGTGTAAAATTTTCCAGGATATGTGCTCCTTGCGTTTCATAGTCGCCTCTTTTCGGTCGATGTCATTATTTTCTTCGTAGAATAGAAAACATTACATAGTAACAAGATGCGATGCGTGATGCGACCCTGTATAACAGTTAACCTATAGTCATCCGAAAGGAGCAGATCTGTGTTTATAATAGTTTCGTTGAAGTATGAGGGAGAAATCGATGTTTTTGTGAACAAATTGTTTACTACAAAACAAACAAGCAATCATTATTATTATCATACTAGCTGACCCGGCGAACTTTGTCCGCATTATACGAGTAGTTAAATATTTAAAACAAAAAGAAAGTTGGATTGAGATTTTTATCCCGTCCGTATAAAACCTTTTTTTTTTTTTTTTTGGTTTCGCTGGGGAAATGCATTACGCATACCACCGCACCCCGGGGAAAGGTCGGTGATTATGTGGGACTCCGACAAGGGTCGTCTACCCAAGAGTCGTTTACCCACTAAAACCCCAGCGGCATACCCTCACACGACGCGCTTGGGGCGCCACAAGTTCGCGTAAACGCATTCTACTGTGACGCCCCGGCGTGGTGCCCGCAACGCGGGCAAGCGACTATCAGAGAGGGCGTCCCGGTATACTGGGACGCCCTCAGTCATCGAGGCTTTCGTCGGTGGTGGCTCCCCCGAACCACCACCGGCCTCCTAGGCGAGGGCAGAAGGGGCCCGCATCGTCACGAACCCCCCTCCACCCCGCCTCCGTCCGCGGCGCGGGTCACCCGGAGCTCCCTCCCTTGCGACCCGCCCCGCTGCCCCCTTCTGCGACATCGGCCCCGCAGAAGGAGGCCTGTCAGCCCTCGGGCCGGCGCCAACCAAAGGACACCGGCGCACCGCAGCCGTCCAGGGCCCGCAGGGAAACCCTTAGGACAGGGTCCACCGTCTACCCAGGTCCCCGGAGCCCCCGTCCAGGGCTCGCAGCGAGACACTGGGACAGGGTCCCCATCCACCCAAGTCCCCGCAGCCCCAATCTACCGCAGCGCACCAGCGATCCGTCCCGCAGCCCCCTTCTGCGACATACGGCCTCGCAGAGGAGGCCCGTCAGCCCTCGGCCGGCGCCAACCCGAGGACGTTGAGTGAGGACTCGGTTTGACGGCCAACTAAGTTGAGCGCCAACCCGAGGACCTCATGGTGCGCCGCAGCGGTTTACGACTCCCAAGGCAGCTCTGAGGACAGAGGAGTCCCCGGAGCCGCAACCCGCCACGACGCTGGGTGCCGCTCTTCGTCTCACCTCTCCCCGTGGGCCCGCCCGGCATGGGAGGCCCTGGCCGGTATGGCCCCACGGATCATTGAGGCACTCAAGCCCCCTCACCACAGCAAGGTGGCAGCACAGTCGAGGGGGCGTCCGTATAAAACCTACTTTAACAAAACGCAACTCACAGCGAAACGTTATGATGTCTATCCTACTAATATTATAAACGTGAAAGTTTGTAAGTATGGATGGATGGATGGATGGATGGATGGATGGATGGATGGATGGATGGATGGATGTTTGTTACTCTTTCACGTAAAAACTACTGAATGGATTTTTATGAAACTTTACAATAATATAGCTCATACATCAGAATAACACATAGGCTACAAGTTATAAAGATATTATGTGAATTACAACAATATAAACAAGTCGAATTCAAAATTTCTAATTGTCAAATTTTCGACCATATTAAACTATAGACAACATAACGTTTCGCTGTCAGTTGCGTTTTGTTAAAGTAGGTTTTATACGGACGGGATAAAAATCTCAGGTATCCTATGTCCAACTTTCTTTTTGTTCTAAATATATATAATGCGGAACAAAGTTCGCCGGGTCAGCTAGTAGTTTAATATGGCCGAAAAATTGACAATTAGAAATTTTTAATTCGACTTGTTTATATTGTTGTAATTCACATAATATCTTTATAACTTGTAGCCTATGTGTTATTCTGATGTTTAAGCTATATTATTGTAAAGTTTCATTAAAATCCATTCAGTAGTTTTTACGTGAAAGAGTAACAAACATCCATCCATCCATCCATACTTACAAACTTTCACGTTTATAATATTAGTAAGATAAGCTTAGTAGTTTGTGCCCCATTATGTTTCTTCAGTTATTTGTGCGTAGGAAGCGTGGTAAGGCGGAGATCTTAAACTTAAAACTATGATTAAAACAAAGCTTCCATTCGGCGATGGGTCAATCAGTGCTAAGCTGAGATTTGAGTAGAAATGGCATCTTCGTTCTTGAGTAACATCATAATTCGGGAGAACCTCTCTCGGGCTGCATCTCACAGTAAAATCCCTTCGTGAATGCATAATTATGCGAACACGACCATCGTTATTGTGTTACTGGCTGCAGCACTCTTAGCAACTTCTTGGTACTCGACTAATTGTTACACGGTATGCAGTTTAATTGTCTTGATAAGGATTGGATGACAGACTGATGTATACGCTATCTAGAATAAAGTATAACACAGATCGCTAAGGTATCTAAATTCTACAATCCATTCATCCAGGTACAGCAAAACCTCATAATACATATTTTCAAAAAAGTTTTGTTAATAAATTGACAATCTAACTGGATTTTTTAGGTGTGCGAGTGCCTAATACCATGTAGTGTATGCAACGTTTTCTTCATTCATTGATTTTATTTGCATACTTTAAAGAACAATTAGTTTACTAAAGATTACTTGAAATGTTAACTGTACCTTTCTCCTACGTCCTTTCTTTATTCGGCCGCGTAATATCCGTATAAAGGTGTACTTACTTACCAAGTATTTTCTTCACGTATTAATGTAGATACTGGTTCATAAACCCTTTATATATCTAAGCACATTGTAAAGTAAAAACTGTAGCTTCAACATTAGTCCGAGTGCCAACTTTTAAACTTTTCGTAATGATGCAACCGATATAATCAAATGAAGAAGTTGTATATATTAAACTGACAGCACCTTTCAGGGTTTTTGATATATTACAAACCGCCAGTAGTTTATGTATGTCTTTATGGAGCTGTCCGTTTGGTGACGGATTTAGAATACATAGTGTCACCACCCATTCCACCCTAAGGGTGTCGTAAGAGCGGACTAAAGGAAATGACAAGGCCGAAATCTTAGCAGCAAGAGAAGAAAAACAGTTTTTTTTTTTTAAATATCCTTGGACAGTTTACAGAACGCCATCTCGTCCCAAGCTAAGCAACTTAATGCTTGTGTTATGGTAACGAGATGGACGATAAACTACTTATATACATTTTTTTTGTAAATACATACATATTATAGATAGAAATGACACCCAGACTCCGAGCCAGTGCCTCTGGTTTAGACAAAGACACTTGCCCGACCCCGGAATCGAACCCGGGACCCGTTGATCCAAAGGCGGCACATCTAACCACTTGATACAAAACCCTGTGCCAAGCCGTCTGGCAAGTGTGGCATAGTAGGGTAATTACCCTCCCTGTGATGGGAAGAGGCCCAACTCAGGAGTGGGTCATTTATAGGGCTGAGTCGTAATAGTAGTATGGAGCTACATTCTAGGAGATGCTAATTTCCACTTGATACACACCGAAATGTTGAAACACGTCGAATTTGCCTGCCGTTAACTGCCGTAGAGTCAATTACTGAGGCCACGCGTAAATAGTTATTTGTTATACAAGAGTGCAAAGTTGCTTTTTAACCGCGTGTTCAATTTTGATGACCGAGCAAGCGAAGAATTCTAAAATTAGAATCCTGAACGTTAGCGAGGGAATCAAAAGAGCACGAGGTGAAAAATCTTTGCACTCGAGTGCAACACGTAACTTTTCATTCCACCTCAGCGAGGAAATGACTAAATGCAAAAAAAAAAACGTTTACAATCACAAGATAGGTACACTTTTATTTCAGTTTAGGTATTAATTACTACATTATGACAGGTAAGTATTACAGAATAATCTTTACTTTATTCTCTAGAGAATAAAAACGGCTTTTGCACTCAGATATCGAAGAGCAAAAATACTTTATTCTCTAGCGAATAAAAACGACTTTTGCACTCAGATATCGAAGAGCAAAAATACTCTTTCCGAGATGGGGGGATGAAAAGATACATTGTATGTGATTATGATTATCTACCTAAGATATTGATGTGTCTGTGTTAAAAAGTGCATTTGTGTGTGAGACGATTTCTTAAATATATTTCTTGATGCATGTTTTATAAAAATATTACATTCTCCATATAAACTTTTAAAAATCAACTCCGTTAGCGCCATCACGGATCCAAATTTTTTTTGCTTCTCGTAATAATATAATGTGAAGATACATTAATATACAGATAATAATAAAACATGTTACTATCTCAGAATATTTGTAACCCATTTTTGAAAACCCATAACGAGTAACAAACATTTGCACAAATTGAGATGCTGAACTAATCCTTTGGGCTGTCCCATCGTCCTTAATGCACACATATGTCGTTGCGTTAGTTTTTCCGCCCTATGCTACTATGGAAAATTAGCGATTATATTTTGACCCGTATAGTCCCTTTGAAAACTGTCTTACTACCAGTAAATAGTAGGATAGGGTGGTAATCAGAGGTCTAATCAAAATGGTTGCCTATGCGTTCGGTTGCGCCATATGGATTGTTAGCAGGACGCTTGGGACCTGATGAATACGGGATTGACTCGAATGGAAACAACTGGCCACATTTAGCAACATTATTTTAGGGCTTGTTTGTTGGGTGGATGAAAGTAATCGTACATATAAGTCAAACACATGGACAAACATTGCAAATATGTCGCTTTTAAATAAAAACTGTCCCATCTATATTAGCAGTATCAATTTTAATTTAGCAGCTTTTATTCTGATCGTCTGTCATGGCAAATTTTGCTAAGCGACTACGAAAGGAGGTTCTTAAATCCATTGTAGGTTTCATTTAGATTTAATGTCTTCAAAATTAGGTAGAAGTTTTAAGCTTCAGTGCTTTTTTAAGCTCCGACAAATGCTAGTTCTTCATAAAATATTGTAGCCAGTTTGATCCCAACAATACCACATACACGATGTAAGAAATCATAAGCCCATTACAAACGCCTGTCTCTTCTCATTTCTGCGTCAATAAATTCATATCACAGGGTGACTTAATCAAAACGTGCACTTGCCGCCCCGCCAGGGTGAGGGAGTTGGAATGTATTCATTTCCTCCGCAATATTTGTACATTAGAGGTCTCGGCTCGCTACGCTCCCTATTACCCCCCAGTTTGACTCTGTAGCTTCGGCTTTCGTAGGGGAAAATTTACCCGTACCACTTTTTATGTTTTTTATCTAAATTAGCGTATAAGTATTCATAAAATCATTGCTCTTTGTAATATTATTATTATTGTGAAGTAAAATTATTTAATTGTTTGTTCAATTGTTTATAACAAACTAGCGACCCGGCCCGGCTTCGCACGGGTGCAATTATTCATGTATTTATTATACATATAAACCTTCCTCTTGAATCACTCTATCTATTATAAAAAACCGCTTCAAAATCCGTTGCGTAGTTTTAAAGATTTAAGCATACATAGGGACTAACAGAAGACAGCGACTTTGTTTTATACTATGTAGTGATAGTGATAACTAGGAAATACTCAAAGAGTAATGAAACACTTTGGAAAACTCTTTCACCGCTAGTAAGGTACATAATTCTGAAGATATATTATAAAGTTAGCGGAGCAGTAGTCAAACATGTCCATACTTCGGAAAAGTCAACGTATCGGTCAAAGAGTTCGATATTTGAAAAGTTCGTGTTAAAACCGTGCAGGCGGAGCCAGTGGTCAGAAGCTAGTTTCTTATTAATAGGACATTTACTCTTATCATTTTCTGCTAGGTGTGTACTTTTAAATGTTTTGAATAATATTTCCGCCGTAATGTGAATGACCACTCAATTTCCGCTAGACATAAATATTCATTAGAACCTTTAACAGTGAAATGTGTTTGCTTGGCCTTGTTCGTGTTTTTGTACAAAGACGTGATGTTTTTTTTCCAGAATTGAACATCGACTTTTTTAATAAATTAGTTTATAGATTTAATTAGATGTATCTGTAAATAACTTTTAAAATTACTGTATCGTGCCGAAGGTTATGTTTTTTATAATGGATAGCAATTGTATAAATCGTCAAATTCAATAGATCTATATTGAATTCTATTGAAGTTGACGCTGCCACATTAAATATATAGTTATCGCGTGTTTACAGTCATGCAATGTTTAATTTTATGTGTTAGCCCATAGAAAATACTATATAAAGAAGAGGAAGATAAGAATATATTATTTCATTTGTTTCCTAAATGTATGTCTACTGTGTTGTGTACCTTTTTGTTCTCTGCACCACATATAGGTTGACTGAGAGAGAATGCCCATGGCATTAGACCGCCTTTTTTAAACTATAAGTGCATGAAGTTCTATTAAATAAATAAAGACGCATATTAAACGATAAGCATTTACAAATAAAAACTTAATTGAAATCAGTTTTATTAATTAAGTTAGATTAAAATCTCTTTGCGAATTCTTTCGGCGGTATTAATTTTTTTTCTGTTTCGGTTAATTTAATACTGTTTCGTATAAAACATTGGTAGGGGCTACTAGGGTGATGGCCACATCGAAGTAATGAAACCTTAAATCCCTGGTACGCACTCGTAATCCCATGACGAGGACTGCAATGTAGCATAGGGGTGTCTACCGCCAGTTGGTCGCACCTAATTCGGTTTGCTGAGGCCATCATGTCGCAAATTGTGTTTTTATACAGCGATCGATGTGTTTTTTGTTTAATTTCGTCCCGCTTTTATTGTAGGAATTTTAAATATGACGTCAAAAGAGTTGGACATATTTTAGTCTATTGTTTTCTAGTTCTATAATGTGTCACGTGTCGCGCAAACTTGCATAATAACCTGTTTTGTAAACAAGAAATATATGTAATTTGAAAATTTAGTTCTTCGGTGTAGAGCAGATATCGAACCGGTGGGATTTGAATATGGGTAACGAAACCCAAAAGTAGCTGAATGGATTGTGTGCTTATGGACATGTGTATGAACGGTAGATGGTACCTACTAGCTACTGTATAAGACCTAGCGTGGGACAAAGACCGACAGAAAATGCCTGAGGCTTTAATCCACCTTGAATCCTTTTATGTATAACCACTAACAAAAAAGAAATAATGATTTCTTAGGCTTTAACGCTTACAGGTCATTATCTCAAAATGAGAAATAATTAAAAAACAAAGTAGCGACGCATTACCACACAATTCGGACGAGATTAATTGTCAATCATCTGTTTTTTTCGCTTGATATCAAAAAACTCTATTCTAGTCTTTTTCATACCCACAGATTCGGATTCCACTAAGTACTTAGTGTTCTAAAATAAGCTGTATCATTTAAATGTAATTAATACTAGACAGCCTCGTCCGACCAATTGACCTCGAAACACATTTTCCTGTAGTTCTGTAGTACCTACAGTTTGGTTTGCTGCAAGTAATGTTAACAATTCCAATACCTACCTACATTATAAAAATAATAAGAAACTACTACTTACCATCAACGCTGCTCAAAAAATACCTACGCTTGAGTCAAGCCTCTTCCAATTACATGGAGGGATATTACCTACTACCACGCTGGGCTACTAGAGGGCTTGGCACTAGAGTTTATATAAAGTTTTTAAATTCCGTGGGTGTCGAATACTTCGCAAGTTTGCAACCCTGTGATGGTATCGGGGTGCCGTGGGCGACGCACGTGCAGGACTTAATAAGAGGCTGCCGTGTCTCTCGATCAATGTTTACGCTCGTTATTTTTGCGTGGAGAACGTCCTTTGTAATTATTTATACTTTGCAAATTTAAATGGCTGAACAGAGTTCAGAATACAATCTATTGTCTATTGTAAATGTATTACCTAATATTTTAATTAATGCTTTTGCTAGTACATATAATTAACCCAATGATGTAACAAAGGAAAAACCGCTGGCAATAGATCGTACAGTAGAAAAAAAAATATAAAAGATTCGCAGTCGGTAGGATTCGAACCTACGCTCCCAGAGGGAATCTGATTTCTAGTCAGACGCCTTAACCGCTCGGCCACGACTGCCATGTAGAGACAGTCAAAATTATCGACCATATGTTTGACAATAAAATGCATAGAGCTAACTATGATTTCCCACTAATAGATTATTTTTGCGATAGTTAGCTGTTCCACTATCAATTATTTTACAGTGTAATGCAAATAAATTAGATACGTATTATTTTAATCAACTGCTGACACACATTAATTTACTAATTTACATTAAAAACGGTTTTAGGAACATTAATAATAGACACCGCTGATAACTTTATTTAAACGATGACGTAAATATCTATGTACAAACACGTACGTTAGTAACTGAATCTACAGATGTAATAAAAGAGTTAAATTTAATTAATTCATGAAATTGAGAGTACATAGTTAAATAAGTATCATCAGAAATTATGTGGTAGAGTTGGTGAAGTATTCACTTTTACAAATTATGAGAAAGATTAAAGCATGTGTATATTAATTTATGTAATCATTGTTCTGCAATGTTAGGTATTTGTTCGGCTGTACAGCCGTAAAATAAAGCAAATAGAGCGAGAAATCTCCGGCAAACACAAGTGCGGTTTTATGATTATGATGCGCAAGCGACCGACGAACAACACCAATTAATCACTGTTCATAAACAGTAGTTATAACAGTTGTGACTTGCTAGAAAATATGAAGTCGCAGCTTTTATGATTCTTTGCTTGAATTTTACTTCAAGGTATATTTTATTAATATTTTTTTATTTATTTATTAATTTTAAAGTAATTTTATTAATTAATTTTTCAAGGTATATATTATTAAAAGGCAATGGAGAGGGCTATGCTCGGAGTTTCCCTACGAGATCGTATCAGAAATGAGGAGATACGCAGGAAAACCAGGGTCACCGACATGGCCCACCGGATTGCCAAACTTAAGTGGCGGTGGGACGGCCCGATGGGGCAAAAAAGTCCTCGAGTGGCGACCTCCTTCCGGAAGGCGCAGTGCTGGTAGGCCTCCCAGACGGTGGACCGACGACCTGGTTAATGTCGCCGGAAAGCAGTGGATGCGGGCGGCCCAGAACCGGCCTTTGTGGAGATCCTTGGGGGAGGCCTATGTCCAGCAGTGGAAGTCTTTTGGCTGAAATGAAAAAAAATATGAAATGGTATATTTTATTGAGGTGTGTACATGAAATGTACGCAGTGAGAAATGTGCAAACAGACACAAAATTAAAACAATGTGTCACTAAGAAACGTCGGAAATTGAATAATGTAAAATACACTCAATAGATCCGTTAAAAAGTGTTTAAGTTATATGTGTAATAACCGCGATAATATAAGACATCAATGTGTCACTAACTAAAATGTATTTTCGTTCTTTTCATTTTATATTTTGTATCAGGATTTTGTAGCTACACCTAAGAGACCCAGGTGTAGCTCTACAAAATCCTTGCTTTGAATCTGATCAGATATTTCATCTTAGTCAGATGTCCGTGTGCTGACGGATTTAGGATACACAGTGTCACTACCCCATTCCATCCTGAAGGGGTCGTAAGAGGCAGATTATCTAGTTACAAGAGAAGGAAAACTTGATACCTGATCCGACCCGTCTTGCCAGCATGGTACAGTAGGCTAATTTCCTTCCATAAATTTAGAAGAGGCCTGACTCAGTAGTGGGTCATTTATGGGCTAAAACGACGATCAGACGTTTTTAATGCATGCAGCAATTGTGGTAACAAGTGATATTAGACAACCTGGTAATATAACATAGTAATAAAACCTACTTTAAAACAATAAATTAAAGATAGTATAAAGAAACGCTGTCATATATAGGACAATATTTAAAAAAAAAATCATTTATGCTGTACCAGTATGTAGGCGATAAGGCACTGACCACATTTGTCACGGGCTAACCGCATGGGATAACAACGCGGTGACCGTGACGTAAACAATGGCAACTGGCAACTATAGTCTGTACCAATGTATACTGGTTTAGGAAAAATTAAAATAAATAAAGTATAATATACATATTTTTTTATTAAGAAACTAGTTTTTCACTGTACTACTTTTACTATTTACGACCGATAGGTTAAGGACACTACCACCTAGCGTGGGACAAAAGCCGGAAGATGGTATAGGCTGTGGTATAGGTAATTTTAAACATGACGGTTTAAAAGAGTTTTGTGATGAAACCTAAGTAAATTATGTTCCTTTTGAGTTTGAATTTGACTAGCCAACCCGATTTTAGGGCAAGCAATGTAACAATTGGTTGTCGACTCATCTGAACTCTTTTGACACGTCAACATACATTGAACATTTAAGGTCTGGGCAAACAGCGGACGGGGCGGGACGGCGACGCGACGCTGGCGGGACGTGAAGAGTTGTAATGTATTAGTTA
This sequence comes from Clostera curtula, assembly GCA_905475355.2. NCBI lineage: Eukaryota > Metazoa > Arthropoda > Insecta > Lepidoptera > Notodontidae > Clostera > Clostera curtula. Next base: position 6,925,256 of record FR997805.1, on the reverse strand, counting down.
ATGTAGAATACGTCACATAGAGCCGACGCGACGCGACCGCTACTCTCGCGCCGAGCGCGACGGCTCTATGTGACCTATTCTACATTAACTAATACATTACAACTCTTCACGTCCCGCCAGCGTCGCGTCGCCGTCCCGCCCCGTCCGCTGTTTGCCCAGACCTTTACTGTTTACCATTAACCACTGGGTACAACTAAAACAAAATGATGAAAATTATAGCAGCTACTTACTAAATAATCGATTTTTACTTCTGACCTCCTTAGTGCATCAAAGGGCACGTAAAGCCATCGGTCCTAGCTGCCATTCTAGCACCTATAGCAGTTCTTATCCGTATTCAATAGCGAAAAAACTAATCATATAATTTGGCTCCGCTACATGGCTAGTAAAGCGCAGATGACAGCCGTTCCGTGTAACTACTGGTAGTCAGCCAAATCCAGTTTGACCGGTGCTGACCCATTGAAATTGGGAAAAAACAAGTCAAACATATCTATATACTGCTTCTTCTTCTCAGCCCATAAATAACCCACTGCTGAGTCGGGCCTCCTCCAACTACATGTATGGTAATTAGCCTACTGTGCCGCACGGTTTCGTTTCAGTCTTCTTTCTCTTGCGGCTAGGTTTTCGGCCTTGTCACTTCCTCTCTTGGCTCTTACGACACCCTTTGACTGGAATGGGGTGGTGAAGCTATGTATTATATCCGTCATCACACGGACACATCTACATGTAACTCAAACATATCTATATGGATAGGTACTGTATGGAGCTATACATGTTGTGTGCGGTTAATTTTGGAATCAGACCACAACAAAATTTGGACGCGTTTGAAAGATGTTTGAAAGTACAACTCGCTGGTAACTGTTTCCGCAATTAGATCGTAAACTAAGAAATCGTTCTATTTTATCGTTATTTAAATTGCTATTTTATTATACAACTGTTTTATTACGTACTTACTATACAGGTGCAGGCATTTGTACGCATAGATGTAGCATACTCATGTTACTGTAAATTTCAATCGAATATGTTTTACACAATTTTGGGTACTAAATTCTACAGTCATTCTACAAACATCTCATTAGATAATACCTGCTGATAACACTTGACATATCACAATACATCACTACATAGTATAAAACAAAGTCGCTGTCGGCTGTCCGTCCCTATGTATGCTTAAATCTTTAAAACTACGCAACGAATTTTGAAGGGGTTTTCTTTAATAAATAGAGTGATTCAAGAGGAAGTTTTATATGTGTAATACATACATAATATTGTAGAGAAACACTGATAAATTTGGATGATCATCATTGCAACCGTGCGAAGCCGGGGCGGGTCGCTAGTATTATCATAATTAGAGATGTATATCAATCATTAATGAATTAGAAAAAACAGCATGAGTCATATAAATTTGTATACGTTGTATACTATATTTATTACAACTAATTATTTTTTGCCATTTCCAGTACAAGTTGGTAATAATTCGTTCGTTTTAGCCCATTAATTACCCACTACTGAGTTGAGCTCCTCCAAATTCATAGAGGGAATTTAGCCTTCTGTGCCACGCTGGCAAGACGGCTTAGCTTTACTTCTCTTGCGGCTAGGTGATTTGCGTCTTGCGTTCCCTTAGTCGCCTCTTACGGCACCCTCGGGAGGCTATGAGTTGGTGACATGCGTATTCTAAATCCGTCACCACACATTTAATAAAACTAAATTACTGATTTAATTGGTTGCCAAAATAAGATTACCAAACCCAGTCGCTAAGTAGGACCTCCACAAAGAAGGAGAGCAGATTGCAATACAAGGTAACAAGGTGGGTTGACAAATGGTTTAATAATCTAGTTTTTCATTTACATCAGGTAGATTCATCATCATCATCATTTCAGCCAAAAGACGCTGCTGGACATAGGCCTCCCCCAAGGATCTCAACAAAGGCCGGTCCTGGGCCGCCCGCATCCATTGCTTTCCAGCGACCTTAACCAGGTCGTTGGTCCACCTTGTGGGAGGCCTACCAGCACTACGCCTTCCAGAACGATCAGGTAGATTGTTTGCCTTTAAAATCCTGTCAGACACTTCAACACCCTATGGAAAAAGTCAAACATAAATGAATGTAAAAATATCTGAGCTGTAATTTTCATATGCAAGCTGATTTACATGCAAGTGAACACGTGTCAGCATAAATTGACGTCATACTTTTGTATGCGCGCGAAGAGTTAACGATTCTATTTGAATAGAATAACAAATTGCGTTTAGCATTATTGTGAATAAACTAAAAATAGAATAGTATGCAAGAGAAGGCAATACCTGTTTGTCTGCATTTGTATACAATACATGAGGTGACTGAAGCGTCACTTCCGTTGGATATAAAGCAAAGAGCTGATTGGAATCTACGGTGTACATCACTGCTGCTTAAATCATTGAGCTAGTAATATATTAGTTCAATGGCTTAAATAGAGTTATTTATGGGAATGTCCCGGGTTCGATTCCGGGGTCGGGCAAGTGTCTTTGCCTAAACCAGAGGCACTTGCTCGGAGTAATTTGTGTTCGTGAATTACATGTTTGTAAAATACCCCAGCGATACAAGTTATACCTAGTGCAGGGGTTTCTTTAAAAAAAAATGTTAATTAAAAATCTTAAACACATCTTTACACATTTCAAATCGTCAAGTCCAACGTCGTCGTCGTCGTTTCAGTCCGTGAATGACCCACTACTGAGTCGGATCTCCTCCTAATTCATGGAGCGAAATTAGCCTACTGTTCCACGCTGGCGCGTTGGCACAGGGTTTGTATCAAGTTTTCCTTCTCTTGTGGCTAGGTAATTAGCTAGTTCATAATGCTTCTTTACAGATAAGAGCTTGTTGCAGCAAAAACTATAGCTTTATGAACTGACATACAATAATAGTAAAATTATAAAAGTTTAAGAGTTTCTTCGCAAATAAAGTGAGTCAAAATTTAAAAGTTTAAGAAACTCAGTTATAAATAAAAATAACCATCATCATCATGGTCTTTTAAATCGTTTAGGACACAGACAGGTCAAACTTGTACCATCCCTCTTTTTATCAAGGGTTAATCATACATAACCCCTACAACGAAATTAAGTAAAGTATTGGACCAATGTTTATAAGCAACGTATGAATAACTATTTGATATAGTATGGAGTAAAGTCATAAGCTGGGGCCCAGGGGAAATATGTGCAGTGCCCTTTACACCCTTTGAATATTTAAGGCCTCCACGTCAGTTTCACTCACGTTTGACCCAGGGGAGGGCAGCATGAATATTACTGTTATGTGCAAAATATTACGTCGAGGAAAAGTGAATATATTCCCATCTATGATACGAGTATTTCGTAGAAAGGTATTTTATGTAGAGTTAGAGAAGTAGAAATAGGTAGAAAGCGAGAGACACAATCGATTGGAAATCGGTCTCTCTAGGTAGACAAACTTCAACTAACAAAACAAGCCCTCAGCCTCTTTTAGGTTTTTGAAACGTCAAATGTCAAATGAAATATTTGAAACTCAAAAAGTCCTTTGACAGAAGAAACTTCTTTGAATACCTGAAATTTGGCTATCGCGGTGTAGGGCTTATTGGTAATTCTCGCATTTGTAGACTATATTTCTTGATGTAATAAGTTCAGATTTTTAGATAAAGAAATAAGTAGCATGTTGGTCGCTACAATACTATGCAAAATAAACGGTTTGACTATGACTTAGACTAAAATTCTACTAATCTGGCAACATTTGAGGAGCACATAAGGAACAATGTAGCTGGCTATTTCGAAGTTTGCCTGAGAATTGATTTAAATTATGGCATGAATAATAAACACAACAATACAGTCTGGGGTCGGTAGCGTGAAAGGTTAACGACGACGTGCCCCGATGTTTTTATATTCCACGAATGCTTCGTATTTAGTAGGCAGAGGTACAAGGCATTTTTGAGTTTAACAATATTTTTTTCATCCCCCCATCTCGGAAAGAGTATTTTTGCTCTTCGATATCTGAGTGCAAAAGCCGTTTTTATTCACTAGAGAATAAAGTATTTTTGCTCTTCGATATCTGAGTGCAAAAGCCGTTTTTATTCGCTAGAGAATAAAGTAAAGACTATTCTGTAATACTTACCTGTCATAATGTAGTAATTAATACCTAAACTGAAATAAAAGTGTACCTATCTTGTGATTGTAAACGTTTTTTTTTTGCATTTAGTCATTTCCTCGCTGAGGTGGAATGAAAAGTTACGTGTTGCACTCGAGTGCAAAGATTTTTCACCTCGTGCTCTTTTGATTCCCTCGCTAACGTTCAGGTTTCTAATTTTGAATCCCTCGCTGCGCTCGTGATTCAATTTTAGAATCCTTCGCTTGCTCGGTCATCAAAATTGAACACGCGGTTAAAAAGCAACTTTGCACTCTTGTATAACAAATAACTATTTCACTTCAGTAGCTCAAACATGTAGGTTTTGCTCACTGAAAACAGTGGACAAAATGCGATTTTGCCCACTGAGTGAGACAAAGTAACTTTTTAATTCTAATTCGAAACATTGACACTATCTCTTTCCCGCGAATAGAAAAGAGAGAGAGACAAAGACCAAGTGGCCAGTACCAACAGCTCCGATTTTTCTTCTTCTTCTTCATTTAGGTTTTGGCTTCCATCGTTATACCGATGATTTTGCCAATGACAAGTGTGTTGTGTTAGAAATTTCGTGTGATTTTGACATTGAGTTATTATGTACTATTAAGTAATATAGTTCAATGGATTATGAAAGTTAAATTAATTGGTTATAAGTTGCGTTAGAATTATGACGGACGGACTGATCCAATTTTTATTCACAAAATTTGTTCCTAATTAAATAACCACACCACAAGCTTATTTATACGTGTCCCTTAATGTTTCTTTGTGATTAAGTGCACATTTATCTAGTTAGGCAATTTAGTCACCAGCTGGTTCACACAACATCTTTATAATTCAGCACTGTCATCGATCCTTTCTGTATAGCTACTATTTGTTACACCCGTATAATCAAATTGGCTCATCTGAGCTCTTTTGACACGTCACGTCAATTTAAATTTACTTTTTATCATTTACCACCGGTTCGGAAGGCTGCTCTATAGAGAAGAGCCGGCAAGAAACTCGTTTTAAGACAGATTTGTGAGAGAAAGCCTACGCAATGCCTATAAATAAAATTGACACCAAGCTCTCCCTCGGCTACCGTGTGATGACGCATTTAGAATACACAGTATCCACACCCCATTTCATCGTGAGGGTGTCGTAAAAGCTAACAAAAAGAAATTACCGTTGCCGCAAGAGAAGAAAATCTTCAAACGAAACCCTGTGCCAACCCAGCGTGGCACAGTAGGCCAATTTCCCTCCCTGTGATGGGAGGAGGTCCGACCCAGCAGTGGGTCATTTACGGGCCGTGTAGTAGTAGTATCCCTCGTCTTAAGTTTCATTATAATAACTTCATTAGGAATGTTTTTGGGTCACTCTGTACCACAGCTCTTCCGTTTATTTTTTAGGACAGCCAGTGCAAACTGAGTGCAAACACCTGTAAATAATGACGAGCGTTATCAACACGTAGGTTAAACTATCAACCGTTATCAGAGTCTTGGGAAGCCAAGTATTTACGTTTGTCAAGTGTTTGTGAAGATATTATTAATGTTTGCAAATTTAGTCCACAGACTACGTACGTACGTTTTAATCATTATTTACATATGCTAGATAAAATATATTTAGTAGACGGATTAAGAATACATAGTGTCACCTCCCTATGTAATCCTGAGGGTGCAGTAAGAGCCGACAAAAGGGAATGTTAAGGTGGAAACCATAGCCGCAAAAGAAGGAAATATTGATACGAAACCCTGCTCAGACCAGTGTGGCCAGCGTGACACAGTAGGCTGTTAACCCTCCATGTAGTTGGAGGAGGCCCGACTTAGCAGCGGGTAATTTATGAGCTGAGTAGTAGATAAAATAATTGACTTCTGTGGCTGATAGATAGACTGTGGCTGTTACCCGCGACTTCGTCAGCGTGGTATCTAAAAATGTGTAAAACTCAGTAACATCAGATCAACTATCTGCCAGTGAAAGTCCTGTCAAAATCAGTTCAGCCATTTCAGAGATTAGCCCTAATATACAGAACGACAGCCAAAAATTTTGTAATGTTTTTTTGGTATACATCCAAATTACCTTACAAAATACTTAGTCGATATTTTAATATTACAAACAAAGTACTTATATTTTTTTTTTAAGATTTCTATTCCTAATAGGATAGGGTTTGAACACATCCTGTACATAGTTTACTTTTAGTGCATTTAGTTCAAAATAAGTGCAAACACCTGAAGGTGCAGATAAATGTTTATTATCATTACCAAACTATCAGTATAAGGAATTGCGTTGTGTTCTTTATTAGGACCATGATATGATTAGGCTTATCAAATAGGAAATATAAATATTGCGCAGAAATATGGCATATGTTTTATAGAACATTTGTACCCCACGGGTATATTTTTCATCCCCATCAAAAAGAGTGGTGTTACATATAAGTTTGATGTGTCTGTTTGTCTGTCTGTAGCAATAATTAATGGTCATGATGAAATTAAAGCAGGTTTTAGCAGTAGTTAGACATGTTTTATCATTATCTTTTCAGCCAATTCAGTCATCGGCCTTTTTGTAGTTTTAATGAGAGTTCCTTAATATTTTCAGTTTATATTTATTTGTATCTTATTTTAGATAGAACATGGTACGATCTGGTTTGAACAGTAATTATGTTTTCATTTGCGCTGCACAGTAAGTTATAGCGCGGCAGAGTAGTTTGTTTTATATTTAAAACTAGCGGCCCGTCCCGGCTTCACACGCCGCGGGGCGTAGCTAATCTAAAGAAGTTAGCCTAAGTTACTCCTTATTTCATCAGCTACCTATCAGTGGTAGTCCCGTCAATATTGGTCCAGCCGTTCAAGAGATTAGCTGGAACAAACAGACTCTTATGATGATGATGGCTCCAATTTTATTTATTAGTATAGAAAGTATAGAAATATAGAAATTAGTATAGAAAAGAACGAAACCCTTGCACTGGGTCAAATAACATGAATCGTGTTATTTACAAACATGAAATTCATGAACACAAATGACAACCAGACCCAGCGCAAGTGCCCTTGGTTTATACACTTGCCCCACCCCGGAATCGAACCGGAGACCCGGAGAGTTTAGATTTGCCGCCATTGGGATCCAATGGCGGAAAATCTAAACTCTAGACCAACAATTCTGTGGCATTGACGTACCGTTCTCATACTATCTTCAGGCATGATACAATTTAAAAAAAACATCCACTCTATCACTCTCTGCCACTTATATTTTCTTAGCCTATGTATATCCTACTCCAATATTTTATGTAATTTCTCTTGCCAATACTACGAAAGCTCAATACACAAATTATTTATCAAAATTAAATCCGCGGTTTTAGTTTCAGACTGACTTATAGATAGAATTACATTCGCATACATAATTTTAGTTTGATAGTAAGGAGAAGTTGTCTGTATGGTTACGGATTTAGAATACGTACAAAGTTTCACCACCCTATCCTATCCTGAGAGTGTCCTAAGAGCTGACAAGGCCGAAAAGCTAGCCGCAAGAGAAGTAAACGACCTGAGTAGTAGTAAGGATACCAAAAAGTGTTGTTATTTGTTCACCTTGAGTTCACAACAGAAATCTCTGACTGACATTGATATACGGAGTGGACAATCAACAGCTTTGTTCTTCACGATTTCGTGTAGGTAGTGAGTTTAGGTTGTAAATCAACATTGGGCAACCGGACGCGTTGTAAGCCGGTATTAGCATGCATTGTTTAGCCACAGATTGCGTGCCTACTTCATAACACTACTTCGCTATTAGTACGCGTATATGTCTCAAACACAAAAGGAATTCATTTAAGTAGGGTTTATCATAAAACTCTTAAAAATCGTCATATTCAAAATTACCATTATCATCTTACGCCCTTGTCCCCATGTCCCACGCTAGGTGGTAGTCTCCTTACACACTTATCAGTCGTCATATCTACTTCACACCTTGCTTACACAATACATCCATCTTTTTTTATGTGCTGCAACTGTTGCGTCCACCCACAGTCATGCTGAAACTACCACCGGTTCGGAATGTTGCTCTACAGAGAAGAGCGGAAAAGAAACTCTGTAAAGAAACTCTGTGGTTGCTTTTTAAAATTATCGGTCTTGTTTACAAAAATCACTAAACAGCGCAGTGAGAGCAAGTTCGCCAGATGAGAGAAACACGCAACACGTTTACGCAATGAATGACGAATAGGCCTTGATAGGGCCAATCAAAATGTATTGATATTCAAAACAATTAAAAATTAAAAAGGGAATAATAATCAATTACCAAGCGTTGGGAGTCGTTGCCTTAAACTTTATCCTAATTTACGTTGGTGTCAATTTAAGTTTGAAGAATAAGCACAGGCTTTTAATTATTAATGACTAGGGCCTAGGTTTATATGTATAATAATTATTAATGTATTATACATATAAACCTTCCTCTTGAATCACTCTGTCGGCTAAAAGAAACCACTTCAAAATCCATTGCGTAGTTTTAAAGATTTAAGCATACATAGGGACGGACAGACGACAGCGACTTTGTTTTATACTATGTAGTGATGATAATACATATCATGTACTTTTTGTGTGTGTGTTCATTTAAGTTGGTTTACATTGTTTGTTAAAAGGATTGCATTTTTAGTATATATACTTGGAAAAAGCAACTGCTAGTTGCCCAAAAATATATTGATATTTTTGGGCAACTAGCAGTAGTAGCATAATCAAGGTGTGACTAGGTTATCGGTCTTGTCATTTCCTTTTGTCGGCTTTTACGACATCTTATGGACGGAATTGGGTGGTGTCACTATTCTAAATCCGTCACCACCTCTAATAAGTCTTTAAATGTTTTGTATTTTAATCACCTTCTGGCCAGCGCGACACACTAGGCTCATTACCCTCCATGTAACTGGAGGAGGCCCGACTCAACAGTGGGTCATCTATGGGCTGAGTTAGTACTCAGTGTACCTAGTAGTATTTGTGATACTTTTAGTAAGTATGTGTAGTACACACATATGTGTGTTTATTGCATATGACGTACCGTCAGCCACAACGGTTTATTGTTATGGTTAGCATAGCCGCGTTGCCTAGTTATGCCTGTTGCTGCAATATTTCGCGGTTCGTGCGGTATTTTGATTCCAACTGACATTTTGAACTTTACATTTTGCGGTTCTTTATTAATTCACTATCAAGATTCATTTTAGCTTGCATCAGGTGAAACACAAAGGTTGCACATTGGAATACGCAAACGGTTTGACGCGACAAGCCTTTACGTTCGCTTGTGTTACAATGTGCCGTTTTCGTTGAATATACAACATTATGACGTCATCATGTTGTTATTCTTTTTTTTGGTGGAGGGTACTCCTTGGTTCGAGCTTTAGAGGGCAGAACTACCACTACTTTGCCCACGATGAGCCCACGAATTTTAAATAGAGGTTTTTTTTCTTAAAATTTTAGTCACGAAAAGAACAAGGAAAATCCAGAAAATCTGTGTGAAACTCAGATCATTACGCTTGTAAGACCATAATATGTTTGTATAGTTTATATCAGAAATGAGGAGATACGCAGGAAAACCAGGGTCACCGACATAGCCCACCGGATTGCCAAACTTAAGTGGCAGTGGGCAGGGCACATAGCTCGCAGGACCGACGCCCGATGGGGCAGAAAAGTCCTCGAGTGGCGACCGCGTTCCGGAAGGCGCAATGCTGGTAGGCCTCCCACACGGTGGACCGACGACCTGGTTAAGGTCGCCGGAAAGCAGTGGATGCGAGCGGCCCAGGACCGGCCTTTGTGGAGATCCTTGGGGGAGGCCTATGTCCAGCAGTGGACGTCTTTTGGCTGAAATGATGATGATGATAGTTTATAGATTACCTGTACATTAAACTGGACGAGGCTTACCTGGAGAAATGCGTCTGCCATTTCTGAGCTAAGCCTGTATGTACAGGTAATCTATATTAGCCATTATTACATGTTAGCCTATGGTAGCCACTCCGTCAAGCTCGGCTCAGCTCTTCCACCAGCAATAGTAATACTGGAGGCACCCACCTCATCGGTGCTTCAGTGATTAGCGCGTTATCGTAATCTTATCAGTTCTGGTGCGCGCACACCGAGCAAGTGCGAACACCTGCCGTTCCACCTGTCAGTGGAAGTGACCCTGATTGCAAATATCGTGTGACTAATTTCCTCGTTGCTAATTCCTTTACTTTGATGGGAGGAGGCCCGACTCACTAGTGGGTAATTTATGGGCCAAACAGTAGTAGTAATTCTTTTGGTAGATACGTCTGTAGGCTTGGCGAACAATGACGTTAATTTGGTGAAGAGTAAAATGATAGAATGCCATTTACTTACTACTTCTCAGTCCTAATATAAAAGATCGTCTGTTGACTCGGGCTTTCTCCTGTTACACAGCTATCTACTGAGCCACGCTGGCCAGATGGGTTGCCACATGGGTTCGTATCAAGCTTTCCCTCTCTTGCGGTTCTTACGACAGTTTGCGACACCCTCAGGATGGAATTGGTTGGCGACACTATGTATTCTAAATCTATCACCATACGAAACCATCGTCATTGTTATGTCAGCCAAAATAAGTATACTGGTTTGACCAGGTCGGTTCGTATTCGTATCTTACTTATTCGCATATCTGTCATAATATTTGACATTAGGCCGTAGGTACTATGTGTGGCTGGAATATAAGTGAAAAAAGGAAAACTTAAATAAGACAACACATACATACGATACGAAGGCCAGCATTACAAGATATAAACCTCTCAACACATAAATAACTCACTGCTATGCAGAGATTTCTCCAATTTCATGGAGGGGAATAACTTACTGTGCAGCGCTGGTCAGTTGCTACAGAGTTTGTATCAAGTGTATGTTCTTTTAATTAATAATATGGAACTCCACTATAGACAGCGTGGCACTGTGAACTAATTACCCTCCATGAAATTGAAGGGATATCAGTATGATCAATTTATGAACGGAGACAATGTTGTAAGGTCGAACAGACATTCGGAGTGACGAAGAAATAAATAACTGTTAAATACATAAACGTTTTTTAAACAAATCTAATTAACATTGTGCACTTTATACTTACGTAGACAAATAATAAGTAGAACATAGGTATTCTAAAGCATTGCATATTCACAATGGTATAGTAGTGTAGACCTTTAACTCGAATTAATTGTTTGCCATGCTTTGTAGAGGTAGCTATAGTGTTTATACAATTGATTGTTTAAACACCATACCTTTACAAATACATTGTTTATTGAATATACGTGTCAACCACAAAGACTATGGCGACGTAAGCACTCATTAACGTTGCTTCTATGAAGATTTTTTACGATGCCTATGCGGTATTGCCATCAATGTCACATAGCCTGTGTCTGTGTCTCATAATCAATTGCTTTTCATAGGCCTTTTTATAGTATGCATAGCGCAGGCGCGTCCGCCATATCAAAAACGCAGCAGTATGACAGTTTCGGGCACTTTTCATAACTATCGCTGTGCAGCAAGCATTATCACACATCACAGTTTTAAATAAAGTGCCCGAAAAACATGACTGAAATTCGGGCATGCGCACAAAATATTTTCAACTATTACAAGGACTATTCATTTTAGCTGTTGGTTCTCATTTCAACTAATAAATAAATAGCCATTAACGTCAAATATACACATTACGCCATTAATGTCAAATATGACAGCTACGCACATACCAATAGCGATGTGAAGTGCCACCATGACGAGACGTTCTGCCTATCCAGCAGTGCTACCGCGAAAATTAAACTTCGTAAAGCTGCTGTCAAATAATATCGCCGTATTTGTTCATACGTATTTGAGCGACAAAGATGGTGCTATGATTTTGATAGCTGTAGTTTCGATGTTTGATTGTCGTGGTAGCCCCGCTGCATTAGTCGCTCGTACAACACCCTCAAGATGGAATGGGTGTAAATCATTGACGACACCTACAAATACTTAGTTTGCTGTTGGTATTGGTAACGAAATGAATACTAGACAAAAACAAACGGTGTTTGTGTAGTTCGCCATGATCGAAAACAATATTAAATCGATACTAATCGATAAAGTAACGGATGTAGACGTTTACAGTCATTTGATTTTTGACTCTGATCGGCCGCGAGTGGGCCGTAGAAGACAATACACGTGCACTGAGTGAAGGCCGGCCGCTGCGCTGGCGCACCTGCGTTTACAGCATAGGGTTGCCAAATGAACACTAAGTAAATTTATACATAATACTGATCAATAAATATTGGGCAATATACATTGAGGTTATAATAGGTATTAATAACGACACAGAAAAGAATTTACCTTAGTGAGATTGTAAACTGTTTACAATTTTAATCACAATAGAACTGTTTTTATACTTGAAGGTTTCATTTATATATTGACAGAAAGGGGTTTGATAGTCAGAATCTAAAGTGTCCAGACTAAAGGGAGAAGATCGAAGTAGTCGGGAAATATTGCCACCAGATAGGGAAAGGAGAAGACAGGGAACTATTGCGCTCTATAGGGGGTAGGCCTCCACAAAAGAGCGCAATAGCGCCAGTATACCAATTAAAGGTCTATGTGAAATGTGACATATCTATATTTCTGGTTTCTGGCCATGAAGGTTATAAATAAGCAAAATGTTTTTCAGGCAAAGTTCTGTTTGTTCCAATATACCGTTGTCACAATTCGACTGCAGTTTCAAGGTTCAGGTATAGTTCTACTTATGTTGCGTATCCATCTTAGCCCTTATAGGACCTACTGTTCATTCGTGATCCCTTCATTGAACCTGCTGTTATGGCTAAGTTTTCTACCTTGACCCACATTTGAGGCATCCTTGTCTGTAATATTAGCACAACCCTAGTAGAATCCGCTCATTGCATGGTTATCGCAGCTCGCCTGAAAAACTGCGACTAACGGGATCCGCAACGCTTTTATGATTGTCACGATTCCACGTGACATGGATTCATAAACCGTAAGTTGTAGTTTGGAATTACGGTTATGTGATTGGACCATACTTTCATAATCCTATTGGAGGACAGGATATTCAGGCCTGAATCCTGATGCAAAATTGTCGATTTGATAGTCGACACTAAAATAAATGAATAAATCTTGTCTAACCTTTAAAAAAATATGTCCAATCATTTTAACATTATGAAATAGCTGCATAGATCTAGCAGACACTTGAAATAATAAAAAACATACATATTTTCGGGGCTTCCTCAAAACTTATAGTTTTCTACGATTCGAATACTTTATTAACTGATGACGTTGATGAATATTAACAACAACAACAAAGAATATTTAAATAAAGAAGTGATACATAAATATAGACCCCGAGTTCTACCAATGCATCGCTAGTTTCAAAAGTTCCTCTCACCATATTTTTTTTCATTCTTGTATCTCATTGGATGTAAATAAAGTTTTTTGTTGGATATCTAAAACATTAGAGACATGTAACGGGACTTGGCGGTTCGCTTCACTGGATCCAAATAAAACATCCTACAGGTGTCCGTTGCATTGTGTATTTGTGAACAATGTTTTACGTTACCAATGACGTTTGTTAGGTCCAATAGTGTCTTATTTTAAGGCTAAAAAGTGATTTAAAAAAATAATACAATATAATTTTGTAATCATACATTGTTCATTAAATCAAAACATACATATTTCAAAAATCATTATGCATTTTAGTAGAAAAATGGAGTATGGACGGCAATTTGAATTGCTATATTTTTATGAAATGCATACATGAGTATTGATATTCCGTGTGGTGACGGATTTAGAATACATGGTGTCATTGCCCCGTTCCAACCTGAGGGTGTTGTAAGAGCCGACAAAAGTAAATGACAAGGCCAAAAACCTCGTCGCAAGAGAAGGAAAACTTGAAACGAAACCCTGTGCCAACCCGTATGGCCAGCGTGACAGCTAATTACCTTCCATGTTATGGGCGGCCCTACCTTTTTTAAATCTAGATTATACTCCACATTATGTCAAAATAATAATGCTATAAAGAAATCATTAGGATTATAGTAAGTATAGGAACTATGTACGAGTATGTAAATGGCTTGGTTTAAAAATAAATTACTTTTTCATGTAACCATACTTATTATACTTACCTATGAATTTTGATAATCATTTTCAGTCTCAGTGACAACCGGCCCTGTGGCGCAACGGATAACGCGTCTGACTACGGATCAGAAGATTCCAGGTTCGAATCCTGGCAGGGTCGCAGTGCTCTCTTTTGTAATTTCTAGCGTTTCTCTTTGCATGTTTACCTCATTTTGTAATTAGTCGTAAGTATTGTTCGTATGACGGCATCCAGCGAGTGTTTGGTGAACAAACGCTCACAAAACCAATTATGTTTTGTGTTTTGGACAAGCTGTATTCAACTTTCGGCTATCGTAACATGGTACAAAGTTGTTTGATAACAAGATTCTTTAAAGGTTACGAGATTTTAGACTTTATGCCATTGTGGTATGATACGTTTCAGAATGTTAGTGTTTGATGTTGAAGTTCACAGTACATTATGTACGCAGCTGACCAAATATTGTAGTTGCGATAATTGGCCGTGATGCAATAGCGTGATCTTTGCTGTATGTTGAGTATGATTTTAAAAAAGAGATATTTACTTTTGCTGTATTACAAGGGTACTTTATACAATATATAAACTTACAGCAAGTTTCTTCAGTATGGTAATTATGCGAAATTATGAATTCTGTCTGTTTTTGTGTCTTTCTTTTCGCCATTCTAAGCAAGACTGGAACCTCTTTAGGCGTTCATACCGACTTGATAGGGGTTAATTATGTCAAAATTACGTAGCTACCTAGAGTCTACTGGTGAATTACGTGAATTCTAATGTTCTATGGCTTTAACTAGTAAAGCCAAAGAACATCAGATACATAGACCGTGATATTATCATTGTAATATGTAATAGCTAAAGTTTATTATCATAGGATGGGTGATTTAGTCGTGTTGAAAGAAAAGAATAAACTATTCATGATATTTTTTATTTCTGTCTCATTGTACTGGTACTTATCAAAAATCAGTGCACATTTTAAAAACTAAATAGAGGAAAAATGTGGTTGATATACATAGTTAAATGCAATCCCTGAATTTGTGACAAAGTTGGAACTAAGCTGCCCGATCGGATCCCGGGCGTCTGCTATGAGTTTTAGGGAAACCATGGCAATTAAGATATGCTTTACCACTTCATGGTAGACGCCAAGCGGGTAAATATATATTGGATGACCCAATAAAACATACAGAACTAACAAGTCAATACTCTGACATAACTCACATCAACTAAAAACTATAACAGTCTATTTAAAATTATAATACAGCGTACGTAATAATTATGTATATAAAGATAATTAAAGCATCTTTCACCTTATGTTCAAAATAAAATCATAAAATGTATCAATCGATAATTTTTCCATTATTTTTATTCATATTAATTCTGTTTAATTACATTATTTACATAATAGTTATATGTGCTTAACGCAATTTATAAATTAATAAAAGTAATATTGCGTTGAACACGAAATTATTTGAATAAATCTATTTTAGCAACAAAATCGCCATGCAAAATCACACTCATGAAATAACTTAAGAATAATAAAATTATATTTGTGGGACGACTTTCAATCGGCCCACTTCTTTGATATAAATGGAAGCATTAGTTTTAAAACTAAAAGATAGATTGAAACTTTCTACGAAAACAAATATAGATAATGAAATACTACGACTTTGTACCCATAGTGTTCTGATAAAAGTTGTACATACTATTATTACAAAATACAATTTAGTTTTCTTTGAAATGGGGGAAATTTCCGGATGTTCCACAAACCATTCAACATTGTGTATTTACAAACATGGAAAATTTACAATCATCAGACTAATAACTACGTAGTAAAGCTTTTTACAGAAAAAAATCTAACAAAACAACCCGCGCCGCAACAGAGTTCTGCCGCTTGCATTGAGTGCTCAAGTCTTCAGCGCGTAATGCCACAAACAATTACATTAAAAGTAGTTTACTGATCGAGATCGTGCATAGGATATCATCGTGACGGATGATTTTCACTGGAACTGATGCCGGCGTATCCTCCGGCACACCCGAGGGCCCAGCCTTCCACGGCCGTCGCCTCTCGAGGTATTTAACCGTTGCCCATAAATAATAGTCTCTTAAATTAAAACCACTTAGCACGAGGGCCTATCCGGTTGATCTAGCTTCTCCATCTGTAACAAAAGAAAAGAGACATAAGTAATTGGTTCCGAGGTCTTGAATAGAAAAATGGGTGTGCACTTTATAGTGTTTGAATCGTTAAGGGAACAGAAGGAAAGCCCTAAGGATTATTAGAAGAGGGTGCGCCACCAATCGTTGCACAGATGCGCGCGCACATGTTTCACAACTTCAACGGTGGCCTTTATTTTGTACCTCACAGACTCCAGTGCATATGACCAGTTGTTCAACGGAATTAGTTTTAGCAATTGGAATAATTTTTATTTATTACGTCCAATAAAGGCGGCTCCCTCATCATTTTACTGCTAGTGATTGCGACAAATAGTGTATCGGGTGGCACATGCGCATCCCGCCCGCGTCCGGCCATCTGTCAACGCATATGCGCTCTGTTTCAACAGTGTTTTAATTCATTAGTGGGTGTACAATGGGCCGGTTGCACTTCCCTAAATTGAACGCCCGTAGAACATTCAATTAATAAGCTAGCGGCATCCGATTGGTTGCGAATTTCCACGTTTGTCGTGGCGGCTTCACAGTTTTCGTGAAGCACCAAGTGTTAGATTACCGCTTCCCGTCCACACATCCGCGGCACAGCTGAGCGGCCGCACGTGGCCAGGCCCTATTTACGGACATACTGGAGGGAGAGCGCACATGTCCCGAACGGATCGGGACTTCGCGAGAGCGCACACGTGAAATCTCTTTATGAGACGATCATTGTCAGAGGGATAATGAATAGGTATTCGGTGCTCGTCGCATTTATTTAGCTATCCGTCGTTCGTCACGTGTGTTCTCACGCAGCTGCGAGCGACCGTTACCCGCACAATGCCCTCGATCGATCCATCGCCGATGGAATCCAAGCGATCGGCGAAATCACTGCACGTGTGCGTTTCGCGGCGCTGCATTGTCGTGCGGTTTATCGGTTCAGAGAAGCGAAAAGGTGCTCGTAAAACTTTCACGTGCGATTTATGCGCGGAGACGAGATATTCAGAGGAGAAGGCGTGGGCGCAGCGCGGACACCTGGCCCCTTGTTACTGTCGCCTGTCGGATGGACGCGGCGCCCACGCCACACTCGCAATATCGGCATCACCTGATACTTAGCTAGCTCCAGCTCATCACTATCACTACATAGTATAAAACAAAGTCGCATTCTTCTGTCCGTCCCTATGTATGCATAAATCTTTAAAACTACGCAACGGATTTTGAAGCGGTTTTTTTTAATAGATAGAGTGATTCAAGGGGAAGGTTTATATGTATAACCCACCCCCGCTTTGCACGGGCGAAGCCGGGGCGGGCCACTAGTTAAAACATAAAATACAGTTACCGTATTCGATTCATTCTGTATCCGAGTTTTTATTAAATAGAATGAACGCATAGCTGTATCCATTCCAACTAGACTCCTTCAAGTCGAATGATTTAAAATTTTCGTAGTCATAAATGCATGTAAAAGTTCTGCGGCTAATAAACCACGAGAAATGCCTGCAGGTGTACCGAGTTCTATTATCATTGCCACCGATGATTACCACGGAGAATTTGTCACTCGTAACGAATTGCTATCGATAGCGTTTGTCGCACCCAAATTGGTACGTAAAGGCAGTATGCGGGCTGGTAACTACTACTAAGTGATATTGACATCCCGTAATTCGGTTAAAACGTATGACTTTCTCTTGTAAACAAATAACTAACATTATCATCGAGTGTCATAGATATGATTGTGCTCTGAGGGTTGTACCCTTTATGAATTAAAATAGGGTGGCGGTCGCGCCGGATTACACGCCTAACAATCGCCATTACGGTATTTAGCAGCTTATTATGAAGCGAGAAGTCAAATAGAAGGGCGCTTGCGGTAAAAGTACGAAATGTTAGTGGAAAGATTGTGTTGTGAGCGCAGTGATCTCACGCTCGAGGCCCGCGGCGGCAGCTGCGAGGTACAATTACCGTGCCGTATGCTCGTGACCGGAGGTTTGTGGCACACGGCGATGGCCCAACCGATACCGTCGTGAAATGCCGCCTCACGACCACACGACGCAGATACAAATTCCGGCACGATCGCCCCAAGCTTGTTATTCTTTCGCGATTTAGAAAACGATGACTTGGTGTCCTTGTGCGAACGAATATTACTAGTTTATTATTCAAGAATGCGCTCCGAGCGGGTCGACATTCCAGTAATGTGGTAGGCGCTGTATTGGTAAATATCCGTCGGCATCAAGATATTGCCGGCGTCTGACTAATTACTTCGATGTTGGTTGCTTGTAGAGTTTGCCTAACTTCGATAAGTAGTTTATTGATTTTAAAAGTGTTCAGTAACATTTACAATAGACGTGAAAACTTTAGCACGTACATGTTACATAAAGATGGCGTCACATCCAAGCAGTTTAATGTCACATCACGAATAGTTGCGCAGTTACAGAAACTCCGCTTTACACGATTCCAGTTGACATGTTTTAACATAGCATGTGTCATTGTCGAGTGATTAGCAGCGCGCAGGCGGCAGAGTCGTTATTGGAACGTCTAAGTACATTGCAGTGGCGTAAATGCGGTGCACACCTTGCGTCTCCTAAATCACGTTTGTTTTGAACATTTCTCTCGGTTCCAACAACTGGCAGTGATTAAAATTTACGTGGCGCGACCAAGTATTAACGAGCACGCGTTGCGCCTGGGTCTCAGTCTCAGGCGCTCGAATAAATCCTGTGGGATGCACCTGCCACAGACATTTACAACAGTCTTGACTACAAAACGCGACTGGCTGCGTTTGTGTCCAACGTGAGCTGGCAACGCAGTACAGCAATTGTTTCAGGGACAATTAATTTTACTGTTTGACGCACGTGACTTTCACCTATCACGATAAATGTCGCATTTGTGTTTCTGTGACACACCAGGATGTCGAAGAATTGAATAAACGTTTAGGCGAATCTTGCTTTTTGGTTGGATAAAAGATGATTGAATAAATGACATTGCAAAGCAATGTAGTTACTTGTGACTTTACCAATGAATATGATATTAAGATCATTCTATCTGTGACTGTGAGACGGAGATTTTCAGGCTAATGGAGTAGCACCGTGTTTGTGAATGTTCTGTCACGGCAAATGGGAATGACGGAATGGCAATCACACGCAGGTGTCTGTTGGAATGTTAAACGAGCAAGATAAATATGTGTTGAATATTCAGATTGTGTCAGTACATGGCCGCGGCGCCGGCGCAGGTGGCCATGCTTCAAGGCTGAAATTCAAAACAGGCGTCTCGGATGCGTGAGCATTGGTCTGCGCTGTGACGAATTATTTACCTAATCTAGCTGTTATTATTCGAACACCCTGCATTAGAGCATTTTATGGTGATTTCAATGCTTCTAGATATGACAAATATAATAGCAGTATTTTTCCAAAATAAAGGTAATGCAATTGCTGATGATTAACTTACAGAACCAAACTTTGTGTATGACAATTAATCGCAAATCCGGTTGTCTTTAGAAGGTGTTTGTTTATCTATGTTTTCTGTCTAAAGAACTGAAAGTATTTTTTAATTATATGTTGACATAACTTTTTTCTTTTACTGCGTGTATATTTTTTTTTCTGTGTGTACAATTCTATGCTTTATTTAATGAATTTACCAGACTAGACTAAGACAGAAATATAATAAATCATTTGAATACTACATTTTATAAGAGCAATCGCTAGCAGAGGCTATGTGGTATAATTTAATTGGTTTACTTGTAATAATGATGCGTATGCGTTGTGAAACTTAGCATCTTCGTTTTTACGTTGGTGTCTATAGCTTGCGAAACGCGCAGGTGCGCGCGCGCCGCAAAAACACCGCTCGCCCGATTTCATTTACTTTTTATGCAATACTAGATATTTATTATTTTAGAAGTGGAAGCATTGTTATGCGCGGCAGTTTTAATAAAATACTAAATATAATTTATAAATAGCATTTAAGCAGGTTTTGTAAGGAGTTAAGTTAATGTTTTAGCTTGTTATTAGTAGATATTGTATTACAATACATGTACTAATAATATAATACAGGAAACTTCCTACATAACTGCAACTACTAAAATTAATATAATTGTAGAGTTAAACATAAAAATATCCGTACTGTCGGCAATAACAGTGGGATTTTCCGACATCCTCATTCTTATGTGTTTATCAAAAGTGGCGAAATACACAAAGTGGAGAGTTAAGGTGGCCAGTGGTTATTTTGAGGCGATTCTCAAAATGGGACATGATATAGTAAAATGATCGGTAAGCAAATGAGGAAACTTACGTTTTGGTTTCTGTGTTCTTGGCTTGAGGAGATCTGTCTCAGGATGGTGTTGGGCGCGGAACGAGGTCCAAGGGGCCGCCGCTGTAGGCGGGCGCGAGGCGCAGCGGCGCAGGGCGGCGAAGCAAGTGCACTCTCCGCATCAAAGTCCCCCACCGCAGGGTGGTTCTCCAACGCCGACTGGAGGTCGCAGATGTAATCGATAACATGCTGAATCACTTCTAATTTCGAAATCTTCCTGTTCTTCGGCATAAACGGCACCAAGTCTTGCAGTTTGGAGAGATACATCTGGATCTCGGCGTTCTCTCCTTCCCGGTGCCGCTGCACTCGGCCGCTGGCGATGGCGGGTACGGAGGCGCCGGTCGCGCACACTGCGGTTATCGCTTTCATTCTGCTGTCACTGAACACGAGCACTGGGGAGGTAAACACAACGCGTGACGTTCGTTCAGCGCGAGTAGCGAGCGAGGAATGAGGAGATGCGCGTAGCGGCGTAGTATTTATGGTTGCTGGTGGGGCGCGGGGCGGTCCCGGTTGGCCCAATGGCAGGCGGGGCGGGGGCGCCGCGGCGAAGCCTGATTTTCCCATGGCAGAGCGGTGGGCGCCGGCCGCGTCTGCCCTGGGCGGCCCTGACTAAGGCCGTTGCGCTCCTCGCATGCACTTTGTCCTGCTACTAATCTTGTTTAATGTTTATTTCTGGGTTCATTGTGTTGCTTATTTGGATCTGAGCTGAGATGTGGTTGTTTTTTGTTGTATAATAGAAAGTGGTTGTTGATGTATTTTAATTTAAATGAATGACGTGAAAATGTAATTTAAAATAATTGTTATTTTTTTATTAGTTTAGTTAATTTTTTTGTAATAGTGAGTTCTATGACTGAATGTTCGAAGTTTCTTAATACTGAAGTATATTTATATAACTACATGCACCCCTAAAATTTATTCCGATCAGCTCTGATTCAGGTTCACAAAAAAATCGTATTATTCAATTTGATAAAAATAAATTACTTTTTTTTTTCACACACACACATCCACATCTCGCCATCTCTTTTTTTCTACAATCAGTTCCCTAAGGTGCAAGAGGGTACAAGGGCGAACAATAGCTGTACGTGAAGGCATCCACTTGTCGCGCTCCCACGGCGACAGGTACGGAGGCTGCCTGTGCATAAAAACCTTTACCGAGCGGTATTTGGGGCTTTGGTCCCATTGGACTTAAATCATCGATAGATTGGTTAAGTGCCGGGATAACGTTTTATTCTAAGAAACTATTTGAATTCAAATTTAGATTCTTGAAATCGAAGTTGCCCAGTTGGATTTTCTTTAGGTGTTTTTATAATTGGCTTAGGTATGGAATAAGCTCTCTGACACAACATAACTCATATAATTTATTTATTGTGTAATCGCAATTTAGGAGTCGAAAGACAACAAAATGATATAAAGTAAAAATGTTAAAAGTGTCAAGATAAAAAAAAAGTGGCTTATGAATTTAAATTAACTGCTCATTGAAAATCCCGCTCGGCAACTTTGCTAAAAAATCAGAAGCGATTAATCAAATGAATTTTTAATCGACTGTAGAAATTGTCGACATTAATTTATCCGTTAAGGTAGTAATGTCTTTCCGAATAAAACAATACATGGACAAAAAGTTGTAACAACAATATTAGCAAGAAACATAAATAAAACAAAAATACACTTTATAAATTCTTGAACAAGGTTTTATTTAGTGTGACTCCAAATGTACGAAGTTGACTTCGGAAATTTAAAAAAATATGAAATGTGTTCAATCATTTCTATTAATGCACGTGCTTACAGTTATCACCGTATTAGGCAGTATTTTGCTTATTTGTAAAAAATATATACGTGAATTTCGACAGGTTAATCAACCATAAAAAGAGGGACAAAATATGCACAAATACAATTTATTTTGTAGTGAAGTTGCCATTCTCTAATAGTTCTAATTCTCAAAATGTCAGGAAATCTATCGGGTCGGCAGAACTGTATTAAATTGATGAAATGAAATTTAAAAAGGCGCGGGAGAAAATTTGTTGATAATTAATTTGTGGCGGTGACGGATTTATCTATCAGGTAGGATCAATACCACATTTATCCTAACTGGTCTTACGACTAAAGAACTAGAGAAGCAACCATTTTTGTCTCTCTGTGGTGGTATATTTTGAAACAAGGTAACATGACATACGATATAATAATGTTTCTTTTAACCATCTGTATCAAGAGTATTTGTTAACTAAATATTTGTATATTTTCCATCTCATAAATTTGTCACCCATCCCACCCATATCGAATGTACTATCTTATTACACCTTAATTATTTAATAAATCCCGCCTGGCGAATTTGACTTATAACTACATCAAAATGATATAAAAGATACTATATACTGTGATTTTACATAAGAATCCAATTGTTGAATCTTTCGAGAATAGACACTGTCTGTATACTTTAGACAAGGAAACCATAGGTTTTATGTGCCGATCTCAAAACCAAGTCATCACAGATACTCTAACGTAACTTAACCTGTAATTACGCAAAATTTATTCGTCACAAATTAATTAATTTGCGGCGCCACAAATGGCTTAGGTATTTAAATAGCCATTTATGGCGGCCACGGAGGTCGGACTCGTAATAATAACAGTCGGCATAAAAAAGCAGGCAAAAAGCCGCGAGTCACCTTGGAGGCGGGAGTAAGGAACTCAGGTAGTGAATTGCTTCATTTTGAGTTATTCGGTTCACGGTTCAATGTATAATGTGAATCGCTAAATGGGAACGCTGGTTTGACGTACGTTGCTGCTTAACTATGTAAACGACGGTCTCGTTTTTAGCAATTTGTGGTATTGACAATAATATTTGACGCTATTGGTTTATTTATTTTATTTTTATTTTATTACCTACTATTCGGGAATCTTACAGTTAGTACATATTTTAGCTTTAAGTATTAGTGTGGTGGAAAACAATGAACTGATGATAATGAAGAATGAATGAATATGGATAAAACCAAACCTTAGATTTTCACCCGACATTAAAAAGAGGAGGTCCTCAATTCGGTTGTACGTTTTAGTCCAAAATCAAATATATTAGTTACCCCATAACTTAGCCATTTGAAAACTACCATGATGAAATTACTAAATTATTATACTACTATGATGTCGGTGCCAACCCAAATAATAATTGACGCCGGCGTTAATTAGGGTAAAGGTATACCTAAGGCTGCGACTTCAAATGGTTGTTTATATATCGTTTTAGGGTCTATTGTGAAGTCTGTTTCTACTATTGAGTCGGGCTTCGTCCAAATTTATGGAGGGAAATTGGCTTACTGTACCACGCTAGCAAGACGAATTGGCCCAGGGTTTGTACAAAAAAATCCGTGGCGTCCCTCCAGCCACCACGTACGACAACCTCAGGATAATGATTTCTTAGGTTTTCGCGATTATTACACATTGAAATTAAACACCTTTTAACGGATTTATCGCGTGTATATTATATTATTTAATTCCCGACGTTTCGAATGCTTTGCAGCAGTCGTGGTCGCGGGAGAGACTAGATGACAGTTGTCTTCAAAAGTACAAAGAAACAGTTAAAATCTACCGCCTATAATTTTGTTTTATTGATAACGTTCCCTGTTATGTAATATACACGCGATAAATCCGTTAAAAAGTGTTTAATTTCAACCTCAGGATAGTATAAGTAGATGATATCGTGTATTATACGTTCACATAATATTAATATGTCATCATGGCTACCTGTGAAATTGGCTTCCACGATATTTATTTCACCAGCACTTCTCACGTAGTTTCTATTGTGTTGCGTTAAAAGCACCTTGCAGTGCAATTGACAGTTCATTGTCTTATTATAAGCAGGTATCTTTTGAGAGATTTGTTAGAAAGGAATTAACTAATTTGACATATTTTTACACGGGTTCCGTTGTGTTTTTATATGATATTTTTGTAGTACTTAAGTATAACTTAGGATTAATTTTCTTTTTATATAATATGTTATAAAAACATATTTGATAAATTATTTTGAATATTAATATTTTTCCGTAGACTATCTAACCCAAATTTCATTGGGTTAGATAGTCATTTCATAGCCAGCCTAAGTTAATGTTGCAGCAATATTTTTTTATATATAATTATTTGTTGTAATACGTAGGTACACTGTAGTGCCAATTTTAGCATCACTTTTCGTCTTCATAATATATATAGTAGGTACAGGACCCTAAAAACGCAGACGCGAAAAAAATCTTCGGACATGAGCGTTGCGGGCACAAACGCCTTACCTCGGGAAGGATGACAATGTAAGGTGTTTGTATGGAACGTAAATATTAAGTGTTCGGAACAAAAAAATTTCGTCAACGTCAATTGTTTTGTCTACTGCGCAGGTGTCAAATGTTTCCAGAGAATATCTTTCAAATATTGAGGTGTGAAATTAGTAATAAATAACGGAAATACACCCCGAGGGGTGTTGTCTTTGAAATTCATTGCGAAATTCAAATTAATAAAGGTGCAGTGGTACAATAAATACAATAATTCCGTAAAACAAATACTATTTTAGGCCACGAAAAGAGGACAACAGTTTTTGTCCGTCTGTGGAATCAGATAATTATTTTCGTTTTGATGGGAATTCGTTAAAATATTCAATTCTGTTTTTATAATACTACGTATTTAATTTTGCTAAATTTTGTCGGAAGACAAGTTGTACCAAAATAAGTACCGTTTGCCGATGTCAAATGTTGTAATAACTACCTTATTAATAATTCATAAGTTTATATAAAGTTCATTAAGTTTATAAAGTGTATTTATTAAAGATATGTAAATCACAGGCACCCATAAACCCTTCCATGGAATTATAAATAAGAACAACAATAAAGGCTTTCATTTACTTAATTTCATTTGCTACATTAAATTCAATCAATTGTTAATAAACTTACGTATAAGTCATACGCAATTTATTTTTGTAAAAGAGGTGTAAGAATTCTTATCAATGGCCAATTAGTAATTCTGGGAACCACACCTAACATTTAATTTATTTGTTTAAATCTAGACAAAGTCGCGTACGAATTTAGTGTACTGCCTCCAGTATGATGTTAAAATGTTGAAGTCTATAGACTCGTGATTTCAATTCTCAGCAAAATTCCGAAACCCTCCAAAAATTTTTAAGAACACTTTCGTAAAATCCGTTTGCAAATTACAAACCTGATTTTAAATCCCTTAACTGTAGGTTATGAATGATTCCATAACAAATAATCAATTGGCATATGAATTATTTGTCAATAATAACTTATTATGTACCGTATTTCATATAAAATAAATCGACAAAGGTATCATAGTTACCTACTTAAGAATGTAAAACACCCTTACGTGTAACATTACAACGTCGTTTCAGTTTAAAATATGAATGACTCATATTTTATCAATGAAGCTATACCTAGTATTGACAATGTTACAATTTATGAATGACCTAAATTAATTAAGATTTACGATATCTTCGAAACTGTGCTAATTTGGATCACATGTTCTGGGGACATTTTGTATTATTTTTAATTAAAGAATAATATATGTAATAATATGACGCTCTTTAGGGAAGGCTCATATCCAGCACCTAGCGAGTGATAAAATAAATGCATGGACGAAGTTGAGGAAAAGGTTAGTGATTATTTCTTAATTAATAACGTCTAAACTCCTCGTTACATAGGTAGGATAGGAAGAAATCATGCAACATAACTCATTATCCTTAAAAAATCTTGCAACATAACTTACTGTTAACATATTTTATTATCCTGCAACATACTTACTGTTACAAATTATTCTGCAACATAACTTACTGTATGGGTCATAAGTATGGGCCGCAGAGGGTTTGGTATGAACTATTATGTTTTCCTTCTCTTGCGGCTAGGTTATTTGCCGTGTTAACTGCGTTAGTCGGCTTTTATTCTAAATCGATCACGAGCCCGGAGCCACCATGCCACACAGAGAACCAGCCCAGTCAATTTGGTAAGTTGCTACGGCATAATTACATTAAAAAATGTAAATAGCGTTTTGCATTAGTAATATGCTACTTAGATTATAATTAAAAAAAGATTGAACGACTATTCATTCCATCTTAGGAAACAATTTTTAAATAGTTATATCGAGTAAAAAATTGAAACAGCGCCATCTATTTGCAAAAAAGGAACTATTTAAAGACAACGCAGATGAAGTCGCGAATGGCAATATGACAGTTCATTGTAGTGACCTATTCTGCCGTGCTTGTGATATATACAGTAAGTGCCTTGGAGACACTTTTGAGAAAATGGCGGTAAAAGATTTCAATTTTACTTTTGACGTTTCTCCCGAAGTACAAATTAAACTTAAGTTTTCATAAATGTTTAAGATAAATAAAGGCTTTGGTAACAATTTGTCTATAATTATTTTTATTTAGAAATAATATTTAAATTGTAAAGCTTAAAAAAATATTTATATTAAGGAATTCATAATTAAAAAATAACGTTTTTTTTAGTATTGGTACAGTAAGTGGGTGACTTACTGTAACAATCTTTAGTTTGAACTACATACTGCAATTATGATTATGGAATGAGTTAAATGTTTAAATAGAATAACAAAAATTGCACGATTTGTCTAATGAAACTTAATTACTTACTGTAATTATAGCTAGGAGCAATATGTAAACTTATGGCATCTCCCTTAAAGCACCGGAACCATAATTAATTACTCTTCCTCCATATTATTTTTAGATAAATGAAACAAAAGAGATCATATGAAATCACAGTTTAATAGAATAATCACACAACTTTGTTAATACTTTAAAATTGTAAAATCAGATCCATTTAATGAATATGCATTTAGAATCATATTATAAATTAACTAAAAAAAAAGCAATTCGTGTTTGTACAATCTGCTTCGTACATGAAAGAATAATATACCAAATAAACTATGCTCTGTAGGTATCTAGAAAAATAACACCTTTACCGTTTTCGTTTATTTAGAGTTTGTACTTCTTCGTACACAATACAAAAAAACGACCAAGAAACAAAGTGTATGTTTTTAAAATAACTAAGACAGTTTTCTCTTTGGAATCTATATAATAAAAAATAATAATATGTAGATTGACAGAACGCAGCTGCACAGACCTGATCTAATAAGGCACTTTACTTTCTCTAATAAGTTATTTAACCTCTTAGGACGGTTATTACCACTAAACTATTATATACTAGATTATGAGATCCTCGATACAAGAACTTAATCAAATCAGTCTTAAAAATTAATGATATTAGTAGCTAGGTACCTATGTAACAGTTTATGGTAAAGTAGTAAAATGTATGCTTACATATAAGTACATACATATAAAAAAAAATTTGAACTCAAAATTCTTCGGTTATTAGATTTGTTGCAGAATTCGAAACTGGAATGTTTAACCAAAAATCCCTTCTATTCTCAGGCATCAGAGGTACAAGCTTCTGTATAATATCTGCTTTACGTTCTGCAGTGATTCCTCTGGGACTATTTTTAGACTTCACCTCGGGAAATTTTTGGGTCTTTACAATTTTAGCTTGTAAAAAGTCCAATGATTGAAACATCTCATTATGACCTGTTTTATACATTAGTAGGAATTGACCCCTCTCAACTTTAACTACCATTATATCCTTAAGGTAAATCCTGGTTTCCATGTTTCTTAGTTTATATTGTGAAGATAAGTCTTCATATAAATAAAATTCCGAAACACCCAATGATTTGACAATACATTTGCTATTGTTTGCCATTTTTACCCTTTGGACATAATCATCGAAATCGTACACTTTATTTTTACCTAACATTTTCTCAACCTGGTGATGAAAATGGTCAGCTGACATAAAGGTATGTCCTGGCTCGAAATATCGTATCTCGATTGTATTCGCCGATATTAAGGAACTATTAATAACATATACTAAAAACGACATCAATGCCCAGTTTTTATTTTGAGATGCACAGTTATCAGCCCACAAAATAACATTTTCGGCATCTCGTTTGTGAAGCAAAAAAGCCCTAAATGTTGAAATTATGTCATGTTGATGGCGACCCGAGATGGACTCATTCCATACAACTGCGAATGGCACTTCTTCTTTAGATGTTTTACCTAAAGGCACGAAACTTTCGTTAAAGGCAATTATTCTGGGGCAAAAAATTGAGGCTTTATATTGGTCTAATCTTGGCAACATGATTACTTTTTGTAAATCTACGGAATAACGAATAGTGGTTTTATCATCAATGGCATTATCCACATCTTCTTTATATTTTATTCGGCTTTCTGTATATCTAACTTTATGAACAATAAACTTGTTACAAATATCACAGGTAGTATCAGGATTTTTATTATGTTCTGGGTTATGTAGTTTAAATATTGCACATAATTCACATTCTTCATTTCCCAGATGGGTAAAAGATATGTTTAATTCATTTTTTACTACTGTGCGATAAGTTTCTAGAGATACTTTTAAATCGGGAAACATTTCACAAAAGTTTTTGAACATAATTGGCACATTAATATCACTGGGCAGATAGAGTCTATTAGGAGCATGCTCTCTTCGGTAGTGCGATATTGCAGGATTGTACCCTAAAACATGACGTTTTATAGTGCTTCTATCTATTTTATTGGCTCTTTCATAGACCCCCCTGCGATCTTTTTGCTGATCAATTGGTCTCTTTAGGGCAGCAAGAACTCTCTGATCATTTTTTGGGTGATATCCCAAAGTTGTTAGAAAGAATTGTTTGCAAACTTCAACTCTTATATCGCCAAGCTTTGTTAGAAAATATGCATACGTCAGTTTCCTCTTTGGTATTTCCCTGCTTGTTTGTTGTCTTCTCTGAACAGATTTCGTCTCAACCATACCCTTAATAAATATACCTTGGGATTCTTTGTTCAGATTACTGAAATAATTATTAATTACCTTTCTTTGGTCTTCGTTAATATTCGTTGAACATTTTCGTCTACAATGTTCCATGCATGCCCTTTTAAGTGATAACTTTTCAATCAGTAATTGCTTTTTAATCTTCTTTCTTTCTATTAATGACTCTTTATATACTTGTCTTTTCCGTGGTAAACCAGTCTTAGTCAATCCTTTACCTTCTTGTACGGGATTATTAATAAGATTAAATTGTTCGGAATTATTTAAATTAACTACACTATCACAATTAACTTGAGTTGAATTTTGCTCTAGAAAAGATACGTTAATATTAACGTTATCCGTTTCAATTGCTGTAGTATTTTTTTCTGGAGTAAATGTTTTACCACGTGAGATCAGCGAATCTTCGCAATCAGTGTCGGTTGTGTCAGAGACAGGTACATAATCTTTATCTATAACACTATCATCAGAATCTTCAAATATGCTTTGTTTATTATTAATTTTCAAATTTTCGTTGTCTTCATCTGAACTAGATATAGTTTCATTACATTTGAGCAAAGTATTATCAAAAGGCTCTTTCTCAAGAAGCAACCTATCAAAGTCAGTCATATCATTTGCCATTACAGCACTATGTGAAGTTTGATATTCATTATTAAAATCAAATATGTTTGGATGATCATTAAAATTTACGTACCGCAGCCACATTTTGTTAATATCGGTAACTACACGTTGATCATTAATGTCGGTGTACTTTGAGGACTTAGGTATGGAAGAGTCGCTGTTGCAGCTGCTACTGGTACAATCAGTTGCTGGTAAATATAACTGATGTGCACTTGAAGTATTTGACGCTGTTGTTTTTCTAGCCAAAGCCATAATTCGATCACTTCTGGACGTCATCTTGCCTGAAAAAAAAAGAAACAAGCAACACATACATACAAGCAAGCTAACCTTAGTACACCTATATATTTATGTACACCAATATATTTGTGGCGATTTAAAAAAAAATATAATAAAAATCGGAAGTGTACATCCATTTTGTTAAACCAGCTTGAATATATAGTTATTTTGCATACTTACAAGTACTCGTGTATTTTCGTTATAGGTATTTTCGGTTAATACACTTCTCATCAGAAAAAATAATTTATTTAGGAATATGCCCTTCTATAATACCTACCGGTATTTAACCGGTAGGTATTTTACCGGTCTATTTTTATCTATAATGCTTACGACAACAATTTACTTAGACGAATTAATGTAAAACTATTGCCCAACTTAATATAATAAGCTGTTAATTATACCTTATTACTACACCAGTTATTATCTGCTTAAATATTATAGGAATACAAAAGCTAGGAAAGAACGTAATACTTACGAGTAATTTTTGGCGCCAATTTCATTCTCCGACGCACGTCAGCCAGTGTCGTTGCGTGACCCACGACTGAAATTTACGCACTTGCCCCGCCCCGCACTACCCATTCGGCCCATAAACGCCTTAAAATATTTGCAGTAAGTAACGTATATACCTAACATGTTCCAGGCAAGTCTACGCATAATATGATGATGTCCTTAATATAATTACAGTAGTGAATCTTGCTGTCGTTACGACTACGCATAACAATAAATATTTTAATTCACTGAATTATCATAAACACAGTAAGTTCAACTTACTGTACTAATGTTAAGATAATACAATAATACATTACGAAACTCATAGACATAAATATAGTATATACTCTTACTGTAGATATGTTAAGGTTTAGTAAACTAATGTTTTATTTCCAACACTTAATTATAATAATAGCATGTGGCACTTACTGCTAATATGTGTCAGTGAAACTTGATGAAAAATACACATATCTTAAAAATAATAATAGCAAAATTACTTACTGTGGCAATACATAGGAAATGGTTTTAACTTTATGAAAAAATCAACCGTATGTACCCTTACTGCAATCCTATTAAGTATGCTTTGGCGCAAAGTGTGTGTTACTGTAATTATGCTTATGCTTATTTGATTTTCTATACCACATTTTCAAATTTTAATTATACAGAAATGTAGGTCTGAATATCTACATTCCAAATATATACTTAACTCAATATCGACAGAAATGTGACTTACTGTATTTATCGTAAGCGCGGCAGTTAATTATGGGCAGGTGTGACCTGAAAAACAAAACGTATGCAAAGAGACCTGGCGTTTTCCAATGTTTTGTTTTGTTGATACCCATTAACATAGGTACAGCGCTTGGTGTTGTTTTTTCTATATTGATTTTTAATGTTTTACACTATGGAGTCCTCATCATCGGCCTAACACTGCACTGCTGGGTAGAGTCCTCTCCCAAGATCTCCACCTAAAATTGTTTGGTATATCTTGAGTCGAGCGTACTTTAATACGGGCACTTCTACAACATTCGCCACAATTCCATTAGTATTTTAATGTTCAGGTACATAAATATATGGGCTTATGTACTCAATTATTTTGTGCTATCGAGTAAAACGTGCAATCTGATTAAGGTCTTTGCATTAGATACAGAAAGATTAGTTAACGACATGTCTAGGGCCTTTCACCCTGCGCGTGTCGTGGGAGGGTCGCGCGCGTGCCGCTCCCATCGCGTGATACACCCCGATTGATCAGTGTCATTTGCGACCGTATTACAATCATTGTGTTTGCGGTTAAGTGCTCCTCAAAACAATGGTTCCATTGAGGGGTCATAAAGCTTTGTAGGATTCAGAAGTGTTTTATTGGCAGGCTATGTTGTTTTATCGAAAGTATGATATATGCAGGTAGTAATTAAAGGCAAGAATGGCTTACTCCAAAGTCGAAATTGTATCGACTATAAAAAGAGCCCAGAGCTATGGGTAAAATTTAATATCCTGGAGAACGTTTTAAATTGCCTGCCTTGATGGTCTAGGGGTATGATGTGCTGCCTTTGGATCACTTGCCCAACCCCGGAATCGAACTGGGGAACAGTTCGATTCCGGGGTCGGGCAAGAGTTTTTTTGTAAATCAAAGGCACTTGAGTTTTTTTGTAAACCAAACCAAAGACGCTCTGAGTCTAGGTGTGATTTGTATTCGTGAATTTCATGTTTGTAAACTGCCCCGCGATACAAGTAAACTAAATTATTTTTAAGTTGTCACAAATCAAGTACGTAACTCTACACTTTAACTCTGTTTTATTTATATATCATATTTAAACTGTAATTTGATTGTAAACAATTTTCAGTTTATGTTAATTTATGAAACTAAATGCATATACTTAAGAGAACTTAGTCGTAGCACGTACTCTATGTATCTGTTCTGTTCTCTGTTTATGTATACAATGGATACTCACGAATATTGGAATACAACGTAATACAATAGGCAAGCTTTCGGCAATAATGAACACCGCAAGCGATATTGGCCAGCCCTTATTGTTCCTAGCGTGTGCTTATTGACAGAGCAAACAGTTCGATTCATGTTCCCTCCGGTCCCACGGGAGGGCGCGAGAAATCCCATAATTCGTTCATGCAGGTGCGGGCTCATTACGCGCGTTTCCCGCCACGTGGCGGCGCGTGCGACTCGCATATCGACTTTACTTTTGTATCGAATGCGCTGCACGCACTTGAAATATTACTTTGATCGACAGAGATAAACATTAGAGAAAATTTTTTGGTATATATATAACTAGTGGCCCGCCCCGGCTTCGCCCGTGCAAAGCGGGGGTGGGTTATACTTAAAAACCTTCCCCTTGAATCACTCTATCTATTAAAAAAAACCGCTTCAAAATCCGTTGCGTAGTTTTAAAGATTTATGTATACATAGGGACGGACAGAAGAATGCGACTTTGTTTTATACTATGTAGTGATATATGTTTAAGTTAGATTTGTTTAAGGAAACAACATAGCGTTTTCGTTTCTAGAGACAAATGAAACCTGAAATATTTATGTAATCTGCGAGGATATGATGTGTCCTGAAAATTGTGGTAGTATTATTTTTTTCTTTCTTCCTCCAACTCCCCTGCCTTAATTTGCAAAGTGGTTATTGATAATTAGAATTACAAATTAGAACTTGCAAAATTAGACTTTGCAAATTAGAATTATTAGAAATATACACACAATACCACTATATATTTCTGATAATAATAATAACCGAGCTTGCCATCTCAAGAAACTCACTGAGTTGCTGGATTAACAGCATGACAGAAATGGCTGTCATTCTGGAATCGGCAAGTCTTGTGAGGAAGGTCCTAACTCTGGAGCTCAGGAGTCGACGGGTTTTCTATGTTTTTATAAATAACTATGCTTTTCTTAAGTATTTAAATAAAACTATGAAATAAAGTGATACATATTATAAGGAAATAATAATAAATTCTCATATAATTGCCAAATGATATTATTATTTTCTTGTATACTCTAAACGGCGGATGACTATCAAGGCATAATTTTCTATTGATAGGTCTAAGACTGCCGCTTGGAAAATAAAATTGTCATTCTAGAAAGTGTCTAAAAGAAAATGTCAAGAAAATGTCTAAGACCTAACGACATATTGTAAATCTGAATACGAGAAGCATGCTACAATTTCTCATATATTGACGAATTGGGTGTCGAGTTGGGAACCACATACATATCTGATATTTTGTGTAGTTGTAAGGCTCAGGTTCTCCTGGGAAGCCGTGATTTCTCGTGTGAACGAAGCGGCGTGGGAAGGGTCACAGGTCGGGGCGATTACCTCAGGCGTGGACGCACTTTTTCGAGGTCCGATGGATCTCCATGGAAGACTAGCCCACTGAAAATAAAATTGGATAACTTTCTAAACGTACTTACTACTACTTTTCAGCCCATGCATGACTAATTGATGAGTCAGGTAATTTGCCTACGGTGCCACGCTGGTTAGATGGGTTGGCACAGGGTTGGCACAGGGTTTGTGTCAAGATTTCCTTCTCTTACGGCTGGGTTTTCTGCCTTATTATTTCCTATTGGCGGCTCTTACCACACCCTTAAGGATGGAATGGGATGACTCTATTTAATCTAAATCCGTCACCACACGAAATTCTTGCTTAATTGTATCTAGTACTACACTAATCTAGCTAGCACCTGACATGTTTAATTTCTTTCAAACGTTTCGCATTCGTATTTCTACCGTAGCCTTAAAAACTTCTTTACATCTTCATATTTTGCTTCGTCAGTTTTTCTTTGCAAATTCCTTTCCCAGTTATTTAAGTGAGCATTTTATAGATTTTATATATTTGTGTAAGTAAATGTTTTATTAAAAATGTTGTATTTGAGAATTAATTGTCTTGAACTTATACCCGAGCCCGTGGGATACGAAGCGTTCTTGAATACTCGTGGGACCTTTGAGCAAGTACACGCTTTGAAGAGGTCACGAAGGTTTATGTATGATAATGAGTGTGTTTAAGTTACAAAATTATTTCCAATGATACCTTAATGAAGAGCGGTATTTTCTGGATATTTATTGAGCTGTGCCTGGGTTCCAGGCAAATGTTTAGTAATAACTTAACAATAAATTTAATTATTTATCGTGTTTTCTCCTTGCTAGAAGATTTTCTTGAGTGGGATTTAAACTTTTGTAAGAGGCTCTTATCTGGCTTTGAAAAACGTTATTTGGTACATTGCGTGAGCTCTTACATAGATGTAATCCATATGGTCCATGGATAAGGGAAGAATTCAAACTTTTATTGTTCTAGGGGGAAACCCTGTTTTTCGGCTGTCCGCGAAACACTATTGGCAGCCGTGGCCGCGCTATGAGCACATGAACAAAGGAAGACGAAGCGAGAGACAAAATCTAGGTAACCTAACGTAATTCGTAGTCTAACCTAACATCCGAGGTATCTACTTTAATAGTTAAGGTTTTTTTTCCCTTTTATAGCAAAACACGTGTATCTCCAAACTCCTTGTATAACAGCTCAATACAGTAGCATTAGCGTTGCTCTTTTTGATATCATGGTTAGATCAATTGGGATAGCCGTCTATTTAACGACCCCGTCTATAGATTAATAACATGGCTCCCACACAGTCGGGGGTTTTAATTCGCAATAAGCGTAAAAGGCATTTAATAATGCAGACGTCCGTCCACGTGCGTGAGTCGTGAACAAATACCTAGCAATCGGCGTAATGAACGTGCGGGGGTGAGGGTTGAACTGAGGAGGGAGGTGCGGCGCGTGGCGGTCACGTGACAGTTTTACATTACTGAGCGTGTGGGCGAGGGCGATTTACATTACTTTTTTGTGTAACAATTCTGTTGATTAAAAGATAGCAATAAATAGTGCTATATACCGAGCACGTTTAATGTCCTTCCATAAAATCGAGGTCCTACTCAGCAATCTGCAACAAGCAACCTTAAGTGTGTAAACCAACAAGTAAGTATTTCTATTAAGATTATGCAAGTTACTCATTACCGATTTTTATTTTTCTATCTATCCAATAACACATTTATGATATATCAGTGTATACGCTGTGGGAATTCAGAGGCAAGCTAAATTTGGTGGATATATTATACTCTATGCCTGCACCATGGCCACTGGTTAAAGGCGGTATCGCTAAAGGTGAAAAAAGTATAATATTTATCATGCTTTACATATAGATAGATACATAAACTCTTTAAGGCGCGTAGTTTAAATGTGTGTATCCATACGGGGTACTAAGGGTGTAGCATTCTGTTAGCAATAAAAATTAAATTAAAAATTTAAATAAAACCCCGACACAAGACCTACGTTCCCTATAAAAAGTAAAAAATATAGTGTATTTTTTTTATTTTTTACTTTTTAAAGGGAACGTAGGTCATTGTGTCGGGGGTTTATTTAATTTTTTAATTTAATTTTTATTTTTTGCTTTTTATCGACTCAACCGATTTCCATCAAACATGTCTGTGTTCTTACTCGCCCGTAACTCACCTGTCATACAAAAAAAACTGTATTGAAATCGCTTCATCCGTTCGCGAGCCACAGACAGACAGACCGACAGACATACAGACACGTCAAACTTATAACACCCCTCTTTTTGCGTCGGGGGTTCAAAAATGCGCTGAACTAACCAGTCAATGCACTGCTTATAAGACAGGAAAAAACCATTGTTTCTTACACAATCGCACACAACATGTCGTACGTACATTAGACAAAGAACCCACATAGCGATGCCATAACGAAACTCCCACAGATTTATAACAAAAACAGTTTCGATTTTCCCACAACCGTTACAATGAATGCCGGGATCAGTGGATTGGATCACCCCGCGCGTGCTGTGACTTCACTCAGCGGCTCCTGACCAGAATAACAAAATCTCTGATTATGCGCCACGAATCGTAACTTTTCGACACTTTTATATTAGCAGCAGCAGGCAGGGAGTGTCACGTTACAATGGTCGAAGCAATACATGCATAGGCTGTTTTGACGTGCGTGGGAGCCGCCTCCATTGTGGAAGCACTTAACTCAGCCTCATAAAGGAACTATAGGACCATTAGAGGGATTCGTTTTGCTCATTCGTTGTCGCTGAATAGACATTGGATTATGATACGTGATGGTATAGATGGCGCAAAGCTGGAACGAAAGTGCAACGAGTCGGTGTGATTAATGTTCGTAGTTTTAGAAAATGACCTCCTAGCCTAGCTATAATTGTGAACGAGTAAAACAACTGCAGTTATTACTTTAGCAATATTACTTTTAATGAAACTACAAAACAACAAGTAATTATCTGTCGCCTTACACATTTACTTTTCCAAGTGTATTTGATGGAAGAGTGAATAAACAGATTTCAAAGTGACTCACTGTAACTAGCAAGTTGTGTCCGCGAAGCACTGGAGTCAGTATTTATTAACAAATCTTAAAGCAATATGTACAAGTATTTGTTCCGGATATGGGTGTTTTTTATCTGTAATATGTATGTATTTACAAAAAAAAAAATAGTAGTTTATCATCCATCTCGTTACCATAACACAAGCATTAAGTTGCTTAGCTTGGGACGAGATGGCGTTGTGTGAAATGTCCAAGGATATTTATTATTATTTATGTATGAGATAATAAATATGATCTCACATAATATACCTATGCAAATAATTTTCAATTTGATTTAGAAGTATTGTGTAAAGCATTGTGTTTTTTTTTAAAAACGTATAGTATATATTAAAGACGTAAAAATGAGATTTGTCAGGTGTTATACTGTATTTTATTTAATATACCCCAACGTTTCAGACACTTCACATACGTGGACCCTGGACGCTGCAAAGTCACTGGATCATGGATGGTTTAATAAATATAATACAATTTCATTTATCATTTTTTTTTACTGCCTCGTTGGTCCAGTGGTTAGATGTGCCGCCTTTGGATCAACGGGTCCCGGGTTCGATTCCGGGGTCGGGCAAGTGTCTTTGTCTAAACCAGAGGCAATGGCTCGGAGTCTGGGTGTCATTTCTATCTATAATGTGTATGTATTTACAAAAAAAAAAATTATATAAGTAGTTTATCATCCATCCCGTTCCCATAACACAAGCATTAAGTTGCTTAGCTTGGGACGAGATGGCGTTGTGTGAAATGTCCAAGGATATGTCCAAGGATATATATATATTTCAGCCCACAAATGAGTTACTGCTAAGTAGGACCGCTTCCAACTTCATGGAGAGAAATAAGCCTACTGTACCATACCTACTGGGCAGACGGTTAGGTACAGCAGGATATCAACCTTTCCTTCTCTTGTGGTTAGGCTGTCTACCTGTTGCATACCATAGGGATGCACATGACACCCTAAGGATGGTATGGGTTGGTGACATGGATCCGTTAACACACAGAATAATACGATGTAAAACCCGTAAAATCTTATTTTCCAAATAAATTTTACTTTTGAATAATTCAAAACGAACAGATCTCTCTTACGATTAGTCTACACAATTTTTCTTATCCAAAACAAACAGAGATGTCTATCAATGCATCAGCAAATTGTTGTGGCAACAATGCAAAAAATCGCAATACACAATCACGAACGCGAATTCCCCCATTGAAGGAGCCAATGAGCCGTGGATAGCATTATTGAATTTTTTTTCAAGCACATTTGAACGCGATAATAAAATAGTTCAGACCGGGTGAAAGCCAGGTGTATCAGGGTACCATATCTTGATTCACTTATGAGGGCATTATGAATGTCGGTTTTTTCGGTGAAAGAAACGCCCTTAAACCCTTGGCGTCAATTATTCGTGACCCTAATTGTAGATGATGCGATATGACGGTATTGTAATCGAGTTGACGCCGTTGTGCGAGAGTTTTGTCGACAGCTAAAAAAAAAGAGTGTTACAACATATCGTTTCATACACATTTCTCTTGAAAGAAAAACAATTATTAACTATTATCTACCACTCAGTCAATACACGAGTCTTTGTTGAGGCGGGCCTCTTCTAGTAACATGGAGGTTATAAGTCTATGTCACGCTGCCCAGACGGTTTCGCCCGGGGTTTCCTATCAAGTTTTCCTTCTCTTGCGGCTGGATTTTTTGCCTTACGACACTCTCAGCATGTAAAGGGGTGGTGACTCTATGTGTTTTAAATCCGTCACCACATGCACTTACTTTTACCAACTAATTATTAACGTCGCAGACCATAAACTCCCCTCTGGGGAGCCTATTTTAATGCAAAAGCCCGGGCGCACTCCACCATCTTCTAGCGCACGTGGACTCTCACATACCCCAGCCCCGTCTCCCATCCTATAAAAGGTCCTCGCACTTTAAAAAGGATTTCTTATCAAGTTTTCCTTCTTTGCGGCTAGGTTCACCACCTTCTTATAATAATAATAATAAATATCCTTGGACATTTCACACGACGCCATCTCGTCCCAAGTTAAGCAACTTAATGCTTGTGTTATGGTAACGAGATGGATGATAAACTACTTATATAATTATTTTTTTTGTAAATACATACATATTATAGATAGAAATGACACCCAGACTCCGAGCCAGTGCCTCTGGTTTAGACAAAGACACTGGCCCGACCCCGGAATCGAACCCGGGACCCGTTGATCCAAAGGCGGCACATCTGACCACTAGACCAACGAGTCCTTCTTATAGTAACCTACCTATAGTCTTATGATTTTCTCACGGTATGCTTGTCGACAATCGATTATAAATACACCAGCCGGACAAAGGTAGAAAGAAAAGTATCGCCGCCAATGTTAGAGCCGAGGCGCCAACGCTGACGTAATCTACAGTGAGTACAATTATTAACATTTCTTTGTTCCTAGTATAATATTAGCATCTATATTTAAAAAATTGTATGGCCATTAAAAAAAATTCAAGATAAATTTTGTATATATTTGGCGACACGGTTGGCGCAGTGGTTGAGCGATCGACTGCTGCGCAGCATGTCGCGGGTTCGATCCCCGCACGGAAGAAATATTTGTACGACCTACAAGTATTTGTTTCGGGTCTGGGTGTTTTCTATCAATAATATGTATGTATTTATAAAAAAAAAGTATATAAGTAGTTTATCATCCATCTCGTTACCATAACACAAGCATTAAGTGGCTTAGCTTGGGACGAGATGGCGTTGTGTGAAATGTCCAAGGATATTTATTATGTAGATGTATGTAACATGTAACT
This sequence comes from Clostera curtula, assembly GCA_905475355.2. NCBI lineage: Eukaryota > Metazoa > Arthropoda > Insecta > Lepidoptera > Notodontidae > Clostera > Clostera curtula. Next base: position 6,885,236 of record FR997805.1, on the reverse strand, counting down.
ACTTTTTTTTTCTTAAAAAAAAGGTAATCCTGCAAAAACGCACTACGTATAGCATGGATTGCGGGGGCAGTTTACAGACATGTAATTCACGATCACCAAAGACACCCAGACTCGGAGCAAGTGCCTCTGGTTTACACACATTTTTCGTGTTTGCCCTTAAATATCCTAAACTTGTTTGCCAAATTTCAACCACATGTACGAGTATTCGACCGGTCTCGCGTACCTATGCAAATACTGTTATACTAAAACCAAAAAAATAATCATGTCCCAGATATAGGCTATCAAAGTCTGATAAGCACAACGGTGTTAAACTTTTATCCCGTTTCTTTTATCTACGGAAGCTGCCAACGATGTGGGGTTTTTAAACTTCGCTAGCTATTGTTAACTTTATTAGACGCTACATCGTCGGATCGCTGTGTTTTTAATGTTGGTGCATTGAAAACAGATGTGGGCTGTAAAAGTAAAATGGTAGTTTTTCGGCCAGGTTGGTACAGCTTTCATCTTTCACACACCAATAAGAAATAAAGCCGAGAACAAACTGTTTGCTGGCCAGTAATAAGCTTAAATAAAATTAGTTGGTGACAAATGTAACCTCCAAACGATTATAGAGCAGTGTTCTGAACTGTGCTCAGAGAGATGGTAATTACGATACTATTCAAAAGACAAGGAGGTTCTCTTATTGCCAGTTTGTGTTTTAATGTGTGTTACCGCACTCCATCCTTTATGAACCGATTTGGAAAATTCTTTTTTATTGGATTAGTAGACTAGAGATTCAAATGGCTGTTATTATTCATATTGTTTTTAAAGACGGATACCGTCTATCAGCCGTTGTTACATTACATATACAGGCGAAATAGTTTTTAAAGACGATGGCCATGACATTTTTTAGTATGTATGTATGTAACTGTCCTATAATGCACAACTCATTATTTCTCGCACTTTAAAGTTCAGCTATGTGTGTTTAATGTATGTACATAGTTTGTATCCCATAGATGACACACTGATAAATTGGGCCTCCTCCAGTTACATGGATCTTATTTAGCCTACATACTGTGCCACGCTGGCCAGACGGGTTGGCACAGGGTTTCAAGTTTTCCTTCTTCTTGCGGCTAGGTTTTCGGCCTTGTCATTTTCTTCTGTCCGCTCTTAAGACACCCTCAGGTTGGAATGGGGTGGTTACAATATGTATTCTAAATCCGTCACCACACAGATATAGTTTGTATAATGATTGGCGAATTGGTAAATTTGTATGTCAGTTTCTGGACATAAGTTAAACGCTTCAGTGCTTATTCTTCTAGTTTCATCACTAGTTGGGACCAAAAGGCTGAAGGAACAAAAGATATTTTATATTGGTATCATTTTGCTCTGATCATCTATCTATTGATAGTTTCGGTATGAATATAGGGTTTTGTTATGTCTTGTACACGGGGCACACTAAAAGTTTTACACGTCTAACTAATCGAAACTATTTGAATTTCGAATGTTATATTTTTTGAAAGGTTGCAAACCTTCTTGGTAATAAAAAAAAACAATTGGCGGGAAATCATTTGTCAATTGTTTTTTATCACACATCAAATTTCTACTTACGCAACGAAAATGGAAATAAGTCGAAAAGATTTTAGAGCGTGCTAAGACCATGCTAAATACTTAGAGAATGATTAAGAGCAAATCGAAGTCTGGCCATTAGCTAGGCAAGGTGTTAGCTAGCTCCCCTATAAAATCAGTACTGCAGTTGTTCCGTATGTGAATCGTGGCCTGGCACTTTTCACACCGCGCGGTTGTTCGCAGCTGTGGGCCAAAGTCGCGCAGCTGCCCAGCCGCGTAGCTCGGTGTATGCAAACGTCCTAATAAACTTTCAATTTTTATTATTGCTACTTGAATAGTACTATGTTATCGTAGATTAAGGAGTAATCCCGGTAGAGGGTGAACAAAAGAATGTACTTTTTAATGGTGGATTTCTCTTGTGTTTTGTAAGTTTTTTAACTGACTTAAAAATGGGTGGTCAGTTCGTCTGTGTATTTGTTTCTGGGTTACCGCATATCATAATTACAAGCCAATTTAGAATATTCAGTTTTATTCGATTCGGTCAAAAAGAAATTTCATCGAAATAAGTTCAGTAGTTTGCTATAAAAGTTGAAATAGATGAACAAACCATTAGTTGAAAGGCAAATTTGGGTATTCTTGGTTGAGTTACTATTTAGGTATTAGATAGTTAGTGATCCGGGTTATATACATAAAAAATAAAAGATTATTTTAACAAAAATTGTAAACCGGCATCAAATACAAAATTATAATTGACCAAGTACAGTGAAAATTGACCAATGAATGACTATTTGAAGTCAGTGCCAACTAAAATTTACACTCTTACTATTTGCCATTTAGTTATTAAATTATTGTTCTTGGAGTTTCTAACGTGTATATAACCTGGAACTTGAAAGTCGTCCAAGAATAGCCAAATTTGCCTACCGGGAAATTGTTGGGCCAGGACATCGAACAAAGCAGACGCAATCGATAAACGTTAATTTTTTCTCTCACTTACCTACGAATAACTGGACTGGTAATAACATTAATAGCCTGGGTCATAATACTTTACAGCAGTCCGTAATCCGTACAGGCGTAAGAAAGCAATGTCTTCAGATGTTCGGCACATGCACGACACGGCTCCACATGGCGCAGCTGCAAGGACAAAGCTTCGTTGTTGTCCAACGCCTGATTCTGATGATGATGGCATTCGCAGTGTTGCTGACTGACGGTAGGGGAAATGATTGTTTGGTGAAACACATGTCAAAGTACACACATTGGATGCTGACGCTGAATTTGTATAAAAGTATTTAACATTGGGTAGTGTAGAAAGATTCGAGACCTTCGTAATTCTTAGCGGGTTTTAAAACCATATTCGTTTCGTTTCAGCCCATAAATGACCCACTACTGAGTCGGGCCTCCTCCAAATGCATGGAGGGAAGTTAGCCTACTGGGCCACGCTGGCAAGACGGGTTGGCACACGGTTTGTATCAAGTTTTCCTTCTCATACGGCTAGGTGATCTGCCTTTTACGACCCTTTAGTCGCCACTTACGACACTCTCAGGATAGTGTGGGTTGGTGACATTGTGTATTCTAAATCCGTCACCACACGGCCCCTCGAAGTTCAACCATAATTAATTTGAATTATTGTTCTATAAATATATGTAGTTCTTTGCCTTTCAAGGATATTACAATTGTTTTCCTAAATAAATCCTTTTCGTGTGTTTACTTGTAACAGTTTTTTGCGATAATACCTACTGCGGGACATTTATCGATGTTAAGATATTCTATCCTATATAATTTTAAATTATACTCACATTGAAATATCTCTAAATCACGAGTCTTATATAAAATATTTATACATATGTACGACTTGGTGGCACTAATCTGTACCTATCCTATAAAATTTTTATTTATTCTATAATATCTAGTTCAAATACGTAATTAAGTGTTTAGGAAATGATAGCGATTAACGGTTTAACGTTATATGAAAGCAAGTTTTTGCCTAATGAGATATTAATTCAGAGAGTGTTGTAAAATAGTTCGTGCTGACAACACTACAGGCTAAATCGGTGCGCGCACGTGGCGGCTACGTCAGGGCGGCCCGCCCTCAGCGCACATGCATCGGCCAAATGTACTACAACGCAGCTAATCTACATTTTAGTCATCGTAGGTACGTACGTAGTTACTTAAATTGTTAAATAGAGTAATGAATACGATATAATTTCAGTATCTTAATGGTCGTAGCCAATCAGATAACGTGGAACGCATTCGGTCTGTACATCAGACCTCCTCCGTGCTTCTGAAGACCATGTATTTGACTGCCATATACGGCAGTTAATACAAGTAGTCAGTAGCGTGTAAACTGACAGCCAGGGAGAATAATATATCTACACATATCTTGATACGAGTGGCAAAACTTTGTATCCCTTTTTACTATAGGTAAAGTTGTCACCCAGTGGTCAAAATCCATAGATAATTAATTTAAATTCCAGTTCTATTCTTAATTTGAACATAGACTTTAACAAAAAATAAAATAGTATATATGCGAGTGTGTGATAAATACATGGTGGATAGATAGTTTTATTTAATTGTAATATTTTCTGTCTTACAGATATGCAATTAACGTACACAAATGACCTATAAGAACAATCAGTGTCCCTATCAGCATATAAATAAATATCCTTGGACTCCATATAAATATGTATAATTAGTGTCCACCCTAACTAAGGTCTTAATAGGGGGTCACTTCAAATGTCGTCGTCGTCGTTTCAGCCCATAAATGGCCCACTATGGGTCAGGCCTCCTCCAAATTCATGGAGGGAAATTAGCAATGTCTTCAGATGTTTGGCACATGCACGACACGGCTCCACATGGCGCAGCTGCAAGGACAAAGCTTCCTTGTTGTCCACCGCCCGATTCTGATGATGATGGTACTTCAAAAGTAAGGCCCCTTAATGCAAGAAAACCACCACTGATCTCGCATCTTTCACAAATACACTTCCCCGAAGCTGGAAGCGAATTATCTCTAGAGCAACAAGTCTTGTTTACATAAAGTTGATATAATATACTAACTTTGTTCATAGAAGTATCACGATAAACAACTGTAAATGTAAATCTGCGACGCACGTGTGCAGTTCTGTTACGGTTTTTATTTATATATAGTAAATGTTGTGACTTCCTTCCATATGTACTGTTTATCACTATCACTACATAGTATAAAACAAAGTCGCATTCTTCTGTCCGTCCCTATGTATGCATAAATCTTTAAAACTACGCAACGGATTTTGAAGCGGTTTTTTTTAATAGATAGAGTGATTCAAGGGGAAGGTTTATATGTATAACCCACCCCCGCTTTGCACGGGCGAAGCCGGGGCGGGCCACTAGTTTTAGATAATTTCTTTTATGAGTTTTTAAATAGTAGATAAATGGTAAAATTATGTTTGATTGAACAGTATCTGTGTTACGAGTATAATAACACCGTCGTAAGTCAAAATTACACTTCGTCGACGAAATGACAAAAATTCTAGTCCCACTTACCAAAGTACCAATCAGCATTTTTTTTTCTAGTCTGTCCTTAAAATACGTAGTGTTGCCACAGTACATAAGTATAATAGTAATAGTTAAAAGGAAATGTTATGGCCGAAAACTTAGCCGCAAGAAAAGGAACTCTTGACACAAGCCCCGTCTTGCCAGCGTGGCACAGTAGGCTAATTACCTTCCATGAGTCATTAATAATAATACAAAGTTAGTCACCCAACCTAAAATGGATCTAATTTGGATTTTTAGGCGTTAGTTAATAACAAATTACCAAAATGAAATTTTCAAGTACTTCATCACTACATAGTATAAAACAAAGTCGCTGTCGTCTGTCCGTCCCTATGTATGCTTAAATCTTTAAAACTACGCAACGGATTTTGAAGCGGTTTTTTTAATAGATAGAGTGATTCAAGAAGAAGGTTTTTAGGTATAATATATGAATAATTGCACCCGCGCGAAGCCGGGACGGGTCGCTAGTTTTTTTTAATAAAATAAAGATTGTAACACTTACTTGTGTTTTTTCGTTAGTAAATTACATATAATACGACCATGACAACCTATAATTACTTTACGTGTTATAAAGTAATTTAAAGTTTTGTGGTTGAGAATGTTTTTTAACCTACAATTATTTCTCAACTCTATTTATGTGTGGCGTTACAATGCTTTTGTTCGTCCACTCGTCCCATCAAAGACACTGCTGAGTCGGGCCTCCTCTAATTACATGGAGGGAAATGCGCTGGCCATACATGTTCAGAAAGGCTTTAATATCATTTCCTTTAGTCGGGGAAGCCTCCCGACTACCTCAGGAAAAGAACGGGATGGCGATATTACATTTTTGTTGGAATAAAATAGGTATGTAATCGGGAAATCTGGGAATACATCTTATGGGAACACTATCTGGCAATAAATTTTGTCAATATAGATACCATAACTGTCACTATTTATATAAATATATACACTATATTTAATTTATTTATTTATCTTTATACATACAAATATAAACAGTTAATATGTATATAGATATTATAGCACACTTGAAATTGAAATAATTTAGCCGTTTGTAACATAGCAAATTCTATATAAAGCTGTATTCATATTGTATTTATTAATCTGTATACAATGTATATATTAATGTATTATACAATTTTAGTAGTAGTATATTTAGTATAGTTAAATTAATTATAGTGTTGAGGTCTTGATCAAACTTATTTTATTTTTCAAAATTGTTTTTTTTTATTCATACATATTAGGTAGCCTGGAAGAGATCGCGGTATGTTCATAAATAAATAAATAACTATAACCAGGTCAAGGTGTTAATGTAAGTGACAGTGAATAAGAGACAGGGCGCTATGGCGCTCTTTAGGGGAGGCCTATGTCCAGCAGTGGACTAATGTGGGCTGATGATGATGACGATGATGATGAATAAGAGGAACACAATACATTTCTTATTTATGATTAGTTAATAAGGAGTTTTATGGATATTCACACCACTTCCTAGGAGCTGACTGTATTTAAAAATCAATTTAAATGATTGTAAAATGTCTATGTCTCATGTCTGCTAAAGACTGCTGGCAGAACTTTGCTTGCAGCAATCTAAAGGCTGTGACGCATATTCTATGTCCCTCAGTGGACTAACGTGGGCTGATGATGATACTAATCTATATATCTATCTATAACCATTTAATAGACTAGCTGAATACTATAAACAAAACACCGATTATTTATTTACTGGTCACTGTATACCTACAGGAAAAACGCCCGATGGGGCAGCAAAGTCCTCGAGTAGCGACCGCGTTCCGGAAGGCGTAGTGCTGGTAGGCCTCCCACAAGGTAGACCGAGGACCTGGTTAAGGTCGCCGGAAAGCAGTGGATGCGGGTGGCCCAGAATCGGCCGTTGTGGAGATCCTTGGGGGAGGCCTATGTCCAGCAGTGGACGTCTTTTGGCTGAAATGATGATGTTGTTGATGCATACAGGAAAATCAATCTGTTGCACTGTTCCATACCGAATCTTCAATATCATAAGGTAGAACATAAAAGATTTTACATCAGCCGCGTCCTCGTGACTCAAAGATACGGGTTAGTAGCCGCCTTACTGATTAATGTGTCAAGACATTAAAAAGGTCAGGTCACAGATTGTAAAAGCAAATTACCAATTATACGTTGGGGTATACGAATACCGATTAGTGTTTCAAGACAAGCAAGATTTTCAAAATATATTCGGGAAGCTGCGAAGAATCTTCTCGTCGACAATACCATAGTGTTTGAAGACAAAAGAATTCGATCAATGTGTGTTATTATTAGTACCGAGACGTGGTCGCTCACTATGTGTTCCATCGAAATGCTCAATGTCACTCAAAGGATAATGGAGATGACTATGCTCGGTGCTTCCCTGCGAGATCAAATCAGAAATGAGAAGATACGCAGGTGAACCAAAGTTACAGGTGACAGTCGCCTGATAGGGTAGAAAAGTCCTCAAGCAGCCACGGCGCGGCGTTTCAAAAAGCGCAGCGCTGGAAGTCTCCAACATCGTCGCTGGAAAACGACAGATGCGGGCGGCTCAGGACCGGCCTTTGCGGAAATCTTTGGAATGCCTATGGCCAGCAGTCGACGTGTTTTGGATAAAATTATGATGTTGTAAATGGGTCGACATCCGGAAGATAATAATTTGACACACTAATGAGAATGGCCAACAAAGAAGACACGAATTCTCCACTACTGTCCCACGCTCTAGCCAGATGCGTTGGCCGCAATCCAAATCTAGCCGTAGGAAAAAATCTTAATAATATAAGACCCTCTGTTTTATATTAATAAGATTTGCATTGTGGTTGTATTATTTGTAAAATAAATCTTTATTCCTCGCTAACTAAAATAAGTATCGTATATAATCGATCGGAACGAAATCGAATTAAACATACGCGTTGTCGTATTCTTAAATTTTTTGCGCAATAAATGCAACGTACTATGATGTTACTGACTTTAGAAACTAAGATATTATTTTCGTAATACCCGGATAGCAAAACGAATGAAGCTACTTTCCAAGCTGTAAAGAGTTGATTGATATCAGACTTCGCGAGTCCAGACACACGTGAGGCATTTCACATCTGGCCACATTCAGCTCATTGTGAGTCCCCGACATTGCGTCTGATTAATGATAGCTACACTGTGTCAATATTTGCATAAGAAACGGACAAGAATGAAACTTATCATCCCGCAGATCTCGCCTGTGTCCGTTTCATGACTTTCCTCTTGAATTACGTTCGCATTATTTATTTTGAGTTGTATGTCTCGTAACATTAACGTACACTTTGTCATGATACAAAAGAGAAAAAAACTCTGGCCGTTATGAACTTTATAGCGGTGGAATAAGGTTTGGAATTCGTAATACGCGTTAATTAAAGCGGAGATGCGACGCAGACGTCCAGTTCCGATGTAAACTCGTCCGACGCGTCAATAAAAATATTCATTGGCTCGCACTCTATTTAACAGTTGATGAGATAACCCTGCAAGATCTATTAAGGATGGCAAGTCTCGAGCAGTAAAATAAATAGCTGAAGTAATAGGCACCCAGCATTTCTCAATTGTAAGGGATAGGACATTTTAAAATTAACACAGACCTCTATGAAAATATAGGAAAATATGATATACAATTTACGAAACGGGCTAGAAAGCTGGAGGTAGAAGCTAGTATATTCAAAATCTAAACTTAACCTCAACCCTAAAACTAAAGTATGTTTCATATATTATTATCGTGTCAATTTAATCAGGAAATAATGCAGAGATTTTGATTTCTCTGAGATGCTATCATTTCAATAAGATTATATGTAATATCTTTGCTTTGTCATCCCTACGCGTCGGTCATATAAGCGGGCTGATTGATGCAATGAAAAATGATGCGACAATGTTTTGAGAAATCACGTGCTCTCAAGGGACAGCACACAGAATAGGATTTTATTACTTGCATAATTTAATCTGCCACCGAACCGGATCCTTGTAGCACTTTGTATTGGCATTGTGGCGCTTGATTAGGGAGATGACCGCGTTCACGCTCGTCGTTTATGAAGTCTGAACTCTGAATATGCTTCCATTTATCTGCGTCTTATTTTATTCGCTTTTATCGCGTAATCTATGGTACTTTTTGTTAAAAATGTATGTTACTTCCTATAATAATATGTATATCATATGTCTGTGTGCGATAAATAATTAAATAAAGAATTTATAACCCGCGGGTTTTAAAAGAGTACCTACGACCTACCTCGGTAGAATTTTCATTTTAATTCAGGCGGAATTAAGGCCTATTCATTATCTTTTTATCTTAGGAAAGTTTAAGATACTTTCTGGGTAGTTCCGTTTATGATAGTTTTCCGAAATTCGCAATATTAATTCTACAGTGATTACCTGATTTGTGCCTAAATGACTAGCCACAGAGCAGGTAATGAACAATACACATAGTTCTACAATATGTGCGGGGGATTATCAGCCTTTCAGAGTATAATAAATAAAATCTTTTTAACAAAAAATGTTAACTGGCGCACCTATAATACATTAAAAAGTTATAATTACGACTTCAAAAAACATTTTGATCACTTATTTTATGTTTTCTGTCAAAATAAGACAGAAGTGACGTCAATAAAATTTAAATGAAACAATCGAAAACAATTACCAATGAAATAAAAATATAGTTTTTGAATCGGTTAACAATAGACGTTGGAGCAGCTATGCGGCAACAAACTTAAAAACATACAACCATAATGTTTCAAGTCTGTTGTAAAGAACCACTTCTGTGTCGGATTACCACCAAGTTTTATTTTTTTGTGTTCTTTTTGCATATTATTTCATTGCCCCTTTCTTATATTTTATGAAATTTCTAACTCATTATGATGTTGTTTTGACAATGCGTATAAATACATGTAATCATTTTCATAATGAATAACTACGTCAACCGCTTGACGTCATTCCATTCTTGATGATTAATACGTAGCAACGAGACATGAAACAAACGATTAGTGCCACTTGTCCATTTAGTACTGTTCCACTAATAAGCTAGAGGATAGGACATAGACAATTCGTCAGCGAAGTGATTTGTCGTCTGTCTATGACGTGGATGCCAGGTGGTCGGTACTGGCCGCAGGGTCCGACTGTCTCTCAATTTGTTCTTGTCATAGCTGTTATTTTCGACCACTAGCGCGCTCGCTATATTTTCCACTGTTAATAACACGTCAAAATGATGAAGCGACCTGGAAAAAAATGTCATAATGAGGAAATCTTAAATATTTTTTGGTTATTTATTTGACGCTAACCGAGATTGGAACAGTTTTTGTTATTAATGAAAGCAGATCCCATTCTACTTCTCAACCCACAGATGACCCACTGCTGAATCGGGCCTTCTCCAGTTACACGGAGGGCAATTAGCCTAATGTACCACGCTGGCCAGACGGGTTGGCACAGATTTTCGTATCAATTTTCCATCTCTTACGGCTAGGTTACGTTACCCTCTGGATGGAATGCGATGGTGACACTATGTATTCTAAATCCGGCACCACACTAATCCCATTATAATCGCAGTTCATTTTATCATCAAAACCGTGAAACCTTGTGCTTTCCCGTCTTGCCAGTGGCACAGTTGGCTAATTGCCCTCCATGAACTTGGAGGAGACCCGACTTAGTAGTGGATCATATACGGACTGAAACGAACGGACCGTGATCAGGGCCATAGCCTCTATAGCTACATGGATATACGCTGACCAGACGGGTTGGCATAGGATATCGTATCAAGATTTCGTTATCTTGCAGCTAAATTTTCGGCCAGCGTCACACACAAGGTAATCCTCCATGTAAATGGAGATGGTCCGACTCAGCAGTCAGAAGCTACGACTGATTTACGAACAATAAAACACGGATTAGCAGCGGATTAGCGAATAGGCCTTAATGCTTTTGTTTCAACGAAATGAGTACCTCATTAGACGTTAGTAAAAGTTGCACGTGTTCATACCTACAATTTGCTAATAGTTCAGGTGTTCCTATTAGTTGAAAAATTAAGGGAACGTGTTATAGGAGCCGGTGATCTGTCTAAATCTCGACCAGCTGCGCGATTGACGGAAATGTGCAGCCACATTTGGCGATCACCTTTCTTTAGAAAGCTATAAGGGCTAGTTGTAAAACATTTCATAAAACAGTTGTTACCTCGCCATCTGTGTTGCAACTGCACACCGCGGTTCCCACCGACATAGTATAGCGTGGCACAGTAGGTTAACATACAAACGGCTAGACAACGGTAACGATGTGTAAGTTTTTTTTTTAATTGGTGACTGCAACATCATGGCCTAAGAAGGAGCAGGCAATTCAAGGAAACGCCCTGTTAGGCACCAGCTCTCGCATACATATGACGAAATATAGTAAAACTGTTTGGACACGGACTTGAGATGTGAGGGTGGTAGCCAGCCGGGCGGACCATTAGATCCTACCAGCAAGCGTGTTGGGTTTTGTTGACTTTTACAATACGCGTTATTTCCCAGCGTGCGGTGGGGAACTTCTAAGCACGTAAAAGACCCACTGCTGAGTCGAGCCTCCTCCACTTCAACTACTAACACTATTCAGCACGTACATTATCTTGATTAGAGGGTTAGATTATTAGGTTTTCAGCCATGGAATTTCTTTAGTCGGCTCTTAGGACACCCTCAGGATGGAATGGGGTGGTGACATCGTGTATTCTAAATCTGGCTTTCTTACGGTTTAGTAATGATTTTCACAAGTTTTTGAGAGCAGATGAGCGAGCAAATGCAATAACTTTCATGATGAAAGGAGACCTCTAAACTGTGAGAAAAATATTGTCACTTTGATCAGCATGTACCTAATGAAACGTTAGCCATGGATATAAAAGAAACCCAAACCCAGCCGTGGATTTAATTAGGAAACAAATAACCTTGTGATCGCATACAGATATTATGGAATATAATAAAGTGTCCTGCTGCCATTGCTCTGTGGCTTCAAGCTCGACTGCGTAAACGCACGTGTAAGGAAGCGATAGGTTCGCAAATCTGGGCGACACATTGGCCGCTCATCGTCGCACATGCAAATGATAACATTCTGTGCGTAGCTAATGTTCAGGGAACAAGCTCTTTTTGTCGGGGCGGCTTTAAAACGATTGGTAGCCAAATGTTGGCAAAACACCATGCCTCATACACAAAAGCGTTTACCAAAACGAAAATCATTGAGGTATTTTGTGTCATTACAGAAGATGTTCGTCATATATGTTGTTACCAATGCATTTGTTCTTGTGGGTGTTGTTACGAGACGGCTAAAGAAACCTATATGACGTGACCGATTAAACTTACATATTTGTATTATTGCGTCATCATGCGTTTCACCACCCCATTCCTTCCCGAGGGAGGCATAGGGTTCGAGTAAAGGGGTTCATGAAACGAAAACCCGCCTTGTCAGCGTAGGCCAATTTTCCTGCATCTACTCGTCATTTGAGAAGGCTGCTGTGGATTGCTGCACGGACGTGGCGTGATATAATTAAAACCGTGAAAACAAAGAACTTTAACTTGGCACTGTGCCTTAAGCCTGATACATATTTTCAATTGAACATGAAATCAACATTTGATTCATCTGCGACATTCTCATGCGTCTCGAACTGACGCTATATTATTAGTAGGTTATCAAAACTGTCAAAATCGGCCATCAAAGGCACGGTGATTGTCGACTTTGACTCTATTCAAGGCCCAAAAAGTTAATATTTGGGGCCTGTATCAAACGTTATCATTAAATATAAATTACTTATCACGTTCTTTGTCCGCGATGGACTCCTAAACTCCTTAACCGATTTGAATAAAATTTTATCACCGTTTTTTTTCTCAATTTAAAGTCGCAATATTATTTTATTGCAAATTATTTGTCTATTATTTGACAGTCACAATTACCTATATGTTAGCTCCAAACGATTCTAAGTTAAGGCAATATCTTTTGACTGATTGAGTAAGTATTCAATAGATACCAATATGTTGAAAGTTTAATTAATCTATATCTATACTAATATATAAAGCTGCAGAGTTTGTTTGTTGGTTTGAACGCGCTAATCTCAGGAACTACTGGACCGATTTCAAAAAATCTTTCAGTGTTAGATAGTCCATTTATCGAGGAAGGTTATAGGCTATATTTTATTCAAAAGAATTAGGGTCCGCATGAAAGTTTCGATTTTGTAAACCAAGGTGTAAAATCGCAAACCTATTTATGCGTGCGCTGCAAAAACTATTGACAATAGAACAAAATGATGTACTACGGGTTTGTAGGTCTTATAAAGATCTACAAAACAGTCCATATCTAACTATCATAGTTTAGTCACAATAACCGCTTTTATGTTCATAATAGGCTTCGAAGCCCACGCGGGCGAAGCCGCGCGTAAAAGCTAGTGTATGATAATTTTAAATGTAATATAACAAAAACCTTAACCACAGCAACACGTGGCCGGATCTGCTAGTATTTTACAATATTTTTTTGTTACTAAAGCTAATATCACCTAAGTATGCAAAGGTTATACTTATTGCATACCAAAAGGGTTTTGTTTTTGTTATGCAAACATGACTTACTATGTACCATGATGACACATACGAAATTACAAACCACGTGCAATTAGTCCATCGCGTAATAACCGCGATAAGCTTGTAAAATCGTAATGGTTAAGTAACATCTGTTCATTGAAGTGATACAAATGTTCGTAGGCACGATGACGGATAGAGTACATTGTTGCCAGCTCGTGTAATTCATTAATCTTAATGATTAAATGAACGCAATAGGCAGACTCACCTCAAGACAAGGGAAACTTGATGCAAACCCTTTTTTTACTTCGGAGGCTGTTGGGGTTGGACGGGTAATGTGGGAGTCCGGGGCGCGGTGCTCTGTCCTCCCTGGACCTGTTTTGCGCAGGCGACGGACTTCCCAGGTCAGTCGCCCGCAGGCCCATTTACGGCAGGCTGAGGTCAGCCAACGCCCTCCGGCGCCTGTTGCGGCGCTGGCGATTTGGGCGCTGGGAGGCCAACTTGATATGAACCCTGTGCCAACCCAACAAGCCAGGGTGGCACAGGTGGATAATTTTCTGCAGTAGGTAATTTATCGCCCTTTGGGTGACTTTGAGCCTTCTGATGGATGGGTGGGCAATGGAGAGGGCTATGCTCGGAGTTTCCCTGCGAGATCGAATCAGAAATGAGGAGATAACCAGGGTCACCGACATAGCCCACAGGATTGCCAAACTTAAGTGGCAGTGGGCAGGGCACATAACGCGCAGGACCGACGCCCGATGGGGCAGAAAAGTCCTGGAATGGCGACCGCGTTCCGGAAAGCGCAGTGCTGGTAGGCCTCCCACACGGTGGACCGATGACCTGATTAAGGTCGCCGGAAAACGATGGATGTGGGCGGCCCAGGACCGGCCTTTGTGGAAATCTTTGGGGGAGGCCTATGTCCAGCAGTGGACGTCTTTTGGCTGAAATGATGATGATGCTGATGAGGTAATTTATGAGCTGAGCTTATGTTTATTATTTAAAATATATTATACACATATGCATACTCTATTCTCTATTGATAATTCTCATTACGTGTGGTGATGAGTTTAGAATACATAGTCTCACCAATCACCATCCCATTCCTCCCTAAGGTTGGTAAGAGCTGACAAAGGGAAATGTCTTTCAGGTCCAATAGTAGAGGGTCTGTTTAAACCTTAACAACTAATTGCCATTAACAATATTTTACGCAGCCCTGAGCTGCTGCCCAAATACCGTTAAAGAAATATCTGGCCCTAATATCATCTTATTTGCTTCAAAAATTCCTACCTAGAAGAGTGTCACCGTCGTCTTTACAGCCCATAAATTACCCACTACTGGGTCGGGCCTCCTCCAAATTCATGGAGGGAAATTAGCCTACTGTGCCACGCTTTCAACAGTTGGTTTGTACTAAGTTTTCCTTCTCTTGAGGCCCAAGAGAAGGACAATACCAACCCATACTAGCTTTAGGGTGTCGTAAGAGGCGACTAAAAGAACGCAAGAGGCAGATCACCTAGAAGGGTGTAAGTAAATATAAATAGATAACAAATTAAGCTGGTGCTTTTTACATTCTGTAAAATTTATGTTGTTTTGTACTTTTTGTTATGATTGTTTGTAGTTGTATGTCCAGTGACGTCCTGTATATTATTTTACACAAATCTCTATATATAAAAATGAATAGCTGTTCGTTAGTCTCGCTAAAACTCGAAAACGGCTGGAGCGATTTGGCTTATTTTGGTCTTGAAATATTCGTGTGAGTCCAGGGAAGGTTTAAGAGTCTAGAGAAAACATTGATATTGTAAGTAAAATAATAAAAACAACAATTTTATTATCTCATACAAACTGTTACCTGTCAAACATTTGACGTTCGTCCCGACGGTTCGCTATTTTTGGCATAATTACTTTTTTTCTTTTTTAATTACATTAAATAAGGGATTGGAATCGATAAGAAAAGGCGGTATATTAATTTATTATTAATTATTCCAATTCGAACTCAATATTCATAGTTCAGACAGGACAACGTCTGTCGGGTCAGCTAGTATTTAATAAATTAAAGTACATAATCATTATCATTAGAAGCAAACCATAGGAGCGATATTAGTGTAGCGATAAAACAACCGTGATCAGTGGCGACAGATGTGCTCGCGATAGCATTATCTGTTAAATGAAATATGTGAGCCAGTAGCGATACACCAATAATTTGTATGCAGAGTGAAACAGAGTTCCGACGATACGACTAGAGGTGACCTCTGATCGTTCGTGGTGATTGGAGTAGGAATTCATGGTTCCGTAACAAACTTAAAAACAATATGAATACATATTTTTTTATCTATACAAACATAATGATGTCTTAGGTTTTCACGATCTTTACACATTGCAGGAAATGATGGCTTCACTGCAAAGTGTCTGAAACGTTGGGAATAAAATAAAATAAAACGATCATAACCGTGAAGCCATCATTTCCTGCAATATACAAACATACTTAAACTACTTACACTTCAAATAAATAAAATTGGAGTGTCACATTTTACTAAATACACAGTACATAAACCAAAATAACATATTTTATTTATTTTTGTCTATCCGTCTGTTTGTTCCCGCTAATATTTGGAACGGCTGGACCGATTTTGACCGGGACTTTCACTGATAGGTAGCTGATGATATACGGGCGTCACCCGCGGGTAGCATCGCACCCGTGCGAAGCCTAGACGGGCCGCTAGTATAAAAATAAAGTAAATCCCTGCACTAACCTGTACCGCGAGGGCAGTTTACAAATATGAAATTCAGCAACACAGATTGGTGCCAGACTCATCTCATCGCATTCTTTCCTGAGGGTGTCGAAAAAAGGAACAACAAGGCTGATAACTTAGCCACAAGAGAAGGAAAAATGTATACAAAATCCTGTACCAACCCATCTGGTCAGCGTGGTACAGCAGGCTCATCACCCTCCATGTAACTAGAGGACTCAGCAGTGGGTGATCTACGAGCTGAATGGAAACTAGGAAAATAGTTTAACAGAGTTTGGATATAAATCCGATTAATGATCTCCAGCGCATACAAATCCGTAGGTACATAATCAATCTTTTCTACTTATCAATCACTGATGCGCACTTGTGTGTTATTAAAAAGCCTGTTAATCTCATGACCTTTCGAAAAACTGATCACCAAGCGTTAATAGTGATAAGATTATAATAAAATGTTCTAGGAGATTTAGAATATGTCATTGAGAATATATACGCTTTTTTATTTTTTATTATTTGGCTATTTGAAAGCATTCGGAAGAACGCCCTGATAGTGGTGCAAGAGCCGACAGAACCAATTATCAACCGAAAACTTTGCCGCAAGAGAAGGAAAACTTGATACGAAATCCTGTGCCAACCAGACTGGCCAACGTGGCACAGTAGACTAATTACCCCCCATCTAACAGAAGGAGGCCCGGTAAATTTTTAATTTTATTTTTTTGTTTGACTTGTCAAAAGATCTCTAATGAGCCAACTTGATTAAATGAGTTTTGAATTTGAATTATTTCCAGAGACCTAGGAGGACATTATCTTAGTAAGGCTGCGATATGAATGGGTATAAGAGGAACCAAAAAGTGTATAGTTACGATGGACGACAATAGGGCATTATTGTAATAAAGCGTTTTATACCGAGGGTACGCCTACACGTGTACATCTCTTCGCAGCTGCACGCACGTGGGGAGTATCATCTGTGCGTTGTCGTTGCCAGGTATTTTTAGCTGTTATTGTGGTACTTAAGGAGCAATACAAATTTCAAAATTATTTCTGGTAGTTATTTAAAATTCCCAGTCCATAAAAGACCCATTGCTGAGTCAAGCCTCCTCTAATGTCATATAACAAAAATGAATTGCTGTTAGTCAGTCTCACTAAAACTCGAGAACGGCTGGAGCGTTATGCTAATTTTGGTATTGAAATATTCGTGTGAGTCCAGGGAAGTTTTTATTTTATTTATTGATTCTGAGGCGGTACGAAGATTGCCGTGTCAGCTAGTTTCGTATAAAGAAAAAGAAGGAAAATAGCCAACTGTGCCGTCGCCGGATAAGTTTTCCTTCTCATAAGGTCTGTTGCGTTCTTTTACGTGTGGTTACGGATTTAGAACACATAGCGTCACCAACCCATTCCATCCTGAGGGTGTTGTAAGAGCCAGCCAAAGGAAACGATAAGGCCGATGGGTTAGCGGCAAGAGAAGGCAAACTTGATACGAAACCCTGTGCCAATCCGTCTGGCCAGCGTGGCACAATAATAGTCCTCCATGTAATGGCAGGAGGCCCGACTGAGTACTGAGTAATTTTTGGGTGAAGTAGTTAATTGTCATTATGCTATTTCGGTCAAAGAGTAAGAGACGATTACAGATATCTAAGAGCTCCAAAGAAGGAAAACCTAATACCTACTTTTTTTTTGGGGACGAAGGAAAACCTAATACCTAAGTTAAACCTTTTTTTAATTTTTAATTTTTGGTTTTGCTGGGGAAATGCTTTATGCATACCACCGCCCCCCGGGGGAGAGGTCGGTGATTATGTGGGACTCCGACAAGGGTCGTCTACCCAAGAGTCGTCTATCCACTAAAACCCCAGCGGTATACCCTCACACGACGCGCTTGGGGCGCCACTAGTTCGCCTAAACGCAGTCTACTGTGACGCCCCGGCGTGGTGCCCGCTACGCGGGCAAGTGATTGTCAGAGAGGGCGTCCTGGTATACTGGGACGCCCTCAGTCATCGAGGCTTTCGTCGGTGGCGGTTCCCCCGAACCACCACCGGCCTCTCAGGCGAGGGCAGAAGGGGCCCGCACCGTCACGTCAGCGATACGGCCCGCAGCCCCCTTCCGCGACATACGGCCTCGCAGAGGAGGCCCGTCAGCCCTCGGCCGGCGCCAACCCGAGGACGTTGGTGCCGCTCTTCGTCTCACCTCTCCCCGTGGGCCCGTCCGGCATGGGAGGCCCTGGCCGGTATGGCCCCACGGATCATTGAGGCACTCAAGCCCCCTCACCACGGCAAGGTGGCAGCACAGTCGAGGGGGGCCTAAGTTAACCCTGTGCCAACGCGCTTGACCAGCGTGGTTCACTAGTCGCTCAGTCTGTCTATTGATGGTGCCTCCATTCATCGTTAACGGTATACCAATACTAACTAGTTTCGTGTCAAACTATTTTCAACATTACTCTCCACGAGGGTAGGTACTTTATAATAAAACTAGCGGCCCGCCCCGGCTTCGCCCGTGCAAAGCGGGGGTGGGTTATACATATAAACCTTCCTCTTGAATCACTCTATCTATTAAAAAAAACTGTATCAAAATCCGTTGCGTAGTTTTAAAGATGTAAGCATACATAGGGACGGACAGACGACAGCGACTTTGTTTTATACTATGTAATAATAATAATAATAAAGAAGATACACGTTTCTTCATCATCATCATTTCAACCCTTATATGCCCCACTACAGAGTAGGGCCTGCTCCAAGTTCATGAAGGGAAATTGACCTTCTGCGCCACGCTGGCAAGACGGGTTGGCACAGGGTTTCTATCAGGTTTTCTTTGTTTCTTTTGGTAGAGATCACCTCGCATCTCACCTCTTACGTCACCCTCAGGATGATATGGGTTGGTGACATTTTTTATTCTAAATCTGTCACCACATGGACTAAATACACGTTTGGTTAATGTACATTTGTAAACATGATATTATACCAGTATTTTAAATATTTCCAAAAGTGGAAAATAAATTTCGTGCTACATTTTTTTATGAAACATCTGTGTGCATAACTGTTAATCCCCTTTTCAAAATTCAATAGTAACCTTATTTTCCCTTAGCCAACAAACATATTTTTCCATATCTTCATTATGCTTAAACTTCAACATCTGGTGATGTTAAGCAATACGCTTATTTGACTGTACAACATCTCATTTGTGAAACAATTGGAAATAGCCAATGAGTTTGAATATTCCCCATATGTTCGGCAATGGTTAGGTGTATCATAAATATTAGTGATGTTCCTCCATATTTTATCATCCTATCGACTTTAAGAATAGTGTATCTATCTTCATCCATCATAATATACATAAATTACGCGTCACGTTGTTTGTCCGCGACGGACTCCTAAACTACTTAACCGATTGTTATGAAATTTGCACACCGATTGCAGTTTGATCCAACTTGAAATATAGGATACAGCTGTCTATTATTTGACAGTAACGGTTATGTCACGGTCAGCTCCAATTGATTCCAAAATATGGCGATATCTGTTGACTGGATTATGTAAGTATTCAATAAATGGCGCTATGTTAAAACTTTAAAAGTACAGATTTTATACAAGCTACAATTTAATTACCCTAAATTGGTATGGTAAAACATCCCGTATCTAAGTTTTTGTGCTACAATAGCAGATATACATGCTTTATGTCGACTTTATAGTAAAACTATATGTTTTGCAGTGGTATAATTGAAAAAGAAATAAATATAGGACCCAAATAACTTATCGATATATCTTGTATAACATCACTAGTGATAACAGACGGATTTCTTTCACAAATGTTTCCTTGGTTCTCACGTCCATGTGGAGTGCAGTGTTTTAGGTAGATGTTGGTGATCTGCCTTGCAGATGGCGGCGCGCTCAAAGTTTCCACTTCCAGTAATTTCGTCTTATATGCACTTTGATTGGGAACCCAAAATATTGTGACTAACATTGTCTTATTTTTATTTATTTTGAATAAAATATTTGATGTTGGTGACTGCGGCGACGGATATAATAAATAATAAAAATAAATAAATATCCTTGGACATTTCACAAAACGCCATCTCGTCCCAAGCTAAGCAACTTAATGCTTGTGTTATGGTAACGAGATGGATGATAAACTACTTAAATACATTTTTTTTTTGTAAATACATACATATTATAGATAGAAATGACACCCAGACTCCGAGCCAGTGCCTCTGGTATAGACAAAGACACTTGCCTGACCCCGGAATCGAACCCGGGACCCGTTGATCCAAAGGCGGCACATCTAACCACTAGACCAACGAGGCAGGATATAGAATACTAATTGTCATAGTGTCACCGAGTGTGGACTTAGAACACATAGTGTCACCCCCTCCATCTTGAGGGTGTCATAAGCGCCGACAAAAGGAAATGACACGGTCGAAACCTAGCCACAAGAGAAGGAAAACTTGATCCGAAACCCTATCCTCCATGTAATTGGAGGAGGCAGGGCGCAGCACTGGGTAATTTATGGGCTATGTAGTATTAGAGTAGTATTGTCTGTGTGGTGACCGGTATAGAATACAAATTGCCATTAATGTTTTTTCTGCCAAAGGGTGAAGAAAGGGACGTCTAAAGAAATCTAAGAGATAGGTAACCTAGCCGCAAGGAAATAGATCGTGATACAAAATGCGTGCTAACGAGTTTTACCAGCGTGGTCCCTAAAATTAAATGTATCGCGACTCAGGTTACGTAATTTATGGGCTGAATAAATTTGAATGTTCACTTGTGCTGAACATAATTTAAAGTCAATTAAATTGACAATTATCCTAGGAAAGTTGATTCCTAGTTCCGCCATTCAACGATTACGACAACGATAAGACCAGATTATACAAAAATGTATTAATATTTTGTCACTCACCCAAATATGTCAGATTTGGCGGCTACCATGAGACACCATGACACTTGGGCTGTCGCGTCAGACTAAACTGACGGAAGTAGGTATCACAACAAAGACATTATGGCAGCTTGACATAGTTTATCGTAGTAAAAATATATTTATTTACCCGTCTCACTAACGAAATGGGGTGGTGACACTATGAATTTTAAATTCGTCACCATACGGGCATTCCCCGATTAAGTATTATTATTAACGGACAATGCAATCATACAACTGAAGTACCTACGTCCGTCTGGTGACGGATTTAGAATACGAATTGTCACCATTCCCTCCTGAGCATGTCGTAAGAGACGGCAAAAGGAAATGACAAGGCCGAAAACCCAGCCGAAAAGAAGGAAAACTTGATTCGAAACTCTGTGCCAACCC
The DNA here is from genome assembly GCA_905475355.2 of Clostera curtula. NCBI lineage: Eukaryota > Metazoa > Arthropoda > Insecta > Lepidoptera > Notodontidae > Clostera > Clostera curtula. The sequence continues at coordinate 6,863,614 of FR997805.1, read as the reverse complement.
ATCTGGCCAGCGTAGCACAGGAGGCCCGACTCAGCAGTGGATCAGTTATGGGCTAAGTCCGAGTAGTAGTATACATACCTGATATAAAACTAGTTTCCCGAGTTCGATTTCGGGGCCGGGCAAGTGTCTTTGTGGAAACCAGAGGCACTTGCTCTGAGTCTGGGTGTCATTTATGTTCGTGAATTACATTTTAGTAAACCGCCCCCGCGATACAGACCGAATACAGAGGGCAAGGTTAAGGTGAATGTTCCAGGGTAGCCCGCGAAATTCAATTTTTCTTACGTTTTTTTGCAATTTGCAGGTCAGTGCTAGGTTGTATGTTGATTAAAATGTTATTCGCGGCTGTAAGACGTATGTAGTTATAGGATTATAACTAATCATCAAACTCATCAATACAACCTTCCAAGCTTGTAAAGGTGCAAGAATGACTTTGAGCTTGAAAAAGTTTTTCTTCATTAACTTTAAAAAAATTTTGCTACTGCCCATAAATACACCATAAAATAGCGAACAAACATTTTTAAAACACCTATTTCAAGCTACAAGGCAAATTGGATTTTTTATTGGAAGTCTATAGTTATGCCTTGGACAGTAAAACATGGCATTCACACGATAATGGGTCGCGTTTTATGGGATCGTATTGTCGTTAAGAATAATTGATATTCAGCTTTAATAATGATATTCATTAGACATCCGGCGGGCGGTAGCGAGCGAGGCGTGTCCAGTTTGCGTAAGATTCACAGTTCGCCAATTCAATTCACAATAATAATTGTGCTAGCTACTTGAACAGACTTTGGTTAAGTAATAGCACGTAAATCGATATCTTAAATGAGTGTAACCAATACGGACGGACGGACGGTATGAGTTTGATTCCATGGAAGATGGGTCGGGTGCTGGTGTGGGATGCAACCTGTTCAGACACACTGGGCCCTTCCCATCTACATGGAACCAACAAGAGCTGGTGCGGCTTGTGAAGCGGCTGAAAAAGCTAAAGCATACAAATACAGGGTTCTAGGCTCCGAATATGAATTTGTCCCATTCGGTGTCGAGACCCTTGGTCCGTGGGGTCCTAGCGCTATAAGCCTTTTTAAGGAAATAGCAATAAGGTTATTCGACATCACAGGAGACCGAAGAGCTGGTAGCTACCTCGGACAAAGAATCAGTGTAGCGATTCAAAGGGGGAACGCTGCCAGTATCTTCGGAACCTTGCCTAAAGGGACTCCTTTAAATAATATATTTAAGTATTTAAGTTTAAGGTTAATTGGTATTTTTAGTCTTGTTTTATTACTTAAGTTAGAGTTGTCTGATAAAACCCACGTAATTTTTGTGTAACCAATAATGTGTCTCCACGTGGTGACGGATTTAGAATACATAGTGTCACCACCCCGTTTCTTCCTGAGAGTGTCGTAAGAGTCGGTAATAGGAAATGACATGGCTGAAAACCTAGCCGCAAGAGAAGGAAAACTTGATACGAAACCCGTCTGGCCATCGTGGCACAGTAGGTTAAAGTTTTCCTTCTCTTGCGGCAAGGTTCTCTTTGTTATTTCCTGTTGTCGCCTCTTACGAAACGCTCAGGATGGAATGGGTTGGTGACACTATGTATTCTAAATCCGTCACCACACAGACTCCCGACGACGACTAAGTAATAAATGGGTGTATAGTTGTGATCATCATTTTTGTTATAAAAAGTCTGCCATGTATTCGTGTTTCGGATAATTTTGGGGCGTACGGGGCATGTGTGCGTCAAATGTGCGCTAACGCACAAGGGCGGTATTCAGGGAGTGAATCGGCGACGCCACATTGCCACGTGCTGTGATATTGGACTCACTTATATGCTTTTGGCTGCATGTTTAAAATCAAACTTTGAATATGAGATTATAAACATACACACTAAGATCTTCCAATACACTATTGGAATTATAATTCAAAATTAGAACTCTACATACAAGACACTGGCAAAATTGATGAAAACACTAGCACATTGCCTTAAAAAAATACACTATGATTGACATAACGGCACAATTTCTCGCGGATTAGATGTTCTCTTAGTAGTCTGTTGACTTGAGTCATTATTAATTAATGTAAAGAGATTTTATCTGTAGAGTAGATTATTAACCGATCCAATACGAAGAAAATAGCAAAAACAAAACACTAACATAGATCTTTACTGCCACACTATTGTTTGTTAGGTTTTTGAATTAGGAACAAAATGTTTACTTCTCAGCCCTTAAATGACCCACTGCTGAGTCGGGCCTCCTCCAACTACCTGGTGGGTAATTAGTCTATTGTACCACGCTGACCTGACGGATTGGTACATGGTTTCGTATCAAGTTTTCCTAATCTAGGTTATCAGCCTTATAATTTCCTTTTAGTTGACTCCTACGACACCCTCAGGATGAAATGGGGTGGCGATACTGTGTATTCTAAATCCGTCACCACACGGAAAGATGAACTGAACTGTAATGATGAACAAAATGAGTAAAATAATAACTTGCAGAAATTCTTTAAAATTAACGCTTGGTTTAGCAAATGAAAACTAACTACAAATCTGCAGATCTACGTCACGTCGCTACGCGCACTCAGTAGAGATTATAGATATCGCACGCGCAACGACATAGACAATGGCGAGATATTCCGATATACCTCCCTTTGAAGTGCCGACTCACAGATGTCAACTAACGGCTGGGTGTACTAGTACAATTGGACATATGCTGAATTTAATCAGCTCATATGTTAGATACGTTTAAACGAAAAACCTATTACTAAGTCCGAATAGATAATAAAACAAATGCAAATGCTTCTTTTTTAGAACACATAGTGTCACCACCCCATTCTATCCTGAGCGTGTCGTAAGAGCCGACAAGGATGATAACCTAACTCTAAGAGAATGACACGAAACTCTGTGCCAACCCGTCTGGCCAGCGTGGCACAGTAGGCTATTCTCCCTCCATGTGCTAGGAGGAGGCCCGACTCAGCAGTGGGTCATTTATGGGCTGAGTAGTAAATGCTTTTAATAAATAAATTTGACGGTTATAGTCCACGGTTAGCGCAGTGGTTGAGCGATCGGCTGCTGCGCAGCATGTCGCGGGTTCGATCCCCGCACGGAAGAAATATTTGTACGACCTACAAGTATTTGTTCCGGGTCTGGGTGTTTTCTATCTATATCATGTATGTATTTACAAAAAAAAATGTAAATAAGTAGTTTATCATCCATCTCGTTACCATAACACAAGCATTAAGTTGCTTAGCTTGGGACGAGATGGCGTTTTTTTTTTTTTTTTTTTTATTAAAGAGGGAGGCAAACGTGCAAGCGGGTCACCTGATGGTAAGTGATCACCGCCGCCCATGGACACCCACAACACCAGAGGGGTTGCAAGTGCGTTGCCGGCCTTTAAGGGGGGTGGGGGCTATATGGCTACTGGTGATCTTCTTGCATTTAGTGGCCTCTTACGACACCCTCAGGAAGAAATGGGATGGCGACACTATTCTAAATCCATCACTACACGGACCATTTAAAGTGTAAATGAATAAACAAAAATATTAACATATTAACTTGTGCGCTTGCGTGGGTTTCAAAGCCTTGCAAAACTTATCGCCTTTTATGTTTTTAAAATATGGAATAGATTTCATAAGTTTTTGATCTTGGATTTCTATCTAAGACGACATACCCAAACCAACTGCCGTAATAATAGGTAAAATTCAAAGCGTTTAATAACTTTAACTATCATATATTATTCCTTGTGTGCCAATTTGATTGGAATTATCAGGAACGCGTGACTCCACAGTCTACTTAATGAGGTTTTATCTTATCGGTTCGGGTATGAATAAATCATATCTAACCAATAGCCTTTCTACCTCTTTCCATATCTGCTGTGTTGATCTACCGTAGGTATTCCGGTAGTTAGTACACTTGCACCGGTTGCACCGAGGACTGTCAGTTTTGGTCTATTCAAGAAAACTCTCTGCCTGCGCTTAAATTTCGGTTCTACTGCAAACATTCAAAAACTATAATTCAATGAAAGTTTTAATCATCATCATCATCATTTTAGCCCATAAATTACCCACTACGGAGACTCCTCCAAATTCATGGAGGGAGATTGGCCTACTCTGCCGCGTTGGCAAGACAAGTTAGCACAGAGTTTGTACCACAGAGACTAGATGACGGACTAGACTAGACTAGATGCGTGTACAGGGAACATTATCAATTAAACACAATTAAAGTCAGTATATTTAAACTGTTTCTTTGCATTTTTGAAGACAACTGTCATCTAATCTCGCCCGCGACCACGACTGCTGCAAAGCATTCGAAACGTCGGGAATTATAGTAATATACACGGGATAAATCCGTTAAAAAGTGTTTAATTTCAATGTGTAATAATCACGAAATCCTAAGAAATCGTTATGTAGATGCTGTTATATGCAGAATATTAATATTCGGCTAATTAATTCGCAAGCAAACCTACGTCCCGGAAGCACGCTTCCTCCTTTGCATACCTTTATAACAATAGAGGAGCATTGTCCACCGGCGTTACGTCATCGCAAATGGCTTCATTTTTTGTGTTATGTTTATACAGGCGTTTCCTTTTGTAGCTATTTATTAACCCCCGACGCAAAGAGAGGGGTGTTATAAGTTTGACGTGTCTGTCTGTCTGTCGGTCTGTCTGTCTGTCTGTCGCTCCATAGCTCGCGAACGGATGAAGCGATTTCAATATAGTTTTTTGTATGACAGGTGAGTTACGGGCGAGTGTTCTTAGACATGTTTGATGAAAATCGGTTGAGTCGTTTAAAAGTTATGGGGGGTGAAAGTTACATCATAATAAGCGTGTACCTATAAAAAGCAGAAAATAAAAATTAAATTAAAAAATAAAATTTAAATATTTTGCCGACCGCTCCTATCTATTTATTACCTGACCCCTGGTCCCCCAACGCGATGTATTTTATTTTATTTTTTACTTTGTAAAGGGAATTTAGGTCCTTGTGTCGGGGGTTTATTTAAATTTTTAATTTAATTTTTATATACCAAACTTTTTCGTGTGGCGACGGATTAAGACTACAAAGTGTCGCCACTCGCCACTCCATTTCGTCCTGAGGGTATCGTAGGGGCCGACAAAAGGACATGATAAGGCCGACAACCTAGGCCGGCAAGAGAAGGCAAACTTGATACGAGACTCTGTGCCATCCCACGTGACCAGCGTTGCTCAATAGGCTAATTAGCCTACATGTAATTGAAGGCCCGACTCAGCAGTGGGTCATTTATGAGCTGAGTAGTAGTACGGCAAGTTAACAAATCAATACAGTAAGAACGTGAATATAGAGGCCGGTATATAAAATTAACAAATACTCCGACTGTCTTATAAAGGAGTACTTTCAAGCGTAATCTATACAAATAAATAAAATTGGAGTGTGTTTGTAATAATAAAATAACCATTTTTAACTAAATGCGTAAGTATGTATATAACACTTTTTTAAATTTTTGTCTGTCTGTCTGTTTGTTCCGGCTAATCTCTGGATCGGCTGGACCAAATTTGACGGGATTCACGGGTTCACTGATAAGAAGCTGATGATATCATGAGCAACTTCTTTTAGACAAGCTTCGCCAGCTAGTGATGTTTAGTCACCAGCTGAAAAGCATATCATCCCTGCTCAACATCATCACGACAAGCAGTGTATAAATAGTTCGCTCTGGTTACTGTAAGGGCTGTGTCAGGCCACGTGTGGTGCTGATGAGTAGCAGATACACAGAGTACCTCTGTTTGTACATGCTTTTTTTTACGACAGCATTTGATTTACACTCGTGTCGTGTCAGGATAATTGTACTAAGTTTTGGTTATTAATAGCGATTACATTGCATTTCTGTGCTGACGTAATACTTTCAGTGTGGTGATGGATTTAGAATACAATATATGTGTGACAGTTTTTTTTTATAAATTGTGTTTTTTGGAAATTATATTTAAGTACGAATTACGCAAACACTCATTGACTTCGTGTTACTTAACAACGCCATCTGCTGTTGTGCTCACAAAAAAGTAGCATTATTATTCGCCAATAGATGTCAGGATTCCTAGCTAGATCGATTTATCGCCCCCGAAATCAGAATAAAATGACATTTTCTAAAAACGATTCCTAGCTAGATCGATTTATCGCCCGCGAAACATACTAAATTTCATGAAAATCGTTGGAGCCGATTCCGAGATTCCAATTATATATATACAAGAATTGCTCATTTAAAGATATAAGATATATAATAATAAGATACTGTCTCTTCCCCCATTCCATCCTGAAGCTGTCGTAAGTGCCGACAAAAGGAAATGTCAAGGCCGGTAATATATAAATGCCCGAGGTCCGACTCAGCAGTGGGTCATATATATGGCTGAGTAGTAGTTATTTATACATTTAAAGTAAAACACGTTCTTGGGCATTTTTGGGCTAATCATTTTATCTTTTTTTTACAGTGGTAAAATTATTGATCGCACACGCTAGAAGACTGGGGCGATGCGTGTGAGATACCCACACCAAAATGTTATCGGCTAGTATTTAAACAACTCAATGAGCTACATTCTTAGCTATAATAATCATTAAGAACACGATATTTCAAATGTAATATTTCTAAAAAAAAATATCTTTTCACAATGAGCAAACGAAGAACAAAGACCTATACAATGTTACTTACATTCGGCATTCTACCTACATGAAAATTTCCTATACATACATTATTCAACATGAATAAAATAAATAGAAATTTTCGTCAGGTGGCTGAGATATGTAAAAATGATTGGTGGTGAATAAGTGTGAGATTAAAATTTAACCATTATTCCAGAATAACAGGCAAGGCGTTGTTTTGCGAGCGACCATCTGGCCGACAGAATCAATTATACTGACAGTCTCCGAAAACCTGTTCAAATCTCTTGTCAAGTCAACAGGTGTGCTAATTGACAATTGATAACTTTCTAGTTCCTCTAAACACAATGTAGTACACCGCGACAATGACCTAAATTGATTATTTAAAGAACCTCAATACAATGAGGTTATACCTGCCTGACCAACGAGGCAGGACTTGACTGCCTCGTTGGTCTAGTGGTTAGATGTGCCGCCTTTGAATCAACGGGTCTCGGGTTCGATTCCGGGGTCGGGCAAGTGTCTTTGTGTAAACCAGAGGCACTGGCTCGGAGTCTGGGTGTCATTTCTATATATAATATGTATGTATTTACAAAAAAAATATGTATATAAGTAGTTTATCATCCATCTCGTTACCATAACACAAGCATTAAGTTGCTTAGCTTGGGACGAGATGGCGTTGTGTGAAATGTCCAAGGATATTTATTTTATTTATTTATTTAATGATGAGAAATAGCTATGAATCAATCAAGACATACTACTACTCAGCTCATACATGAACCACTACTGAGTCGGGCCTCCTCTAGTTACATGGAGGGTAATGTTTCAAGTTATCCTTCTCTTGCAGCTAGGTCTTCGGCCTTGTCATTTCCTAATTACGATATACTATGTATATCATAATTAGTTTATCTTTTCAGGAGCTACGGTGTTATTCTACTGTTCTACTGATATTATAAACGCGAAAGTTTGTAAGTATGGATGGATGTTTGTTAGTCTTTCACGTAAAAACTACTGAATGGATTTTAATGAAACTTTACAATAATATAGCGTCTACATCAGAATAACACATAGGCTATAACTTATAAAGATATATCGTGAATTATTCAGAATATAACGTTATGTGTCAAGTAAGCGCGGGCGAACCCTACAATATAGCTTATACCGACATCAGAACAACAAATAGTACCTATACAAATAATTTGGCAGAGAGGCACGTCAAATCCACAACCCTATAATAATCTGGGCTTGAAACATCATTTGCTGACATTAAGTATTTGAAATACGCCAGCACACGAGCGTAGGTAGACACAGAAGTAAACTGAAGGAATATTATGCAAGAGGTTTGATTTGTGTTCTGGAAACTGATACAAAATATGATGATTGTGTGAAGTGTTGCTTACGCAGCTCGAAAATTCGACCTCAACAACGTCGCATGTAACCGTTGAATGTTTTTCCAACTGTTTTCCTCTGAATAATTTATTCAATAAATCATTGATAACTTGTTATTATTAACTTGTGACATCAAGATCGGCCTGCGTAACTCTAACATTCTTATCAAACAATTATTTGGTGCTGCAAAGCATTCGAAACTGCAAAATACACGCAATAAATTCGTTAAAAGTTTTTAATTTCAAAGTGTAATAATCGCGAAAATTTAAGACATCAAATAAGTAACATTTAAAATATGTTCAATGTTTTCAAATAGTTAATGTTAACACTGTTTTTGAAAAAAAATTCTTGTGTTTTGTGCAAATGTTACCTTTACAAAATCGAATAACAGCGACGTAAAATTGTGTCACATTTGTAGTGTCACACGCACAAAGTGTAGTGTACAAATATGATATAACTGTCAACGGAAAACAACAAGAACCGGAAATTTATAAATTTCCTAGGAAATTTATAAACGTCCGTAGGTTTCCAAACGAGAGATAAATTGTATTATTTTACGCCCACATTTTCGGAAATTTATAAACTTACGACGTCTCGTCGTAAATTTATAAACTGACGGATATTCATTCGTAAGATTCTAAACGGTTCGACCAATCACAGTAGAGCTTTTAATTTTACCCTTTATATGATACGGCAAATAACACACTGTTCACTGATTGGTGGATGTTGATAGTGGCATGCTTGTGTCCATAGACATAGGTACAATTAGACTTGCCAAACTATAAATTTATAAGTACCTAACAGTATTTTAACGTTAAAACTAGGTAAGTACCTATAATACAGGGTTACTGTTTTACATAATAGGCTAATGACCCCTACTTCACTCTACCAAAATAAAACAAAAGAAATCGTGAGATGCGAAGTTAAAGAGGTTTATAAACCCAGCCTTCTGCTAAAAAAAACAAACATTATAAAGTTTAATTTTTTAAAAAAATCCGTTGGCCTGAGGCGAATTGCCAAACAGACGCTAAGTAATAAAAAAATTCTTAAAAACATGTAACAAATTAAACACGATAAAATAAGTATTTAACTTAAAAAAATCCCTGATATCGGGTTGCATAACTTTTTTATACCTGTTTCATTGATACCGTTACAATGAGTCCAAACACGATACATTTACTGTAATTTGGTAAGGAGTTGGGTATCCTATAGATTCCTGATGATGCAGCTGTATCAGGTCTAGGTTACCACAAGTAGACAATATCGAACAATGGCGGCGGAGAGGAAAGAGAAGGAACACGTGACTTATTCGACCAATCAGAGCGCCCATGGCTTTTGGTTATTGCTACTTATTATTTAACGCGTGTGTTCAGTAAGTTTATAAATTTCCGAAAATGTGGGCGTAAAATAATACAATTTATCTCTCGTTTGGAATCCTACGGCCGTTTATAATTTTCCTAGGAAATTTATAAATTTCCGGTTCTTGTTGTTTTCCGTTGACATAACTATGTCAACGGAAAACAACAAGAAATATTTTACAAACAAAAACATCTATCGGCTGTTGAAATTAAGTTCAAACCATGGTATTTTTTTCACAAACAACATTATAGTCTCGTATATAAAATATTATAATAAAATCCCATAAATGTTATTTATTTTATTTATGACACGAGTCTGAATTACGGAAATATTGCAAAGACCTTTCTTTGCCTGACATTTTGTTTTGGATTGAGCCGGCCGTGGTCTCAGCGTCGTTTTCGTGAAGCTCAGGTCTGCCTCTAGCCAGGCTTGTGACAATTTTTTTTTTAAATTTCTGCTCATTCATGACCCTTCTCTGGGTCGGTCCTCGTCCAGTTAAATAGAGGATTATGAGCCTGTGCCACGCTGGCGTAACGGGTTGGCATATCAAAAGGATTTGACACCAGACGAACAAAAAAAAAAAAGGATTATTATCAACGTTTCCTTCTCTTGCGGCTAGGGTTTCGGCTCCTACGACACCCTCAGGATGAAGAATGGGGTGGTGACACTATGTACTTTAAATCCGTCACCACAGGGAAATTAAGTTAGACGGTTCACCTTAGACTAAATAATTTGCGCTGTCGTGATAAATAAAATGTGCGAAGACTTCGTGGCTAGTGGCTAGGTGTCGTGACCATCGCACGTGTTTCGCCAGCTGGCTGCCCCCGCCTTGAAGCAATTTATTGTTATTGAAGTGTCAGACCACATTATGAATATAGAATCTACTGAATATATACAGGGTAGAACAAAATGGGTAGATATATTAAATACCAATTTGAATACATGCCATAATAATTACGTTAACTTCTTGTCTAGTAGGTAATAGCGGCCCGTCCCGGCTTCGCACGGGTGGACATTTTTTTTCTTGTAATTATTATAGCCTATTTTAATCAGTGATAATGTAGCATTCCAATGGTAAAAGAATTTTTTAAATCGGTCCAGGACTTTTTGAACCAATTCGTTACAAATATACTTACATACAAATATTTCCTCTTTAAATACGTAATACATATTAGTATAGAAGAAGCATGTACTCCATCTTATGTTCTCTATTTATTCTCAGTAATGAACAAAATGTTGTAGTAGGAATTAGAAAACATCTACATCTAAACATAACTACACTACATAATACATACATACAAATAAAATTGCAGTGTCTGTTTGTAATAACAAAATAACCACTTTTTACTAAAAGCGTAAGTACGTATATAACAAAATAAAAATATTTAAAATTTTTGTCTGTCTGTTTGTTCCGCTAATCACTAGAACGGCTGGACTGATTTTGACGGGACCTTCACTGATATATAGCTGATGATTTAAGGAGTAACTTAGGTTAGCTTCACCCGCGGTACGATAAAAACCGCGGATAACATCGCGGGACTCAGCTAGTAAAATATAAAGCCACACCTTTATATATATTCTTCATAAAATAATCATATCAATTTTTGAATAGATTTTAGATTAATTATGTTTTGGCTATGCACAACATATGAATGTAAATTAATGTAAACATTTAACTCTAGTTAATAATGATGTATAGGTTAGGTTTAAACCTCAAGTTAATCCCGCCGCTGATGTTTCCGATCGTAAAAACTTGCAACAACGCGCTCTGTCATACAGAACGTAATTTATGGAGCAAGCTCACTAAACCGCCTTAACTTTACAGCAGCTAAACCACCAATTAAAGAATATTAAACTTTGATACTGAAGACATAAGAATTGATTTGAGTTCTTTGAAAAGCACGTTTGTTTGCTAAGATTTTACAGCGACACATTCCTCTCGAGTAAGATTTGATGGTTATTTTACTACCAAGTTCTAATTGCGAGGTTTTCTCTCACTCTGAGACTAGGCCACGGCAAAGCGATTGTTTGTGACTCCGTAAAAATCAGTTGGTATAAAAACTTTATGGATGTTCGTTCTGTAACTCTTTGTTGTGAATTGGTTTCGCGAGTTTTTCAACTCGTTTGTTGTGTGAACGAGGTACAGAACTATAAATTGGTTATTGTTTATTGGCCTCCAGCTTTATTTTAAGGTTTATTATTTCAAATGACTCATAGGCACGGTACTATATTCGATCATAACTCAATAAGCTAACACACATTTATTCACATGCTATTACAAACCAAATCAAATGTTTTATACGGATAAACTCCGGAGAGTGCTTGAACATATTAATATTTACGAATACTTTTGCCGAATAAAGAAACGACACTTATTTCGTCGTTTCAATTCTGAGTGGGGCTCCTCCTAATTCATGGAGGGAAGCCTACTGTGCCACGCCTGGCAAGACGGGTGGGCACAGTTTGTATCAAGTTTTCCTTCTCTTGCGGCTAGGTTATCTGCCTCTTGCGTTCCTTTAGTCGCCTCTTACGACACCCTCAGGATGGTATGGGTTGGGGACCTTGTGTATTCTAAATCCGCCACCACACGGACCATTTATTTATTAATAGGTATATTAATGCAATCATCCCATTTTTTTAATAAACTGGCTGTATAGTCAACATATTCAGAGTAGTTTTTAAGGCGAAGGTATTCTTGTTGCAAATATGACCCGGAAATTCATAATAAAATAACATTTAGGCTATTATGGGTTATTACATATGCATTTAAAACCGAATTTAAAAAGTAACTAATTAGAATTTCAACAGAATATGTTTTATTCATACGACCCCAATCTACTCGTAAGTGTAGCTTAACGCAGTGCCATTAATGTTAGTACATCTTTTTAGTAAGGTGTCAAAAGTAAAATGTATATGGTTCGTCTAATCAACTCCGAGGTCTGGAAGCCGCTTAAAATTCAATACATTTCGCCATAAATATTTCATTTTACGAGCACTAATCCCGACACATGTCAAACAAATTGTTGACACTTCCAAAATGTGACAAAGCCACTTAAATAAAAGATTACCCTTTTCACGAAATCGTTCGGTTATGTTAAAAGTTGTTTGTATTTTGGATAGTCATTTTTTTCTTGTTCAATTCAGAATGATGTACTGATGCCGCTAATCATCGCGTACAATTCTCTATCAATGCACTCATCGCGTGCAATCTGAAAGACGCTTTTCCGTATAAAGAATAAACACATGTGCTTCTTACTCTTGTCAGAATGTAAGACCCACTTCTGAGTCCGGCCTCCTCCAATGACAAGAGGGAAATTAGCCCACTGTGCCACGCTGGCCCGACGGGCTGGCACAGAGTTTCGTTTCAAGTTCTCGTTCTCTTGCGGGTAGGGTTTCTGCGATGTGATTTCCATAGTAGGAAAGAGCCGAAATTCCCTGGCCTTCTTCCCGGGGCCCCTTTGGGGCAGGCGACGGACTCAAGCCGACTAATGTAGCTAGTTTGGAGCCCTAGCATTCTGAGAGCAGCTGTTGCTTTATCTTGACCTCTAAAAACTAACAATGTTACTAAAACATAAATCTTCATTAGAAATCAAAGAACAAAAGTGTCTGAACTTAAAAATAATAACTGCAAATTAGACTTAAAAAAAGACTGTGTGATTGATGTCTGGGCCCGCTAGCTATTTTTAAGAACTGCCAGATCGTTGTTAATGATAATTATCTCTGCGAAATTAAATTGCATGCTTTGAACATGTTTACTGTTGTTTTAGTACTGCACATATTTAGCAAATCATCGTCTCATGGTATGAGATCCTGCTACAGAATCGGGTGCTCATGTCGCTGATACTGAGCCCAAATAACGGCCCTCCTCCAGTTACATGGAGGATAATTAACCTACTGTACCACGCTGGTCAGACGTATTAGCAAAGGGTTTCGTATCAAGTTTTCCTTCTCTTGCAGCTAGGTTTTCGGCCTTATAATTTCCTTCTGTCAGCTCTTACGACACCCTCAGGATGAAATAGGGTGGTGACACTCACGAATGGGGAATATTTTCACTCAGTTGCCTATTGGCGGTGACTCAAGACTGGCGATAGTGGAAATGCTTGAGGAAGGCAGACGAGTACCTATGTCCGGCACTAGACTTCTTTTAGCTGACGATGATGAGGTTGTCTATCAAAATATGACCGCTAATATATTTCATCCATCACTACATAGTATAAAACAAGGTCGCTGTTGTCTGTCCGTCCCTATGTATGCTTAAATCTTCAAAACTACGCAACGGATTTTGAAGCGGTTTTTTTAATAGATAGAGTGATTCAAGAGGAAGGTTTTAAGTATAACCCACCCCCGCTTTACACGGGCGAAGCCGGGGTGGGCCACTAGTATAATATAAATTGATTTATCGCAAGTGTTCGTTAACTTGTTATGAATTGATTTGATGTTGATAATTTCGACAATCCTAAAATAATTAAAATATAAAATAAAATATAACTTAACAATATAATATAAAACAGCAAATAATTATGTCTTAGGTTTTCACGATCTTTACACAATTCAGGAAATAACTTCTTAACGGTTCTGATCGTTTTATTTTATTGACTCGGGGCGACCCACGACCACCGACACTGTAAAGTGTCTGAAACGTTGGGAATAAAATAAAACGAAGTTAAGTTAAGAAGTTATTTCTTGCAAAAGCAAATATCTAAAAAAGCATTCAGTGGAAAGAAAATTCAAAGCATCTAAAACGACGCTTAGTTATTGACATAAACACGCAATTTATATTCATAATCGATTGGCATGACATCACTTATTAAATGCTTTCTTATTTGGGTATATCCCACTTTTTTTCTATCATCTGAATTAAATTTATAGTTATATTTAGAAGACTTTTTAATAAATTTAATCAAATATTTTATAGCACACCCGTTTCCGCCGCGCGGCTAGCAACAAGGCTGTATTTGACTTTGTAATAAAGGCAATAAATTTTAGACTATTTCCACAATAGTCAGTCCTGAGTGGCCAGGCCGATAACCTAGCAGCAAAAGAAGGAAGACTTGATACGAAACGCTGTGCCAACCCCCTGGCTAGACGCCAGCGTGATACAGTAGGCTAATTACCCTCCCTGTAATGGAAGGAGGCACAACTCAGCAGTGGGACATCTATAGGCTGACTAGTAGTAGTAGTGCCGACTACTACCCGCGATCCCCTATCTAGTGAGATCTAGCCGGTAATTATATGGTTACACCAACGGTCAGTTCGGGATCGACGGTTTTACGAGTGCACTCCGAAGGTCGATGGTCCAATATAAACAAATGATGGACACTATCCATAGTCCAGCAGAACCGTATGTTGCTACCTGTAGATCGATTGCGTTCCGACGCTAAGTTTCGACCTCCACTAAATAAAACACGCTCACTGGCATGATAAAAATAAACCACAAAAACGCTGAGCTAAACCTGTTTAGGAATAAAGTCTAAAATGCTGAATGATCGCCACATCGGCTCTCACAGTTCCGGGTGGCAATGACGTGAGTAGTTGACCGAGATAGCGCCATACCCATACAGCCAGGTGCAAGGCCAAGTCCGATCACGGAACAAATATGTAACCTCATTAGTTCTATTTGCATTATTCATTAAAAAAACCGCCTCAAATGGATATAAATTAAACATATTATCCTGACGATCGCCGAAATCTTCACACCTGAGTATGTGGACTAGAAGACGCGCCCTGATTTCAATTCATTAACATTTGACCAGACGTAAGATTGATGTGGGACGTCCAACATTTTTGTGATGGCAGATAAGTGATGGACCGTTTGGTAGGTAAACGTTTCAAACTCAACAATGGATACCAACGAAGCTTAAAAATACCTTTTGGTTTATTAGGATCAGTGTAAACAAACAGTAATACATTTTGACAGTAACATAGTCGTTACTATTTCAAATTAAATTTTCTATTAACAAATAGTTAGTATATTACTACTGGCACTACTAAGTCCATAAATGACCCACTGCTGAGTCGACGAAAGAGAAAGCCGGAGAAACAAATCAGTTTTTGTTTTAAATAGCAATTTTTGTATACATAAATGATTAGACAGATTTCCACAACAGTCACAAAGGGCCAAACATCAGTATTTTTAGAACTGCATCCCTGAGCTGTTAGACCCCCAGCTACGGGACCTGTTCACAGGCTTGACGCATTCATCCTGAACTGACACTATAGTACTACTACTCACCCCAAAGATTACCCAGTGTTGAGTCGGGACTCCTCCAGTTACATGGATGGTAAGAAGCCTACTGTGCCACGCTGGCCAGACGGGTTGGCATAGATAATTTCAAACTCCAATCATTTATTTCAATTGAACCTATTTACATGTGTTTTTGAAAGGTCAAAAGTGAAGTTAGGAAACTAGTTGCTTGTCCCAAAAAGTAGATCCTATGGAGAAGAACAGGCAAGGACACTCTTTTTATCATATTTTCTGATATATCAAGGTCCTTCTCTTGCGGCCAGGTACACCATAAGGATAGAATGTGGTGGTGACACAATGGATTCTTAATCCGTCACCACGCGGTTAAAGATTAGCTGGTTATCTATGGCAGTCGTTAGTAGCGTGAAAGCTGGTCTAACCATATAATTACCAGTGCCACTAGATGAGTCGCAAAGGCCAGACGGCAACCACTTGGTGTTACTGGTTGCGAAAGCGGCGAAGAAGAAGATTTTCAACCAGTTGAAGCATCCACATCCGCGTACGTATATCTTATTAATTTGCTAAAATATTTTTATTGATAAACAAAATACCAATGTATAATGAAACAGCTGTGTTAGTTGAGAACACAAATGACTAGCGATTTACATAATGGCCGTGGGTTATTCCAAATTTGCAGAACAGTTACATCGCAAGGCCGTCGAGATATTTTAAACTTATTTGTTATGTATAATTTTATTTATACCTACGTTTTATTTAATTATAACACTTCTATGAGATTATTTAATGGAGTTGACATAGTGATAATATTCGTCATCATTTCAACAAATAAATTACCCTATGAATATACAATCAGTATTATTGAAAAAAACCTTAAATAACTAATATAAGATAACAACTAAAATATATTATTATAAGGAGTCCCTTAAGGTGAATGTTCCAGGGTAGCCCGCGAAATTCAAATTTTCTTCTTTTTTTGCAATTTGCAGGTCACTGCTAGGTTGTATGTTGATTAAAATGTTGTTCGCGGCTGTAAGACGTATGTAGTTATAGAATTATAATCATCAAAATCATCATCAATACAACCCTCCAAGCTCATAAAGGTGCAAGAAAAACTTTTTCAAGCTCAAAGTCATTCTTGCACCTTTATGAGCTTGGAGGGTTGTATTGACGAGTTTGATGATTATAACTCTGTAACTACATACGTCTTACAGCCGCGAATCAAATGTTCATCATCATACAACCTAGCACTGGCCGGCAAATTGCAAAAAACGTAAGAACATTTGACTTTCGCGGGCTACCCTGGAACATTCACCTTAAGGCAAGGTTCCGAAGACACTGGCAGCGTTCCCCCTTTGAATAGCTAGACAGATTTTTTGTCTGAGGTAGCTGCCAGCTCTTCGGTCTCCTGTGATATCGACTAACATTTTTGCTATTTCCTTAAAAAGGCTTACAGCGCTAGGACCCTACGGACCAAGGGTCTCGACAGCGAATAGGACAAAATCATATCATAGCAAATAAATTGACCCACTTCTGAGTCGGGCTACCAAATTCACGGAGAGGATATTAACATACTGTGCCACGCTGGCAAGACGGAATGGTCCAGGTGTGTATCAAAATTTCCTTATCTTGCGGCTAGTTGATGTGTCTCTTGAGTTCCTATGTATGTCTCTTGAGTTCCTATGGATGTCTCTTGAGTTCCTATGTATGTCTCTTGAGTTTCTATGTATGTATCTTGAGTTCCTATGTATGTCTCTTGAGTTCCTATGTATGTCCCTTGAGTTCCTATGTATGTCTCTTGAGTTCCTATGTGTGTCTCTTGAGTTCCTATGTATGTCCCTTGAGTTCCTATGTATGTCTCTTGAGTTCCTATGTATGTCTCTTGAGTTTCTATGTATGTCTCTTGACTTCCTATGTATGTCTCTTGAGTTCCTATGTATGTATGTTAGTATGGATTAGTTTAGTTGTTTATACTATTTTACATTAGGTAAAACTATGACCTGTTCTTTCCTTCTTTTATATTTTAAAAAGTTGCTCCCTTACTCTACATGAAACCTGTATCGCGTGGGATCTTTTCAAATATACATCACTAACAGAACTGAGAGCCAGACCCAGAGCATATATCGCTGGCTCACATCAAGAAACTTGCCCATCATCGGAATCGAACCGGTATCTATGTTCCAAAGGCTGCACTTCCAATCCCCAGAGCAACAGTTCATGACTAACGCTAGACTTGTGTGTGTGTATATGTGTGTGCAATGCCTATAGTACGTGTAACATTTTCTACATAATCAATTAAACGGATGGAACAGAATGCAATTGGAAATTAAATCATTCGATTATTCCAATATTTACTTCATTCATTCATTCAACTCTTTACGCTTTACGCGTTTCTAAAATGGTACAATAATAATTCTGAATATGAACGAAATTGCATCTTGTCAATCATTCACCTGTCCTTACTTAAAGAATAGAACGAAGAAGATATCAACACTCTAATAGGTACTTAATGTATACTGTTATTGATTTTTATGCGATAAGTTTTCGTTCGCATAAAATCTTTAAAAATACTTTACGTCGACATGAACGAAGTTTTAATACGAATTGAAGTAGAATTGAAAACTAGTTTCGGTAACGGCTCGTGGCTACTAGCTTGATTAGTTGTGTGGCACTGGATACGTCAACCGGCCTTGCAAGGTCGACTGACTTGAGGATTCTTCTAATCACTGCTGTGCTACTTACAAATGGTTGATATCCGCGTGGTTGATGTAACACACACAAAGCCACCAACCTGTTGTGACCAGCATGCTACATACTCGTACTTTACACAAAATACCCGAAATATCTGAACTAAATATCGCCTACAAATGCGAGAATCACCAAAATGCCCTACACCGCGATAGCGAAGTTTACAGAGCCATTCGCACAATTAAGAAATCCCTCATTACAATTATCGGGGGCACCGCAGGCGCCTGCGCTAGGCTAGGCATACCACTTTGTCTGGCTAGATGATTATCTCTTTGCGCCTAAACACCCATTTTGAGGAGCCGCTAATGGATATATCCAGTTATTAGTAGGCTAATTTCCTTCTAACATAGACGAAGGCCAGATTTTGGTTATAAAATAAATAGCTAAGCATATGTATTTTCGTTTAATAAATTATTTATTTAATTTTATTAAACACTAGCTTTTGGGCGCGGCTTCGCTCGCGTTGACTTCGAACCCGTGCTTATCTCTATGCATTTTTTTTATGAATATAAAACTGGTTATTGTGACTAAACTATGATAGTTAGATATGTGCTCTCGCGGACTTTTTTGTAGATTTTAATAAGACCTACAAACTCGTAGTACTTCATTTTGTTCTATTGTCAATAGTTTTTGCAGCGCACGCGTAAATAGGTTTTAGATTTTACACCTTGGGTTACAAAATCGCAATTTTCATACGGATCCCTAATTCTTTTGAAAATAAAATATAGCCTATAACCTTCCACGATAAATGGACTATCTAACACTGAAAGAATTTTTTAAATCGGACCAGTAGTTCCTGAGATTAGCGCGTTCAAACAAACAAACAAACAAACAAACAAACAAACAAACTCTGCAGCTTTATTATATTAGTATAGATGTGTTTTAAGAAATGCCTATGTTGCGAAGTATCGTTTGATAACTTATATTTAACCAAGAACTGGGTATATATATAACATACCCAGTTCGCCGAGTTTTAAGCTAATTAAACTACCAGATTGAAATAAGGTAAACAACTATTTAGTTATGTACCTTAATTAAACCTAGAATTAGTAGAATAACTTATCTCATTGAGGGGTTTGATTCCATTGATCCCAAATACACTTTAACCCTGTGGGATTTTTTGTGTTTCCCCTGTCTTATATTTATGTTCCTCGTCATCAAGAACACTCGCAATGAGTTTCACGATGGATTGGAACCGTATACCTGTACTCGTCCGTTTTTCGCTTCCTCCATGTTCTCCGCAGAGGCCCATTCTGTGTAGATGTTCCCTCACACCATAGTGACAAGAGAAGGTACCTATCAGTCTCCTTACCTGTTGGCCATTGCCTTAACAATTGTTTGAGTAACTCATTCCTGTTCTAGACGCCTAGTCTTTTGTCTGCATCCTTAAGGAATAGTCCTATAATAGTGTTTTTTGATAATCTGACAGGATAGGATAGGTTCAATAAAATCCTCCTATGTAAACTTTAAACTTTCAACATTCAGCACGCTGTGGTCATAATTAAAATGCAATTCTACATGGTTGCTACTATGGTTGGTATGTAGGTGCATGCACGAAGTTCTGAAGCCCAGTAGCGAGTATATATACACTCATAATGAGTATAATGTCGGTCACGGGAACGGTTGAACGGTACTAGGAGATGATGCACTAAGCACGTCCGTGTTTACTCGATCTAATATTCGTTTCCGCAAATAGTGGTGCAGCTGCGAGTTGTTTTGGCGCCAGCGTGGCGAGAACTTGACCCGTTTGTAGAACGCATAGAACACACAATAATAAAGTACAGAAATCACGCTCATGTACTGTCTCCGCCCAATAAATTGACCAATCCAATACTCTCTTCGCTCACTCTCACGCGCTCTTTCTTCACCAGTGCCACACAAAATTCGACTTTTGCTCATTAGTCAAGTTACTTGGCGTAGACTTTAAACTATACCTGACTTTTCATGCCTACGCCCGGCGGTGCGCTAGGGTTATCAACTCTGGCTTATACGAAAATAATATCGTGGTATTGGCACTCGTATGTTGTTAGATTTTTTTGTTGAGAATAAAACATCCATAAACTGAACATTTATAATACACATTAATGTTAATCCGACGTTGCGCATAATATCACGAGACTCGCACTGTTTTCAACCGTGTTTCATCATTTCAGCCAAAAGACGTCCACTGCTGGACATAGGCCTCCCCCAAGGATTTCCACAAAGGCCCGTCCTGGGCCGCCCGCATCCACTGCTTTCCGGCGATCTTAACCAGGTCGTCGGTCCACCGTGTGGGAGGCCTACCAGCACTGCGCCTTCCGGAACGCGGTCGCCACTCGAGGACTTTTCTGCCCCATCGGACGTCGGTCCTGCGAGCTATGTGCCCTGCCCACTGCCACTTAAGTTTGACAATACGGTGGGCTATGTCGGTGACCCTGGTTTTCCTGCGTATCTCCTCATTTCTGATTCGATCTCGCAGGGAAACTCCGAGCATAGCCCTCTCCATTGCCCTTTGGGTGACTTTGAGCCTTCTGATGGAGCCCATAGTGAGCGACCACGTCTCAGTTCCATATGTCATCACTGGCAACACACATTGGTTGAAGACTTTTGTCTTCAGACACTGCGGTATTGTGGACGAGAAGATCTTTCGCAGCTTCCCGAACGCTGCCCAGCCGAGTTGGATCCGACGATTATATTATATATATAATACATCCATAATATTGTAGAGAAACACTGATAAATTTAGAGGTTCTTCATTGCATCCGTGCGAAACTGGGACGGGTCGCTAGTAATAGATATACTTTCTTTCTTAAATACTTTCTACACTTTCGTGACACATGAAATGCCAAGAAAATACGTTGTTTATTTTTCTATACACTTATACATGATGTAACAAAATCCCTATCCAAAGTGCGAGCAAGGGTTTTTCTATTTTGAAGTATGCATCAAATATCGATGTTTTCGGGTTATGTGGGACTCCGGGGCGCGGAAATATGGTAGTTGCGCCCCAACCTACCCACTAAAACCAACTGTGTCCCTTAACTGCCCGAGACAGGGTCCCTGGTTTCACTCCTCCTGATGGGGGAGCATGTTCCGTAACCCTGATGGGGCCTTGGCCCATCAAAGCAGGCCTCACGCTTTGATGGGGAGCTCTGGACGCTACCCAACCCACGAGAGGATGAACTGGCGCCCGACCCAAGCGGTTACGGCAAGCGGCAGCCGTGGCACGCCTGCCTGGCCGCCCGTCCGCTGCTAGTGGTGGCAGCCCTGGCCTTACCACCTGGCCGCCCTCCACTGCATTCACCACGGCGTGTGTCGCAGCAGGTTAAGGCCTCCGAGGCAACTCTGAGGACAGATGAGTCCCCGGAGCCAAAACCCACCACGACTCCCCTTGTGCCGCTCTTCGTCTGGCCTCTCCCCGTGGGCCCGCCTGGCATGGGTGGCCCAGAGCCGGTATGGCCCCAACGGATCCTAAAGGCACGCAAGCCCCCTCACCACAACAAGGTGGTAGCACGGTCGAGGGGGTCTTACGACACCCTCTAGGTGGTACGGGGGTTAATATTTTGGATTCTAAATCCCTGACGGAAACACACATACACTTAATCATGTATTCATAAAAAATCCTTAGAGCTTCGTGAGTCACCACTAAAACGTTGTAGGTTCGCATTTTAAGGTCCACGAAACCAGTTTCGCACAGTCTAAGCGTTCCTCACTGGAATGCAACAAGAAAAAGTCGATTTAAGCGAAAATGCTGCTACAGGCTGTGGAAACAAAAGCCTTTGTTCAGTTCCACGTATCCAGCCTAAGGTGTAGTGTGGCGGAATTCTATAAACGATTAAATTGTTTGTTTTGTGTAACCCGATTATGCGTATGGTTATCGGTCTGGGTCTCGATTAGATCGTGTTGTGAGAATCGAATATAGGTATCGGAACAGCAAGCATACCACTCGCCTGATGGTAAGAGGTTGCCTGACGATATTTGGAACAACAGAGGTGTCCTAGGAATTAGCTGATGAGCTTGAAATGGCTGAACCGATTTTGATAAAACATATTATCTAACAATCACCGCTAGAAAAGGTCTGCCTTGTTGGTCTAGGGGTTCGGGGTACGATTCCGAAACCGGGCAAGTGTCTTTGTGTAAACCAGAGGCCCTTTCTCTGAGTCTGGGCGTCATTTGGGTGACAGGCACACATGTCAAAAGTATAGCATCATCAGCAAACCATCATTCACGTATTCAGTTGCGATATTTTCCATTGCCTGAGCATATTTGGAACACTAGAGCTGTCATTCACGCGTCGCCGATCTTGGAGTAACTGAAATTTAAAAAAGTGCCCGTTACA
This sequence comes from Clostera curtula, assembly GCA_905475355.2. Taxonomy (NCBI): domain Eukaryota; kingdom Metazoa; phylum Arthropoda; class Insecta; order Lepidoptera; family Notodontidae; genus Clostera; species Clostera curtula. Next base: position 6,840,986 of record FR997805.1, on the reverse strand, counting down.
AAATAATTAGCTGATAACCTAGTAGCGACCAGCATGCTACATACTTACAATACAACTAGTAACGTCTAGAAATATTGCCAACAAATGCGAGAATTACCTAAATGTCCTACACCGCGATAACGAAGTTTACACAGCAATGCGCTCTGTTAATAAACCCCGATACAGTTATCGGGTATAGGCACTGCAGCCCCCTGTCCGACATTCCACCTCATCTGGCTGGATGATCATACCTTTGCGCATAAAACTTTAAAACGGATGAAGCGATTTTGAAGAAACATATCTTATAACAAAGGCTAGAAGATAGAATTTCGATTGAAAATACCACACACCCAGTTCAGCCATCATTTTGTGGTATTCAGCTGCGGTATTTTGTAAAGTGGTCTTTCCCACTTGGATAGCTCCAGGTCCGCAAACCAGCCATCCGATACGATACAATTGCTAGCATTAATCTGCTAAATTCAAAAGTTCTTGGGAAGTGCTTGTGTCAAAAGCGTGTGGAATACGTCGTGAACTGACAGTATAGTACATTAAAGTAAATGACCAACTGTCAAAATTGCCTATCAATAGCACCTTGACTAGCAATTTTAGCCCCAGTACTAAAGTAGTACCTATCCCACCTCCTACATTTTATTAATATTTAAAAAAAGTTAATTTAAATCCTCTTCTTCAATTAGGTCTAGTGGTTAGATGTGCCGCCTTTGGATCAACGGGTCCCGGGTTCGATTCCGGGGTCGGGCAAGTGTCTTTGTCTAAAACCAGAGGCACTGGCTCGGAGTCTGGGTGTTTCTATAATATGTATGTATTTACAAAAAAAAAATGTATTTAAGTAGTTTATCATCCATCTCGTTACCATAACACAAGCATTAAGTTGCTTAGCTTGGGACGAGATGGCGTTGTGTGAAATGTCCAAGGATATTTATATTTATTTATATTTTATTTATAATTCTAATAAAGTCTTATAAATAAGTAATAAGTATAAATAGTAATAAATAATAAGTAATTCTTATAAAGTCTACTGTGCCACGCTAGCCAGACGTGTTGGCACATGATTCAATTAAAGTTTTCCTTAACTTGTGCCTAGATTTTCTGCATTGTAATGTCCTATAGTCGGCTCGTATGGCGCCCTTAACGTGAAATGGTGTGGTGTCATTGTGTATCTTTAAACCCGTCACGCGGATAAAACTAAACGAGGTTACCTAATTCCGTTCGGCACAATCATTCTTGATTTCTACAGCGAGCAGGGAATTGTTAGAGCAATTAAGCCAGCTGTAGAGATCCCTATTATAGTCCTGTTGCACAAGCGTCTGATAGGAACGCGTCATAGAGCACAATTAAAACTAATCGTCGCAAATAATTGTGGTGCACATAGATCTTTGTAGGAGGTCGATATAGTAACTAATCTTTAGTTAAACAATGATTAGAAAGGGCAGGGTGATTTTGCATAAAATTCGAACGGAAACGACATTTGGAGTATTTTACGAAATATATTGTCAGGAAAATTATACCTACATAATCTGCCTTGTTGGGTTAGATGTGCTGCCTTTGAATCACGGGTCCCCGGTTCAATTCCGGGGTCAGCCAAGTGTTTTGTCTAAATCAGGGGCAATTACTCTGATATCTGTGTATGTGTGTGTGTGTGTGTGTGTGTGTTGTCGCAACAAGGCTGGCGACACGTTGGTAACTCCGGTGTTAATAACCTCCTTAGGCTACTGTATCCGTATACCGTCAGCCATGCCGTAAATAAAAAAAAAACATTTATCATTTTGTTTGTAAGTTTTGTTTGCATAGCTAATTGGCGGCAAATAAGCTGAATGATCCGCGTATCTGTAGACGGGACGCAGTCGCGCTGGCGGCGCCTCGCGGGTTATCGCGGGTCAACCCACAGCTGCGCTGTGCGGAGTAATCAATGGACCACAGCTGCCGAACTTTCTGACCCAATGATATTCTATTGTCATCATCATCATTTCAGCTAAAGTAATTCCAATGCTGGACATAATCATACCCAAGGATATCCACGACGGCCCGTCCCGAGACCCGCGCATTCATCGACTTTGGCCACCCTTTTTTTATACTTCGGAGATCCTTTTCAATTCCGGGGCGCATAGAGATGGAAAATTGCGCCCCGACCTACCCACTAAAACCGACGGCGATCCTAGACTGTCCGGACCAGGGCCATGGGATTCACTCCCCGATAAGAGAGCATGCTCCGGGAGACCCTAATAAGGTCGCTCTAACCTGGATTTTTCGGTCCCATCCTGACACATTTTTTTATATCACTTTGTTATTTCACGCCTATTTCTTTTATATATTATTCGTCCACGCACTCTGTTACGCACTCGTTTTTAATCTTCTTTTTTATACGTTCTGTTGTTTATAGAAAGCAGAAATTGGGATATTATTTTCCCTCCCCGATCACAGGTCTGTCTCTTCTTCTGCCAGTCTTTTTTACTAAAGCCATTAGTAATCTTCAAGTCAATTCCTATGCCCTTCATCTCTTCTCATCACACGAAGTAACCAAGATTACCTTTAACGCCGGATTTATGCACACAGTTTCACAGGTTTCAGTTTCAATTTAGAATAGAAAAATCCTAAGCTGACGATTTTGGGCAGCATGGTGTACTTAAGTTTGGCAATCCTGTGGGCTATGTCACTGACCCTGGTTCGCCTGCGTATCTCCTCAGTGCTGGTAGGCATGCTGGTGACGGTGGACCAATGACCTGGTTAAGGTCGCCGCTGGTAAACGATGAATGCGGGCGGCCCAGGACCGGTCTCTGTGGAAATCCTTGGGGAGGCCTATGTCCAGCAGTGGACGTCTTTTGGCCGTAATGATGATGATGATATACTTGTTAATTCGATAGTGTTTCGAGGATCTAAGGCACAATGATAGTCTACTTTGACAGTTCATAAATTTTCTAATATGTACAGCCATGTCAACTGAGGACCTATGCCAAACGTCTCGAATAAGCTTATCTAGTATATGTACAGTATCAATAGTTTATAGTCAGTTCAGCGCATTTGGCTTAGATAACAAAAATTACGTAACTAAATAACAAGAAGTCATCCTAAAAGAACTTCGGCTAGTGATTTCCGTGTGGTGACGGATTTAGAATACATTTTGTCACCACTCCATTCCATCCTAAGGGTGTCGTAAGAGCCGACAATAGGTAATGACAAGGCGGAAAATCTAGCCGCAAGAGAAGGAATCCCTAATACGAAACCCAGCCGAGGCCAGCGTGGCACAGTAGGCTAATTACCCTCCATGTAATTGGAGGAGGCCCGCATTAGCAGTGGGTCATGTTTAGGTAAATAAGTATCAATTGTCAATCAATTGCATACAAAGCAAAGGCATTTGAAACCACCTCTGATTGCATGCGCGGGAGTTGGCGCCGGCGCGACCGTTCAATTCTAACAATGCTATTAATTCGCGGCATGACCTTATTGGGCGCATCGAATTGCAAGTAATGTCGCAGAGGATATCATTATTATAAACAGTAATTTAAGTTAACACTGTTTGAAGATATAATCAAACACTTTATAGTCATAAGAAAGTTCAATCATCATCATCATCATCATTTCAGCCAAAAGACGTCCACAGCTGGACATAGGCCTCGCCCAAGGATTTCCACAAAGCCCGGACCTGGGCCGCCCGCATCCATCGTTTTCCGGCGACCTTAATCAGGTCATCGGTCCACCGTGTGGGAGGCCTACCAGCACTGCGTTTTCCGGAACGCGGTCGCCTCATTTCTGCGTATCTCCTCATTTCTGATTCGATCTTGCAGGGAAATTCCGAGCATAGCCCTCTCCATTGCCCTTTGGGTGACTTTGAGCCTTCTGATGGAGCCCATAGTGAGCGACCACGTCTCTGTTCCATAAGTCATCACTGGCAACACACATTGGTTGAAGACTTTTGTCTTCAGACACTGTGGTATCAAAAGAAAGATCAATAGGAAAAGTTAAATGTAAAAAAAAATACTTTTATAGAGTTGAGGTCGGTGTGTCTATAGACTTTTCACACTCTGACGTGTTACATTGTGTATAAATAAATATAAATAAATATCCTTGGACAGTTCACACAACGCCATCTCGTCCCAAGCTAAGCAACTAAATGCTTGTGTTATGGTAACGAAATGGATGATAAACTACTTAAATATTTTTTTTTTTGTAAATACATACTTATTATAGATAGAAATGACTACTATGATATCTAGAAACTATAGAAGATTTTTTATCACACCCTTTTCTTGGAAACCAGTATTCAAACATCATCATCATCAGCCCACTCTAGTCCACTGTTGGACATAGGCCTGCTCTAAAGAACGCGATGGCGCACTGTCGTCAGTTTGACGCATCTGCGTCGCCCAGATCTTCGCTCCATTTAGCAGAAGGCCGCCCTACACTACGCTTGCCGATTTGTGGTCTCCACTCCAGCCCGTCGGATCCAACTCGGTTGGGCAGCGTTCGGGAAGCTGCGAAAGATCTTCTCGTCCACAATACCGCAGTGTCTGAAGACAAAAGTCTTCAACCAATGTGTGTTGCCAGTGATGACATATGGAACAGAGACGTGGTCGCTCACTATGGGCTCCATCAGAAGGCTCAAAATCACCCAAAGGGCAATGGAGAGGGCTATGCTCGGAGTTTCCCTGCGAGATCGAATCAGAAATGAGGAGATACGCAGGCAAACCAGGGTCACCGACATAGCCCACCGGATTGCCAAACTTAAGTGGCAGTGGGCAGGGCACATAGCTCGCAGGACCGACGCCCGATGGGGCAAAAAAGTCCTCGAGTGGCGACCGCGTTCCGGAAGGCGCAATGCTGGTAGGCCTCCCACACGGTGGACCGACGACCTGGTTAAAGTCGCCGGAAAGCAGTGGATGCGGGCGGCCCAGGAGCGGCCTTTGTGGAGATCCTTGGGGGAGGCCTATGTCCAGCAGTGGACGTCTTTTGGCTGAAAAAATGATGACTCCAGCCCACTGCCACTTCAGTCTTAATGATTGATTGATCCTCTGAGCTATGTCGGTGACCTTAGTAATCTGTCGGATAGTCACCTTACGGAGGCTATCTTTCAGAAAAGCTCCAAGCATATCTCACTGCATAGCAACAAAATCATTGCAATTTGTGTTTGTACACGTAAATAAAGGCTTCATTGTTTTTCTTCCTCAGGTCATAATCGGGTAACTAGCTGCCTTTAAATCACGACTCAGTTGTAGGTCATATATGGGCTGAGAAAAAGTAGCCGAGTAAAATCTTGTACGATTTCTTACATTGTCAAAGCCGAGATACTGTTCAATTACTATCTACTGTGATAATATGGAGCGAGTTGACTCATCGAGTCATACGACACTAATATAGCGTCGGCAATTGTTACACTTGTTTTTAAATTATTGCTGGGAAAATGTCACGTGGGCCTTTCTAACCCACAAAGCTGGCGCTGAAGCCCACGACTAGCCTTGTAGTAGCGTCGCTTATAAATACAAGTTGGTGATGGATTTAGAATACAAAATGACACCAACACATACCATCCTGAGGGTGTCGTAAGAGGCGACTAAAGGAACGCAAGAGGCAGATCACCTAGTCGCAAAAGAAGGAAAACTTGAAATAAATCCCTGGGCCAACCCGTCTTGCCAACGCGGCACAGTAGGCTAATTGCCATCCTTGGGCTGGGCTGAATTTATGGGCTGAATTGATAATGATGATAGACACCTATGATTCATTAAAACTCATAAAAGATATATAAAAGGTATATTAAATTTCGCCGCTAAAATTAAGCTATAAGGGAGTAATTTATGTCGTTAGTATTAAGCGTGTATTTATTATCCACGCTGCCATCGTCCATATCAGATCAGGCAATTTACCGTTATAAGTAGAAATATTGTAAGTAGCTTCTATAGATAAATAACAAAGCAGAAACAGTAACGAATAACATAAAACTAGCTCAATAATATCTAATTGGCATTGTATAAAACTTTGATTTCAATGACCTCACTCGTCGTAGAAAGTGCAGCGATGTGCTTTTTATTTGCACCAACAGCATAGCACTAATTTATTGTAATAATACAATATTATATCCAGTCAACACATAGAAGAATAAAGAACAGCGGTGGTTATAAACGTAGGAAATTGTGCAAGTGCAAATACATTTTATAAATTGTTTATGCAATGGGTGGTCATGCACACGACGAAGTTATGAACACCATGTATACTTACGACTTGATTGTAATGGTCGTAGTTGGCACTATCCTATTCGGAGCAATAGTATATTTGTTCAAACTACTAAAAAGATATTGTGAAAGACGATTCGACGAGTACGTCAAGAAGGAAACGGAAGTTTTGAGGAATCGCAGTTACTCTAGCTCAATCCCATATGGTCTTAACCTCCCAGTGTAAATATATTGTTGTATTGTAATCTTGGACGATGTAGAAAGTGTGTTTTCGAAGCTACATATGTATTAATATGGAGTGAATACAAAATTGTATTATAATTCATTAATGCATTTTTATTCAAACATAATTTGTTAATACCAGTACGTTAACACTAAGACCATATAATAAATAAATAAATAATAAATATCCTTGGACATTTCACACAAGCCATCTCGTCCCAAGCTAAGCAACTTAATGCTTGTGTTATGGTAACGAGATGGATGATAAACTACTTATATACATTTTTTTTGTAAATACATACATATTATAGATAGAAAAGACACCCAGACTCCGAGCCAGTGCCTCTGGTTTAGACAAAGACAATTGCCCGACCCCGGAATCGAACCCGGGACCCGTTGATCCAAAGACGGCATATCTAACCACTAGACCAACGAGGCAGTCGCAGTAATGAGGCTCTATCTTCTCGGCTGAGGATGATAAGTATCAAACTCTTGAAGGAAAAACACAAAACGGGATTTCCCATAGATTAGATTAGATTAAAACGTTTAACTTAACTTCAACAGTTAAAAGTAATTTTAATGACCTTCTAGAAGTTGAAGTTACCAGTGCATCTGTTACAATAAATTTATAAGAGCAATCAGAAGTCCTACTATCTAATGATTTCCATACAAAACTAATTTAACCCAATTTTTTATTTATACTATTTTGACCAATTAACAGAAAAATCTGCAATATCTATATGAAAAAATATTCAAAGGTTAGGTTTTTATAGTAGTTATAATGAAGAAAGTTTATGCTGACTGATAATTTATTTCTTACTAGCGACCCGGCCCGGCTTCGCCCGGATGCAATTATGCATGTATTATACATAATATAAACCGTCCTCTTGAAACACTCTATCTATTAAAAAAACCGCATCAAAATTCGTTGCGTAGTTTTAAAGATTTAAGCATACATAGGGACGGACAGACGACAGCGACTTTGTTTTATACTATGTAGTGATTCTCCTACTGTTGTTTTTTTCTTTTTTATCAATGACAATTGACAATCCTACTTAACCAACACGTGCTATGCTATCCTCCCAAGCGTCGGGGATTCTGTCAAGACTGAATGTGATTTTAATGAAACGATTATGGGCGTTTTTATGACACCAGAGCAGATATCACTAGGCGCATAAGTGGCATCGCTAATGCATTGAGATGGCAATAGTTTGATACTTGAGGCATTATAGAACGTAGATAATTCTGGTAATAATATTATGTTTTACAAGCGACCCGTCCCGGCTTCGCACAGGTGCGATGTTACCCGCGGGTGAAGCCGCGGGGCGAAGCCATTCAATAAAAGTTGCCTAAGTTACTCCTGATATCATCAGCTACCAAGGAAAGTCCCGTCAAAACCTATCCAGCCGTTCCAGAAATTAGCCGTAACAAACAGACAGACAGACAATTTTTTATTTTAATTGTTATTTTCGTCTATGTTCTGTGTATACAAACTTACGCATTCAGTAAACAGTGATTATTTTATTATTACAAACAGTCACTCCAATTTTATTTATTTGTAGTAAGTATGTGTATGTATAAATGTGGGTATTTTGTAACGCTAAGTGTGAAACTGACGATGCCGAGGGTGTTTTACATAGGAACTTTAATTATGTATAATGTACACTACCACTCAGCCCACAGTTGAGTCCTCCAGTTACATGGAGGGTAATAAGCCTACTGTCCACTGTATCAAGTTTTCCTTCTCTTGCGGCGATCAGCCTTGACATTTCCTTTTGTCGGCTTTTATGACACCCTGAGGATGGAATGGGATGGTGATTTGTGTATAGTATATTGTCACTAGTGAGATACCAAAGGAATCGATAAGTACTCGCCCATAAGAACTTGTATGAGAGTTTTATAATCGGCGCCGGCGTATGAAGCAAGCACACTATCTATTCATGACTTTTATTAATAATCGGTTATTATGTCTAACACAATGCTCTAAACAACAACACCGCGTTAACAATGGGTGTTGCGCAAACGCAGATGTCACCGTTTGACGGCAGCTGGAGGTCACCGGTGTATTTGACATTTGGTACACTAGAGCGCCCTAAATCACTTTTCCACAACAGCATTATACGGTATTAATAACAATAATTTGTTATTGGCTTCCGTGTGTTGAATGATTTAGAATACATCATGTCACCACCCCGTTCCATCCTGAGGGTGTCGTAAGAGCGGAGAAAACGAAATTACGAGGCCGAAAATCTAGCCGCAAGCTCGAAACGAAATCATGTGTTATCCCATCTGGCTGGCATGTCACAGTAGGCTAATTAACCTCCATTTGAAGGTGGTCCGACGTAGCAGATTGGCTGAGAAGACTAGAACTGCAATAATATAATATTTTTGACGAGGTTACCGCCATGTGACATGTTGATTCAACAATCAATACGATACCGATAGTCGTTTCAGTAAACGGTCTTGTTGCAAAGATTTTCGACCAACATCTAAAGAAACTCTCGCTGAGTTTTTGGATTAAGGTCTTGACACAAAAGGCTATCATGCTAGATTCGGAAGGATCGTGAGGATATTCCTCTCTCTAGCTCTGAACCATCAGTAGCTTTGGTCATGGACCTAGATTTCGAATTTTATGTGTATTTTATAAATAACCAACTTTGTCTTATTGAGAACTAGCGTCCCACCTAGTAATTGCACCAGTGCGAAGCCGGGGGGCTTCGCACGGGTGCAATTATGCATGTATTATACATATAAAACTTCCTATTGAATCACTCTATCTATTAAAAAAACTGCCTCGAAATCCATTGGGTAGTTTTAAAAATTTAAGCATACATAGGGACGGGCAGACGACAGCGATTTTGTTTTATACTATGTAGTAAATGTAATGATATGATGAAATAACAATAATATAATTTGTGTTATCAATTCGAGAACATACCTCTTTTCAGTCAAAGGTTTTAGCAGGTACTGTAAAGTAAACTAATACATAACTATATAACATATAAATTGTATTAATATTAATTTAAGTTACCTTACATATATCTTAACTAAGTATCTTCATGCTTATGGCGGCCCATAGATAAACCCAACAACATAAACGATGTTTGCTAGGGTGCTTAAAATAGTTTTGATTCCATTCCGTAAAAACTGAGATTTAACCACGTACAAAACTAAATTCGATATTGACCTGTATTGTATTAAATGTGACGAGCATTCAAAAAAGAGCCCACGAAGAGACCATATAATTAAAGTTACCTGGCAACAAAGATCGTAGGAGATCCGGAAGTTTGTACGTTTGGGGGCTTTGGCGGCATCAAAACTACGAATGTTGATTATACATATATTAACCTGTAGGCTACCATAGGTTATCACAGTTTCCATGTATTAACAATAATCATAGGCCAAATCATCAGCAAACAATACGATCGATGTTAGCACCAACGTATTTTAGCATCTGTCGGTCGCAGCCGCCTGACATGTGCGCCCGAGTAGACTACCCCTGCGGATGAGGGGCCAGATTTCCACCACCAGGTGAGCCATGCCTTGGCACATATGTTGCCACGTGTGGGGAACCGGGGAACCCCTTTACAGGTGCTACCATTCAACGCACTCATTGTTTGCCCTTCCATTGACAAATGTTTGGCGTTTAGCGCGCAAATTCGACAGCTTTCACTGACAAAAGAGTTGTTTATTAGTGTTGGTTACGTTTCGAGCTGGTTTTTATCCTTTGTGGATATAACAAATATTTGATTCTGGAACTTTACTTGAAATTAGATCGTTTATACCTAATTCCACGTTTCACATCTAGAATTGTTATGCGACTGTATCTAACAGGGGCATTTGCGAAATTTCTGATTATAACTGTAATTGGTTAATTATCACGTCATATATGACGTCAGAAAAGATGTGAGAAACAATTTGTGAATATCTTGTTCAATTAGGTATCTTTGTAATAAACACTATTTTAATTTTAGTTATTTGGTTGCCTTAAGTCAATCGCCTCCTCCAACTTCTTTTTCTCTGTTTTTAAAAACGAAACCCTTGCACATACTGTATATCCTGTTACGCGGGGGCAGTTTACAAACATGAAATTCACGAACACAAATTACACCCAGGCTCCGAACAAGTGCTGGCTTACACAAAAATACTTGCTGCCCCGGAATCGAACCAAGGTCCCGTGATCCAAATGTGACACATGCAACCCCTAGACCAACAAGGCAGTCCAATAATTGCACTGGAGCTACCAGACTAATTTTCACTTCGGCTAGTTATTACCAGTATTCAGAGATCCATCTAGAACGATTTATAGCAAAAATCTATCCGACATAAAATGAGCCAATTGGATCGCCATTTACATGTCCGTTATATGCAGCTTATAGAACCATGGCCATATTTAACATTTGTATTTATTTTACGACATCAGAACTGTATAATAACTTACTATAAAACGGTCCCCCACCTTAAAAGATAAGTTCCCATGATTAAAATTCCCAAGAAACCGCCAAACAGGTGTCTCTTGATTAAGGTCATAGTATTCCCATTGCGATGGTCTGCCGGGCACGTCTTCCGCGCTCGTCCGACCATGGATGACCGTTGGGATAAAATATGCAATGATTTTTTTATAATTAGATTAAAATACGTAATGGCAAAGAATAACGTGGGGCACGGTATACTAAAACCATTATGTTAATAACCTTTAATATACCTTGACACATTGAACTGGGTATTAACAATATGACAACTCCAAAAAATTGTTTTATTTGTACGATTCATTGAAACCTTTGTATCAAATCTTATTACATACTGGACCGCAACATTTTTCAATTGCCCAAAACTGAGTGAAACACATTGACGTGTTTTCTGTATAAAAATGGTTTTGAAGGGTCTCATAAGTCACGCTATCATCGCATAGAAACAATGGGTATATGAAAAGAGTAATTGCCCGATATTTAAAAAGTTATTGATAATAGTTTGTTTTTCTATATTTAGCGGAATATCAATGAATACCTATAATAAACCTATAAACTCATTTTCATCACAAAACTTTCTATTTTTATTTATTTCGGTTATTTCGTATGGTGACGGATTCAGAATACATAGTATGACCACCCCATTTCATCCTAAGGGTGGCATTAGGGCTGTCAAAAGACTGAAAACATTATACGAAACCCTGTGCCAACCCGTGTGGCGAGCACAGTAGGCTTATAACCCTTCATGTATTAACCGCCTCAACAGTGGGTCATTTAAGAGTTGAGGAGAGACACTTTCCATTTTTGTACCTTTATTGAAAATAATTCAGATGCTTTACTATAAATACTACTACTACTCATTCAGCAGTGGATGCGGGCGGCCCAGGACCGGCCTTTGTGGAAATCCTTGGGGGAGGCCTATGTCCAGCAGTGGACGTCTTTTGGCTAAAATGATGATGATGACTATAAATACGTGACATATAAAAAGTATAAGTAGACCGATATACCACACTTCTTAGTATCATGTGACATTGGCTTCTTTATACTGTTGAAATATATCTTTATGTAAAAAAAACAGGGTTAACGGTTAATTCATTCACACCTGGCTATGTGTTGTAAGACTTGGCTCATATTATTCGTGCTGTATAAATCAAACGACAATCAGGAAATGGTGTAACGCCCAATAAGCACGTAAATATAAGAACACTATTAGGGCCTCCGCGCATTATGCGGCCAGGTCGCGCGGCCAAGTCGCTGCGGCCAACTAATTCTTCTACGATGTATACAGCTGCGCGCATTACGCGGCCAGGCCGCGCGGCCATGTTTTGGTCGCGCGGACAACGAAAAACATCACGTCACATTGGCCGCCGCGGCCAACGAGATACGTCAATTTGTATGAAATTGCTCATTTTGCGCGCACTGGTCGCAGCGGCCACACGCTTTTTGTATGTACAGGATGGTGTTTGATACTGAACGTTTCATTGTTGAAATTCAAAACAGAATGGCATTATGGGACCAGTCATCGGATGATTATTCGGACAAAAATTTAAAAAGGCAATTATGGTTGGAAGTGACTAATATATTCGGTGGGGAAAATTTAGAAGAAAAAGAAAAAGGAGAACTTGGTAAATATTTTTTATTATTTAGTTTTGTTTTATGACAACAGTTTTGCTACATATGAGTAGGTGTAACGTGTGGGACAAAGAATCCTATCTGAGTCCAAATAAATTTAACTCCGTTTAGTATTTACAATTCTAATATATTTACAGAAGGAGTTAGGACAGCAAAGCAGAAAGAAATAAAAACAATAAAAATGTAAAATATAACCGAATAGAGAAAATAGCTAAAAGTGACAGTCAATAAATTTGGTTGCCATAGAACCCGCGCACGGAATCTGTTAAAGGACTCGCGTGCGCGAACTCTACAGCGGTATATAAATAAAACGAAGTCTGTCGAGTCTGTCTGTCCATTAAAATAATTAGAAAATGTAATTAGTAAAAAGTTTTTTTAGACATTCTCATATAGTTCAAAAATTTATTTTCATATTGCAGTACCTCTGGAAAGTATGTGTGATATATTCCTTTTGTAAGCCTCTCCCGTAACAATGGATGAATCCAAAATAAATTCATGGTCCTTTTTTTCTTTCGCTTTTGTAATACAGAACAAACTAGCGCAACAATAATTTCTTCTTCGACGTCCATTTTGGAGCACCATGTGAATTCGACTCTGTGTTGCCACATTCCAATTCCATAAATCTGAATTAAAAGGTCAAATATCTGTATGGGAACAATAAGCTACAACATTACTAGGTAAAATGACAAAATAAAGACTATCCTATTTAACATCTATTTATTACATTTGTACATATTTTTATTCATTTTGGAAATCAAACTGTTATCGATATTGAACTTAAAACATGTCTAATTATTGTGTAATTGTTTGGTTAAAATTGGTCCCTCCATCGTTTCATTACCTAAATGGTTTCTTGTTTTAGTTATAATCAAGTTAATTGCAGAAAATATCCTTCCAACCCTCCAAACTCCAAAGCACTGGAGTGAAGAAGGCATAATAATGCAGAAACCAGTTCGATAAGAGAACATATTTCTATTCTGCACAGTTGACTTGATGCCAAAACAATTCAGGATTTTCTTCACTTGATTCCAAAAAGCTATTGTTCATTCTTAAATGACGCCATTCAGTATCTAATTTTTGCGTATTTTTTCCGATTAAGTTGGGAAACGCCTGCGCAATGTGTATCACTGACGATATACTACGGCGTTTAACTATAACATAAAATATATAAAAAATAATACCTAATAATTAGTTATTTCAAAAAATACATCCTCATCCTAAAATCTGTATAGATATAAAAGTTAGAAAAATCGTGGTCAAAAATCTCAAATAAATACATATAAATCTGTATATATGGCAACACTGATTCGACTGACAAATGTGGCCGCAGACGTGGCCGCGAACCCCCGCGCATTATGCGGCCAATCCGCGCGACTGGCCGCGCGACCTGGCCGCCTAAATGCGCGGGGGCCCTTATACATACGTACAGATTTACGTAAGCCCCACTTGCACAACCTAATTCATATTATGACATTTCGTAATCGCTTTTGTTACAGAATTAACAATATTGTTTTTTCTTGTGTACAAATAATACAAAATATACGTAACATAACTGTAAGCAACGAGGTGAGATCTTGGTAGTTAGAGAAAAGGATAATAAACCATGGAAAATACCATTTTCGCCGCTTATTTATACGCTCTTTTACATATTTAAAAATATATAAAAAATCACAACATAAAATTAGGACATTTTCCTTCTTCGACTAATAATAGAACACAATACAATTTTAAAATATGACCGGTTTTCTCATACATAATACAAAAAAAAATAGGTTTTATTTACATTTATTAATTAAGGCGACCGCTCATCATCGCCAACATTAACTTTGAGAGTTTTAAAATAAAACATGAATGATGTTAGAAATTGGAAGTAGGTAGGTACTAATAGGATTCCTCACATGCTGGGCTTCATAACTAGTTTTCCTTCTCTTATGGCTAGGTTGCGGCCTTGAAACTTCTTTTAGTTGGCTCTTACGACACCCTCAGGCTGGTATATGGTGGTGACACCGTGTATTCTTAATCCGTCACCGCATGGACTTTATTTACTATTTGCAAGTAAAAGAAACGTTTGTTCTGCAACTCTTTAAACCATTATTGTTAACTCAATCCTAAAACCCTTGAACTTTACAACATAAAGTTGAAAATACTCCCACCAGTAGTAATCAGAGCAAGGTCGCAATTAATCATTCAATCATATGTATCACATTAAAAATTTCTGAAAACAGTAATTAATGATCCCGTTCACGGTGCCCAAAGGCCTTGTCAAATGAACGTTGAGCTTGAGATTTGATCTATCTATTGACAGGATCCCAAGCACGTGGTCAATTATCCTCTCTTTTACGTCGGGAATTAAATAACTACACGAGATAAAACCGTTAAAAGCGTTTAATATCAACGTTAAATTCAAGTTCAATATACGTACGTCCGTCATGACAGTAAACAAGAGACAATGATACATATCCTGTGTGCAGGATGCACGGGCGACGGTAACAGCTTCCTCATTAGCAACTCGGATCGAGGCTTCCGGTACCACTAAGTAGCTTAAATGGACCTCGTTGGTACCCTCGTATTTACTAATCAAATTTTTGGTTTCATTTGGTTTTTAAGTCCACAGATTTATTGTAGACTGACTAAAATTGTGAGAACGCTGCGCCACCCTTTCGTTTTAACCTAACTATTGTTAAAATGTAGGGAATAACTTCTAGATTAGATTACGTAATTCAGGTTATAGTCAGGCATTTTGAGGCTATAAAAATGTACTTACGCGCGGCTGGGTACGCTTGTCGTCAGGAAAAAGCTTCTTATTCATTTATTTCTTTGTAATTTGTTCTTATTATTTTTTTGGAATGCCAAAGAAATATATGTAATGTGGTTTGATAAAATACAAAATATTGAAGTAGAAATGATTAAGACGCTAGAATTGCAATTTTTGTTCATACTCCATGATCATTATGCATGTACTATAAAATTATTTTTAAAAGGAACGTTACTATTCATTTATTTAAAGGAACGTTATTATTTATTTTAAAGGGTTTATCTAGCTTGTGTTCTACCTTAATATTCAAATAGGTTGCAAAAAGGGCACTAAGTTTCTGCTTCACGGACCAATATATCGAATAAATTATATGATTAAAGTGTAATTGATTTCGGACACAGATGCGAAACTTAATGGGTTGTGCACTTTTGACAATATGTATTATATCTTTTTGTAACAACTACTGTACGATCTAAATAAAAAAAAAATTACTGAAGCATGAGAAATGATACCTGTCGTCTAATGTAACCTTCATAAACATTGATCGGTTTCGTTCTAAAACATCTTCACAGATATGAAAACATTTATCTAAATAAATTAAGAAATTCATCATGCCATGTCAGAAAAAGATGTATGATAGTAATGATCATTTTTATATTAATAATAATGATAATTGGCATGATCATATTTTTCTGATATTGAAGCATGATGAATTAATTACTTGAGCTGATCTACTTTTGACGATAAATGACCTGCTTTTGAATCAAAATTGAATTCCTATAAAACATTAACAATCATAACACGTATAGCGTATTAAAATTTTTTTTTACAGAAAATTACTATACTTTTTCATCTTTCAAGATTTAATAACGAAAAATACTACAAAGCCTTTTTAATCTTATGATAATTTAATTTTTGGATACTCATAGCTTTTTTATCATAAGATACTGCACGTGCGAGGTGGAAAATTGGCGCATACAATCACCTTATCCGTTCGTTCTACTGTGGTTATGTGCTGCATACTTATTTCATTTAGTCTACTTTCCAGTCTTTCCTTACTTTGCATTCATCATGGAGCGAGCTGTTAATAATATCTATCTATCACACAGACAAGATAATAACAATAGGCTTTTACATCGAAACTAATTTCGAAGGATTATTTCGCACGTGACCATACAAATCGTGAGCCAGGTGTGCGCACAGCGACACCTAATTGGTGCATGCAGACGCATCGGTGTGATTGGATGTCAGTTGCAGAAATTTCTTGTTGATTGCTAAATATATCCTTGTGTCAGGTGCTGTCAGATTTAATATTAACCGTTACACGTTGATTCAAAAATGATGTCATCAGATTATGCCGGAATGTTTATTGTTTTGAAAATGTTCTCTCTCTTTTCTATATTCGATTTAGGCAATATTCAATTTAAAAATCTTCATAAAGAAGGAATAAGTCATTAAATACAGTGCCACTATCTGTGAATGGTTTTAATAGCAATTACAATATAGTTACTTACATAATGAGTTCCTTCTTATTCAAATTGGAAAGCCAGTGGGCTCAATAGTGAATCATTCATAGTAAGTATGCTGAGAAACTGACCAATCTATAATTTCAATTCAAAACCTATTGACGTCACATTGCCCATAAAATGATTCGGATCATTTCAGACCGGAACATTTCATGGTATTATAATACCTTTTACGTGCAGCTCTTTTCTTCCAATAATAAAATTATTAAAAACATACCCTCAACAGTTGGAGTAAAACCAGTAAGCCGTTTACGTGTCTAGACACCATGCTTCCTGTGATTCACTTTTTCTCCTCGGTCATTCACCAAAAAGCACCGAAGCAAAACGAAGAATTGTGAATAAAAAGGTGCGTCAAGGAATCACGCTGCGTAAACACCCTACTCCAAGGAAACAATCGCAAAGATAATCACTGCAAGGAGACGGTAATTCACGTTGGAATTGGAGACGGTCGAGCAGCAGCCATGTGGTCACCCTCGCAGGAAGTCCAATTTGTGTGATTACCGACGATGTCGTGTGTAGATTTTAACACCTATACATACACGTTGATAAGCAATAAAAAATCGTAAATTCAGCTTATATATTAACCACTTCTAATTCATCCTCTTCCAATGTTGCGAGGGGAAATTATCCTGCTGAGGCACGCTGGTTTCCCTTCTATTGCGTTAATTTAGCTGCCTGTTCTCTCAACATCTGAAACCCTCAAAATGAAATGGGATAGTGACATTGTGCATTCTAAATCCATTACCTACCACACAGACTGTATAAGATTAAATCTGTAGATTTTATTTGAATTTAAAATAAAGTTTATGTTAAAACTTGTTTTCACTATTATGTCGGAAAAATATAATAGCTTATCCATGTTTCTGCACCACTTTACATAAATATGTACAAACAACATAGTTAGTGTCGAACTCCTTTGAAATAGATTAGCGATTGTTAATGGTTCCATGTTCACAGGTCAATATTTTTTATAAATAAAACGAAACTTCTTACTTGCATAATGGGGACATTTTATAAACATGTAATTTCAAATTTGCGAACACAAATGATATCCAGACTTGCCCGACCCCGGAATCAAACCAAACCCATGATCTAAAGGCGGCACATCCAACCCATAGACTAAAACGGCAATTAATAATTAATAACTAAGGTATTTAAAAAAATTTGGTTAATTTCATAGACGCCTAGATTTATCACTACGAATTGAAAACAACCAAAGCGGTTAACATCATAATGAGTTTCCCGCAGGTGATTGAAGTCATTATAAACGATAAAAATCCTGTCCTAAGGAACTTCGGTCAGTGCTCACGTCATTAAATATAGTTAAAATATCAAGTTCACGTCTTCGAGGGCGAGAACAGCATAAGACACCCTATTAGACGGTCACGCGTTGCAAGCACTGATTATACGATGACCTACACCCTAACGTAACGTTCCATAACGGTGAGCATAGAAACAATGAGAATGATAACTGATGTTTAATATGACTACAGGGTGAAACAAAAACCCTGTGACCATAACGACAGGATGGATCGTACTATTGAGTCCCAAACTTGCTAATTCTATGGAGGCAAAATCGACAGTCAAAGGGGCCTTTAAAGTCGATTTTAACAGATACTTCGTAACTTACTAGTGTTAGTGCGTATAGTACCTATAGTATTACACACAGGCACCTTAAAGGTATGAGTGCTTTTTGATTAAGTGTCAGCTCGGGATGTATGCCACATCATTTTGACACAAGCACTTGGCAATCACTTTATTATTTAGCAGATTAATATTACCTATTTTTCCTGTCAGTCCGGTAGAATATGGATAGGTAATAGAAAATAGCAAGTCCCTAATAAGTAATGTATGCAAAATCTCACTAAAAATAAGCAAGCAAGTTTTTTTTTTAATTTTTTTGTGACGTAGTAACTTATTTAACAAATCCCATGTTTCACATTCACATTACGTTATGAAGCTTGTGGGACAATATTCACGACAGGTATATGGCTAAGTACGGATGGAACACACATGTTTCGATTACAATTGAATTAAAAAAACGTCTGTTTCTCCCTCATACTTCAAAACAAAAAGTAATTTAGACACAGAACTGCTCCTTTCTATAGATTACATATTCTAACTTCGGATGGCTATAGATAGAGCTTGGTTACACCCTGTATAGTAAGACCGCGTAGGGAGGCATGTATTTAGAATGAACTTTGCTACCAATCTATTATAACCTAAGGGGATTATAAGATGTGACTAAAAGAATGCAATACCACTAAGATGCAAAAGAAGAGCCAACCCGCCAGGCGTGGCAGAGTAGGCTGTCCCCGTGGAGATACCGTCAGAGCCCACGGGGCAGCAAGCGCGGGGCGGTATATCCCGGGGACGTTTAATGGGTATGCCTCCGTCTCCTCACTGAGGTGGAGGGGACTCCACACCCCCTCCTGGCCATCCCCAGGCTGGCGGGGATAGTCCATAAAAGATTTTACCCGAGGTACAAGAAGGCTGTATTGCCCTTTTGTTGGAGGACGCCTTATTCAGGTGGGCCATTTATAGGCTGAGATAGAATAGTGATACGCAAGACGGCTTACTTACGTTTAGTAAGAAAAAGAAATGAAACAATTGATACTAGATCGTACTCTTGCCAATTCTATCAAATTTAAACAATGTACGAACTTTTTTTAAAACGTAGGTTCAGCGTTCACAAGGTCGTCCGTCCAACTATAATGGGGTGAGGTTCTTCCCATGTTTCGTTTTCCTATACGTGTCACTCCAGAACTTTGATGCCCCAACGGCCATCCGTTCTTCGGGCTACGTGACCTGCCCACTGCCAGTTCAACTCCATCACTCAATCCTTCAAGCTATGTTGCTTCTTCTGCGGATTTCCTCGTTTCTAATTCTATCACGCCAAGTAACTTCGAGAATGGCCCTCTCTATCACACGTTAAATAGCTCTCAGAGAGCTAAATAAGTCCCAGTACTACTTTAGTCACAACTAATTCAACGAAATAAAAAAAATACATATAAAAACAGTTTACATACTATGTAGTTAAACGTAGCAGTAGTCTAACAGTGGTCAAATTTTCGGTCATTGGAACGGTCTATTCATAGACCACGCTCGAGTGGTCAAAATGGGTTCCCACGGCCTTGTCAGTTTAGAGGATATCCTCCGTGGTCACCCAACCAGGCCATCGACTCCTCAAATCATTTGTGGTGCCATTCAACCGTATAATTAACTTGTTGTTTTCACATTATCCGATAAATCCGCTATAACTAGTTCTTTTAGGCGCCATTATTTTACGACCTACAAGTATTTGTTCCGGGTCTGGGTGTTTTCTATCTATAAGATGTATGTATTTACAAAAAAAAAGTATAGTAAGTAGTTTATCATCCATCTCGTTACCATAACACAAGTATTAAGTTGCTTAGTTTGGGACGAGATGGCGTTGTGTGAAATGTCCAATGTAATATTTATTTATTTATTTTTATTTGGTTGGTGATTATATTGATGATGATGATGATGATGTTGATGTGATTATGAAATCTTTAATGTATGGTTTGACAGATTATAAATACACGGTGTCACTCACCCTGAGTATCTAGACAGCGGATTCTAAAAAAGTTAGCAGAAAAACAGCAAATCACGTAGTATGCAATCCAGTCTTCTAAAATTACAGAAAGCTTGACCACAGTAGCAGTTCTCTAATGGGGTTATGTAAAGATGATGAATCTGTTATCTGATCATCGTCATCTAGGACCGTACCTACTACTGAACGTATCTTTTCCACGTACATTAGCCGAGTTGGGTATTATCTACTAATCAGCCTATATATGACCCACTGATGAGTCAGGCCTCCTCCAATTACATGGAGGGTAATTAGCCTACTATGCTACACTGGCTAAAGGGCTTGACACAGGGTTTCTTATCAAGTTTTCCTTCTCTTACAGCTAGTTTTTAGGCCTCGTCATTTCCTATTGTTAACTCCTACGACACCCTCAGGATGAAATGGGATGGTGACTGTATGTATTTGTATTGATTTACTGGAAGCCTTTTTTACCTTTTTAAACATTGTAGTCAATGAATGGCTATGTAATAATAATTATTAAAGTATGGAATTTGATGGCAAATCTTTAATGTAATCGTTTATACAATACAGAGCTTCCACACTACATAAAGTTCCATAAATTTGTTACACAAATTTAAATTCTTTATGTAGTAATAGAGAAGGAGTATATATAATATTTTATTAAAATTTGCATTAAAAATCCATTAAATCAATTAAAAAAAATATTACACACACTACCGTGTATTTGACACACACAATATATACACACTAATGTTCACTAATAAAGTCTGTGGTCAAATCTATAATATTTAAATGAATCGCAAAATGTGTTGGTAACCGCATAAATCAACAACGCCTGGACCAATTTGGCCAAATCATTTTTTGAAATGTTCGTTGAAGTTGAAGGATTGTTTTTACGGCGAGAAAAATTCTAATAATTGCCAGAAAACCCATAAAAACAGCCTTTTTCTTTTTCCAATACAAACGTTGTCTAACTTAAATGTAGAGACAATTTGAGCTTTATTGCTATTATTTAAAGTTCATATAAAATGACAACCACGCACTGTTGTCTAAGTAATGTAGGTGTGTTCCTAATGTCAAAGAGTCAATTTGCACCTTATTACCACTGTCTTTTTGACAGGACGAAGTCTGTCGGGTCCGCTAGTTGAGAATAAAACTAAGTATATTTATCTTACTAATATTATAAACGTGAAAGTTTGTAAGTATGGATGGATGGATGGATGGATGTTTGTTACTCTTTCACGTAAAAACTACTGAATGGATTTTAATGAAACTTTACAATAATATAGCTTATACATCAGAATAACACATAGGCTACAAGTTATAAAGATATTATGTGATTTACAACAATATAAACAAGTCGAATTCAAAATTTCTAATTGTCAAATTTTCGGCCATATTAAACTATAGACAACATAACGTTTCGCTGTCAGTTGCGTTTTGTTAAAGTAGGTTTTATACGGACGGGATAGAAATCTCAGGTATCCTATGTCCAACTTTCTTTTTGTTTTAAATATTTATAATGCGGAACAAAGTTCGCCGGGTCAGCTAGTAGAACTATAATTTCAAAAATCTGAAGTGGGGTAACACAATATTCTCCTATACGTCCGTGACCACACGGGCGCTTATCTAATGAAATCAAAATAAGACGAGATCCTTACACGACAGTACCTATCTTTTTAGTTTATGATGAGGCGTTAAGATTTGGTAACCTTAAGGGAAGGTTTTATTTTAAATGCCAAGAAAACCACATTTGTAGGGCACTACAATTATTCTTTCATACGATTTTTTTAACAAGAAGGAAACACTTATATAGCTTCTTACCCAAGACTGCCACTAGACTAAAATAAAATCAAGCGTTAAATAACTTGATTAGAACTAAAACATGTTTTTATACGATGCTCAAATGTTTTATAAAACACAGCAGACACGCGACTAATTTTATCCAAAGCACTTGGGTAATTACGCTTTGAACATGTTTTGACCATCAATTAATTACACTTCTCTCATATAAAAACTGCCTGGAAAAGATCACGAAAAGCGATAAGGCCGCCCAACAGCTTCAATACTATTTTAAGGTTTATCTCTCCATATAAAAGTTGCCTGCAAGAGTTTATCTTGTTTCTGGAATATTTACGGTATGCTATAATGAGTTTACACGTAAATAAAGCTATAGTTGGTACGCGTTAAGAATGCAATAAGTAAAGGTGTGTTCACGGCGATGGAAATTATAAAATGCAGGAAACGTGAACGTGACTTTCTAATGTAGAGCGATTTCATTGGTGGTGGTCAACCCGGTGGTCAATTATGGCTCACTGCATTCTTAGTGCGAACGAGGTATAGACAGCCAAGTTCCAATACGGGTTTAAAGCCAGCTAAGACAAGCTGGCGATGGACGCTCGGCTTTAATGTGAATAATGCCGCCATTTACAGATCTTAATTATGTTATTTCTTTTGTGTAAATCTACATACAGAGTATCTAATCAATGAGCCTTATACTACTATTTTTTATTAGTAAGTATTTATATAATATATGTATATATTAGTATTATCTTTAAGTAGATTGTACTGTATATTATCATTTCTTTTGTGTACCTCACCCCTTATTTTCTCTCCCTCTAACCCAAAGGTAGACTGGTAGAGCACCGCCGCAAGGCATTAAGTCCGCCTTATGTACCACTACTGTACATTAAGTATAAATAAATAAATAAACGTAGTTTATAACGTTTGTATCTTCAAATAAGATTTGTATCGTAGTTCATCACAAATATTCCTTCTCCTTGATCTTTCTCGTTGGTAAATGTCGACTTCTATGTATTCGTATAACTAGCTCGCCTAGTGAAAAAAAGAAAATAGTAAATATTTCGGGCCAAAGTTCAGAGATAATATACAAAGATCGTTGTAATATGTAATATAAAACGGTTGCTCTGCTCCCGTCATCAAACAGAGCGAATGTATTTTCAGTACAAACAAACAGTTTCTAGCTGTGAATGCATGGAAATTAAGCGCGGACGCACACGCCGTGAAAATCGTTTGTTCCGAGGATGTATTATTAGTGAGGTAACAAAACGCAGGATAGAAACCGACGTGTGTGGCGCCTGGCCGCAGTATTGTGTTGATCAACAGAGTAAAATTACGTTTAATTACTTTTTTCTATCACTCTCTAGTTTGGTTAAAATAATTTTATTATAGGAACCAGGCGGCTAATACCTACAAACAAAAGTAAACCATATAACACCTTTTAAAAAAAATGTGACACGACTTCAAAATAGGCAATTAGAAGTCAATACTTATGGCATACCTCAACTTCTAATGAGTCGTCATTTATTGCTTATTAAAGCACAATTTTAAATCGGTTTACATTTCATGTTTTAGTTTTTAGTGCTAATAAACGTAAATGTTAATGTGTCTGTAAATGAACTCGAATAACAAAATAGTCGAAGTAATATAAAAATACCGTCTTCTTCTTGGTCTTCTTCTCTTCAAATCTTATTTCAAGTTTTCGACCAAACTACTGAACTGATTTCGACAACATTTCTATGGGACCAATACCGATCGAATTAAAAAATAGTTTCTATAGTGTAGCCTACATAAACAATGATCTGATTAATCTATTTCGAATCAGTTTACAAATGGCGGAGTTATGCGGTAACAAACGTACAACAAAATCGAGAAATTACTCCTGTTTGAAAAACCGACTTCTCTATTTCGGAATTGTCGGAACTTGACTTTTTTTTCCTTCGACCATTGTCATCTCGATAGGAAAAAATCGCTTCTTATTAACGGCACTTTAGATTAAAATCCTTTACATCGTAAAATACAAAGAACAGCATCCATTGGGCGGTAATAGTTCTGATTAACAAATGATTTCTTTTCCAAAGTTCTTATTTCATATAACACTGGTGTATAATTTATATGACTTGTTAAACTGTATAGGTCCATTAAAATCACCTTAGATATCGAAATTGCCTGTATTTATAGAACAGCAATTATGCCCGCAGTGAACGCCATTAATCTTCACTTACACAATCACTGTTCGCATTACTGTGTTTACTGTGATATTCAGTAGTTTATTTTTCTATCATCATCTTGGCCAATAAAAGACCCATAGTTTAGTCGGTACACCTCCTCCTCCTCCACACATAACTATAGAAATTTGCCTAATGTGGCACACTGGCCAGACGAGTTGGTTCAGGATTTAGTCACCATGCAAGCGTTTAAAAAAAAACATGTAGATAAGGTCGGGGTTTTTATTTATGTTTATGCCTAATTTCGTTGTGTCGACATGAACAATTTGATGACACAATTTTTGAAGAGTGTGCTATAAAATCTTCAACGTAAAAAAATCACGTATTTCATTTAACTAGTGATCGTCCAGTTGTCGATATTCGGCCATAATTAATTTGAATTATCGTTTTACGACTTTAAAAATTAACAAAAGAATATACTCGTATATGCGTGTGTAAGTCCAATACGTCATGGTAGTGTGTGTAAGGATTTTTTTTATGTTTTAATGTATTTTTAGGGATAATTTAAAAAAAAATGCATTCTGCACTCCTTCTCTTTAAATTATACATGCAATTCCACGAAAGCGGCATGTATAAATATATTAAACTAAAAAAACCTAATAAAATATGTCTGGTACAACATATGCAATCAAGATTAATTCTATTAGTCTTAATTACTCCAAAGACGCAAGCATCGGCTATAACCAGATGAATCACGATAAAAAGAAGTGTGGTGATTCCTGTCGCGGAGGTAAACGACTTTCATCATAATAGTAGGGTGACCACATAATATTACAATTGCTTGTCCCAAAAAAACATTACAAACTTGCATTGAGTGATTTGTATTTGTTTTCGCTATTTTACAGTAGTGTGTCAGGAATCAAGTCTTTCAATAGTATTCTCGCAAAAATTCCAATTCCAAATTCAAATGGAACTTTATTCACGTATGTTTATTACAAAACCTTTATTATTTGGCCCTTGTCCAACGCTTGGTGGTAGTCTCCATACACTCATATCTACATTTATGTATTTCATATGCATGTTCTCATTCACACAATCCATCTATATCTTTTCCCACAACCCCACGTGCATACCGAAACTACCACCGGTATTCGGCTATAACATTAGTATCAATTAACAGTATTAATAAAATATGGCCCAGAATTTAATCTTGTCTCTTTTGTCCATTTCTAATAACGCAATGTGTAAAACTATACCAGCAGCGGTCTGGGGGAATCGTATGATTAAAGGAACGCAAGACGCAGATGTCACCACCCCATTCCATCCTGAGCGTGTCGTAAGAGCCGACAAAAGTAAGTGACAAGGCCGAAAACCTAGCTGCAAGAGATGGAAAACTTGAAACGAAACCCTGTGCCAACCCGTCTGGCCAGCGTGGGCCAGTAGGCCCTCCCTGTGATGGGAGGAGGCCTGACTCAGCAGTGGGTCATTTATGGGCTGAGTAGTGGTAGCCTCCCCACACTCTGAAGCACACGTCGTGCCAGCGTGGCATAGTAGGCTTATTTCCCTCCTTGAATTTGCGGTTTCCCGACTCAGAATGGGTTATTTAAGGGGAGAAATTTTGAATAATACAAGTGGCGCCGGTGCCGTCTTGTAAAAAATAATAATAACAAGCCCTATGAGTTTCAGCCAGTTCTTCTCAGCAGTGGTCGCGTCCCGAACTGGTGGTAAACTGAAATATATTACCTACTTTGCTTTGTCCATTGTGTGTCCTATACAAAATAAATGATTTGACTTTAAAAGAAAGCATAAGAAACCTGTTGAAATAATAAACAAATAAACAAGTTTATTTATGTTTCCAAGTTATTCAGAGTAACTACATACTTAAATTAAAATAGGAAATATAATACAAAAATAATGATCTATTAAATTTATCTACGAATATCTTATCAGTTGGACACCTAGTTGTGACAGGATATGTGCGCAAGCGCCTCGTCACCTGCACAGCTTCCCACGGTGACTCAGTCGCGCTTTGCTGGGATGGTAGGATCTGTGCCGCAGATATGTATGTAAATTTTTTGACTAAACAGAGCCTGTATAATATTGGCGATTTGGATTGTCATAGTTGCTATTTAGATATTTAATACATACTAGTATTGGCCTGCGGTCCACATTCGACCACAATACATTTAAATTATCTAATATACTGCCCATTGTACATTTCTTTGTTGTATTTCTCTGTTGATATTATTGGTGTACAATAAAGAGTTATATTTCAATATGTACAAATCTTCTTTATGTGTATACTGTAAGAACTTCCTTGTTAATTATTGTGCATTAAAGAGTTATCAATCTATATATCTATATAAATTCTCGTGTCACGGTGTTTGCTATTAAACTCCTCCGAAATGGCTGGACCGATTTTCGTAATATTTTGGGTGCATATCGGTTAGGTCTGCGAATCAGACAACGTCTATTTTTCATCCCCCTAAAATTTAAGGGTGGTCCAAACCTCTCAATTTGTTTATTTATTTATTCAACAAAAAAAACATACAAATATGCATACAACCCTACATTTTCACCCCTCTACGATCAACCCCTACCTTTTAATAGCGATATTTATATGGCAAGACAACGTTTGCCGGGTCAGGTTATTATTTTATTTTTCTATAAATATAGTCAAATACACGGTAGTGTGTGTAATGTTTTTTTAATTGATTTAATGTATTGTTAATGCATCATTTTAATAAAATAATACCATTCGGCACTCCTTCTCTATTACTATAAATAATTTGAATAATCTCCTTCGTCTGCGCAATTTTCGTAAAAAGTTTTTACTTCGTGTGTCAATATAGATGACTGATGTCCATAACTAACGAAATCTTCTATAAATAATTAAACATGAAAAAAACCTGAAGTAGTCTATTGTACAAAGGGTTGCTTGTTTAAATTAATAGAGAGTAACTTTACGGAACTCACATCACATGTAGTGTGGAAACTCTGTACTGTTTAAACGATAACATTAAAACATTTGCTATCAAATTCCCTATTTGAATAATTATATTACGTAGCCATTCATTGAATTTTGAAGACTTCCAGTAAATGAATACAAATACATAGTCACCACCCCATTCCATCCTGAGGGTGTCGGAGTGCTTGGCCAGACTGCACAGGCGGGCGCGGGGCGGTCGCGGCGTTTACCATAAATGAAACCTTATTTGAGTGTCCGTAGTGGGCACGCAGGCAGTTTCATGTGTTTAGTATGCGGCGCCGCAACCGAACCGCGCCCGCGTGTGTAGTCTGGCCAAGCACTGAGGGTGTCGTACGAGCTGACAAAAGGAAATAACAAGACAGAAAACCTAGCCACAAGAGAAGGAAAACTTGAAACGAAACCCTGTGTCAACCCGTCTGGCCAGCGTGACACAGTAGGCTAATTACCCTCCCTGCGATGAGACGAGGCGCGACTCAGCAGTGGGTCATTTATAGGCTGAGTATTAGTAATAGTAAAGCAATTACATTGTCCATAAACTTCGGTTATTGAAAATTCATGATATTGGAACATTATAAGCTATAGATGGCGTTAAATTACCTTTATCGCTGACCAATAGAAATCAAATTGACGACCAGCATCTCACGATATCTTAAATAAGTAGCTATTATTTTATACTTTCAACATGCACCTGCTATAAGTTCTCACGATTCAACCTTCGTTTTACTGACGTGATTATCATGGGAATTTTCTATTTTTCTCATCCTTCATGCACAATTGATGTGTTCATCAACAATTAAATATAATAAACGATTGAACGGCAAGTTTCTATAAAATGTAATGTATAGATTTGTGTAATATTTTACAAACAGTTTGTTAAAGCCTCAGTTACGGCTTTAATCAAAGTTATTAAAAAGATTATTTCCAATTGCACAAAATGTATATTCAAAGATGACATAAAATCACATTACATTCTTCTTAAATATTGACAAAAGTTATACCAAAAAGTATACTTACAAAAAAGGCTTGAACATATCGCCCACCAAGAATAATATTTTTATTCTTTACAAACAAAGTGCTTAGAGTAAAAACCATCGCCCACCATGGCAGAACAATCCATTAGGCTAATAATAAGCAATAAATGAATGTACAATCCATTGAACTAAAATACTTTCTTACAAACCTAAATTGAACAATACATGAACAAACATCAGCAACTAATAAATTCATATTATAAAAAAACAAACTAAAGAATCAATTTACAACTACTTATAAATATAAGTAACCGGAAACCAAAACCTTATCTTATTAGTGATAATTGACATAATATGAACCAAAAAATAGATATCGTTTCGTATTTGCCCCTTGAAACATTATGTCCTTTATTATTTATAACCAATAAACAAACTATTTTTCAACATATTCGGTTTTTTTTCAAACTTGGTAGTAACATATTAAATTGGTTTTCACCTTGTATGGTATTACCAGCTTTTATTGGTTTATTTGTACCCGTGAATAATCCAGATATTATCCAACCCAACGATGTACGTTGCGCTACGTGTGACCCGAATGGGCCCTGTTTAATGCCTTCTTGAATTACTTGTACATATATCTCTGCTCCAAGTAAAACATCTACTTGACCAGGAATATTAAATCCAGGATCTGCCAATCCCAAATCTAGTAATTCCTTCCAATGAACATTTACCTTGTTATTTGGAAGTAAATCAGTTATAGAATCAACAATAAAAGCCTCAACATCTATTAATTTTGATGAATCTAATCGAGATCTAATTTTTAGATTGACCCTCCCGTTTATTCTCAACTGATTCTTTTTACCTATACCAGAAACGATTGTCTTAATAGGAGTTCTTTTTAATCCTAAAAATTGAACTGTTCTCTCTGTGACAAATGATATTTGTGAACTTTGATCTAATAATGCTCGGGCTGTATACCATTTTTTACAGGACGACATAGTTTTAATTTGGGCAGTAGGGAGTAAAATATTACATTGAAATTAAACACTTTTTAACGGATTTATCGCGTGTATATTTAATTTAATTTCAATGTGTAATAATTGCGAAAACCTAAGAAATCAGTAAAATATTATCCTCATTTTTGTTCGTTGAAAAACATACTACTGGAGCCTGTACTTTACATTTCCCACAACGTTCTTCGGGTGAAGTGACAGTCGTGTTATGAACGAGAGTGTGATGATTCGCCTTTTTACAAATTAAATTTTACAAATCCGGCTCGAAGGACCATGTTAAAGCCTCAGTTACGGCTTTAATCAAATAAAAGTTATTAAAAAGATTATTTCCAATTGCACAAAATGTATATTCAAAGATGACATAAAAATATATTCTTCTTAAATATTGACAAAAGTTATACCAAAAAGTATACTTACAAAAAAGGCTTGAACACAGTTGGTGTTGAATTGTTTTATGTCGTGGTGGAAAGTCTTCTTTTCTAAGTGTTTTTGCCAAAAACATATTGGTGGCGGATATAAAATACATAATATCACTAAGCTTCCATATTGAGGATATGTGACTAAAAGAACGCAAGAAGCAGAGAAGAAACAAAATGGACGAAGCCTGACTTTGACTAATTGACTGCCATGATGTCAATTACCAACCAACTACAAACCAACAAGGCAGTCGAATATTTTATTCGACTGCCTTGTTGGTTTAGGGCTAGCGTTTAGGCCCACCAGCGGAGTGGCGGCGAAGAGGCTATTTCAGTAACAATTTAATTTCAACCTAAAGCGCTTCAGAATGCAACTCTATTTGGTACAACGAAATACAATGACGGCGAGCGACGCGCGGCGAGCGTATTCTGAATACAGATATATTCTGAAGCGTTTTATGTTGAATTTAAATTGTTACTGAAAAAGCCTCTTCGCCGCCACTCCGCCCGTCGGCGCTGACCCTTAGGGGTTTGATGTGCCGCCTTTGGATCACGGGTCCCCGGTTCGATTCCAGGGTCTGGCAGGTGTCTTTGTGCAGACCAGAGGAATTTGGTCTGAGTCTGGGTGTAATTTGTGTTATAGAAGTTCATGTTCCTTACCTGCCCCCGCGATGCATGTTATACCCAGTGCAGGGGGTTTCGGTTTCGTTTCTATAAAAAAAGTTAGGATTTTTTATCGGCTGATAAACTGGCAAAGCTATTTATCTTGTAAAACTGTATTTAAACATATTATTACTAATGCATTTTTCATCTCCGCACAAATTTGCAAGACAATTTATTAGTCCTAATTGCAACCTCCGGTATCGATTTTATTCATTTGTAACACACTCATAAACATATTGCAATACAGCCGTACCATAAATATTTCAATTGCTCACACTGGTAGTTATCTAGAATGATCCATACAGGAGCTGGTACTGACTTCCTCGGACGGAGCACCTGTCCGCGGTTCCCACACTGGTTATACAATCAACGAGTATTTTTTTCTACGCTAGAGATGTTATTAAAACAGCGCTATCGATTAAAGCATGCAGAATTTAGTGATGTGCAAACACGTAAGTTTTTATCGTTAGATTTTTAATTATGAGGACACACTGTTGTCAGTCAAATTTAAAATGATGCCTGAATTGGATAACACATTTTTCAATCATCAACCATTTGCGCCTGCAGGATAATCATAACGGCTTAAAAGTAAAATAATATTACTCTAGGAATTAGTGACTTGGTTGAATAATATAAATACTAGATACATCTCATTAGAACGTGAAAGAAAGCTATATCATGTAACTTATTTTACTAACACCGGAATACCGACTAAATTGTATTGAATTAACTAAATGAAAAACGATTATAAATTACAGTCGCCGAAACTCTTTCAACTGAATGTCTAAATATTGATCTCGGAACATAAGTCCCGTTGATTTGCTCAACGTCACTTAGTTTGCGTTTGCGTACGACAAATAATTGCAATAATGTTGCTCACCGTCAAATTGAAATCAATTAATAAAATTACATAATCGATTCATATACTCACATAATTATGTCCACCAAATAAAAATACAAATAATAAGCATGAACAAACGGCCTTACTACCTAAGCTTCTAATATAAGTAAAAATATGGTAAGTTATTAATGTTTAGTTTAAAATAATCAATTCACTTAGAATTCTATCAACGTATAAAATGATCTCAACTCTGCAAAACGTTGAATATGCAGAACTGCAGCATGACTCCATTAATAAATTAATCATTATTAGCGTGCATAAAGGTGTCTACTGATTTACTATTTTTGGAAAAAGCAACCTTTGCTCACGGATTCGAAGGAAGGGAAGGGGGCTCTAATTAATATGACACTCGTATACTGATGTCGAGAATATTGGCCATAAATATTATACAAGTTCTACATAAAAAAGAAACAATTTATTTAATATAAATTTAGCACTTTTACCCGATTCATCGCAGGGATGCATGGTGTGATGGGAGAGGTCTGACTCAGCTATGGGTCATTTGTGGGCCGAGTAGTAGTTGTAGTAGTAATAGACAAATTAGCCTACTATGCCACGCTGGCCAGACCGGCTAGCACAGGGCTTCGTATCAAGTTTTCCTTCTCTTGCCGCTAGGTTTTCAACCTTGTAATCTCTTGCGGCATCCTCAGGATAGAATGGTGACACTATGTATTCTAAATCCGTCACCACACAGAAATAGTAATAATAAAAATTTTCGGTGAATGTTAAATTAATTGTAAACTGCCCATGATACAAGTTATACCTAGCCAACGTATCAGGGAATTCGTTTAATTAAAAAAAAATATATACATCTAGAGACAAACACTATCTGCTACGCATGCGATTTATAGAATGTGCGAGCAAAGCACATTTGACATGAACAAATTTACATTTGACATGACTGTAAATTTATTGTCATGTCATGAACATTGACATTTGACATGAAAAGCGTTATCGTTAGTTGGAAATCTGTGCCCACCTTAATCGAGTATCTCGGAACTTTCAATGAGCGCAACTCATTACAATTCCAGTCTTACTTGCTTTGCTATTAAAAATCACCATGAACACCAAGAATAGTCACATCCACGTTCTGTGATTCAGGCCGCGTAATAATGGCGTTGGATCTCACACCAGTTGCACCTGCTAGACGTTCCCACGTACAGATTACGACGTATAAAAACACCATTACCAAGTAAATTACGCTTGATTATATTTGTAGAGATGTAGACGTTTAATTTAGAATAATCAATGTCACCAACCCATACCATCCTGAGGGTGTTGTAAAAGCCCCCTTTGCCAATTCTTGTCAGCAGTGGTCGTGTTCCGAACTGGTGGTAAACTGAAATATATTACTTTGCTTTGTATATTTTTTATTAATAATATGTTGACCATTTGTAAGTGTCCATTGTGTCATAAACCAAATAAAATATTTGACTTAGACTTGACTTTCGTAGGCAAATAAAGGAACTTAAAAGGCCGACAACACAGTCTTAAGATAAAGAAATCTTGATACTAAGTCTGTGCTAACCCGTCAGGTCAGCGTAGCACAGTAGGCTTATTACCATCTGCTTCGACTGCCTCATTGGTCTAGTGGTCGGTGGCACCTTTGGATCAACGGGTCCCGGGTTCGATTCCGGGGTCGGACCAGTGTCTTTGTCTAAACCAGAGGCACTGGCTCGGAGTCTGGGTGTCATTTCTATCTATAACATGTATGTATTTACAAAAAAAAATGTATATAAGTAGTTTATCATCCATCTCGTTACCATAACACAAGCATTAAGTTGCTTAACTTGGGACGAGATGGCGTTGTGTGAAATTTCCAAGGATATTTATTTATTTATTTATCTATCTAGTTAGAGGAGGCTTGACTCAGCAGTGGGTCATTTATGGGCTGAGAAGTAGTAGACGTTCCGTGCGGTGACGGATTTAGAATACTCAATGTACTCAACGTACCCATACTATCAGCAATGACGCTCTGTTGAACATCGACCACCCGATACTGCGATCGCCAAACCGCAGTGGACGTCTTTTGGCTGGAATGACGAAAATGATGAAATAAATAGTTAGCAAAATCAAATTTATTGACTGCCTCGTTGGTCTAGGTGTTACATGTGCTGCCTTTGGATCAACGGGTCCCGGGTTCGATTCCGGGGTCGGGCAAGTGTCTTTGTCTAAACCAGAGTCATTTGCTCGGAGTCTGGGTGTCATTTGTGTTCGTGAATTACATGTTTGTAAACTGCCCCAGCGATACAGGTAACAACAAGAGCAGGGGTTTCGTTTAAAAAAATCCATATAGCCATCTGAAACTATGGCCATAGAGCCAATCAAAAGAATCTGTTTTTTTTTTAAATAATACTGATTAAGTACCAAAATTTTATTACATTAATAAATGGGAGCCTATGGAATCTAACCAACTAGTAATAATGATTGCATACAATCCTAATAACTTGTGTTCCATTAAAGGTCTTCAATTCTTTGAGCTTAGTTCTACTGTACTCTTCATAACCTGATCAACAAAAGCTTAAGAAAAGAACTTTTTTGTTTTTGGATTGAAATTATGCAATACAGTATGTTTATCAGTAGTGCTAGCTAACGATAATTTCGTTACAGCTATAGAGTTTTAGTTAGTCCTTGTCTATCATTAGTACTGCCGATTCTTCGTGATAAATGCAGGGTTTGTTTTACGACAATTAGCTAATACGATAATATAATATAAAATTATCGTGTCACGGTGTTTGTTATTAAGCTCCTCCGAAATGGTTCGACTGATTTTGATGAAATTTTACATTCACATTTTGGTGGATCAGCGAATCGGACAACATCAATATTTCATCCCCCTGAATCTTAACATTCAGGGGGATGAAATATCACCCCAAAACTTTAATATATTTTTACAAAATTGTTTGTTTTTATTTTTTATGTTACAGGATACAACGAAAAATTTTAATCCCTTTGCGATCAACCCCTATTTTGTAATAGCAATATTTATATGGCAAAACAACGTTTGCGGGGTCAGCTAGTATCAATATAATATTGATTTAAATCAAATTATATCAGCAGACCCATTTAAGCGACGGAAATATGGCGACCTCATAAAGTCAGCCACCACTAATTGGTTGAGCAATGGCCATAATAATGAATAAATCTATTATTGTTTATAACAAGGTCTGCTAAATATCTCAAGCTATTAAATCAATAAGGTATGAAATAATTATTGCAATCGACAATAACTAACAGGTTTAGTATCTATGGGCCCATAAAATAATTTGTTTTGTCAGCTAGATGGAGTGAAAGATAATTAATTTTCAAGCTACACTCACAGTATAATGTCGTTGTGTCGTATATTCCATATATTCTGTGTGGTGCTGGTTTAAGAATACACAATGTCACCAACCCATACTATCCTGAGGGTGTCGTAAGAGTCGAGTAAAGGAACGCAAGAGGCAAATTGATACAAACCTTGTGCCAATCCGTGTTGTCAGCCCAGGGAATTTGGATTAGGAAGTAAGGGGCTACGTGTAAAGTGGTCTGAAGTGAACCGATACTAAGGATCATCATCATCTAAGTCGGACCTCCTCCAAGTACATGGAGGGAAATTAGCGTACTATGCCACGCTGGCAAGACGGGTTGGCACAGGGTTTGTATCAAGTTTTCCTTCTCTTGCGGCTAGGTTATGGGCCTTGTCATTTCCTTTTGTCGGCTCTTACGACACCCTCAGGATGGAATTGGTTGTTGACATTGTGTATTCTAAATCCGTCACCACACGGAATAGATGCTAAGGATGATGATACCATACTCCTGATTTCCCATCTCGTCACTGTCACTATTAATAAAGAAAAGATACAGCAAAAGAATGCAATAATGTTGTATTAGGATAATCAACCTTATGGTATATCAATTTTATATGGAACCTTAATAGGTCCTTACGAGGCGTCTCGGTCGTTGTCGACAGGTTTTTGCCTCACTATCGCTTAAAGCTCACTTAAAAGTTAATTACCGTCATGAGAACTTGATTAACTGTGATCGTTGGGATATTTTTTTTCTTACACGGCATACGTGATTAAAGGTTTATGTCCAATTCTTTTATTTTTTATTTCATGTTCATAAATACTTTGCTCGATTAACGGTTTACTACCTTTGTCATTGTGTCAATTTTCTTGTGGTGCACTAGGGTTCATGGTTTCTCGAGCTTTTCAATTTCTCGGGTCTCGAGAATTCTCGGGGCTTCTCGGGTTGTCGAGAAATTTACATTTACGTACGTTTTCTAATATTATTTGGTTCCAATTACGTCAAAAATTCAGTGATTTTCCTGACAAATAAAAGTATCAAATTAATTATAAAATTTTCATCGATTTTATTCAAAAACATTAAACAAATGAATATTTTTTTTTAAAATACAGAAAAAACATATTATTCAGACTCATAATCATAATGACAGCACAATTTTTGGGCTGGTTATTTATAACTTATAAGCAAAAGTAGCTGCTATTAACATAAACAAAAAATCAACATGTAAGAAAACGTTAATATCTTAACTTTGATAAAATTAGAATCACAGCACAATTTTATTATGGGCTGGTTATTTAAAAAACAAAACAACTTTAATCTTGTAAACAAAATAGCTTCTATAAAACACGAAAGAAAACTATAATATCTTATACTCAGGTAGAAAGTAAATGTAAATTATAATTACATTACAATCATAGCTCCATTTATGGCATAATATGTTAATTAGAGTATAAACAAATTAAAACTCTGCAGGTTTAATTTATACAAACGTACATGATTTCTCGAGTTCTCGAGAAATCATGTACGTCGACTTTTCTCAAGCTTGATTTCCCGGGAACAAAGCCCAACGATTTCCCGGGAATTCTCGAGCCGACAATTCCCGGGAAATGAACCCTATAGTGCACTACATCGTTTCGTTTTATTGAAGGTTTGCCCTTCTTTTTTCTGCGAAACCTTCATGGGTAGCCGGATTATGTGAGACTGTCGGGCGCGAGAATATGGTCAATCGTATCTCGACCTACCCACCAAAACCGCCAGTGTTCTATTGGTGGTAAATTCTCCACGACTCAGGAAGGCCTGTTTCTTTAGTTGCATGGAGGGTAATTAGCCTACTGTGCCACGCTGGCCACACGTGTTGGCACAGGGTTTTTATGAAGATTTCATTTCCTTGCGCCAAGGCCTTGTCATTTCCTTTTGTTGGCTGTTACGACACCCTCAGGAAGGAATGAGGTGGTGACACCATGTATTCTTAATCCGTCACCATATTTACTCTATCATCATCCTCGTGATAAACTCAATGACGTGATGTGATATCTTCCAAACATGTATAAAAACATAGCAACTGCTACTTTCATAAGATTTGGTACATACTGGTTTGCAAGTATACTTTCAGAAATCCCGCTATTTCTTAAAATCTCGGAGTAATGTCACATTTGACACCCGTTAACTGGTTACCATGCAATCAAGACCAATTTGGTACTTGGACTTGCATATCAAAATCGGACGGATGAAAGTAGGGCAACTGTAATGACAGCTGTTAATCGATTTATTTCAGTTAATTGTCTCAGGGCGTCTCGTGCAATATTATAATTAGGTTTCATAAAAGAGGTAGGTACACGTCTGTCGTGTTTAATTTTAACTGACTTCAAATGGGAGGAGGAGCTCACTTCAGTCGAAACTATGACATCATTACGTTTTTTTACTGCGCTCTGATTTGGTCCACTATTTGTTTAATTATTAAAAGCTTACAAACAACTGTTTACCCTTTAAACAAAACAAATTATATAAATTATCATACACACATGATATAAGGCTTAGTGTAACAAATTCATATATGCAAACACCTCATGCAGTATTAAATAATACTTAAACTAATAATTAAAAAGATTTTCTAGCTTTTGAAATTATTTGCTCTTCAGTAAAAAGATTCGAAATACGTACCTGGAAATTACCCTCCTGTGGGTGTCGTAAGAACTAGACCTACTAACTACCACCACACCTACTATCACCGTTCCAGCCTGTATCAGGGCCGCGTGGTGCGCTCCACAATGGATATTTTATTACCACAGATGATGATAATGATATTCATTATTTATAACCCCTTGTATTTATAAGAAATTTACAAACCTTACTACCTACCACCTCAATAAAAACTCAATTTCCACGAAACCGAAATGAATAGTCCACAAAATCGTTGATCGACAAAATCGTGAAAATGACAACTATTAATTTCGTCTTTTGCAAATACTTATATCGAGTTAAACATTTTAGCAACGACGATGGGGATAACCTATAATACGTATACAATAAACCGTCCACGATCGCCATAATAACTTTATTGCTCCGCTTGCCTTATACGCCTACAAACAAAAATAAAACCCAAGTAGGTAAATTAATTTAACATACGCGGTACCGTTGGTCCGTATATTATGTCCTTATCCGATGTCCAGCAGGAGATTGCAAGGCAACGCAACCTTGAGACCAATGTAAGACTTGTACGAACTTGAAACTGCAATTGGATAACCACTTTAAAGACTTCGTCTTGTTGTGTCCAAAGAGGCCTACTATACATTTTGACAAAAAAGTATCGAAATGTATGATTTGTTTAAGGTTAGAACTTTTTGTTTTGGATTGGCACAAATGTTTTACATTTTGGCGCAGAGTTGAGTTGCATCTGTTATTTAGATTAAATACAGTGCTGATAGAAGAAATATTAAAAAAATCGAAAAATCCAACTTCTAGCAAAAACAAGATTTCCAATATGCTATCAGAGTTATTCATACAGTATCTTGTTTCTTCCTTTATGGACGACTTTAATTTGTAATAACCTTGTTAAGCGGGGTTGTTTATTTCTATCCTGAAGATAGCCCTCCCTCAAAGATTTCCACAACGCACGATCTCGTGCAGATTGCATCCACCGACACCTAGGACCTTCACAAGGTCGTCCGTCCAGCTAGTCCAAGGTCTTCCCACGCTTTACTTTCTCATACGTAAACGCCACTCCAAGACTTTAATGCCCCAGCGGCCATCCGTTCTTCGGACTACATGGCCTGCCCATTGCCACTTCAACTGTGCAATGCTTCTAACTATGTCGGTCACTTTCATTCTAGCTCGATATATCATAGGTCGTCATAGGTCATAGTCATCGTCATAGGTCATCGCACGATATGTGACTCTCAGCTGCCTAATAAGCCCCATTGTGAATGCCCACGTCTCGGATCCATATGTCATCGCTGAGGTACTGAGGAATTAGTTGCTTACAAACATACAACTCACAAGCATCCAGACCCAGAGAAAGTGCCTCTGTCTACACAAAGACTTGCACGACCCTAAAATCGAACCCGGGACCCTAGATCTAAAGGCAGCACATCCAAGCCCTAGACCAAAAAGAAGATCAAATGATATTTCGATCTATTGCCATTTATGTAGGGCATTATAGTTCAGGAAATATAAATTGGTCACTTCTTACCTACTTTGCGACCTTTACAAACGTTCAATCAATTCATATTTCCTGAACTATACTTACTTTCTTCCTGAAAAGGAAAGGGTCTAAATTCTTTCTTAACCATTTAAATAATAATCAAATCATCTAATCTTTTCCTAGGTTGTAGTTAAAACGGGTCGGAAAATGGCAGGTTACCATAACATCTTACACTTTCTCCTTATCAGAACCAAGAACAGGAGTAGGCCTCACTATGCAGGTGCAGGGTGACGTCACGACGACCCTGAGAATATCCCGAGAGTCGCCATTCTCACGCCTCCGCAGGACCACAAACCGAACCAGTTCCTCCATTTAAAAGTGCCGTTAATGTAACTGCAAGTTCGTACCTGACAAACTGCCAGATCAGGTGAACGGGCGACGCATATGGAAGTACTTACCTTGTTGACAATAATCTACTACTAGCTAAGAAATGATTCACTGGTATATCTTGCCTCCTCCAGTTACATGGTGGGTAATTAGCCTACAATGCCACGCTGGCTAGATGGGTTAGCACAGGGTTTCAAATCAAGTTTTCCTTCTCTTACGATTAGTTTATCGTGCTTGTCATTTTCTTTCACGGCTCTTACGACACCCTCCGGATGGAATGGGGTGGTGACACTACATATTTCCTAAGCCGTCGCCACACGACTCAGTAGTGGGTCATTTATAGGCTAACACGAGAAAGTGTATGTAGTTACCCGTACGGCAGACGACTCTAGTCGATAATAGTGGTAGGTTTTAGGGGGTGTTTTAGTAGATCATTTATATGATTTATATTAATTGTATTAATACTAATTAAAATTCGAAATGAATTATATTTAAAATATTAATTTCGAACTATTGTAAACATATTATACCAAATTATTGAAACGATACGTATTTACGGAATTAGTAAAAGTTATAAGGAGCCACTTTTTATTCGCGTTGCGCCTCCTATATTTTGAAGGTGGAAAGGTAGCCTACTCTGCTACGTCACTTCTTTTAACGTAATCCCTGCACTAGGCGTAACCTATAACACGGAGGCAATTTAGAAACATGAAATTCACGAACACAGATGACACCCAGATTCAGAGCAAGTGCCTCTGGTTTACACAAAGACACTTGCCCGACCCCGGAATCAAACCGGCGACCCATGATCCAAATGTAGCTTATCTGACCCCAAGGACCAACAAGGCAGTCGGGTTTTATACCGCATTCATTAATTATCGTTGAATACCAAATAACACAGTTTCGTCCCACATACCAGAGGATGCGTGTCCGGCCCGTGATTACAATTACAAAGTCAAATCAATAATATGCACCAGTCACCTTTGCAGGAAATTACAATAAAATCACTCCCACGCTGCTCCAATTGTTAGGGGGTGTTGAATGGCCTGCGGAAACGGCGGTCATGCGTGAAATGTATTCCAACTCTAAACACGTAATGTAACATGTGACTTTAGTATCGATTAATTACGAATTAATATATAATAATAAGCCTTTATTAATTTCAACAACTTTACAAAGTAGAATACAAAATGAAAATATGAACTTATGTGTTTTATATTTCAGTTATTGAAACCCCATTTTGGGTATAGGCCTCCTCCAGTTGAGTCCAAACTTTTCTATTCATTGCTATGTTTTGCCATTCTTTTCCCGCAGTTGCTATTATTTCATCAATCCATCTATTTCTTGGTCGCCCTCTTCCCCTTTTTCCTATTGGTCCTTTCTATATTGTTGTTTCTACCGTCCATCTTTTATCCGTGTATCTCGCTAAATGTCCTGCCCACCGCCACTTTAGTGTCAGCGCGTGTTTGAGAGCATCTAACTATTAGCTTTGTACTTTTTCAAATATGGTCGTTTCTTATCTTTTGACTTTTCCTTATCTTCATTAGACTTCTTTACATCGCTTTCTGACAGAGTGCTAATTTTGTTTTTATTTTGTTTGCGTAGTTTTAAAGATTTAAGCATACATAGGGACGGACAGATGACAGCGACTTTGTTTTATACTATGTAGTGATAGTGATAGTGAAGTGATGATGGTTAGGCCGGCTGTCAGTTCACTTTGTGGTGATAACTGATGTGCTCTGTATCACAGCTGGAAAAGTAATTTTACTGTTTTAGTATCATCTTTTGATTTACAATCCGAGGCGCACCTAGTGGGATAACCAGTAATAATTTGGTTATAGCAGCGATCACTACTAGCTTCGTGTATCGACTGCTATTATTAGAATTACAGTTGCGATCAGCTTTATTTGCCCTCCGAAGCACAGAGAAAGCAGTCGTACGACACATCACAACGAACATTTGTTTGCGTGTAAAGCCTCAGTGTAAAACTATACGGGCGGCATTTCACAAAGAGAAGGCGTCGCATGTAGTTGTTTTGCAGATGTCACGGCGAATTATCACGGTAGTCATCTATACTCGGACATTGGAGAGAAGTAAGCCGATATGGCGTCAGGCGGTAACCGAACCCTGGCCATCACGGAGCGACGCACACGACTGTATCTGGTCTGCTGGACATATCTGGGCCGACAGTAGACACCACACGAGTTTTATGCATTTCTTAAAACTCCTCATATGTTTTTTATTTATTCTATAGGCAAAAAGAAGATGCCTTTTTTCATTACGAAATAATACAAACAGATGAACAATTGAAGGAATCTCACTAATACTGCATTCTGTCATATCCGTTGCATCAATTTTTGTTATTCTGTAATTCCATCCTGAGGGTGTCGTAAGAGCCGACAAAAGGAAACGACAAGGCTGAAAACCAACCCTGTGCCCAACCCCAGCGTGGTACACTACGTTAATTACCCTCCATGTAACTGAAGGAGACCCGACTCAGTAGTGGGTCATGTATGAGCTATTAATCGTCGTTACAGCCATAAATGACCCCCTTCTGAGTCCAGCCTCCTCCAAATCATGTAGGGAAATTAGCCTACTGTGCCACGCTGGCAAGACGCGTTGGCACAGGGTTTGTATCAAGTTTTCCTTATATTTCGGCTAGGTGAAGTGGCAGTGGGCTGGTCATATCTGTAGAAGAACCGACAACCGCTGGGGTAGACGAGTTCTTGAGTGGAGACCGCGAATCGGCAAGCGTAGTGTAGGACGACCCTCTGCTAGATGGAGCGACGATCTTCGAAGGGCAGCGGCTGGATGCGTCAGGTCGATGACAGGGCGCTATGGCGCTCTTTAGGGGCGGCCTATGTCCAGCAGTGGACTAATGTGGGCTGATGATGATGATGATCTGCCTCTTGCGTTCTTTTAGTCGCCTCTGGCGACACCCTCAAGACGACATTGTGTCATGTATGAGCTATTAATAGTATTAGCCAAACCCCAATGAAATAGGAAAAAAGGCAAGATATTTGTTTATAATTGACTGTAATAACCTCCTTTCTATCTAACACAGATTCAACATCATCATTTGACGATTATATCGACGCTCGCGAGACGGATTGCTACGAGGTTTGTATCAGATTTTCGAACTTCATAAAATACCATCAGTTATCTCTAATCGTAGATACTAAACCGTCCGTTTATTTAGAGCACTAACAGAAGAGTATAAATTCAGACAGGTTCTATAAGACTTTGGCAATGGATAGTGCGGCGGTAAACGATTATTCGTGATATCGTTCAATCGATTTTATCGATATTTTATTGCGAGCAGTTAACGAACGTACACGTTTAATGAAGTTAATGTTTACGAACTGGCTTTGAAGATTTACTTGCGCGTTCATAAAGATTTAATTAAGCAAATACGAGAAACCCTAAATGACGTGGGCAACTAATTCAAATAGTTCATTGCGACGTGTAAACCTAATTTGAGCACAAAACTTGAAAACAATTTGATGCTTTAGACATGGGAGAAATCTCACAGGGAAGTCAATTTTAGATTTGAGATGTTACAAAACCATTTATTATGTCATAAGCAGCTTGACAAAAGCATCAAGCATGATCACTCACACATCGCAGACCACATGAGAGGATACATCCCAAGGTCATTTGGCTACATCTGGCTTATTATGTAAGGTGAACCCCATTTCATCCTAAGGGTGTCGTAAGAGTCGACAATAGGAAATGGCAAGACGAAACCTAGCCGCAAGAGAAGGAAAACGTTATACTAAACCCTGTGCCAGCCCATCTGGCCAGCGTGGCACAGTGGGCTAATTGCCCTCCATGTAGTTGGAGGAGGCCCGACTCGACAGTGGGTAATTTATGGGCTGCGAAGTAAGTAAGTAAGGTGAACGTCCATCCTGCGGTTGTTTATCGGCTATTCCAGTCTTAACCCCATTACATTCACAATTTATTTACAGTTGAAAGCAAGGAATGAATCAGAATTTAGTATGGGATAGTGTTATTATCATGGTTAAAATATGGATATAGATTTAGAACACACAGTGTCACTAACCCATTATATCCTGAGGGTGTTGTAAGATTATGTTCAGGGGTATTTGGGCATGTGAACGGCTGAAGTAGCGATGGGAATAAAAATAGTCGTAATTAATATACTACAGACTTGCCCGTGTCGAGACGGATTTAGCATACAAAGTGTCACCACCCCATTCCACCCGGAGGCTGTCGTAAAAACCGGCAAAAGGAAATGGCAAGTTCACCTGCAAGAAAAGGAAATCTTTTTTTTTATGTATTTATACATAGAGGTTTACAGGGTTTTTTTTAGTTTATAGATATCGCCAAACTGCTGTACAGTTTGTTGGCGACATAGCGCTCTCTTATAAAATATGTAATCTAATATGTAGTACTATAGTAACCGTTTAACATACAATTACAGTATTACAACCATATTAGATAAAACTATTGTTGCAGGAGTGTATCTAATAAATACTTTTTCAATTTAGTTTTAAAATCATTTCTACCAGCACATTGATATTCCGAAAATATTTTATTAAAAATTTTTGGTATTAGATACTTCCTTGCTCGTTGGCCATAATAGTTGATTATTGTGTGTTCGTTGAATCTAATAAATAAATATCCTTGGACATTTCACACATCGCCATCTCGTCCCAAGCTAAGCAACTTAATGCTTGTGTTATGGTAACGAGATGGATGATAAACTACTTATATACATTTTTTTTTTGTAAATACATACATATTATAGATAGAAATGACACCCAGACTCCGAGCCAGTGCCTCTGGTTTAGACAAAGACACTTGCCCGACCCCAGAATCGAACCCGGGACCCGTTGATCCAAAGGCGGCACATCTAACCACTAGACCAAAATTTATTTCTTAAGTCTAATTACCCTCCATGCAATGGCGGGTGGCCCGACTTAGTTGTGGGTCATTTATGGGCTTAGTAGTAGTAGTAAAATATTACCATGCTTCTATGCTCAACGGTAGTCTGCAAGAAATTTATTTCATAACTTTTTTTCTACTTTCCTGTTGCTTCCTTCATGCACCACATAAGCTAAGCTAATCTTGTTGAGATATCGTATTTTCGTTCGTAAAACATTCGAACAGCACTCGGTTTCGCTCTCACAAACTATAAACTATCAAGGTATACAATATTTACTGGCTTTCCGATTTCTCTGCGCATGATTTACAGGCAAGATTACGGTACAGTAGCTGGGTAGACGTTGGCAAACTAAATTGATCACCACTCACAGCGAACTATCGCCACTGTCTGTATCTAAACACGCAATGCACAATCTGTTGTTGAGTGAATTAAGTTTCCAGTCAAATTTATTGATCTATTATTCCCGTTTATCGGAGACTATAGCCAACTTCTCCATTGTCCATGATTCGTCTGCGAGATACGTTAATTTTCGAGGTTAAAAAGGGTTTTCACATCGAAAACACGTCCTTGTGTTATAGGCCTACTCCAGCCCGAGATTGTCCTAAAATGTGACTAAATAACAGAGCAGAAAATCTGATCTTATCAATCATATGCTCTTTCCCTCATTCAAATGAGATAGTGTCCTTT
The DNA here is from genome assembly GCA_905475355.2 of Clostera curtula. Lineage (NCBI taxonomy): Eukaryota > Metazoa > Arthropoda > Insecta > Lepidoptera > Notodontidae > Clostera > Clostera curtula. The sequence continues at coordinate 6,796,317 of FR997805.1, read as the reverse complement.
TTTTTAACGGAACCTTTGCCCTATGTGTATCCTGTATCGCGGAGGTAGTTTACGAACATGTAATTCGCGAACTCAAATGACACCCAGACTCATAGCAAGTGCCTCTGGTTTAGACAAAGACACTTGCCGGGCCACGAACATGTAATTCGCGAACTCAAATGCCACCCAGACTCATAGCAAGTGCCTCTGGTTTAGACAAAGACACTTGCCGGGCCCCGGAATCGAACCCGGGATCGGTGATCTAAAGGCGGCACATCCAACCCCTAGACCCACGAGGCAGTTGCATTTCGCAGCGACTACGAGTACCTTTGAGCTTTGGAACAATATCAGTAATCTAAATAACTCTATAATACTTATTTTCTAAAATTAATATTAAATTATATTCTGAGAGCTCTTGTATTTTTATTTCTAGCCGCATGTTACTTGCCTGTGTTAATAACTGCACAACCGCATGTCGACGAAACATCTTTACAAAAACACATCTAATGCCTTCTCCACATTAATTACTACAACTCGTATAGTAGTAAATTTTATACCAAAACAAATAACTACGCTTATTAATGACTAGTTACAGTTACTCGTGTGAACAGCAAGTTAACAAACCTGACTTCAATCGAATTACGACCGTCGCGTAAAAAGTCGCTTAAACCTGATTCTCGATCTGAATAAATAAACCTTACATTAATAAAAAAAAACATTGAAACGCAAACTTGTACTTGGCACTGTATAAAACTGAATTCACAAGTAAATATAAGGTGTAACAAAACCCCATAGCGAAAGGATTGCTAGGAGTACTAATAAAGTTTTTTTCATATCATTTTAGTCACCGGTGACGTAAGTGTCAAATTGGAGTGTCTGTTTGTAATATTAAAGTAGGTAAACTATTATTACTAAGTGAATTTGGATGAATAGACGGTCCCTACGTAGGGTTGCCAACTATACTGTTTTAAACAGTATTATACGGTTTTACACTAAATTATACTTTTTACTGTTGAAATTAAGTATACAAAATACTCTTTTCAGCATCAAAATGCAAACACATTAAGTACTACTGCAAACACACATTTTTTTCAGTAATGAATGCTAAGTGGCGGGAGGGTAGAAATAGAGCATCTTAATTTAATAAAAAATGAGCTGCTCATTTATTTTAATTTCAGCTATGAGTGTGGTGAGGCAAATAAAGTTTTAAAAAAAATTATAAATTAGTAAGTTGTGCGAGAAGCTCTAAAAATATGTAAGTATTTAAATCAATAAATAAATAACAACTGTTCATTTTTCTAAAATACTGTTAAATATTCTTCATAGAGCTGAATATACTTTATTTCAACTGGCAACTGCCTCGTTAGTCTAATGGTTAGATGTGCCGCCTTTGGATCAACGGGTCCCGGGTTCGATTCCGGGGTCGGGCAAGCGTCTTTGTCTAAACCAGAGGCACTGGCTCGGAGTCTGGGTGTTATTTCTATCTATAATATGTATGTATTTACAAAAAAAAAATGTATATAAGTAGTTTATCATCCATCTCGTTACCATAACACAAGCATTAAGTTGCTTAGCTTGAGACGAGATGGCGTTGTGTGAAATGTCCAAGGAGATTTATTTATTTATTATTATTTATTTCTTGTAAAAAAAGTTGGCAACCCTATCCCTACGCCAAAACAACATTTTTTACAATCTAATTTCTGAAATTTCTGCAAAGATTTTGACGGGACTTTCGCTAGCAGACAGCATAAGTAACAAGGAGTAACTTAGTCTTTTATGGACATACCTTAAATACCACGTGGACGAAGTCGCGGGTAACAGCTAATATTAAATAAGCTACCAGCCATCATCACACACACATTTTCCCCGTGTGGGGGATGGGGCAGAATATAAAACTTCTCCACCGCACGCTGGGAAATAACGCGTGTTGTAAAAGTCAACAAAACCCAGCACGCATGGTGGTAGGATCTAAAGGTCCGCCCGGCCAGCTACCACCCTCACATCTCAGTCTGGCCAAGAAGTTTTACGGTGTTTTGTCGTGTGTATGTGAGAGCCGGTGCCCGACAGGGCTTTTCCTTGAATTGCCTGCTCCATCTTAGACCCTGGCGTGGCTTTCCATCACGCAAGCCTAGAGTCAAAAGGCATTCAAGTCACTGATAAAAAAATACACACCCACCGGCTGGAGATGCTCCACCTTACATAAAATAAATAAATATCCTTGGACATTTCACACAACGCCATCTCGTCCCAAACTAAGCAACTTAATGCTTGTGTTATGGTAACGAGATGGATGATAAACTACTAATATAGATTTTTTTTTTGTAAATAATTACATATTATAGATAGAAATGACACCCAGACTCCGAGCCAGTGCCTCTGGTTTAGACAAAGACACTCGCCCGACCCCGGAATCAAACCCGGGACCCGTTGATCCAAAGGCGGCACATCTAACCACTAGACCAACGAGGCAGTCAATCAATCACAGAACACTGAATCCGAATAATATCACCCTTGAGTCGTTTTGAGGTGTCGTGCGTAAGAGCTCTACTAGAGGAAGCATCTGACTTTCACTGTTTACGGGGCTGCGACACATTTTCTGTGTCTGTGTGGTGGCGGGTTTAGAATACATAGGAATGGGGTGGTGAACCCCATTCCTTCCTGAGGGTGTCGTAAGAGCCGACAAAGGGAAATGACAGGGCTGCGATAACCTAGCCGCGAGAGAAGGAAAACTCGATACGAAATCCTGTGCCAATCCGTCTGGCCAGCGTGGCACAGTAGGCTAATTATCCTCTATGTCCCGACTCAGTAGTGGTTGCTATTATGTGACGGCCATTTCGAATGGTCAATAACAAAACTAAAAAATATGAAGGTTCTCAAAAAACAGATTTTGCTCAAAAAAAAACAATTTTTAAAAGGACCACAACTTGTTATGATAATAAATACAACTTTAGGAGTAGCCGAGCTAAACTATAATATTGACCATTCAGCACTAATTAAACTCAAAAGAAACTTTATTTACGTAGGTTTTCATAGTTGGTAAACTTCATACTCGTAGGTAAGGTAAATCGCAATATTAGGATCGGTTTTTAACACGTACCCACAGCTTGAATTAATTCTGCAGTCGATAAATTTTGATAAAGTTCTACCTACTTAGCATCATCTCTAGGAATTTTTCCCAATAATTTTTCGAGTTTGCTCAAACCATAACAAATCGTATTTTTATTTGATACAATGTAACCTCTTTGATCTCATGAATACTCTATTACCATTTATTCGATAAACTTTAATATACCAATATCACCATTCATTTGTAGTTAAATTTAAATAAAAAGTTTATCCAACAAAATACCCAGACGAAATGACTTTCGTAATATAAAATAAATGGAAGAATCATGTAGCTCAAAATTAAAAGTATTGTCGTAACTACTTTTTTATTTTATAAACACCATTTGAGTATCAGAATGAGTATGAGAAAATGTCTAGTTAAACGAAATAACATTAAACGTGATAATTTTGAATAATAATACTACAGGATTTCTCGCGTAACACAGTATAAGCAGTGTAGTAATTCAAAATGTTAGAAAATCGCAGAATTTTTAAAACTTTAACGCAATTATATTTTGCTGCACTCATGTGACCATGCGACCAAAATCAACTACAAGTACAAAGCCGAGGCACTTGGCTTAATGTGATGGTATATGGTTTTCGTAATTCCAATTCTTCTTGAAAGTAAAATAAAACTTTACTTATCTACACGAAGGCTAGGTCCCCGACTCCTCGCCTACAGGTAACCGCTTTATGAAAATCATGTCAAATTTGTAATTACATATTGAAACCATTGCTCTTTTGTTATCACCCGATTTCTCTAGATATCTCTATATATAAAAATGAATAGCTGTTCGTTAGTCTCGCTAAAACTCTAAAACGGCTGGAGCGATTTGGCTAATTTTGGTCTTGAAATATTCGTGTGAGTCCAGGGAAGGTTTAAGAGTCTAGAGAAAACATTGATATTGTAAGTAAAATAATAAAAACAACAATTTTATTTTCCTATACAAACTGTTACCTGTCAAACATTTGACGTTCGTCCCGACGGTTCGCTATTTTTGGCATAATTACTTTTTTTCTTTTTTAATTACATTAAATAAGGGATTGGAATCGATAAGAAAAGGCGGTATATTAATTATTAATTATTCCAATTCGAATTCAATATTCATAGTTCAGACAGGACAACGTCTGTCGGGTCAGCTAGTAAATAATAAATAAATATCCTTGGACATTTCACACAACGCCATCTCGTCCCAAGTTAAGCAACTTAATGCTTGTGTTATGGTAACGAGATGGATGATAAACTACTTATATACATTTTTTTTGTAAATACATACATGTTATAGATAGAAATGACACCCAGACGCCGAGCCAGTGCCTCTGGTTTAGACAAAGACACTGGCCCGACCCCGGAATCGAACCCGGGACCCGTTGATCCAAAGGCGGCACATCTGACCACTAGACCAACGAGGCATCAACGTTTTAAACTTAAATTCATTCTGATGCTGTGAGCTGAATACTGTATTCCAATTTACTAAACCCCACAACATAGGACTTCTGAGGTAGCGTTGACCTCTCGCCACTGACTATCGAAAATTTAACATTCGTTGAAACGAGTTTCTTTATTTTTATCGGCAATTTGCAATTACACGGGTAATTTTTGTTGGATTCGTCATTACGATGTTATTCTGCAATGCTTTAACGAAATCGATTCTACATACCTACATAGAGCAAGCGATCAGACCTATGATTTAAATGCAAAAGATACAATCAAAACTAAAATACGTTGTTCAACCTTCAGTAAACCATACACTCCTACTCCTTAAAATAATATAACACTCGTCGTAGATGGGTGTAGAACAGATCATTACCAAGCGGATAGTGCCAAATGTAATGGATCTCAGGTCGTGAGTACTTCACCAACTACCAGGTGTGTGTACGCGGATGGTGCAGTGGACTCCGCAAAAAGCACATCCTGGAGGTGCATCAGTGCGTTCATTCGATTAAGCTGCAGGGCCCTGGCCGCCAGCGTCCGTTAGCGGACTGGCCTCAGTTGGGGCTCAACTAAAAGTCACGCAGACCATAATAAGCCGGGTATACATGAGAATTTCCATAAATCTAGTCCATTAAGTGGCTATAGGAACAAACTCGCAGGACCGACGCCCGATAGGGCAAAGGCGCAGTGCTGGTAGGCCTCCCACACGGTGGACCGATGACCTGGTTAAGGTTGCTGGAAAACGATGGATGCCGGCGGCCCGGCCATTGTGTAGATGCTTGGGGGAGACCTATGTCCAGCAGTGGACGTCTTTTGGCTGAAATGATGAGGAACAAACAAACCAGAAGACCAAAGACCTATAAACAATGTTTATAGGTTTTCAATAAATTCGACTCTCAGGCTTATTTCCTCCAAAGATTAGACTTAGCTACAGGTGAACTTACAAAGGTCCTAGAAGGATCATAGGGTATTTCTCCAATAAGGGCTTATGAACAAAATATGAAATACCTCAAAAGGCTACCACGAGCTGAGGTGGTCTTGACAGAAACGGTTTTATCATCGATTGCGTTTATTCATAAATGGTAAGAAGCTATTTGGTATTCACCGGTTTTCCTAGAATGTGCATTTTAGGAGTTGACATGCAAAGTGGTTCGTGCTCAATATGCGGTGTGACTGCGCTCCACATTGCCGCATAAGGTTCGTATCCGACAGCGACATCTGGTCGCTACTAGATAATTAAGCAAATTTACTTCTACTGAAGAATTTGTCCGTGTGGTGAAGGCTTTAGAATACATTGTGTCAAATCAAGAAATGATAAGGCTGATAACCTAGTTGCAAGGGAAGGAAATCCTGCGCTAACCCGTCTGGCCAGTGTGGCACAGTAGGCTAATACGATAGGCTGTGTAGTAGTGCCAGTAGAACAATTAGTCTTCTTTTAATGGGCTTCCTATTAGACCGGTTAGGTGAATGATAAATTTGATACTCGTATGCTTATTTTTAATCCTTAACTAGCCGGCCCGGTGAATTTGGTACCGCCAACGAACAGTTATATGGAAAAATATTTAACTTTAATTTTCAACTTCTATTCAAAAATTTTTTAAAAAGAAAAAAAAGAAAGAAAATTTAAAAAAAAATTATAATTATTGCACAACTTTTATTTTTACTTTTTATTGAGCCAAATCGATCCAGCCGTTCTCGAGTTTTTGCGAGACTAAGAAAGTCAATTTTTGTTAGGCCCACTGGATATGGTGACGTTTATTAACAGTGTGATGCTAAACAAAATGTAACTAATATATTATGGAAAACAGGGCATATTTTTTTGTAAAGTCTAACCGAGATCATAAAATAATAAAAAAAAGTTGATAAAAAAACTTACTTAATTAATAAATATTTATCTGATTTTTGTTTTGTATTGTTATTTTGATGTTCACATTTTTGTCGTATTTCTCAGTATTCCGGTTAAACCATGTCTATCTAACTATACCATTGTAATCCAAAGATTATAAGGAATAGATCAATATATGTTTCATTACTATACACATTTTATAGGGGGCCTATTCATCGAACAAGCAAAATTGTCTCCCTTCTAAGGAATTGAAATAAACTACCTACTACCCCTAAATGAACTTTCTTGAGCTTGGCCTCCTGCCATTTGATAGAGGGAAATAAAACTTTTGCACCACACAAATTGGCGCCTAAATAGTTCATTTAAGAGCCTCTTAACTACAACACCCAAAGGAAGAACGTAATGTGTTGGTGACACTTTATTCTAAATCCGTCACCATACTGATAAACAACCACATTTGCTTATTTAAAAAAAAGGTTCGCCAGTGACGTTGTGTTGTTCAACAACTGTTTAAACATCTGCGCTATTATGTACCCTCAAATTGCGTAAGCTCAACATTGGCCAGCAATCTACTAGTTACATCATCACTTGTGTCATTATTTAATTGATCGAATTGCTGGCAGTCCAATAAGTACTCTTTACATTTAAGATTTCATTTAAACTTATTTAGGTATACCTAACATTTAATTTAAAAAAAAATGTTGGTCCTAAATAACGGATGGCACAGGGTTGGTGTAAAGTTTTCCTTCAATTGACGTTGTTTTTCAAGTAACTAAAACATAACATTTATGAAACAAGAACAGATTTGAGGAATACCTCGTTTGAAGTCGGGAAGTCGATTGATAAATGAAAGCACTTTACATAGAAGCATCATAGTTAGGGAGGAGCCGAATTCGGTTTAACCGAATTTCGCTAGCTCCAGTTGAATACCGATTCGGCCGCCAAACGGTTCGTATTTAGGTAAACCACTTTCGGCTCCGTAGTTGCCGAACTGCTCCGCGATACAGGTCTTACTTAGTACAGAGGTTTAATTGTTTGTAAAGAAAAAAGATTCCTTATCACTCATGTTCGCACTTCACTATGCGTAATGATTTATTAGGATTTCACTATTCGTATTCGCGTATCTGTCGTATTTCGTGTGGTGACGGATTGAGAATACATAGTGTCACCACCCCATTTCATCCAGAGGGTGTCGTAAGAGGCGACTAATGGAATGTAAGAAGCAGATCACCTCGTCCCAAGAGAAGGAAAACTTGGCACAAACCCTGTGCCAACCCGTCTGGCTGGCGAGGCACAGTAGGCTAATTACCCTCAGTGGGATTGGAGGAGGCCCGACTCAGCAGTGGGTCTTTTATGGGCTGAGTAGTAGTAGTAGGATCTGTCATATTTGACATTAAGGCCTATATGTGGTACATAGGAATAATGAACACTAATGCCATGTGAAGTGCCAGCCTAAGTTATGAACGTAAATCACGCAAATGCTATTTCAGGACGTATGATAATATGTAGTACTCATTTTGACCTACAGCGCGTGTAGCCTCCATAGCTCAGGGGTTAGAGCACTGGTCTTGTAAACCAGGGGTCGAGAGTTCAAATCTCTCTGGGGGCATTTTTATATTTGTAGCTCATAATTAATACAGAGCTAATTTAAACATGTTGTTATCACCTAATTATGCTAATTAACGCACATAAAGAAGCGTATCAATTATAATTTACAAGAGAATTATGTTAAAATATTTAAAATAATTCTATTACCTGGAATGCTATTTCTGTTTGGTTAATGGTGACACTTCGCTTCGTTATTCGTGTGCTTCTTTTTCTTCTCTGCCCATGACCCATCAGTCGGCCCATGACCCATTACATGGAGGGTAATTATTCGTATGCGCTCATCATACATACCCTCGTCATTAAAGTCAACAGATGATGTGCAATTATTTGTTTTTAATTTATCTATTGCATTATGTAAAAATAACAGCTTATTGCACTCCTTCTCCTTATACAGAGTTGACATGACAGAGGGGCATTAAATTACACTATGTATACTATAAGTGATTAGTATGAATTCGAAACGGTACAAAAAAAATACACGTGATTTTTCATGGGGTTAAAAAATGTTAAAAAAATATCACGTGATTAATGCACAGCCCCTAAGGTTAATAAACGATGCGTTAGGCATAAACATCTGTTAGGAAAGATACATCATGTTAAATAGAGGCAAAAAGTAAAAAAAAACATTTGCGGCTAAACTATTGCTCCAATTTAATTGATTTTTGGTACAGAGCCTGGAAATGATACCTAGTATAGGCAAAAAAAATGCCCCTATGTCGTATCAACCCTGTATAAACTTTAATACGTAAAAAGTATGTCTACAAAGTTTTTATCAGCTATCCATATAAGTACGTAACTAAATGCGATGTTACATAAATCAGAATAAAAAACGGAGTTCCTAACCGAGTAAGCCCCATTTGGTTAGACATAGTCGCCTTATCAACATTCACTTTGCTCTGAGCAACGCTACGGGGTAAACGCCGGTCGGGTAACCTCCCCCACAACGCCACCCCGGCCAGTACCATCACAGTACGACGCTTTCCGCCCTATCTCCGGGGACTTTCCACAGGGTGATAGAGTAATAAATACTCTGCACGTAACCCCGACAGTTGAACTGGTTGGAACCCTCACCTAAAGATGTGAATTTACGCCTACATTCAAATTGTTTTAGAAAATTATGATATCGCGATGTAAATATGATTTTAAAATGTCAATAAAGACCAGCTTACATCCAATAATATAAACTTTCCTTTCTGATTTAAGTATCGCCAATTACCAAAACGGAAAATAATGCTAATGATTATTCAAATTAAAGTTTACAAACAGAAATAATGCCAGTTAGTGAACTTGAATTGTCAGAAATCGATCAGCGCCATCTAGTTACGTTTTATGAACTATTGATTAGTTTTTATAATTGTGCAGGGATTTAAACTTTTTACACTATTATTGCAATTTAAGAATAAAACCTTTATTGTTTACATTACAAGAGAGAGATCTCGTTAACATTTACTTTGAATAAAAAATGACCACATTTCTTCGGCGAAAGAATCTTTATATTCACGCATTGACCGTAAAACCCAACTTTCCTGTAAAGGTACAGAATACAGTGTTTTGTGTAGTTTGTTTGTTACATCCGTGATTCGTAATGAGGGACTGTTACCACTGCAAGAGAAAATAAATCATATTACTTAAGTCGAAGGTGCAGAGTGGCATAAAAACTGTAAGATGCTAAGACGCAGGTGTGCGGCCGCCAGGTTGTCGCCGGCTTCTGCTCTCAGATATGGTATTCATTTATTAATTTGCGTTGACCGACGCGCCAATATTATGTATAGACAATTGTGTTCGGCCATTACGTTTTCATAACGTACCTAACAATTTCTAAACTTTCCATTTTCAATATTTCTGTTTATTTTTGGTCGCTATATTTACTATCGATTGATTATAACGTCTAATTACGTCTAAGACTCACTATAACGTCTAATTAGGGACTACCCTAATTTGGGGATGACGAAAAGCATGAGTTGTTTAATCGAGCTTTTTTTCTGTAGCGAAAATATCGCCCCTCTATTCTCCTTTACGAAACCTTAAAAAATGATCGGAAATTAAACGAAAGTACTATTTATGAGTACCTCTATCGCTATAGTTACATTTCAACATATATTTTTTGCCTTTCCCGCTTCTTTGTATTAGGTAGGTATAACCTGTGACCCCATTGCACTTTACAAACACACAAATAAAGATCACAAACATATTTGAAATAATATGCAACTAGAGCCGATAATTATTTTCACCATTTCAGCCCTTAATTAATCCACTACTGAGTCGGGCCTCCTCCAAATTCATGGAGGGAAATTAGACTACTGTACTAGCAAATGGAATCCCAATGTTTGTTTAAAGTTTTCCTTCTTTTGTGGCTAGGTGATTTGCTTCTTGCGTTCCTTTAGTCACAGGGATGTTGTAACCCTCAGAATGGTATGGTATACTTTGGAAATAAGAGTCATCATTAATGCGTCAAAGAGAACATTTTTTTTGATTAAACAGAATGACGATGACATTGCCACAAAATATCATAGCAACATATCTCTACAATGTAGAGTCATGAAATATGAAAACATTTTATTACCAATTGTTGCTCAGCGTTAACCGTCAGGCGATAAGCTTAAAATTAGATTTTATTACAATCTAGCTGAACCCTGCACCCGTTGCTACGTACGCCACGAACGACATTACACATATTATATTCATTTTTATTTTGTTCATTAACCTTCCTGGCCTCATGCACAACACTATTGCTGAAGATCACCACATGATCTAATGCATAGTTTACAATTCTATAAAGGATATACAGACAAAAATTCATTTTTTATACTTATAAAGAAGGTATGGCGAAGAAAGTTGTCTTGAATTGAAAATAGAGAAGATTGAAAATATTCTTTACACTTTTTTTTAATATCAAATGTCTAAGAAAGAGCACTACTACTGCTACGTATGTAAGGAAATATCCCTCGCCTTCTGCCCAATGTCATTGGGGTCAGCACCAGTCTAACCAGATTGGACTAATTACTATACTATATAACTTAAGTGGCAGTGGGCAGGGCACATAGCACGCAGGACCGACGACCTAGTTAAGGTCACCGAAAAGTGATAAACGCGGGCAGGCCCGGCCTTCGTGGAAATCCTTGGGGGAGGCCTATGTCCAGCAGTAGACGTCTCATGGCTGAAATGATGATTAGTAGTCAATCTTTTTTTTACGTTTTACCTGCGCAGGGGCCTCTAACATACCTTTGTCACGGGGGCTCTTTACATACGTATAATTTACGAAGAGAACGACAAAGCACGTATCCCTGGTTTCCAAGAAGACACTTGCCCAACCTCAGCATCGAACCCGGGAACCGTGATCCAAAGACGGCGCATGAAACCCCTAGAGCTAGACCAACACGGCGAATTGGTAGGTATCATTACAAGTTATTCTATTACCTGGGATCTGTGTGTCAGGCGTCTCGTGACATCGATTGCGACGTCAAGGCACACATTGCTGCCGCGTGGGCCAAATGGCGTGAGGTAACCGGTAAAGTTGACGGGACAGGTCTATAAGACCATCATTAGGCCTGTCCTGTTATACGGCTGTGAAACGTGGCCGTTGGAGCGACACAAGCAAGAACTGCGTGTCACGGAGATGAATATGCTGCGGTGGATGTGTGGAGTGACGCGAAAGGATCGCGTCAGGAACTCCCGCATTCGCGGCAGTCTTGCAGGAGTGTCGGCTCCGTTGGTACTGCCACGTTTAACGGCAACAGGAGGCTTACGTGGGAAACAAATCTGGCCATGCCGCCTCCGCCAGGCCCCGGCAGGAGGGTTAGACCGAAAAAGTGCTGGCTTGACGTCGTAAAAGTGATATTCGTGCCAATGGGCTCACTACCAGGGATGCTGAAGACCGTGCGAAGTGGAGAAGAAAAAGTCGGAGAGCGGGCCCCGGGCACCGAAGCGAGAGTTTGGGCTGCAACCGGGATATAACGAGAAGATGACGATGATTACAAGTTATTCTATTCCAGTTGTGCTTCGCACACTCTTAGTTTGGAATGGGTTTAAGTCAATCTACATATATTGATTTTTCTTTTGATTTTTTCCCGACATTATCACCAAATAATGTACCACAACAAGTGTGACGATATCTTATCACACCAACTTTCAATCAACGTTTATCATTTTTTACTATAAAAAAGTACATTGCGTTAAGCTATATAGGAGTTTGACATTGCACCTAATCCTTAATGACATTTCTAAAACCAAAAGATATTCAGGTGATCCTGTACCGAGATAAGTCATATGATTTTAATATATTTTACCTTACTGGTATTTTTCTGTTTCATTGTCCAAATAATTAAACAAATAAGTATAGTGCCAAAAATACGTATTATTGTACATGGACTTCAGCCGGTTTACTACTACTACTCAGCCCATAAAATGACCTGGACCAGGACCAGGACCTGGACCTGGACCAGGACCTGGACCAGGAGGTCTGACGTAGTAGTCGTCAGACCTCATCCTATCATAGGGATCATAATTAGCCTACTCTACCATGCTGGCAAGACGGGTTGGCACAGGGTTTCGTTTCAAGTTTTCCTTCTATTGTGGCTGGTCGTTCGGCCTTGTCAGTTCCCTTTGTCGACTCTTACGACACCCTCAGAATGGAATGGGGTGGTGACATGATGTATTTTAAATCCGTCACCACACGGAAAAGCCGTGACGTGACGGTTTAGGATAAGAGAAAGATATTTTTTTTGTTTTTTTGTGAAAGTAACCTAGTCCTACGGAAGACTTGGGCTGCTCGTACACGGTGCAAGTTGAGACAATGGCGCAGGTTATTTGCACCGTGAAAATACCGTGAATATACAAGTACGGGTGCAGCATATAGCAGAGCGAAAGACTCGCGTAAGTAATCAGTTCGTTAGTCACTCTCACATCTTACTTAAACGGATTCTAGTGGTGTCATACCAACCGATTTTCATTTCAGTGCATTTCCTACCAACAATCCTGTAAATTTGTATGTATGGGAAATTATTTAATTTGGGGAATCATCCTTGTGTCTTACCATTTTAGGTGCACCTCCGAGAAGATTTGTTATTTATTTCAGTACGGTTATTAATCCAGTCAAAATTAAATTTTAATCAAATGGTTTAAAAATAATTCGCGATAAACTTCGCGCGAATAGCTTGTAATGCTCGTTGTCCGCGTCTTTGATTATCTCGTTGTCCGCGTCTTTGATTCTGCGCTCCAATTAATAGCATGATGGTCAAGCACCTTTAGTATATGGTGGTTGAATATGAGTATGCTACATGCTAGTGGTATATGGATGATACGTTATATAATGCACTAGTTATATTTGCTTTAGAATCATCTGGAAACTTTTCACAATATGTGCTTTTATTTAAAGGCAAAATAGGACTGTTCCTACTCGAATTTCCAATATTTAAATGTTACATAACATTATTTAAATACCAAGCTGACAATTCTATTGCCAAGCGATTTGTGCGATTAAGATTTTGCTGAACGCAGAATTCTACCAGCCATTAGATATCATTAATTTGCGAGGCGAAACAAATAAACAATTCGATAAAATGGAGCGTTTTGTCTTGTCCGAGTAAATAGTTCGATAAAGACTGGCTGGCAATAAATCATGGAGAATTAATGCAGGATAACTGCATTCCACAGGCGGTCGGCCACTTAGTTGCCGGCCGAGACTATTGTTATGTGGTCTATAGAGCAATTGGGAAATGAGAATTCCATTTGGAAATCGAATTCAAACTTCCCAAATCGAATCGAATAAATTCAAAATTTTAAACCATCGTTTATTACTAATGGAGCTAAATGCTTTAATAATAACGTAATACCTCAGATTATAAGAAAATATAAATGTACTATATAAAGCAAAATACATAGTATGTTTGTAGCATTTTTATAAAGGGAAAAGGTAATTGTTGTCAAGTACATAACTGTTAATTATTAGCCCAGATTATTATGATTGTTTCAATAGAAAGAAAGAAAGAAAGAAAGAAAGAAAACACATTTATTCAACAAAGCACACAGGACAACCCAACTTGGTTACAACATTGAAGCTATAAATAGGGTTAAACAACACGATTAATAGCTGTTACCTATGACTTCATCCTGAAATTGTGAAATTTTATGTATTTGTATAGATAAATCCTCTCGGATCCGAGATAAATCCGTACTATTTCTGACGTGTCTATGGTGTTATGTAACCAAAAACATTTTAATTAAGTAAAAACTACGTTTCTCGTCGTTAGAAAAAAAAATTAAACCATATTTTTCTCCATTTTCATTGCTTGTTGAACATTGTGAAATATGACATCCCAAGAATTTCTTCACTTATCACATAGAACACGACACCAGTTTTATGGTTATGGCCAGTGTACTTTCTGAGATAATAATTATGACACACAGGTGTGATCGTATACCAAACGGAATAACTTTTGTACGTCCAATGCACAATGTCACCAACCCATGTCATAGTGTGGTGTAAGAGGCGACTGAAGAAACCGAATCGTGTGCGAATCGAATGCGTTCCTTTAGATAGCTCTTACGACGCCCTCAGGATGTATGGGTTGGTGACATTGTGTATTCTAAATCCGTCACCTCACGGATTTATTTATACGAAACGACATATTTATACTAAACTAGCGGCCCGTCTCGGCTTCGCACGGCTGCGATGCTACCCGCAGTTATTGTCGTACCGCGGGTGACGCCGCGGGGCGAAGCTAGTCTAAAAAGTAGTCTAAGTTACTCCTTATATCATCAGCTACATATTAGTGAAAGTCCCGTCAAAATCGGTCCAGCCGTTCCAGAGAGTAGCCGCAACAAACAGACAGACAGACAAACATTTAAAAAAATGTTATTTTCGTCTATTTACTGTGTATACATACTTACGCATTTAGTAAAAAGTGGTTGTTTTATTATTAAAGACACTACTATTTTATTTATTTGTATGTATATGTAGATGTATTATATGTCAGAAGAACTTACTTCTGACTTCATAAGTCAGAAGTAAGTGTGTGTATGTTTATTTTACATTTTATTGTTTTTGGTTGCTTGTTCGGATACTACAGAATCCACGAAAAAACCCAAGCTCCAATTTGAATGACGAATTCACATTGTTCTCTTTTACAATAAGATTTCTATATGCTTTAACTACAAGCATTTCTTCGTAGGCAATGAACCATGCTTATCTCTGTTCGGCTATTTGATCGCATGAGTTGAGAAGACGACAAATCACGCGCCGCAGGTGTGGAGTGTCTGCGCAGGCGTCGCTACCGACACCTCATTTAACATCTTAATTTATATCTCGCCATCACTGAATTATTATCACGATAAGTACATGTAATTTCGACATTCTTTTTTTGTAAATATTGTGTAGTATGCGTTACATTATTTGCGAGGCATAAAATATGGTTTAGTTTAGATGCTAATATCAATAATATATTAAATAACTACACAGTGTACCTAATTATGACAAAGTCATTTAACTATTTATCGGTACACCGGGCTACTGCAGAAGACCTTTATAGAAAAACCTTCTTTTTCACATCGCCATTTTTGGTAACAAAGACTGATAAAACAAATTAGTGAGAGCAACCCCCCGCGATAATCACAAAGAGCTAAAGATCAGAAATATTTAGAACTGCATGCCTGAGCCGACCGACTTTCAGCACCGGTATCTGTTCACAAGTATGTGACAGCCAGCACCCTCCTCAACCTTAAGGCGGAGAAGAGGGCGACCCGCCACACGATACCCCCACTGCCATTGCACATCAACTTTCTTTACTAGTTACTACGGTACTTTTTACACAAGATATTTGCCGGCTACTATACCAATCAAATCACGGTTTACGGATAGACGTCACAGTACGATGGTCTCCAAATATCAGTTGGGCTAGACATATCTAGACATATTCGCTTATTGTTGTTTATTTGTGCCGTTTGCTGTAGAGACGTTGGGACCGTGGGGCCCGGGTGCCCATCAAGTCTTCTCCGATTTGTCAAGGAGGCTGATTGAGGTCACGGAACTAAAGGCTGGCTCATATCTCGCACAGAGATTGGGTATCGCTATCCAACGCGGGAATGCAGCCAGTCTTTTGGGAACTCTACCTTGCGACAGTGGTTTAGCACAATTATATAATTTGTAAATATTTATTTTTAAGTAGGTTATTTTGATCTCCGATTTATATTTTTTAAGTTTTAAGTTTCGCTTATTGTATACTACTACTACTGACTCGGGCCTCCATCAGTTACATGAAGGGTAATTACCCTATTTTGCCACGCTGGCCATACGAAAGCGGTGGTGACACTATTTATTCTAAATCCGTCACCACTTTAATATCTCAAAGTTACTGTTTGTAATATAAGATTCGTTCACACTAGGCACTTCGTAGATACAACATTCCCAAGTTATCTTTAATCTCTCTGATATGTACAGCTAGACTCGTATGTCAAAACTGCTGGCACTTCCTGTTTTTATCTTCGATAGGCTTCTAAGAAGAGTTGTCGTCGCACTTTAATAAATTTTACATACAGCCATAAGCCTCATACAGGGTGAACACAAATTACACAATGAAAACACTGTTACTCAAACTCAAAAGGCTCTTTATTTACGTAGGTTTTAACACAAAACTCTTATAAATCGTTGGAAGGGAATTAGCCGACTGTGCCTAGCAAGACGGGTTGGCACAGGGTATGTATAAAGTTTCCATTCTCTTGTGGCTAGGTGGATCTTGTGTTCCTTTAGTCGTCCCTAACGACACCCTCAGGATGATATGGGCTGGTGATATTGTGTATTCAAAATTAAATTAAAAGTTTAAATAAACCCCCGACACAAGGACCTAAGTTCCCTTAAAAAAGTAAAATATAAATACATCGCGTTGGGGGACCGCTCCTACTTATTTATTACCTGACCCCTGGTCCCCCAACGCGGTGTATTTATTTTTCACTTTTTTATGGGAACTTAGGTCCTTGTGTCGGGGGTTTAATTATTTTTTTAATTTAATTTTTATTTTCTGCATTTTATAGGTACACGCTTATTATGATGTAACTTTCACCCCCCATAACTTTACGACTCAACCGATTTTCATAAAACATGTCTAAGAACACTCACCCGTAACTCACCTATCATACAAAAAAAACTGTATTGAAATCGCTTCATCCGTTCGCGAGCTACGGAGCCACAGAGAGACACACATGTCAAACTTATAACACCCCTCTTTTTGCGTCGGGGGTTAAAAATCAGTCACCACACTTGATTATCTTTATTATACTTATATTATTTGTGTTCCACTATGTTTCTCGAGTTCTTTAAGCTTGTTTCTCCAGTGCTAACACACTGTAATTTGGTTACAAACTTTGTACGAAAATATTGGTTCAATAATACTAATGACTACATCATTATGGCCCCGATTCAAAAGTTATTTATAATAATAATTAATGTTAATAATAATTTTTATTTATATTACACTTTCTGTTGCGCCCTAAAGATTCATATTAATAGATATAAATGATACTGTTTTACAGTCATTCCTATGCCGGTTTAGTGTCGAGTGTTGAGTTGCATAAAAAGTCTCTTCCTGTATAAAAGATCTGTTTGTTTTATTTTAGGAAAATAACATTACACCTTGATAGTCGGTGAAAATAAAACTCCGGTTTAACTTTACCTAATGTGCTGTTAGCATTAAATAGACAACAGCTCATAACATTTTAACTAATATGAAAAGACCCTCACAGATGTGTATTTTTTTAAAGGACACACATACATTTGTTGAAATTGCTGGGAAGGTACCGATATCGATAAAATTAATATATATAAATTAAAAATAAGAGTACTAAAATAAAACAATCTAAAGACAACCTGAGTTGTGCGGTAACACATTATACAAAAAAAAAACACGATTGTAGAAGCGCGTCAAGGCCACAGGGAGTGAAACCCGTGGCCCTATTTCGGGCATTTGAGGGACACCGTTGGGTCTAGTGGGTAGGTTGGGGCGCAATTACCATATTTCCGCGCCCCAGAGTCCCACATAAGCCGGCTGGCGTTTAGCGGTTGGGTATCCATGAGGATTTCCAACGTTAAAAAACCTCATTTACCACCATTGGATAACTTGGTTGAACCCAAGTTATCCAATGGTGGTAAATGTGAATGTAGATATGATGACCGATAGGAATTAGGAATGTATGGAGACTACCACCTAGCGTGGGACAGGGGCCGAAAGATAATATTGGTAATTTTAAGTGTTACGATAGAAGAATTTTTGTGATAACGCAATGTGCAAGGATCGTGAAAAACGAATCGTGAAGACATCAGTTACCAAATTGTTGAGCGCTGCTATACTGTCAAAAATAAATACTACTATTAATCAGCCCATAAATGACCCACTGCTGAGTCAGGCCTCCTCACATCACAGGGAGGGTAATTATCCTACTGTGCCACGCTGGCCAGACGGGTTGGCAAAGGGTTTCATATCAAGTTTTCCTTCTCTTGCGGCTAAGTTTTCAACCTTGTCATTTCCTTTTGTCGGCTCTTAGCCCCCTTACGCACTAGCGGTTGATCCGCGGAGGCGGCCAACCTCGCGGCCTGCCGCTTTTCCAATTTAATATGCAACCGTCTATGACTCTACGCACTAAACCGCCATAAAACTTCAACCGCCACTCTCAGGATGGAACGGGGTGGTGACACTATGTATTCTAAATCCGTCACCACACGGAACAAATAAATAATCAATCGTTAATTCATTCGTAAAGTTCAATGACATATACGTCTCGAAGTATTTCCTAAGACCTGTTAACAACCCTCCCGGCGTTCGTTTCCCTTGATAAAAGTAAGCAAACAAGTGGTCCGCACAGGTGCATGTAATCACGGCTCGGAATGCGGGGGCAGGTGACAGGACGTGTTCCGCGTACAGGCTAGCAGCTAGAGCGCTCAAATCACGTCTATTAACCGCAGGACTATGACCCGACTGCACTATGAAATAACTAGAGGCGACTTTGTGACATGCTAGGATTTACCTGAGTAAATCCGAGTATCGAGTAGCGAGTAGCGAGTATCTGTAATACTGATATTACAGATAGTCGCTCAATTCAAACTCAAACTCAAAAGGAGTTTTATTCATTTTTTTTTTATCACAAAACTCCATCATCATCTTACGGCCTTGGTCTCACGCTAGGTGGTCTCCATACATCAGTCGTCTACATTCACAACTTTCACACTAATACTAGTACTAAACCCATAAATTACCCACTGCTGAGTCGGGCCTCCCAACATGGGGAGGGCGATTAGCCTACTGTGCCACGCTGGCCAGACGGGTTGGCACAGGGTTTATTATCAAGGCGGGCCGAGGCCCCCAAGGACACGGAGCATGCTCTCTGCAATGGGAGTGAATCCCGTGGCCCTGGCTTGGGCAGTTAAGGATCGCCGTCGGTTTTAATGGGTAGGTCGGGGCGCAATTTACCATCTACACGCGCCCCGGAGTCCCACATACCCCGGCCATTTCCCAACGGCCGGGTATCCATGAGCATCTCCGACGTAAAAAAATTTAAAAAGAATAGGGTTTATTATCAAGTTTTCCTTGTTCATTTCCTCTTGTTGACTCTAACGACACCCTTAGGATGAAATGGGGTGGTGATACAATGTATTCTAAATCCGTCACCACACGAAGGCGGTGGCGGAGGCGGAGGCGATGGATATCTTTCACACGCATATCCTCATTCACACAATCCATCCATATCTTTTTGGGGTCTCCCACGTCTCCACCCTTACGTCCATCCACATTCATGCTGAAATTACCCCGGTTCGGAACAGTTCTACACAGAAGAGCTATTAAAAAACTCTGTATTTGCCTTATTATAGGGATTGTTTACAAAATGTACCAAACAGTTAGTGATAGCTAGTTCGTCAGATGAGAGGAACACACAATTGCAAAGAGGTTCACAGGCTCACAGCTATTCACCGCCCAATAAGTCTAGTGTTACGGCCCCCGTCGCACACAAAGAACCGCGTTTCTTTGCCTCTCAAAAATATATTCCCGCCGCCTTTTCCAAATCATCGGTCCATCCATCGTCATCACACGGACTACTTATTGAGTTTCAAAGAATGATCAATTGTCGAATGTAGCTTAAGGGTACGGGAAAATGTGCATTGCCATGTCTTCCACTATCTTCGTCTATGGCGAGCGGCGCGTATAATGGCGTAATCCTAGACGACTATAAGGCCTGGTAAGTAAAGTAACAAGATTAAAAAGCGCCGCAAGTCGCGACGGCTGCCACCTGGCGTTAGAATGCCGATCGGTGCATAGTGCAAATCACTGCAGTAATTCATTTCCAGTGGAGAAGATAATGCTCTAATTGATCTGGCATCATCTGGTTTTATCCGTAGAACCAGTAACCATCATTATTATATATTAACTACCTTCTTCATTCGGATGGCATTAGAACATCTTTGACAGTCGATTTAAGAATCCAGTACCGTGTAACCTAGCAGACAGTAAAAGTTTTCGTGTGAATACGGGAAAAGGCAAGGTCTCATAATAAATATGAGAGCATCATTGGTTTGACTGCCTCGTTGTTCTAGTAGTTAGATGTGCCGCCTTGGATCAACGGGTCCCCGGTTCGATTCCGGGGTCGGGCAAGTGTCTTTGTCTAAACCAGAGGCACTGGCTCGGAGTCTGGGTGTCATTTCTATCTATAATAAGTATGTATTTACAAAAAAAATGTATATAAGTAGTTTATCATCCATCTCGTTACCATAACACAAGCATTAAGTTGCTTAGCTTGGGACGAGATGGCGTTGTGTGAAATGTCCAAGGATATTTATTTATTTATCATATATAATGATGGTCCGAGTGGTGACGGATTTAGAATACATGGTGTCATCACCACATTCCATTTCCAAAGAAAATGTCAAGGCTTATAACCCAGCCGCAAGGAAAACTTGTAATGAAACCTTGTGCCAACCCGTCGGCGTGGCCCAACAGGCTAATTACCTTCTAAATAACTGGAGGAGGCCCGACTCAACAGTGGGCCACTTATGGGTTGAGTAGTAGTAGATATATGTATGTACATTTGCGCACAAGTTTAGAATACGATCTATGGGCACCAGGGGCGTAGCTACCGCCGTATCAGCCGTATCAATTATACGGCGGGGCCCCCGGGCCACGGGGGCCCTGCCGTGCGTAGGCAAAAATTAATAAAAACTTCCCAAATTTTTTACTATTTCAGAGGATTAACTTTAAAAAAACTAAAGTCATCATTTATTCAATTAGTTTGCCTAAAAATTGTTTGAAAAAATTTTGGAAGATTTTTTTTTTTCTTTTTTGAGAAATGTTTACCCTTCATAAGGGCCCGCAAATATTTTTTTATACGGGGCCCCACCAAGGCACGCTACGTCCCTGATGGGCACACACTATGGTTATGTTGCCTACGTATGCTCTACTCGGTATTATCTATCTATGTATCAATACGTAAAGCAAAACCTTTGTACCCCTTTTCACGAAAATTGCGCGGGCTTAGGAGTATGAAATTTCCCACAAATAAACCACCCAATAAAAAAACATTACACATCTTTTGTTTATTGTTAACTAGCAACCCGGCATCGCGCGGTTGGTATGGCGATCATCTAAATTTATCAGTGTTTCTCTACAATATTATGCACGTAATACATAAAAACCTTCCTCTCGAATCACTATACTTATTTAGAAAAAAAACCGCTTCAATATCCGTTACCTACGTAGTTTTAAATATTTAAGCATACATAGGGACGGACAGACGACAGCGACTTTGTTTTATAATATGTAGTGAAGTCTGTGGTAAAATGTGAGAATAGAACTATTTATAGAACTTTAATTAAAAATTTTTTTTTCTTTTTTTTTTTTAAACGATCGATGATAGACGACCCCTGCACTAGGTATAACCTGTGTCGCGGGGGCAGTTTACAAACATGTAATTCACGAGCACAAATGACACCCAGACTTCGAGTCAGTGCCTCTGGTTTAGACAAAGACACTTGCCCGACCCCGGAATCGAACCCGGGACCCGTTGATCCAAAGGCGGCACATCTAACCACTAGACCAACGAGGCAATTATGGTTGAATTTCGGCCGCTGAGCGACTACCAATATTTATATTGTATACCGAGTTAGGATACAGATTAATGGTATGGCAATCCTTACAATGATCGACAATACAGTTTAAGATGGTAGCCGTTACCATGTTAGTGTTGCATGAATAAAATATAAATAAATTAGTGATGTGACGATGAATTTTGAATTCATAATGTCATTAACTTATTCCATCCTAGGTATCGAGTGAATAGTATGCAAGCTCTATGTCGCAAGGTGATGATTATTGTCCATGTGATGAGAGATTTAGAATACAGAGCATCACCATCATATTCTATCTCGAGGGCGTCACACGGACTCTAAATTAATCTATTATTTTTATAGCTAAGTGCTTTTTTGGGTGCGCGAGACAGTTTTCGGTGCCTTAAAATCAGTGATTCCTATCACTTTGAGACACTACCATAAAAAAAAACAAATTTAAACGGATTTACAATAGTTGAAAACGTCAGTTCGTTAGTTCAGTACGTCGAAAAGTCGTTTCAGCCCAGAAATGACCCACTACTGGGGTGCCTTCTCCAAATTCATGGAGAAACATAAGCCTACTGAGCCACGCTGGGTTGGCAAAGGGTTTCGTATCAAGTTTTCCTTACCTTGCGGCTAGGTTTTCAACCTTGTCATTTCCCTTTGTCGTCTCGACACCGACACCCTAAAGATTGTATGGGTTGGTGACATTGTGTATTCTAAATCCGTCACCACACGGACAGAATAGATAAGTACATTGTATCAATGGGAGACAAATTCTAGAGATGGGATTTTTAAATTAATTTGGCTATGAGGAGGCTTTTTTTTGTTGGAATTCCTCATGGGTACCCAAACACATGGGCCGTTGGGGACTAGCCGGGGTAACTAGCGCCCCGACCTACCCACAAAAACTAACGGTGTTCATCGACTGCCCCCATAGGGCCGCGGGTTGCACTCCGCAATGGCAGAACATGATCCGCGACTGCTATGAGGTTCTTGAGGTACTCATAAAACTTCCCCACCCCACCCTGGTACAAAACGCGTGGTGTAAAAGTCAACACGCTTGGTAGGATCTAATGGTCCGCCCGGCTAGCTACCACCCTCACATCTAAGTCTGCCAAGCAGTTTTACTGTGTATCGTCGTGTGTATTTGAAAATGCCTTGTCGGACACCGCCGACAAGGCATTTTCTTGAATTGCATCTTAGACCTTGGCGTTTGCTTTTCATCACGCAAGCCTAGGGTAAATTCATTGATAAAAAAAATATCCTTAAGAGTAGATAAATAAGTATCCAATGTATGTAAACTTAAACAGTCGTACTGCTACTTGTCTCTTTGTCGTTACGCTTTAATAAGACACTATCTTCAGGCTTTGCTGCAACTAATCATATTAGTGGCTATGTGCCTCGATGTATGATATACGTTGCCGGTACGACGTAGACAGGTTTATTTTTGTATTTCGGATGTCATCAGTTATATTCCCTAAGCTATAGATATTCCGTGTGGTGACGGATTTAGAATACACAATGTCACCAACCCAAATCGTCCTGTGGATGTCGTACCAGCAAATATTCCCTTGACTTATAAAAAAATACTAGTCTATTTCTTCTTCTCAGCCCGTAAAAGACCGACTGCAGACAACTGCCTCTTCCCATTACAGAAGGTAAAATAGCATCCTATATCCCGCTGTTTAGACTTAGAGTTGGCACAGAGTTTCGTTTCAAGTTTCCCTTAGTCGGTAGTTAGACAACCTTAGGACGGAAGGGAACGATGACAATTGTCTATTCTAAATCCGTCAGCATACGGATATAACAAAATACTATTAAGTATAGGTTAACTTATTTGCGCCCGGCTGGGATTTGGCTGCCTTAAAATCAACATATATATTTCTCTCTAAGTTTCTTACCAGTGCCTTGTCATTTCTATATATAATATGTATGTATTTACAAAAAAAAAATGTACATAAGTAGTTTATCATCCATCTCGTTACCATAACACAAGCATTAAGTTGCTTAACTTGGGACGAGATGGCGTTGTGTGAAATGTCCAAGGATATTTATTTATATTTATTTATTTAATTTCCGCGTTCAAATTTGTACACATGTTTATAATATTTGTTCAATGTCAAGGGACTTATTTTTTTACATTGCACATAGCCTTGCGAATATATAGGTGCGTTGGTACTAAATGACCTATTAAGGAAGTCTACAAGAGTCCTTCTAATACAATTGTGTGGCTGACTTAGTGCCGTACGTAGTGCATCTATCATCATGTAGTATATACTATCGTCACTGGTTTGTATAAACTAGTTGCATCATTATCATCAGCCCGTTTCCATTGACTGCTGAACATCTTTTTCCCCTCATCCCATACACACACACTACATCTCACCGCTGAATGAGGTCACGATGGCGAGACGAACGATAGAGATGGCGATAGAGATTTAGATCAAATTTCCCATCTCTTGAGGATATCTTCCAGGGGCCTCTTCCCGGATAGACGTATTGGCACACAATTTCTTATCAAGTTTCCATTCTCAAACTCGATCCGAAACTCGATCTCCGAAACTCCGATCATCGGAGGTAATTTGTTTACAATTAGTGCCTCTACTCCAAATACATTTTATATGGAGTTCTCAGGAAGCAATTAAATTTATTTAATTCACTGAATAATTCTAGTTACAAACAACCTTAACATCATATCACTTAAAACCATGTCAAAATACACACCAATTACCCATTACACATCTCGAATAATAACGGAAATGGAAAATCTTCCATACTATGCCACCATGTAGAGGCATAAGAGAGTACAGCGGCTGACTGCACCTGCCGCTGGTAACTGTTTTCATCATACGACACAGACATTTAAACTCGCAGGCATTACTCGTCACAATATATATACAGGGTGAATTTTGCAAGTGTGCGTGGCATTGCGCGCCAGGCCATAGCCTAAATCGAAACAAGAAGTAAAAAATTACGTTTCGCTAATTACTAATACGTATTAGTATTTAAGTGTAGTGTGGGAAGGCCCTCTGCTAGATGGAGCGACGATCTGCGAAAGGTTGCGGGCAGCAGCTGGATGCGTCAAGCTGAAGACAGGGCGCTATGGCGCTCTTTAGGGGAGGCCTATGTCCAGCAGTGGACTAATGTGGGCTGATGATGATGATGATGAAATACTAATACTCAACTCATATCCTTCTCCGATAAGATGGAGAAAAATTAGCCTACTGTGCCACGCTGGCCAGACGGGCAGGCATAGGATTTCGTATTAAGTTTTCCTTCTCTTGCGGCAAGTCATCGGCTTTATCATTTCCATTTGTCGGCTCTTACAACACCCTCAGGATGGTGTGGGTTGGTGACAATGCGTATTCTAAATCGTCACCACACGGACAGTACCTCAATATGACAGAAATCGCCGCAATTTTTTTCTAGACCGCTTACATGTATTGATCATCACAAGTAAAAGTCTAACTTATGCACATTGCGACCGTAACCGACTTATCGATGACGTATCGTTGTCGTACAGTTGAAAGAGCCGCATAGTGAGTAATTACCGACGCGCTCTAACATGAGTCTTAATAGGAAACGCACTGTAATAGCTTCGGTATCCACCTGTTGGACTGCTCCAATCACATCGGACAACGGCATCCATCAAAACTACCCGTGCATCCAATTCAATTATCACATCAGTACCTACATGTGAAATAATACTCAAAACAATGCATTAGTATACTAAAAATGTCATTGGTTTCATTGGCGTTTTCACAACACAGGTTAAAATAGATTAATGTTAGATTACCAGACCAGATTAAATATAATACTATAAAACGTAAATACGAACCATTTGACTGTTTTAAAAACGCTTTCAATAAAAGCTATCCGATGTAAACTAATTCAAGTTGGTGGAATCGACTAACTATGTTTTTAGTCTGTAAGTGTGATGTTTACAACACTACGAACTGTCTCTCTCTCTGTAACTAGCTCTGTGCTGGGCCGCTTTTTGTTTAATTTATTATGTTGTTAAAACAAACAAACTGGCATCCAAATTACATAGTATCACTACATATGACGTAAATGTGAAAGTAAGTGGTTTCCATAAGGTCAGAAGCTAGATAGGTTACTTAATAAAGAAGTGGGATTATGTTTAAAGTATATAGACCACTAGCTTAGTCCTGCGGCGTCTCCCGGGCTTCAAACGCGTGCTTATATCTGTTTCTGTTACTCATTAACAATGCAACATTCTAGTGCTGAAAGAATTTTCACTTTAGTATTTGTTGAGTTTATTCGTAACATACATACAATTATTTATACTAATTTCTTTCACCGTATGACCAGACACTTTACCTACTACAACTCAGCCCAGGTATAAATAAACCCACTGCTGGTTTGGGTCTCCCTATTACATGGCGGGTAATTAGCCTACACACAGTATCACAGTATATTCCATAGTCCGGGATCCCCGGTACATTGTTTTCACTTGATTACTATCAAGCTAATTTTTCGTGAGTAGCTTCATTTTCATGAGACGCCCAACATTTTCTTGTCGACAACTCTTGATTGTGGTAGCTAACAGAGGTAGCAAGGGTGAAATATGTTGATTTTATGATTCAAAAAAATTTATTACTAACCGGGTGCTTTTTGGTATATCTGATGATAATTATCTAAATTATTCGAAAATGTATTTGTCCTACAAAATGTGTGGTTTGATCAAAGAGTCCTCCACCTCCAATATGTATGGATAACGAGGTCATCAAAAATGATTACTAACCAGCTGGTTTTTTTTTATTTACTTAATAAATATGTATATTATTTAACCGTCATATTGTCCTACAAGTTGCGTGGTACGTTATCCCGGTCCTACACTCAAAAGTTGTTCTACAGATCATAGAAAAAAAATTATTACTATCAAGCTGAATCTTTGTGAATAGCTTTGTTTTGATGAGACGCCCAAAATTTTCTTGTCGACATCTCTTGATTGTGGTAGCTAACAGAGGTAGCAAAGGTTAAATATGTTGATTTAATGATTCTAAAAAAAATATTACTAACCGGGTGATTTTTGGTATATCTGATGAGAACTATCTAAATTATTCGAAAATGTATTTGTCCTACAAAATGTATGGTTTGATCAAGGAGTCCTCCACTTCCAATATGTATCGATAATGAGGTCATCAAAAATTATTACTAACCAGCTGGGTTTTTTTATTTACTTAGTAAATATTTATATTATTTAACCGTCATATTGTCCTACAAGTTGCGTGGTACGTTATCCCGGTCCTACACTCAGAAATTGGTAATACCACAAGACCCATTTTGTCATCACTAACTGTAGGACACCAATTTTACATGATAGGTTAGTATTCTCTGCCCAAATGATACAATTTCCTACAAAAAAACAGGTATGTATCATGAGTCCGACAGAAATTGTCATTTTTCGTTTTCCTACTTATAACTTACTAGTGGCCCGCCCCGGCTTCGCCCGTGCAAAGCGGGGGTGTGTTATACATATAAACCTTCCTCTTGAATCACTCTATCTATTAAAAAAAACCGCTTCAAAATCCGTTGCGTAGTTTTAAAGATTTATGCATACATAGGGACGGACAGAAGAATGCGACTTTGTTTTATACTATGTAGTGATAGTGATGATACAGTGAAAACATCTTTTTTATTAACTTAAATAACTTTTTTTTTTACTAAAGTAGTACAAAGAAATAATTATTTACTTAAAAAAAAATGTATATTCATCAGATTCATCTGATAAATTTTCAGTATTATCACTGTCATTTTCATCTATTTCATTTTCCTCGTCTTCTGACTCTGTAATAACGTAAAAAATTAAGTATTTTTAACATAAAATGAATCCACTTCGTTTTATAGTGTACGAAACTTTTTATATAGTACATATACGGATCCCGCTATACAACGACCACCGATATGTTTAATGGATGAAAATTATTTTATTAGAAATTTAGGACTTTTTCAGGCAATCCATTTTTTTAAATTATTTTTAACATACTAAATTTGTAATAAAATAATTTTCATCCATTAAACATAACGGTGAATGTCGTTGTATAGCGGAATCCGTATGTGTGTACTATATAAAAAGTTTTGCACACTATAAAACGAAGTGGATTCATTTTATGTTAAATAATACTTAATTTTTTACGTCATTACGAAGACGAGGAAAATGAAATAGATGAAAATTACAGTGATGATACTGAAAATTTATCAGATGAATCTGATGAATATTATTTTTTTTTATATGTAAATAATTATTTTTTTGTACTACTTAAGAAAAATAATTTATTTAAATAAAAAAAAAGACGTTTTCACTGTATCATCACTACATAGTATAAAACAAAGTCGCTGTCGTCTGTCCGTCCCTATGTATGCTTAAAACTTGAAAACTACGCAACGGACTTTGAAGCGGTTTTCTTTAATAGATAGAGTGATTCAAGATTAAGGTTTATATGTATAATACATGCACCCGTGCGAAGCCGGTTCGGGTCGCTAGTAAGTTATAAGTAGGAAAACGACATAATTACAATTTTTGTCGGACTCGCGTTACATACCTGTTTTCTTGTAGGACATTGTATCATTTGGGCAGAGAATACACTAACCTATCATGTAAAATTATTGTCCTACAGTTAGTAATGACAAAATGGGTCTTGTGGTTTTAACAACTTTTGAGCGTAGGACCGGGATAACGTACCACGCAACTTGTAGGACAATATGACGGTTAAATAATATACATATTTATTAAGTAAATAAAAAAAAACCAGCTGGTTAGTAATCATTTTTTATGACCTCGTTATCCATACATATTGGAGGTGGAGGACTCTTTGATCAAACCACACATTTTGTAGGACAAATACATTTTCGAATAATTTAGATAATTATCATCAGATATACCAAAAAGCATCCGGTTAGTAATAATTTTTTTTGAATCATAAAATCAACATATTTCACCCTTGCTACCTCTGTTAGCTACCACAATCAAGAGTTGTCGACAAGAAAATGTTGGGCGTCTCATGAAAATGAAGCTACTCACGAAAAATTTGCTTGATAGTAATCAAGTGAAAACAATGTACCGGGGATCCCGGACTACCATGTTAATTCATCTGATATATGAAGCGGAAATATTTTGATGAATAACCTTATCTCACAATTGGTTATGAAAAGACTTGAATCCAAATATTGTGTGGTATTATTTGGATTCAAGTCTTTTCATAACCAATTGTGAGATAAGGTTATTAATCAAAATATTTCCGTTTCATATATCAGAGAGGGAGGGAAACGAGTGGATCGTCTGATGGTAAGTGATCACCGCCGCCCATGTTCTCCTGCAACACCAGAGTGCAAAGGAGGCAAGTGAAAGAAAAAAGAAAGCAAGTCGATTGGCAGCCTTATAAAAGTAAAAAGGTCTTCCTACTCTTTCAACAACAATTTTTAAATTATGCGGAGCTGTTCAGATAATCCTTTACTGCCGGCTAATGAAGGTTCTAACACGATTCTAATAAGAAGAGTGGAGCTGGGAGCGGCTTCCAAGCACCTGCTTGCTTTCAAACCTAGCGTTCTTCGCATCAATAAATTATACGTCTACATTCTAAGACGGCTTGATACGTACATTTATTTTACTATTATTACAGAGCTACAACTGTTATCTGGAAAATCTGTTGGTTAAGGTGAATGTTCCAGGGTGGCCCGCGAAATTCAAACTTTCTTACGTTTTTTGCAATTTGCGGGTCAGTGCTAGGTTGTATATTGATTAAAATGTTATTCGCGGCTGTAAGACATACTACATACGG
Source organism: Clostera curtula (assembly GCA_905475355.2). NCBI lineage: Eukaryota > Metazoa > Arthropoda > Insecta > Lepidoptera > Notodontidae > Clostera > Clostera curtula. The sequence continues at coordinate 6,766,462 of FR997805.1, read as the reverse complement.
TAGTTACAGAGTTATAATCATCAAACTCATCAATACAACCCTCCAAGTCTTATAGGTGCAAGAATGACTTTGAGCTTGAAATAGTTTTTCTTGCACCTTTATGAGCTTGGAGGGTTGTTTTGATGATTATAACTCTGTAACTACATATGAATCAAATGTTCATCATCATACAACCTCGCACTGGCCTGCAAATTGCAAAAATCGTAAGAAAATTTGAATTTCGCGGGCTACCCTGGAACATTCACCTTAATATGATACTGCTTAACAAGAGTTCAGAATTATTTCACGTGCAAAAATTGCGGTTATACAGAGTGTAACATAGCCCTATAGCTATGACGAAAGGATTTACTAATGACTAAAAAAATCAGAAAAATATATACGAGGGTGAATCAAAAAATTCTTGGAATCAATATTAAAAAATGCAAAGATTTAAATAATAATATTTTATTTTTCTACATAATCTCCCTCCAATGCAATGCATTTAGAATAACGCGTTTCTAACTTCCTTATTCCTTGTGAAAAAAAATTATTTTCTTGACTCTCGAAAAAGTCCTCTACGGCAGCTATAACCGCGTCATTATCGTGAAATTTTGTTCCACGAATTTCCTCTTTTAATTTTGGAAATAAGTGAAAATCACTTGGGGCTAAGTCCGGAGAATATGGTGGGTGGTCAAGGAGATTGAAGCCAGCACAGCGGATTGCGTTGAGCGCAACTTCCGATCGATGGGCAGGAGCGTTATCTTGAAGGAACAACACGCCCAACGACAGTTTTCCACGACGTTTTTCTTTAATCGCTTCACGCACTTTCGGGATTAAATTTGCATAATAGGGTCCAGTTATCGTCTGGCCTTTTGGCATGTAATCAATAAAAAGGATTCCTTCACTATCCCAGAACACAGAGGCCATAACTTTGCCAGCGGAAGGAGCAACTCGAAATTTCTTAATGGATGGAGAGGATGGTCGTTTCCAAGACATGCTTTGTCTTTTAGTTTCAGGATTCAAACGGTGGACCCACGTTTCATCCATGGTGACAAGACGACGGCAAAAATTATCCGAATCACGCTGGAACATTTCGAGATTACGCTTGGAAATTTCCAAACGTCGCTTTTTGTTTTCGTCGGTTAACATTCGTGGCACCCATCTTGCAGACACTTTTTTGAACCCCAGTGAATCAATTAAAATGGATTGAACGCTACCAAAAGATATCTTTAGGATCTCAGCTATATGTTTTATAGTCATTCTTCTGTCTTCCAAAACCAGATTCTCAACCTTTTTGACATTTTCTTCTGTAACGGAGGTTGAAGGCCGCCCAGAACGCGGGTCATCTTTACAGCTTGATCTACCTCTTTTAAATTCAGCCACCCAGTACGCAACCGTAGAATAGGGTACAGCATCACCCCCTAATGTCTGCTGAATGTCCAAAAAAATTTCCTTCGTAGACATTTTTTTCAAACTGAGATATTTTATCACCGCACGTAACTCACTTTTATCCATAATTTTGACTTTTTAGCAACTCGTTGCACAAAAAAATTTATTACATGCGAACGAACTGACAAAAACAAGTGACAGTCTGCATAAATATAGTGTGATAGACACTCTTTAATTTGAATATCGAACTTGATCCAAAAAGGTTTCATATATATGCACTTCTAAGAACTTTTTGATTCACCCTGGTACTTACCAAAATTTAAAAGTGATATAACTAGAAAAATAACCGCAGAAATCTCAAGAAATGTTGTGGAACACATAACCTAGCGTGTAGAATACTGATAATAATATTGGAATGGATGTTTAAGAAAAATATGTCACTCATAATTCAAGATAGAAAAACATAATAAACATAGAACTGCTTCCATTGAATTCTATGCCCTTGCTTTGGATGGATATAGGGGTTTGGTTACACCCTATAGAATCAAGCACGTTTTACTAGTCGGGTTCTAGATATCTAGAACCCGACTCTAGCAATACATATTAGAAAATTATGTTTCCATTACAAATTCACAATATAAAATACCAATCATCTATCAAAATGTAATGTAATCAAAATCAATCAAATCAAAATGTAATGTCATGCAGTACTTTTCGATGGCCATTAAAGCGATTTTTATAAACAATCTGAATAGTTTGTTGTTTGTAAAAAATGTGTCTTTTAATTCAACTGGCATTCCTGCGACACATTATTGATTACGTTACAAGATAGTTACTTCATAAGTTACCGAATTTTAAAGACATTTACAAGCTATAGTGACAATTTACGATCATTTCTCGAATGTTAACACTACGAAACAAATTGATGGAATAAAATTTCAACGCGGTCCTAATGAATACGTATTTAATAGTAACCCTTACCACCTGCCACTTTCTTCGTATGAACACAAAATAATTAGATACAGAAATCTATCTACATACAACGCGCGCTCGAATAACGCTCACATAGACATCGCTCGGTTGGGAAGAGTGCGAGCGCGATTGCCATCCGTTTCAGAAAAGCGTTGTGTGATATTATGTAGCAACAAAAATAGAGTTATTATAACTTTTCAGTTTATAGATGTTTTACTGTCAGCAATTAATCAAACAAATAGTATTATTGCATAAGCCAAAGTTGATAACCCTATCGTGACCGCCGAACTTAGGTATCAAAAGTGAGGTACATACAAGAGTTTTACTTCTTTATGTAATTATTTTGCGGTATGTAGGCAATATAAAATCAAGTGTTTACGGTTTAATCACCCGATAATATTGCCAGTTAATTAACTAAGAGAAAACCCTTCTCATATATACATATCATTATCTTTGGTACTTTCAATTAATAATTGTAATACTTACCAGCTATGTGCGTTGATCGTAAATTTTCAGACTTAAATCGGTACGTATTCTTAAAATTAATTTCAAATGAGAATCGATTAAGCAGGAATGTAGATACCCGCTGTTTTATTCGATTATAGTGATTAGGAACAATTTTATTAAATGTAATTAAATAAGTTATTAACAATTTAATTGTACTTAAAGATGCTTCCGAAAATTATATTTCGTGATGCGGTCTATTAACCGTTTTGAGCTGTTATTAGACCGCATCACCTGTATTTTAACGGTTTCATAACTTCTGCTCAATATAACTATCATCATCATCACTATCACTACATAGTATAAAACAAAGTCGCTGTTGTCTGTCCGTCCCTAGATACGTAGGTATGCCTAAATCTTTAAAACTACACAACGAATTTTGAAGCAGTTTTTTTAATAGATAGAGTGATTCCAGAGAAAGGTTTATAAGTATAATACCTCCATAATATAGTAGAGAAACACTGATAAATTTAGAGGTTCATCATTGCATACGTGCGAAGCCGGGGCGGGTGGCTAGTTTTGTTTAAATAGAAAATTGTAGAAGTCAGCAATGGGTTGGATATCAAATGTTGATTCTATTACATCTACATATGCCAACTCAAACTTTGGCGACTCTATTATATTCAAAACTAGCGACACGCCCCGGCTTCGCACGGGTGCAATTATGCATGTATTATACATATAAACCTTCCTCTTGAATCACTCTATCTATTACAAACAAACCGCTTCAAAATCCGTTGCGTAGTTTTAAATATATTATAACATACATAGGGACGGACGACGACAGCGACTTTGTTTTCTACCATGTAGTGATAGTGATTCACGCTAAGTCATCAAGTTTAATTATGTATGTATGAAGGAATATGCTTATAATTCAATCCACCTAATGACACGGGAAGCAGAGTAATTATGCAAAATTTGCAGCAAAACATGGTGCAATATACGCATAAGCATCTATTAAGCAGGCAGGTGTGATTAGGTCTAGAAAGTCACTTAGCTGCCGGTTTCAAAGGCGATGGAAAAACGTGATTTTACTGAGAGTTGTTCGGACTAAACCGCATCCGCTGCGACACTAGAACTCATTATAATTACCGCAAATAATAGTTCGTATTACCTCACATTATACGAGTATCTACGTCATGATTCGGATTACTACCAGTATGCGTTTAGTAATACATATCATACATGTCACCCCCATTTCATTCTGGGAGTGTCGTAAGAACCGACAAAAGGAAATGATAAGGCCGAAAATCTGCTGTGCCAACCCGTCTGGCCAGCGTAGCACAGTAGGCTAATTACCCTCTATGTAATGGGAGGAAGCCCGACTCGTTAGTGGGTCATTTATGGGCTGAAAAGTAAGTATACCTACGAAAAAGAAAATGTTGCATAAAACCTCGTAATTCAGTCCACCTATCAGTCCTCATATTTAGATTTACACCTTTCATACACAAATCCTCATTCTTACAATCCATCCTTGTCTTTTGCTCTTTTTTTTTTGTTCGCCCGGGGTTAAATCCTTTATGGACTTCCTCGCTGGCCACGTGGATGGCCAGAGAGGGGCGTGTGGGACTCTCCCCCAGAGTGGGGGCCTACCCACTAAACCCCCCCGGGGTGCTCCAAGTCGCGTCCTGCTGCGGCATTGTGGGATCTGTACTCAGAACCACGTTCTCTTTTGATCTGCTACTACGCACATTAATGCTGAAACTACCACCGGTTCGGAATGTTGCTCTACAGAGAAAAAGCCGGCAAGAAATACTGTATTTGTTTTTTTATTAAAATTATTGGTCTTGTTCCTTTTGACTTTGAGTTTCAACACCCACAACCATTGCGTCCACCAACATAATAAAGTTTTATAAAATAATAACCATGTTTCTATGAGACCGTAAAGACTTGTACTTAACTACTTACCAACTTATCTAAGCTTATCTAGCGTATCATCGCTGTAAACTTGTCGTGATACTTCTGTCATTCAACTACATCGCAGGTGTTTCCGGTAAGTGGCCAATAAACTTCGAATTCAGGTATTTCGTGTGCATTACATGTTTATTTTATTTTAAACCTCCTTACCGGCGACCGCACAGGATGATGTTTTATTATACTTTGAGATAACTCTTGGTTAGGTTACGTTGGGGGCAATTATTTTATCGTGTTGCATCAGCGAGCTTAAATTTCGAAGGTAAATTCTTTTTTTATGAATTCTTCGACATTTTGAAGGTAAATTTATTTTCTTTGATCCAATTTGTGAATGAACTTGATGAATTTAATCCAATAGGGATTATATTTTGTCTTTGGACAAATGGAAAAAAATACTAATGAGTCTTTTTTTAAATATATTACCTAATCATAATTTAACACTATTTTTATTTGAGTTTGATAGGGACTGTCTCAAGTGTTGTCTCAGTGGCAACCAAGATCTCTAATATGTATTTATATATCACTACATAGTATAAAACAAAGTCGCTGTCGTCTGTCCGTCCCTATGTATGCTTAAATCTATAAAACTACGCAACTGATTTTGAAGCGTTTTTTTTAATAGATTGAATCACTCTATCTATTAAAAAAACGCTCAGGAGGAAGGTTTATAAGTATAATACATCCTTAATATAGTAGAGAAACTTTAGATGTCTATAATTGCACCTGTGCGAAGCCGGACGGGTCGCTAGTATTTTATCACTATCACTAAGTATCACTACATACGAGTAGTATAAAACAAAGTCGCATTCTTCTGTCCGTCCCTATGTATGCATAAATCTTTAAAACTACGCAACGGATTTTGAAGCGGTTTTTTTTAATAGATAGAGTGATTCAAGGGGAAGGTTTATATGTATAACCCACCCCCGCTTTGCACGGGCGAAGCCGGGGCGGGTCGCTAGTAAACTATAAAATAAAAGCATGGCATGGCAATGTAATAATTATAAAAAAATGTAACACAAGTTAGTACCTCTCAGCCCATAAATGTTCTAACTCCTGAATCGGGCCTGAGCTTACTCTGCCACGCGCTGGCCAGATAGGTTGCGTACACGTGGTTAACGGCCTTATCATTTCCTTTAGTATACATCCAGCACCACACCATCACCACACGGAACAATAGTTTATCTTTAACTTGGTGCGTAAGTTTTGTCAGATTACATTAACATACAAACGCCTTAATAGATAAAAAGTACATGTTTCAAACGATCAACTGATATGCTCAAGATACTGATATCATTTTATCACTACAAAATCTTATCATTTTCGACCTCCTTCCTATAACATACATTATATGGAATTTATACAACAATACGTCAATCAAAAATGTTGTATCCCTTTTACTTGAATTACGAAAGAAAAATTGTTAAAGTATAATTGTTGGCACAGGTAAACTTTATATGGAGAAGAAGTGCGGATGTTTGTAAACTGCGCATTAAGTTGGCACTTCACTTGGCTATTCGTGTTCGCGTTTAAGTCATGTTTGTCATAAGGGTTTTAGATCGGTGGAGCAATTGGTAAAATAAATTATAATAAAAATAATATGTACAAACAAACTTTATTACCATAAAATAAAACTTCCTTGGTCTAGTGAGCCGACCAACCCCAAACAGCAGCACCAGTTCACAAGTATATGACAGCCATCGGTCTCCTCAACCATATTAAAGGGAAGTGCCCGACCCGTCACATGTCGTTACCGTTGCTCAGAGTATTTTAGTGAGCATGACAACTTACAAACCAGAGCCCGATCACCGATAAAGCACTATCATTCCAGCCCAAAAGATCCTCTACCGGGTCGGGCCTCCTCCAAATAGTAAGTCGGGTCGATACTTGGTTTGTATCAAGTTTTTCTTATCTCGCGGCTAGGTCATCTTGGGCCTTGGGCCTCTTACAGCACCGTCACAATGGTTTGGGCTGAATCTTTTTCGATAATAATGTTATGTGCGCAAATAGAGATCGTTTAAACAATTTTATTTTAAGTAGTGAATATTAATTACTGATTTCATGCAAAATTTTGATATGTATGTAAAATGTTTGTAGTCAGACCAGGGCTGTAAACCAGCGCTGGATAAAGCTGTGCCAAGTATAGCTGCCTCAGCAATAGCTGAGCCCACGCCCATTGCCCGTTCTTAATTTGTTTTTCTATTATGTGGAACGTAAAGTTATGTACCTACAAAATTAAGACAACTGGCAATAAAGAAATCTATCTTAGATCTTCTTCGATCTTAGATTTCTTAGATAGATAGATAGGTAATCCGTCACCACACAGTCTCTAGGCACCTCTATAATTACCAAAATATCTGGTAACATCCTGTGGTTTACGTCAGGCCACCTGTGCACACCGTGCGGTTCCCACAGAGCCGCGTCAATATTGACACAGATTAAATCAATTTGGATGCGCTATCTTATATGTGCCGACATTGGCCGAGTCCACTTTGAAATCCTCATCATCATCATCATTTCAGTCAAAAGACATCCACTGCTGGACATAGGCCTCCCCCAAAGATTTCCACAAAGGCCTGTCCTGGGCCGACCGCATCCACTGCTATCCGGCGACCTTAACCAGGTCGTCGGTCCACCGTGTGGGAGGCCTACAAGCACTGCGCTTTCTGGAACGCGGTCGCCATTCCAGGACTTTTCTGCCCCATCGGGCGTCGGTCCTGCGCGCTATGTGCCCTGCACACTGCCACTTAAGTTTTGCAATCCTGTGGGCTATGTCGGTGACCCTGGTTTTCCTGCGTATCTCCTCATTTTTCCTCATTCGATCTCGCAGGGAAACTCCGAGAATAGCCCTCTCCATTGCCCTTTGGGGGCTTTGAGCCTTCTGATGGAGCCCATAGTGAGCGACCACGTCTCTGTTCCATAAGTCATCACATTTGAAATCCTAGTCCACTATACCTAGGTGAATCAAAAAATTCTTGGAATCAATATTAAAAAATGCAAAGATTTAAATAATAATATTTTATTTTTCTACATAATCTCCCTCCAATGCAATGCATTTAGAATAACGCGTTTCTAACTTCCTTATTCCATGTGAAAAAAAATTATTTTCTTGACTCTCGAAAAAGTCCTCTACGGCAGCTATAACCGCGTCATTATCGTGAAATTTTGTTCCACGAATTTCCTCTTTTAATTTTGGAAATAAGTGAAAATCACTTGGGGCTAAGTCCGGAGAATATGGTGGGTGGTCAAGGAGATTGAAGCCAGCACAGCGGATTGCGTTGAGCGCAACTTCCGATCGATGGGCAGGAGCGTTATCTTGAAGGAACAACACGCCCAACGACAGTTTTCCACGACGTTTTTCTTTAATCGCTTCACGCACTTTCGGGATTAAATTTGCATAATAGGGTCCAGTTATCGTCTGGCCTTTTGGCATGTAATCAATAAAAAGGATTCCTTCACTATCCCAGAACACAGAGGCCATAACTTTGCCAGCGGAAGGAGCAACTCGAAATTTCTTAATGGATGGAGAGGATGGTCGTTTCCAAGACATGCTTTGTCTTTTAGTTTCAGGATCAAAATGGTGGACCCACGTTTCATCCATGGTGACAAGACGACGGCAAAAATTATCCGAATCACGCTGGAACATTTCGAGATTACGCTTGGAAATTTCCAAACGTCGCTTTTTGTTTTCGTCGGTTAACATTCGTGGCACCCATCTTGCAGACACTTTTTTGAACCCCAGTGAATCAATTAAAATGGATTGAACGCTACCAAAAGATATCTTTAGGATCTCAGCTATATGTTTTATAGTCATTCTTCTGTCTTCCAAAACCAGATTCTCAACCTTTTTGACATTTTCTTCTGTAACGGAGGTTGAAGGCCGCCCAGAACGCGGGTCATCTTTACAGCTTGATCTACCTCTTTTAAATTCAGCCACCCAGTACGCAACCGTAGAATAGGGTACAGCATCACCCCCTAATGTCTGCTGAATGTCCAAAAAAATTTCCTTTGTAGACATTTTTTTCAAACTGAGATATTTTATCACCGCACGTAACTCACTTTTATCCATAATTTTGACTTTTTAGCAACTCGTTGCACAAAAAAATTTATTACATGCGAACGAACTGACAAAAACAAGTGACAGTCTGCATAAATATAGTGTGATAGACACTCTTTAATTTGAATATCGAACTTGATCCAAAAAGGTTTCATATATATGCACTTCTAAGAACTTTTTGATTCACCCTCGTAAATATCGACTATTATTTTGTCAGTTGTCACGACATTTATTATTAAATTAGTTGCGTGTGTGGTGACGGTTTAAGATAACGTGGTGTCACCTTCCTATTCCATCCTGAGGGTGTCGTAAGAGTCGGCAGAAGGAAATGACAAGGCCGAAAGCCTAGCTGCAAAATAAGGAAAACTTGATACGTAACCCTTTGTTCTGTTCGTCTGCCCAGCGTGGCACAGTAGGCTAATTACCCGACTCAATATTGGGTCATTTATGGGCTGAGAAATAGCCATCATCACCATTTCAGCCAAAAGACGCCCACTGCTGGACATAGGCCTCCCCCAAGGATTTCCACCTACGTCGGTCCTGAGCCGCCCGTATCTATTGCTTTCCGGCGACCTTAACCATGTCGTCGGTCCGCCGAGTCACGGTAATATTGCCGTGTGGGAGGCCTGCCAGCACTGCGCTTTCTGGAACGCGGTTTATTTATATAAATTATTTATCTGAACAATAACGGACAGCTAGTTACTGATATGTATAAACAAATGATACACGCAATTACAGCACTCCTGGGTACACACTGGCAAGTATCTGCTACATGTAAAAATTGCCTCGCTATGATTTACCCACAGCATGTCCTAGCAGAAATCTATTTTGATAATTTCTGCTTTAGAAATAAATTAATAACAATATAATATTAGACACCTTGATGATAGTAGGTGTAATGTTTTCATTATTAATTTATTTCCAACGCATAAACCCGTTACAATTGTTTAAAAAAGTTACAATTGTTTGATATAGATAAATATTGAGATATTGTGAATATTGTTTGCGAATATTGTGAGCTGCAATAAAATTATTGTCTTTCTTTCTATAAATACTGAATCATAGTTTGTTTAAATCTAATAATTTATTTCGGTTTGTGACTACTTGCAACTTATTGCGTGTTTAGTGTCAAACAAATCTGTTTTATCCGTCATTAAGTAATAATAAATCTGTTTCATCGTATTTAAAAGTAACGCTTTTTAAAAAGTTATTGAATGGTAAACATTAAACGTATTTTGACGTGTCAAAAGAGCATAGAAAAATAACCTCAATAAATTGATTTTGATCGAATTACTGTACGAATTTCGAACACTCCACGACCTCTTTGCAAATCTGTTTGCACAAAAATGTTTGCTGAAGTTTTAATGCGAATGGCTATTAACGCTAACCTCGACAATAGCTAGACAGGCACGATCACAAATATTTGCAAAGGATATCTCAACAAATATGAGCAGGAAAATAACCATTCATGCGCCATCACTAAAGTATGGTGCGAAAACAAATATTTGGTAGTGAAGTTAATTTCGTTAGATACGGATGTATGTGGAACGTCGCAAGATATGTCAATAAAAATGTATATAATATTTTATTAGTGTAGATTACTAATACGCGTTGGGTAGGGAATAATCTGCAATTTTCATATAATTTTTTGACTGCCTTGCTGGGCGAGAGGTGTGCCGTCTTTGGATCACAAGTTCCCGTTTCGATCCGTGGGTCGGATAACTGTCTTTATGTCCAGGGGCAGTTGCTCCGGGTCTGGGTGTCTTCTATTTTTGTGAACACAACATGCAGAGCTTAAAAAATATATCCTAGTGAAATAAACTGCGGTAAAAAAAAGTATGTAGCATGTTGTAGCGACCAACATGCTACATACTATACACAATTTACCCGAAAAATCTGAACTAATTACATCAAGAAATATCGCCTACAAATGCTAGAATTACTAAAAAGTCCTACACCGCGATAGGGAAATTTCAAGAGCAATTCCCACAGTATTTCCCCGACTACAACTAACGGGGGGACGCAGACCCCTGCCAGACATAACACCTCGTCTGACTGGATGATCATCCCTTTGCGCCTAAAGTGGTGACCCTGACGTGATGTGAAAACTAAAGATCCATCAATTGCTGACTCTCGACTCCAGAGCAACCTTCCGACGAGTCTGCAACATCCTTCTGCCCGGTCAACCTGGTAAAGATGAACACTCCTCAGCAGCAGCAGTCACTTAGCAAGCCAAGACGTCAGACTTAACAGGACCACACTCAGCCGACTCACCGTGCTACCTGGATCTGCGGCACGACACTCAACCACCCAGTGAACTCCACTACACAGTTTCGAGGTGCTCAGTCTCGAGTTCTCGACTCGCCGTAGACTCCAAGAGCTCCTGGCACTTGCAAGCTCATCACACTGCAGCCCTCTGATATAATTAATGGGATGTACTCATCAATATTTCCCAGGTCTGATTTGAATAAAATTAGACAGACCAACAGCTATTCTCGAAGCAGGATACTGTAATAAAACTATCATCTATATATTATTAGTAAAACTATACGACTTGGCATCGTTTACTAAAAATACCAAATGTTCAAAAAACATAGAAAACGCCCAGCAAACAAGCGGAATCGTCTGCAGGTGCCAAGATAGATCACATGTGTCGGCAACACTAAATCGTAATAATCTTTGCCTGTTGTGAAATCTACGATGCCAAATTATACGGTCGTCGGTCGTTAAGTCCGAAATTGCAGTCTCAAAGACAAGCCGACGAAGTTCTATTGTTTATTCTTATTTGGCAATTATCGGCAGTTTGTTAATTTGAGCACGGTTTTCGATACGGTGTGCTGAGAATCTGTCCCAGGTAGAAATGGTTGTCTTTTAATGAATGAATGAATGATGAATTTGATTTTAATGTAACAATACAGGTTTTTAAAGAAATACTACTATTACTCAGCCCATACTTGAGCCACTGCTGAATCGGGACTCCTCCAATTACGTGGAGGGTAAATTAGCCTACTGGCCAGACTGGTTGGCACAGGATTTCATATCAAGTTTTCCCTCTTTTACGGCGAGGTTAGCGGCCTTGTCATTTCCATTAATCGGCTCTTACGACACCCTCAGGATAGAATGGGGTGGTGACACCCCATTCTATGTATTCTAAATCCGTCACTTAGGGTGATTTCAAATAAGTAATTAAGGCGGTTATTATTTTAAGAAAAAAATAGCACACTTTTTTTTCTTAAAATTACCCAGTGCTCAGTCGGGCCTCCTCCTATTACAGGGAGGGTGATGATAAGCCTAATAAGTTTTAGTTTCACGTTTTCCTTCTCTTACAGCTAGGTTTGCGGCAATGTTTTTAATTTTACATTTAATCAAACACTCAATCTTACCAAGCAGTATCAAGCACTTTAAAGTCTTTATCACTCAACAAACACTATAACATTTACATCATATTTACACCAAATGGCATGCCCAAATACAAATTGCTCCCTCAACAACTGGCGATTATGTCACAAGTGGCAATCTCGAGGCACGAGCAAAACCTACTATGAAAAATAAACCACTACCAATTGCAATAGGGTCCATAATCGATTGAGAAGCATCATCTTTATAAAAAGTCGACATTCTAAAATAGCTCTTATAGCTTACCAGTCAGACGCTATTTAGTGTCATTTGGTTGAATAACGTGCAGATGTCATCCGCGAATAAGAGCTATTGTTAACAAATATGGGTACAATTGTGCACAATGCAATACATTATTTGATTTAGGAGGCGAGTAGCGACAGACGAAAGGCCAAATGTCAGACATTTATTAATTGAGATATAGGATGATTGTTCATACCGACGGATAAGTTGGAGATCTTACTTATTATGTATTAGATGACGTAACGGTGGCACATAACTTAGCTATTCATATTTGCCACATTTGACAATATGCGCCGTGTGTGGAAGGACTATTATTGTTAGAACGATAAAACCCTGGAACGCGGTGCCTCTTGACATCAGGAAATCCCAAACTAAACTTGCCTTCAAACATAAAGTTCAAAGAACGGCTTCTTTAAAATTTTGACATTGTTTGACACGTACTGTACATAAATTTCTTTACAAGTTTATGTCATCATATGCTCATAATATCTTATTAGTTTCTATTATTATTTTAAGCATATTTTACTTTTTAATATTATTTCTAATTTTGATCCCAAGTCGTAAATAATTCCGCAAGGAATTACCTAAGTCCGCCATAAGTACCGCTTTCGCGGCTTTCGCGCGTAGAATAAATAAATAAATATTCGTCAAAAAATAACGAACACAAAAGTTATATTCTAATTTATTAATAAATTTGTGATACTTTCCCTATTTAAAGTAGATAACAAGTATACGTTAAAAATTAAGATAAACAAGGTCAACGCTAAGCTAAATGATAAAGAATGAATGAAACAGTAACAAACGATATAATAGTTGTCTTTTGTCAGAATAATTGCACAATTATTAAAATGTGTTGTATGATGTAATGTACACATTACATCATACAACACATAGAACACTTTATCTGAAATGTAGGAATGTTTATCAATGATTAAGATAATATCAGTTCAATATCACAAAACGTACGAACCTCAATTGTTAAGTGGTATATAAACTACAAAACATTGGATCAATCAAAGAGTACAGTATCTTTGATTGATCCAATGTTTTCGTAATTCGTAAACTTCAACGCACATTAGCATAAGCTTTCGACAAACTATACATAGAAATACACTGCAATGAAATTATGGTGCAACAGTAAAAGCATTTTTCCATTCACTGACGAACCGTAATGATTCCGAATAACATAATATGATTAGATCAAATCGATATTTAGTATCGATGTCATAAATTAATAAATGTGTTATTAGCATAATAAATTAGTTTTAAAGATGCTCGTAAATTGACAATAAATTTAATTTATTATCGTTGTAAACTTAATATTACGAACACGATGATTAAAATAGAACATACAACACATATTAACACAATCAAAACTAAAGCCAAAACTAAAAGATTGACTTCAAATTGTTCCTTTGGCGAGCACGATCGACTTCAAATTTAATCATTGCATCAACTCTGACGGTACAGGTGTATACTTCAAGCCAGTGTCATTTAGTGTAGTCACAACCCACGCGTCTTTGGGCAGCTGACCAGATTCCAATAGCTTCACTGCTGCAGCAACATTAGCACCACTTGTGTACCCAACGTACAGGCCTTCTTTCTCGCCAATGAGGTTTTTATATTTAACAGACTCCTCATCTGTTACGTTCAACGTTCCATCCATGTAGTCAAACGTAAATAAATTTGGTATACACCCGTAACCAGAGCCTTGCAGCAAATGAAGCGGCTTTGTTATAGGTTCTCCTTTAATTGGTTCCGCACCTGTTGGTTCAACTACAAAGGTTTTGATATCTGGATTTTGTTCCTTCAAATACCTTGATATTCCCATAAAGGTCCCTGCCGTACCGACGCTCGCTACAAAAGCATCCACGTGATGTCCAGTTTGTCTCCAAATTTCTGGTCCGGTGGTTTCATAATGCGCGGAACAGTTAGCTTCATTATTAAACTGGTTGACGTAGTACGCTCCCTGTTCTTCGATCAGTTTCATACCAACTTCTTCAACAGCTTTCACATCAGCTATGGTAACATTTCCGTATGTACCTTCAACTTGCGGGACGGTGACACACTTTGCTCCGAGGGCTTCCATGTGGATAGCTCGTTGTGCACTGTTACCTTTAGACATGGCTAGCGTTAAAGGGTGGCCCAGAACGGCACATACTACAGCAAGGCCGCATCCCTGGTTACCAGAAGTGACCTCAAAGACTGCAGTTCCTGGTTTCAGTGCGCCCGATTGCCGCGCCTTATTTATCATGCTAAGTGAAGAACGACATTTGATTGAACCACCAGGATTCATGAATTCACATTTAGCCAGAATGCGCCCGGATCCAGGGTACAAACGATCTAAGGCGATGATTGGCGTGTTGCCGATTAGATCCAAGGCGGACGACAATATCTCATTTTCGGTTGACTTGTCTGATGGCATGTTGATTTAAACTTTTTAACGTAACACTAATCGACGGCCGGACACTATTAGCGAACTGGTTATCTACGGGCTAGTAGCGCTCTTTAAATGATTGGTAAGTTCGTGTCTCGTGTGCAGATTGACGTCTCGTGTGCCTTTGCGTCGCTCGGAAACCGTCCGAGAATGGACTGCAAAAACGTGACGTGTGTACATTTATCAATAATTTATCATAGAGTATTAGGTACTTAAGGAAACTAGTGTTAGAACAACTCCGTGACATGGAGACGATAAGTAATTTATTTGTTGTTATGATATATATCTATCTATCAGCCACAGAAATCCACTGCTGAACATAGGCCTCCCCCATACATTTCCACAATGTTATAATATACTGATCTTTTATTAGCACATCGTATAAAAGATCTGTTAAATTATTTTTTTAATCAGTCTATCCACTTTTTAGTATAACATATTGCCATCAAATTTATATATCAAAATTTTAGCAAAATTTTTCATGAAATTATGAAATATTATTTATTTTACATATTTATGAATATTTTTATGAAATTTCCCACATTTTATTTTTATGGTTATAAAATATATTAAATCATTAAAAAAAATTATCACACACACTTCCTTGTATTTGACACATACATACACGCATAAACTTATAACTCCTCTGTTAATTTTGTTAAACCTGGGGTCAAATTGAGATAGAACTATACTTTTAGAACTTTAACTTAAATTATGCTCGAATTTTGAGCAGTGTGTCGGCGAATTGGATATGGATTGGCGATCCTAAGCTCCAAAATTATACGTCCGTTTTTGAACAAAAAAAATTTTAATAAACCCCCGACACAATGACCTAAGGTCCCTTAAAAAGTAAAAAATAAAAAATACATCGCGTTGGGGGACCGCTCCTACATTTATTACCTGATTAATTTAATTTTTATTTTCTGCTTTTTATAGGTATATCATTTTTTCCGTACCACATACGAGTATATTTGCAGATATTGGGTATTTTCCCCCCCTTTTACCCCCAGAGTTTTTTCAGGGCACAACTGATTTTCATGGAACATATTATTTTGTAATGTGCACGTGATGCGCTTTCATTTGAGACCCCACTCGATTATATTTGCAGACATTCGGTTATTCTTCCCCACTTTCACCCCCCATAACTTTTAAACGACTCAACCGATTTTCATCAAACTCACCTGTCATACAAAAAAAACTGTATTGAAATCGCTTCATCCGTTCGCGAGCTGCGGAGCCACAGACAGACAGACAGACCGACAGACAGACACGTCAAACTTATAGCACCCCTCTTTTTGCGTCGGGGGTTAAAAAATCAACAACAGAATTTCTCTTCTGCTCGTCTGTTCAAGCGTTTCGAAACGATAGTAGTCAATACTTATAAATGTAAAAAATATATTTAGAATTCAGTATGAATTCAAATTTTAGAAATACCTGTTAGGCTATAATAAGAATATAGTGAAATGTGTTTCCATACAATTTGTATCACCTTATAATGTGTTGTGTGCAGTTTTCTCAGAATAAAAGTTCATCATCATCATCATCATCATCATTTCAGCCAAAAGACGTCCACTGCTAGACATAGGCCTCCCCCAAGGATCTCCACAAAGGCCGGTCCTGGGCCGCCCGCATCCACTGCTTTCCGGCGACCTTAACCAGGTCGTCGGTCCACCGTGTGGGAGGCCTACCAGCACTGCGCCTTCCGGAACGCGGTCGCCACTCGAGGACTTTTCTGCCCCATCGGGCGTCGGTCCTGCGAGCTATGTGCCCTGCCCACTGCCACTTAAGTTTGGCAATCCGAATAAAAGTTAATATTTCTTAATTTGGTTATTTTAGTAATGCCACTTCAGTCAATAACTATACTACTTCTCAGCCCATAAGTGATCCCCGCTGAGTCGGGCCTCCTCCAATAACATGGAGGGTAATTAGCCTACTGTGCCAGACTGGTTCTATGCCAACCAGTCTTTCGGTCTTTCTAGGTTTTCGGCCTTATCATTTCCTTTTGTTGGCTCTTACGACACCCTCAGGATGGAATGGGGTCGCGACGCTATGTATTCTAAATCCGTCACCACAAGGAATTCAAAAAGTAAATTAATTTACGTAGTCACGCTCTGTCAGCAATCAACGTTCGTTGATAAAATACTGCCTCGTTGGTCTAGTGGTTAGATGTGCCGCCTTTGGATCAACGGGTCCCGGGTTCGATTCCGGAGTCGGGCAAGTGTCTTTGTCTAAACCAGAGGCACTGGCTCGGAGTCTGGGTGTCATTTCTATCTATAATATCTATGTATTTACAAAAAAAAATGTATCTAAGTAGTTTATCATCCATCTCGTTACCATAACACAAGCATTAAGTTGCTTAGCTTGGGACGAGATGGCGTTGTGTGAAATGTCCAAGGATATTTATTTATTTAAAATAAAATAATTGCGTACTGCTTACCACGCTAGCAGGTAGGCAATGTTAGTACATTCACTGAATTGTGAATGTGAATTATGTGAATGGTTGTATTCACATAATTCAGTTCACAGTGACATACATTTTTAAAGAAAATATTATATGTCTGGGAACTTACATACCTTTAAACTACATACTGTCCATGTGACGGATTTAGAATACACTATGTCATCACCCTTTTCCTCTTTAGGGTGTCGTAAGAGGCGACTAAAAGAACGTAAGAGGCAGATCACCTAGCCCTAAGAGAAGGAAAACTTGATACAAACCATGTGCCAGCCCGTTTTGCCAGCGTGGCACAGTAGGCTTATTTCTCTCCATGAGAGGAGGCGGCCTGACCCAGTAATGGGTCATTAATGGGCTGAAACGACGACGATACTTTTAGCAGGTATAAAGATATTCTACATAATAATGTTGCCGCATATTATATCAAATATCATAATCTATACTCTATGCAAATACATACAATTTGAGTGTCTATTTGTAATGTTAACAAAACCGATTTTTACTAAGTGTATTTGGATTTATACACGGTACCGAAACAATTTTTTTTATATTTTTTGTCTGTGTCTGTTTATTTCGGCTTTTCCCTGAAATAGCTGGACTGATTTTTTCACTGATGTAACAAGGAGTAACTTCGGCTAATTTTATTGACCCCTCATCTCTCCGCTTTTCAGGTGCCCATAGTTACTGAGTTTTCCACGTTGTTAAATACCTCGCGGATGAAGTCACTGGTAACAGCTAGTTACTACTACATATACGGCCCTATTCATTAGTAACTGTCCCCACTCGATTATATTTGCAGACATTCGGTTATTCTTCCCCACTTTCACCCCCCATAACTTTTAAACGACTCAACCGATTTTCATCAAACTCACCTGTCATACAAAAAAAACTGTATTGAAATCGCTTCATCCGTTCGCGAGCTGCGGAGCCACAGACAGACAGACAGACCGACAGACAGACACGTCAAACTTATAGCACCCCTCTTTTTGCGTCGGGGGTTAAAAAATCAACAACAGAATTTCTCTTCTGCTCGTCTGTTCAAGCGTTTCGAAACGATAGTAGTCAATACTTATAAATGTAAAAAATATATTTAGAATTCAGTATGAATTCAAATTTTAGAAATACCTGTTAGGCTATAATAAGAATATAGTGAAATGTGTTTCCATACAATTTGTATCACCTTATAATGTGTTGTGTGCAGTTTTCTCAGAATAAAAGTTCATCATCATCATCATCATCATCATTTCAGCCAAAAGACGTCCACTGCTAGACATAGGCCTCCCCCAAGGATCTCCACAAAGGCCGGTCCTGGGCCGCCCGCATCCACTGCTTTCCGGCGACCTTAACCAGGTCGTCGGTCCACCGTGTGGGAGGCCTACCAGCACTGCGCCTTCCGGAACGCGGTCGCCACTCGAGGACTTTTCTGCCCCATCGGGCGTCGGTCCTGCGAGCTATGTGCCCTGCCCACTGCCACTTAAGTTTGGCAATCCGAATAAAAGTTAATATTTCTTAATTTGGTTATTTTAGTAATGCCACTTCAGTCAATAACTATACTACTTCTCAGCCCATAAGTGATCCCCGCTGAGTCGGGCCTCCTCCAATAACATGGAGGGTAATTAGCCTACTGTGCCAGACTGGTTCTATGCCAACCAGTCTTTCGGTCTTTCTAGGTTTTCGGCCTTATCATTTCCTTTTGTTGGCTCTTACGACACCCTCAGGATGGAATGGGGTCGCGACGCTATGTATTCTAAATCCGTCACCACAAGGAATTCAAAAAGTAAATTAATTTACGTAGTCACGCTCTGTCAGCAATCAACGTTCGTTGATAAAATACTGCCTCGTTGGTCTAGTGGTTAGATGTGCCGCCTTTGGATCAACGGGTCCCGGGTTCGATTCCGGAGTCGGGCAAGTGTCTTTGTCTAAACCAGAGGCACTGGCTCGGAGTCTGGGTGTCATTTCTATCTATAATATCTATGTATTTACAAAAAAAAATGTATCTAAGTAGTTTATCATCCATCTCGTTACCATAACACAAGCATTAAGTTGCTTAGCTTGGGACGAGATGGCGTTGTGTGAAATGTCCAAGGATATTTATTTATTTATTTATTTAAAATAAAATAATTGCGTACTGCTTACCACGCTAGCAGGTAGGCAATGTTAGTACATTCACTGAATTGTGAATGTGAATTATGTGAATGGTTGTATTCACATAATTCAGTTCACAGTGACATACATTTTTAAAGAAAATATTATATGTCTGGGAACTTACATACCTTTAAACTACATACTGTCCATGTGACGGATTTAGAATACACTATGTCATCACCCTTTTCCTCTTTAGGGTGTTGTAAGAGGCGACTAAAA
Source organism: Clostera curtula (assembly GCA_905475355.2). Classification (NCBI taxonomy): domain Eukaryota; kingdom Metazoa; phylum Arthropoda; class Insecta; order Lepidoptera; family Notodontidae; genus Clostera; species Clostera curtula. The sequence continues at coordinate 6,746,755 of FR997805.1, read as the reverse complement.
GAACGTAAGAGGCAGATCACCTAGCCCTAAGAGAAGGAAAACTTGATACAAACCATGTGCCAGCCCGTTTTGCCAGCGTGGCACAGTAGGCTTATTTCTCTCCATGAGAGGAGGCGGCCTGACCCAGTAGTGGGTCATTAATGGGCTGAAACGACGACGATACTTTTAGCAGGTATAAAGATATTCTACATAATAATGTTGCCGCATATTATATCAAATATCATAATCTATACTCTATGCAAATACATACAATTTGAGTGTCTATTTGTAATGTTAACAAAACCGATTTTTACTAAGTGTATTTGGATTTATACACGGTACCGAAACAATTTTTTTTATATTTTTTGTCTGTGTCTGTTTATTTCGGCTTTTCCCTGAAATAGCTGGACTGATTTTTTCACTGATGTAACAAGGAGTAACTTCGGCTAATTTTATTGACCCCTCATCTCTCCGCTTTTCAGGTGCCCATAGTTACTGAGTTTTCCACGTTGTTAAATACCTCGCGGATGAAGTCACTGGTAACAGCTAGTTACTACTACATATACGGCCCTATTCATTAGTAACTGTCATTTTACCGAGTTTTTAAAAATATATCTGATATTGGCATTGTGCTGCCAAACGAAGTGGACAGCAACAAATATAACACAGGTTTTAGTTATGGGTCTGTGTAGTGACGGATTTAAAATACATAAGTCACTACCCCATTCCATCCTGAGGGTGTCGTAAGAGCCGACAAAAGGAAATGACAAGGCCGAAAACCTAGCCGCAAGAGAAGGAAAACTTGAAAAGAAATCCTGTGCCAACCCGTCTGGCGTCAGCGTGGTACAGAAGGCTAATTACCCTCCAAGTAGCTGGAAGAAGCCAGACTCGGTAGTGGGTAGAATTAGCAAATTTAGTTCCCATTCAATTTAGGATTAGATTGGAATTCGGATCACAAACAAGTTAACAAACTGCATTCCACTTTTGCGTCTAAAATGGATTTATTCCCACAGATTATGATGCAGGGGCGTGATTGTGAGGTTTATACAATACGGCTCCAACTGAGGCATTCTGCACCAAAAACCACCTTGTATAGTCCGCGCCAACCTTTATGGCCGGTCTGAATGTAGCCGCATTACGCTGCGCACAATACAAAATCAGGTATCAGCGGGACGTACACGGGGCGGTGAGAAAGGGCGATTAGCATTTTTCACCCGCAATCGCTCGTTTTGCTGCATGTTAGTGTGAGTGAGCTACGTTCGTATTGGTTATGAAATGTACGATGCGTAATTTCGTACCCGCGCCACGGCTACATTCAGACCGGCCATAAAGATTGGTGCGGGCTGTACTTAGTCATCTAAACATACTGATAGTGTTTGTCTTTTAAACCGTACGTAAAGAAATGTTAAGTTAGACGTGTCACTGTATGTCGTTACTTACATACTACTACAACTCAGCCCATACATGACTCGGCCCGCCAATTACCTGGAAGGCAATTAGCCTACTGTGTCACGCTGGCTAGACGGGTTGGTACCTACAGGGTTTGTGTCAAGTTTTCCTTCTCTTGCGGTTAGGTTTTTATTTACTTTAGTTGACACCCTCAGAATGGTGACAATATGTATTCTAAATCCAACACCATAAAATTAGGTCTGACTCAATAGTGGGTGGTTTTTGAGGCTGAATCGTACCAAAATTTTAGATGCGTGACCAATTGACACAAAAGCGGCCGATTCTAGAAGTAAACACAATAAGCAGTAAAAAAGCGAAGTCGGTCTCGCTCAGTGGGAATCAAATCACAACTCACGCGCAGCAGTGAAAAGATACCGTGATCAACAGGTATACAGCGTGTTGCGTTTTGCAAGGTTACGTTTGTTTTATTTTCTGTTATTCAGCCCATCCTTTTGGTTTTCCTGCATTATATATTCATCAATCATCATTTCATCCTATCCTATAAATAACCTACTACTAAGTTGGGCCTCTTCCAAATTAATGGAAGGTATACGCCAACTGTGCCCGCAAGACGGATTGGCACAGGGTTCGTATCAAGTTTTACTTCTCATGCGGCCAGGCGATCGGCCTCTTGTGTGCCTTTAGTCACGACACCCTCCGACACCCTCAGGATAGTGTGGGTTGGTGACATTTTGTACTCTAAATCGATCACCACACGGCCACCGTGTGCACCACGGACAGTGTAATGATACATTTCTAACGCCCGCTATACAGGTCATACCTATAAACCAAAAAATAAATAATACAAAAATTAATAAAAAATAGTAATAAAAATAAAACAAATGGAATGAAGTGTTACACCCCTAATTTTTTAAATTCCTTTTTTAATATCGTAAGGAAAGGAGAAAAAGCCTAAGCATTAATACATAACAGAACACGCTGTATTTGATTCGTGGGCAGGTTAAGATGCACCTGAGTATTTCACCGAGCGCCTCGCTGGCGCCGACGGCCAGTCTACTGTAGTCTGTGACCCAAAGAAAGTAGACCTACTAATAAATAGACATGAATTAAATTGAAAATATTATCAAGCACATTTGGCCGTGATTTGTGCGAGGTGTGGCTTTCTTTACGTACATGAGACAAAATTGGACTTACATTCTAATTGTAAGCAAATGTTGTATGGAACTGTTATTCGTTTTAGTTTTATAAACTTTTTTCCCTAATTTTGGACAAAAAAGTAAATAGCATAATTAAATTAATTTGGTATTTTTTATAAATTTAAGACCATACTATACAGGCTTTTACTGATGCGTTTTGGTACTCTGTTGACACGAAAATAACCAAAATCCACTGAGAACTCCTTTTATAAAATAGTACTCAAACAACTTTTTATTTATTGTAAACTAGCGACCCGCAACGGCTAAACACGGGTGCAATGATAAACATCTAAATTTATCAGTGTTTCACTATAATATTATACATATAAACCTTCCTCTTGAATCACTCTATCTATTAAAAAAAACAGCTTCAAAATCCGTTACGTTGTTTTAAAGATTTAAGCATACATAGGGAAGGACAGACGACAGCGACTTTGTTTTAAACTATGTAGTGATAGTGAAGTGATGAGCGCTTTCCAGCTAGTAGTAGTATTAATAGTAAATAGTCTGTGTATAATACAAACATATCAACTGTACTTAGTCCATAAAATAAACATACAATAATGCTCTAAGCAAACTTAATTCTTTAAAATATCTGAATGGAAAAGGAAATGTCTAGGCCGATAACCTATCCACAAGAGATGATAAACTTGATACGAAACCCTGTGCCAACCCGTCTGGCCAGCGTGGCACAGGCTAATTACCCTCCATGTAACTGGAGGAGGCCCGACTCAGTAGTGGGTTATATATGGACTGAGTAGTAGTAGAATACCAAGTATATGCATATGTAGTCCAGGGATACGTCTAATATTACTTATACTTAGTAGTACTAGTAATTCAATACAGAATTATACTCTTGTACATGTCTATCGTTTTCTAATGCACCGCCACCCACTCGCATCGAGTGGTGTCGTGGGCCATAATGGTATTAGCGCATTCCAGCGGCGTACAACTTGACTACACTCGGGATAAATCGCCCCCGCAATAGGCTTTTTGTGTTAATGCATAGTTTTCTAATGCTTGAATGTTAAAATCGTGACCACTGTAAATCAAATTTGTTATCGTAAGACTTTACAATAATAAATCATAATCAAAATTGTCCGGGTGGTAACGGATTTAGAATACACAATGTCACCAACCCATACCACCTTGAGGGTGTCGTAACAGGCGACTAAAAGAACGCAAGAGGCAGATGCAGATCATCTAGCCACTAGAGAAGGAAAAACTTGATACAAACCCTGTGCCATTCCGTCTTTCCACAGTAGGTTAATTTCCCTCCATGAATATGGAGGAGGCCCGACTCAGTAGTGAGTCATTTAAGGGCTGAAACGAATATAAAAATAATTAAATTTTGGATGGTTTATTGGTCAGACCAGACGTAATGACATGACAACGCAGCAGCTCATAAAACAGTTTTAAAAACAAAAAACGGATGTTATAAGTTTGACTTGTCGTTGTTGTGTGTCGGCCAAAGAGTTATCCTTACGTGGTATAGAACAGTCGGTCTATCTATTTGTCTGTTTATCTGACAGTTGGTCCTAAACGAATGAGCTGACTTATAAATAAAGTGTTCAAAGAATATATAAGCGTGTTCATCGTCGTCTTGCCTATGTCAAACTCAAACTCAAATCATTTATTTCAATTGAACCTATTTACTGGTGATTTGAAAAGTCAAAAGTGAAGTTAGGAATCTAGTTGCATGTTCCAAAAAGTAGATCCTATGGAGAAGAACAGGCAAGAAACTCCATGGACACTCTTTTTATCATATTTTCTGTTACAAGCATCTGATTGGGTTACATTGATTTCGTGTTTATTTATAGTAAGCTAAGATGTGAGGACAATGTAACATATTGCACAACAGAAGTGTCCAGGAGATCAATATAAAGCTATGTAGGTATGTCAATAGCAGTTAAGGGATGACCGGCCCCAACTGGCGGCACCCGATCACGAGCATGACGCATGTGCCAGCCATCCCCCAGCTCAACTATATTTTACCGACACACACGACACCACCAGCATGACCTTTAAGCGAGCATGACATACTCTCAACTGCTTGTTTATATGATAAGTTATATAAATACGGTGACTACATAGTGCTCACATTTACAATTCCAAACTTCTAAACAATTATACAAAATAAAATGATGAAGATCCTGTTTAATACGAAGGTCAAATTAGTCCTACTCAGTGGTAAAAAAAACAAGGAACATGAATATTTAATAAATCCATGATGTCAAAATAGTTATTTGTTATGCCGGTCACTCACATTCGCACGAATACGCGAACCCACAAGTGTAGGACGACATTCGCGAATGGGTTTGCGAAGTTTTTGCCGCATTCGTGCTTTTCCAAGCGGTGTCGGTTTTTTAACGCACATCAAAGCGCGCGAACCGCGAACCTTCGCGTAGTCTCCCACACATTCGTGTGACCAGTTGCGCCCACGATTGCGAAGGGAACGGACGTGTCGCTATTTTCATAGTTCGTGACGACTCTTGTTTAGCGTACCTTCATAATGGATTGGAATAACATCAAAATGATGGAGTTCATTGAACTCCTTGTTTTTTTAACTCCTGCACAATGAATATGGGATACTCAAAAGAAATCCTATATAAAAAATTAAATTAAACATTTAAATAAACCCCATATAAATATAATATTTTTTTTATTTTCTGCTTTTAATAGGTACACGCTTATTATGATGTAGATGTATACGTTGTCAATACATAGATTCTTGTCGCTTCCTAATTTTCTCCCCACAACATATATTTGCAGATATTGGGTATCTTTTTTTCTTCAATATCTATTGACGAATTAAAAAAGAAGAGAACCTCTCTAATGGCCGCTTATACTTAAAAAAAATAATGATTCTTATGACATTCGTAAACATGTGCAGGAGGAAGCGCAAACAGGTTTGCGAACCCATTCGCGAATTGATATGCGAACCCATTCGCATAGCCGTTAAGTTTGCGAATGAATTTGACGGCCCTTTACATGCGCGCAAACATTCGTACAATGTACGAATGTTTGCGCGCATGTGAGTGGCCCCGGTTATACAAGAGTGCAAAGTTGCTTTTTAACCGCGTGTTCAATTTTGATGACCGAGCAAGCGAAGGATTCTAAAATTGAATCACGAGCGCAGCGAGTGATTCAAAATTAGAATCCTGAACGTTAGCGAGGGAATCAAAAGAGCACGAGGTGAAAAATCTTTGCACTCGAGTGCAACACGTAACTTTTCATTCCACCTCAGCGAGGAAATGACTAAATGCAAAAAAAAAAACGTTTACAATCACAAGATAGGTACACTTTTATTTCAGTTTAGGTATTAATTACTACATTATGACAGGTAAGTATTACAGAATAATCTTTACTTTATTCTCTAGCGAATAAAAACGGCTTTTGCACTCAGATATCGAAGAGCAAAAATACTTTATTCTCTAGCGAATAAAAACGGCTTTTGCACTCAGATATCGAAGAGCAAAAATACTCTTTCCGAGATGGGGGGATGAAAATAATATTATGAGATAGGTACATGTCAATAAAAGACCTAGTGAAAGTCCGGAATTAAATAATTATTACAAAAAAAGGAGTAGCAAAATATGAAGACCACATAAGACTATTTCAGTGTGGCTGCGGAGCTGGACCAGCATTTCGCCAAGCATTTTTATCATCTACATATTCATCTAATTTATAATAAGCCTGCCTACATAGTGTGCGTTTTACACATATTTTAAACGTCTTCTCGTTTAATTGAAGGATGTTGGAAGGTATTTTATTGTAAAATTTAATGCAGTTCCCCATAAATGAAGTTTGCACTTTTGATAATCTAAATTTTGGTTGAACTAGTTTATTTCCATCTCTAGTAGTATAATGATGTCGTTCGCACTGTTTACTAAATAGATGCAAATTTTTCCTAACATACATGATGTTTTCATATATGTACTGACAAGGCACTGTTAGGATGCTAATTTCTTTGAACGCGACTGCGTAGATTGTAAATAGCTCTTATAGCTCTTTTCTGCAGAATGAAGATTGATTCAATGTCTGCAGCACGTCCCCAGAGCAGAATACCATAAGACATGATACTGTGGAAGTAACTAAACTACACCAGTCGTGCAGTGTCTATGTCTGTTAATTGGCGGACTTTCCGAACAGCATACGCTACGGAACTTAGCCGCTTAGAAAGAGATGTTATTTGGGGACCCCATTGTAATCTAGAATCAAGCGTTATCCCTAAGAAAACAGTGTCCTCTACTAAATCCAATTTATCATTATTCAATACCACATCACACTCACTATGTTTAACATTAGGTAAAGAAAATCTTATACATTTTGTTTTATTCCCATTTAATACTAAATTATTCGCAGTGAACCAACCATGTACTTGATTAATAATTTTATTTATATCGTCATAGTTTTTAGCACGTCTATCTACTTTAAAAATAAGTGAGGTGTCGTCAGCAAACAAGACTATCTTGGGTTGATTATGCAATGAATGGGGAAGGTCATTAATGTAAACTAGAAAGAGAAACGGGCCTAATATAGAACCCTGTGGCACGCCCATTATTACGTTTGAGCTCATTGAATTGACACCGTTTATCTGAACCTGCTGCTGTCTATCACTCAGATATGATTTAACTATACAAATGGCCTGCTTACAAAAGCCGTAATGTTCAAGTTTGAGGAGCAGCGTTTCATGATTTACACAATCAAATGCTTTCGAGAGGTCGCAAAAGATCCCAAGAGCATCATGTGCTTCCTCCCAGGCTGTAAAAATATGCTTTAGCAAGGACACACCGGCGTCAGTAGTGCAACGCCCTTTGGTGAAGCCGTATTGCTGATCATGCAGGATATTGTTTATGTTGAAGTGCAATAGCATTTGATTAAGCATGATCTTTTCGAAAATTTTACTGAATACTGTCAAGACCGATACCGGCCTATAATTGTTAGAATCTCTACTGTCCCCAGATTTAAAAAGTGGTATAACTTTACTATGTTTCATAAGATCAGGAAATACTCCTTGATCTACACATAAGTTAAACGTTAAAGCTAAGTAGGGAGCTAAAGTTTCAATAACAGATTGACAGGTTTTGATAGACATTCCCCACAGATCCTCAGTCAGTTTGATCTTAATATCCATGAAAGCTTTTTTAACAGTTACATTATTTATATGTTTAAAACTAAATGCTATGGGACAGGTAGTAACATTTTCTCTGAGAAGGGCGATAGAAAGGGCAGGTGAGGAATCTAAAGTTTCTGTCATTTTAATCGGTATATTTGTGAAGAAATTGACAAATTCCTGAGCTCGGCCTTGTCAGTATTTACAGTACCGTGACTAGTTTCTAGTGTGTAATTATTAGATGGTGTATTTTTCCTGCCAGTTTCATTATTAATAATTTTCCAAGTTGTTTTAATCTTATTATCCGATGCTTTAATTTTACTACTTATAAATGTCTACTATGTCTGAAGACAATCCATGCAGTTTAAAGTAACATCATGCAATCGGATCGGGCTTTCATAGAATTTTGAATTTGATTTTCTTGCCGGCTCTTCTCTGTGGAATGTCATTCCGAACCGGCGGTAAAAACTAAATGATTAATTATTTAATTTTTTTTTTTAAATTTTTCTGTTATAATCTTTAACTATATGCTTTCCATTCGCAAGAATTTATTGTAATAAAAAACATTTTGATTAGGATTACATTATCGATTAGCTGCTTCAAATAGACTTCATGTTCGTCACTATTCTAAACTGAGGATTGTTCTAGCGACAGTATAATATGAAAAGCCAATTTCGTAAGCCAGGTTCCTTAACTAACGCAGTAATTTTATAGGAAGCAACATAGTTAAAGTATGTAATAATATAATTTACTTTTATTTTATTTTTCATATACAAGTATATTTACTTAAAATTGGCGAATTTACATAAAATTTACACCGTAATAGATAATTTATGTACCTGCATTGATTTTATTTGCACAAGATTTCTGAAATATAAAAACGTGAAAAGGACATTTCCTCTTTGCATCATTTTTATCTTTTATATTTCATTTATTTTAAAGGTCGACGCCATGTTTCTTTCTGTACATTTCGGTGTACAGCTTCATTCTCTTCGGATATACCTCATACTTCATTTTTGGCTTCTCGTTTATGACAAAACACGATATACCAGTTTCCCCTACGGGCTCCCACGTTACAGGAATCACTGGGCTGATCTTAGGAGTTGGATCTCTGCAAGAACCAAATGCATTATTAAAAATATATACCTATTGCACTTTAATTTAAAAATACATATATAAAAATAAATAAATATCCTTGGACATTTCACACAACGCCATCTCGTCCCAAGTTAAGCAACTTAATGCTTGTGTTATGGTAACGAGATGGATGATAAACTACTTATATACATTTTTTTTTTGTAAATACATACATATTATAGATACGAATGACACCCAGACTCCGAGCCAGTGCCTCTGGTTTAGACAAAGACACTGGCCCGACCCCGGAATCGAACCCGGGACCCGTTGATCCAAAGGCGGCACATCTGACCACTAGACCAACGAGGCTAGACTAGACTATCCAGAAGTATCTATGCTCAACTAAATTTCGAGATCGTTTCATCTGATTTCGGGTGGTCCATCATGTCCCTCTGACCTCCTCCGTACTTCAGAGGCCCGTAAACGCGTCGGTCCCGGCTGCAAGTATACCATATATGGCAGTCTAATGACATAGTCAGTACCTTAAAAACTGGCAGCGAGTCTAACCATATAATTACCAGAGGTCCAATTAGGTAGGTCGCGGACTGATGGTTAGCAAAATCCGGTTAGACCAGTGCCGGTCTCAGTGAAATTGGAAAAAAGGTGAGGATATACAGAGTTGATATGACAGAGGGGCATTAAATTACACTACGTATACTATTATGTGATTAGTATGAATACTATATTAGTACGGTACAAAAATAATACACGTGATTTTTCATGGGGGGTGTAGGGGTAGTCTTAAACCTCGCCTGGTGTCACCAAGGAGGGGTTAAAAAATGTTAAAAAAACATCACGTGATTAATGGACAGCCCCTAAGGTTAATAAACGATGCGTTAGGCATAAACATCTGTTAGGAAAACTACATCATGTTCAAATGAGGCAAAAATAAAAAAAAACATTTGTGGCTAAACTATTGCTCCAATTTAATAGATTTTTGGTACAGAGCCTGGAAATGATACCTAGTACAGGCAGTTAAAAAAATGCCCTATGTCGTATCAACCCTGTATAAACTAGGCAGCTGTCGAGTGGAACCATACATGCGATTTCTTGAATCAACAAGAGAGATCTTAGATTGGCAAATATTCACGGTCAAATTACAGATGATACTTTCCTTACATTATAGAATGGTCAACTTCAATCAGCCCTTTAACTTGGGTAAGATCTAAGAAAAAATAAAGTGTTACTATCAGAAAATCTTAGGCGATCATTTAATTTTGTAAAAAAATAAACATACTTACCCGTATTTCGCAAAGTTAGTCCACATTTCGTTCATAGTATTTCGCATGAATAAATCAGTGTCAGTCAATGGGTCCTTTAATTTGTCGCTTTTAATCAAATAGCCACCCTCATCACCGTGGCAAGCTCCTTTATGACTTATATTATAGGTTTTTTTAAGATAGTTTAGATTTCCATCATATGCAAATTCATAAAAGAACACCGGAGAATTATGCTTGGCTATCAACGTTGCTGCTACATAGCATCCTCCTATGAAATCCACGTCACTAAAGAAGTCTATAGCAAAAGCATCCTCCCCTTGGTATTCGTTCTCATCGTCTAAATAAATCGTTTTCAGTTTTGTTTTCATGTCAGTTTTCTCTAATGGATCTAGTTCGAAAGGAAAATGTTCCACAAAGTTCTTTTCCTTTACTAAATTCTCTAAAATCGGTGCACCATGAGACACCATTAATAGGCCCTCGCGAGAACAGAATCCAGTCATAAACGGGACTTTGGTGAATTTTCCTTTTGCCATCAATTCGTAAGTTGATTCACTCAAAAACGGCTCCCAATCACCAGGCTGCTCAATTGTTGGTACAAAACCGAAGTGAATTCCCCCACGCCATTTATCCGTAGAAAGTGCCAACATACAAGCAAGAATCAGCTCTTTTGTGGACAACTTTTTTAAATACTTTAACAGTTCAACGTTTTCTGTAATTTGTTCTCCTCTCAAAATCGGAATTTTTGCGGCTAGACTTTTAATATCTTTGTTTTGAGCCCAGGGTAATAGTGAGGATCCTGACTGAGCGATGGCCTTATGGAAAAGTCCTTTAGCCATTGGCGAAAGAAGAAGATACTCAACCGATGCACCTCCAGCGCTTACGCCAAATATCGTCACATTTTTAGGATCTCCAGCAAACTTCTCAATGTTCTTCTGTACCCATATCAGCGCTTGCACTTGGTCACGCAAACCCATATTTCCAGGTGCGTCTTTGAGATCCAGACAAAGGAAACCCAAAATTCCGAGGCGATAATTAATACTAACTATCACGACGTCCTTTTCAACTAAGAAGTCAGGGCCGTGTGCTGAGTCGTCAGTGCCATGGCCAAAGAGGAAACCACCTCCGTGAAGAAACAGCATTACTGGGAGAGAAGCTGACTGAGCTGTGGGCAACTTTGGAGTATAAACATTTAGGTATAAGCAATCTTCATCTCCAACCACGCTTTTGGTCTCTTTGTCCAGCTGAGGGCAGATATTGCAGTCTTTTGTTGCATCCCTGACTCCTTCCCATGATTCTGGTGGTTGTGGTACCTTTAAAAATACATCAGAAACATTGTTACGATATGCCAGTTATGTAGAGAGACATTATTCTAAAGGAGAATGGCCGTCTTCATGTAATAAGTGTTATAACTCTAAATTGCCATATAACCGTAACGTAAACTAATTTTCGAAATTCATACATAGGACATACATAGGATATAGTACCGAGAAAGTGAGTTTTAATCGGGTTTGCCGGGCGATTGTGAATGTGGGAGGTAAAAGGTATGACTATATTTCTTTATTATTGGACCAGTGGCCGCTGTGATATAAATCACAACATCTATTATTGATTTCTTAGGGTTTCGCGATTATTACACATTGCAATTAAACTCTTTTTAACGGGTTTATCGCGTGCATATTGCATTATTTAATTTCCACGTTTCGAAAGCTTTGCAGCAGTCGTGGTCAAGGGAGAGACCTAATATTGACTATTTTAAAATATATTTATAAATCAACAATCGGGATGGCATTCGTTATCTGCCAATAAAAGTTCCGTAAATTAGATTAACCATTTTTAAGATAACAGGAATGAAAAAGGCGCTTTTTGATTTTATAAAAATAAATGTTTGTCTGTATGTCCTTTAAAGAATCGTAAACTATGCATTTGATCATGTGATAATCTTCAGCAAAGTGTTGTGCATGGGCTCACGAAGGTTTCTAAAAAGGTCTTTCCTCCAAATTTATTTTAGTTAGTGGCGTAGCAACGCGGGCAGGGTACAGCGTTCAGTTACCATTCACTTGAACTACATATAAATCAGACATAATGCTTTAATGTATTACAAAACTGATTCGTTTGCCGAAACAAAACTTTTTGAAGAAATGTATTACGACTAGCTCTCTCCTGCAGAGAAATAGATAAAATGCTTCGGTGGCGTGAATTTCCGAGTCAATATCTCTTCTCTTGATAATCGTATATCATCGACGTTACCTATCATACATTACGCTCGGTGCGCTACTAGCGACCGTGAGCTAAGTTACATCCACATTTTGTTCAACTGTTTTGGCGTGATTGTGTAACAGTGGCTGTTTATCATTCGCATTTATAATATTACTAGCGACCCGCCCCGGCATGACACGGGTGAATTGATGAACATCTAAATTTATTTCTCTACAATATGATGCATGTATTACAATATTATACATATAAACCTTCCTCTTGAATCACTCTACCTATTAAAAAAACAGGTTCATAATCCGTTGCGTAGTTTTATAGATTTAAGTATACATAGGGACGGACAGACGACAGCGACTTTGTTTTATAATATTTAGTGATAGTGATAGTGAAGTGATAGTGATGTAGTGATAGTGAGTAGTGGTAGTGATCAAACAAGATTACTTACCTACTTAATAATTAATATGTATTGCGGTTTTATCGGTTGCATTCGTTCTCAAAATACTGCCAAAATCAGTAAATCTAAATACATATCTCGAATTTAGAATACCTACATAGGTACTACATAATATTACCAATTACCAACCCATTCCAGGAGGAAGTAACAGGCGAATTTAGGAACGCAAAAGAAAGCCCAAAAGCAACTATACCCTGTTCAAGATAGCGTGATCGATTTGACAGATGGGCTAGTGATGGGAAACAGAAAATATCTAGTAGTCCAAATAATAACGTTATAAAATACTTGTAACAGTGACAAGTTGGCGTGGGTGTATTATGTGTGAAATTCTTTATTGCACTAGACATATAAAATATTGGGTAGATAAGCGATGGTGGGTCAATATTCATAATAAGTTCCTATTTAATATTACAGGGTTATTTTTTGAACTTCCGCCAAATTTAAATAGGTGGTTCAGACCATGAAAGTAAACAAAAAAGAAAAGAAAATAATAGTTATAAAAGTGTTAAATTTCAATGCGCTAAAGCCAACGAATTTTATTTCGAAATGAAAATGGTTTTTATTCGAATATTGTCTTTTAAGTAAAGTGAAGAAAAAGTGATAAAGAATTTCACACATAATACACCCACACCATCTCGTCACAGTTACAAGTATTTTAAACCGTTATTTTTTGGACTATTAGATATTATATGTTTCCCATCACTATTCGTCATTGCAAAGTACCTAAAGGTATGATTCCGAAATACGCTGCACGCAGAAGTGCTACCGCGGCATTACTGGTCCCCATTACCACGACGTAGTTCGGAATCATACCTTTATGTCGATCAGAAAAATTTACATCTGTCAAATAGTGTCAAATCGATCACGCTATCTTGAACAGGGTATATGTTTATAGTGGAAATTACCTTTAACATAATTATTATATTCCAAATAGGTTCTATTAGACTGGTAGTGGTATTGATTATAATGATAACTCTTGTAGATAGAATCAAATCGTCTATCGTACATACTTACCGAGAATCTTAGCTCGCCGATAGGTGGTTTCGCATACGGAATCCCTTTGAAAGTATAGAACGATTTGCCACTCACACTAGTCGATAGTTTACCCTGCAATTTACCCTGTTCAACTTCAATGATTGACATGATAATATTTTCGATAGAGCACAATATAGCCGACAATATCTCGAGCAACATAAAGTGAATTTCAATATGACTTCTGTCAATTCATAACCTAACTTTGTTTTGAGCCCAATTGTATTCATTCATTCTCAAACATCAGGCTGGCTGGTACAGCTACAGGTTTCGTATAGTACCGTTCTATCTAGTTCAGGGTAGTATAACTAGATGGCACTGTAAAGAAATGTTGTAGTATCGATTTATCAACTGTATTTTATCATGATATTACATAGCTAAATAAGTTCCATACGAGATTTTATTCAAATTGTCAAAATAAATGCACAGAAATTAAAATAGTTATCTCAAAAAAATGAAGCCGGATTTAGATAGAAATCATCAGTAGGTACAATAGGTCAAATATCAGATTAATTAATAAACAATGTGAACACCCTGGCCACTCTGATGTTATTGGAATAGTTCATTTTGAATTGTCAAATATTATTTCTTTATATTTATTATCATAATGTATTATTATTCCCAAATATAGCATACTCTGCATAACACGTGACTCTTAGTTCACTCCCTATGCCTAATATTACAATACAATATGTTATAAAAATAAAACAATCCTCTTTTATCAGTAAAATATAAAATTAGTATGAAATTTGGATTTGAGTTATCCATAGTTAGGTTAATGAACCCTATTATTTGACAAACACTACAATTAATAGTTATGAAATATTTATTTACTTACCTCAAATTAAATTTGATCATCGGAAAATCATTTAGATACATTTTATGCGCTGTTCTACAACGCTACAAGGCAATCTATGTAACCATCTGAGTTCACGCAGCGCACAGCCTCCTTCCGGGTGAACACCTGTGTGTGCTGACCAAGTTTTTTGCTTCCGCAACCGACTGACGAGATTGTCAAGGAAAAAACTATTAAACAGATACATGCTTTAGAAAAGTAAGTTTCGTATTAACTACACACACTTGCGAAACACAAAATAATTAAAAAATATAATAATAAAAATTGCTAAAAACACACTTATATTGTTATTTACGCTAGTGAACGTCACGAAAAGTAATTTTGCTTACATGTTCATCGTGTAAATTCTTTGTTTGAACAGATTTTAAACAAACAAACAAACATGATAAGTGAAATTCTATAAGGGGAATAAATGTCATAGACCATAAACCACAAGTTCTTATTATTATGTGTCCACCTTTAAGTATGTAAGTTACCGTATACATGTCTACAAAATGGTTACAAAAAAGATAGTTAAACCCACCTACTCATATACATAACATTCCGCATGACAATTCTATTGCCACTTGTGCTGTAGGGAATTTAATAAAGTTGAGTATATCAAGCCACATCAGACATCGTGAGACAAATAAAACGAATCCCTCATTGCTGAGGTCAACGTCACAGAAATCAATGAGTAGGACTATACTTAGAGATCCATAACCAAAGAGTCGATAGTAAAACATATTTTTTTAAACTCGATCCCTAGCTGGTGACAAAGGCCATAACTTGAGGAAAAGAAACATTACAGAACTAAGCTTGTGGGATAATAACATTAATCGAATAATAACGATAGTTGATTCGTTTTCAGTGGACCTTAGAGTAAAAATCTGGGTTAGGAGAACCTCGTTAAGGCTCTCTAACTAAAAGAAAAATAACTTTGTCCCCTCGCTTAGAATAACTACAGGGTTTTTGCTACACCTCTTTAAGGTGGATGCTCCAGGGTAGCCCGCGAAATTCAAATTTTCTTACGTTTTTTGCAATTTGCAGGTCAGTTCTAGGTTGTATGTTGATTAAAATGTTATTCGCGGCTGTTAGACGTATGTAGTTATAGAATTATAATCATCAAAATCATCAATACAACCCTCCAAGCTCATAAAGGTGCAAGAAAAACTTTTTCAACGTCAAAGTCTTGCACCTCAATGAGCTTGGATGGTTGTATTGATGAGTTTGATGATTATAACTCTGTAACTACATACGTCTTACAGCCGCGAATCAAATGTTCATCATCATACAACCTAGAACTGCCCTGCAAATTGCAAAAACGTAAGAAAATTTGAATTTCGCGGGCTACCCTGGAGCATCCACCTTAAAGAACTCTTAGGAGAAAAAATATTCAGTGTATACTATAACCTAATTTGAGTTACTACGGAGCCCATAGATAACGCACTGCTGAGTCGGGCCTCTTCCAGTTTCATGGAGGGTAATTAGCCCACTGTGCCACGCTGGCCAGATGGGTTTCGTATCAACCCTCTCAACTGTGCTACTTCCTCGCCGTGGTGAGGGGGCTTCACGATCCGTTGGGGCCACACCGGCTCAGGGTCACCCATGCCGGGCGGCCCTCACGGGGAGAGGCCAGACGAAGAGCAGTACACGGTGACGTAGCGGGTTTGGGCTCCAGGGACCCCTCTGTCTTCAGAGTTGCCCTGCAATCCCTAAACCGCTGCGGTACACCAATGTTCTCGGGTTGGCGGTCAACCTGGTTGTTTGCTAAGCCAAAGGCTGGCGTGGCTACCTTCTGCGAGGCCGTAATAAGCATAGAGGAAGACAGTTGGTGTCACGAAATGGTCACCCATCCCAGTACCAGCTAATCTGGATTTTACGTAGCCGGATGATGCCATTAAACTGGCATTTTACACTATACAACGTCCCCAACCTTCACTACGGCTGGTCCAACTTGCTTCTACGTCATTAGAACGTTTCACTAGATCGACTCAAATCCTTCGCAGCCTCAGATAGCCGGATGCGCACCTGTGTTCCGTCGTGAGAACCGACCACGATCTCCATACCAAGCTTATTCCACCCTCATCCCAAGCACTACAAAAGAAAATCACCCTAATTCCTCAATATATAAAGTCCTCTATCCAGTTTAAAGACGATTCTGTAAAATTGTAATGTTCATATAAGGCCATACAGAGTTCACTGTTTGGCTTGTTTATTGTGTTATTTTGTACGCTTTTAACATCCGCGGTATTATCGCAACGCTTTATCACTGTATGACCATGATATCAATTAGAAATCTTTTAATTAAAAGATGATAAAAGTAAATTCGTGCCCAGTGCAGTGTTTTGCCAGGCCAAACGTAATTTTTATGGCGACATAAAACTCCACGGCATTCTTCGGACTGACCCATCCAAGGCCAGGGTTTTCACTCAATGTCGATAATTATCATCATCATCATCATCATCATTTCAGCCAAAAGACGTCCACTGCTGGACATAGGCCTCTCCCAAGGATCTCCACAAAGGCCGGTCCTGGGCCGCCCGCATCCACTGCTTTCCGGCGACCTTAACCAGGTCGTCGGTCCACCGTGTGGGAGGCCTACCAGCACTGCGCCTTCCGGAACGCGGTCGCCACTCGAGGACTTTTCTGCCCCATCGGGCGTCGGTCCTGCGAGCTATGTGCCCTGCCCACTGCCACTTAAGTTTGGCAATCCGATAATTATAATATGAATCAAACCAGAATGTTTATGAGATAAATTATTTTAGCTTCAGTCGTACAAATTAAATTTCCAGCAAAGTATTATTAATCGTTCTTTCAAAACTTAGTAATGAAGAGCTGCCCTGCACGGATTCAGTCACGTGGAAAAATATTTTATAGATAGATAGATAAACGCTTTATTGTACACAAGAGAAATATTCAGAACACACTTTATGCAACAGTTTGTACAAGGGGCTGTCTTATCGCTAAATGCGATTTCTTACATTTCTTTACTAAATTTATAGATAGTTTCAAAGATCTAAAACTACATTCTTGTTTCTATTTTAAATAAAAGGTAGTAAGTAGTATCACATTTAATCGTGATAGCTATAAACTACGTACAAAAATCCAAAGCTTTATTAATAAGTATAAAATCACGTCATGACCTACGGCGCCGAGACGTGGACACTGACGGTGAGACTAGTCCACCAGTTTAAAGTCGCTCAGCGTGCTATGGAGCGAGCTATGCTTGGAGTTTCTCTGAAAGATAGGCTCCGTAATGAGATTATCCGACAGAGAACCAAAGTCACCGACATAGCTCAGAGAATTAACAGACTGAAGTGGCAGTGGGCTGGTCATATCTGTAGAAAAACCGACAACCGCTGGGGTAGACGAGTTCTTGAGTGGAGACCGTGAATCGGCAAGCTTAGTGTGGGACGGCCCTCTAATAGATGGAGCGACGATCTGCGAAAGGTTGCGGGCAGCAGCTGGATGCGTCAAGCTGAAGACGGGATGTCCAGCAGTGGACTAATGTGGGCTGATGATAAGATCACGTGCCTGTTTTTCAGAAAACAACCGATTTCAAATTACTTGACGAACTTTCATTTGACAAAAAAAGATAACGCAGGCTACTGCGTTTTTTTCACATGAGTATAATGCTAAACAACTTGAGCAATGCATAAAATACCATTTTTGTATCGCAGTGGCGGTGGCGGTGAAGAAATGCGTATACCACGAGATTGGTTGATGATATGCGCGAACTTTACTGTAATTAGTAAAAAACTCTCACTAACCACACTTTTGTTGGACTCGATTATTCGGATATATCAACGACATTGTCACCCTACTTCAGCACATATGAATCTTTTGCCAAACGCACTATAGGCCACCGTGTGAACCCGATCACGGTGTTTTTACCTTTTTTCGCTCAACCAAAAAAACCGCGAACTAATTCAATGAAATCGTCTCCTCGCATCCCGAAATTCCTTTCAGCCAATTATCTATTTACGAAACCTTTAGAAAATGTCTGTGTGAAAAATTATGATCGGTAGTCTTTCTAACTCTTTTTTGCCTTTTTAAGGTTTTGTACTTACTTTTTGCATGATAGCGTTTTATTTGAGTATAATAAAGTGTACCAAATAATTTGAGAACATAATACTTGTTGTAGCATGTGATTTTATGCGTACTTTGATTAATGCCGCCTGTCACAGTAGTGTCCACTTCATTTACAAGGCCAAAAATATCCTACTAGCCAAGTTCGTATACAATTTCATTATTATATCTTGTCAAGACTTAACAGATATACAGCATTTAAAATATTCACTTGGGTTTGGAATAGCTGCAAGTAAGTATTTTTCAGAATGTATAGCAACTGTCCGCACCACTCTCAATTCTACGGCCCACAATGCGCTCCACACCGCCAGAAACAGGAACAGATGGAAGAACATCATACGAGAGAAAGTGATGCTGAAGGGTGGTCACGACCCTCAACATTGAGGAATACGACGCAAAGAGAGAGATAGTAACTGTATAGCAAGTCAGCAGAAATTATCATTGGTATAATAATAAAGTATTAGACAGGTATAATTTTATTCAAATTAATTATATATTTGTATTAATTAAGTGCGTTTATGTACAACATAATTAAGGAGTTGCTCATGAATTATTCATTTTAGATACAGCGGCTCAACGGACATCATTTAAGGAATGATTAAGTGTCAATTAAGTATTCAAGGGCTGTAGACCATGTTCCTTTGGACAATGGCTATCGGCTTGTGCTTTAATGTGCCGCAGTGCACCGGAGGCCGGAGCAGTAAATTGCGATGCGCGGGCGGAACACCGTTTCTTTTGTTAACGGTATTGGCTTCAGTACACGGGGCAAGTGAATATATTGCGATGCATTGTCACAGAAGAATGACCCGGTGGTGGAGTCATACCAGACTTCTCGACACACACTTCACTTTGCTTTTGGAATTCTGGTATTCACCATGATGGGCATTATGTGTAGTATTTCAAGTTAGATGAGATAGTAAGACCGGGGCTAGATTTAATAGAGAAGGGAAATTTTATGCAAGACTGGGCCCGAACTCATCTTAGGACTTAGGTACTCCAAACTCACAACAAAGAATAGGTGGGGGAACATGATTATTACAATTAATTTTAAATGTAAAGCGATTTTAGGACTTAATTATTTGTCTAAAAAAGGATAAGTTCACAGTTTCTTATAAAATAGGAATTCATATCACGTCTAATTAATCAAGTAAATGGAATCTTATATCAATTATTTAATCATAAATTCTGAGTACTATCTACTACCTATCTATAACAAATAGAAATCATTTTCTTTTCATTGCATTAGTGTGATAAAATAAAAAAGTTTGCTTCGTGTAGAGAATAGATACCATTTGGTGATGGATGTGCGAATAAAGTATCTATTTTTGTAGAAGAATAATATGGTTTGTTTGAGATTTGCTACGTTCGCATTTTCGAGCGCATGGTAGTGTTACAAAGAATATGTTTCAAAACAACTTTCCGTAATAGGAGATTTACTGTATCGCAGAAGCCTACAATCATGTAGTGATGCCCGAATATCTCGGGGCTTTCACTTATTTGAAAAGATAATTTCGTAACAATTTTCTCGTGTCATGCTATGTGACACTGTGGGCATTATAAACAAATGGGACCATGGAAAAGGTTACTTTTAACCTAAACTACCTTTATTAACAAAATATAACATTTAGTTGCGGTGAAATATAGTTGTTGTGAATATATTCCTTGTGGTGACGGATTTAGAATACAGTGTCACCACCCCATTTCGCCCTGAGGGTGTCGCAAGAGCCGACAAAAGGAAATGATAAGGCCGATAAATAAATATATAAATTACCCTCCATGACGTTGGAGGAAGCCTGACTTAGCGGTGAATCAGTTATGGGCCAAGAAGAAATATAGACAGGAACACCGCCAAGGGTTCGAAATTTCCGCGTCAAATCTATTCATTTATAATGTGAGAAGAAAGTCTCGTATCAATTTTCTCGCGCCATGTAGAGTGACCATTTATGCTTGATGAGCTCTAGGTAAGTCAGTACTCGTGTGTGGGTGTGAGTTGCGTCGTGATTGTGTTGCGCGCAGGTGTGCCCGAGACTGGACGGCGCCAGCGCGCGCGCATTCCGACCGCGGTCGGCGCCGCGAGCCGTACTTGATGGTTGCGAGACTCATGCCAACACTAATGTCTAAAATATTCAATGACCGATCGATGACTGGTAAACAGTTTCTATTTGGATGTTTTTCTTTTTGTGTTACGTACAGGCCCATATGAATATTCCCTACGTGTTGATATGATTGCAAAATGCGAAGAAACTCACACTGTAGGTGAAAACAAAAATAATTAAAGTATAGAAACGTGATTAACCTAATGAAAAAAAAAGATAAATTAAAGATCCACTTGTGTACAATCTAACTAATAATCTATCTGAAAGCCACAGAGGTCCACTGTTGAACTTAATGCCTAGGATAAGTACAATACTATTGACAAAATATTATAGAGATAGTGAAATAACTCAAAGATTCTGGAATTCGTTTTATTAAATGTGTATACAAAATGTATTAAAATTTCCCTTAAAAATCTTAAATCGAATCTTATACCTATTTTTGTTCCAACGCCATCTATAAAAATAATCTGGCAACAAAGTGAAATAAGTAGTAGTGCTATTCGCTCACAGATGGCGATCTGTGCAAATGGAAGAAATCTGTTTGAGCATATTTATTAAACTTACTAAAAACTAGTCGATACGAAAATATTCAAATACGAAAATCGGATTATTAATAATAAATTTAGGCGTTTTGTTTATAGTTTTATTATGATTGTCTATATGTTTTGGCAACACTACACGGAAATGGCTTCTAAAAATAGTAACGTACTTATGAACAACTTTTTAATCGAATATCATGGGGTCTTATCGAGTATTTTTATTTGTATATTTAATAAGCAGAAAAATAAGTTACCGGTTAATATAAATTCTCATAACTATTTTTTAGTTTAGAAATAATGTATAATATCATTCTAGAAAGTTATTTGATAAAAATTGTGAAACTTTAATGTGATCTATTTAAAATCCTTTAGTAGATAATATTACGTGTATTTCTAAATTATCTATGAAGTTCGATTTATTGTAAGAAGCTAATTATATAAATACATAATGTAAAATTTTATTTATAATATAATAATTACACGGAAATCTTAAAAATAATAATAAAATATATGTTTTCTATCGATACACCCGTATAAACGATAACTGCGCATTCGGTTAAACATGTGCGTTCCGGTAAGCGAGTGAATTTTAAAGAACTCGATTGGACGCCGCCGATTTATTGGTTGGTTAGGTTAGTTTAGTTAGAGGGAAGAGCACTGCACTGTCCTGTCACTATCACTAACTCGAATATTCTAGATCTAGGCTGTAATCAGTTTTCTTCACTTGTTTTTGGAAGTTGATCTTAAATAATCGTAAAAGAAAATGGCCAACGCAATGAAACGTTTGATTCCTCTGCTTGACCGTGTCCTAATCAAAAGGGCCGAAGCAGTCACGAAGACTGCAGGTGGAATCGTGATTCCAGAAAAGGCTCAGTCCAAGGTGTTGCACGGAGAAGTGGTAGCTGTAGGACCTGGTGCCAGAAAAGACAATGGCGATTACATTCCTGTTCAAGTTAAGGTCGGAGACAAGGTGCTGCTTCCAGAGTACGGCGGTACCAAAGTGTCTCTAGAAAACGATGAGAAGGAATATCACCTCTTCCGGGAGACAGACATACTGGCCAAAATTGAAAACTAATTAGTGATAGCTTTATTTTCTGTCGGATTATTTTAGTTTTAACAATAGAAGTTGTAGTGAATGAACAAAGTGATTGTGTAATATGCTCGTACGGTGGGGTACTGATATGTTAAATCCGTTGCATTTCTTATTATTATAAATAATTGTTATAAAAATATTCGTTTCATTTATTCCATCGTGTGATGTATGATTGCTCCATTCGACTATTTCTAACCTCAAAACGTGAGAGGTTATAACCTCACCATATTTTATACTAAAAAACAAGTTTGTGTATGTATAGTATTTTGGGTATCTGTTTAGTGTATCACAATTACCTTCTCAGATTTATATGCAAAATATTGCAGACTTGATTAATGTCTTTACAGTCAAGTGGTGATTGTACATATATATTTATTTTAGTTAGACAAAACTAAATGGAATTATGTATCTCCATTATTACTGTCACTAACCCATAAAGCCAGGAGCTATTTTATGTTGCAATGCAAATTTGGGATCCACATGGCTAGATATCTTCCCCAATTCTTTCTGAGGGAGTCGTAAGAGCTGACAAGAGGCAATGATAAAGCCAGAGAAGGAAAACTTGATACAAACCCCTATAACAACCCATCTGGCCAGCGCAGCACAGTATTACCCTCTATGTAGTTGGAGGAGGCCTGACTCGCCAGTGGGTCATTTATGTGCTGAGAAGTAGCCATACTATTAATGGCTAGATTCATAGGTCAAAGATAGACTATAATTCTTATAAAATACAACCATGTTGGGTATGTAATCAAATTTATTTTATGTAATTCATATCTTTGTACCAAGACAGTTATCATACCACATTACAACCTATAATCACAGTACAAATAAATTCTGAGAAATTAGCTCTCTATTAGACTCAATACTAGGTACATAGATTTGCATGTAACAGTAATAGGTACACGAATATATTGAAATGAGTACTACATAAAATAATATTGTAATTAGGTAGATCCATAAAAGTATACAATGGCAAGCAGATTATTAATATTAATGTGAGACAAACAGATTCACTTGCTTTTCAGATAAGGTTAAATATAATTTGCATTAAAAATAGATCACATGCAAGGTAATTTTAATGAACTGACTTGACCTAACTTTTGTTCACATCTTATTAGCATTCAATAAAACTTAAACCTATAATGCAATAGCAACTTATATAACACAAGGTACATAATAATGGCATAATAACACATCATTAAAATGCATATACTATTGTAAAGATATGGCAGTTCGTCTGACTGCGGCTGATAATGCTGGATTAGGATCAGGAGGTTCTGTCAACAGCTGTACTGAAGTCCAACAACCATCTTCATTTGACTGCCGCAGTGCCTCCATTGTTGCTTGCACTCGCTGTCCATCCTCAAAAGTTGCTGCAGCCTTCACAGGCTCTTTCACCCAGTCCATTTGTTCTCTTACGGGCAGGAATGCTTCTTTTAATGCACTTATCATCTTACAAAGTCCTTTCACATATGGCTTTGGAACTACACTAGAAGCACAACTTAAGTCTTCCACATCAACATAGATAACTTCCTCTTTATCTTGATGTCTTTTTGCCTCATCATCGGAAAATTTTACAGTAGGTTTATGAAGTTTACCATGCAAGTCTCCTCCTCTCACAACTAAATAGCCCTTCTTACTGCAAACATATATTTCTTGATTGAAACATGGACCAGGCAAATGGTTATTCAGAGTTGCAGTGACAAGAAGACCCTTGTCCATCTGTAGTTGGAATGTACAAAAGTCGGGAGCTGTGATTTTTCTTATGCCGTTAACTTTACTTGTTTCTTCCACAAATGTTCTTAGAACTCCATGTGCTTTGGTAACTTTTTGACCAGTCAGAAATGAAACAAGGTCTATTACATGACTTCCAACTAAAGTAAGTGTGCCCCCACCCATTGTGTCATCGCATAACCAATTATAAGTTTCACCTATCAGAGGGCCCATTTGTACTCTTACGTCCATAAGAGTCAACTCATTTGGATTGCCCAAGTAACCCTCAGTTATGCATTTCTTCATATGAACAAAGGCAGGCAAGAATCTTAATGAATGGTTCACAATAGAAATTAATGTAGGATAGTATTGCGCTGCTCGCACCATTTTCAAAGCCTCAGCCTGACAGAGCCCAGCTGGCTTATCACATACTACATGCTTTCCTATTCCGAGGGCTTTTACTGATATCTGAGCGTGCAAATTGGGTGCACACACTATAAACACAAGACTGACATTTTTCTTCAATAATACGTCGTCAATTTTGTTCGTAAAAAATGGAATCTTCAGTTCCTTAGCTGTTAATTCAGCTTCGTGAAGAGTAACACCCCATATTGCTTCTACTGGAAAACCTTTTTCTCTCAAAAATGGCACCAAAACCTTAGCGATCGCACCTGTCCCAAAAACCCCAATTCCAGGTAACATTTTTGTGAATTGAGGTTTATCAGTCGCGGGGCGACTACTAAAAATTACGCAAATATTCTAGGTAGTTTTGATTGATACATTATTTATTTACAGTTTGTATCTCATATACGAATTTCAACAGCATGGAATATTTCATAGAAATTTGACAAAATCACAATTAAAAATAAATTTTAACTTCGAATTGAAATGTCAAAAACAGTCAGCAGAATGCTGTCAAAAGTCTGTAACTTCTTTCAAAATGTGTGTGTACAGTTCCGATTTACGCTATATTGTTTAGTTTGTTTTTTTTTCCATGGGTTTTATTCATTTTGTTTTTTAAACCATAGGTTCTGGTATATTATTTTCTTAAATATGCATATTATTATTAGAAAGCATGCGTTCACTAAACGTCAAGCATGTTCACAAAGCAATCAAGTCCAGTGCTTGCTTGATAAACAGACAATCACACCACACCATTTGTTATTGTACGCCGAAACGTCAGGCAATTAAAGGTAGTAAAGGTACATACATACAATTGTACCTTCATAATATTTCGGAGATCCGGCCCCGCGTCCTAATTAGTTTCTATAGGTCTACGCTTTACTTAATCTTTTTGGCCAATTGATACTATGTAGCGTCGTAACTGTGTTAACCCGTTAAGCTAATTTACCTTTAGGAAATGGGAGGTGGCCCAACTCAGCAGTGGGTCATGGATGAGATGATATTCAAGGCAATAATGTAACAATACCTTTGTATCAATTTTCTTTCTCATAAAAGGAAGTCTAGGCATCATCATCATCACCCACTACTGAGTCGGGCTTCCTTTAACGTCATGTAGGCTAATAAGACTAATGTGCCACGCTGACATGACCAGTTGGCACAGGGTTTATAACAACCCCCTCGAGCGTGTTGCCACCTTAGTGTGTTAAGGGGGCTTGCGTGCCTATAAGATCCGTTGGGGATATACCGGCTTAGGGTCACCCATGCCGGGTGGGCCCACGGGGAGAGGCTAGATGAAGAGTGGCACACAGAGGCGTGGTGGTTTTTGGCTCCAGTAACTCCTCTGTCCTCAGAGTTGTCTCGAGAGCCTTAACCTGCCGCGACATAGGCGGGCCAGGGCTGCCACCGATAGCAGCGCAGGCTCGACCAGGCCGGCGGGCCAGGGCTGCCGCTGCTAGCTACTGAGGGGCGGCCAGACAGACGGGCACGTGCAATGTCCTGCACCTGCCTCTCGATGGGTTAGGGACCTCCTCATGCTCCTCATTACGGGGAGTGAAACCCGTGGCTCTGTTTCGCGCAACTGAGACACACCGTTGGTTTTAATAGATAGGTTGAGGCGCAATTACCATGTTTCCGCACCTCGGAGTCCCACATAACTAATAAATAAAATGAGGATTTCAACGTAAAAAAAGAGGTTTGTATCAAGTTTTCCTACTCTTTTGGCTAGGTAATCTGCCTTTCGCATACCTTTAGTTGCCACTTACGACACCCTCGGGATGGTATGCATGGGTTGACCATTGTTTATTCTAAATCCGTCACCACACATCTACAATATTATAATAAAGATACGAAACACTCGTAACCTTGGAGGTTTTTTGTAAGTTCGTCGACGACCACGCAGGCTACCTAATAACTGGCTATCAGATCCGGATCAAGGATTGCAAATGTCGTACTGTCTCACTTGAAGGGTGTGAAGTATTTTCATATTATTTATATTATGTTTTTGACGCCCCTGAAGCTGCCGTGCGGCACACGTGTCCCGGTTGCTAGGTTCCCCTAGGTCCGTGTCAGCTGCCCCTGCCCATGTACCCCCAGGACATAGAGAGCAACCATGGGCATGATTTCAAAATTTACGCATCGCTCAAGTTCTAAAACCAACATACTCACTCGGTTTCCTTTAAAATGTCTTCTGTAAACATTTGCCATTTTTAATATTAAAGCAATCACCTATATTGGAAGTAGTTAGGTTCACATAACAAAAGAATAATATTAGTAGAGTAAACAGTAGTCCCAGCTATAAGTCATGATGCGCTGTATGGCGCTTAAAACGAATCACTTTCGTCTGAGCAGCTAAATTCAATGCTTTGATATTGTCCACCTGGATATCTAGGGTTGTCACTTTATACTTAGTTCAACCACATTATTTGTTTTAAAACCGAATTTTATAATAACTTACGTAAATTATTCATATCATTAAATATTTATGATTAACTTTTTTCCGTGTGGTGTGACGAATTTACAATACACAGTGTCAACAACCCCATTCCATCAGGATGGTATTTTCTAACGAAACTTCCATCAGGAGGTTTCGTTATGATTAGGCGTTTAACGGTATTAGTCAGTAGCCACTTCCAACTCGTGCTTCACACTGGGGGTCCAGGATGTTGGCTACTGGCTGATAAGAAAAGAGTATATTAATATTAGTGTTCTTTTTATAAAAGGTAAGTCCTAATTGAAAATATTCATCATCATTAACATGTTACCCCATAAATGACATACCGAGCCAATGAAGTTTTATTGAAGCTAGCAGATTGATGCCTCTTGCGTTCTGCTCTTGCGTAATACCGTCACGGACATAAGATTTTTACAAGTAGCCTAGAATGCCTGTCGGCATGGTACAATACGCTACATTCCCTGGCATGACTGACATAAGTAGTTTACATTATATGGACGGTCGCTAGTAGTTATTTAAGTAAATTATTAATTATTATGTAAGAGTGCATGAGGTGCTTAACTATAAAAAAATGTTACAAGTGCAAACTGTTGTTATGTAGTATGGAGACACCCATCATACATTTTTGATTGGCCACGATTGACGTCATTATTTTGGGAATAGAATATTTTCATAGCCTAGGCCAAGAATTCTTCTACATACTGGTACGTAAATAAAACACTGTTATAGAATCAATGACCGCAATGAAATTGCTATCCATAATGATAAAAAATTGTGGGTATATAATAGTGTCAAACTACAACTTTCTTTATGTTTGCCATGGTAACAATTTTTTTCTCTATTCAAATATTAGCCATTTTACTTTTAGGCTACACATAATAAAATAGGCAACCCTGTCAACATCCTATTTGCAGCAATTCCTCTTACACCTCTCAGACGGAAAATACTTCGGCTTACTATTAGAATTAATGTTTTTGAAAAATCGAAAAGAACGCTTTTCATGTAGTATATGTGGAGATTGATTTGAGATAATGCATTTATTTATTCCTGGCCCAAGTACCTTGTACTTACTTGTCAGAGCGCGTAAATTTAAGTCTAAGTTGACCTTTTAGGTCAACTTAGTTGGTCAAGAATAAAAATACTGAACCCCTGAAAATTACTGCAGTATCTACTTTCCCCTCGACCGTGCTGCAACCTTGCTATGTTGGTAGGGTAGGGGATTATTGTGTGCCTTAGGGATTTGTTTGGGCCATGCTGGCTCAGGGTCATCCGAGCCGGGCGGGCCCAGTTTCGTGGTGGCTCCAGGGACTCTTCTGTCCTCAAAGTTGCCTCGGTAGCTTTAAACTGCCGCGACACACAGCGCGATGGTGGAAAGGTCCAACCGTCTTCCGTCGCTTACAGTAGAGGGACAGCCAGGCCTGGAGGTCAGGGCAGCAATCACATCTGAGCGCTGCACGGATCGGGTGCCAGCTACTTCGAGCGTCCGGTGCTCTCCATATCAAAGCGTGGAGTCCGCTGAAAGATACACCAAGGCTCACCAGGGCCGTTGTTTGTTGGTAGGTCGAGGCGCAAGTTACCATCTTTCTGCGCCCCGGAGTCCCACATAACCCGGCTGGCGGTTACAGGCGGCATGCTCAATGCCTACACGAACAAGGCGTCCACTATCTGGTATTTTAAAATACAGTAGAACCTCGATAACTCAAACCTCGGTAACTTAAAAACCTCTATAAAAAATAATATGTTCCCTTCCCATCAGAGCCTCTTTAACTTAAAATATGTTGTGTTTCCCTTGGACTTTAACTTATCTATATTCTACTGTATATTATTAAAAATCAAAAATATGTGTAAATTTCGTTACATAACAGTTCGGAATATTGATTGGCATCTCGAAGCTAAGCCGGCGGAATGCTTAGCACGTGTAAGCAGAGTGTCGGAAAAAGTATTGAATGTCGCGGAAGCGCGACCCTTAGTGGCTTTCTGTCAGTTTTTGTCACCACGACGACGGTGCTAATTGCTTCACACTTTTTAGTGGTTTTGTTTTCCTATTTGACTTGGTTATATCGTCGTTTCAGCCAATAAAGGACCCACTACTCAAATCAAAGTATAAAAATCTATTTATTCAAGCTCGTCGGAGCTCTTTTGACACGTCAATATACATTTTTCATTTACTATTTACCATTTACCACTGAGACTGGCCTCCTCCAAATTCAAGAAGGGAAATTAGCCTACTGTGCCACTCTGGCCAGACCTGTTGGTACAGGGTTTGTATGAAGGTTTCCTTCTCTTGCGGCTAGGGTTTCGGCATTATTATTTCCTTTTATCGACTCTTACGACACCCTCAGGAAGAAATGGGGTGGCGACACTTTATAGACTAAATCCCTCAACACACGGCTTAATTGGTTGATCGTCAATTGGCTATAAGTTGTATTACTAAACTAGCGCTCTAGGTTACGGCCTCAGTATGGTTGATTTTTATGGATTGGAAATTTATTAACAGTTTTGGAATGTTTTTTTTTTCAAATATAGCAAATGCCAATCTTCTTTATTATTAAATGAATTGCTGTTCGTTAGACTCGCTATAACTCGAAAAGGGCTGGACCGATTTGGCTAATTTTGGTCTTGAAATATTCGTGGAAGTCCAGGGAAGGTGTGAAAATATGAAAAAAACTTTTAATACATAGGTACGCATTATTTTTGTTTTGTTGAAACATTCTGGAATTATCATTCAGATTTTTATTTATTGATTCTAAGGGTACGAAGTTTGCCGGGTCAGCTAGTACAATATAAAAAAAGCTAACAAGTATTTTTTTTGGCCAGTAAGTAATTAACTGAATAGTATTCCGGAATGAGACATTTGGCTAATAGCCATAATTTGCTGAAAAACTAACTTGTTAAACTACAGCTTTAGATAGGTACGTTTAGACCATTTATTTATTCGTCAGAGTTATTAGAACCTATCTGTACCCCAAACTTTCTATAATTTATCGACGTGCGCATTCGACACGATCCAATTTATGGAATTAGTCTACTAAATTCAAAAGTTCTTGCCAAGTGCTCGAGTCAAAACCATGTGGCATACGCCCCGAACTGACACTATACTCGTAGAAGTATTAATTAGTTACCAAGACTGACAAAATCACGCCGGTTGTTGATTTTGACTTCATTGTCTATAAAAAAAATCGCTACCTAATACGAGCCGTTCGCTATTTAGCCACATTAAGTTTGTTTTATGCATCTGCAACGGAACGCCAAACAATTTATTAGCAGAAAAAAAATGTCAAAGACCATAAGTTACCAACCAATTTTAGTATTTTTTACGAACAAAGAAACTCAAACTTTAGGCTTCAGTTATTTACGTATCGCATCCAAAAAACGTAAATAAACATTGGATGCCATGTATTTTCTTAGTACAGACATCGTTGATTAGTCCAGAGGCAATCCTGAAATTAATTCGGGAGGGGCAACCGTTAGCGCCGCCCAATAGCAACCCGCCTTGCGCGCGCGCACATCAACTTGTAAATCTCACGCATCAAGACAAGAGGGCAGAGTGAACCATCCCTTATTCGGAAATAAAAAGTGTGCTATTACGGTGAATTAGTATAGTGAATACTTAGTAATCTAGTATATTAGTGTGTGTTGTGTGCAATATTAAAATGCCTAGGAAACGAGCCAGCAGAGTGAACCCTGAGAAGCGAACGGAAGAAATGGAAGATGATGATTTTTTCTTTGACGATACTCAGTCTAGCTCAGGTATACTCCTAATTAAAATAACAATGGTACTTAGAAACCTGTTAGGCTAATGTGGGCTCTAAATATTATAGAATATTCATTAGAATTGTACTAACTAAACACTTTGCTTTACTATTGTATATTATAAACTTATTTAATAAGATTAAGCAAAAAATATTCCTTTTGTAACTAAGTATTCGAGGATCTGACTGACGTATTCTATTTCTAATTTCGAGACTAAGCTGACGTGTTTCAAGTAACTGTCAACATAAATTCAGCCGATTTCATTTAGAAACATCTCAAAACATTGTTACTATTACTGTACTAGTTACAGTACTCGTAGTAGCCTGTACCGAGTTTCATCATCATCATTTCAGCCAGATGACCTCCACAAAGGCAGGTCCTGGGCCGCCCGCACCCATTGTACCCACTTTACAAGCAATTAATTAGGTAACCACGTAGTACTTACTAGGGCGGCAAATATTATTGTAAACTAGCGTAAAAGTTTATTGTAGAGGTCGTGACGGATTTAGAATACACAGTCACCACCCCATTCGATCCTAAGGGTGTCGTAAGAGCCTACAAAAGGAAATAACGAGTCAACTATCCTAGGAGTAGGAAACCTTGAAACGAAACTCAAACTCAAAAGGAACTTTATTTACGTAGGTTTCATCACAAAACTCTTATAAATCGTCATATTTAAAAACACCATTATCATCTTACGGCCCCTGTCCCACACTAGGTGGTAGTCTCCACACACACCTCTCAGTCGTCGTACCTACATTCACACCTTTCACACACAACTCTTCACTCCTACAATCCCTCCATCTCCCTGGGCCTGTCCCTGTGCCTGTGCAAGCCCTGTGCCATCTGGCTGGCGTGGCACAGTAGGCTAATTACCCTACCTGTTATGGGAGGAGGCTTGACTCAGCAGTGGGTCATTTATGGGCTGAGTAGCCGCAGTTAGAGAAGATCCCTTTTTGATTTCGCAGTAGTTACTTTTACATAGAATTGTTTTCCATTACACATTATAAACTAAAGTTTTAATAATTGTCTGGTAGGAAGAAGTTCGCATGAACCACAACACAGGAACGCAGCGAACGCACGCGAGAGAGCCAGAATGAGGGTGCTGTCCAAAGCTTTTTGCAGGTAAGTAATCTATACTCTATATACTAATATATAAAGCTGCAGAGTTTGTTTGTTTGTTTGAACGCGCTAATCTCAGGGACTACTGGTCCGATTTCAAAAAATCTAGTGTTAGATAGTCCATTTATCGAGGAAGGTTATAGGCTATATTTTATTTTCAAAAGAATTAGGGATCCGTATGAAAATTGCGATTTTGTAAACCAGAGTGTAAAATCGAAAACCTATTTATGCGTGCGCTGCAAAAACTATTGAAAATAGAACAAAATGATGTACTACGGGTTTGTAGGTCTGTCCGTTGTAAGTCCGCGAGAGCACATATCTAACTATCATAGTTAAGTCACAATAACCGATTTTATGTTCATAAAAAATATGCACGGGTTCGAAGCACACGCGGGCGAAGCCGCGCGCAAAAGCTAGTATCAAGATATAAGAGTTCCTTAGATAGAGACGTACCCTTATTTACCTGCCGTTTCGGCGTGGATTACAGCTCAGCGTAGTGTTATGACTTGTGCCTCTTCCAATCTAGAACTACCCTCAAAGGCGTTAAAATCATCACGCCTGATCACGCTATTACCTTTTGGTCGACCTATAAGGTCCAAATGGGGACGATATTATGTTCTATGTTATGTATTATGTTTGAAAATGGCGCCAGTGGTAGAAAAGACTAGGAACGGGACTATGATCGGATTGTGTGAATGATGAATACGTATGATAGGTGTGAATTTAGATATGTCGGCCGATGGGAATGTATGGACAGAGAACACATGTTGTGCTGACCCTACCCAGAAAAAGTTCTAGTAAGTCTTGAAGTCGAATAACACCAAACAACGGCACCTGTACACAAGCATAACGCATGTGGCAGCCATCAATCACCTCAACCATATTATCAAAGGGAAGTGGTCGAGCCACCACATGATGATGATGACTATGACTTGCCCATCGCTGTGGAAATGCATGCCCAGCCCATTTCCATGGTAGCTTTACAGACCTCTATCCTACATTCGTTATGTTAGCGAGGGGAGTTGTGTTTCGGAGTATAAGAGAGTGTTGTTTCATAGGCTGAAGACAACTCTTCCTTGGGTGCCAGCCGACACAAAGCTGTCCAAGCTGGACACGCTGCGATTGGCTGCCTCGTATATAGCACACTTACGCGCCTTGCTGCATGAGCCGCGGTCAGCACATACGCCACCACATCCACTAAGTCTGGTAAGAGTTATTGTTTCCAATAACCTATTTTACTCGTTCGCTTCCTCTTTTTAAAAGTGAGTACCAAATAAAGTGGATCACGAAAACGTTTATACAGACTGTTTTAGATTGCAAAATTGGGTTGTGCAATAGCTAAAAGCTTTGCAATTCTATAAAAACTCATTGGTTTGTCTACATACATTGTTGGCTTAATTCGATAAGTTCATGTATAAAAATTTCGGATATTTCATTCTGTTTTAAATTACTTCAGGGCAGGAGGTAGGCGGCTCAATTCGTCTGTTAAGTTTTTTACCGCTTAACTCCATCATTTCAAAACTCTATCTTTTATTATTGGATTAGTTTCGATCTCTTACTTTTTTTTTAAATCGTACCAATACTTTGCTATAAAACTTGAAATAAGGGCACAAATAATTTGTCCGAGTTATACGCACCAAAACCACCTGTTCATGGGGTATATCCTAGTTAAACTATATAATTACCTATATCCTAATTATATCATATTTTTATTGTCTTTGACGTCAATTTGCATTTTTTTTATAAGTTTTTGATACACACGGTGGTGTAAATACATAATAAAATAATGAATATTCATTAGAAAAGAAAAATTAGATACAACATTAGATACATTATCGTGCAGTTTATAGAAGTAAGAAAAAAATCTTGTCACATATTTACAACCGTGCCGACAGACAAACCAACAAAACATCAATCAGACTTGTTGTGGGGACAGCTATAAATGCCAGAACTATAAAAATTTTCACACCCGCCCATACGTCAGTGTTTCAGATCACATAATTGTTCAAAATATATTCTCTGCCATGGTTGTCATCCCTCTAATTCGTCCGAGACGAGCACGAGCTGTGCTTGCGTACGTTAGGTATCATGTCAAGAACAGGGCTGAATCTAGTTTAAAAATTAACAAAAAAATATTGGACCAAACATAAATAAATAACATTAAAATACATACAACTGTAAACTAACTATGATATACGTTCGTAAATGACAAGAGTAAATGGTTGTCAATGGGTTATTTGATGGCTTTTTTTAATTTTTTTTATACATATTTTTGTTCCGTGTAACTCGGAACGAACAAGAATACCCAATTTTGCTTATCGACATAATTTTCTATGGGGCCAATTCGAAGAGACTAATCGAAGTAAAAAGTAATCAACGATTTACCGGTAAGACACATAAAAAACATAACGATGATAAGAACCTCCTCCTTTTTTTAAGACTGTTAGAAAGAGATACGATAATGGTTCTAAATGCGGTCCTGTGACAATGAATCAGTGGTTAAAAGGGCATATTTGCCAAAGGCAAGCCCGGGCTGTCACTAAGGATTAAGAGACACGTTCCACGAAGGACCGGTGGTTGATCAATGGTTGGATTATGGGATCGAACTTGCATTGCTTTGGTTTAAATCCATGAGATATGATTAAAATTTTTGCTACGTTTTGATGATATGTAAGTTTTAATCGTATGAAATAGGTAATCAGTTTAGTGCCATTAAAATCTTCGCCGAATTCGTTTTATGTAGTGAGGTGTTTTGTAACGCTTTCTTCTTTTTTATCTTTATTTCTTCCCTATGTATGAAATATAACTACATGAGATTCTGAGACCTTATCTTTGTATTGCTTAATGTAGTCACGAAATAGCAAATTTCTGATGTGCTTATTACGGACGGTAAACGAGGTAGGTGTGTATATTATAATAAGTACCCTAATGAAATCTCATCGCAACTCTACAAAATCTCATACACGGTATTAGAATTTCTTGGGTTGGTCCATTGAGTTCAAAAATGTATTTAAAGATAATAATACGGTTTGGCTTCGTTTATTTGTTCACTATTTTCGTTACTTATGTTTGTGGGGACCCAAAGGGACTATTCGACGTGTGTGTCCATACGTCTCAAGTAAAAACTTGTCATTAAAAACAAGAGCAATTCAGACCCTTCCGTTGTAACACAAATAAACCTCAAAGATACAAGTGGAACGGGGAAACATGGAAACAAAAAGGTTACAATAACAAACAGCAGTTTTACGCGGTGCGCGCGCGCTGACCAAAAGTTTGCAGCTGTTTCTGGTATAAATAAAGTTTATATCCGAATGTTTAGTGATGCTCCGGTTTTATTGTTAGTATCATTTACATTTGTTTTGTCTTCTTTGGAACAAACAGTCAGCTCTCCCGCGCTACTTACTGTAAAGAGATCTAATTAGCCTGAATCCTACATTTTTATATAAAAATCTAAACTAACATCATCAACATAGTTCGCCTTTATACGCTAAAATCACCAAAGTCGCGACTATACGCGAAACAGGCGCCGCCGCCGTGGCCCCGCCAAACATACGACCTCCTTTGCCTGAATGATCATCCCCTTGCGCCTATAATCCCACAATACCTCGCGTTGTTGGTAGAGTTTGGTTGTGAAATTAAGCTTGCTCGCCACTAGGATACTAAGTTCAAGAATTTAGGGCGTGAAATTATTCTAATTGAATAAAAAATATTTCTTGATATCTGTCATCATCATCATTATTTCAGCCAAAAGACATCCACTGCTGGACATAGGCCTCCCCCAAGGACTCTATACAAATATATAAAAATGTAGTGCCTGTTTGATTTAAAAAATAACCACTGGTTACTAGTTATAGGTATGTATTGTATATAGTTATTATCTACTACTACTCAGCCCAAATTCCATTGCTGAGTCGGGGATCCTCTAGTTATATGGCGGGTAATTGCCCTAATGTGCCACGCTGGCCAGACGGGTTGACACAGGGTTTCGTATCAAGTTTTCCTGGTCTTGTGGCTAGGTCATCGGCCTTGTCATTTCTTTTAGTTATTAACTAGGTTCTGGGATACTCATTTCTGTGATAGAACCTAGTAATATAATTTTTCCGATATGTATATTATTTTTATTTACCCTTAGGCATGGCCTTTCGCCTTCCAACATGGCGGCACGCTCAGCTGCTCCATATCGCAGAGATGGAACGTGCCCCCGACCAACGACAGCCGGCCTACTCAAGCGCCTCGAGAACTTCCTCGAGATGGCTGCGAGGCCTACTCCGAATACCCCGACAACGAATACGACGACCGTTGTTACGAAGACATGACGAACGACTGCACCCCGAGCCAGTATTGCAACAGCTACGGTTATAAAGACTATTATGACACAAGAAATCCGTATCAGAATGACAATTTAATTAATAATACTTAAGGATTTCGATTGCAAAAATTATAATTAAAAAAAAGCAACAATTTCGTTATACAAACCTGTAAGGGGCTATCCTTAAATTACGTCATATGAATTGCAAGAATATAAGACCCTCTACCTGGTCATAGCCGGTTACATTTATGAGGCACGCTTTAGCATATCATCATCATCATCATCATCATTTTAGCCAAAAGACGTCCACTGCTGGACATAGGCCTCCCTTTAGCATATATTAGCACTAATTCGATAAAAAAAATGATAAAATATAAAAGGCTTTTAGTGAGCGGGCGAGAAATCGGCCATAAAATGTGAAAAATGTAATATTGTAGTAGTAGTAAGATATTATATTTTTAATATGTCTCGAAATTTAGGACCATAAAGCCCCTCGTCCACGATAGATTAAAATTACGGTGAGCGACTGTTATAGTAGGGCAATCTACGACGTGTACACATAAAGCGCCTCGTCCACGATATATTAAAAGTAACGGAGAGCGACTGTCATAGGGCAATCTACGACGTGTACACATAGAGCGCCTCGTCCACGATATATTAAAATTACGGAGAGCGACTGTCATAGGGCAATCTACGACGTGTACACATTAGTGAGACTACCCTAGCTAATGTATCACTACAGTCTACGTAGACAGGCTCGGCTACACTCGGAAGGCGTCGTGGACGCAGGTACGAGAGCGAGACAGTTTATATGAATACATATCTAGTCTACGAGTAGTGTAGTGTACGCAGGCCAAAATGTCACTATGTTAGAGCTGTGAAAAACTGCAATAGGGCGCTCTATTGTTTTCTACGTGTATGTAGAAATTAGAGTATAGATTAGATTAGTTGTCAAGCCTGTCTAGCTCCATTCTCTCTGCGTGGACGAAGCGCTTTAGTGACGTAAACATTGGATGGCCTAATCGACGCTACCTGGTCTACTTACAAGTAACGTCATTTCACACAACATATGCCTAGCACACTTGTATAGTATTGTATAATATAAAATTCTCGTGTCATGGTGTTTTTTTATTAAACTCACCCGAAATAGCTCGACCGATTTTGATGAAATTTTATAATAACATTCGGTAGGTCTGCGAATCGGACAAAATTTATATTTCAACCCTCTGAATGTTACCTAAGGGTGATATTTTCCAAGAATACAAAAAGCCCAATTTTTAATAGATATTCTAAAGCAAAACTACGTTTGCCGAGTCACCTAGTTTTATATATATACATATATAAATATATATATGAATGTCTGTCTGTAATGTATCTATTTATGCAGATGCATCATTGCTACTTGAATAGAAAAGCTCCTTTTAGAACCGGTTAAATTAATTTCTAATCTGTTCAATGTTTTGTCTTCGCCAAACACGTTTTTCCATGGAAAGTAACGCATTTGATATAGCTTATTTATGTTAATTGGACCCGTAGACTTTAAGTAATAACCAAGTGTATGTAAACAATTTGGGAATTTATGTGTTGTTTACGAAAATTACCATAACAATTAAAAACAATAGGGGTGTCTCTATACTATTACTACAACTCAATATTTTAACACTATAGCAATAATAGTAATACACATTATGAAATTTATAAAAAATATAAACAGTGCTCCACTGATGTTAGCGTTTTCATTTATATTTTAGTACAACTACATATTATCTTGATTATTTCCGGCGTAGTAAGGTTGGAACTTCGCTAGGTAAGGAATATTTATTTATTTCATTTATACATATATCGTCCCCGTAGAGCGAGAATTAAGTAAGTCTTCAAAATTATGTAGTTAATTTTCAACATAAGATATCAGCAAGTTAAGTTGGAAATGGCCTAACATTTTATAAGACTTAGTTACTTCTTCCTCTACCGAGGCGATATTTTTTATTGCAAAGTAAAGCACAATAGAAAAAAAACAATGGGCGGCCTAATTGCTACCCGCAACCACTTCCATGCAACGTTACGATGTAAAATTGAGGAGACAGATTGTGGACTAGCCTTGACTGTCATTAATACCAAACTAATATAAACTACAGTCCATTATAACCCACTATTGAGTTGGGACGCCAGTTAAATGGAGGGTAATTAGTCCACTGTGCCACGTGCCAACCCGTCTTGTTGGCTTCGGGTATCGTATCAAATTTTCCTTCTCTCTTGCCGCTAGGTTTTTGGGACAGCCTCAGGGTGGAATGGGGAGATCTATAGAGTATAGACATATACTATAATACATTCATATAATTCATTATGAATTTAGTCAAGTCATCTATAAACGTCAAAACCTAAACATAGGGTTCGTTCAAGAATTTTCAGTGACCGGTCTTTCACTGTCTTCGTTTAGCGGCGAAAATCGATTACTTCTTTTTTTACCTGCAAGAACGCTTGCAATTTATAAATCCACCGTTGTGCAAAACGATTTCCGACTTGAAAGTTCGCACAGACTTATAGACGGAACATTAGTAATTAAATATGTAAGTGTAATTCGATATGCAACAAAGTAGATGTCGTGAGGGACTCTCCGCTGAACCTGTCAAAACAAACACGAAAATAGAGTCGACAGAAAAAGTTCTAAAAGAAAACCGAATCAGTCACTATTATAAGCATAGCTACATGTGATTTCACGTACTGCACATTTTTTTGCCATGCGAATAGTGCTGAAATCGATGACAGAAATAAGATTTTTATGGATTTAGAATGTTTTATGGATTACATAATACCATTTTGAGACTTCTTTTGTATATTCACATACTTCGACTTAACCGAAGAAAATGAGATTTGTAAGTACCGGGGTCCGACGTAGAATATCGCCAAACGTTTCCGCAACGCTAAAATGTATGGGATGACTTTATAAAGTCACTTGACTTATCGTTTTGAAATGTCACGAATACTGTTAGCGATGTTACTCACTAGGGCTCACTAGAGCCCGTACTGACTTACTATAAATGTTATATTCTTTAATAATTGAGTATTTTAGCGGATATTAGCAAATCAAACTGCAGAAATAGCAAGGGAAAAGTTTATTTTGTAATTATTCATATGTATGTATTACGTCAGAGCACACTACAAAATTATCGTTAAATTTTGTTTCATTTATTTACAACAAAATAAATGTAAAACTTAAGCGAGGCATGTTTTGGTAAAATTTGTTTAATCAATTTATACTAAATTTAACAATAAGCGAAAACGGAAGGGATCCTCAGTCATAATGGCAACAATAAGGCGATCACTTGGCTAAGAATACATACATAGTGTCATCATTTCAAGACGCAACTCACGATACCCGCAACATTCTATTTTGTATGTATCGTTAGTTGCGTCTTGAATTGATTTATTTGAGGCTTGGCTCAACATAACATCGATTTATTGCAAAGATAATACGCGAATATTGACATACTAAATGTATATGCAGTCTGGGAACTATTACCGATTTATTGGCAACACGTAAATTTGTAGTATAGTACTTACAATTATTAAATATTGTTACTTTCTACCCTTCAAGTCAGTAATCGACAAACTTTTGCATGCTGGCCGCATAGTGATTGAAAAATATGTCTGCGGGCCACATTTTTAAATGATCATTTAAAAGTATTGTGGAATTACTATTGTGTAACTTTGTCCAAAGTTTATTATCTTCGTATGAACTTTATTTTATGGTCATGCCTATTAGACACGTGATCGCCAAAAATTGCTACACCTCTTAGTAATTTACGACTTAGGTACAGTGGGTAGGCATTAACACACTTACAGCTAACAAATTTAAACGTAGGTAATCAAATACATTGTACATTATCTAGGAAATATCTAAATTGCTTTTTGTTGTTTATTTTATTTTCTAATTGTTTTTAATGCTTTCCATTTTCACTAAATCATTAGGTACAATACTAAGTTAAACTAAGCTATAATTATCGCGTTAAGAAACAGTTACAATGACACAAAGTATAAAATAATTACGTTTTTATGATTCACACAACATTTATTTCAGTCCGAGGAACGTTCTAGAATATTCTGGTTCCACTCTCATAATAAGTGCGTGCCTAAAAATTTTATTGAGTAATTATATTAGTTTCCTAAATGGATAGCAATTAAATTTTAGAAGGATCTAATTCAAAATTTACTATGATTCAAATTTGATTATTTGTAAATCATGCATACATTTACGCGCACACTTTTTAGAAATTACACGCTAAGAGTTATACCATAGATGGTCATGGCTTAGCGATGCCGACAACCTTAACCACATAAATTCCTAATACAAATCAGAGTCTATTTACTGGACCAGCACCGCTATAACTCGCAACTCAGTCAACGAATTATGGACTTTGAGCTGTAAGAAACTCAGTATATTTTGAATTATAATATTTCAACGGTAGATGATTAACGTGAAGAACACGCGCCAGCAATGCTTCCGAATTATAATGAGTACACTGAGGTTGTAGTCTATTTTGCGTTGACTCGGTGACGAGGTGAGGCAGCGATCTACTGCCGTTCCAGTAAATAAACGCTGACCCTAATGTTATAAAATGTGCTAGACATTATCATTTATTCTGGACAACACACACCACACCACTGAAGACGAATTATATTCATTCTTCGAACACTATACTAAAGCATTTTTGCTCAAATCCTGTAATACCTAGGTAATAACCAGATATAGTATACATTAGAATTACATCCTACCATTATAATTATTTCTACCATATTTTTGGTAGCTTCCTAGCTTCGAATTCATGCTAAATTTAAACTAAAACTTTTGAAGTTCCAACCGTACCCTATGATTCCTTTCTTGCCTCGTTACTGTATTTATATTATAATAAGCCTAATATTTTATGTATGCACCCAAGTATAACGATTGATAAATTTGCTGGCAAAAGGTCTAAGCAGTTTTACTTTAGAGAAAAAAAACGTTCCCATAAATTAATAATGACTATGTTATGTTCCCATACGCTGTAAATTGTAATCAAATAGCAAACTTATTTTAAAAAAAAATAAGCAGCTATTCCTTCTGATTCCGGTATTCACCGGATATTATGGTTAGTCAATATTTTCCCGCCACTACAAAACAGATTCGTCAATTTGTAATCGAAGTTAATATTTATTTGATTATAACCCTCACATTATGATAGCGATGTTTTAGCAATTGTGGGTGTAAATATGTCACTAGTATAAACATAACATCTAGATCGATTGTACCCCATTTCTTACTGATACACCCAGTTTTGAACTAAAATATGTGTTTTCGCATTAATCTAGTGTACATGCAAACAAGTCATGAGCTAACATTAGTACAGTGACTGAAAGCACATTTAACAAAACTTTAATGAAAATATATTGCTTTGAATGTTCAGTTTAATACACTGAATAAAGTCGCTTAGTTATTAATTTGAATTGCATTTGTTTTGAGTTTTATTGGTTTTGACAAAATCGTGGCGGCATGAGCAAATACTTTTACGTTATCAGAATATACTTCGCAAGGCGTGTGTTGGTAAGTTCTGGCTGTATTTACATAGAAATTATATGCTGAGACAGATAAAAATGCAAGTAAACCCCTAATCAGTTTTCAGCTGACATATTAGGTAGCGTAATAGGACCTCAAGGCTATATTTTAGAATATATCAGCGATATCTGAACATATCTACGCGTGGTTCTTTAAAATTTTGCGATATCATTTTTTATTCCTCACATTTAAACATACAATATTGGCCAAATACAGCGACACTATACCAACACGTTACACGAAGTATATTTCTCGATATATTCAGCCCTAAATTGAAGAAATGCAGTACGTCTGAAACAGTATAAATGTATATTTATGTTTGTAGGGGCAGTTTAAAAAGATGTGGCCGGCGTAATCTCGCTTATTACAGTTTGGTTGTGACTGCTTAAAATGCCCAGCAGCCATTCATTGTAGTATTTTTTTTTGCATGTCAACCATAAATCATCATCAACCATAAAAATATCCATACACAATAAAATACCCACTAAGGGCCATCCATAAATTACGTCACACTAATTTTGTCCTCCTTGTAACAGCAGCCATGCGACACATATTTTTATTTAATATGGACTTATTAAATTAAAACTAGTGTACTTCCACTCTAATTGTGAAATATTAAATTGAAGTTTTTCAATGAAACCCAATTTAATAATACGAGCTCAGAGAATTTCACCTCACCAGCCGCTAGCCATACTTCGTGACTATCCCTCCGGATTGACACCTGACGTAATTTATGCACGGCTCTTAATAAACGCATACCATGCCGCATCATAATTTTCGCTTCAGCCAAGCCATATCATAATTTCATTATAAAAATAGGTAAGATATCAGTGTATTAGTAACTAAGCCTTAAAAATATGCATAACTTCATAGACATACAACGTAAACTAATGTTGTATAATTACGACACGGTTCTAAATCACGGAAATATATTGAAGGCATGTACCTTCGCGCAAGTCTAAAAAGACGTAAACTAAGTTATTGCATTGCTGATTGCATACATTAATACAATTGTGGTATGTAGTACGAAAACTTTACGGGTAAATATTGTGATAAATATGATTTATAAAATTAAAAATAAATTATTCTGTGATTATTTACGAAGGCAGTAAGTAAATAAGAATAGTCTCATGATAGATAATGAAAAGCACAATTGAAATCGAATGTAAATGATAATGTTCGACATAATTTACCGAGTACCGAGTGCAAGAGCTTTTTATCTACTCGAGCACGAAATTTGAATTTGTAGGAAAATGAACAATGCCATCTAGAGTCAGATACATGCAATTATTGCATATTCGTTTACGATAAACCGAAAACTAAAAAGTACAATATTCAATTGTAGATATACTATACGATATAGTAAGTTAATTTTTAAAATCTTATAATATAACCACATACAAACTTATAAATGATTTATTATGTAATGATAACATTCATTTTAGTATAAATTCTATATGAAAATGAACACCACATAGAATATAGCGTTAAATAGATAGTTTTCAGATATGGAAACAATTCTCACTTGAAAATTTTCCAGAATCAAACCAGGGTCATGATCTTAAGGCAGTGTCTCCTCCCAGAAACCAATAAGGTTTTAATCACTTATAACTGCTGGCTGCTGTACGACTTTATAGTCCATATAATTCTACGATATTAACATTCACTACACGTTGTGGTATTCATCTAAGTTACAATACTTATACCGTAATAGAAAGTCCCTGTAAAATGTCTTTTACCATGATTCAGAGAGCTATGTTGTGATTTTCAATGTTAATCAAAATAAAAACTTTATTTTATACTGATATATTTACTCAATTTATCAACTACTTCATTAGATATACTGTGCGTACCACCGTATCAAATACATGATACATGAAAAAACAGTATTAATAACTTATCAAAATAAACATAAATTAATAATTTAATACGGCTTAAATTATCATATCAACACTCAATAGTATTGAATAAATAAGTTAAAATTGTAAACGTTCCGTAAAATTATTCGTAAGTCTTAAAATAAAATTTTTGCATGTTATTAAATAATCATTAAACCATTAAAATAACCTAATAAAAATATTTTTTTATTTACAAAAGGCGTCTTGAAATAATGTCTAAAATACTAAATACATTTTTTTCCATAGCAACGTAACTATTAGCAGTCGTACTAATTTAAATATAAGGGTGCGACTATAATAATATCGTGGCCTACATATGAGGAAATAACCTTATATAAAGATTTCGAAGTTTTCTACAGTTGTATGTAGTCAACATAGTCCTTACTTTGAGTTTTTCTTTCTATAAATGATCGGATACGTTCGCCAATCTCAAGTATAAAGTGGCATGGTTTCGTTCAGCCTTCAACTTGCTTTCTTTTATTAGTGGTTTCATACAATTGAGTTAATAAGGCGATGGTTTTCAATAAATTAAATAATATGGGCGATAGCCGAGGTCTTTTTACTTTAAATCTATTAGCGTTCGTGTCAAACCGAACAAACTTATCGAATGTGTCCGATAATGTGCGTTAGCCTTAAACAAATCAAAAACATTGCACTACTAATATACAACTAATGGTATTAAAACACAGAAACATTTTTATTACTTCAATTTCCGTTTCTAAGGATATTTTCTTCATATGATACAAAATCGCCAAAGATAGCCGCACCAAAAGCACGAAGCGCGAAGTATTACACTCGAGTATGTATCTTATGCAGTCGTAGTAAAATCGAGAATAGTATGCGACTACCTTCCGGAGAATATGCTGATCGAGTTCGACGCTGTTCGCTTACGCACCAACGTTGCTTCAACTGAAAATAATTTTATTAAAACATTACTATTGTTGCCATCACTAGGTACTTTTTTATGCCAAAAATCAAACCATTT
This sequence comes from Clostera curtula, assembly GCA_905475355.2. Taxonomy (NCBI): domain Eukaryota; kingdom Metazoa; phylum Arthropoda; class Insecta; order Lepidoptera; family Notodontidae; genus Clostera; species Clostera curtula. Next base: position 6,702,115 of record FR997805.1, on the reverse strand, counting down.
TTGCAATAAAAAAGTACTAAAACAATATTAATAAAAATATTTACCTATTAATAAGTTAAATAATACAAAGACTAAGCCTCTGTACGCACTAGCGGCTGGGGCGGTTAGCCGCGCGGCCTACTAAACTGCCACAAAATTTCAACCGCCAGTGCGTACAGACTTATGCAGTTGCATATTCAATTAAAAAAGCGGCAGGCCGCGCGGCCATTCGCCTAGGCGGTTCAACCGCTAGTGCGTACAGGGGCTATAATACTCGTAGAACTGCCTATGGCTTTGTATGGTGGCTTACAAAAGTGGAATCTTTAATTATGAAGTGCTAATAACAAAGTGACAGGTTAATAATATAGTTACCAATCAGTTCCATTGTGTGAGTGTCGTAATATACGACACTCACACCTACCTAAACTACTACCTAAAGGAGGAATTAGTAGCAGAAATTATGACTTTAAGAGAAACAAAATCATATGAAACCGTCTGGCCAGTATGTTAGTTTAGTGTGCTTTCTCAGCTATGGGTCTATTTCACCAACCCACACTATCCTGAGGGTGTCGTAAGAGGCGACTAAAGGATCATAAAAGGCAGATCACGTAGCCGTACGAAAAGGAAAACTTGATACAATCCCTGTGCCAACCCGTATTGCCAGCGTGGCACAGTAGGCTAATTTCCCTCCATGAATTTGAAAGAGGCCCGACTCAGCAGTGGGTCATTTATGGGCTGAAACGACGATGGGTCTTTTACGGGCTGATGATGATCCGGGACCTTACTTGTTGAGTCTTGGGGCGACAGCGGTCTTTTGATGGCTTGTTGAATGACAGCAAGCCATCCATCTCTGTCTTCATGTGTGGTAGCAGCGAAACAGTATACTCGATCTGGCGTGACCAGCTGGAATGGGAACCGCGCCTCCTTGCATCCGTTGCCAGTATTTGACACTTTGATGCAGTAGCCGTTCGACTCGTGGCCTATAAACGATAAATAAATACCTATGAATAACCCTATAAACTCTAAGTTGTCAAAATTTCCGTGTTGTAAATGATTTAGTATTTGCGTTGGCAAGAGGCGACTTGCGATGTAACAGTGGTTCATTTAAGGGGCGAAATACTTTAAAAATAAATCAATAGACAACGACTCGGCAACCCGTGTTTTCAATACCACTGGACGTCGGTTCTTTATACGTACCTAAATGTGAACTAGACTGGGAGCATGTATTCTTACTAAAAGACACCATAAATGTTTTTTTATTAGAATTCAGCACCCCGAGTATTTAGATCTTTCTCTTTTTATTTCACTCGAAAGCTCACTAATATAGCCTATACATACTGTCCGCGCCAACCTTTATGGCCGTGCTGAATGTAGCCGCTTTACGCTGCGCACATCACAAAATCAGGTATCAGTGGGCGTCGTTTTGCACCTGCAAGCGCCCTCGCCACCCGCATGTTGGTGTGAATGAGCTACGTTCGTATTGGTTGTGAAATTTACGTTGCGCAAGTTCGTACCCACGGCTACTTTCAGACCGGACTTAAAGATTGGCGCGGACTGCACGCTACACTTACCAACAAAAATTTCACCCTTCGGGTAAGCATCCAACGGCTCATCGTGATACATCAGTTTTCTGTTGTCTAACGTGAACCATCGCCTTCTGTGAGCATCAGAGAGTCGCGGGCCCGTTTTCCAGAGCCAGCCTTCGCGAGCGAAGTCCTTTGGAAGGCGTAGAACCAGATCCGACTGCGGCGTTGAAGGAAACGCAACTTGGAGGAGGTGTAGTTGAGCGCAGCGAATCGCTGTATACCTGTAAATAATGATAAAGAATTTAAATAGATTCTAATTATTAATAATGGAGGTAATGAGAATTTTATCGATTACCAAGTATGTATATTAGAGCCAAGAAACAGGAGTGTTTGACATAATTTGTTTAATATTCATATCAACATTTTTTATTTACTTGGTAAAAAAATACATATTTAACATTTTACTATAAAATCTTAATATTAAATTTTAATAATAAAAAACAAAGCATTCCTTAAATTATGCTGATTGAAAGTTTTTCTCACCTACACATCGCGTTAGAGTTATATCAATTTGGATGAAAATGAAAGAACGCCATCTATCGCCACTTATACTACTCAGCCCATAAATTACCCACTGCTGAGTCGGGCCTCCTCCCATTACATGGAGAGTAATCAGCTTACGAGTGCCACGCTCGACAGACGGGTTGGCAAAGGGTTTCGTGTCAAGTTTTCCTTCTCTTAGGTAATCGGCCTTGACATATCCTTTTGTCGACCTTTACGACACCCTCAGGATGGAAGGGGGTGGTGACACTATGTATTCTAAATCCGTCTCCACACGGACAATACACAGATGCAATTCTTGCTTAGCCATGCAAATTGACTCTCGATTAGGTGAAAAAACTCGGCACGCTACCGTGTTGCCCTTCATAAATAGGCCTTTATTTTTGCAGGATATTCACAGAAAAAGAAACATACCAATTGCTAATAACTTCTGGGTCCTCGTGGTATACGTAGATATGTCTGGTGGAGCCGTCCTTCATGAAAGTCAGCTGCATAGAGTTCATATGTCCGATCTTCGCCGGCGCAAATGCAACGTTCAACTCTGATAGTTTGAGCACACCTTTTGGCTCTTTGTTCTCTCTGACGTGGTACCTGCAAAAAGAAAATAGTACCACATAAACCTACATCCATAGAAGATATATATTATATCTTATTGGGACGTAGAAGTTTGAATTAATCACGTTTCTATAGGACCGTTACAAATAACTTATCTTTTCTTTTAAACACACTAAATTTGTGGAGCATCTTTCTTCACAAATATGTGTTAATGAATCAAAACTATCTATATTTTCGACGGAATTTTCTAGGTTTTGACGTTGACAGGTCAAAGATTTTGGTTGGTGGTGGTTTGGTCTAGTAATAATTAACAATAGTGGTGTCCAACAAACACTACTTTTGCTAATTATTACTAAACGTGTGGAGAGGTATATGGGTGGAAATTAAAAAAAATATCATAGAATTCCTGAACTACAATCACTGGAGGACACATTATGCCCCGCACATGCTCAGACTCGCATTGGCTGTCACGAGCCGCGTGCGAGTGGCGGTATTTAAAACCTATGGGCCAGTACCAAGCTCCGCATCTGCTCTCACATCTCGACGCACGGGCGTACATGCGGAGTTTGTTACTGCGCCTCGCACGCGGCGCGTGACAGCCAATGCGAGTGTCAGCATGTGCGGCGGGGCTTAGAGTTCGTGATCGGGTATGTGTTTATGTGTAAACCAGAAGCAGTTTATTTTCGTCTGGTTGTCATTTGTGTATGTGAATCGCATGTTTGTAACTAGCCCCTCCGATACAAGTTACGCCAAGTGCAGGATTTTGCTTTCTTCTTAAATAAACAACCCTAATTTCGATTCTTACCGGCACAGTTTGTCGACTCATACGATGCGGGAAATCGTCAAAAAAGCGCGAGAAATTAATGTCATGAGTCGCAGGTTATATAAATCTGTAAATGCGTGTACCAATACCGTAGAAGTACTGGGATTTTTGCGACAATACTGGTTATGATATTTCCTTTGGTCGGCGTTACCTAATGCTCTATGTATATTTATTTCTATATCTTCCTCCTATTATGAGTAATCGACACATCATCAGTAATTATATTACTACAATTGTTTACGATGAGTTGCGGCATGTTTATAGGAAAATTCTAACAAATATTGTTCTGTTCTAGACACATTATTGTCACTAACATAATACGAAACATTTACTAGAAATATAGGACGCGTTTCTTCTCTGGTTTGATAAAATCCTGTCTTGGGATTCATCACGTAACTAACATTAATATTTCGCTTCTTTGAAAAATCAACGTGACATCTCAAAACTATGATTCATTTTATTTTGACCCTTTGTTTTTATGGTTTCTTGCAGGAAAGTGAATTTAAGATGTTCTTCCAAAAAGACGATTTATTCTTTGAGTTGTGTTTTCATCAATAAGGTCTTTAATAAACTGTTGACCGAATACATCGACAGTTTAGTTTTAAGGTGTAGCCTATAAATACCGTAGAAGAATCATAGTCCAGAAGTAGCATCAACCATGCACTCCATCCAAACGTAAGTGGATACGGAAGCCCACGAGCACCAACCCCCGACCCCAGCGAGCAAAACATGGCCCCACCGTACTTGCATCGAATCGATCTGATTATAAGAGTAATACTCGCAGAAACAATACATCCACCGTATGGCTGAGGCCGGTTTAAAAATCATGCATTTCTAGAACGACCAAGCATGCTGAAATAACTTCAAGATGCTTGAGTTCCAAAGACGTTGATTAGATTAGCAGGCACAATAATTATAAAGCTGACACCATACCTAACGCATGAGAATAATGAATGAAAGGCGAATTTCCCTATTTGTTTTTATTTTGGAGAGACAAATTTCCGCTCAAATTTCACCTTGATTCTTACCTCAGGGGACCAAAGTTTTTGACGCGCAGGCGATCGAATAACCGATCGAGACAACCCGTTGTACGGCCGCAGCCGTCGGTAGCGGGGTGATACCTAAGAATCAGTCCGGATATGTTTAAGCTAAACTACTTCTGCTATTTCTGATTGCTATTCAAATTTACACTACAATCCCGCACACCTATTAACTTTAGGTAATTTAAAGTGTTTAATTTATACTTTTGTACGCAAAACGAATCATTCGGTCGGTCATTTTACAAGCAAGAAGAGTGTCGTAAATAAGCTTTCATGTAATGTTTGCATTTAAATTTTATTTTTAATAATTGCATCATAATTTTGTACGTCGTGTAACCATTTATCTACAATGAAGATATAACTATTTGCACATTGTTTTAGTATTCGCACGCTAAATAAGTTACCTAATATAACAAGGTGAAGGATATTTTTTCGTCACAATGCCCAATGCCGTCTCAAAGTGACTTGGTAACTGTCGAATAATCAACTACGTCACGATCGACAATTTCACAACAATGTTTGCCGAGGGTGTTAATGGAACAGTGAGAAAAAGTCAGTCACCGCAGATTGGCCATTTTACGAATACGTCATCAGTCAATATTTGCTCAAGACTTGACGTAGAACAGCATAAGAGGTGTGGAACTTTTCGCACGTCACATATTTACATGTGTCGAGTGTACAAACCCCGATTTTTATCTCGAATTCACGGTACTGCTATATCCTTTTGTAAATTAGAATTTGATACATTTTAATTTGATATTTCGTCAACTTTAAATTATGATGTTTGGACTGGCAAGATACGCATTTCGTTTTATTTTACGATTCAAGAAATGGAGAAAAAGTATGGTTATATATGAGAAACCTCTTTAATGTAAGAATATTATAAATTTGTGTTCGAAAACTTTTGTAGATTTGTTAGATTTAACAATCGTTGTCGTACATAGAAAAAAATGACGTAACCAACATGTGATGGTTTCTCAAATATTAATGAACAAGGATTGTCGGAAACATTTTGAATTTATTTTTTACTGTTTTGCTTTTAAGTAAGAAGAAGTATACTTACAAATTCTAGTAACAAGATAATTGTATTTTTTATAATATACATATATAATTAAGCAATAATCGGGGAGCAATAAGAATTAATATCTGGTGGGTATAATTTTTCCTTGGTTCATAATTAAGGTGTTCCATTTTGATTTGTACGGTCATCACGCCGGCGGCGGGGCGCCTTCTCTGAGGCCATATTTAGGAAAGATTATTATTTACATAAAGTGAATGTATTACTTGGAGCTTAGAGATTTAAAATATTAATAAATACCTATTTGTTTTGTTTAAAGACAAAGCAATGTTGACAGTTCCCCAACACGAATGTACTACTGTATGTTTTTAGAGCATGCATTGCATAATTATGTGTGGCTGAATGAAAGTAGATTAGGCAACAATTGAACGAAAGACATCTGCGTAAACACAGCCTAAAATAATGTTATGCACATGTAACGTTATATTATAGATGAAACAATTAGTAAACGGTAAGGTTTTATGAGTTAGCTGGCACATTGAAGCATGTTGTGATATAAATTTCATTTGGCCATTTCAAATGCATTCTATTTTTAAACATAATTCATAACTTTATTATAATAAAGATAGACTAAATCAGACATTTATAACACGATTTTTTTTAGTTAGAATGCAGCTTCAGGCGTGATGCAATTTTGTTATCAGATACATTTCCCAAGGCTGACTCACTTAAGGGTGTCCTCATTCTCGCTTAAGACGAACTTCCTGGCCTGGTAACGACTGTCTTCCTTTCCTCTCTTCATCAAGAAACCTTCCATCGTACCGGAGAGATAGCTCTGTCTCTCTCTGTCATGGCAGAACTCCTCTCGCTCGTATTTCGCACGAATCCACTGTTCGATAAGCACTCTGTAAATAGTAAAATAGTTTAAAGTACATACATTGTTTTAATAGAAATAACAATTTTAATTCCGTTAAATAAAGAATTTAAATTTTGAGGTTGAGTTTAGAACTCCGTATACGGAATCGTAATCGTAAGCATGACCAGGATCCCAAACTTGCTTTATTCTATCCACGTGCTCATCGGGCACGATGCAATTGCTAGCATTAATCTGCTAAATTCAGTTTCAGAAAAAGTCACAGTCACCGAAAAAGGCCCGGTACGGTGCACCGGGGGAAGTTTAATGGGTAAGGGACGTTCATGTCACTGATAGGCGAACCAGAGTCCGGTACACCACACACACCGGCCTTTCTCAAGGCAGTCTAAAGGCCGGTCAAAAAAAATTGCTTGTGCTAGAAACTGACACTATACTATACTAAATGGCATTAGTAAGTTACCAAAACTTTTCAACTTTCGGTTTTGTTACTAATAATTGCTAAACTAACTAAACTTACTAATGATTGCCATCAATAGCACGTTGATTGTCGATTTGGACTCTATTGCATTAGCAAGTTTAGAGTCCAGTAAATATGGTTAGATCACCTGGCCCTATTCACATGTTATGAATACTACCACCCTTAAATGTATTATTATGGTTGGCGCAGTGGTTGAGCAATCGACTGCTGCGCAGCATGTCGCGGGTTCGATCCCCGCACGGAAGAAATATTTGTACGACCCACAAGTATTTGTTCCGGGTCTGGGTGTTTTCTATCTATAATACGTATATATTTACAAAAAAAATGTATATAAGTAGTTTATCATCCATCTCGTTACCATAACACAAGCATTAAGTTGCTTAGCTTGGGACGAGATGGCGTTGTGTGAAATGTCCAAGGATATTTATTATTTATTATTATTATTTATTTATATCTTCCCGAGGGTGTCGAAAAAGCCGACTAAGGGACAACAGACGTTAGACCGCAGCCAACCAACCTGCCAAGGTTGGCGATTATGGCTACCCCTCTTCCCCCGATGATGGACGCAACTAAAAGCCCCAGTCCCCGGCAGCCCCGCTACTCCTTCGGCTACAGTAGCAGCCAAGTTAACGGTGGGGCAAGGGTTGCAAAGAATCCCCGGCAGAGATCCGGCTCCCACACGGTTATCCGTTGAACCAAAGCAGTCATTGAATTGAACATTGAAATACAAATTATACAAACGCGCCCTCTGAAGACGAGGTCAGATGTTATGATGTATTTCATCCACATCAACATCCAGCAGAGCTAGACATCGGGCGGATCAAATGACTTTAATAACCAGAGCTCTTCTTAGAATAGTTTCAATTAATGAAGAAGAATAGAACATATTCCAATGTATATTTTCGCTCTATAAATTACTCTATGAGAGAATGATAAAACGATAACAAACAGGTCAAGTTTTGATACGGTACCGATAACACATATTGTTTACCATTTTGTAACGTATAAATATTTTTCTGTTTTGATTTGAGGATGAAGAAATTGTAGCTGTTAATATGCTGTACATGTTTTTCACAATACTTTTATATGTATACATACAGAGTTGATATGGCAGAGGGGCATTAAATTACACTACGTATACTATATGTGATCAGTATGAAATCGAAACGGTACAAAAAAATATACACGTGATTTTTCATGGGGGGTGGAGGGGTAGTCTTAAACCTCACCAGGTATCACCAAGGGGGAGGGAGGGGTTAAAAAATGTTAAAAAAACATCACGTGATTAATGGACAGCCCCTAAGGTTAATAAACGATGCGTTCGGCATAAACATCTGTTAGGAAAGATGCATCATGTTCAAATGAGGCAAAAATTTAAAAAATCATTTGTGGCTAAACTATTTCTCTATTAAAATATATAATATATAAATAATTCAATTGTACGAGTGTATGTCACTGAACTCCTCCTAAACGGCTGGACCGATATGAATGATGTTTTTGTACACGTTTGGGTGGCACCGAGGATGGTTTAGATTCACAAATCAGCCTGACAGATGGCGCTGCAGTCGGTAAACGAATATCATGCAGGACAACGTCTGCCGGGTCAGCTAGTTTGTAGTAAATTAAACTGTAACAAAAGCCCTATAGCCATCCGATAGAGAAGAAAGAAAAGAGAGAAATGATAGAGCTAATCAAAAGAAGCAGTTCTGTGTTAATGTTTTTTTTTGTCTTCAAGTATCACAAGGTGTTTGACATGGTTATGGAGAATCGAAACCGGGCAGAAGCGAGCTGCCTAAAGCAATTTGTGGTTTCTGGCTTCTCAAATCCAAAATAATATCTAATATATAAAATACTCGTTTCACGGTCTTTGTTATTGAACTCCTCCGAAATGGCTCGACCGATTTTGATGACATTTTATATTCACATTTTGTAGGTATGCGAATCGGACAACATCTATTTTTCATCCCCCTAAATGTTAAGGGTAGTCCACTCCTAAATTTTATTTGTTATTTTTACATCTAGTTAATTTATAAAAATATATATATGAACACGAAATACACTAAAGTATAGGGCACCTGCACAAATTAAATATTATTTTGTAAACAAGAAAATCGAAATGGTACTTACTGTGGATCATTCTTGTTTGGTCGTCTGTAACACGGCGGGACCCTCTCCTCGTATTTATTCTTCGCCGCTGTATTACCGACCTCCTTCATTCTATGGACCTGTGAGTCCTCCCAGCGGTCCAGTTTCAGATGCTTCACCTTGCTGATATGAGCTCCCATTCCTCGATGTATGCTGGCGCATCGCATGCATATAAAGATCCCCAAATTATACGACGCCCAGTCGGGATCTGGAAATTAAAATAAACAAATGAATATTTTTTTGTTAGTTTAAAAACGTTACCGTTGACATATTCGCGTTGACATCCGTTATGCCAGTAAAAAATGGAAGACTGTTGAAAATGGAGACGGATTGAGATTAAATTTTATCATGGGGTAGCCCATTTCATTCTGAAAAGGAAATGGTAAGGCAGATTCTACCTAAGAACGGGCCTCCTCCAATTATATGGAGGGTCTTGAGACCACTGTCCAGGCTGGCCAAACGGGTTGGCACAGGGTCTCATATCAAGTATTCCTTCTCTAGCGGCCTTTTTTTTCAAGTACGAAGACTACTTCGCCTTTTGTAATTGGAGGAGTACGATACTCTGCAGTGGGTCTTTTATGGGCTATCATGGTGATATTTAACGCTTCTGACGGTTTATAAGTTTGCAATCAAAGTTTACACTTACTAATATGTATATGTAACGGGTGTCCCAACTAGAACGCAATTTTTAAATTTTAAATAAAACACAGATGTTTAGAAAAAAACGTGAAACTTTAATATATCGTAAAGTAGACAGAAAGAGGTTACGTATGGAACAAGATATGTGGTTTCAACAAGACGGCGCCACATGTCATACAGCCAGAGAAACAATTCAATTGCTGCATCAGTCATTTCCCGGTCGTGTTATTTCGCGTTTTGGAGACCAGAATTGGCCGCCTAGATCGTGCGATTTAACACCTTTAGATTATTTTCTCTGGGGTTTTTTGAAGTCGATGGTTCACGCGAATAAGCCGACGACGACTCAAGCCTTAAAAGAGGAAACTGGACGCTGCATTAATGTAATACCGCAGCATTTATGCAAAACGGCCAATGAAAATTTCATCTGCTCGATATCTTGTTCCATACATAACCTAATTCTGTCTACTGTACGATATAATAAAGCTTCACGGGTTTTTTTTAAATATCTGTGTTTTATTTAAAATTAAAAAATTGCGTTCTAGTTGGGACACCCTATATATAAGTTACGGCGAGCAAAAACAATTTTTAATCGCACAATATCGCAAACTATCCAAATATTTTTTTCATTCAAGTACTGTGTAACTTGTTGATTAACAGGTAACAAAAATACGCTAATTAATTGTTATTTTATTATTCATCTTATAACGCCAAGTAGCTCATGAAGCTACATTCTCAGAGTAGTTGTTGAGTGGAGCGTGCGTAATTGTTTGGAGTTTAACACCTCGAAGTGCAAGACAATGACGTTTACGCGGTCTCAATCTCCTTATGTTTACACATACAAAGTTGACGAGGTCCCGCTGGCTCGTGTCACTGAAATACGAGACTTAGGTATCTTATTTGATAGTAAGTTAACAATGCATAACCATATTACAGCAATCTGTGCTAGGTCATATAAATTGTTGGGGTTCGTCATAAGACAATCCTCTCGATTTGAAAACAGGGATGCGATCGTTGCCCTGTATTTCGCTTTTGTTCGCAGCATTCTAGAGTACAACTCGATCATTTGGGACCCACACGAAGAGAAGTACAGTGTAATGATTGAAAGGGTTCAACGTAGATTTGCTAGATTTCTTTATAAAAAAATATTTGGATTCTATCCTTTCTTATATCCATCACTGTTTGTATATGGAATGGTAGGCTTAGACACACTGGAGTTGAGGCGCAAATCCAGTCTCCTACTTCACTACTATCAGCTACTTAACTCTGCGATTGACAACCCTGAAGCTCTCGCCCGCTGTTGCCTTTTCACGCCTAACCAGTACACACGGTTGCGCGCGCGTCGTCTGTTAGCAGCACCGCGGACGCGAACGTGTGCTTCAAAAAACGCACCCACATCTCGTGTGATCACGTTGCTCAACAATTTAGTTGCTTATCAGCCACATGTGGATATATTCCATAATACAGTTGGCGAATTTATAAGATACTGTATAGAATTTTATAAATAATATTAGTTAGTAGTGTAATTTAGCTTACTGTACGCATTGGGCAACTGTAAGTACAGCCAGCAACTATTGTGAATAAATAAATAAATAAATAAATAAATATAGAGATAATTTCATTCATTTTTTTTTGTGTTGTGATCGTATCTATTTTTGTGAGTGACTGTAAACACACACAGTAACGCATGGATAATAAAGTCATGCTTAGACATTTGAGATCACTAGAACTCTGAGCATTAATAGAATTTACGAACCCGTTGCGAAATAATTATTTCTATAAGCCTAAAATATCCTAATTAACTTTGGTATCAATTTTAGTTGGCACCGACATGAAATGGATTTTTAGTGGTGATTTTAGGCTTTTTAGTTCTCTAATGTTTTGTTTTAAATTTCTTGCTAATAAGATTTTTTAAAATTATGACTTTATTTTTTGTACACACCTAAATAATGTTGATTGCTTAAGGAATTGAGTGCATGAGACCCAAGACCATTATTTTTATTATTTTACTTCACTGTGTCAATTTGTTTTGTTGAATAATTGTAAGAATAATTTGTTATGTTCGAATAATCTCCTTTTCATATATCATAATTTTTATAATTCTTAAAAAATAGTTAATTGTATAACAACTTTGTTTTATTATTATTATTAATTTCTGTTATATTTGTGTCAATGATGTGGTTTCCTATAATTAGAGAAGCAAAAGAATTTGTATCGAATCATCTCGTTTAAGTGAATGTGTATTGTATTCTCTGTTGGAAATCCTAAATAAATAAATAAATTTATTTTAACGGACTTAAAAAGGATGAGGTTCTCAATTCGGCTGTATTTTTTGTTGTATGTGTGCTACCGCGTAAATCCATCATCTATAAACCGATTTGGAAATTGTGAGTTTTGGCTTTTATGCCTGTTCCTTCTACAATTTTTTTGAACCTACTGTTGCAAATCTCATAGTGACGTAAGTGTTATGTTATGTTACAATATATTTCTATGATTTTTCTTATCAGAATTATAAACGTAGGTAAATGCCGAAGCGATAAGACCACCGCAAATCGTCATACCAAAGATTAAACAATTGTAAACAAGTACAGTGACTAACAACAGTTTTACCCAGGTAGTGTGACGTTACTATGATTTGTACTTTTTACCATACAGGTCGGTTTTTATACCTGTACATCACTAAATATTATAAAACAAAGTCGCTGTCGTCTGTCCGTCCCTATGTTTACTTAAATCTGTAAAACTACGCATCGTATATTGAAGCGGTTTTTTTAATAGATAGAGTGATTCAAGGGGAAGGTTTATATGTTTATTACATACGTATAATATTGTAGAGAAACACTGATAAATTTAGATGTTCATCATTGCAACCGTGCGAAGCCGGAGCGGGTCGCTAGTAGATTATAAAATTGAGTATTTTTTTAGTACTGCGATACGCCTGCGCTACGTTTACCTGTATCGCGGGGGCAGTTTACAAATATGAAACTCTCGAACAAAAATGATACCCAGACTTAGAGCAATTGCCTCTGTTTTACACAAAAGCACTTGCCCGACTATGGAATCGAATAAGGGACCCGTGATCCACTTCTTAACCAGGTTTTTTTTTGTCATAACGACATTTTCCGGGTCTATTTTTTATGAAAATATGTATTTGACAAACTTAAAAACCACATTGCATAATATACATATATGTATAATTATTGACGTATAACCCGTACTCATTTGCTGAGTTTTGTACTCTTTTTTCGCAAACGGTACTTACTCTTTAAAAATCCTGTACTCGGAAAGTACTCATTTGTATTGAAAGCACTCTTTTGACAGGTTCACAGTGCTTTATTGTCACGCGCGCAATATAGGCTACCATTGAGGACGGATGACTTTCCTTTTAGAGCTCCACTCTTTTTTAAACCTGGCACAGTAGAGTTTTTTTTTTGGAGTACTGTACTCTTCCAACGTAAAAAAGGTGGTCACCTTAATAATAATTCGCAAATAGAACATTTGAGTTGATTACTTGTAATGGAAAACATGTACGTAATTTTATGCATACATCACAACGTGACGTATGTACGTAGTCTAGGTTATGCAAGCAACTACGTAAGTGATCGGTAAAATACCTTTAGAATTGCCTATGAACTAAGGTAATAAAAAAACTTGTTTATGTATTTATTCTATTTTTTATTTCATTTTTCGTCATTTTTCCATTTTTACTAAGGTACCAGTTTAACTTGATTTACGCGGGGTTATTTATCTTATCTATAGAACACAGGTAATTATATGGTTAGACCAACTGTCAGTTCATCATCAATCAATCAAATCATGAATAATAAATGTTCGCTGTTTGGCTAGTAATCAATTATGTAAGAGTTATTTCTGTTTAAGCCTTTAACCCATTTAGTAAAGTTGGGTTAATAAATGTGAGTAATTATTCAACTTTTCAAGAATATTGAATAATTTACGGATCGCCCACCACTACCTTCTAGAATAGAGTAGATGACTTTGAAACGGCTGAACCGATTTAGATAAAGATCTAAGAATCGCCGCTAGAAAAATAACGCATAATAATCAGTCCATTGATTTAGGATCTACGATGCCACAGATAAATTCAGTCACCTCAAAATGTATAACACCCCTCTTTTCGCGAGAGGTTAAAGACTTATATCAAACTTTGCTAATACCCACGTTAAAATAAGTTGCTCGTCATCACAAACTAAAAATGAACTTCGCTATGGTCCTAACTTAAAATAGCACCAAGTCCACACTGGGCAAAGCTCGGATCACTTTGCTACTTAATATCTACCCCACCTTTTCCGAATTTAATTAGGTCGCCACCAGTATCACCCAACATGGCTAAATTAAATACCTGTGTTCACACGGAGCGATTGCCGGTACAACCGGTAATCATCTAGTTAGGGTAGGGCTGCCGTCCGTCCGGAAATTCCCGGATTTCTCCTAGTTCGAAGGGAATTCGGGGCCGTCCGGCCGGGGTTTTGAAAATTGTATGGTGTATGCGGGAGTAACCCGCATACTTTTGTTGTCAGAGGAAATACAATTGTTTTATAGATAAGCGATATATTGAAATAAATCTTAGTTAAAATCATCCACAATAACCAGCATTCAAGTAGGCTCGGCTGTTATTATTTTGGTTAGAGGTGTCTGGGGGAGAAACCACATTTTGCCAAAATGTCCGGGATTTTTGCCGTGTTATGCGGCGTCTGAAATTTAGTTGATGGCAGCCCTAAGTTAGGGCCACTGACAGTATTCTCGTTACTAGTATCGTGTAACGACTGCCGTAGTTGGGAGCATGGGAGTCCGGTACAACGGATGGAGGTGCCCTCCGAAGAACGAAGGAGGTCTGGTAATGGTAATCAACATTCAGCAGCGTCGTTGCTTATCCCACTAGGCTACGTTCGTCTCACTGCCTATGCAAAGTGAAAATTGTAAACTTTTGCATGTAAACGTTTTAACGTCTTCACCTCGCATCACATCCGTGTTTACAAGAACACCGACACGACGTCACAGACGCACTCACACATTGATATACGCCTGCGCAACTCGTAAATAACACAACGCGCTGCTTGCAGCCTGTCACAAGATTAGGGACTATCTGACATCGGACTTTGTTTCAAGAAGACTAACTGCCCAAATAAAACTCTATACATTTTGAGATAATTAAAATTAAATGCAACTCGTACCATAAGTTTATCCGGTGTTTATTTGTCTTGCTGGAATATTGTACGTTCTTAATTCAGAACCATTTTATTAACTTCGACCACCGACGACAACGAGTAATCTGAGGATATTCCCCGAAAAACCTTGATAGAGACATAACTGACTGATATTTTGAGACGTACCGTAACTATTCACAGTAATATAAACAAACAAAATGTTTGTCAGTTCTAACTGATATCAGTAGTGTTATAAAATCGCACAAACAAATTCGTATTTTATCGATTTCGTATATTGTTTTAATTCAATGTCCTAGCTATGATCTTTAATTTCGAGTTTTACCCTCTACATTTTACACGATTTCATAAATTATGTTTAAGATAAAACGCAGGTTACATTACGCTAGGTTTAACCACAAAAAGAGATAATATATTTATAAATAAAACTGTTTACATTCTGCACTGCCCAAACAATAATTCATTTATCAAGGTTATCATATAAAATAATATAATTATTGCTTGCATTAAATTAGCTCATACCTCAATCAGTATACTAAATAAGTAATAGTACGTGAAGCAAAAAGTTTCGATCCGTTTTTAGAAGTGTTTGTGCTGAGTCTAAGGTATATATATGACAGTTCAGGTTTTTTTAACGAGGAATGCTGATTTTAATATTGAAGGAAATTTAAATCACTACATAGTATAAAACAAAGTCGCTGTCGTCTGTCCGTCCCTATGGATGCTTAAATCTTTAAAACTACGCAACGGATTTTGAGGCGTTTTTTTTATTAGATAGAGTGATCCAAGAGGAAAGTTTATCACTATCAATACATAGTATAAAACAAAGTCGCTGTCGACCGTCCGTCCCTATGTATGCTTTAAAACTACGCAACGGATTTTGAAGCGGTTTTTTGTAATATATAGAGTGATTCAAGAGGAAGGTTTATAATACATGCATAATTGCACCCGTGCGAAGCCGGGGCGGGTCGCTAGTTTTAAATGAAGTAATTTAATAATAAATAATACTCTATGTCATGTACATGTCAATATCATGTACATGACTTAAAGTATTAAACCAGCGGCCCCGCTCTCGTAAAAGTACGAAAATATTCGGTTTGCATCAAAAGTCTTCTGTTTTTATACTATAAATTCTTACATGTATATACATAAATCTATACACTCCAACTCTATATGTACCGACGATTTTGCAAGTGTGTTTAGCTTTGAAGAGCCATTCCAAATTAATTTATTGTAAAGCTACAGTTTTTCATGCAGTTATTATGAAGATTTTGCGTGCAGATATTTTAACAATTGAATTGAAATAAAATTTCTAAAAACACATTTTTTTGGAAAATACTGTGTATTATATTCTATTTTTTATTTGGAGCTTAACTTGAGTTTGCACCGTCTTCAAATGGGGTTTGTCATTTGAAGTACCTGCGATCCTTAATTGACACCAACGTAGAATATATTCTTTTTTATATATTTTAAGTTTTGCAAGAAGGAAACACTAACTGGATACGTAACCTTTCCAACGGTGAGGACTAATGAAAAATACCCAGCTGATGTAATGTCTCAAAACAAAATGTATGTTTGTTGAGGATAATGCTGTAGGTAACTAAGCGTGTACAATGTACATAACTTTGACTTTGTAAAGTTAAGGTATAACACCCGATACTCGGAATTTACAAGTTGTGAGGCTGGGTAAAGTGAAAATACGAAATCAGCCGCTGCTGATTATTATTCACGTTCGCCCATAGAATATTTATGAAACTATTTTAGACAAACAATGACTGAGATAACTAAGTGTTAACCTTTTCTAAGTATCGAAATTGGAACTGTAAATCTGATTGTAACTACATGACATAACATTGTGAACTTGCAGAAGGATGTTTTGGTATAGCGAAAACACTCCTCGAAACCACAGAAATGTACCAAATTTGATTGAGAATGTATGGACCATAGGAACCAACGTATCCGTGACACCACCTTAATCTGTACATAATATATGTAATATATACTATAGCCGAAAGACATCATTTTATGGCAAATGTTTTAGAAATATGTATGTAGTTGGTTAAGATTCTCTATAAGTAATTATAAAAAAAAAAAAAATATTTGGATATAAATCATGATCACAAGCAAAAGAAATTTACATTTGAATTAAACAAAATTAATTTAATATTATAGAGAAACATTCGAGAAAATATTGGCTTTCGACATAGTTGTATTATATCATTAAGTTCAAATATTAAGAAGCAGGATAAAATAACTAAAAAACAAAAATAATAAGTACTACCATAAATGACATATGGCACAGGGTCGTGGTCGCTCACTATAGGCTCCATGATCCATCAGAATGCTCAGTCACCTAGGAGCCCTGCGAGATCTAATCAGAAATGAGGAGATACGCAGGCAAACCAAGTTCACCGACATAGCCCACCGGATTGCTAAACTTAAGTAGCAGTGGGCAGGGCACACGGGACCGACGCCCGATAGGGCAGAAAAGTCCTCGAGTGGGGACCGCGTTCCGGAAAGCGCAGTGCTAGTAGGCCTCCCACACGGTCAACCGACGACCTGGTTAAGGTCGCCGGAAAGGGATGGATGCGATTGGCTCAGGACGGGCCTTCGTGGAAATCCTTGGGGGAGGCCTATGTCCAGCAGTGGACGTCTTTTGGCTGAAATGATGATGATGATGATGACTACCATAAACATAATTCTGATAAAGGTAAGTAATAGTATAAAATGGTAAGGATTTTTTTAGTCCGCGTCATGAAAGCTAATGCGGGCATTGTTGAGTTGTTTGAAACCTCATGTAGTTGAGGGGGATTTGTAAAATACCTATATCACGAGTCTACCTTACCAGAAAATATAACTCATCAGAAACAAGAATGTTGATCGCATTCACTTCGTTTGTCTTCGTGGCATTTCATTTGGCTATTAGTATGCGCGTATCTGTCATATTTGTTATTATGTGCGATGTTTGGATAAAACATTTGTTAAGTCATACAAAAATCGCACCGGTGCGCACATAAATTCTGCATACGAATATCGAACACGAATGACATGTGAAGTATTGTGAAGTGCCAGATTTATATTGTAGTCACCAACGTAGAATAGATTCCGAGAAGCAACTGTAAGTCGCGTTAAGTTTGGAAATTCAAACATCGAATTCAGTGCTTGTTTGAAAAGAAACGAGATTTGAAAGAAAATAACAAAACCACGTTTCACCTAGACAATTTTTTCACAAAGATTCAAGAAAATATATTTACTCTTAAACTATTTATTCCTCGGCAAAAGGCTTAAAATGTCAATATGCATACATAATACAAATTTATACCAGAAACAGCGTTTCATAACTGACCTATCTGAGAAAATATTCATAGAATTCCATTTTCAGCTAGGCAATAGGTCAGTTCCGAGAAGTGTGACCCTGTTGCCTGTTTTACTGCGGCGTGACGCATTCTCCTGAATTGAGACTAAAGATGTTGAAGAAAATTGAATTGATATCTCTCTCTTTATGGTTAAAGTTTTGGTTTACGTATGAATTTAAACATAAGTATATGAAACTGCACTAAGTATCATACAATCACAGGTTTCCAAACTTTCTGAGAGTTCTCTAAATTTATTAAAATATCGTGTTACAGTGTAAATATTAACAATCCCATATGGATAAGACACGTTTACCGTTGTTATTAAAAGGAACTAGAGTTTGGACTAACGCAACGCAGTATAGACAGACATTGAAACGTAAAATTAGGTCACACGCACACTGTCTACCATCAGTGACTCTCACATCCTAATTTTCCGACACAATTCAAAATAGACTTTGTTCGAATAATTTTTATTGCAATTCAAATTATGACTTTTACGGATAGTAGAGTAACTTACGGAATTTAAAAATCAAAATCTCGAAAATTCATACTCCGCGCCTAAACGCAGCTTGACAGTCTTGACTCTTGACACAGATTTACTTACTACCCAGTTCTTGTGCTCTATCTAAACAATACCACTCGTCAAAACAAACGAGGCAACTACCAATAAATGTGGGTTATTGATCCTCAATGTTGTATAGTTATTATAAACCGGGTAAAAGTTTGAAATCAATTCGAATAGTTATCAAATTAAATTCGCATCAGGGAAAATAACAAACTAAACACTATAGAGAAAGGATGCTAGTCAAGGATAACATAGGCGCTAACCTCAATAGGGTATTGGATATGACTGTATGCATGACTCATAGCACAATTTTCAACATCATTACTGTTGGTCAGGTGGCTAGGAGCCTGTTTACCAATTCTGACAGCAAATTGCTTTAATTGTAACTCATAAATTTGCTAAGATTGATCCCAATCATGCCATTAAATTATTAGGTAACAAGTCTTTGACAGAGTACATATTTTATTTCGTTTTAATAATTAAACACAGGGCGGAAAATAAATTCATCAATTAAAAAAATAGGAAATGTTTGACGATTTAACCATGTGTGTGACGGACGGACGACATGAAATAAATTTTCAATCACCGATGATACATGAACGGTATTTGCGCTACGTAGAAATAATCGTCTATCACAAACATCGCTGATATATCCTTACTACCTATCTGTATGTTTTGAATCTTGTGTAATAAGCTCCTTGATCATTTGTTTTCATTGAATGCATTTTACGTTGAGGTCACTGAACTCCAAAGCATGGACGCATTTACGCCCCCCGCGTATTCACCACCCCATGAAAATACCACGCACAAGGAAAACACTATCACTAAAATAGGTAAGAATCACTGGTTACAACATACCCGGACTTCCGCAATCAGCACACACATTATTTCCACTTTTCTTTTGCAACTCCTGTAATAATTTCTGGTTATGATCTACCATCGTGGAACTTTTGCATCAATAATGAAGGGACATACACGCTAGCGCTAGCGTACGGCGCCCCTCGAAAGTCGGACTCGAACGCCTCGAACGAACGCGTTCCTCGCCACTGCGCGAGGGAGCAAGCGACACTTGGACCGACGTGCGGCGAATCGGTTCAACAAACGTTGTTTCATAGGTGAATACTCTGTCGCACTCGCGCACAATTATGTTCGGTTAGCATGAATGAGATGGAAAGAGATGTCTGGTTTCGATATATGAATGAAACCAGTGTGTAGTGGCTGGTTGTGGATACTCGTAAAATTTGTTTGTATGTGTGTGTATCGTAGTAGATACGTGAACGTGATGCGATCATACGACGCGATCTCACACACATGCAAGAGCTCCGTCTCGCGTAAATATGTGTAAATACTGGGTAGGCGATGTGAGTCTGCTGTGTTGTCTTTATAATAAATTAAGTCTGCGCTTACCTGAGTAGGCATTATAATAATAATAAGTGCCTAGTTGCGTATGTGCGGTACAGTAACCATAATTAACATAATGTATGCCAGGTAACGATAATAGGTTGAAGCTAGCAAACGTATTCGAGAAAAATACGTTTTAATGGTTTTAATTAATAGTTTGTGCGTCAATAAGTTCGTATAATCTTTTATGTACGTCACACTGAATAGCCAGACACCTATGGACGTAAAGGAGACATTTTAACGTCTAGATTTTTTATGCTTCAATATATTAGTAGAGATAATCGACATGAATATGTAACCTACCCAGATAGATAGTTCAGGTACCTTTTGAACCAATCAAATTATTACTATAATACCATAATAATTGGTTTCCGAAGCATCTCCATTTATTTTTTATAAATAGCCATTAAAATGTCAATAGAATCAAAATCGATCATCATCAGAAAATTTAAAATGTCACAAAATTCAGACTATATCAAATAGAGTACGAAGTGCACAATCAAGGCATTAGTAATAGTACTAATAGTGACCTAATAAAATATCCAAAAGAAATTATTATTCCAGCTAATTTGCGACCTCGAGGACTCTATCAAGCTAACTTGCGACTCTAAAATTGATTTTGTAATGAAGGATTTTTTTTTTAATTCTGATTTCTGGTTCAGGTATCTAGGTTCAGGTATAGGATCGATAGCTAACTTCAGCACACGGGTTTGACGGCGTGGATTTCGGACCCATGCTAAGTTAGTTTACGGTTATACATTTACGCAGGGGAATGAACGAGTACATACATGCACGTGGGGCCCGCGTGCCCGGAACGCATTTTTCTGTAAAACATGTTTGTGCATTCGTATCTTTACAAAAATAATGGCTTTTAATTTAATGTATCTATTATAATATATCATGTAGTACCTACATATAATAATGGATAAGTTCATAGCTTAAAAATAATGCCATACAATTTTTACCTCCAACGTTATATTGTTAAGTAAGTGCCTATCACATATAATAAATTTATAAATAACGTATTATTTTTTGTACTTTTAATCCCACAGCGAAATGGGTATTTTATCACTATAATAGTAAGGCTGATTCTCGTCATACACATATATTATTATATAACTTTAAGTGTCATAGAAAAATAAATGGTACTAGCTGACCGGGAAGACGTTGTCCTGCATGATATTAAATTATCGACTGCAGCGCCATCCGTCGGGCTGCTTTGTGAATCTAAACCATCCTCGGTGCCACCAAAACTCAATCGTTCTAGCCGGTTAGGAGGAGTTCAGTGAAATGCACACGTACCGTAGATTTTTGCACATTTAAAGATATTATGATTAATTTTGTTGGTCAAATCCAATTTTTCCAAAATTATAATTATATAGTTGTGGTAGAAATAATGACGACACAATAAGTAGGTAAGCAATACAGTTCTACGCCAAAAATGCATATGATGATTAGCAATTAGCTATTTACAAACTTATTATTGTTATTAAACTAGAAGAGAATAGAGAAAATATAGAATATGAAGAATAAACAATGTCACCAACCCACACTATTCTGAGGGTGTCGTAAGAGGTGACTATAGGAGTTTAAGAGGCTGATCACCTAGCTGTATGAGAAGGAAAACTTGATACAAACCCTGTGCCAACCCGTCTTGCCAGCGTGGCACAGTAGGCTAATTTCCCTCCATGAATTTGGGGAAGGCCCGACTCAGTAGTGGGTAATTTATGGGCTGAAACGACGTAACGATAAAAAGTAAACCGACTTCATAACCACATTTTTTTGGTAGATCGTTATTATTTTTTGAGCCTATGCTTAAACTTGACTTAACCAAACAAAAATACCAAAATTTGCCTACAAGTTGTTTCATAGTCCATTATTGGTTTTCTCAATAATGGAATATGAATGAGTTATTTGTTCCCTTATTTCAAGTACATATTGCAACTACGTAATTCGACAAATAATTGAAATCGGTTTGAGATCAATTGCAAACCTCCTCCCTTTTTGAAGTTGGTTATTCACAACAACAAAAATAACTATTTTTTATCTATGGCAGTAAACACTAAACAGCAATATTTGACATCTGTCAATGTCAGCATTTTAGTGAGGAACCAGTAAAATAATCGATATAACTGAAAATTTTGAAATCAATTATTATTATATGGTAAGAATTGTGTCAAACAATACATAATCATAGAATAGGTAGAGTGAATTTACCTCAACATTAAGGAACAGAAACGAAATACGATTACTTGTAATATTTGTTCTCCGGAAACTTTTGTGGAACTTTACTGAAGTTATTTAATTAATCATTTTTAATTAATAAAATGGTTGCAATATAATTTTTTGTATACCATCCAAGATGTAGTTTATATTTCCATTATTTGATTCTCTACTTTCTTTAGTACAAAATACTTTTACACTTCAAACATTGATTCGCTAAGAAATATAAAGTTAAATTATAAATAACGTATTCTAAATAGGCCCGTTTAAACCACCACCACTTTTAAATTAGAACTATACAGGGTTCATTATGTGCTCTACGATTATTTATTTTGTAGGTATGTTACTTTTTGACAAAAGTTGGTGCCAAATTTTTTTTTTTAATTTTCCTCCAAGCATCTGTATGAGTAGTAAATCTTTCGAAGATGTTTATTAATATTATGAACATTTCTTAAACCAGCTTTACTTGCTGGGCATGCATTGCTGGAATCGAAACATATTCTATTCTCTCTCGATTTATACCGCACTCAATGAATATTTCACGTTAAGTCAAAGTCAGGACCAGACAACCCTAAACGTGATTGCTTTTTTTTAATTGCGGATGGTTGATTTTCTGTCCCTGTTTATTAAAATTTAGGTAATTAGAACTGCAATTCAGGGATTGTTTTGTTTGTATTACAGATTGATATATTAATACTGTATATATAAATTGATTTTGTAGTCTAGGTTCAGATAAATCAGCCAAAATGGGTCGCCGATCAATTAATACCACGAAAAGTGGTAAATATATGAACCCAACAGACCAAGCAAGTAAGTATTAGCCTCTTGGTTATCTAAACAATTTTCTATATATTTTTGTTGTTAATTATGTACTTAGAGTAATACAAAATATTTGCTTTTTTTAAATGTTTTGTACAATTTTTATTTCTTCTTACTATAGGTTATATGCTACTTATTTAAGCTTCAGCTTAATATCAGGCTAAAGTGATATATTTGTCCTATCATTGACTAGTGCATATTTGAAAGTAATGTACGGATATAATATTACCAGTCCACAGAATAGTCCAGACTTATTATCAGCATGTTAGTAGGAGGCATTATTAAAATTGCGACCCAATTGCGTTTACAGGAAAAGAAGCAAGAAAAAAAGAATTAAAGAAAAATAAGAGGCAAAGACAAATGGTGCGTGCAGCCGTCCTCAAAATGAAGGATCCAAACCAGATTTTGGATGAGTTACAGAAAATTGATGAAATGGGTGAGTTTAACTGTTTTTGTCAGTTTTACAAAGATACATCGTTTATCTTTCCCATTTCCTAATAAATGAAATTGTAAAATAATCAAATGTTACCTAAAAATTTCAATCATAGCTTGATGATTGAAATTCAGTCATTCAGTTACGTATTAAGTGAAAATGGTATTAATTTAATTATTTCTACATTTATAAATTAGTGTATAGTTTAACTTATTAAATCTGCATGGCAATATATTTAAAGAGAAATTGAAAGCAAGGCCTTAGACATTATCATTACTATATAAAACATATATTTTATGAAACTAAAAAATGGAGTATATGTCTATAGAATATACTAGCTGACCCGGCAAACTTTTATTTGCGATATAAATATTGTTATTATATTAAAATAGGGGTTGATTGTAGAGGAGTGAAAATTTAGGGTTGTATGTATATTTATATTTTGTAACACAAAAAATAAAAACAAAGATTTTGTCAATGAAATAAAATAAAATCAATTAAATAAAATTTTGGTGTAGGGGAGGCCTAGGACCACCCTTAACATTTAGGGGCATGAAAAATAGATGTCCAATTTGCAGACCTATCAAATGTGAATATTAAATTTCATCAAAATTGGTCGAGCCATTTCTGAGGAGTTTAATAACAAACACAGTGACACAAGAATTTTATATATTAGATTTATTTTTCGGTTACTTCTTGTGAAATGGTATTGAAAACTTATTCTGCTATGAGATACTCAGTTCTGCTTGAATTTGTGTTTTTTTTTTTGGATCACTACATAGTATAAAACAAAGTCGATATTTTCTGTCCGTCCCTATGTATGCTTAAATCTTTAAAACTACGCAACGGATTTTGAAGCGGTTTTAAAGTAAATATTTTTTTATTTTATTGAGGGGCTGCCCCTCAATAAAATAAAAAAATATTTACTACTGCTGTAATCTGTATTTGTAATTTTAAATTCTCTGTTACAAATTTAGAAGAATTAAAGGTTTAAGAAGCTAAAATAACATTATGAAGTCCTGGCTGGGGGAACTTTATGTGGATTACCCCACATATTATCCCCACCGGGGAGTGGCGATCTGGTTAAGGTCGCCAGAAAGCAATGGATGCGGGCAGCTCAGGACCAGCCTTCATTGAAATCTTTGGGGGAGGCCTATGTCCAGCAATGGACGTCTTTTGGCTGAAATTATGATGGTTATGGAGACACTAATATCTACATGGGCCCTATGTGTTTGTTCAGTAGACTGATGTGGCCTGATAGTGATGTTAAACTAAACCTTTTTTTTTGAGAAATATGGGTAAAATACAATATTTTTAAGTAGCGCTATATATCTGCAAGTTAAGCAACGTCTGGCTCTGCTGAATGTTGGATGGGTGTCTATCATGTCTATTGGTTGTGTGTCGTATCAGATCTCCATTTTCCCAGCCTTATTTTTTTAACAGTTTTAGTTTTTGTTTAGAATTCAATGTTCTACAGCCATCACCACTGAATGAAAAAGTGCTGAAAGAGAAGAGAAAAAAATTAAGAGAGACTTTTGATAGAGTTCTTAAGATGTATGTAAGTATATGCATGTTTTATTTCCTTTCATTCGAAAATCTCCTGTGAGTGATTTCAAATAGTCACAGAGAAGAGCCAGCTTTATTCAATATTAAAAGATAGTACAAAAAGTTAGTAATCTACAAAACATAGGGTTTAACTATAAAATAAGTGATTAGTATTTAAATACCATGAACAATCTTTGGCTATTCTATTAATTAGCCTTGAATTGCAGGACAAAGATGAGCCTGAGAAATGGGTGGATTTAAAACGTCAAGAAATGGAATATGAGAAGAGGAGAGCGCATTTGATATCGTACTATGAGTCTGTAAAGCATGCTCAGTCGGTTCAAGTAGACGATATCCCTTTGCCCACTATTCAGGTAAGATGTTTAAAAAAAAATTTTTACTACCTACATCAAGTAATGGCGCCTACAAATGTGAGATTTACCAAAAGTCCTGCTTCGCGATAAGTATGTTTACAGAGCAATTGGCTTGGATAAGAAATTCCCGACAATAGTCAGGCGTCCCGAGCCCTGCTAGACATACCGCCTCGTCTTCTTGATGATCATACCTTTGCGCCCGACCCTGTAAAAGAGTAAAATCATGGCGATGGCATCAGAGGGGAAGGCGATTCTTTTAGCTGCATATCACGGTCCCCCGGATGACTGGCGTCATCCATGATGACTAGAGATCGGAGTAGGAAGATTGATTTAAGGTCGTTGACGTCAAACGTAAAGAATAATATGGATATGCCTCCAAAATACCGGAACGAAATCCCGCTCATTATGCCATCCGGCAGTAGCTGGATGCGTCAAGTTGAAGACAGGGCGCTATGGCGCTCTTTAGGGGAGGCCTATTTCCAGCAGTGGACTAATGTGGGCTGATGATGATGATGATGCCATTATTATGCCCATGTCCATTATTATAATATTTTGACGTAGTATATAAAATCATCGGCTAGTCCATCAGCTAAAAGTCGCACAGCGAGCTATGGAGCGGGCTACGCTCGGTGTCTCGCTACAAGATAAATTCGTAATGAAGTCATCCGAGCGAGAACGCGTGTCATCGACACAGCCCATAGGATTAGCAAGCTGAAGTGGCAATGGGCTGGCCACATCTGTCGTAGAACTGACGGCCGCTGGGGCAAACAGGTGCTACAGTGGAGACCACGGACCGGCAAACGTAGGGTGTGACGCCCCCCTGCTAGATGGAGCGACGATCTGCGACGGGCAGCCGGCAGCAACTGGATGCATAGAACCGAAGACCGGGTTCAGTGGCGAGCCATGGGAGAGCCCTACGTCCAGCAGTGGACTGAAATAGACTGATGATGATGATATAAAATCAATCTACTTACTCCGACATCTGATGATGACCATTGTCCTCCCGCTGCCCCATAGGTCCTGACTGTAACTTGTTACTGGGACTTGTTCCCTTTGGATGGCACACTCTGAAGAGTCATCCTGATGCTCGTAGGTCCGACGGTGCCATGCCTGGTACACGTGGCATGAAAAAGTTCGCCACGGGCTTCCTTCTTTTCGGTAGAGTTATATTGCCCGTTGCTCAGAGGCCCACATCATTTCAGCCAAAAGACGTCCACTGCTGGACATATTCCTCCCCCAAGGATCTCCACAAAGGTTGGTCCTGGGCCGCCCGCATCTACTGCTTTCCGGCGACCTTAACCAGGTCGTCGGTTCACCGTGTGGGAGGCCTACCAGCACTGCGCCTTCCGGAACGCGATCGCCATTCGAGGACTTTTCTGCCCCATCGGGCGTCGGTCCTGCGCGCTATGTGCCCTGTCCACTGCCACTTAAGTTTGGCAATCCTGTGGGCTATGTCGGTGACCCTGGTTTTCCTGCGTATCTCTCTTATTTCTGATTCGATCACGCAGGGAAACTCCGAGTATAGCCCTCTCCATTGCTCTTTGGGTGACTTTGAGCCTTCTGATGGAGCCCATAGTGAGCGACCACGTCTCTGTTCCATATGTCATCACTGGCAACATTACGGCGGAATTTGGTGTATATGCGCAAGACACTTGCGACCGGAGCGCGTCCGACAACGTGCAGCAACAAACTACCACCACGCTTGGACTCTACCAGGATTTTATTTCCCGCAATATTCTATAGGGTGGAGCACCTCTCCTCGCAACTCCAGCAAGCTAATGGACCATCCCCTTTCTGCTGCCACTATATAACTGTGAAGCACTGGAAGTAAAACTTAAAGCGTAAACATGCTTGATGGCAATTTCGTTTCTTTTTTGTTGCAGTTACCGGAAAATGCCTTGTACACCAATATGCCTTCTCAAATCCCGCTGCCAAGCGACATGGCGTTTCCTCCGCCTCCCGTGAAGCCAATACTGAAAAAGGATTCTGCTTATAAAATTGTGGTAAGCATTCTTTTTTTGAGTGTCGCAAGCCGCCTAGGCCTGTGTGGCACAGTAGTCCCCTCCATGTAATTGGAGGAGGCCCGAATCAGCAGTGGGTAATTTATAGGCTGAGATTAATAATTATAATAACTTTATCGTAATAGTGATAAATGTTTCAGGAAAGACCATCTGGCGTTGAACCTCCTGGCGTCCCGCCTGGTCCTCCCATAGACTTCGAGTTATTGGTCTTGGAAGCCCATAAAAGCGAACAGCAAGCTCAGGCTAGAGCCTACAGGGAAAAGAAGAGTCTACGATTCTCCGACATGCCAGATGAAGGACCTCCTGGGGATAGTGTGAGATTTATAGAGTTTTTTAACAAAGAAAAATGTTTTAAGTTGGACTGGTCTGTCTCTGAGATATTTGGTCTATGGTTGAACCAAATTGGATGTACCTCAAAAGGAGGAGGTTCTTAATTCAGATACCATGTATTTATATTAATATATGTATTACAATTACATATATACAGTGTACATATGTAGTCTTCCGTGTGTTGACAGATTTACAATGCACAGTGTCACCAACCCATTCCATCTTGAACAAATTCAAATTACATTAAATCACAGCAAATTACATGGCAGAAAATCTAGCCGCAGTAGAAGAAAAACTTGATATGAAACCCTGTATCAACCCGGCCAGCCACAGTTGGCTTATATCCCTCCCATAATAGGAGTGCCTGCACTCCTATTATGTGGTCTTTTCATGGTTTAAGAGGGTCTTTTCATTAGTGAGTCTTTTCATGGTTTAAGAGTATTTGTAAAAGCAGTTATTCAGTCACTTTCAGAATTGTGTAATAGCTTTTAATTTATAAAACTAACAGCAGACCCGGCCTTGCGTTGTTGTGGCTAAGGTTTTTGTTATATTACATTTAACATTAACATACATTAATTTAACGTTTAGCATAGCGCCATCTATTGAATACTTACTCATTCCAGTCAACAGATATCGCCATCTGTTAGAATTGTTTGGAGCTAACATATAATAGTGACTGTCAAATAATAGACATTTAATTTGCAATAAAATGATATGGCAACTATAAATTGAGATGTAAACTCTTCAAGCTTCTCTTTCAAGTTGAATAAAACTGAACATGTTGTGCAAATTTGATTTAAATTGGTTATGTAGTTTAAGAGTCCATTATCTCTAATATATAAAATTCTCGTGTCACGGTGTTTGTTATTAAACTCCTCCGAAATGGCTCGACCGATTTTCGTGAAAATTTGTGTGCATTTTGGTTAGGTCTTCGGATGGAATCGGATAAAAATTTTATGTTTTAGACAAAAAAATGTTTTTATTTTTTTATGATACAGCATACAAAATACATACAACCCTAAATTTTCATCCCTCTACCATCAACCCCTATTTTTAATAACGATATTTATATGGCAAACAACGGTTGCCGGGTCAGCTAGTTTATCTTATATCTTTAAATGAGCAATTCTTGGAATCTCGGAATCGGCGCCAACGATTTTCATGAAATTTAGTTTAAAGGGGGTTTCGGGGGCGATAAATCGATCTAGCTAGGAATCATTTTTAGAAAATGTCATTTTATTCGGGTTTCGGGGGCGATAAATCGATCTAGCTAGGAATTCTGACATCTATTGGCGAATAATAATACTACTTTTTTGTGAGCACAACAGCAGATGGCGTTGTTAAGTAACACGAAGCCAATGAGTGTTTGCATTGAGGTTAGACTTAATTCCTGACATCTATTGGCGAATAATAATACTACTTTTTTGTGAGCACAACAGCAGATGGCGTTGTTAAGTAACACGAAGTCAATGAGTGTTTGCGTAGTTCGTACTTAAATATAATTTCCAAAAAACACAATTATTAAAAAAAAAAAATTCCGAGCGAAGCTCGGTCATCCAGATATTGCATATTAAGACTAACAACATTTTGCTCATGTAATTTCAGGGCCCATTGCCAGAAATGCCGCCCAGTCAGCCGGAAATCCCAGCTGTTGGGCATATGGAGGTTGACATTGATGGGGAGCCAGTACGTGAAGATGGGCCACCACCGCCTCCAGGAATGGCTCCTAAAGTGACTCCCAAACCGACGTCACTACAACAGAGGATGTTGGCGTTGTCCGGACAGAACATTGACGACTTTATGAAAGAGATGGAAGAGGTTCATAGGAAGAGGGAGCGGGATAGAGCGAAGGACTTAAATGCCAGGTACATTTAAACGGCAAGGGTGATTTAAACATACCCTCCGCTTCATGGTAAATGGATTCTATTGTCTATGGATTGTAGCACCAGAAATAACATTAGGATACAAAATATCGCCACCCTATTTCCGAGGCGAATATATAACCTAGCCGCAAGAGAAGAAAATAAATAAATAATTACCCTTGGACATTTCACACAACGCCATCTCGTCCCAAGCTAAGCAACTTAATGCTTGTGTTACGGTAACGAGATGGATGATAAACTACTTATATAAATATTTTTTTTGTAAATACATACATATTATAGATAGAAATGACACCCAGACTCCGAGCCAGTGCCTCTGGTTTAGACAAAGACACTGGCCCGACCCCGGAATCGAACCCGGGACCCGTTGATCCAAAGACGGCACATCTAACCACTAGACCAACGAGGCAGTCAAATGTCGATGTGCCAACTCGTCTGGCAGCGTGTGTGATTACTACTACTCAGCTCATACAAGATCCAATGCTGAGTCAGGCCTCCTCCAATTACACGGAGGGTAATTGGCCTACTGTGCCACACTGGCCAGACAGGTTCGCATATGAAGTTGACTCACTTGTTGGTCCGGTTTAGGGGTCGGATTGGGGTTGGGCAAGAGTATTTGTGTAAACCAGAGGCGCTTGCTCTTTAGTCTGGATGTCATTTGTGTTCGTGAATTACATGAAACAACTCCAGCGATATAGGTTATACATAGTGCAGAGAATTTGTTTAAAAAAAAAAAAATTTACTTCTCTTGCGGCGGCTAGTTTTTGTCCCTGGTTATTTCCAATTGTCGACTCTTACGACACTCCCAGGATGGAATGGGGTGGTGACACAATAATATATTCTAAATCCGTCCCTCGCATGATACTGGAAGAGGTTTTACTCGGCACTGGGTCACTTAATGATTTAAGACATTTATTAAACCATTTATAAATGAGTAAAGTAAATGAAAGTTGTAAATGTTGTTTTAATCAATTTCAGATTAAGCGCGTTAAAACGCAGTGGTGGTCGTGACAGTGACTCGGACAGCGACTCGGAGATGCCCCCGTCTGCGATGCCGCCTCAGATGCAGCCAGATTTCGGTCTAGAACCACCCGGCATGGAAATGAGGCAGATGCCGCCACCGCTGATGCCGCCAGGTACAAAACAAAAGCAACACGGAAAGAAGAACAAATTCCGGGAAATATTAAAAAATACTAATAGTTTGTTTTCATGTGTTCCCATATTTTTTTCTTATTATCTTATCTTATTACTTTATAGAGGTGGTGTGATAATGATTTCGATTTCTACTCCTACTACAACTTTTCAGCCCATAAATGACCCACTGCTGAGGTGGGACACCTTCAACTACATGTAGGGTAACCTACTGTGCCAGACGGATTGACATAGGGTTTCGTATCAAGTTGTCCTCGTCCGGCACGGTTTTCGGCCTTATCCTTTTGTCGGCTCTTACGATACCCTCGGGGTGAAGTGGCGACACTGTATTCTAAATCCGCCAACACGAGTAATTCTCCTGGCTTGGATAATTTTTAAAAAATCCAATAATGCAACTTCGGGTCGTCAAAATAGGGTCTTGACTCCTTTGACCATTTTTCAATATTGCTTACAGTTTTAAGTTCGGCACCAAGCAATTTAAAAAAAAACCACTGTATACTCTATCGGTAGTAATACCGATACAACAATAAATTGAGAGGCACTTAAATGAAACACATTGTAGGATTACTATCTCCACTATCATATGGTTCCAGGTCTTCGCCCGCCGCCACTGCGACCACTCGTGCCTCCAATGCGCATGATGCCACCTGGACCCCCCGGTGGACACCCGGGACCCCCACTTGGACCGCCCGGCCCCCCACCAGGACCCCCCGGCGGTTTGCCCCCGCGAGCGATGTTACGACCTCCGGGACCACCGCCTGGGGCCCCGCCCAGGCTGCTAAGGCCGTTGGTCCCTCCACCGCCGCCTAAGGCTCTTCCACAGGTGTCCGTTCTTACAGCGGCGCCACAATTGATATCGAAGAAAGACGCGCAGCAAGGTAAGCAAAATAAACTTTTTTAATACAGTTGCTCAAAAAGTGGCGTATTGCAGGGACGTATAGCGTTCGGGATGTGGGCTATTACACACTCGTGCTTTTTTTAACCTGTCCGACCTCGTGCGTTCTCTTTCCCAACTGTCAAAATAATGTCTATTATACAGAAAAACCAACCATGAAGTTTTTACTAAAAAAAATCATAGAAGTTTTTATGATTCGTGCAAATACGTATAGTTCTAAAAAGAAACTACTTTTCAATATTAGATTTAATTAATTGATTCAATGAGTTAGGTTAGGTTTCGTTTCATTAAATTTCGTTAAATTTAAAAAAAAATCTACTATAGACTTGGCTGTATTGGCATAATTCCGTTTGCCGACCAGAATGGGTGAAGAAAAAAAAATCTCTGCTTATATTCTACGGTTGGCGCCATTCTTTTTTATAAGAAATAAATGATTAGTTAGTTGAGTTTATTATGTTTTTATTATTTTATCGACGCGACGCGACCGCTACTCTCGCGCCGAGCGCGACGTCTCTATGTGACCTATTCTACATTAACTAATACATTACAACTCTTCACGTCCCGCCAGCGTCGCGTCGCCGTCCCGCCCCGTCCGCTGTTTGCCCAGACCTTTAATTTTTTCGCAACTGTATTAAAAATAGTCGTTCAGTACACGTGCGGAACCGTCATTGCAACTTGTTCCGACTGTCAACCCTCGCCTTCGGTTGCGCCTCTCCGCACTTCCGCACTTGTAATCAAGTGTTGTAAGTACACATATTTCTGTGTACTTTTTCTGTGAGGGCTTGTTTATTGATTCATACTCAATTGCAATATGGAACAAAATTCTAGACGCTATCTTCACACGTTCAAAATTCCGCCAGCGAGCATGGAAACATTTTATTACTTTATTAACGGTTTTTTCGTTGTTATGTAGCTTGACGTGTTTGTGATTAAGTCTATAAATTAAAATTTCACCCGTCTAGCATAGGTTCTTGGGCTTGTAATTTCACACATAACTACTACCGACACTATAACTAACGACTACTAATAGAACAAGGAAATAGTCACAAAAAAAAAACTATTCTCTATTTATTACAGGGGCAACAATAAGTGCCAAACCTCAAATTAGAAATCTATCGGCTGACGTCACACGGTTTGTTCCGTCCGCGTTGCGTGTCAAACGCGAAGATAAGAAGATCAAGCCGGGAATCAAAACTGGGATCATACATCGGCCGGCTGACGTGCCGAAGCAGGCTCCGAGCAAGGATGACGCTTATATGCAGTTTATGAGGGAGATGGAAGGACTGTTGTAGGTAGGCTTGAGCATTTAATTGTCAAGGCGACTGTTCCGAAGAATAAAGACCTATCTGCAATACTGCTTTGAAACCATTTTGAATTTAAAACCTAGAAGAATAGAGTTCAAAATGGTTTCCAAGCAGTTTTACAGATAGGTCTTTATTCTTCGGAACAGTCAATTAGGAGTGGAACACAGCAGGTATGGTGGAACTTCTACAGTCAACGAGGCAGTAGGCGCGGGACGGTACACCGGCGGATGATGATGCTTTAGGTTTCCATGATCATTGCCCATTCTTCTTAGACCATAAGTGATTAGAACTCGATTTTTTTTATTCGATACGTCACTGATAATCCCACGACGGTTTAAATTTAAGTAGTTTTATTCAGCTGTGTACGGATAGCGCGATCCTGTGTACGCGTAGTTGGGTTCCACGCGTACATTGGATACGCGTACAGCTCCGTAACGGACCGGAGAGTACGCGTAGCTGCAAGTATGGACATGGCGTCCAGGACACGCGTAACTGCCTACGCGTATCTAATGTACGCGCTGTCCGTACGCAGCTTTATACTACTAATATTCCCTCCATAAACATGGAAGAGGCCCGATTCAGTAGTGGGTCATTTATGGCCTGAAATGATGATGACTACCTATTTATCCCATATATGACTCTTTGCTAAGTGTGGCCTCCTCTTTCTAAATAGAGGGTATTAAGCCTACTGTGCCACGCTGGCCAGATGGGTGGGCACAGGGTTTCGTTTCAAGGTTTCCTTCTCTTGCGGCTAGGTTTTCGGCCTAGTTACTTCCTTCTGTCGGCTCTTAGGGAGTCGCTTAGGCTGATTGGGGCTTGAAATCATTACCTACACCGGAGGATGTTTAGTGTTGGGAGTGATTGGTCGGAAGGCTGCCAACAGGATTATACTTCTGATAAAAAAACATTAATTGGGAATTGATTGCGTATACCAGCTGTCAGTTATCACGTGT
The DNA here is from genome assembly GCA_905475355.2 of Clostera curtula. Taxonomy (NCBI): domain Eukaryota; kingdom Metazoa; phylum Arthropoda; class Insecta; order Lepidoptera; family Notodontidae; genus Clostera; species Clostera curtula. The sequence goes on along the minus strand of FR997805.1, from coordinate 6,668,043 downwards.
GTCGACTGCATTTTGGTTTACAAAATTTGACGGTATTTAGGCGTGACGTCACATATTGATAGAATTTTGTTTTCGGCGGACCGTTTCGTGTTTCTTTTTTTAGAACGATGTACAGTCCGCGCTAATCTATATGGCCGGTCTGAATGAGCCGCTTTACGCTGCGCACAACACAACAAAATCAGGTATCAGCGGGCAGGGAGGAAGGGCACGCCCGCATGCGCCGTTTTTCACCCGCAAGCGCCCTCGCCACCCGCATTATAGTGTGAGTGAGCTACGTTCGTATTGGATACCAAATGTACGATGCGCAAGTTCGTACCCACAGCTACATTCAGACCGGCCATAAAGATTGGCGCGGATTGTATTTAAGATAATAATCTTGGTATTTCACTTTCTGTGTTGTCTCCTTTATCTTCGGGATCTATTGTAAATATTGTAGCGTGTATGAGTTAATAAAATAAAACATTATACAATTTGTTTGATTATTATGTGATGAACCCACTAACGATACGCTACTTTGCTACGCTAGCCGTCTGCCATTCCTGAACGGTAGCTACAATGTTTTTACTTTTAGATATAATTTTACCTGTAGTTTTTATAGTATATCCGTTTGGTGACGGATTTAGATTACGTAGTGTCATTCCATTACATTCTGAGGGTGTCTTGAGACTAATGGAACGTAAGAGGCTGATCACCTCGTCCCAAAAGAAGGACCCTGTGCCAACCCGTCTCCCGAGGAGGACCGACTCAGCGGTGGGTCTTTTATGGGCTGAGTAGTAAGTAATTCGTTCTTTTCTTAGTAGGCTAGTGCGACGCCTTTGATGTATCATAAGCTCTACCTCTTTCCTCATATAGCTGTTTTTAGACTGCGACGGATTTAGAATACATAGTCACTACACCATTCCATCCTGAGGGTGTCGTAAGAGCCGACACAAGAAAATGACAACGCCGAAAACCTAGGCGCAAGAGAAGGAAATATTGAAACGAAACCCTGTGCCAACCCGTCTGGCCAGCGTGGCTAGTAGGCTAATTACCCTGAGATGGGACGAGGCTTCATTCAGTAGTGGGTCATTTATGGGCTGCCTAGTAGTATATATAGTATATAGATCGTGCATTTTGGAAATCTATGGGGGAGGCCTATGTTCAGCAGTGGACTTCTGTGGCTGATAGATAGATAGATAGATAGTAGTATGTATGTATTCTGAATCCTTGTGGTAGTTATTATATAAAGTAATCAATATACACTGAATATACATTACATTGCGTTTATTAAAATGCATACATTAATGGTTACATCTATAAACACTAGTAGATTATGTAGGCACTAAATAATATCATACGCCGAAATTAATAAAATATAATTTAATACTATATAGTTATTTTATCATTGCAATATTTTTGTACTTAGACAATATCATTGGTGGGGTATTCAAATTAAAACTGATTTAGAAATCCTAAAACATTAATAAATAGCTAAATGTTTATACACTGTTATATCATACACTAGCGACCGGCCCCGGCTTCGCACGGGTGCAATGATGAACACCTAAATTTATCAGTGTTTCTCTACAATATTATGCATGTATTATACATTTAAACCATCCTCTTGAATCACTCTATCTATTAAAAAACCGCTTCAAATTCCGTTGCGTAGTTTTAAAGATTTAACCATACATAGGGACGGACGACAGCGACTTTGTTTTATACTATGTAATGCTATTGAAGTGCTATGTTTGAAACATATTAAAATTCGATGTATAATTTATATAACACGATTACGGAAGTAATATTAATATTCTATGTCTCTATAGGTACATGTAATTAATGTTTCGTAACTTTTGTACATAACTAATAACATAATTCAGTCCGATACTAGACACATTTACCGCCGTGTCTAGACTGGGGTTTAAAAAAACAGAAACACGTTTACATGCGGAAATTGATGTCTTGACGGTTCTGATCGTGTGTTTTTAGGTGCAGCTCACACTTTTTGTGCGATCGAGTCTGTGGCGCACAAAATGGCATGCAAAAAGTCCGTCGCGGATTTTACGCAGACTCTACGCACACGATGCATGCATATCTTCGATCATAAATATTACAGCACAATTCTTCCCAGATGTTTTTTAAAATGTCTAGCATGATTGTGGCTTAGAATTATCATAAATTGCTGGTCTGTTTTGTATTTCTTGTAATATCATCGACACATCGATCTCTAGCCCCATGATATTATACCGCGTACGTTATGCCCCCCACAGATTGCATACTAAAAGTGTGCGTTGTCTGCGTTAGCGCGCGCTGAAGCAAAAGCGTTTTTTTTTTGCGCACTGCGGTGCGATCTTCCATAATGACACGGATTTTTAGTGCGCTGGACTTGTTGCGCGTCGTATGCGTTACTGCATATAATTGCTTAGGTTCTATTTTCACAGACTAAAAAGTGCGTTAAGGATAGTCTGTCGTATGCGCTGCTCCTTATTTAAACAAAGGTTTCAGACACTTTGATGTGTCGCTAGTTGTGTATAAACCGTCAAGACATCATTTACCACTACACACACTTGTACTAGGATCGTGAAAAATCTAAGACATTATAATCAGTTAATTAGCCCCGCCGATCATGCTCACACTCGCATTGGCTGTCACGCATCTTCTGCTTTTTTCTACATCTTCTTTTTACAATGTCTGATTGGACGGACGACCTGACAAAAATCGAGAGATCCTTCCCCAGGCCGTCATTGTATCGTTCCATAGGCCTATGCTAGAACTGGACGTTTGTGCCTGATAGTTACACTAATACCAACTTAGAGGAATAATTACACAAAAGAATATTTTTAATACAGACAAAAATACGCACGTATATGTTTAAGCAATATTCAGTTCCTTGGTGCTCGAGTTATCATGCTCATTTTAAGACTCATGGCAGTGGTGGCGTCGTGTGGTGGGTCGTTCTCTTGCCTGCAATATGATTGAGGAGGGAGATGACTGCTATATACGTCATGCTTGTGAACAGGTGCCGTTGCTGGTGGTCGGTTGGCTCAGGCATTAAAAGGTTACTATTTTGACTAGATATTGCTGATGTTTGGCCCCTTGCGACTATTGCGCGAGTTTGCTGTCACAAATCTGTGTCCCTCGGCCTTGTACCTAAAAATGACGGTCTAAAAAGAGCAACTGCAGAGTTTCTTGCCAGCTCTTCTCTGTAAAGCTGCAATCCGAGCCGGTGGTAAATTTTATTTTATTGTTTGACTTGCCAAAAGTGCTCCTATGAGCCAACTTGATTAAATGAGTTTTGATGTTGTACTTATATTATACTCGTATGCTAGGTACTTAGGCGTACCTAATGTTAATAAGTACCTAGTTGGGCGTAAATTGATTAGCACATGGATAATAGTACTGGCATCGCACACGGCTTCATACAGCAGTTTTTGATTAGTCTCTCCTTGTACTCCCACTTTTTAATTCTTGCGTCCATTGGGGTTTTAGAGAGGACCTCATCTGCAAAAAAAAAGGCGGTTTATGATAATGTGCTAAACGAAATATGTTATTACATACACCTACTTGAGTAACATTACACATTAAGCCTTGATACCTCAGAATATTATAATAATTAAAAGTAATTGTTTATTATTTATGTACAGTCCTTGCCAATATTTATGGCCGCTCTGAATGTAGCCGGGGGTACGAACTTGCGCATTGTACATTTCTTAACCAATACGAACGTAGCTCAATCACACTAACACGCGGGTGGCGAGGATGCTTGCGGCTGAAAAACGGCGCGCGGGGGCGTGATCACGTATGTCCCGCTGATACCTGATTTTGTGTTGTGCGCAGCGTAATGCGGCTACAGTCAGAGCGGCCATAATGATTGGCGAGGACTTTATGTTGACTATTGTCTAGTTGGTCCCGCGATACAGGTTATACCAAGTGCATTTGTTTTAGTAAATAGGTTCATAGATTATTTAATATTGTACGGTTAACGATGTCTTAGGTTTCACGATCTCTACACATTGAAGGAAAAGATTTCTGCAAATTGGCACTGCAAAGTGTCTGAAACAGGAATTAAATAACTACAGACGATCCGTAAAAAAATAATTTCCTGCAACTGCAATTGTACGGTTATTTATATTCATATTGTGTCTATCCTTTCTGTAGTTCAATTTTAGAAGTAAGAGATTTATTCTCAATGCTATAAAAGAACATGCATCAAATGTTATTAAAGCGGTAGTAATCTATTTATAAAATACTACTGGGTATTATAAAATAATTTACAACAATACCCGGCAAACGTTGTGTTGCCACATAAATATCGCTATTAAAAAAGGGGTTGATGATGAAAAAAATCTAAAAATTAAAAAATAATAATTAGGTTGGACCACCCTTCTAGGTATATCTTATCTGTTATTTCGGTTAGTTATATAATATCTTACCTGAGAATTCTCCATAGTATGACGGGCAGATGACGTTTACCACAGAATACTCTAACCACTTCATGCATGAAGGCATATTAGTTTCCATATACGTCGGAGTCAAAATGTGCGAGGATCCAATATGCTGGGTATAGGCCACCATTAAGGCCACCAGGAAATATTTACCACGCATTTTGTTACCTGTAAATGCGAAGGTAATGACTGATTACAGTAAATTACTTAAACTAAGTACTTAAACGAGTAATTGGTTGACCTATGGTTCATGAGTTTATAATTTGGAGTAGGTATCAGGTCGCCACGTGTGCCGGGCATGGCACCACGGAGTAATATTGCTCCTGAGGAGGATGCTCCAGAAGGAGCCTGTAGACTAAATGGGGTTGAACGGTTCTGATCGTTCCCCCAGCGCACGCTGTCCCCGTGGAGATACAGTCAGGGCCCACGGGGCAGCAAGCGCGGGACGTTACACCCGGGGACGTTTAGTGGGTATGACTCCTCACAGAGGTGGAGGGGACTCCCACACACCCCCTGTTGGCCATCCCCAGGCTGGCAGAGATAAAGGATTTTACCCCGGGTCAAAAAAAAAGGTGTCAGGTCGCGAATTAAGCGGTACCAGTGGCGGTAACAGTGTCAGAGGCAGAATAATTAATAATAATTGTAATAACTATTGTAGGGGCAGTTTACAAACATGAAAGTCACGGACACAAATAACACTCAGACTCAGAACAAGTGCCTTTGGTTTACACAAAGGCCTATAACCTAGCCGTAAGTGAGGGAAATCTTGATACCCTTTGCCAACCCGTCGAGCCAGTATGGCACAATAGGCTTATTACCCTCCATGTGATTGGAGCCGGCCTGACTCAGCAGTGGGCCATGTATGGACGGAGTAGTAGTAGTGGCCTACAAGGTCAATGACTTTATACTCGTCTAGCACATAGAACAGCATCGCGTCACCTCACAGACGAGTTATTAAAAAGTCAAAACTCAAAATTAAAAAAGAAACATTTACGAAACTAGTATAACGATTCTATACGTCAATAGACCGAACATAATACATCAAACAAAGCAAATGTTAGGTTTATAAACTTGACTCCCACATACCCCAGTCCCGTCCCAATTCGGCTGGGGACCTATAAAAGGTTTCCGCCAAAAAAAAAAAACAAAAAAAAAAGGTTATAATCTTAAACTATATAGGTATGTACTTTATAGGACCTATTTATAACTACTAAGCCCGTCAGGTGACGGATTTAGAATACATAGTGTCTCCACCTCATCTCATCCTGAGGGTGTGGTAGGAACCAACAAAAATAAATGACAAGGCCGATAACTTAGCCGCAAGAGAAGGAAAACTTGAAACCCTGTACAAACCCGTCGGCCCAGCGTAGCACAGTATGCTATACCCTCCATGTAATGGAAGGACGCCCGAATCGGCAGTGGGTAATTTATGGGCTAATTACCGTCTATGTAACTGGAGGAGGCCTCACTCAGCATTGGGTCATATAGGTCTGGAGGTCCCGGTTTCGATTCCGGGGCCGGGCAAGTGTTTTGCTTGCTCTGAGTCTGGGTGTCATTTGTATTCGTGAATTTCATGTTTGTAAACTGCCCCTGAGATGCAGGTACTGTACCTAGTGAAGGGGTTACGGTTTTATATAAAAAAAGTAAATGGCAGTAATAGTACAGTAGTAGAATAAAACTACTTTAAACCGTTACTTAGTCTTGGGATTATCAGTGACGTATCGAATAAAAACAAATCGAGTTCTAATCTCTTGGCCTTACAGACAGACATGTCTGGCAAGGAAGTGGGACACGCGGAAACAATTTTATCGCCTAACAATAAAGGACAACAAAACTAAATGGCTTGAACAAAAATTAGTAAACAATTTCACTGTAACAACAAGAACTATGAAGCCTGCGACATAGGTAAATATAAAATGGCGATAGTCTTTCAAACGAAGCGTGACTCTTGCGGGGCGGCAGGGTGAGGATGGCTAGTGCTATAGTACGTAGAGTTGGGAACTAGGTATCTCCACTTCTGGATTGCGTTTCTATTTAACATATCGGGAGGATTGCAGTTAGCTGCCTGCTCTTAAATTAAAAAAATATATATATTTAGGCGGCTTAGCGGATCAGCCGTCAGTCAGTAAGACGAAGGGTAGGTATAGAAAAATTGCAATATATAATTCGGTTTTTTGATGCTCATTTATTTGACAAAAGTGTGTCTTCAAAGTTTATACAACCTGTAAAATATTTTCTAGTGAAGAAGAAGAAGGGAAGATCCCAGAAGTGGGGATTTTTCTAGTGGTTAGATGTGCCGCCTTGGATCAACGGGTCCCCGGTTTGATTCCGGGATCGGGCAAGTGTCTTTGTCTAAACCAGAGGCACTGGCTCGGTGTCATTTCTATCTATAAGTATGTATTTAAAAAAAAATGTATATAAGTAGTTTATCATCCATCTCGTTACCATAACACAAGCATTAAGTTGCTTAGCTTGGGACGAGATGGCGTTGTGTGAAATGTCCAAGGATATTTATTTAAAAAATAGGGCAGTATTGACTGAATACTATTATACTACTCAGCCCATAAATGACCCACTGCTGAGTCAGGCCTCCTCCCATTATATGGAGGGTACGCCTACTGTGCCCCGGTGGGCTGATACAGGGTCAATACAGGGTTTCGTTTCAAGTTTACCTTCTCTTGTGGCTAGGTTATCGGCCTTGTCATTTCCTTTTGACGGCTCTTACGACTAGTGCTTAGATAATATATTGTAGAGATAGGCCGAATGTGGTTCAACCGAATATGAAGTTCGGTCGAATGTTCGGTAATTACCTAAAAATCCGACGAATGCCGAAGTTCGGCTGATATTCGACCCGAATTTCGGCCCCATCCTTAACAAGATTTTGAGAAAGTCACATATTTGAATATTGTGAATATATGGAGGCTTATGTCCAGCAGTGGACTTCTTTTGGCTGAAATGATGATGATGAATATAAGGAAAACTTGTAAATGGGAAATTACTTGTTATCCTAACATTTCACACCAAAAACTAATAATGTAATGCCGCATCACGAACGGCTATCCGTACTATAATGCCACAGGTATGTTAAACTTTTAACACTGAGTTTACGTTAGTGATACTACGACTCAGTCGTTTCAGCCCCTATATAACCCACTTCTGGGTCGGGCCTCCTCCAAATTCATGGAGGGGAAATTAGCCTACTGTGCCACGCTGGCAAGATGGGATGGCACAGGGTTTGTATCCATTTATCCTTCTCTTGGGGCTAGATAATCTGCCTCTTGCGTTCCTTTAGTCGTCTTTTACAACACTCTAAAGATGGTATGGGTTGGTGACATTGTTTATTCTAAATCCGTCACCACACGGAAAGCTTCTACTAATATGCCTATACACGAGGCCCACCTCCAAATACATGGAGGGTAATTAGCTTACTGTACTTCTCTTGCGGCTAGGTTATCGGCCTTGTCATTTCCTTTTGTCGGCTTTTATGACGCCCTCAGGCAGGGGCGTAGCTACCGCCGTATCAGTCGTATCAATTATACGGGGCCCCCAGGCCAAGGGGCCCCCGACGTGCGTAAGCAAAAATGAATAAAAACTTCAGTCGACTGTCAGACCTGTCACTATTGTCCATGGAGGCAGAAACTTTAGAAAAACTAAAGTCATCATCAGCTATAAATCATTTACAAATCAGTTGGCCGAAAAAAAGGCAAAATTTTGGAGGAAGTGACAGATAGATAATTATGATGAATAAATGTTTCTATGAATTTTATGCACACATTTTTTTTCTTTTGTTGTGAGAAATTTTTACCATTTATAAGGGCCCGCAAATATTTTTTTATACGGGGCCCCACCAAGGCACGCTATGCCCCTGCCCTCAGGATGGAATGGTGTGGTGACACGATGTATTTTAAATCCGTCACCACACGTACGTGATAAAAGAAATATTTTAATACAGGAACATTTTAAACACCTCAAACAAAGCATTTTATACTTGTGACGTAAAAGCGTTATATATTTTATTTTATTGATTTCCTTTATTGAAAACCTTATTAAAAGTCTCATTAGTGCCATAGGAAATGGCATTTAAATAAAAAACCACATGACCTGTATCGGCATTTCGGAGTTCAGAAATTTTACACTTGACATTTTAGTTTTTTTGTTGCGTATAGTTAATGCCATCGCCAAAATTGGAGATTTTTAATGTTACAATGACCTTCAACAATATATTACTTTTATGTTTTAGGCTTTATCGTTAATTGGTTTATGTTGGTCTAACAAATTAGGTTTACTACTTCTTCTCAGCCCATTAATGACCCACTGCTAAGTCCAGCCTCTTCCATCTATGTGGAGTGTAATTAGCCTACTGTGCTTTCCAGACGGGTTGGCACAGGGTTCCGTATCAGTCGCCTGCGCAAAACAGGCCCCGGGAGGAATGCGCACCGTGTTCCGCGCGTGCCTCTCAGCGGCGAAACGGGGGTGCTGTACGCCCCCCTCTATGATTGGAGGAGCCCGCCTTGGAGCATGGGGCACCACCAAACAGAGCGGGCCTTGGCCTCCAGGGTCGCGAAGCATCATGCTCCCCCAACGGGTGAGCGAAACTCTTGGCCCTGTTTTGGGCAGTCGAGGGTCATCGACGGTTTTAGTGGGTAGGTTGGGGCGCAACTTACCATCTCCACGCGCTCCGGCGTCCCACATAACCCGGTCAGTCCCCAAAAGGCCGGATACATGAGGATTTACGATGAAAATAAAATAATTTATTCCGTATCAAGTTTTCCTTCTCTTGCGGCCAGGCTTTCCGTCATTTTCTTTTGTCGGCTTTTACGACCTTCTCAGGATGGAATGGGGTGGTGACACTATGTATTCTAAATCTATCACCACACGGACACTAACAAAATATATTAAATAAAAACTTACCGCGATCAAGGTTCCCTAGTGTTCAATAAACTGCTATGTCAGCCGCTGCCTCATCTATTGCTTCGAAAACCAGTAACTCCAGCCTTTTATAGTCTCTGGTATAGTAAACAAGTCCCTAATAATATTCTCGATACGTAAATAATTTTCTCGAGACGCAAAGTTTGATTAAAAATTGTTTTCTTCTTATAAAACTGTATAAATTTGGTTTAAATTTCAATTTCGCAAGAGACACGCATTGGTAGTCAATGAGCAGATGTATGACTAAAAAACATGGTAAACATGTTATTAATAACTCTAGTGGGGTTTATCATTTGTACGTTTTATCTTAATAACCTATAGGTCAGTAAATTGTGTGGTTAAAAGTGTATGCGAATGTAAACACAGAAGCATGTAGATGCCAATTCAGTGCCGACTGGTATAATTTCCGTTGTTTAGAAAAGGATTAATGAGCTGCTACGTCTTTTTGCCTCTTTCTTAGTGCCTGAATTGTCAGTTCAGACAGCTTTATCACCCTATTTATATGCTACTTCCGTAGGTTGTAGAGGCTGTAGAGAGGATGGTTGGCAGGTGCCCCTGCTTGGGATCCAGTCATTAAATTGATCAAATCTCAAGCGTATCAGTCATCGTGAGCGATTTCTGCGTGCACTGGGTACGATATCAATAAAACATTTTTTTTATTGATAAAGTTCCATAGTAAGAGTACCGACTCTACCGCCCAACATTTTGCAACTGTTTCTTTGTACTTTTAAAGATAACTGTCATCTAGTCTCACGTAACCACGACTCCTGCAAAGCATTCGAAACGTCGGGAATTAAATAATGTATTAAACACACAAACAAATACGTTAATTAGTGTATAATTTCAATGTCACAATGGCATGTACATATTGATAATAGAACAGTAAATGTGCGGAAAATATAGAATACAAAATGACACCATTCCATACCATCCTAGAGTGCCGGAAAGCGGCGACTAACGGAACGCAAAAGGCGCTTTAATCTCATGATTTCAGACAGATCGCTTAGCTATAAAATCAGGAAAAGTAATTTAATGTCGGGCCTGATTTTAATATCCTGATCGTTAAAATAAGGCCGTCGGCCTTGACCGACCACACCGGTCCGGTGTGTAGACAGCTTTACAAATCTCTCGAGTCCAACTCATCTTGCCAGCTTGGTACAGTAGGCTAATTTCCCTTCTCGAATTGAATTTCTCTTTCCAATTGCATTGGAGTTGGCGCAGTCCAACCTTGCCAAACGTGATAATGCTTTAGGATATTATAAACGTGAAAGTTTGTAAGTATGGATGGATGAATGGATGTTTGTTACTCTTTCACGTAAAAACTACTGAATGGATTTTAATGGAACTTTACAATAATATAGCTTATACATCAGAATAATACATAGGCTACAAGTTATAAAGATATTATGTGAATTACAACAATATAAACAAGTCGAATTCAAAATTTCTAATTGTCAAATTTTCGACCATATTAAACTATAGACAACATAACGTTTCGCTGTCAGTTGCGTTTTGTTAAAGTAAGTTTTATACGGACGGGATAAAAATCTCAGGTATCCTATTTCCAACTTTCTTTTTGTTTTAAATTAAATATATATAATGCGGAACAAAGTTCGCCGGGTCAGCTAGTCTTTAATATTTGTACATACCTTGGTCGGTCATAAAACAATGAGAATCTACAAATATGCACAAAGCAACGATCCCACGCTCAACTGAAAATAACTATTGTTTTGTTCAATGTCAAGGATATACCGGGTTATAATTCGATGCAAACCCATTTTCAGAATTAACTAAAACCTTATTATATCGAATCGATAGGACCTATTTGCGATAGTTATGAGTTAAGATCGAAGTTAGGAGAACTTCCAATTAATAAACTCAAAAAGCTTATAAAATTTCAACTTTGTAAGAAAGCCTGCTATACTTTTAAAGACTATCTAAATGACCCGGTAAATTGGACCCGGTAAATTGGAAATTGGGAAGCTCAGCTGAGCTCAAATACTATGAATACATATACGAACAAATGTATCTTCTTTGGATCTGAAACTGCAGTCTTGCTGGAACTGAATTTTTTAGCTTTAATTTTTATTGCTTTATCGGTGATCAGGCTCTGGTTTGTGAGTTGTCATGCTCACTAAAATACTCTGAGCATCGGTAGCGACGTGTGACGGGTCGGTCACTTCTCTTTATTTTGGTTGAGGAGACCGATGACTGTCACATGCGTTATATTTGTGAACAGGTGCTGCTGTTTGGTGTTGGTCGGCTCACTGGACCAAGGAAGTTTTATTTTATTTAATTAAAGTTTGTTTTGTATGATTTTAAAAATCACATTTCAGATGACGCCTTCCAGATCCGATAGAACAGTTTGTTATATGGAATTTGTTGGGTAAATATATATTACATTATGAATAGGACCGCAAAGTAAAAAAAAGAAAAAATGACAAGCCCTCTGAGTTTCCTGCCAGTTCTTCTCAGCAGTGGTCGCGTTCCGAACTGGTGGTTAAGTATATTACTTTGCATTGTATAAATTTTACTAATATTTTGTCAATTTGTAAGTGTCCATTGTGTCCTATCTTACTTCTTACTAATATTATAAACGTGAAAGTTTGTAAGTATGGATGGATGGATGGAGGGATGGATGTTTGTTACTCTTTCACGTAAAAACTACTGAATAGATTTTAATGAAACTTTACAATAATATAGCTTATACATCAGAATAACACATAGGCTACAAGTTATAAAGATATTATGTGAATTACAACAATATAAACAAGTCGAATTTAAAATTTCTAATTTTCAAATTTTCGACCATAATAAACTATAGACAACATAACGTTTCGCTGTCAGTTGCGTTTTGTTAAAGTAGGTTTTATACGGACGGGATAAAAATCTCAGGTATCCCATGTCCAACTTTCTTTTTGTTTTAAATATATATAATGCGGAACAAAGTTCGCCGGGTCAGCTAGTGCAAAATAAATGATATGACTTTGACTTTAAAGACACTGTGCAAAATTAAAAAAAGGATCGACTTTAAAGTAGAAAATATCTTTGTAGCAGATTAACCAACACAAAGCCATATAAAGTCGGGTATAACTATGTATATCCAAAATAACGTCGGTGTCCATTTAAGTTGGCACCAACTTCAAATTATTTGCGCCTACGTCTTATGTATAATTTATTTATTTATTTTTGTTCAGCAAAATTGAAATGTTACTATTTGCATAGAGAAGACAGTAGCATCGATAAATAGATAGTAAAAAAAATATTGAGGTCAAATTTGTTTAAAACAAAGCTTAAAAACTGTTGATCTAAACCGGTTCGTAGGGATCGCTATAAACTATGAGAATTGCCACGTAAAATTTTATAGGCGCATTCAACCACAGAAATGCTTAGACCATCATACTTAGGGCTCAAGAGATTGACACCATTCCGTGCTTGTTTGTAGATTTTCTGATCTCTTAGTCATGCACGCAAGACGCACCCACTTTGGATAACCACAGGAATGTATAGGTGCCTCGGAGCTTGGGGCTCTACAAAACGTGGCGGGCCAAGGCTGCCAGGGTCGCAGATTATTGGGAGGGAATCCCGTGGCCCGGGTTCAGATAGTCGAAGATCGCCTTCGGTTTTAGTCTGTAGGTCGGGGCGCAAATTACAAACTACACGCCCCGGAGCCCCATGCAATACAACACGGCCAGTCCCCAACGGCCGGATTATGTGGAACCCATGAGAATTTCCGACGAAAAAAAGAATGTATTAGAAAACTAGCGGACCCGACAGACTTCGTCCTGTTAAAAAGATAACGGTATTAAGGTTCGAGCACATTATGCCGGGCCGCAGCGAGCTTGGGCGGAGCGCAAAAATCCGCTCAAATACAATTTGTAAGAATTATCGCACACTGTGTCGGGCCGCAGCGGCTCGCATTATTGCGACGCCGATTTGCGTCCGTGCGATGCGGCCCGTCCCGCCCCGCTGCGCCCCGTCAAAGTGTGCTATATAGCAAGCGGATTGGTGGGCATATTTTGGTATTTCCGTGTTCCTGTGGTGTACAGATAAATGAATTAAGAACTCAAAATCCGTCAATGCACTGTGACCCGGCCCGTCACTAATGTGCTAGGTACGCCTTTTTCGCTGCGCTGCGGCCCGCTCCGCCCCGCTGCGGCCCGACATAATGTGCTTGAACCTTTAAAGTGCGAATTGACACTTTGACATTAGGAACACACCTACATTGCTTAGACAACAGTGAGTGGTTGTCATTTAATATGAACTGTATACAATTGCAATGAAGCTCAAATTATCTCTACATTTTAGTTAGAAAACGTTTGTATGGGAAAAAGAAAAAGGCTGTTTTAGGGGGTTTCCGGCAATTATTCGAATTTTACTCGCCGTAAAAACCATCCTTGAACTACAACGAACATTTAAAAAAATGAATTGGCCAAATTGGCCTAGGCGTTGTTGAGTTATGCGGTTACCAACACATTTTGCGATTCATTTTTATATTATAGATGAGAAGTTATTGGTAAGAGTAAGATGACAAATTTAGAATCGAATAATTTGATCAATCGTTTCCATCCAAAGGTATCGTAAGAGGCGACTAAAAGTACGCAATGGAGATATACTCGTATAAACTAACCGCAAGAAAGAAAAGCTCTTTTAAGGACAGAGGAATCCATGGAGCTCTCCGCGGCATAAGTGACCCTGCGGATGGCACCGGGCTATGGCCCCCGACGGATCCGCACCGTGTACCAACGGAACCGTGTACTAATTTGTGATTCTTTATTATGACGTACTGAAACCGAACCATTTTTGAAGATGCTGATAACTGGTGATGAAAAGTGGATCACGTAAGACAAGAACGTGCTAAAAAGGTCGTGGTCAAAGGCCGGTCAGGCTTCACAGACTGTGGCGAAACCCGGGTTAACTCGCAACAAGGTGATGCTGTGTGTGTGGTGGGATTGGAAGGGCATTATTCATTATGAGCTGTTACCACCAGGCAGGACCATCAATTCTGAACTCTATTGCGAACAACTGATGAGATTAAAGCAAGAAGTTGAGAGAAAGCGGCCGGAATTAATCAACAGAAGGGTGTGGTTTTTCATCATGATAACGCTAGACCTCACACATCTTTAGCCACTCAGCTAAAATTAAGAGAGTTTGGGTGGGAGGTGTTAATGCATCCGCCGTATAGTCCTAACCTTGCACCTTCAGATTTCCACCTGTTTCGGTCTCTTCAGAATTATTTAGGCAGTGTCAGGCTAACATCACGAGAGGACTGCCAAAACCACTTGTCGCGGTATTTTGATCAGAAGTTCCAAAATGTCTATAGCAAGGGATCATGTCCAAACCTACAAGATGGCAAAAAGTTATCGAACAAAATGGTACCTACATACTTTAGTTAAATGTAAATAAACTATTACATATTATAAAATGTTTTGAAATTTCTTAAAAAATGCGAAGTTTTTCCCCAACCTATTATTATAATTATAGGTCTTTTTTTATAAATTGCATTTATTATATGTACTTCTAAATAAAAAATACTCTATTTTAGCGTTTAGAAGTCGGGTATCCATGAGGATTTCCAACGTTAAAAACAAAGTTAAAAAAAAGGACTAAGACTGGGTGTACAGATGGTGTAAGACTTATTTTCCCTCACACTTATTTCGGTTAAATTTATCGATGGGAACATTGAAGAACGGGATTTACGTACTTAAATTATGAGATGCAGATAACTATCAGACCGCTGCCACCTGCGGTCGATTCAAAATGATCACGAGAATCCTTCGCCAGAAAAAATTATAAGAATTGAGAGTTCCTAACGCTAATTTGTCGTTTCGATCTGTTATCTGCCCACTAAATCTTAATACTAAACACTAAAATCTATAAGATTTTTGTGGTGCTTAAATCAACAGTTAGCTGATTTCAGAGCGGCCATAAAGTTTGGCGAGGACTGTACTTGCATAACGGGTCTAGGATAGTTCATGATATAAGCTCAAGATATAATTCTCAAGTAGAAATGCCCTCAGTTAGGTGCCAACTGAGGGCATTTCTACTTGATAATTATGAGTTGGTTCTGCGTAAATGTACGGGTATTTGCCGAGCCCCAAGCACATGTTCCCCTCCGTTGCCGTCACTCGCACGCACTCACACGGCTTCTTCAAAATTCATACAAGTGTAGCCGCAATGGGGGCTGGGGCGCTAGTTATTATCATAACTGCGAGATCACAGTAGTCTGGATGATTATTAATGCACGTGCACGCAACGAAGGGTTCCAATTATAAACGCCAATTGTACGAAAGTGTATTTTTTTTCTACTACGGTTGTCTTCTGCAATTCTTGCCAATGTCACGTGACGGCAGCTCATGTGTTACTACAATTAATTTTGAAATTACAATAGTTTAATGGAAGATCCTTTAGGGCCAAGACAAAAAAAGTGACGGAGTTCCAAGTCCCTTCAAGTGAGGCTATGATATTTTCACAAGATGGATGTGACAGGGTTTAAATTCTATCTCTAATTATTCATACAGTGATATGACCGGCATACATATCACTATCACCATCACCACACACACACACACACACACACTCTTCACTATCACTACATAATATTATAGAACAAAGTCGCTGTCGTCTGTGCGTCCCTATGTATATGTCAACGGAAAACAACAAGAACCGGAAATTTATAAATTTACTAGGAAATTTATAAACGTCCGTAGGATTCCAAACGAGAGATAAATTGTAATATTTTACGCCCACATTTTCGGAAATTTATAAACTTACGAGGTCTCGTCGTAAATTTATAAACTAACGGATATCCATTCGTAAGATTCTAAACGGTTCGACCAATCACAGTAGAGCTTTTAATTTTACGCTTCTCTAAGATACGGCAAATAACACACTTTTTTCTGATTGGTCGATATTGATAGTGGCATGCTTGTGTCCATAGGCATAGGTACAATTAGACTTGCCAAACTATACATTTATCAGTACATAACAGTATTTTTACTTTAAAACTAGGTAAGAAATCGTGTGAATTTAAAGAGGTATATTTAAAAAAAAAACAATCATAAAACAATAAAACCTTCTGCCAAAAAAAAAAAGTTTAATTTCAAAAAAATCAGTTACTTAATTTACTTAATAAAAAAAATGCTTAAAAACATGTAACAAATTAAACATAATAAAATAAGTATTTAACTTAAAAAACCCCTGACATCGGACTGCAATATGGCTGAGTACACTCTCAATGTTCACTACATTGAGAGTCAACTCAGCCATAAATGTCGGGTACCCATGGACGTATAAAAAAAGGCGGACGGAACTCTGGCTAAGACAAAAGTGAGACGCCAAAATGGCGGCAGCTCTGTATGTGTGAGTTAATTTTGGGGTTGCCAAGATACACAAAATATTTGCAATAAAAACATGGTTAAAATATTAAAGAAAATTGTTCGAAATTGTTATGTTTAACTTTAACATCCTAAATGCTGAGTATTTTTTTATAATAATATCTTTAACTTTGAGAGGTTCTTGAAATTTCCTCTAATTTCGAGATGTGTTGAAAACGATTCTAAATTAAAAGAAATGCTTGCATTACCAAAATTTTTTTGTGATAATATATTTATGTTGCCTAACTATAATTATAATTTATTGCACACCTCTTAAGAAGCACTGGTAATATATGGTACAGTAACAGTTTATTCCTCTGCCACGTGTCTTGACCCAAACAAATATTATAACAAAATAAAGCAGTTTAAAGCACTGGGGATTAAAATAATGTATGCATATTTTTACGATTCGACACGGTTGGCGCAGTGGTTGAGCGATCGACTGCTGCGCAGCATGTCGCGGGTTCGATCCCCGCACGGAAGAAATATTTGTACGACCTACAAGTATTTGTCCCGGGTCTGAGTGTTTTTCTATCTACATATAAAATGTATGTATTTACAAAAAAAAATGTATTTAAGTACTTTATCATCCATCTCGTTACCTTAAAACAAGCATTAAGTTGCTTAGCTTGGGACGAGATGGCGTTGTGTGAAATGTCCAAGGATATTTATTATTATTATATACCGACACAATAGCTACAATGCACATTTAAATTTTGAAAAAATAAGCGACATAGTTTCATTTTTTTTGTATTATCCATGTCTTGGTAGATTGCTAATTTACCTTTTAAGGTACTGCTTAAGTAACAACACGCCGGAGTCCTCCTTTAGTTGTTTATAAGTCATCCGCCTCAAAATGTATACTGCAAATGACACTGTATTTGTTTGGAATCCATTCGTTTTCACCATTACAATTTCTACTAAGTAATTATAATTCAATCATTTCTCCATACTTAATTTTCCTTAGAAAATCTAGCAAAGGGAATATAAAATAAAATACCCAGTAGTAACTATTAAATAATTAACTATAATAATATATTGATTTTTATAATAAACGAAAAATTGCCCACATTTCGGTTGATTTGCACACGTGAATATGGGCAACACTGAACTTAAAATTAATTGTTTTGTTCTAGCAAATACAAATTGATTTAAATGTATATAATCTGGAAATAAGTGATTGAATTATTCATTTACGTATGAAACGTGATTCCTGGATTGTTTTTCTTTCGGTCACTACGGTTTTTACATCATTTTACCACGCAAGACATGATTTATAGTTTTTATTTTTTCGCCGCATATTGCGTCTTTAAGCATCGATGTTCACGCGTGTAATGGCCGACTAATGTGTGAACGTGTGCGTGCTGGCCTGCTGATCTGGCCGACTATGATGTCACAGTTTTTAGTTAGCGAGACTCTGTCCGACTTTTTTTATACGTCCATGCGGGTACCTAACTTTTTTATATCTGTTTCATTGATACCGTTACAATGAGTGCAAACACGATACATTTACTGTAATTTGATAAGGAGTTGGGTATCCTTAGATTCCTTATGATGCAGCAGTATCAGGTCTAGGTTACCACAAGTAGACAATATCGAACAATGGCGGCGGAGAGGACGGAGAAGGAACACGTGACTTATTCAACCAATCAGAGCGCCCATGGCGTTTGGTTATTGCTACATATTATTTTACGCGTGAGTTCAGTAAGTTTATAAATTTCCGAAAATTTGGGCGTAAAATAATACAATTTATCTCTCGTTTGGAATCCTACGGACGTTTATAAATTTCCTAGGAAATTTATAAACTTCCGGTTCTTGTTGTTTTCCGTTGACATATACGTAAATGTTTAAAACTACGCAACGGATTTTGAAGCTGTTTTTTTTAATAGATAGAGTGATTCAAGAGGAAGGTTTATATATATAATACTTCCATAATATTGTAGAGAAACACTGATAAATTTAGCGGTTCATCATTGCACCCGTGCGAAGCCGGGGCGGGTCGCTAGTATTAAGTAAAACAAAGTGATTACGATACGTTAGCGATACTCGAAGACACTTTCCCAAATGACGTTTTGACAGATCTGATCGTTTAAACCTTAACGTTTCAGACACTAAATAATTTAACTGGTCGCGGAACCAATAACACGATCAGATTCAAACGCAAGGAACGTAAAACATAAGACAACGTAGGCACTTATTTAAAACTAGTGGCTCGCCCCGGCTTCGCCCGTGCAAAGCGGGGGTGGGTTATACTTAAAAACCTTCCTCTTGAATCACTCTATCTATTAAAAAAACAGCTTCAATATCCGTTGCGTAGTTTTGAAGATTTAAGCATACATATGGGCGGACAGATGACAGTGACTTTGTTTTATACTATGTAGTGATGATGATTTATATTTACTCGCAAAGGGATGATCATCCAGCCAGACGAGGACCCCCTCGTATGGCTGCCAGACACACCATTGTCTGGTAGGGGGCCGCGGCGCCTATCCCCCGATAACTATAGTCTGGATTTCTTAACCGTGCGAATCGCTCTATAAATCTCGCTATCGCGGTGTAAGACTTTTTGTTAATTCTCGCATTTGTAGGCGATATTATTATATTATATGTTATTAGGTCAGATCTTTCGGGTAAATTGTGTAAAGTAGCATGCTAGTCGCTACAATATATGTAATAAAAATATTTTTTCTCCCCACGATTCCTATGAGACGGAACCCTAATTCTCACGCGATTATATATCAAAATTCAACGTGTTGTATATATTTTAAATATGATGCTCATAATGAAGTACAAACAGACAATCCTCGAAAAGCTTGAACGTGTGATGTTAGCGGAACCCTAATTTATTTTCAGTATTGACATATGACGTTTTGGCTTCCGAAATGGAGCGGGAACGCAGTTTACGCATAGCAAGAGCGGTCCGTCGATTCAGTACACAGTACGTCGATGCCCGCGCGGAGTGTGCGCGAAACGCAGCGAGCCATTGCTAGCGTAGTCAATGAAAATTCGAATATCGAACGTAAAAGAATGTCATTGTACTAAGTGCTAAAATTCCCAATTTTGTTGCAGTGGTTATTTGTGCGTTAATAAAATCTTTACAATATTGTGCCACGAATTTTGTGCGACAATTTGTAGCAGTGAAATTGCTCGTTGAAGAAAGGTAAGAGTGAAATTTTATGTGGTCAAGTTAAATGTCATTTCTTATGTTCACGGTGAAAGCGGTAGCTTGTTTACAAGTTTTGGCGATGTCGTTATGATTCAGATTTATGTAAAATATGTAGATTGACATAATAAACGTCTGCATTGAGATTATCTTCTTAAATTAATGACACAATTTGAGCGTGTAAATAAAAAAACACAGTTTATGCAATTTCATAGACATTTTCATGTATTGTATTTTTAATTTCATTCAATCCTCTAACGTGTTATTTTATAAACATATTATAGAATCTCGTTTAAAAAATATCAAAATTATTTTTACGCAACTTGGTTATCTATTCGGCAGTAGCTCCATTCAAAAGAATTTATTAATAATATGACCTTGATATGTAATCTATGTACCTATTAGAATTATTAGTGATTTAAATCCTATTCCGTGTGTTGACGAATTTAGAATACATAGTGTCGCCACCCGATTTTATCCTGAGGGTGTTGTAAGAGCCGACAAAACGAAGTTCGACTAAACTCTATGCCAATCCGCTAATTAACCTTCATGTAGTTGTAGGAGGTCCGACTCGGCAGTGGGTCATTTATGGGCTGAAAACTAGATACAAATCCTACCTCATTTCTAGGCAAATGATAACCAATAGGTACATGTATTGGTTATCGTTTTCCTAGAAATTAAGTAAGTATATTAATCTGGCCGAGGTTGAATCAAAGATAAACACTATCTTTTACGTTTACTATTGCCGTTTAGAAAAATATGTTTTTATCATTTGATTGTTCTTTTGATTGTTTCTTAATTTTATAATCGGCATTAAGGTTGCTTAAACAAATCGCCGGTATTGATAAGGATGCCTTGTATTGTACATACATGTATTAAATATATTACTATATTTAGTAATATTGTATATTATTCTCCTCCTACTACATGGAGGGCCGTTCATAAAAACGTTCGCTTAGAAGTGTGACAAGATGTGAAAGGGGGGGGGGGGTCTACGGCAACGTGACGTTTGCCGTTCATTAAAACATTTTAAATTAATATTAATTGTTCGTTAGGAAATAATTTTATTAATTTATTCACATTTTATTTATGAAAAGCCCATAATTAGATGTTTATTTGCGGGCGGTAAGTCCTTTATGGATTATTCACACTGGCCTGGGGAAAGCGAGTGTGGGGTGTGTGGGTCTCTGATTCGCCAATCTATACATCTTCTATACATACAAATAAATAAAATTGGAGTGTCTGTTTGTAATAATAAAATAACCACTTTTTACCAAATGCAACACAGTTCATAGACCAAAATAACATTTTTTTAATTTTTGTCTGTCTATCTGTCTGTCCGTCTGTCTGTTTGTTCCGGCTAATCTCGGGAACGGCTGGACCGAGTTTGACGGGAGTTTCACTGATAGGAAGCTGATGATATAAGGAGTAGCTTAGGCTACTTTTTTTAGACAAGCTTCGACCGGCGGCGTCATCCGCGGTACGACAATAAGTAAGCGCGGGTGAAACCGCGGGGCGCAGCTAGTCAATAATATGAACGGCGTCCGCATACCCACTAAACATCCCCCTGGTGCATTGTCGAGCGCCAATATTATTATTTTCGCGCCAAATGGTTTACGTGGACGGGTAGCGACCAGTATGCTACACACTTTACACAATTTCCCCGTAAAATCTGAATTATCAGCACTTATCCTCAATGTCCCGAACCGAGATTTTTCAAGGGCGACCGGGGCCTAAAAATTCACCATAGTAAATCCCATAGACACATTAATTCGTCCCCAATTAATGATGAAAATAATTCCATTTCCAATAGCATTATCAACATCAAGAAATATCGCCTACTAATGATGACTACAGTTATCGGGGGATAGGTGAAGCGCCCCCCTGCCAGTCTGGGTAGATGATTTTCGCCTAAAGACGTATAATGCTAGCAATTGAAGGAAGCGAGTACCTATATTCGAAAATTCAATATACATCAGTTTTATAACACTACAACCAGATCGGAACGCGACACGACCGTGTACATTTAATATAACTATCTAGTTTCCTTTGCTAAGCTGAAATATGATATTAAAAAAAAAGAGTGAGACCAACCCCAAACAGCGGCACCTGTTCACAAGCTTATCGCATATGGCAGCCATCGATCTCCTCAACCATACTATAGGGAAGTGGTCGTCCCCTACACTAGTTTCAATACGCTGTGTCTGTATCTATTCCGTTCTTTGAAAAACCGTAAATTTTTTACAGTATTTTTTTCCAATAACCTTGATTTCATTACCGAGTGCAACATTTGCGTTGAAGCTACTGGCGTCTCTGTTCGGCGACCTAGTTAGCTACAGTTAATCTTTCGGTCTTAATAACAGTTGATTTGTGAAATAAATACTCGTAACTGGTGAATTGTTTATGACTATACCGTTTTGACAAATTTGGGCCCGCGGGTTGTTTTATGTTTAGCACTGATGATATAGTATTATATTTTCACAAGAGTGCAATATGATTAATAATTACTGGCCTTTGTCCCATGCTACATGGAAGTCTCCACAAACACACTCCTTATCGGACGTCCCGAAAAAAATTTATTTGAAATTCTTCTTTTTTTTTAACGTAACCCGGGACTAGGTTTAACCTGTATATCGGGGGCAGTTTACAAATATGAAATGCACGAACACAAATGACACCCAGACTCAGAGCAATTGCCTCTGGTTTACACAAAGACACATGCCCGGCCCCGGAATCGAACCCGGGACACGGTGATACAAAGACATTTACATTATGTAATCTAAACCCGTCACCACAGCTATTTTGCGTCACCACGCAAAATAGTTCCGTTTAATTAGCTCTATAATATACTTCAGATGGCTAACAACATTTTATCAAAATATTTTGCATGAGTTGGCAATACATTAAATAACTCGTTATACTCATACGTATAATATGTTGCACCCGCCTTCACGCCTTAGTTGGATATTTAAAAAGTTACATATACATATGCCTTAAGCTCTGCCACTGAATATCCCGACAAAAAGTTACGGAATTCGATGAGTATTGATTGACAGGAAAAAGAGATTTTATCACTGCCAGATTGAAAAAAAAAACATTTAAAAATGTAGAAATAAGACATAAAAATCTGCATTTGTACATGCTTTGTTATCTCATGAATGCACAAACAAACAATAACATAGCTGTGTTTATTTGCCTACTTTGCCAAGTGACAAACATAATGCTGGTACTTCACATGGCAATTCGTATACCTGTCATATTTGACATTAATGTGTGGAACATTTGTCAAAAAATTGCAAAGACGCAAAGCCAACGTTATCTGTGGAATGGCATTCCGAACCAGTGGTGGTTATTTAAAAGTAAATGATTAATTATTTTAATTTTAATTTTTAAATTTTTCTGTTATATACTTTGACTATTTGAAAGCATGAATTTATTCGAATAAAAAACATTTTGATGTTGTTCCAGGATCACAATAAACAATCCTTGTTGTTTTTTTTTGTTATTGCGTCTTTTATTTTTCGTTTTAATTTGAGTAATTCGGCATTTAAAAAAGAAGAAACAATTCTGGTTATTGCGAGGATAATATTTAATTTGTTCTTTTTTATTAGATCCCACTAAAATTAGAAACTCTTACACGCAAAAACCACTGAAAGGATTTTGATAAGCTTTACAATATTATAGCTTACCTACACTTCAGAATACGATAAAAATATTGTGCGAATTATCCAAAATCAGTAAGTGCGGACGAAACTGCGAGGCGCAGCTAGTAATCATACGAATGTAAAACGTGTGTTTGTATCATGAAATAAGTCTAGTGTTTTCCATTTTTAACCATTTTCAGTCGCACATTTAATATATTGGTGAATAAATGCCTCGTTGGTCTAGTGGTCAGATGTGCCGCCTTTGGATCAACGGGTCCCGGGTTCGATTCCGGGGTCGGGCCAGTGTCTTTGTCTAAACCAGAGGCACTGGCTCGGAGTCTGGGTGTCATTTCTATCTATAATATGTATGTATTTACAAAAAAAAAAAAAAAAAAAAAATGTATTTAAGTAGTTTATCATCCATCTCGTTACCATAACACAAGCATTAAGTTGCTTAACTTGGGACGAGATGGCGTTGTGTGAAATGTCCAAGGATATTTATTTATTTATTTATTTAAATATGGCCAGTGTGGAACAGTAGGCTGATTAACCTCCATGTAACTGGCGGAGGCCCGAGTCAGCAGTGGGTCATGTATGGGCTGCAGAGAGGTAGTAGAAGGTATAGCTCAAGTGCAAGTGGAACGTTTAAGCGTGCAGCGCCAAATTCAATAGAGAAAGTGTGTACGGAGAGTGTCTTATTGCAAGGTTGGAGATTCTGTTAATGACTAGAAAGTTAGTAGTTAGTTAGTCACGAGATTGTTCAACTGAAATAATATATATATATATATATAAATAGTGTGACGGATTTAGAATACATGTCACCACCCCATTTCATCCTGAGGGTGTCGTAAAAGCCGACAAAAGGAAATACCGTGGCCGATAACCTAGCCGTAAATGAAGGAAAACCTTAATACAAAACCCGTCTGGCCAGCGTTGCACAGTAGGCTAATTACCCTCCATGTAACTGGAGGAGGCCCGACTCGGCATCTATGTGCTGATTAGATTAGATTAGTGGATTGATTCAAAAGTGCTAGGTAGCTGGATTCTAATAGGGTCCTAGGATTCTGCCTAAGCACAGACAGCGCCAATCTTTATGGCCGGTCTGAATGTAGCCGTGGGTACGATGCGCATGGTACATTTCATAACCAATACGAACGTAGCTCACTTACACTACCACATGCGGGTGGTGAGGGCGCTTGCGGGTGAAAAACCGCGCGCGCTGGCGTGCCCTGCCTCCCCGCCCCGTGTATGTGCCGCTGATACCAGATTTTGTGTTGTGCACAGCGTAATGCGGCTACATTCAGACCGGCCATAAAGATTGGCGCGGATTGTACTTGCTGATATGATTATACATAGTAAAATTTGGGAAATATTGCTGACAATTAAGAAACATTTTTTAACTCTTTTGTGATAATGATGACTCACAAACGTAATTTGTAAGGGTCTGGGAATGGGAAATTCGTGTGTTAAAATTGTCCAAACATTGTCGTAACAATAGTACTATTAATCCTTTAGCCATGCCATTCTTGTTATGTAGGTATACAGCGTTTACGATCGGCTACGATTACATAACAGTAAATGTCAGTTTATTTATGGAAAAAAAGAATTTGCATAAGTGAAGGAGAAGAAAGTGATATAGTACATAATATTCATCGGCGTTTTTGCATATTACGGTTAGTCGAATAGTACATGCGCTAATGGCCTAGATTTTTAAGTGACCTGCTCGGTCCGCGGGTCGTTTATCACTGATAAAGTATTATTTTTGCCACAAGAGAGTCAATATTATAAATAATTATTAAAACAAAATATTATTGATAATTACAGTAAATTCTGTAAAAATGTATTTTTCTGTATAATAACTGTACATATATGTATATTTTAAAATAAGAAAGTGACAATGAAGGGAAAAACAGCTTATAAGTAAAGATCGAAACAATAAATGTTAAATTGTGTATCACCTAGAATGTAATGTTAGAAATCTATAATATTAGTTGTTGTGAAGGATTTAGCATACATAAGGTCACCAACCCACAACCAACACTTTCCTGAAGGTGTCGTAAGATGCGACTATAAGATCTCAAGAGACGGACCACCTAGCCGCAAGAGAAGGAAAAGGTCTTGCCAGCATGGTACAGTAGGCTAATTTTCCTGTATGAATTTGGAGGAGGCCGTTTCATTTACAGCATCTATTGGCTTTAGTTATGTCTCTTCACGAAGGTATGGAGGTGAAAAAAAAAAAGTTATCGGGGGTGAACGTGCTGGCGTATTTGTTTTCAGTTCATGGAAAAATATTTGATAAACTTTCCAATGTACGTGACATTGTGTCAAATAATTAACCTACTCATCTTACAGATAGGTCTAATATACAACTTCAAATAGCCAAGTAAAGTAGTACAGTGATGTAGGTGTATAATAAACAGATGACTTCAACTTCAACTCACGTTTGAGCAATGGAAGTTTCTTTTTTTTAAACGTTTACAGGCATGAAATTCACGAGCACAAAATGACACCCAGACTCAGAGCAAGTATCCCTGATCTACTCAAAGACACTTGCTTGACCCTGGCATCGAACGCAAGGCCTGTGATCCAAGGGTGGGGCACCCACCCTCTAGACTAACAATTTTATTAAAAGTAATTATTTCGATTTGTAACTATAAGTTAATTGCGATACTTTAAAAGTAGGCCAAGGTTTTTTGATAAGTTTATCAATGAGGATACCGGAATAACATATTTAGGGTGCGTTCCACTAACACTCACAACTACCACGGTTTTCGCCGTTCCACTTGGTTCTGGGCATTAACTCATCATTAATCAATCTCAATCATTAACTCAAGTGGGATGGATTTTCGAGCGTTTTGAGCGCGAAATAATCCAATTGGTGCGTCAAAAAAAACATGATAATACTAAAATAAAGTATATACTTTAATTTCAGAGGAGTATTTCACTTATTATAATGTTCAAAAATGCCTTTTATAAGAGGTAACGAAAAGGCCGGTAACCTAGCCACAAGAGAAGGAAAACTTGATATGAAACCATGTGCTAACTAGCCTGGCACAGTAGGCTAATTACCCTCCATGTAACTGGAACCGACTCAGTAGCAAGTCATCTATAGACTGAGTAGTATTCGTAGTAATAGGCGATTTAGTAAAATAAACGGTTGTTAACAACCATGAATTTAGTTCGCGAGCCTGTGGTCTATGATTACTTAATAAGCCGCTCTACTAGGACAGTTCGTTGACTGAGCGTCCGCGGCCGCTGGGTCGGTCAAGGCGATCATATAACCGCTCATCTAGTTCTCATTACGTCTAAAGTCTGCTTCACATATATGTATCACTAGCTGACCCGGCGAACTTTGTTCCGCATTATATATATTTAAAACAAAAAGAAAGTTGGACATAGGATACCTGAGATTTTTATCCCGTCCGTATAAAACCTACTTTAACAAAACGCAACTGACAGTGAAACGTTATGTTGTCTATAGTTCAATATTGTCGAAAATTTGACAATTAGAAATTTTGAATTCGACTTGTTTATATTGTTGTAATTCACATAATATCTTTATAACTTGTAGCCTATGTGTTATTCTGATATATAAGCTATATTATTGTAAAGTTTCATTAAAATGCATTCGGTAGTTTTTACGTGAAAGAGTAACAAACATCCATCCATCCATCCATCTATCCATCCATCCATCCATCTATCCATCCATCCATCCATACTTACAAACTTTCACGTTTATAATATTAGTAAGATATTTAGCAGATAAAAAAAACCTTAACGTTGCGCATTTTTCAATATTTTGGAATGGCTAGAGAATAATTTCGCACGAATTGCTATAATTATCAGAATAAAAGTATTAGCATTTATGTGGTTAAACAATATTTATTAATTACGCTATCGTACACAAAAATGACAATTTATATTACGTAAAAAAATTACGTAGTATCAGTCTACGGTCTACTCTTCCTCCGTCTTACGAATGTTCGATCAGGTCACGTGTCCTGATGTGAGTTTGACATTTTATACCCATCCCAAAAATTTTGGTATATTTATGAGGCATTTATGAAGGCGATATATATATATCCTTGGACATATCCTTGGACATTTCACACAACGCCATCTCGTCCCAAGCTAAGCAATTTAATGCTTGTGTTATGGTAACGAGATGGATGATAAACTACTTATATACATTTTTTTTTTGTAAATACATACATATTATAGATAGAAATGACACCCAGACTCCGAGCCAGTGCCTCTGGTTTAGACAAAGACACTTGCCCGACCCCGGAATCGAACCCGGGACCCGTTGATCCAAAGGCGGCACATCTAACCACTAGACCAACGAGGCAGTTATGGGCTGAGTGGTAGTTCTATTATGACTCCCTAGTCAGGCAGCTGCAGGAAATGGTTATCAGCTTTGGTGACGGAGATACAGAAGTCAAAATGTCACCATAACCATGCCGTAAGAAGGAAAACTTGAAGTGAAAGTACAGTGGGATAATTAATTTTATGAACATACAGTCAAATTAATTCATATCATACTCAAGTTATCGTTACGCGATTAAAATACAACAACCCAGAGATCTGTCCACGCCAGCGAAGAACCGGCTAGTACTTACTCGTATTTATAAAATAAATAAGTAGTAAAGTAGGATACTTTGATTGCTGCGCAGTAATAAGTTGGATATTGCGGAATACTGTGATATACCTACTGAACGTAATGATAAGGGCGTGAATCACGGCGTTGAGTACACGCAAACTAAGTCATACAAAAGAAAAAATGTAGTTTATGACAATAAAACTGTGTGATATTATAGCATTTTAGATTTTTTCTTTCGGGAGGAAGGGTTGCGGCTGGGACCATTTATCGATGTGTGATATTTACTAACTACGACCCACTGCCGAGTCGGGCGACCTTTCATTACAGGGAGGGCCATTAGCCTACTGTGCCACGCTGGCCAGACGGGTTGGCACAGGGTTTCGTTTCAAGTTTTCCTTTTCTTGCGGCCAAGTTTTCAGGCTTATCATTTCCTTTTGTCGACTCTTACGACGCCCTCAGGATGAAATGGGATGGTGACACCATGTATTGTAAATCCGTCACCACACACACTAAGAGCTATTTATTATACAATAGCTCGTAAAGAGAGTAACGGATTTGTATAAAGTTTGTGTATAAAGTTTGAGTGTTTCAGGAAAATCTAATTTCTCAGTTTCTTAACACTCAAGTCGACTTCGCTTCACTCGGTATCCCTGTATGATGAAGGCTCTTTTCGAATTCTTGGAAATAAATCAGGGCCAGGCCCCATCAAGACTTAGGCTAACATAAAAATCTATCTATCTATCAGCCAGCCACAGAAGTCCAATGCTGAACATAGGCCTCTCTCCACGACGCTCCATCTCGTGCAGACCGCGTCCACCGACGGGGATCTTCCCACGCTTCGCTTTCCCATACGTAGCCACTCTGTCTTTTATGCCGCAGCGGCCATCCGTTCGTCGACTACGTGGCCTGCCCATTGCCACTAAAACTGTGCAATCCTTCTAGCTATGTCGGTCGCTTTGGTTCTTCTACGGATTTCCTCATTTCTGATTCTATCACGTAGAGTTACTAGAAGCATAGCTCTCTCCATAGCGCTTTGAATGATGCCCAGTCGCCTAATGAATGTTGGAACAATGGGGCTTATTGTGAAAACAAAGATATATTTTTATATTACCAGTTTACGGACTTCTTCTACGGTCTGGTTGCCCGTTAGCCATATCTAGATATTTTCCAGTATCCGTTGGCTAATTTATAAGATACTGTACTGATAAGATTAGTTCGTTCTGTAATTTTCTTTACTGCATGCGTTGGGAAACTGTAAGTACACGCAACTGTCATAAATAAATTTAAAGTAATATTAGTATTGCCTTATTGGTCTAGACCCTTGACTAAGAAGGCAGCATTTAGGTTACCGGGGGCCCTAGGGGTTCGATGCCAGAGGCAAGAGGAATTTGCTCTGAGTCTGGGTGTCATCTGTGTTCGTGAATCACATGTTTGTAAACAGCCCCCGCGTTGCAAGTAATACGTAACATACAAGTAATAGCAGTCTTAAAATTAAGCCTATGTGAAAACACAATGTGGTGACGGATTTTGAATATACAGGGTGGTCAAAAAGTCGTGGGTCAAACGCAACCAGCGGTTAGATGGGTCTATCAGCAGCAAAAAAATGTTCTACGGGAGGTCCCTAAGGTCAACCCCTGCAGAGTTATAATTGATTTTGTGTTTTTATGAGAAATTGTCCTTTTTTTACTAAAACTTGATAAAATTCCACAAAATCTACACCCTGTATCTTTTTTAAAATTTTCAATAGATTGGTACTGGTGAGCCCTTTCGTCAGACATGCTATTTATGGTAGTTTATTGGGTGTGTTAAAGATAACATTAAGTTTTCCGAAAGACATAATTCTTAAATCAAAACTTGTTACTTACTTCGGACCCCACTGTGAAAAAAAAATACTCTACAGAAAAGTGCCACTGTATCACAATTTTTGGCGCATTTAATAGGGATTCTAAAAAGATATTACACATGGCTATGCGTGGCTTCGATATCTTTCAAGGACGATCTTTCGTAGCAAGGCCAGAGTTAATTCATACATAAAACTCGGTTAGGCCTACTAACCTAACCTTACCTAAGCGTGATCGTTTTCCGGACTACAGGGTCTTTATCGTCGTTTCAGCCCATAAATGACCCACTACTGAGTCGGGCCTCCTCTAAGTTCATGTTGGGAGATTAGCCTACTGTGCCACGCAGCCAAGACGGGTTGACACAGGGTTTGCTTCAAGTTTTCCTTCTGTTGCGGCTAGGTGATCTGCATGCTGCGTTCTTTTAGTCGCTTCTTACGACACCCTCAATATGGTATGGGCTGGTGACACCACACGGACAATTTATTATAATTGTATTCTTTATGTGCGTACATAATTCGTACATGGAGGGAGTCTTACCGGGTCAGCAAACCCTGGGCCAACCCGTTTTGCCAGCGTGGCACAGTAGGCTAATGTCCTTCCATGAATTGTGAGTAGGCCCGACACAGTAGTGGGTCATTTATGGGCGGAAACGAAGACGATAAAGAATAAACAATATCACCAACCCATACCATATTGAAGGTGTCGTAAGAGGCGACTAAAAGAACGCATTAGGCAGATCACCTAGCCGCAACAGAAGGAAAACTTGAAGCAAACCCTGTGTCAACCCGTCTTGGCTGCGTGGCACAGTAGGCTAATCTCCCAACATGAACTTAGAGGAGGCCCGACTCAGTAGTGGGTCATTTATGGGCTGAAACGACGATAAAGACCCTGTAGTCCGGAAAACGATCACGCTTAGGTAAGGTTAGGTTAGTAGGCCTACCCCCTCGACTGTGCTGCCACCTTGCTGTGGTGAGGGGGCTTGAGTGCCTCAATGATCCGTGGGGCCATACCGGCCAGGGCCTCCCATGCCGGGCGGGCCCACGGGGAGAGGTGAGACGAAGAGCGGCACCCAGCGTCGTGGCGGGTTGCGGCTCCGGGGACTCCTCTGTCCTCAGAGCTGCCTTGGGAGTCGTAAACCGCTGCGGCGCACCATGAGGTCCTCGGGTTGGCGCTCAACTTAGTTGGCCGTCAAACCGAGTCCTCACTCAACGTCCTCGGGTTGGCGCCGGCCGAGGGCTGACGGGCCTCCTCTGCGAGGCCGTATGTCGCAGAAGGGGGCTGCGGGACGGATCGCCGGTGCGCTGCGGTAGATTGGGGCTGCGGGGACTTGGGTGGATGGGGACCCTGTCCCCAGTGTCTCGCTGCGAGCCCTGGTGGGCTCCGGGGACCTGGGTAGACGGTGGACCCTGTCCTAAGGGTTTCCCTGCGGGCCCTGGACGGCTGCGGTGCGCCGGTGTCCTCTGGTTGGCGCCGGCCCGAGGGCTGACGGGCCTCCTTCTGCGGGGCCGATGTCGCAGAAGGGGGCAGCGGGGCGGGTCACAAGGGAGGGAGCTCCGGGTGACCCGCGCCGCGGACGGAGGCGGGGGTGGAGGGGGGTTCGTGACGATGCGGGCCCCTTCTGCCCTCACCTAGGAGGCCGGTGGTGGTTCGGGGGAGCCACCACCGACGAAAGCCTCGATGACTGAGGGCGTCCCAGTATACCGGGACGCCCTCTCTGATAGTCGCTTGCCCGCGTTGCGGGCACCACGCCGGGGCGTCACAGTAGAATGCGTTTACGCGAACTTGTGGCGCCCCAAGCGCGTCGTGTGAGGGTATGCCGCTGGGGTTTTAGTGGGTAAACGACGCTTGGGTAGACGACCCTTGTCGGAGTCCCACATAATCACCGACCTTTCCCCCGGGGTGCGGTGGTATGCATAAAGAATTTCCCCAGCGAAACAAAAAATAAAAATAAAAAAAGTAGGCCTAACCGACTCTGGCCTTGCTACGAAAGATCGTCATTGAAATATATCGAAGCCACGCATAGCCATGTGTAATACCTTTTTGGAATCCCTATTAAATGCGCCAAAAATTGTGATACAGTGGCACTTTTCTGTAGAGTATTTTTTTTTCACAGTGGGGTCCGAAGTAAGTAACAAGTTTTGATTTAAGAATTATTGCTTTCGTAAAACTTAATATTATCTTCAATACACCCAATAAACTACCATAAATAGCATGTCTAACAAAAGGACTCATCAGTACCAATCTAGTGAAAATTATAAAAAAGATACAGGATGTAGATTTTTTCGAATTTTATCAAGTTTTAGTAAAAAAAAGACAATTTCTCATAAAAACACAAAATCTATTGTAACTCTGCAGGGGTTTACCATAAGGACCTCTCGCAGAACAATTTTTTGCTGCTGATGGCCCCATCTAACCGCTGGTTTCGTTTGATCCACGACTTTTTGACCACCCTGTATAATGTCACCATCCCATTTCATCCTGAGGATGTTGTAAGAGCCGACAAAAGGAAAATTTGAAATTTCAATTAATTATTAAAATTTGAAAGCAGGAGTAAAACCGACAAGGCCGATATCCGCAAGATAAGGAAAACCTGGAAAACTTAATACGAAACCCTGTGTCAACCCGTCTGGCCAGTGGGGCACAGAAGGCTGTCTACCCTCTATGTAATGGGAGGAAGTCCGACTCACCCGTGGGCATATATGGGCTGAGTAGTAGTTAGTTATCAGTAAAATCGCTACCTTGCGTTTCTTCTATTATAAGTTTGACGTGTCTGTCTGTCTGTGGCACCGTAGCTCGCGAACGGATGAAGCGATTTCAATACAGTTTTTTTTGTATAACAGGTGAGTTACTGGCGAGTATTCTTAGACATGTTCGATGAAAATCTGTTGAGTCGTTTAAAAGTTATGGGGGTGAAAGTGGGGAAGAATAACCGAAAGTCTGAAAATATAATCGAGTGGGGTCTCAAATGAAAGCACATCACGTGCACATTACAAACATCATAATAAGCGTGTACCTATAAAAAGCAAAAAATGAAAATTAAATTAAAAATATAAATAAACCCCCGACACAATGACCTAAGTATCCTATAAAAAGTAAAACATAAAAAAATACATCGCGTTGGGGGACCAGGGGTCAGGTAATAAATAAATAGGAGCGGTCCCCCAACGCGATGTATTTTTTTATTTTTTTAAGATACTTAGGTAATTGTGTCGGGGGTTTATTTAAATTTTTAATTTAATTTTTATTGGAGTCGATTCCCGGGGAGGGTAAACTGGATTTTGAAAGCAATCTGTGTTTAAAAGGTGGAATTGCAGTCTACCCTCAGTGAACCACAAGTGGAACCATCGTTAATGATTTCGTTAAGCATTGGCCTTTGATTTGTATTGTTTGAAGTCGCGTATGAATAAAATTTAGTGATGTCACAATTTAGACTGGACTGAAACAGTCAGTGAAATACCTTTGCAATGTGCACACCGTGGACTTGTACAAAATTTCTTTCGTATTGCAATGACGTTTGTGAAGGTGAGTGTATTTTTATTGACAATATTATGCTGTATAATTTTAGGTATAGTTCAGGAAATATAAATTGGTCACTTCTTATTTACATTGCGATCTTTACAAACGTTCAATGCATATTGCTTAAGGTGCCCTAAACTGATGAATATATTTCAGAATAAACCACTTATTTGTGTGTTCCTGGGGCCGTTCAAAGTGTGAATAAGTTGGTAAGTGGTATTGCACATACATAGTTTTTTTTCCATAATATTATTCAAGGCATATAGATAGATAATCTATCTATGTTATTTATGAGCGGCTCGCTCTTGTCGTTGGAGCAATTTCCAACTTTATCTACGCATTGAAATTAAACACTTTTTAACGGATATTACATTATTTAATTCCCGACGTTTCAAATGCTTTGCAATAGTCGTTGCTTATCCTCTAATAATCGTGAAAACCTAAGTAATAATTATTTATCTACGCAATTTCTTTGACTTCTGTATAGGTACATTACGACATCCAGTTCCTCCTTTAATTGGTGAAAATAGTTCCTTCCAGATCTAATAATAGGTATCTATTGTTATATAATTTTGCAAAGAGCTAAAAATGTTAAAACTGTGCAAGGTAGTGAAAGTTTAAACATGGCTAAATATTCCGTTTTTTTCCGCATATAAACATTTCCTATAGGCTATTAATTCTACTTAATTTGAATAATATAGGTATTTGGTTCACGTCTGTTGTGGTTGAAACAGTGGCATTGTTACTGTTACATTCATACTGAAATATGTTTCAACCCCAACAGCCTTGTTGGGTAGGAAA
Organism: Clostera curtula; assembly: GCA_905475355.2. Lineage (NCBI taxonomy): Eukaryota > Metazoa > Arthropoda > Insecta > Lepidoptera > Notodontidae > Clostera > Clostera curtula. The sequence goes on along the minus strand of FR997805.1, from coordinate 6,633,746 downwards.
GTGTCTTTGTGAAAACCACAGGCAATTGCTCTGAGTCTGGGTGCCATTTGTGTTCGTGAACTACATGTTTTTACACAGCACCCGAGTTACAGGTATGTTGCAGGATTATAATTATGTCGATGATGTAACGTGAAACGTGCCATATTGTAGAGTTCAATAGTGCTCTCGATCATAGATTTTTTTGTGAGCTTCCGAGGTCATTGCTGTATGCTTAATGCGCACAGTTCGGTATTTTAGAAAACGCCACTACTACTAGTACTCAGCCCATACATGTCCCACTACTGGGTCGGGCCTCCTCCAATTACATGGAGGGTACGTAGCCTACTTTGCCTCGCTGGCCAGACGGGTTGGCACAGGGATTCGTTTCAAGTTATCCTACTCTTGTGACTAGCTCTTCGGCCTTTTCATATCCCTTTGTCGGTTCTTACTTACCTCAGGCTGGAATGGGCTGGTGACAATATGTATTCTCAATCCGTCACCACACAGAAGACGACTAAAACGCGTTTAGAAACTATTTGTATGGAGTTGCGAGAAAGAGAATACATTCATATACCTTGTTTTATACAGGATGTTGTTATACAATGTATAAGGATTTTAATAATGAACCTTTCTGCCCACTGTTGCCAATTGTGGGACTTTGCCGCTAAAACTGGCTATTTTTGTCCAAGAGACTTTGAGGAGGTACGCTAAACACAACCGATGTACGTCCAGTAATTGTTTACCATACATATAGATGCGATGACAAAATGTCGACTGTGCGATAATCAATGTACCTATTTATGATGAGCGAGAAACATATCACTCCTTTATCTTCTTATGACTGTTTTATGACAATTTGGTAATTTCCATAATCCTATTCATAGCAATTTATAACCAGGTTAACCTATTCGGGATTTATAAGCTGATTATTGTATTTTAATGCGTGTTGTTAGAAATAAATATATTCTAAGTTATTTGATAAAAATATTTATATTGTATCTGGCTAGATTAGCATTAATGTTCTTGAAACTGACTTCTTATCATTATGGTTATCGATATGTATTCTTCATGATTTTTCGGTCGTGAACCTCTGTAGGTTCTGAGGTCGGGGAAGTGTCTCTGTGTCTGTGAATTATGTGTTCGTAAAGTACCGTGTGCTTAGATTTTCACGATCTTTACACATTGCAGTAAATGATTTCTTCACGGTTCCGATCGTTTTATTTTATTTAATTCCCAACGTTTCAGACACTTTGCAGTGTCTAATAAAATAATGAAATACAATAAAACGATTAGAACCGTGAAGAAATAATTTCGTGCAGTACCGTGTGCTTGTCAACATCCAATCCAACAAGGCAGTCTACATAACAAAATCGTCTAAATAACAAAACATAAAACCTAGGCACAAGAGAAGGAAACCTTGATATGAAAGCCTGTGCCAACCTTTTAGAATGGCGAAAGATCGGCTCATAGCAAGGATACCATTAGATGAAGTATTAGTTCTCTAAATTCATAATAATCTCTATGTATCTAAATGAACTCTCTTTTGCTATTGCTATTGGCACCGTGGTCGAGAACTAGTTTCTATCTAGCACATTGACTGCGGCTATTTTTGCTGTTATACTAACTATCATCACATACTTCAAAAGTGTGCTAAAGGAATTAGAATACACGATGTCATTACCCCATACCGTCCTGAGGGTGTCGTAAGAGGCGAATAAAGGGACGCAAGAGGTAGACCACATAGCTCCAAGAGAAGTAAAACTTGATACAAACCTTGTGCCTTTGTCTTGCCTACAGTAGGCTAATTTCTCTCCAGTAAGCCCGACTGGGGAGAATTTATGGGGTGAAATGATGATGATGACCTCAAAAGACCCACTGATGTGTAGAGCCTCATCTTATTACATGGAGGGAAACCAGCCTACCGTATTGAAGCCTACTGTTTGGCACAGGTCTTCGTATCCTTACCCTTACGACCCCTTGAGAATGGTTTGGTTACACTATCTATATCGTATTAACGCGTGAAGCAAAATCTTTGTACTCCTTTGTACGAAGGAGTATGAAATTTGCTACACTTAAAGTTTTTATAGAGAAGGAGTTCGGAATGACAGTTTTTTTTTATTACGCAATAAACATACATTATATCAATAAAACAACATTATACACACTACCACGTATTTGACACACACATAATATATACATTCTTTTGTTTAGTGTTAAAGTCTGCGTTCAAATTGAGAATATGAAAAATTTATGGAACTAGAATTTAAATTAATTATGGTTGAATTTCGTCCACTACCACTATGTTCTAAAACCGTCACCACATGTTGCCACACAATTCTTTATTTTCTATACGCAACTAAATATAGCGCCCTATTTTCCTATGGAATACTACTAGCAGCTAGTCATGAAAACATAAGTCGATTAGGCGTAAAATATTACCGATGACGTCACACGGCTTACGACAAAGGAACAGTGCTTTATTCGTATATCAATTTACTTGTCAGCTTGATTTAATTGCGCGTTGACAGCACTGCTTGGTTTTATCATCGTCTTTGTGATCATCCCAGCCATCTCAAGTGTCTATATCAGTAGTACTATAGCTTCTTCCGTTATGGATATAGACTTTTTGTTCTACCCAGTTGAAGGTCACCAAAAATACGCATTTTGTTCGGGGGTGTAATCCTTCATGCTACATCAGACCCAGAGGGTTGGTGTGGGGCGTGTGGGAGACGTTCGCGTTCCATGTGCAGGGGCACATGCTGTACGGGGCGTCGCTTCACCCCCACTAAACGACCCCCGGTGTACCGTCCCGCGTTGACTGCCCCGTAGGTCGTGACTATATAAATAAATAAATATCCTTGGACATTTCACTCAACGCCATCTCGTCCCAAGTTAAGCAACTTAATGCTTGTGTTATGGTAACGAGATGGATGATAAACTACTTAAATACATTTTTTTTTTGTAAATACATACATATTATAGATAGAAATGACACCCAGACTCCGAGCCAGTGCCTCTGGTTTAGACAAAGACACTGGCCCGACCCCGGAATCGAACCCGGGACCCGTTGATCCAAAGGCGGCACATCTGACCACTAGACCAACGAGGCACAGGGTACCAAAATTACGCTAAATTCGCCGCCTAATCATCCAGTCTATGAGCAATGCTGGTAGACCTTCCGCACGGTGAACCGACGACCTGGTTGAGGTCGCCGGATGTCCAGCAGTGGACGTCTTTTGGCTGAAATGATGATCCAGTATAAAGTGAGATACTACTACTTTACTATTTAGCCATTAATGACCCACTACTGAGTCGAGCCTCCTCCAGTTACATGTAGGGTTAGCCTACTGTGCCACGCTGGCCAGACAGGTCGGTACGGGGTTTCGTATCAAGATTTCTTTCTCTTGCGGCTTGGGTTATCGACTTTGTCATTTAATTTTTCGGCTCTTACGGCGCCCTCAGGATGGAATGGGGTGGTGACACTTTGTATTCTAAATCCGTCACTACACGGACTATGTGAGATAAAAACATAGTAATGAGCTAATAAGTATTGCTGCCATGTAAGCGTATATTCCATAGAGTTCTAAGTTATGATGATGTCATAATATGAGTAAACAGATTTGAAGTAGCCCTTTTGCGTACATTATAAAATAATAGATTACGTGGTTGGTGGCTTCCGTGGTTATGGTTCATACGGTCCCTTGACTATGAATTAGCAGATTATTTAGATAAAAGTGTGTACGACGAGCGATGACAATACATTGTGTTACTTCCATTTTTCAAAGATGTTGAATTTTCTGCTTAAATTTCAAAATTCTGAACCAATTTCAAGGGATTTTCTTTAAGGCCAATAATTCAAAGCGGTTTTTAAATGTAACAAACCTAAAAACCAAACAAACATCCTGAGACCTTGATTGAGAGATTTTTGAAGCAGTTGAAATGGACCGGTACAATTTTTTTTAAAACAAATCTACGTAATACCTTGACATTGCCATTCGTATTCGGAACTCTTGTGCGCATTTATTTTTGTATTTATAGATATTTCGTCCCCACATCTCCCATAAGCCGAACTCCCACCGCCAGCTAAAATAAGTTAGTTTAGTTTAGCTTGCATAGTTGAGCCAGTTTTTCATACAAGTTATTTCACCGTCCGTGGGCTCATATGTATAAAAAACTGGCTCAACTATGCAAGCTAAACTAAACTAACTTCTTTTGGCTGGCGGTGGACGTTCGGCTTTAGTGTCAAATATGACAGATAGAAACGAATAGCGAAGTGCCACCGTAACATGCACAGCACAAGCATGCATAGTACCTATATGTTGTTTACGTAAGTTTATTTAAAGCATTTCCGTTGTATAAGGATTTACGACCGCAAAAAAATTACCGTATGTACACAAGCCAAGCGTTCACCGAAAAGAACGCTCCAGATTCTCAGACAATGACATTCTAAAAATAAAGAATAATATGATTACAGTTACCAATAAGCTCTTGATAGTATTGTTTTTAATCCTGAAAAAAATGAGTGTTCGATACTAGTACTACTCAAACCATAGATGATCCACTGTCGTCGATCTTCGATCTTCTAGTTACATAGAGGGTCATTAGCCTACCACGCCTCTCTAACCAGACAGATTGGTACAGAGTTTCGTATCAAGTTTTCCTTCTCTTGCGGCTAGGTTATATCGGCCTTGTTATTCCCTTTTTCGGCTCTTACGACACACTCAGGATAGAATAGGGTGGTGGCGGACACGAACAGGAGCTAACCAATATTAAATTACATCTATACATACAAATAAATAAAACTGTTGAGTGTCTGTTTGTAATAATAAAATAACCACTTTTTACTAAATGCGTAAGTATTTAAATACAAAAATCACAGTACATATAAAAAAATAACACTTTTTTTTAATATTTGTCTGTCTGTCTGTCTGTTTGTTCCGACTAATCTCTGGAACGGCTGGACCGATTTTGACCGATTACCTAATGATTTATGGAGTAACTTAGGCTCCTTTTTAGACTAGCTTCGGCCCGCGGCGTCTCCCGCGGGTAACATCGCACCCGTGCGAAGCCGGGACTGGCCGCTAGTTGAAAATAAAAGTTGAATGGAGAAACCAAATCATAAAAACATTGGTACAACACTCATTGCGCCGTACGTAAATTGCGTTGCATTCCAATGAGAAAAAGTCTATAAATGTTCGTAACGAGCGATTGCGAACGAGTTCGTTCATTGTGGGGAATTGAGTAATGTTGGCTGATTATTGCTTAAAAAAACTCAACTTAGACCTTCAGAGCAACTCGTAGATAGGTGTCTATTTAGATTGTGATTATGTTTTGAAATGGCAATCAGCTGTAGTATCTACTGCTACTCAACCCATTGGTGACCCACTTTTGAGACGGGCCTCCTCCAGTTACATGGAGGGTAATTAGCATACTGTGCCACGCTGGCAAGACGGGTTGGCACTGGGTTTCGTATCAAGTTCTTCTTCCCTTGCGGGGCTAGACTCTGACCCAATTGTCATAGACACATTTATGGCAATCGACAAACGATGTCATTACGAATAGTGACAACCTACTATTAATCTGCCTATAAATAACCTGCTGCGCCACGCTGGCCAAACGGATTGGCACAGGGTTATATTTAAAATGGTCCTCCTGTTGCGGCTTTGTGTTCCGCCTTGTCATTACCTTTTGTCGGCTCTTACGACACCCTCTGGATGGAATGGGGTAGTGACAATATTAATTCTAAATCCGTCAGCACCCGAACTGAAAACCGATAGTTAGTAACCAGATGATTAGGTACTGGTCACACTTGAAGATTTCAGGTGGCACATGTGAATGCATATTGTAAATTGGTAAACTATTGATAGTGACAGATTTAGAATAAATAAATAAATATCCTTGGACATTTCACACAACGCCATCTCGTCCCAAGCTAAGCAACTTAATGCTTGTGTTATGGTAATGAGATGGATGATAAACTACTTATATATGTCGGAGATAGCGACGGCTGAGCGATAGAGTCGTCATCATCTTGACTTGGTACGAGGTTTATTACTTGTAACTTTATAATTCACAATATTAACCACAGTATAAATAATAATGTTCAGTTAACACACTTAGATAGACAAACCGACAGGTTCGCAACGGAGAAGTGTCTCGGTCCGTGTCCCAACGTCGACTGACTGATCGAGCCAACCTCACTTTCCATTACGACTCTGTCCACGTGCCGCCATTGCAAAACAACTGACGTCACCGCGTTTGCCGCACTACTGTGTTAACAATCAATTGAGAAACTTAATAAAACGATATCGTTATCCACGACACGGCCAGCCTGACGAAGCACACGTCCTCGTGTGTACTTGTAACAAAATAACCAACTGAGGCACATTTTCACGTTCGGCCAACCTGACGGTAATGTTCCGTAATCGTATCTTAAGAATCAAGTTAACAGAGATCACGTTAGCATACAAATAATTTTAACAACTAACACGAAAGATTCCTCTAAGCCCATAATCTTTAAATCTCAATACTGATACTTTAAAACAGTAGGTTTAAAGTAATAATTACACAACACATGGCCCAGCTGTCCCAGCAGCTAGTGACAATTCACATGTCACCCATATCGTCATCGCTCCAAGCGATACGACCAACACTTTAACTAGAGTTCACGACTCCCAGTACACAGGACCATACAAATAGTCTCTCTCGAGACCCGGGTCCCCGCCACACCACTAGCTGCCCATCGCGCTCTGTACAACTCCCAGAGTTGCAGTTACGACTACAGACTAGTGCGTGTAGTGCGACCTAGCCAAGGTATGTGTTCTTTTTTACTGTTGGAGGCAACCTCCTCACCATCTTCATCAGACAAATTTAACTCAACGGGCACACAGCTTAGTGGAATCTCCTTATACAGTCGTGAGCGTATTTTTATGTTCTATTACCGGTCAAAGATTTCAGCAAATAACGATCACCATCAAGTAACTCCACAATTTTTAACGGTCCCTTGTATTTCGCGTCTAATTTAGTTTGGTTTCTCTTCGTTCTGAATTTAAACTAAATTACCAACATCAAACTTTACCACTTTAACTTGTAGTTTTATCAAATTTTACTTTTTCGTAACTGGCACTATTTTCTATGTATGTGGCCACTTGCTCTCTTACTAATGTCTACTGCCGGTCCGGAATCATTCAAAGTTAATAGGTTAAATGGTCTAGCTAAAGGTCCTATCAGAAACTCGAGTGGACTCGCTTGTATTACACGGTGGACAGAGGAATTCAAAACTAATTGCACGTCTTCTAACGCTTCATGCCGGGACCTATCAGACGCTTCTATCGCGGTCAGCATACTTTTTAACGCGCTCATTGTTCTTTCTACTTGGCAATTAGCGCGACTTGAACCCGTAGCTATCAAACGTAATGAAACTGACAAAAAAACTTTGAATTCTTTGTTGGCAAAGCATCGTCCCAGATCTGCAATAATTAACTGGAGCTCCAACTAAAGACGCTTGATTTAAGGGATTGAATTGTTCTAGCCAAATCTATTCTCAGGGTATGATATAAGGGAACAAATTTTGTGACCGCATCAATTAAAACTATGACGTACTCCTTGCAATCGCTTTTTCCACTTAATTTGCCAGTTAAGTCAACGTGCACAGTATGCCACGGGATACTTATGTTAGGAATTGGATGAAGTCCCGCTTGTGGGCGACCTGATTGCGATTGAGATAGTTTACAAGTAATACAACCATAGACAAACTTACGAACCCACTTAGCCATGTGCTCGAACCAATAGTGATCAACCCTTTCAAGAGTCTTCTCAAATTCAAGGTGCATACGTGATTCGTGCACGTGGTTAATTACTGACCAGCGGAAGGCCCGGGGAACAATTGGAAGACACCGGGTCCGATTATTTCTCTGTGCCTTGCGATGTAGGACACCTGAGCGCATGTTGGAAATGTCGAGTGGTAACAGATGATCTTTAAGTTTACCTACTATGGATTGAATTTCTTGATCACGTATCTGCTTTACCAAAAGCCAGTTCTCTGACGCCAGCGAGGTTAACGCGCATTTGTTCAACTTTTGTGAGACTACGGGCATCTGGTCATGGTAAAGTATTACGAGAGAAGAAATCAACATGAGCCATACGACGTCCCTCACGATAACTGATTTGAAAATCAAAGGCCTGCACCAAGGCCCACCTAAGATGCACACGTGGCGTGATATCGATTTTATTGCGTGAAGCTTTTAGTGAATTACAGTCGGTAATAATCTCAAAATATTACCTGCAAGTAATGTCTAAAGTGTTTTACAGCATTTACTACATCTAGAGTCCAACTCGTAAGAGTGGTATTTGGAATCTGCTATGAGGGGCAAATTAAACCTATAGGGGACAGTGGTGGAATCTAACTTTCGATAGTCGACCACTATATGATCAGAACCGTCACGCTTCTTCACTAATAAAATAGGACTATTAAATGGAGACTGACTAGGACGAATGATATTAGTTTCCATTAGTGCACTAACCTTAGAACGCACTAATAACTTTTCGTCTGGGCTAAGCCTATAGGGTAGCGATAAACAGTGCGGTTTGGGTAACATGTTTCGGCCACTCCTGACCAAGTTTATTTTTTATTTTTTTATTTTCTCAAATATAACCAGATATCAAACGTCAATTTCTCAATCTCAACGAGCGTCCAATCTGTGTGTGCCTTCACGCCGTTTAGTAAACAGATTCCATATTAAAAAAATGGCTACCTCGCCTTTCATAGTTCCTTGGGCCACCTTGCCATTTGTTGTCCACTTGGCCACCTCGCCGTTTATAGTTCAGAGAGCCACCTCGCCCTTGACTGTATATTTGGCCACCTCGCCCTTCACATAAATCCTGTTTAAATATCTAGATGGCCACCTCGCCATTTAGATACGTTTACCGCAGCACTGTTAAGATGTTTTGCATATGGCCCATAAGCCACAACGCTGTTACCACGACCCACCATACTTCAAACATACCACTCCAGAGAATATTGCCACCCCATCTTTTCACGTGGGCGTCGTACTCCCTCGGCGACTCTCACTCTCAGAAGGGACTAGACTCGATACAGACCATCTTTCGTATCATAAGTCTCGATGACCTAGTGGTTCAGTACTCCGACTTCTAGTTCAGAAGTTCCGAGTTCGAACCCTGGCTCAACCAATGACTTTCCGGAAGTTATGTGTGATGAGCATCGATGACTGACAAAGTTGTACCCCATGTATGACAAAAGGTTTTGCCACCTATTACATTTGGGACTGGAAAATTAATCCAGCGTGTCGAGGCATTATTGCCGCTGACCACACCCTCAGGTATTAAAGGTGTGAAGTTACATAAGCACATAGCCATATGATGTTTTAATTAAAGAAACTATTCCAAAGATCATACCGTCATTATTATCTGATAAGCATGGATCCAGCTGGATGGAGTAGGGACATATGATTGGGGGAGTGGACGTAGGCGTTCTCTCGAGTATTTGTAAGTGCGATTAGCGTTCAAACTCTTAAGATGATATCTGTCACCGTTAAGTACCTCAATGACTTCATAAGGTCCTTTATATTTAGGATCCAATTTGGTTTGATTCCGTTCATGATTTTCGACTAAAACATAATCTCCCACCGAAAATCTAGTCACATTTGCCTTATTTTTATCGAATCTTACTTCATCAAGCTGTGCATTATTTTTCATTAATTTGTCAGCTTGTTCCCTAATCTCTTAAATTTATCTCAACCTCATGATCGTCAATAGTTAATAAATTTAGTGGCCTAGCTACTCTACCTATTAGCAATTCTAATGGACTTGCCTTAGTTACCCTATGAATCGTGCCATTTATAGCAAGTTGGACATCATCCAACGCACCCTGCCATGACCCACTTGGACCAACTTCTACAATAGTCAACACATTTTTGAGGGCGCTCACAACTCTTTCCACTAAGCTTTGACGCAACACAATGTTTGATGAGAGAGCATTCGGCACCAGAATCAGAATAAAATGGATACGACTCACAAGTGTTCATCAGCGTACTGCTGGGATTGCTAACATAGCAAACTTCCACATGCCTCTCGTTACTCGCCGCTGCTGCAAGCGCTGCTCCGAACTGCTTGCGCCTACTGCCGCGCCAGCTCCTCCGCTGTTGCCACGTGGACACTTCGTTGCCAAATGTCCGGCGGTGCCGCACCTGAAACAGATTAAGTCCGACCGCGGCCTCGGTCCCGCAGAGCTTGACGCTGAAGTGACAGCACTGGCTGCCTTGCCTTTCACCTCGCCTTTGGAACGGCAATCGGACGGTCGGTGACCTATTTTACCGCAGTTGTGAAATTTCACCGTTGCCGACTGAAACTTCGATCGCCTGAAGTCTGGATCTGCTGTCCTATCGCCTTATGTTTATGCTTTCAATCTACCTCACCGATGCAAATCAAGGCATATAATGGTGCCATAATCTTGGAAAACTGATATAACCTGCCGAAAATATGACGCTAGACCGATGAACTGTCAAGCTAAACAAGCACAGCAATCTAAACTTCGTATCGCAAGTAATTAACAGGTAAACATGTAAAAGAATTTCAAATAATCAAAGCCACACCGGTCAAAGCCACACTATCGTAAAGTCGTATACCATACAATATACCCGAGTAATAAAATGGAAACTGCTCACCGGAGTGACGTAAAATTGCAGCTGGTGCGCTTACTACAGATCCACTCACTATTCTTTGACCTGGCTGACCGCAGTACTGTTGCTCGCCTTCCTGCTGCTCCGCTCAGGGCAGTTAGACGCATAGTGTCCTTGTCCATCACAATGAAAGCAAGTGATCCCCACTTGGTTAATCGCCGCACTATGACTGCAGCTTGTGATCTTCAGTTTAGAACAATCTTCATGTAGCTTAATGTCTCCTTTATAGGGACAATGAATCGCCATTATCGGTTATTTCCATCGCGTACAGAAGCACACACATTATCACTACACTGTTTTCTCCACGTGGGCTGAATGAGTTACATACCACTTCTGATGTCGGAGATAGCGACGGCTGAGCGATAGAGTCGTCATCATCTTGACTTGGTACGAGGTTTATTACTTGTAACTTTATAATTCACAATATTAACCACAGTATAAATAATAATGTTCAGTTAACACACTTAGATAGACAAACCGACAGGTTCGCAACGGAGAAGTGTCTCGGTCCGTGTCCCAACGTCGACTGACTGATCGAGCCAACCTCACTTTCCATTACGACTCTGTCCACGTGCCGCCATTGCAAAACAACTGACGTCACCGCGTTTGCCGCACTACTGTGTTAACAATCAATTGAGAAACTTAATAAAACGATATCGTTATCCACGACATATATTATTTTTTTTGTAAATACATACATAATAAAGATAGAAAACAGCCAGACCCGGAACAAATACTTGTAGGTCGTACAAATATTTCTTCCGTGCGGGAAACGAACCCGTGACATTGCTGATGCGCAGATCAGTCGATCGCTCAACCACTGCGCCAACCGTGTCGTCAAATACTTATTATCACCATCCTATTTCATACTGAGGGTGTCGTTAGAGCCGACAAAAGGAAATAAATAAATAAATATCCTTGGACATTTTACACAACGCCATCTCGTCTCAAGCTAAGCAACTTAATGCTTGTGTTATGGTAACGAGATGGATGATAAACTACTTATATACATTTTTTTTCGTAAATACATACATATTATAGATAGAAATGACACCCAGACTCCGAGCCAGTGCCTCTGGTTTAGACAAAGACACTTGCCCTACCCCGGAATCGAACCCGGGACCCGTTGATCCAAAGGCGGCACATATAACCACTAGACCAACGAGGCAGTCAACGAGGCAGGCAATCAACTGATAAAGCCTAGCCTATACCTAGCCGCAAGAGAAAGAAAATATACGCAACCCTGTACCAACCCATCGGCCCAGCGTGGAACAGTAGGCTAATTACACTCCATTAAGATGGAAGTTAGGTAAGTCCAACTTCGAGAAAGAGGTCAATCGTCGGATCCAACTCGGCTGGGCAGCGTTCGGGAAGCTGCGTAAGATCTTCTCGTCCACAATACCGCAGTGTCTGAAGACAAAAGTCTTCAACCAATGTGTGTTGCCAGTGATGACATATGGAACTGAGACGTGGTCGCTCACTATGGGCTCCATCAGAAGGCTCAAAGTCACCCAAAGGGCAATGGAGAGGGCTATGCTCGGAGTTTCCCTGCGAGATCGAATCAGAAATGAGGAGATACGCAGGAAAACCAGGGTCACCGACATAGCCCACCGGATTGTCAAACTTAAGTGGCAGTGGGCAGGGCACATAGCTCGCAGGACCGACGTCCGATGGGGCAGAAAAGTCCTCGAGTGGCGACCGCGTTCCGGAAGGCGCAGTGCTGGTAGGCCTCCCACACGGTGGACCGACGACCTGGTTAAGATCGCCGGAAAGCAGTGGATGCGGGCGGCCCAGGACCGGCCTTTGTGGAAATCCTTGGGGGAGGCCTATGTCCAGCAGTGGACGTCTTTTGGCTGAAATGATGATGATGATGGAAGAGGCCCGACTCAGCTGTGGGGAGAGCAATAGTAGTAGTAGTAATCACTGTCACTACATAGTATAAAACAAAGTCGCTGTCGTCTGTCCGTCCCTATGTATGCTTAAATCTTTAAAACTACGCAACGCATTTTGAAGCGGGAAGCTTTTTTTTAATAGATAGAGTGATTCAAGAGGAAGGTTTATATGTATAATACATGCATAATTGCACCCGTGCAAAGCCGGGGCGGGTCGCTAGTAAGAAATAAGTGTTAATTTAAAAATGCCGGTAGATGTTATACAATATTTGTTAATCTCCCATCAAGGCCAAGTAATCTTGTTGATTGAGTAATAAATTGTTTGTATTTCTTATTTCTATATTTTGCATTCATGTATTTATATTCATGTACAAGACAGCAATTTGTAAAACCGGCTAAACTATAACTCGTTTTATTTGGTCTGTGATCTAACTAATAACTCATATTTGCCGCAACCACTTCACATGACTATTTGTGTGTACTAGCCACTTTCCATTTAAGTTCCGTTTAAGAGGAGGCTCGACTCATCAGTGGGTTATTTATGGGCTTAGTAGTAGTGTATAATTAAGCATTAACGAATTAATTACTTTTTTTTGTAAACAAACCCATTGATTTGAAAAAAAGCAACTACAGATTTTCTTGCCGGCTCTTCTCTGTAGAGCAGCATTCCGAACCGGTGGTAGTTTCAGCATGAATGTGGGTGGACGTAAGGGTTGTGGAAGATCAAGAGAGATGGATGGATTGTAAGCATGAGAAATTGTGTATGAAAGGTGTGACTGTAGATATGACGACTGATAGGTGTGTATGGAGACTGCCACCTGGTGTGGGACAGGGGTCGTAAGATGATGATAATGGTAACTGTAAATATGACGATTTATAAGAGTTTTGTGACAAAACCTACGTAAATAAAGTTAAGTTTGAGTTTTATTTGAAATAGTCTAAAATTTCGCAAATATGCTAAATCTGAGTGTAGTTATACAAATCTCCGCTTAGTAACAAAAGGGCGTAATGATCTGAAACCGCTTTTATTTGAAAAATCAGACCAACATTGCCCTTATTTTCATATTAGCAACATTCAAATCGTCGTATAATCATGATAAGCCAATTTAAAAAAAAAAACCTACATTAATGGTCTTCCGGAAAAAATGAGTTGTGGGATAACTTGTAACTGGATAACTTTCAAATCGATTTTGATTTACACGAAGTGATGCGATAAACCGACTAAAGAAATATTGATGGAATAATTTTATTATGTTACGAGCTGTATTGACATATAAACCTTCCTCTTGAATCACTCTATCTATTAAAAAAAACCGCTTCAAAATCCGTTGCGTAGTTTTGAAGATTTAAGCATACATAGGGACGGACAGACGACAGCGACTTTGTTTTATACTATGTAGTGATTTGAAATTATATTTAATCATCCTATCTGCGAATGACTATTAAATAGTATATTTTCTTCATTTACGTGCCGGAAACAAGAGTCATTTTTTAATGAATCTTATGTATATTTTTATGTTACTAACTCCACGGAATTAAACGCGGTAACACAAATGGGTAAGCAATTATTTTTACGCACTTAACAGAAACAATTTGAGCTAGTTCTAGTGATTTGGTTGCAAATTGAATTTTCACTATTTTTATAACGGTCCTTTAGCGGCTGGTTAAAAATCAAGTGCAGCTAAGAATGCTGTTAAATATTGAGTTCTTTCGTCGTTTCAGGCCATAAATGACCCACTACTGAGACGGGCTTCCTCCAAATTCATGGAGGGAAATTAGCCCACTGTGCCACGCTGGCAAGACGTTATTCAAAGAGACAGTTAATTGCTTGAATTGTCGGAAGCAATCAATATTTTTTTCATCCCATCTATTCGAAAAGTGTCGTTTTGTTCCTCTTTAAGTAGGAGCAAAGTAGCTCTTTTCTGTTCTAGACTTTTAAGTAGGTAGTAATGAGTTTTTAATCCTCTTTATGCTCGTAAGTGCGCCGCAATTTACTTTGCCGCGCACTTTTTGATTTTGGTACATCATAGTGTTCAGCGTTTCAAATGTTAATATGTATAAGCTTTTAGTTGTTTTATTATTATTTTAATTTAGTTGTTACTATATGTTTTATTGAATAACTAGCGACTTGCTCCGGCTTCGCACGTGTGCAATGATGAACATCTAAATTTATCAGTGTTTCTCTACAATATTACGCATGTATTATACATATAAACATTATCTTGGATCACTCTATCTATTAAAAAAAACCGCTTCAAAATCCGTTGCGTAGTTTTAAAGATTTAAGCTTACATAGGGACGGACAGACGACAGCGACTTTGTTTTATACTATGTAGTGATGATATAATAGTATTACAATAAAATATAAGGCGCCCCTTATTTTCTCATAGAGGGTAATGAAAAGTAGAGTGTATGACTCGGGCGCAAAATATTATCGGCTCGGGCGACGTACTTTGAATCCCTCGTTAGGTTCGGATTCAAAAAACCGCCATCGTCGTAAAATATTACTTTGCTCCTTTGTGATACAATCTACTATATAAACACATTTTTAATGTAAAACGTTCCTATAAAGATCAACCAACCAACTATTATTATACAGCGTTTTGTGTTTTTTTAATAATCTTTGACATTATATACGCGTGTTGACGGATTTAGAGTATAGAGTGTCACCACCCCATTCCATCCTGAAGGTGTCGTAAGCTAAAGCGTAAACTAAAAGAACGCAAGAGTCAGATAGATCATCTAGCCCCAAGAGAAGGACAACTTTATACAAACCCTGTGCCAACACGTCTCGCCAGCGCGCTGGCACAGTAGGCTTGTTTCCGTCCATGAATTTGGAGGAGGTCCGACTCAGTAGTGGGTCATTTATGAGATGAAATGACGACAACGTATTTACAAGAACTATGTAATATGAATTTACTGTATCTGTAGCTATTTTTTTACTTTACACGTAACTATTTTTAATATTTAGTTGAATGATAAGGAATTTATATTTTTTGTTGTGCTCGCTGTATGATGAATGAGGCGTTGGACATAATTTTATTGTTCATATTCTGCTTGTAATGTTTTTTTCGTGTGAATGCTATCACACGTACCATCACAGATGGTTGTTTTTAATTAATTTTAAAACGGATCGTTAAAAAGGATCTTTTTATTTCCGTTATTTTGTTTATAGCTGGTACAAAGGGACTTGGGTATTTAATTTAATAAAAACAGACGATTCAAAAGCTTGTTTTTATAAAATCTGTTATCAATGGTCGTCTTTTGTAGAGTTACCTGAGCAACACAAGTTCGTTGGTTGCTTGCAACCAGCATCGTGCTGAGTTTAGGACGGTTTGTGGCAGGAAGGATTTCCATAGAATTAGTTTAGTACCTAGATTTATTACTTTTGTATTTTCTTGCCTCAATAAATATTATGTCTATGTCTACATATATCTTAAAGTGGAGTAAAGGTTTTTTTTTTCTGTTTTTTAAACGAAACTCTTGTACTAGGTATAACCTGTATCGCGGAGGCAGTTAACAAACATGTAATTCACGAACACAAATCACACCCAGACTCAGAGCAAGTGCCTCTGGTTTAGAAAAAGACACTTGCTTGACCCCGGAATCGAACCTGGGACAGTCAAAAATGAAATGTTAGGGCCGATAACCTAGCCACAATAGAAGGAAACCTTTTTTTTTTTTTTTCGCTCGTGGTAAAATTCGTTATGGACTTCCTCGCCGGCCACGGGGATGGCCAGCGAGGGGAGTGTGGAACTCTCCCCCATAGTGGGGGCCTACCCACTAAACCTCCCCGGGGTGCTCCAACTCGCGTCCTGTTGCGGCATTGTGGGATCTGATGCAGAACCCTGTACCAACCCATCTGACCAGCATGGCATAGTAGGCTAATTAACCTTCATGTAATTGGAGGAGGTCGGACTTTGTGGTGGGTCATTTATGGGCTGTATAGTAAGTAAGTAATTAACTGGACTCGGACCAGGCTTCGAGAGATAAAATAGTGAAGAGTATTACAAAATTTTAAAAAATGGACTTACGTATTTTTAATGGACTATCAAAATATTTAAACCTGGTATCATTACCTGTTATCATCTGTCAGATCAGAACAGAACAAGGAATAGAATCACTTTATAGTTTTTCAACAATTCGTACCATCACATGATGATAAGATTATTTAATTGTGTCTTGATTTAAGACTAGATTTTATTGTTATGCCTTAACTAGCTTTTGCGCGCGGCTTCGCCCGCGTGGGCTTCGAACCCGTGCATATTTTTTATGAACATAAAATCGGTTATTGTGACTAAACTATGATAGTTAGATATGTGCTCTCGCGGACTTTTTTGTAGATCTTTATAAGACCTATAAATCCGTAGTACATCATTTTGTTCTATTGCCAATAGTTTTTGCAGCGCACGCATAAATAGGTTTTCGATTTTACACCTTGGTTTACAAAATCGCAATTTTCATACGGATCCCTAATTCTTTTGAAAATAAAATATAGCCTACAACCTTCCTCGATAAATGGACTATCTAATACTGAAAGATTTTTTAAAATCGGACTAGTAGTTCCTGAGATTAGCGCGTTCAAACAAACAAACAAACAAATAAACAAACAAACAAACTCTGCAGCTTTATATATTAGTATAGATTATAGGTAACAAGCTTGAACTCAACGGTCGGACTTACAGTACAGTACAATATGTAGGGCTTAAACACACTGAAAGGTAAAAATATATCAAAGCCACAATTAAGATAATTTCATTCAGCTTATTCATTTCATTTCGTTAATTCATAAATGATTTTATTATTAGCAGTTGTCCGAACTATTGTTATGGCCTTAATGACTCTACTACTAAAGTCTACTATGTATTTTAACTGCCGTCCGAAAAACGAGGAAAAATAGTTCATATAAAATAAAATATATTCAATAAATAGGAACGCTTAGGCCTCTTTTCTTTTACCCCCCCTGGTCACTGATACCCCTGGTCACTGATGCAAATGACACCCTGGCTCGGAGCACGTATTTAGTTTACACAAAGATACTTGCCCGACCCCGGAATCGAAACGGGAACCCGTGATCAACATCCACACATCCAACCCCTAGACCAAAAATGTACTGCGCTTTTTTTTGTTTTAATAATTAATCTAGCCCATACATTTAATCCCGATTAGGAAGCATGGTCCGCAATTACCATCGGCCAGCTTAGCGACGGCGACCAGCTTAGCGGTCCTATGAGGATAACCAAAGTAAAAAAAAATGTCCAATTAAATATATGTACTACCTATAAATCTTATGTAAAATTGTGATGCCGAATTTATGTTTCGTTGTAATTAACCGAATTTAATTTCTTTCAAGGGAATGTTTTCTTAAACTTTTATTTGGATTATTCTCAAATAAAATTCTGCTGGGACCCGTTGTAAAATTTTACGATTGTGTTTCCTTTTGACCGTGTAAGTTTCCGCGCAGCTGTGTCGAGGAAGCGTTTTGAAAGTGAAAGTTGGCATTGAACGTCGCTCGCGCAAGATCATTGTCATGCGAAGAAAGTACTTTAAAATTATGTATCCAACCGGTTTCTCCTCAAAAGTTAAAATTATTATACCATAAAGCCATAAAAATCTATGTTTTTAACTTTTCTTTTATACAAACTTTATCCTAACAACAAGGCAAGAACACAACAAAAAGTAATTATTCAAGTTGGTTCAGTCGTTTGGAAGTTATGCGTCTACATACATTTCGGGGGCATATTTTTTATTTTCCGTTTTTGGTTATGCTCCATAATTGTGCGTGTAATTGCTTTCACTAATCTGTCAGACTTGTTTGTACCACCATAATTCTAAGCCCTTTATTTAAATAACAACCATTTAGTTTGCCGCTCTTATCTGTGGAATGGCATTCCGGCCCAGTGGTAAAGACTAAATAGTTAATCATTTCATTTTTAAATTATATTTTTATTGACTGACGACTAAATTTAGGTACGAATTGAAAAATAAAACACGTTAAAAGGTCGATTTCGATCTTCAAATCGATCGATTTACAAATATATATAATACTAGCGACCCGCCCCGGCTTCGCACGGGCGCAATGATGACCATCTAAATATTGAATTTAATGTAACTAATATGTATCTTTATATTTGTATTTCCTTACGTTCTGTGTTGTGTGCAGTTTTCTCAGAATAAAGGTTATTCTATTATATTCTATTATATTTCTAAATATATGCATGTATATTATACATATAAACATTCCTCTTGAATCACTCTAATTATTAAAAAAAACGCTTCAAAATCCGTTGCGTAGTTTTAAAGATTTAAGCATACATAGGGACGGACAGACGACAGCGACTTTGTTTTATACTATGTGGTGATATATAATAAACAATCCAGAGCGCGAGGCTTCAAATTAGAACTAGAAGGCATTGGAACTGGTTTGAAATTGGCAAGATCTGACTTTAAAGCCTGTTTCGAAAATATTTGGGGATTTGATGTGTTGAACTCCTCATTCTGCGTGACCTCAATTTTATGTACATCAAGTCGATTCTCACTACATAACAAACCAATCATAGAGTGGTACAACAGTAGGTCAATAAACTTTGTGACATTTTAATGTCCTTGTTTTTGGAATCTCCGCGAATATGGTATAAGTTTATTGGACTGACATTTAAGTAAAAGGTGGAATTAGGAAGTGAAACATTGACATTACAGGACATTCTTGACCCTGCCCTTATTGAGTAGTTGAGGTAAGATGGCGAACCCGGCCAGTCCCCAAAGGTCGGGTATCCATGAGGAATTCCGACGAAAAAAATAATAAAAAAAAATATGGCGAATTATCGCGGTCTCGGTAGAACTCTCCGATTGTAGGACTTTCTGCTTACAGAATATTACTACTCAGCTCATAAATGATCCACTGCTGAGTCGGGCCTCCTCTCATCACAGGGAAGGAAAAACCTAGCCGCATGAGTACCAAATCTTGATACGAAACCCTGTGCCAAACTCATCTGGCCAGTGTGGCACAGTAGGATAATTAATCTCCCTGTGAATGGAGGAGGCCCGACTAGGCAATGTGTCATTTATGGGCGGAGGGTAACCCGCTGGGGTTTAGTGGGTGGTCGATTATTCCGGAGTCTCACATAACCGCTGAGTAATTGATACGAAAAAAATGGGTTTCGTATCAAGTTTTCCTTGTTTTGCGGCCTTGTTACTTCCTTTTGTCGGGTCTTACGACACCTTCAGGATGGAATGGGGTGGTGACACCATTTATTCTAAATCCGTCACCACAGGGACGACGTACACAGCTTACAGAATCCCGCGGGGAAATAACATCACCCTTAGGCGGTGTTGTGTTATGCGCGTGACCCTATTACCCGAATGGAAAATAAAATCGTTTCGACAAAAAAAATCTGTTAACATTTTTTGTCAATAGGTTTTTGATTTAACCATTTTATGGACGTGCCTCGGGCTTACCTGCATCTTAATTAACGACAGTGTCATTTTATGTTGGCACCGACTTCAAATGTTTTGTAGTCGGTTTACTTTTTTTTATTTTTGTACATATTTTTATTATAATCCCTAATATCCAAATTTGCCTTCCGACAAATGGTTTGTTCACTTATTTCAGGTTGCTATTACTAAACTACTTAACCAACTGACTGAGGTAACTCCAAAAACATTAAAAATATCATTCGAATTGAGACAGTCCTTCTTTTTCGAGTCAGCTATGTCAACGTTCGACATTGAACTTCTTACGACACGGAAAAGAGGTGCATTAAATCGCTACATTGAATGCATTCGAAGAAATAATCATAGAATTCCTATTTATTAAAAAATGCCGTGCCTTATTATGTCTATCCTGTATCGTGCGGACTTTTGACAATAATACTATTCACGAACGCTAACGACATCCATACCTAGAGCAATTGTCTCTGGTTTACATAACATACTAGCCCAACCAAAGCGAAACAATGATATAATGACAAAATATGAGTGACAATAATTTAGACCGATGCTGTTGTTAAAATTACCAAGTTTCATAAAAACAATGAAAAAGTGTGCGAAACATAATACGTCAGTAAGGCGATCATAAAATCTACATACAATGACGAATAATTTGCATACAAACGACAGGGAGGTTTAAAATACATAAAGTAATTTGTTTTTTTTGTTCAAATCGATTTATAATTTCATAAACATGTGCATCAAAATTAAACGCAAATAGGCTTTAACTGTTTTTATACAACTCTTTAAATTAGTTGAATATGAAACTCTCGGTTTCAAAAGATCATCTACAGAGAAGAGCCGCGATGTTTTTTTAGTAGATTTGGCAACGTATTAAAATACTATAATGTCAGTTCTGGACGTATGCTACAGTCTATTGACACAAGCACTTAGCAAGAACTTTTGAATTTAGCAAATTAATACTTGCAATTGCATCGTGTCATATGGGCATCAATTTTAAAGGCGTCCTATGAACCGGCAAAAGGAAATGTACAGGCCGAAAAGCTTGTGTTATGTCAAATTCTATTAAAAGGGGTGTATGTACTGATTAGGTTTATTTATGAATAAAACAGTTGTCAACTGACACTCGTCACCCACTGCCGTCATCTTGTTACGTAATGACAATGACAAGTAAAACTTCTGTGTGTCATCCTGAGGGTGTCGTAAGAGAGGAAATGACAAGGCTGAAAACCTAGCCGCAAGAGAAGGTAAATTTGGTATGAAACCCTGTGCCAACCCATCTGGCCAGCGTGGCACAGTAGGATAATTACCCTCCCTGAGATGAGAGGAGGTCCGACTCAGCAGTGGGTCATTTATTGCCTGAATAGTAGTAGTAGGAGCTAGTAACCGTTAATTAACATTTATTATTACATTTTCTTACTTTTTTAATAAATTCTTAAATGAATATGATTTGACACTCTTGTCGTGTCACCATGATATGTAATGACAATGACAAGAGTATATTGACAACTGCATTTATTCGTTAACCATTTACCACTACATCTTCCCCTTCATACACATTCTAAAATACTTCATAAACTCGGTGAAAGTGGGAAAGTTGCTAGCCACCGCTGTCTCGCTGTTTACATCTTGTAATAGACACGGCTAGCAACTGCGGTGGTAATGGTTAATGAATAAAAACAGTTGTCAATATACTCTTGACACTTTAATTACATAACAGTATTCATTCAAATTGGACATATGGAACAGAGACGTCGTCGCTCACTATGGCCTCAAATGCACCCAAAAGTCAATGTAGAGGGCTATGCTCGGAGTTTCCCTGCGAGATCGAATCAGAAATGAGGAGATACGCAGGAAAACCAGGGTCGCTGATATAGCCCACCGGATTGCCAAACTTAAGTGGCAGTGGCGGGGCACATAGCTCGCAGGACCGACGCCAGAAAAGTCCTCGAGTGGCGACCGCGTTCCGGAAGGCGCAGTGCTGGTAGGCCTCCCAAACGGTGTACCGACGACCTGGTTAAGGTCGCCGGAAAGCAATAGTCCTTGGGAAAGGCCTATATCCAGCAGTGGACGTCTTTCGACTGAAATGATGATTAATTCAAATAACACTGGTTTTTGGCAATCAATGCAAACTCAACACTTCTTTTCGTGTATTTTGACTGGACTAAAATGCAAACCCTGTCAGTAGTAAATGAAACCGAAGGAACAGAGCCACAAAAATGTACAGGCATCATAGTTGCTCAAATAATTGACTGCCTCGTTGGTCTAGTGGTTAGATGTGCCGCCTTGGATCAACGGGTCCCCGGTTCGATTCCGGGGTCGGGCAAGTGTCTTTGTCTAAACCAGAGGCACTGGCTCGGAGTCTGGGTGTCATTTCTATCTATAATATGTATGTATTTACAACAAAAAAAAAATGTATGTAAGTAGTTTATCATCCATCTCGTTACCATAACACAAGCATTAAGTTGCTTAGCTTGGGACGAGATGGCGTTGTGTGAAATGTCCAAGGATATTTATTTATTTATTTATTTTAATTATATTAATGACGCGGTATAAACTAACTTGAATAAAAAAAAATTTTGCGAATTGTATAAATCTGTCTATTTGTTTGTGTGGATTGTATTTGAATTTCGTTTATTTATCAGCCAGCCGACGTCCACTGCCAAACATATTCCCCAAAGATCACCACAATAGATAGATAGATAGATATTCTTTATTGTACCTGTACACAAAAGAAACTCAAACATTAACTTAAATACAACATTACAGTACAAATGGCGGTCTTATTGCTAAAAACAATTTCTTCCAGACAACCGTTGGATGGACTTAGCTGGAACAAGAATCCGTTTAGGGCAATTATAGTGTACATATTATAGATAACTAGCTGACCGGGCAGACGTTGTCCTGCATGATATTTGTTTACCGACTGCAGCGCCATCTGTCGGGCTGATTTGTGAATCTAAACCATCCTCGGTGCCACCCAAACGCATACAAAAAATTTCATTCAAATCGGTTCAGCCGTTTAGGAGGAGTTCAGTCACATACACACGCACACAAGAAATATATATATTAAGATAACAAGAAAATAAAATATACATACATATAAATAATTAAACATATTAAGTACGACTAAATCAGAAGGTCAAGTAATGCTCCTTCACCATACTTCAAGATTATCATAGCAATCTTAAAAAGGTCGTTAACCCCATGTTTAAAATGTGCTCATCATATTTTTATAGTTTATGGAACGTGAATGAGCCTTCTTATTCTGTATATTGTTCGCTTATAGTATCATCATCATTATCATTTCAGCCAAAAGACGTCCACTGCTGGACATAGGCCTCCCCCAAGGATTTCCACAAAGGCCGGTCCTAGGCCGCCCGCATCCATCGTTTTTCCGGCGACCTTAACCAGGTCATCGGTCCACTGTGTCGGAGGCCTACCAGCTTATAGTATACCTATGTATATTAAGACTTATTAACAAGACTAGTGAGTAAAATAAAGTGGACGAACACAGACTAGGAAATCGTAAGATTGAATTAATTAAGTTAGAATGATGACCCTTGCGTTTTAAGGGCGTCATAGATGTGCAGGAAATGTTAAGGGCTCCTAAACTTCTGTCTAGCCAGAGTGCTATGCAATCCTATTGGAGGACGCAGCAAGTCATTAATGGGAAAGGGTATACAAAAAACAGGAATAGTGGAACGAACATTGATTAAATTTTGTCCCCGATGGAAGATCAGCGTTCGTTGATGGAAACACTGGCAACCAGAATTATGCTGTGTCTGGGTCGGTTTGTGGTAGGATGTAAAAAACATTTTCATGTTGGCTGTATTTCTATTTCTTATTAATTTTAACGTTTTAGTATATTTATTTCTTTTCAGAATAAAAAATGTGTCTATCTATACTACTTACTAACAATATTGTATAGAGGAAAGATTTGTATGTAAGTTTGTAACGAATAGGCTCAAAAGGTACTGTACCGATTTTAAAAATTCTTTCACCATTTGAATTTTTCATTATCACTGATTAATAAAGACTATTTTAATTGCGAGAAAAAAATTAATGTCCACGCTTGCGAAGCCGGGACGGGCCGCTAGTCTCTAATATGTAATTAGGGTCGGCGAAAGCTGCGTTAAAAAGAGCGACTGTTTGACTTCTTGCTGTTGACTAATAGTCATTTTTGTAAGAGAATTTTCAATGTCATCGTTACATCGGTTGTTTGTGAATATTTAAAATGTTGTAATCCTTTTAATATGCATTTGATGTCACTAAAAACATCAATTACTGCTTTTAACGACTTAATTTGGTAACTAGACATAGACATATTCTTTATTGTGGCACAAGACAAAAAAATACGAAATGTTTTTACACGAAATCTATTTATTAATACGTGCAGCAAGAAGTTTGTACACCTCTTTAAAATAATTACACCGACGGAGATTTATGATTGTTGTTCTATACTGTTATAATCTAGGTATTCAGTTCAAGTTTTAAAAGAGAAGACACGTTTGAAGCTATTTTTTTGAATATTTAGCTCTAGAAATCTATATATTTATACGTGAAGCAAAAAGTTTGGGTCCGTTTTTAGGCGTGTTTGCGCTGACGCAGTGGTATGATTGTTGGAGCAGTTAAAAGTTTATATGGGGAGGAGTGCAGAAACGTAATACATATTGTTATAAACCATGCAGTGTAAATTAACTAATTTCATAAAGAAATCTCCACATAGACTTAATTTATATTTAACAAACACGTCAATGTACTTTTTTTTTGTAATCTTATACAATGTATAACACGTGACGTCGCCCACGTGAGGGTCAAATCTATATTCAGTAATTGACGCTCCTTTAATCTTTCAGTGTGTATTAACGTATGAATTTACGTATTTTGAAGAAATAACTTTCTGAAACACTTCTTTTCCCTTCTGGCATTTAGTTGTAGCTACATACTATTATATTCATATACTATTACCAACTAATAAATTCATTGACCGATGAAAGGTTCAGAAGCTGGCACTCGGAAAAATGTCAGGAAAAACCTATAGTTTTTATAATATGGTTATTAGGAAGGTTTTGCCGTGCAGTATTTTAGTCGAATTTCGACATCTTGGCAATCTCTACTTATTGTTAATAAAGATCGTTACCCACACTAAAGTGTTTTTTACATTCACACACTAACACAGTACCTCAGTGGTGATTCAGAATCCGTCGCGAATAGTTGTGTTACGCGCGTGCATTACTTTCTGTAGTTAAGTAAAGCGCTGGCGCAGCAAATCGCGCAGCCGCGAGCGAGCTCCGCGATGACCCAGTTTACGTCATGCAATAACACATAAAGACGTGTTCATACAGTTAAATTTAACTAATAATAATACCAACATGGGCACGGAAAATTTTGTGCTAAAAACCGAAACCGAACATCGGCTATACAAATACTTGGTAGAAGAACAAGAAAAACGCCACCTCCAGCAAAAGGTCCTTTGTGAAGAGCAAGAAGAACGACAAAAGCTACAAAATCTGATCAAAGAACTGCATCAACACATCGCAGGACTTGAGCAAAAAATCCAGGCCATCGAAAAATCTAATAAAAAGCCTCCACCAAAAGACCAAATCAACAATCTTCCTCCGCCAGTCCAATTTGAGACTGATGAAGAGGAACTCGCAAATGAGACTGAGTGGATACGTAAGCAAAACCGAAAGAAAAGGAAGCTGAACCAGTCACTCTCTCCACCTAACCAAAAAGGAGAAACATCCAGCGAGGAAGGTAAGAATGATACCATTAAATTTCCACCGAAAACTAAAAAGTCTCCCCAGCCACCGCCGATCGTAGTGGAGAATATTAAAGACTATCAAAAATTCTATGACCTAATTATTTCAGCTACACCTGAAGACTCGTTCTTAATAAAGATGAGAACCGGTGATAGCGTCAAGATTAATGCCAAACATGAAGAATCATATAGATCTATTACGAAAGTACTGCTACAAAATAATTTCCTGTGGCACTCGTACGAAAATAAACAAGACAGACCAATCAGAGTGATGGCAAAGAATTTACATCACTCGTGTGAATCTTCCAGAATAGTGGAAGACTTAAAATCAAAAGGCTTCTACATTCAAGAAGCCGTTAATAAGCTTAGTTGGAGGAACAAAGAACCACTAAACATGTTCATGCTATCATTCAACAAGGATGAAGACATCAAAAAAATCTACGAAATTAAATCCATCTTGGGATGCAAAGTAGACATTCAACCATTGAAGATATCTAAACTAATCCCCCAATGTAAGAGGTGCCAAGCATATGGGCACACACAAAAGTACTGCAACAAGGAACCCAGGTGCGTAAAGTGCACAAAAAAACACCTTACAAAAGACTGCACAAAACCTGCAGAAACCAAACCAAAATGTGTTCATTGTGGAGAATCTCATCCTGCGAGCTACAGAGGGTGCATGGTTGCTAAACAACTGCAAGCTCTTAAAAATAAAACACTTAAGAAAAGTACTGTTCCTCAAACACATGGTCCCACACTGTATCAACCCAAGAAAATTGTAAATAGTCAACCTGTGACGGAAAATCTGTCATTTGCCCAAGTAACCCAAGGTGCCACCAAACCACAGGCCCAGCCCCAAGCAAAAGTAACACAAAGCCTAGACGACAAAATAAACAAGATATTAAATTTCATGTCGTCATTCGATGAACGTTTAAAAAAATTGGAATGTAGTGCCAATATAGCTACTATAAAGCAAAAATGATGAATCAATCGATCACAATTATGGCCTGGAATGCTAATGGACTTCTTCGGCACCAAAACGAATTACAAATAATTTTAGATATAGAAAAAATTGACGTGTGTCTCATTTCAGAAACACATTTTACAAAAGAATCACACATAAAAATCAAAGGCTACAAAACGTACTGTGCACTGCACCCAGACAACAAAGCTAGAGGCGGTAGTGCCGTATTAGTTAGAGATAATATACAACAGTTTGTGAAATTCAAATATGAACAGCCTGAAATACAAGCAGTGGCCGTTTGTATCACAACTAAACGATATCCAATAACTATATCATCTATATACTGTCCACCGAGATATCAACTAAAGGAACAGCATTACAAGAATTTTCTAACACAACTTGGAAACAGATTCATCCTAGGCGGTGACTTTAATGCTAAAAATACGCACTGGGGCTCAAGACTTACCACTACTAAAGGTAAGGAACTTCTAAATGCAATAAGAGAAATGAAATGTGAAGCCTTATCCACAGGAAAGCCCACATACTGGCCAACAGATCCGCAGAAAATTCCAGATCTTATCGACTTTTTTATTATTAAAAATTTACCATTAAGCCATCTTTACATTAAAGAGGGTTTTGATATGAGTTCTGACCACTCATCAATAACACTTACAATAAGTGAACAAGTAGTTAATACAAAAAAACCTCCTACACTAACAAACAAGTATACAGATTGGGAAAGCTTCAAATATGACTTGGATTCTATTATTGACCTTAAGGTTCCCTTGAAGACCTTCCAAGAACTAGATTTAGAAGCATTAAAATTCATCACTGATGTCCAAAGATGTGCTTGGCAAAATACGCCTGAACTAAAACCAATACCGCATAAAAACATCTACCCGATAGAAATAGTGAGTCTCATCGCAGAAAAGAGAAGGCAAAGGCAAAAATGGCAGCGGACAAGATTTCCTGCCGACAAGACATTGCTAAATAAGCTGACCAAACGTCTTACCAAAGAAATACAACAATTTAATGACAGCAGTATGAATAAACGCCTCAGTGAACTTACAAGTGATCGTAGAACTGATTACTCCTTATGGAAAATCCTTAAGAATGTAAAAAAACCGATAACGCAAATACCTCCAATCAAAGAAGACAACGGTCGCTGGGCAAATAGTAACGAGCAAAAAGCCATACGGTTTGCGCAACATCTCGAAAACGTTTTTCACTTAAACCACGACGACAATGAGGAAACCCAACTCGAGGATCTCAATCAGGAAGGTGATGATTTTTGTATCAAACTTGCAACACCAAAAGAAATACAATGTGAAATTAAAAACCTCCATAAAAAGAAGTCACCCGGATATGATTTAATAACTGGAGAAATTCTTAGAAATCTGCCTCGGAAAGCAGTGATCAAAATTACAAACCTAATTAATGCTACATTCAGATTAAAACACGTACCGGATGTATGGAAAGTAGCTGAAGTGATAATGATACCCAAACCTGGTAAACCAACGTATGACGTGGCATCATACAGGCCTATCTCTTTGTTACCAATAGTTTCCAAAATATTTGAAAAGACATTGCTTCGGCGAATAAAACCCATTATAGAAAAAAGAAATTTAATACCTGACTATCAGTTTGGCTTCAGAGAAAAACATTCTACGATCGATCAGGTACATAGAATCACTAACATGATAGAGAACTCGTTAGAAGGAAAGAAAGTTTGCTCTACTGTTTTCCTGGATGTAGCACAAGCATTCGATAAAGTGTGGCACCAGGGGCTCATATACAAATTAAGACACATGTTTCCAAAATACATATCACAGATACTGGAGTCTTACTTGATAGGACGGATGTTCAGAGTAAGGCAAGATGATGCTTACTCTGACTTGAAAACTATAAAAGCCGGAGTACCGCAAGGAAGTGTTCTAGGTCCAGTCCTGTACCTATTATACACGTGTGATATCCCGGAAATAGAAAATGGAGCCATAGCTACTTTTGCAGATGACACAGCTATTTTAGCTACTGGAGTCACTCACGAAGAAGCTGTGAAAAAGGTCCAAAAGGCCGTAAACACCATCTATGAGTGGACAAAAAAATGGCGCATCCAACTTAATGACGCGAAGTCAGTACACATTGATTTCACTAATAAAAAAACAACTTATTACCCGGTGTACATAAATAACCATAGGGTACCATATGCAAATACTGCAAAATATCTTGGGATGACCCTCGACACAAAGCTACGTTGGAAGTCACATGTCAAAAAGAAACGCGATGAGCTAGACCTACGCTACAAAAAACTGTACTGGTTACTTGGTAAACATTCTGCTTTATCAGTACAGAATAAATTACTCCTTTATAGACAAGTCCTAGCACCCATATGGACTTATGGTATACAACTGTGGGGTTGTACCAAAAAAAGTAATATGCAAATCATACAAAGATTCCAAAACAAAGTACTCAGGGGTATAGTTAACGCACCGTGGTACATCAGAACTAATGACATTCACCGGGACCTGAAAGTGGACTTTGTTGCTAACGTCATAAAGAAACATGCTGAAGCGCATGACCATAGGCTTCATCACCATGTGAATGTCGAGGCTATCCAGCTCCTCGACACCACTGACATTATAAGACGGTTAAAAAGGACTAAACCTTTTGAACTAGTGTAGTGAATAATAGTGATATATATAGTACAATAAGTGCAATATTATGAAGATCACATGAACAAAGTGATTTATAATTCTAGAGACAATAAGACAAGTGTTAGTGGACGCTGCCTTAGTTTATTCATTTCCGTAGTAATTTAGGACAGATACAAATTACTTATTAGCCTAAGCTAGATTGTAATAAGAATGGTGCAGTTTCAAAAAGAGTGCACTATTACAAAAAAAAAAAAAAAAAAAAAAAAAACACACTAACACAGTACCTATTGTATAGGTTAATATAATTTCAAGACTTTCATAGTTATGTTTCGTGGACTAGGGAAGTGAAACTTGATTTTGATTTTGACAACTGGGCGACCTCTATTTGAAATATTTTGGTTTTGATCAATGGATGAATATTTTTGCGCGTTCAACCGTTCAACGTTGCATTAGATTTGTGACGCGTTTTGTAGATTACATTTTGATATAACAACTATTGAGACGCAGGCTTACGGTGTCACAAATTCAACTGGCTTTGATGTTTAAAATGCTGTGTTATTATTATTGCCATAATCTTAATAATATCAGTGCTTATTTAAAGATATTATTTAGATTTTTAGCATATTAGACTGGATATTCCTCAAAACAACCTCCCGAGTATTAAGTGTTTGGTAAATATGAGAACGTACTTTAAAAAAATATATTTTATCGACAAAAACTTTTGTTTTGTTCTAATTTTCTCACATTTTAACCCTTCCTTGGACTTCCACGAACATTTCAAGACCAAAGTTAGCCAAATCGGTCCAGCCGTTCTCGAGTTCTAGCGGGACTAAAGAACATAAATTCATTTTTATATATTTACTAGTGGCTCGCCCCGGCTTCGCCCGTGCAAAGCGGGGGTGGGTTATACATAAAAACATTCCCCTTGAATCACTCTATCTATTAAAAAAAACCGCTTCAAAATCCGTTGCGTAGTTTTAAAGATTTATGCATACTTACATAGGGACGGACAGAAGAATGCGACTTTGTTTTATACTATTTAGTGATAGATAGATAGATTTGTAAATGTCCATTATCTTCTGACAAAAAATAAATTGTTTCACTACGAAAATACTGTGACGGTAGTTATTAAAATACAACAAATTTATTCCGTGAGCTCACTGCAATAAGGTATACTATATTAAAAACCTTTTCATCATAATTTTACGAATATTAATGTTATAATATTGATTGTGATATTTTGTCAGATTTTAAATATTTTCACATCACTAAAAATGCGATATTGTGATATGTATGATAAAAGCCCTTTTCTTTGTTACAGCTAGCTGATCTTAAGATGGATTTGGAGTTTCGGAATTTGACGTATACAGTGCAGAGTAAAATATTACCTAAAGGTCAGTATTATTTTATTATAAAATGAGTTCTTATATGTTCACAGTAGGCTAATTATCCTCCATGTAGTTGGGGGAGGCCCGACTCAGCACTGGGTCATTTATGGGCTGAGAAGAACTAAGCATGCTTATGAAATACTCGCTGTGTGGCATGCGAGCTATCTGTGGACTACATGCCATATCGATCGTGTATTCTTCGCACCTATACGCAACCCTACAGAAACCAGCAATCAAGGTTATGAGTTTATAATTAAAAAAAAATTAGTACAAAATTGCTCATTCACATAAAAACTTTATAAAAAAAACTTAGAATATTCTTATATCTTTAACTAAACCATATCCGTCTGTCAACATTGATTTCATACATCCTTGCTTTGCACGCGACCAAGGCAACATAAAAACTTAATTTTAGATTCTGCATTTTTTTTTCCTGCTCATCCAATAACCGAAGTGATCGAACTAATGTTGTTATAAGATTTCACAATTTAATTTTAGTGAACATTTAGGGTCGCCGCACACGGGCCACCATTCACAACCACAAAACGCAGCCACCAACCTATTTCATACATTTTGCTTGGATTCGCCACACACTGTAGACGCCGCCGGTAGTCGCCACACGCCACAAATTGCCACTGCTCGCCTCTAGTGGTCGGGTCTTCCCATGGCTATGCGTGTAGGATATATTTCATCCGCACATGGCGCTTAGTGTCGATATCGGTGTGATGGCGGATTTAGGGCCCCTGCGCATTTAGGCGGCCAGTCGTGCGGCCTGGCCGCATAATGCGCGGATTGGTCGCGGCGGCCAATAGGCCGCATATGTGACTCGATGTTTTTCGTTGGCCGCGCGACCAATACTTGGCCCCGCGGCCTGGCCGCGTAATGCGCGCAGCTTTAAACATCGTAGAAGAATTAGTTGGCCGCAGCGACTTGGCCGCGCGGCCTGGCCGCATAATGCGCGGAGGCCCTTAGAAAAAATAGTGTCAACACCCCATTCCATTATAAGGGTGACAAAGTGAGCGCCGACAAAAGGAAATGACAAGCCCGAAAACCTAGCCGCCGCTAGCGTGGTAGAGTAGGAGAGTCCCTCCATATAATGGGAGAAGGCCCGACTCAGCAGTGGGTCATTTATGGTCTGAGTAATATGGCGCTTAGTGCCAGGGTGGCACTTCACTTGGCTATTACCTGGCACTGGTTACCTCACCGACTGCAAAAAGCCCATTGATCTTTTAAAGGCCTCGGTGTTCGTCTGTATAATAAAATTAATTATATAATTAATTATTAATATTTAATGTATTTTAAAAATGTTGTTAAAACTACATAGTATAAAACAAAATCGCTGTCGTCTGTCCGTCCCTATGTATGCTTAAATCTTTAAAACTACGCAACGGATTTTGAAGCGTTTTTTTAATAGGAAGAGTGATTCAAGATTAAGGTTTTTATGTATATCATTATTGCACCCGTGCGAAGCCGGGGCGGGTCGCTAGTTAAATAATAAAGGGTACTACCGCGTCAATGACTATCTGAGCCACAATGATGCCTGGAAGTAACTGACATTTTGTGCCTGTGCTCTGTTCCTTTGGCCTATTAATTTATTTATCCCAGTTTCAGCATGCGGGTGGGTGGTCGCAAGGGTTGTGGGAGATCAAAAGAGATGGATGGATTGTAAGAGATGTAACGTTTGTGAGAGACGAGGAATTGAGTGTGAAAGGTGTGAATGAAGGTATGACGACTGATTGGTGTGTATGGATACTACCTACTATACGACTACCTAGCGTGGGAAAAGGGCCGTAAGATGATTTTGTTTTAAACTATATCTGGCTGATGTTTGGCCCTTTGGAACTATTGCGTGAGTTTGCTCTCACAAATCTGTCTTAAAACCAGTCTTGTACCCAAATGGCGATCTAAAAAGAGCAACTACAGAGTTTCTTGCCGGCTCTTCTCTGTAGAGGTGCATTCCGAACCGGTGGTAGATGGTAAATAATTAATTTTAAATGGTAAATATTAAATTTTATTTTTTGTTTGACCTGTCAAAAGAGCTCTAATGAGCCAACTTGATTAAATGAGTTTTGATTTTGATTTTGATTTAAAAGAGTTTTGTGATAAAACCTACGTAAACAATAAATGTCTTTATAGCTGTGTGCAGCTCTTCGTAGAGCCTTTCCCCGCGAGCCCGTCCGGCATGGATGACCCTGAGCCGGTATGGCCACGGATATTAATAGTACACAAAAATCCCGTGTTGGTATTTTACAGAGAGCTTAAGGTGGATGCTCCAGGGTAGCCCGAGAAATTCAAATTTTCTTACATTTTTTGCAATTTGCAGGTCAGTGCTAGGTTGTATGTTGATTAAAATGTTATTCGCGGCTGTAAGACGTATGTAGTTATAGAATTATCATCATCAATACAACCCTCCAAGCTCATACAGGTGCAAGAAAAACTTTTTCAACGTCAAAGACATTCTTGCACCTTTATGAGCTTGGAGAGTTGTATTGATGAGTTTCATGATTATAACTCTGTAACTACATACGTCTTACAGCCGCGAATCAAATGTTCATCATCATACAACCTAGCACTGCCCTGCAAATTGCAAAAAACGTAAGAAAATTTGAATTTCGCGGGCTACCCTGGAGCATCCACCTTAAAATGCGAAGCTGCAAAAGTTTTGATCGATTGGTAATATATGGACGGTCTTTAAATAGCAAGAAATTGTAGTTAATTTTATTTTATTTTTGTTAATTATTGAAAACTTTCAGCTAGGTTCTTTATAAAAATAATTTAGTATACGGCCATTTACGTTTCTTTGATGCATGAGAATACTCTGCAAAACAATATTAATCGCCTAGGTAACAAAAAGTTAATTGTATTACCGGTTAGCGTTAGTGGTGCTATTATTTCATAACTCAATTTTATTGATACCTAACAGAAGATTTGATATGCAGCCAATTAAGATAATCTAGTTTTGTATCTATTTTTATTACATTCATCAGTAAAAAAGTTTAATCTGATCGTAGAATCGTAATCTATTCATTTGATCATGTGATGATTTCCAGCAAAGTGTTGTACATGAGGCATGAGTCCACGAAGGTTATGAACAAAAATAAAATTGAATATTTGTGTAATGTCTTTACTTCAAATTTGTTTCAGTTAGTGCCGTAACAACCCGCGCGGGTAGTTTAAAATATTATTACGATTGATTTACACTAGCCGTATTTCTTCTTCGTTATTTATATATTTATCGTCGTCGTCGTTGCAGCCCATAAATTACCCACTTATGGTCGGTCCTCCTCCAAATTCATGGAGGGAAATTAGCCTATTGTGCCAAGTTTTCCTCCTCGCGGAGGAGCTCTGCCTCTTGCGTTCTTTAAGTCGCCTCTTACGACATTAAACTTTTAACATAGCACCATCACTTGGTGCAACAAAACCAATTCAAGACAATTTTATGCCAATTTTCAAGATTCAAACTCAAATAATATCATATAACATTATTGCCAACGCCGAATAATGTCTAAAAATGTTTGCTAATTTATTTTGTGGGTGATTCAGCAACACAAGTCGAGCGCCGAAAATACCTATTGTGGAACAACTACAAACGTTTTTCCATCAACATAACGAATTGGTTGCAGTATTCACGACCGCTATGGACCGCATCAAAGCTCATAAGACGCCTGCAGGACAACACGCGAGACGTTTTATCTATCTATCAGCCACAGAAGTCCACTGCTGAACATAGGCCTCCCCCATAGATTTAATGACGTTGAGACGTTTTAATGAGCCAACAATTTACGAAGTTGTTTTTGTCATCGTGGGTGAACATTTAGGAGAGAGATAGTTATTTACATCCTCGTAGCAACCAACTGCAGCGTGTGTCCGAAACACATCGATCATATGATGTAATGTAACGCATTAATGATGAAGATGATAAAACCACACATAACAGGTTCGGAAACTAACAAAAAAGTTAGTTCAATGAATTATTATTTATACAGACTGATGGTTCGGGAAAATGCAGACAATCATATCTTAAAATGTCGGTGACTTCCACCAATATGCTGTGAATATGTCAGTATTTTTTTTACACGCGCAAGAAAATATCCTAAGAATGTTGTATATCATACTTATAGCAATAGAATAAACACTTTTTAACTTTTTTTTTATTAAATATTCCAGTTTGAATCCAATATTCATAGCTAAAACAGGACAACGTCTACTCTGTCGGGTCAGCTAGTTCGTATCTTAATATATATATTTCTTGTGTGCGTGTGTATGTGACTGAACTCCTCCTAAACGGCTGGACCGATTTGAATGAAATTTTTTGTATGCGTTTGGGTGGCACCGAGGATGGTTTAGATTCACAAATCAGCCCGACAGATGGCGCTGCAGTCGGTAAACAAATATCATGCAGGACAACGTCTGCACGGTCAGCTAGTATGTATATATTATTATTAATAGAATACGGATTAAGAATAATATAGAAATAGATTTATCTTATCGCGGGGTTGGGTTCCACTTGTCCCAAATACACTTCAACCCTGTGAAATCTACCCTTGCGGTATATCCTTCTTTTGTTCCTCGACATCAAGAACACTCTGAATGAGTTTTACGGTTGATTGGAACCATAGGAGCCACAAAACTTACATTTAATCCCAACACATTAGACATGGTCTCGCGTTGTTTGACTTTTATTTTTAAACTGGACTTATTGGTTTGACACAAATGACACCCAGACTAGGTAGACTACTAACTAAAAGTGCCTAGGTGATACTTTCCCCACCAACTAGGCCAACAAGGCATTATACTTATGCCATAAATATATGTACCCTTGTATGCGCTTGAATTTATGTAGACTGACTTCAGAACAGTCATGTAGACTGACAGGTAATGAATAACAAGGTGTTTATAAATCAGATCTTGAGTCACGATAACCGGGTGCATGGTATAAGTTATGCAGAAATTCTGCATAATCATCTAGAGACATATGAATATGTATAGAGAAACGATAAATCAAACGCACATACTAGATATTTTATTCATCATCATATTCCTTGCCTTTTCCCAATTTCACCTTCTGATTTAACATGGAGCGGTAATCAACTTGTGGGACAAACAGAAATAATTTGGTTACGCAAATTTTGGTATCGACAGGCAATGGTTAGTTTTTTGTAAAAGAGACGGGCAGACAAACTAGTGGCTTACCTGATGGTAAGTGATTACTGCCGTCTTGTGACATCAGAGATTTCCTCTGGTGTGCGGGCATAAAAAAAGAAGTTAAAGGAAACGTTCCTTCCTCTGCTAGTACCATGCATGGAGCTCCGGGGATCTTATTCATGCGCAACACCAGCAAAGGAGGATTACTTGGCTACGATTGTCTGTAAGATGGAGGTACCGCCCAGTCCGGCCATCAAACAATCCTAACAGCGTTAAACTAGCCTTTGCTACAGTGCCGAGTGTAAAATGTCCATACTTCTTCTCGGCCCATAAATGTCCCAATGCTAAGTCGGGCCTTCTCCAAACTACAGAGCGGGTAATTAGCCTACAGTGTCATGCTGGCCAGGCGGGTTGACACATGGTTTCGTATAAAGTTTTCCTTCTCTTGCGACTAGGTTTTCGGCCTATTACTTTCTTCTGTCGGCACTTACGACAGCCTCGCAATGACACACGTTAAAATGCCTATAACTGCCGATAACCCCTTAATATTAGGTTGGCAGCATGGTTGATGCATGTTACACCAAGGCATCAACCATGCCACTATAAAAAGGATCACATCGTTTCCAATTTAGTATTTCACGGAGACAGATCTTAGCCCTAATAAACATTTACTACTAATTGATTTCACTTATGCAACTGGCAATGAGTTGGCCAATCGATCAATTGACATTGTATCCTTAACCTTATTTATTGTTTTATCTATTAGGAACAGTACATAAGTCATAGAATAACTGCATTTACCTTGAAATCTCGATTCAGATTTCGAATGTTTTAAAACGTTTTGCTGTTGGACATAGTTCACGTAAACACAAATGACGTAGCTGGAAGGATCGCAAAGTTGAAAAGGCGGTGGCCACGTGGTCCGACGAATGGATGGTTGTTGGGGCAGCTAAATCTCAGAGCGGCGACCATATGGTTATAAAACGTAGCATCTGTCGATTCTCAAACTCAAAAGGCACTTTATCTATGGAGGTTTTATCACAAAACTTATAAATTGTCATATTTTAAATTACTAATAACATCTTTCGGCCTTTGTCCCACACTAGGTGGTACTCTCCATACACTCCTATCGCACACTCACACCATTCAGACACATTTCCTCATTCTCACCTCTTTTGATTCATCTCTTTTGATCTAACACAACCCTTGCGTCCACAAACATTGATACTGAAATTACCACCGTTCCTAATTCTGCTCTACACAGGAGAGCCGGCTTTGTAGTTGATGATATCTATCTAGATTGTTGGATGACCCTATTGAGGTCAGTTGGAGTCCATCGGCTCCAAGTGACCTCATTAAAGTCATCTGACCGCTCAGAACCGTGGTTCGTGCCGTTCTATGACTGTTGATAGATGTGTAACCGAATCGTCTAACCTGGACTAATTTAGTCACACTTTAAAAGTGGATCCGTATAATAGTGGGATATCACAATGTAGACCACCAATGTTATAAATAAAATCCTTGTGGTGAGGGATTTAGAATACACAGGGTCCCCATCCCATTCCATTCTGAGAGTGTCGTATGACCCGACAAAAGGGAAGCGACACAAGGCTGATCCTAGCTGTAAGAGAAGGATAACTTGATACAAAACCCTGAGCAAACCCGTCCGTTGTGCTCAACAAAAAAGGGTCACGTTTTGAACTACAAAGATATTAACTTCGCGTTGATTTATTGTGATTTATGCGTCTTCATTGTGATTTGAGAAGAGTTCTCCTTGAAACAAAATAAATGACAACTTAATTACCTCATTTATACCTCACTAGCTGTTACCGGCGACGTCGTCCGCGTTTAAAATATTAATTTGGTTCCAGAAACACTACCTACTACTTTAATATTATTCTACCAATTTACCAATCATTATAAATACTATTAACATACATTTAAAACAGACAAGCGAACATGAAATTACCCACCTTTTAGAATTATTTTTAACCCCTGACGCAAAAAGAGGGGTGTTATAAGTTTGACGTGTCTGTCTGTCTGTCTGTCTGTGGCACCGTAGCTCGCGAACGGATGAAGCGATTTCAATATAGTTAATTTTTTTGTATGAAAGGTGAGTTACGGGCGAGTGTTCTTAGACATGTTTGATGAAAATCGGTTGAGCCGTTTAAGAGTTATGACGGGTGAAAGTGGGGAAGAATAACCGAAAGAGTGCAAATATAATCGAGAGGGTCCTCAAATGAAAGCGCATCACGTGCAATTTGACAAAATCTACATTATAATAAGTGTGTACCTTTAAAAAGTATAAAATAAAAATTAAATTAAACATTTTTAAAAACCCCCGACACAATAACCTTTAAAAAGAAAAAATAAATACATCGCGTTGGGGGACCAGGGGTCAGGTAATAAATAAGTGGAGCGGTCCCCCAACGCGATGTATTTATTTTTTTCTTTTTAAAGTTTATTGTGTCGGGGTTTTTTTTAAATTTTTAATTTAATTTTTATATAGTGAGTGATCTGAAACTGACCAATATTTAACGTTGCAATATCTACTGGAGAAACACAGTGCAATTTACTTAAAAGATACTTCAGAATATATGCCCTTAAATGACCCAGATGTATTTCTTTGATGAGTTAGGTTTTCTCCAAATTCATTGAAGGGGACTGTGCTAAGCTTGTTTATGAGGCATGCCCCTATACCGACCGTCTTCTGTGCTTTCTGATAATTACGTTAAATGTAACAACGGCAGATGGATGGATGGTGTCTATCGTTTTAAAAAAAAGATTTATAGCGCTCAGTAGTTTAAAGCAATTACTTATTATATTTATAGACAACGCAAAATAATTAAAAAATATTAATTCAATTTAAAATACTGTTCCAAATTTAAATACCGATCAGAAAATTAATTAACCGCGTCCTGTGCGAATTTCACTTGGTTGCCATGGCGACGGACAATGACAACATTGATTGTTGCATACAGCGCCATCTTTATGCATATTATCTTTATCTATATTTTAAAGAATTTAATCTTTTAGCATGGACGTATAAAAAAAGTCGGACAGAGTCTCGCTAACTAAAAACTGTGACATCATAGTCGGCCAGATCAGCTATATATACAGGCCAGCACGCACACTTTCATACATTAGTCGGCAAGTGTTGCCGATTTGGCATTTTTAATGCTAAATTTGGAATATTTTTAGACCTGTTCGCATGAAAAAATTAGCTTTAGCATATTGCATATTTTAGTATATTCGGATTTTTTTGTATCTTTCGAATTTTAAGTACTATTACGGCTATTTTTTATTTGATTGATTTATTGTTCACAGCCCTGTAAGTTATTTCGGTAGGTACTCTGTGCAAAAAATTGATAAGCCCATAGACAATATTTTAAAAATATTTAGTGGATACTAACTCTGTTATGAATTAGGGACTTTCCCGAATACAGAATAGTAAAAGAATTTCAAAGATTTTGTTTACATTCGGATTCGGAGACTAACTTCTTTCAAGTGCAAGTTGTTTACCTATACTTGTATTTTAATAGCTTTAAAATAAACCTTTGTTCATATGTCCTGTGAGTGTGCTCGAAAAGTAATTTTCGATTGACTCTGGAGAGAAAAAATGCCTCCAAAATATGAACAACAGTATCGAGAAGAGTGGGAGAAGATGAGCGATTTTAAACACTGGTTAACACGAGCTAAAGAAGATTCGACCAAAGCTTACTGCAAATACTGTATGTGCAACATTATAGCCAAAGTATCCTGTTTAAAACAACACATCGTTACATCAAAACATGCGAAACATATTGCTCCGATAAAAAGTAAAAAAAAAAAATTGATTTTCCTAAGGTGCACGTTCAACTTGATATCCAAAGAGCAGAGTGTTCACTTGCATTATTTATAAGTGAACATGCATCTACTTTAACAGTAGACCACTTGTCTGAAATGTGTAAAAAAACATTTTCAGATAGCCGAAGTGCTGATATTAAATTACACCGAACGAAATGTACCAACATTATTAAATATGCATTGGCACCACACTTCATTTCGCAACTGGTTGCAGATATAGGACCCAATAAGTTCAGTATACTGGTTGATGAATCCACTGACATCTCAGTCACAAAAATTCTCGGCACATCAATCCGATATTATGATAGTTCACGTAAAAACATGATTACGACATTTTTAGGATTGGTCGAGATAGAAAACGGGACAGCTGTTGCTATAGTCAACGGAATCAAGACCCTTTTTGCAGAGTTGAAATTAAATATTAAAAACTTAATAGGGATAGGAACTGATAATGCCAGTTCTATGACTGGTGTCAACAATGGTGTTCACAGCTTATTAAAAATTGAAACTGGCAATGAAAATTTGGTTTTGGTGCGGTGCCTTTGCCATTCTCTGCAATTGGCTATCACACATGCGTCTGAGGAGTCACTTCCGAGAAATATTGAATTTTTAATTCGAGAAACATATAACTGGTTTAGCCATTCCTCCAATCGACAGTTGTTTTACAAAGAACTATACAAGACCATAAACTGTGGAAAAGAACCTTTGAAAATAACGCAAGTATGCAATACGAGATGGTTATCTATTGAGCCTGCTGTCCGTCGTATTTTAGATCAATGGCTCGAATTAAAAACTCATTTCGAAATTGTCAAACAAAAAGAAAATTGCTATATAGCTGAAATGCTTTATTCTATGTATAACGATTCTGTGAATCATCTGTATCTGCTGTATATATTACATATATTAGATGAAGTTCAAAAAGTAAATAAAAATTTTGAACGCAACGACCGGGATCCGACGAAACTGCTGAATGATTTGGTAGAACTAGTGGAATCAGTTGCTCGAAGAATCTGCCAACAGCGCGAATAGATGTGTTGACAGCTACAAATCTTGAAAGCTATCTAGACCCATCTCCATACATGGGCTATGGTTTCGAACTGAAGCTGACTGAATACGAACTTTTACCAGAAGCCGAACGTAACCTGCGGCACCGTTGTAAGCAGTTTACACTTAAACTTGTGCAAGAAATGCGATCAAGGTTACCAACAAATGTAAAGATACTACGAACAATGAACATAATTTCTGTTCAAGAAACTTTAAAAATTATAAAACCACCGATTATAGAACTCGCACAAGCGTTTGGCTCCCAAGCCAATGAAATTGAACTTATAGTTCTACAGTGGCGAAATATTCCACACATCCACTGGAAGAATACATGTTCTACTGTCGAATTTTGGTCGGAGGTTTATGAATATAGGGACTCTGGTGATAATAACCCATTTTTGGAGTTGGC
Source organism: Clostera curtula (assembly GCA_905475355.2). NCBI lineage: Eukaryota > Metazoa > Arthropoda > Insecta > Lepidoptera > Notodontidae > Clostera > Clostera curtula. The sequence continues at coordinate 6,592,515 of FR997805.1, read as the reverse complement.
TTCTTTGGCTTTAACTATTCTTTCTTTGCCACACTCTAATGCAGAGATAGAACGAGTATTCAGTCAAATGAATGTTGTGAAGACTAAAATAAGAAATCGTATGTCACTACATACACTGAACTCAGTATTATACATCAGATATGGCCTCAAAAGATCCGGAAAATGTTGTCATTCATACAACATTCCCGAAGATATCTTAAAAAAGGTTAAAGGCGTGAGAGAGTCGATTGTGATGCCAATGAATACTGATTTTGTAGTTGGCCCTTCAACATCACAAGCTCAAGCTTACGACGACGATTTTGATGATTTACAATATTTGATTTATCTTCATAATTAAATTTATACTTAAAAATTGCACTGCGTTTGTAATTACATTACCTATTTGTAATTATTTTCATTTTTAATTCATTTGAACTTGGTTTGGCATTTTTTTTAGCATAATGAGGTTTGATCTGGCATATTTTTAGCATTATTACTGCCAAAGTCTGGCATTTTTTCCATTTACAAAACGGCAACACTGTTAGTCGGCCATTACGCGCGTGAACATCGATGCTTAAAGACGCAATATGCGGCGAAAAAATAAAAACTATAAATCATGTCTTGCGTGATAAAATGGTGTAAAAACCGTAGTGACCGAAAGAAAAACAATCCAGGAATCACGTTTCATACGTAAATGAATAATTCAATCACTTATTTCCAGATTATATACATTAAAACCAATTTGTATTTGCTAGAAAAAAACAATTAATTTTAAGTTCAGTGCTGCCAATATTCTCGTATGCAAATTAACCGAAACGTGGGCAATTTTTCGTTTATTATAAAAATCAATATATTATTATGGTTAATTATTTAATAGTTACTACTGGGTATTTTATTTTATATTCCTTTTGCTAGATTTTCTAAGGAAAATTAAGTATGGAGAAATGATTGGATTCAAATAATTAGAAATTGTAATAGTGAAAACGATTGGATTCCAAACAAATACAGTGTCGTTTGCAGTATACATTTTGATGCGAATGACTTTTATACAACTAAAGGAGGACTCCGGCGTGTTGTTACTTACGCAGTACCTCAAAAGGTAAATTAGCAATCTAACAAGACGTGGTTTTTTATAAAAAAACGAAACATAAGTTAATACACCTAAAAACCAGAGGAGGCCTACATTTACCATCGAAAGATATATTCGATATTTGTTGTATTTGCGAAATGGTCATACGAAAAATTATAAAAGAAAGCATAACATTGTACAACGAAAGGCAACATAAATATATTATCACAAAAATTCAAGAAAAATGTGTAGGTAATGAAAGCGTTTGTTTAACTTGGAATATGAACACACTTTCGCCGGAATAGAACACAAAAGAAGTCTTATTAAATATATAGCGGAAAAATATCTAACGATTCGGTTTCACCACACCTCGAAATTAGAAGAAATTTCAAGAACGTCTCAAAGTAAAAGACATTATTCTAAAAAAAAACCTCAGCATTTGGGATTCTAAATTAAATGAAATAGGACCGCAAATTATTAAAAAAAGAATAACAAGTTCTCTGATTTTCTTGCCAGTTCTTCTCAGCAGTGGTCGCGTTCCGAACTGGTGGGAAACTATGTATATGTAGCATGTCGAGGGTTCGATTCCCGCACGGAAGAAATATTTGAACGACCTTTAAGTATTTGTTCCGGGTTTGGGTGTTTCCTTTATAGAATATGTATTTACAAAAAAAAAAGTATATAAGTAGTTTGCATTCTATACATTTTTTTAATATGTTGACAACTTGTACGTGTCCATTTTGTCCTATACAAAATAAATTATTTGACAATAGAAATTTTTTATTACGTTGACCGTGTTTTAATGGCAAATTTTTGTGTAACTTGGCCACCCCAAAATTAACTCACACATAAAGTGCGGCCGCCATCTTGGCGTCTCACTTTTGTCTTAGCGAGAGTTCCGTCCGCCTTTTTTTATACGTCCATGTCTTTTAGTATATTTATTATACGAATACCAAGTTTCAAGCCAAACGCCAAACGGGGTACCGTTCTTTTGGTTTATGCATTGGTAACAAACATCCAATAATAAGACATGATTATCCTACAACCTCTGCATAATCGTGATAGGAAAATCTATTCAGTTTTCAAACCTTCATACTTGGCCTACTATGAAATGAATGGTAAAGGTAAATCATTTGTCATGGTTAATAAAATATGAGTTATATTTTTAACCCCGACAATAATATTGGTATTATAATTTTGGCACGTCTTTAAACATATTGTAACAGAGAGGCTTTATCATAAAATATTTAGAACTATTGATACCATCTTTTATCTCCTATTAAGCGTATTTTTTTAATTTTTTTTTAATCTATTATTTTTTACTATTCTTTAAACAGACAAATATTCATTTTTTATTTCTATGAGTCCTTTATAATCGGCAGTATTTCAATAAAAAACGTGGTATAAAAAAATTTGCAAACCTTGGTAGTTATTGATGTTTCACTGTTGTGAAGGTGGTTTAATAACATATACCTAATAAAAAAACATATCAGTACGATTCAACCTTCAACAAAAAAAAGTACTTTTCACAACCAAAACAATTTAGTTGCGCTCGCAATTTTTTTCATCCTTGAATTTACAGCTTGTCAGCGATGTTACACGTGTATTTTTTTGTGCTTAATTAATGGGAATTTTTAATTGCACCTCTATTTAAAATTTAAGCAAACGAGAACTCCCAATAATTAGCCACTGCATCACTACATATTATAAAACAAAGTCGCTGTTGTCTGTCCGTTCCTCCCTGTGTATGCTTAAATCTTTAACTACGCAACGGATTTTGAAGCGGTTTTTTTAATAGATAGAGTGATTCAAGAGGAAGGTTTTATCTATAACATCATTGCACCCGTGCGAAGCCGGGGCGGGTCGCTAGTATCAGATAATAATGACAAACTAATTACTTTAAACATATTTTATTAAAACATGTATAAAATTAATCAAAATCAGATGGCCTTTTATCTAATTTACAACGAAAATCTAGCTGAAGCAGTTTAGCAGAAACAGTAAAACAGTTTAGCTTTAAAGATCGAACAGTCTTATAGATTTGAATAATTTGTTGAGCAAATTTAGCAATTCAGTATGTTTGGTGGTAATTTCTAATATTTGAATAGAAAACATTGGATTTACAGTTGTACGATGTAATGCATGCAATACTAATATTAAATGTTAATTACTCAATAGGAATGTTAGATTTACCATATTTTTCCCTTACATCTTGATTGATGTCCTCCGAAATAACATATTTTATCAAAGGTTGTGTCCAAAAAACATCTATCACAGTTTCATATTAGACTTCGTTTCGTTCTCTGTAGAGCAGCCTTCCGAACCGGTGGTAGTTTCGGCATGAATGTGAGTGAACGCAGGGATTGTGAGCGATCAGGGGAGATGGAGGGATTGTAGGAGTGAGGAGTTGTGTGTGAAAGGTGTGAATGTAGATATGACGACTGATAGGTGTGTGTGGAGGCTGCCACCTGGTGTGGGACAGGGGCCGTAAGATGATAATAATATTTACAAATATGACGATTTATAAGAGTTTTGTGATGAAACCTACGTAAATAAAGTTCCTTTTGAGTTTGAGACTAATGACCGCCGTTAAGTGACCCCCTGCTGAGTCGGGGCTTGCACGTGATGGTGGGAAATTCACCTATTATGCCTATTGTATCATAGTTTTTCTCACTTGCAGCTCGGTTGCCTTCCTCTTACAATACACACAAAGTGGAATGACTGCTTTTGGTCAAAGGGTTGGATGCACTGCCTTTGGATCACGGGGTCCCGGGTTTGATTCTGGGGCCAGGCGCTTTGTCAGTGTATTTGTGGAAACCAGAGGCATTTTCTCTGGGCTTGGGTGTAATTTGTGTTTCTTTGAATTTCATATTTGTAAACTGCCCCCGCGATACATGTTATACCTAGTCCAGAAAACATCTATTGAATTAGGAGGTTGATGGACCTTGTTCCCCTATTGAGGAGCGCACCCCGCGACCCTGATGCGGTCAATCAAGGATCGCCGTTGGTTTTAGTGGGTAGGTCGGGGCGCTATTTTCGCGCCCCTGTGTCTCACATACCCGGCAAGTCCCCAACGGCCGAGTATGCAGGTTGGTGGAAACTGGTTGGTGGCCCTGATCTTTCAGTACTGTTCTATGGGTGCCGGACATACGGAAACTCATCTTATTTTTATTACGTACTTATGAAATCATAGAAACTGGTTATCACAAAACTAATGGTATTCAATGCAAAACATTACATAGAAATCGCGTGCTACGATAAGGTTGATTTGCATAATTTATACGATGTGTAATATGGTCGTTATTGACGCATGATTTTGGCCATTAATTTAGTTTTTCATGCCAATAATTTGTATTAGTACTACACAATTAATTTAAAAAAATATAATTCCGTTTTTAAGGCGGTGATTTTAATTTAATAAATATAATTAATAATTTATAATTAACACTTACAACCATAACTCTAAGGTACTCGTATCATAGCTATGTGTGAATAATATCTTCTGTTCAGCGGGAAAAAGGCGTAACTTTATCTATGTATCTTCTGTTAAAGACCTCTAGCCTAGGCGCCCAGGGTCGAAGAGCACGTTCCCCATTGGAGAACGCAACCCGTGGCCCATGGTCTAGAAACGCCTTTGGTTCTGACTTCGATTGAGGACTGTGGGAGATCAAAAGAGATGGATGGATCGTAAGAATGAGGAATTGTGTATATGACTCAAAACTCAAAACTCAAATCATTTATTTCAATTGACCCATTTACTGGTGTTTTTGAAAAGTCAAAAGTGAAGTTAGGAATCTAGTTGCATGTTCCAAAAAGTAGATCCTATGGAGAAGAACAGGCAAGAAACTCCATGGACACTCTTTTTATCATATTTTCTGTTACAAGCATCTTATTGGGTTACATTGATTTCGTGTTTATTTATAGTAAGCTAAGATGTGAGGACAATGTAACATATTGCACAACAGAAGTGTCCAGGAGATCAATATAAAGCTATGTAGGTATGTCAATAGCAGTTAAGGGATGACCGGCCCCAACTGGCGGCACCCGATCACGAGCATGACGCATGTGCCAGCCATCCCCCAGCTCAACCATATTTTAGGGAACCGAAGGCCCCGACACACACGACACCACCAGCATGACCTTTAAGCGAGCATGACATACTCTCAACTGCTTGTTTATATGATAATGATAAGTTATATAAATACGGTGACTACATAGTGCTCACATTTACAATTCCAAACTTCTAAACAATTATACAAAATAAAATGATAAAGGTCCTGTATAATACGAAGGTCCTGTATACTCGATATAAAAAAAAAAAACAAAGACAAATTAGTCCTACTCAGTGGTAAAAAAAACAAGGAACATGAATATTTAATAAATCCATGATGTCAAAAATAATATTATGAGATAGGTACATGTGTGACGAATGTAGATATGACGACTAATAGGAGTGTATGGAGACTACCACCTAGCGTGGGACAGACACCGTAAGATGATATTGGTAATCTATACTCTATACTAATATATAAAGCTGCAGAGTTTGTTTGTTTGTTTATTTGTTTGTTTGTTTGAACGCGCTAATCTCAGGAACTACTGGTCCGATTTTAAAAAATCTTTCAGTATTAGATAGTCCATTTATCGAGGAAGGTTATAGGCTATATTTTATTTTCAAAAGAATTAGGGATCCGTATGAAAATTGCGATTTTGTAAACTGTGAAACCGTAGTTTCACAGAGCGGCAGTTTAGGAAGCTAATTACTATATTTAGAGAAAGTAAAACATGGAGTACATCATATATTTTACACAGACAGAATGAGACAAGACAGTAGAATTATACATTGACAGATATTTAAATAAAAAGGGTATAACATATAACAGCCAGACATTATTAAATTTATAAAAAGTTTCTATTCGCAACACTCCCACGTAAATTTTATAATGTTAGCCTTTTTAAATGTAGGATTCAATAATATCTACAAAACACACCAAAAAAAAACTATAACTATAATAACGCTAACTTAATCCTAAAGAACTTAGACATTTATAATGTCTCAGCTTAGGTAATGCCTTAGTGAGAATGTCTGCTGTTTGTTGAGAAGATGGTGTGAATTTAACTAAAACCTGTTTTGTGGAAATGCACTCACGAATGAAATGATGTCGAATGTCAATATGTTTAGTACGAGAGTGATGTGTATTGTTTTTAGTGAGTGAAATTGCACTCTGATTATCACACATGATGGTCAAAGGTAAAGATGATCGAAAAAGATCATTAATGAGAGATCGGATATATATAGCCTCCTTACAAGCCTCGCCAAGAGCCATATACTCCGCCTCTGTCGTAGACTGAGCCACAGTTCTTTGTTTGCGTGACTCCCACGACACTGATGAACCGCTCATCTGGAACACATATCCCGTGTAGGACCGTCGGTCTACCAGATTACTTGCGTAATCAGCATCAGCGTATCCCATTCCATCGCCAGTGCTATTATACGTAAGTGTTTTGTCTTTCGTGGCCTTGAGATAACGTAGAACACGCTTCGCAGCTCTCCAGTGGACCTCCCCGTAATGTACATTGAATTGGCTCAGAGCGGATACCGTATAAGCAATATCTGGTCTGGTACCAATGGCAAGGTACATTAGTGAGCCAATGAGCTGCTGGTAAGGTAATTCCGGTTTTTCATCTCCTGGATTTGGCTGGACAAGTTTCGTACCCATGTCCATAGGAGTGGATACAGGGATAGCGTCTTTCATCCCAAATTTCTCTATCATTTGCTCAATGTATTTAGTCTGGTCAAGTGATAGCGTGCCATCCTTTCTTGTCACTCTCATGCCAAGGCAATCCTTCAGGGGGCCTAAATCTTTTATTGCAAATGTGTTTTTCATTTCGTCTTTGAAATCTTGTTTCATCTTCTTATCATTGCTGAACAAAAAGAAATCATCAACGAATACAGCTACGATTAGCATTTTTTCACCTTGGTGCTTATAATAAATACAGTGTTCTTTTTCTGAACGTTTGAATAAAAGTTTGTCCATTGCTTCACAAACTTTTTTGTTCCATTGTCGTGGAGCTTGTTTTAATCCATAAAGAGACTTTTTGAGGAGACAAACCTTAGATTTGTCAGTGGAAAAACCTTCAGGTTGCTCCATGAAAATCTCTTCCTCTAGATCACCATTCAGGAATGCTGTCTCTACGTCTAGGTGATCAACTTCCAAGTTGAGCTTAGTGGCAAAGGCTAGTAGAAGACGAATTGACGATAATCTTGCAACCGGAGCAAAGGTTTCACCGTAGTCAACTCCATGGACTTGCGTGAATCCTTTAGCCACAAGCCTTGCCTTATATTTTACAATATTTCCATTCGTATCTCTCTTGATTTTATATACCCACTTACATTTAATAATTTTTCTAGCTGCTGGTTTATTTACAAGAATCCAGGTCCCATGCTTTTGCAGTGAATCATGTTCACACTGCATAGCTTTAAGCCAATCTTTGCTATTACTGTCTTCTAGAGCTTGTTTGTACGTCTGCGGCTCGCTGTCAGTACTAATTATATTTGCGTAATTTAAGTCTGAATATCTTACTGGTGCACGACGGTCTCTAAGAGGATATCGTCTGGAAATTACATCTTCAGAACTGTGCGTCACTGGTTGCACATCTACAGGAATATCTTGAGCATCGCCGAAGGCCTCGGATTCTGATTCAGGACTAGTAAGCTCTTCAGTAAGAGACTCCATGCTATCTTCAGAAGGAGACACAGTATGGTCTTCACAAGACGACTCGGCTTGGTCTTCAGAGGGAGACTCAGTATGGTCTTCACTAAGAGATTCGGAAGCTTCTACAGTAGGAAGCTCAAGAGGGTGCACGTTGACGCATGGCGATAAATTCTGGGTAACTTCAATATTTTCAGAACGATATTCAGGCAACTGTTCATTGTCTTCATCAGATTCTATAGATGATGGCTTGTCTTCGACGAAGACGACATCTCTCGCAACGATAATGTTCCGTGGATTCTGAGGATCAATAAGTCGATATCCTTTAGTATCATCAGCGTATCCCATTCCATCGCCAGTGCTATTATACGTAAGTGTTTTGTCTTTCGTGGCCTTGAGATAACGTAGAACACGCTTCGCAGCTCTCCAACAAATATACAAGTTTGAGTCTTGGAGTCGAGTTTCCTTCGTTTTTCTGTTGCGATCAAGACATGGGCTTCAGAGCCAAAAACTCGTAGATGACGTAGATCCACTTTCTTACCAGTCCATATCTCTTCAGGAATTTTATTATTCAAAGCTTGCGTTGGTGAGAGATTTTTAAGATATATCGCTGTAGATACAGCTTCACCCCAATATGCTCGTGGTAAACCAGAATCTTGTAGCATAGTTCTAGCTTTCTCAATAACGGTCCTATTTACTCGCTCTGATACTCCATTTTGTTGTGGAGTATATGGCACTGTAGTCTGATGTACAATACCATTTTCTTTGAGAAAACGGTTCAAGTTATGATTAACAAACTCTTTCCCATTGTCAGAACGTAATATTTTAATTTTTAGACCCGTTTGATTTTCTACAAGACTTTTAAATTCAACGAACTTACAAAATACTTCGCTTTTCGATTTCAGCAAATAACCAAAAGTCTTACGCGAAAAATCATCTGTAAAAGTTAATAGGTAAAGGGCACCACCCCATGAGTGGGTACTCATTGGTCCACACAGGTCTGTATGTACCAACTCCAGTTTGGACTTGGACCTACTTTGAGAAACATCGAATGGCCTTTTCGACATTTTGCCTTGAAGACACGGCACGCAGGTTTTATTTAATTCATTAAACGATGAAGTTGTATAATCTATACCAATATCTTTATTTTTTAAGATATTAAGTGCATTTGAATGCAGATGTGCAAGACGTCTATGCCACAGTAATGCAGACTCTTTAGTTTGTGTGAGATTAGCGCTATATTGCGCCGTATCTAATCTGTACATATTATTATAGTTTGATGCTGTTGCAACGACAGAGCCTGTCACTTTGCATCCTTCATTTAAAAGGATAGAGGCACCATTTTCAGTAAAAACAACTGTCAGCCCTTTCCGAACTAAGCTATGTACCGATAGTAAATTTACAGCTAGATCTGGAACGTACAAAACATCAGAAATTTGCTTAATTCTATCAGAAACATTTAATGAGATGGTACCTTTTCCTTTACTTTTGACTTGCTGGCCATTTGCGACAGTAACTGGTTTAGACTCCTGCTTGAGGTCCAAAAACCAATCTTTCTTGTTGCTCATATGAATTGTAGCACCAGAGTCAACGAACCATTCACTTGAGGTACAGCCTGACGACGTAGAAAAGCCTGTAGGGATGTCAATATTAAAAGCCGATGAAAGTGTAAAGTCAGATGTATTGTTGCATGTATGAGATGATGAATCGGATGACGATTGACACTTTTGTCGGTTAAGACGTTTCCTACACTGAGACACTACATGGCCTATCTTTTTGCAATAAGAGCATGATACATTAGTATTGTTATTAGAAAACGAAACACGAGATAATAAAGAACTAGACGTGGCAGAGACATCTCGACATTCCTCCTTGAGTAATATCGATGCAACTGCGTCTGTAGTTATCCGCGTGCCAGAATGCTCTATTGCCATCACCATCGGACTGTAGCTGTCGTCAAGTCCTGCCAGCATAATCACGCCAACGAGTTCGTCGTCCAGACCAGCTTGGATGGCGACCAGCTGATGTTGAACATGACGTATGTCATTCACGTAGGCCTCCATACTCACGTACGTTTCAAGTTTGGAACCAAGCAATCTCTTCATGAGTTTCAACCGTCGGGCTAATCCGCTATCGGCGTATGACTCCTGGAGACGATTCCACGTTTCTCTAGACGTTTCAGCTGTCATAACTATAGGGTAAAGATGCTCACTTATGTTTAGACAAATTTTGGACCTTGCTTTTGCATCCTTGCGTCGAAATTCAGCGTCTGGAATTTCTTCCTGCGTTGAAATGACACATTCCCATAGTTCGGTGTCTATTAAATACATTTTCATTGCGAAACTCCACGTCGCGTAATTGCAGCTACCTTGGAGTTTTGTGAAATTAGGCATGCTGCTGTTGACCACTACCTGAGATGCGTCAGAGGCAGTCTGGGAAGGCTGTGGTATCGACGACGAGGCTTTATTCATCCTGATGCGGTTTACTCTCTTCTATAAAGTAAATAGAGGGACCATAACCTGTGAAACCGTAGTTTCACAGAGCGGCAGTTTAGGAAGCTAATTACTATATTTAGAGAAAGTAAAACATGGAGTACATCATATATTTTACACAGACAGAATGAGACAAGACAGTAGAATTATACATTGACAGATATTTAAATAAAAAGGGTATAACATATAACAGCCAGACATTATTAAATTTATAAAAAGTTTCTATTCGCAACATAAACCAAGGTGTAAAATCGAAAACCTATTTATGCGTGCGCTGCAAAAACTATTGACAATAGAACAAAATGATGTACTACGGATTTGTAGGTCTTATAAAGATCTACAAAAAAGTCCGCGAGAGCACATATCTAACTATCATAGTTTAGTCACAATAACCGATTTTATGTTCATAAAAAATATGCACGGGTTCGAAGACCACGCGGGCGAAGCCGCGCGCAAAAGCTAGTTTTAAATATGACGATCTCAAAGAGTTTAGTGATAAAATAAAGCGTCAAGCTGAAGACAGAGCGCTATTACGCTCTTTAGGGGAGGCCTATGTCCAGCAGTGGACTAATGTGATGATGGCGGTGATGATAAAATAAAACATACGTGAATAAAGTTCAGTGTGGTGACTGATTTAGAATACATAGTGTCACTTCCCCATTTCATCCCGAGGGTGTCTTAAGAGTCGACAAAGAGAAACGACGAGGCCGAAAACCTAGCCACAGGAGAAGGAAAACTTGAAACGAAACCCCGTGCCAATCCGTCTGGCCAGCGTGGCACAGTAGGCTAATTACCCTCCCTGTGACGGGAGGAGGCTCGACTCAGCAGTGGGTCATTTAGGCTGAGTAGAAGTAGTAGAATAACGTTCACTTAGAGTTGGTTTCCTTTTCAACTGAGTGAAGCTATTTTAAGTAAGTCAAAAGGTTTTCTTGGGAGTTTCGTTAAGTTAGTTAGTATTGGGATCTAGTTAGGGTTGCCAACTTTTTTACAAGAAATAAAGTATATTCAGCTCTATGAATAATATTAAACAGTATTTAGAAAAAATTACAGTATTTTATTTATTTATTGTTTTAAATACATATTTTTAGAGCTACTCGCAGAACTTACTAATTTTAATCTTTTTTTTAAATTTAATACGCCTCACCACAAGTATAACTGAAATTAAAATAAATGAGTAGCTCATTTATTTTATTTTCATTTTACTTAAATTAATAGATGCTCTATTTCTGTCCTGCTGCCTCTTAGCATTCATTACTGAAAAAAAATTGTGAGCGTCTTAAGTGTCATCATCATCATCATCATCATTTCAGCCAAAAGACGTTCACTGCTGGACATAGGCCTCCCCCAAGGATTTCCACAAAGGCCGGTCCTGGGCCGCCCGCATCCACTGCTTTCCGGCGATCTTAACCAGGTCGTCGGTCCACCGTGTGGGAGGCCTACCAGCACTGCGCCTTCCGGAACGCGGTCGCCACTCGAGGACTTTTCTGCCCCATCGGGCGTCGGTCCTGCGAGCTATGTGCCCTGCCCACTGCCACTTATGTATGGCAATCCGGTGGGCTATGTCGGTGACCCTGGTTTTCCTGCGTATCTCCTCATTTCTGATTCGATCTCGCAGGGAAACTCCGAGCATAGCCCTCTCCATTGCCCTTTGAGTGACTTTGAGCCTTCTGATGGAGCCCATAGTGAGCGACCACGTCTCTGTTCCATATGTCATCACTGGCAACACACATTGGTTGAAGACTTTTGTCTTCAGACACTGCGGTATTGTGGACGAGAAGATCTTTCGCAGCTTCCCGAACGCTGCCCAGCGGAGTTGGATCCGACGATTGACCTCTTTCTCGAAGTTGGACTTACCTAACTGGACAGTGTGTCCCAGGTAAATGTAATGGTCAACAACTTCGAGGGTAGAACCTCCGATGTTAACAGGAGTGGCTTGAACATGGATATTAGACATGATCTTCGTCTTCTCCATGTTCATCTTAAGGCCGACTCGTTCGGAGGCTCCACAGAGGCCATCGAGCATCGTAGTGAGGCCCTCCATGGTCTCAGCCATTACGACTATGTCGTCAGCGAATCGAAGCTGAGTGATGTACTCGCCGTTCACGTTAATGCCCAGCCCTTTCCAGTCCAGAACCTTGAAAACATCTTCCAGTGCAGCGGAGAACAGTTTCGGAGAGACAACGTCTCCCTGTCTAACACCTCGCTGCAACTGGATCGGTTTCGAGGTCTGGTCCTGGAGTCGGACTGACATGGTGGCGTTTTCATACAAGCACTTCAACACTTCGATGTACCGATAGTCGACTTGGCACCTCTGGAGAGCCTGCAATACTGCCCACGTCTCGATCGAATCGAAGGCTTTCTCGTAGTCCACGAACGCCAGACAAAGGGGCAGGTTATACTCCTCGGTCTTCTGTATAACCTGCCGTAGCGTTAAAATATGGTCTACGGTACTGAAGCCTTTTCGGAAACCGGCTTGTTCGGGAGGCTGGGAATCGTCAAGCCTGCACGCGAGTCGATTCGTGATGACCCTCGAGAACAACTTGTAGACATGGCTCAGAAGTGAGATGGGTCTGTAGTTCTTCAATAAGGTGTTATCTCCCTTCTTGAAGAACAGCACCACCACACTTCTGTTCCATGCCTTTGGCGTTCGTCCTTCGAGTATGACGGAATTGAATAACTTCTGAAGGGCCCTAAGGATCGGTTCTCCACCCGCCTTCAGAAGTTCTGCGGTAATTCCGTCATCACCCGCCGCCTTGTTGTTTTTAAGTTGCTCGAGAGCCATCCCGATCTCACACAGGCTGACGTCCGGTAGGTCTTCGGTGTAGTGCCGGGTTAATCTAGCTCGTGGGTCGTCTGCTAGATTTATGACGGGTTCCTGTGTAGACGTGTACAGTTGTCCATAGAAACTCTCGACCTCACCCAAAATCTCGGACTTCGACGTGACGATCCTGCCGTCATCAGTCTTCAGCCTGACGAGCTGGCTTTGCCCAATAGACAGATCCCTGGCAAAAACCTTGGAGCCCCTGTTGCGTTCAATAGCCTCTTCAACACGATTCGTGTTGAATCGGCGTATATCACGCTTCAGGGACTTTGATATCTGTCTATTGAGCATCCGAAGCTGCGTCGCATCATCTGTAGACTGCAGAACCATTTTCCGTCGCTCGTCCATGAGATTTAGGGTGAGGTCCGAGAGCTTTTTGGCCGTTTTCAGGCGTTGGGTCTCACATAACTTCGACCCAACTTTGCGGACAGTCGCCACGAACCCGTCATTATAATCGTCCACGTCAACGCCTAGGCTTATAAAGCGGTTTTGCAGTTCGAGCTGGAAGCTTTCCGGGTTTTGAATTTGAACTGGCACGGGACGCAGCGTAGACCTCACCAGGCGCGACCTTTCGAGCTTAACGTCGATATTCAATGTGCCTCGTACTAAGCGGTGATCGCTTCCGGTTTTGACCATATTGATCACGGAGACATCATTGAATATGTGCTTTTCCGTCGACATGATGAAGTCTATCTCGTTTTTTGTGGTGCCATCCGGACTCAACCAGGTCCATTTCCTCTGTTCTGGTTTTTTGTAAAAGGAATTCATCATATAGAGTCCCTCCTTCTCCAGAAAACCAGCCAAAGTCTGGCCCCGTTGGTTCCGGTGTCCAAACCCAAATTGCCCCACTTGCAGCTCATCTCCGCTCCGCTTGCCCAGTTTCGCGTTAAAATCCCCCATGACAACGGTGTAGTGCGTTCTAGAGCCATGTATGGCCGAGGAAATGTCCTCATACATTGTCTCCACCGCTTCGTCGGGGTGTGCCGAGGTCGGTGCGTATACCTGTATGACCTTCAGCGAATAACGCTTGGTTATTCTGAGTATAAGGTACGCCACCCTGGTCGACACACTCTCGATTTTAACAACGTTGTTCACAAGGGACTTGTGGACGATAAACCCAACACCACCTTGGGACTGTTGGTCGCCCTCCCGGAAGTAGAGCAAGTTGCCGGATTTGAGGGTTATCGTGTCCTCTCCCTCTCTTCGGACTTCAGACAACCCCACTATGTCCCATCGCAACTTGCTCAACTCTTCCTCGAGTTCTACGATCTTCTCGTCAGTCCGCAGTGTCCGTGTGTTGTATGTTGCCAGGTGCAGCCGTCGTTTTGTATGGTAGCCGGATCTCTGCCGGAGATTTTTAGCACCCCCTGCCCCACCGTTACCTTGGCTGCTACCGTGGCCGAAGGAATAGCGGGGCTGCCGGGGACTGGGGGCCGTTTTTCTATTTGTGTTCATTTCATGGGGGGGTTTGCCATAATCGCCACGCTTGGCAGGCGGGTTGGCGATCGCAGTACGGATGGTATGTTTTTGTACAGAACGTCGCTGCTGCCCAACGTCTGTTGTCCCTTAGTCGCCTTCTACGACACCCACGGGAAGATATGGGGTGGTAGTATTCTTACTCCGCTACCACACGGATAAGTCTTAAGTGTAACACATAGTAACTAATGCGTTTGCATTTTGAGACTGAAAACAGTATTTTGTATACTTTATTTTTGTTCAACACTAAAAAGTACAATTTAGTGGAAAACAGTATCATACTGTTTAAAACAGTATAGTTGGCAACCCTATCTAGTATAAAGTGAGACAGGCTCACATTAAAACAAATATTCTTGAAACGGAACCATAAAGAAAGGGTTAGGATTATTGTTAGATCCTGTACATTATTCACACGGTAGTGTGATCACATAGAACATGATACATTATGGCTTCAACTTTTAAAACAATATTTGTGTATAGCGATCACTCGAAGTATGCGTAGGTCATCGAGGGTGAATCAATTTGAAAGTCAATTATATTAGGTATCGTCATAATCATCGACATCATCAGCCCATAAATAACCCCTCCTTTTTGGAGGGAAAATAGCCTACTGTGCATACTCCAACGAAACCCACAGGATGATCTGGGTTGGTGACATTGTGTATTCTAAATCCGTGATCACGCTAAAATTTATGTATAGTATTTAAGTAAAATCTTAATCTATTTATACATACATACCTACTTATGCATACTATACTACCTTTTACTTGAAGTCTTCTTCTGCTTTTCGTTAAACTGGTTTAGTTCCCTGTTCCCAAATGTAAGTCACTGATATATTTTTAACTCTATAAAAGTATTTAGGAACTGTTTAACTACTTGTATTTATACACGGACAGGTGTGGGAGGTATTATTGGATTGCATACAAGGAATTCTAAAATTCTTTCGGCGCGTTTGACACCCTCTGAATGGAATGAGGTGGTGACACTATGTATTGTAAGTGCGTCACCACATAACCTAAGAATAATATTAATAGAATAGGATTAATTTGCACGTATTGTTGATCTAGCGGTTACAAGAGCTGGTTGAGGAATGCAGGACCCTGTCACGATTTAAAAAAAGAAATTGTCATTTGCTTTTTATTAGCAATTTCTTATTTATATATGCTAATTTATTAGTAGCAACTGAGTGTGCAGAGTTAAAATAAATATTTATTATTTTTAACTCCACAGTCCAAAACAGTCAGTTGTTAACCGATTTCTAAATAAACGTTTTTGTGTGTGAACCCGTACTTCCACAGAGAGGCAGTAATACTTTATTAAATGAAGATATTAAAACATTGAGATGCTAATAATATATTACATATTACAGACAAGTGTGAAAAAAATAGTGACACATACTTAAATAAAAAGGGTATAACAGCCAGACATTACTAAATCTATACATATAAAAAGTTTCTATTCGCAACAGTTAGTACAGATTTGGAAAACCCGCTATCAAATATGACAAGTAGAGAGGTCAATAGCAATGACAGACGAAAGAATCATACACCAACATTATAAAATTATACTTGAATACGAAGAAGTTGTACATACAAACAACAAGTCTTAAGGTGAATGTTCCAGGGTAGCCCGTGAAATTGAAATTTTCGTACGTTTTTTGCAATTTGCAGGTCAGTGCTAGGTTGTATGTTGATTAAAATGTTATTCACGGCTGTAAGACGTATGTAGTTCATCATCAATATCATCAATATCATCAATCAATACAACCCTCCAAGCTCATAAAGGTGCAAGAAAAACTTTTTCAAGCTCAAAGTCATTCTGTCTGACTGTTTAAATTTGAATTTCGCGGGCTACCCTGGATCATTCACCTTAATAGCAAATCGGCATGTGATAATTAGTTATTAATACAACACAAATCCGAGTGCAGCTGCGTTTTAATGTCAATGTAAACAATAAACTGATAAGTATTAAATACGCATTGTGTCTACTTGCAATCTCTACTATACACATATACGAGTAAATGAAACTGTAACATCTGTTCACATGGCTACTCGTGTATGTTATTTCTTGTGTACCGTTTCGACAAATATTGATATTCCATCCATACAGACACTTAATGACAAATATAGCAAATTCGCGAATCTAATTGCTCACATACTATAATAATAATATTTATTTATTAATAATAAAAATAACATCTTAGAATATGTTTACTAAATCCGTTACAGTTTTTCTTTTAAATTGCATTTGACAGTCTTTGAAATTAAATAAAAAAATATACTGTTTTAAAAAAAAAATAAGAATCTTTGTGTAGAAAGTTCCAAAAAGCCCCGTAGAATAGCCCAGGTACTTATAGCTCTTGCTAAAGAAAATACCCGGTACAGGACGAAGCAATTTTATTATGTCGATTTGTTACTTACAATAACCTGTGTAAATTTCTATATCGAGTACAGATTCAGCTTAGCGACATCTATCCGCTTTACATAGAACTAAAATATGACTGAACATCCCGCCCGCCATGGACGAAATGTCCGTAACACCATAAGCGATGCTTAATCAAAAAAGAAACTTAAAGAAACAATATTCAAATGAAAACTATGAGAGAACAATGCTAAAACTAGTATCTAATTTAAGGTACACAGCAAGACAAGTAACAAATACCAATTTGAGTTAAAATAACAATAAACACAACATAAACAAAAAGTAAACAAATCTATTTAAGATATGAGGTGTACATGGAAATATAAATTAAGTAGCAACAGGCAAGAAAATAAGCTTAGATACAGGTCTCTTTATCACAGAATTCTTACATCTTAGAGACACAACTCGAGTAAGATTGTCCGAACCAGTATGTTTATCGACTATTTTGCCGTACAACCATCTAGATGGAGGAAGATCATTCTCCTTCACCAAAACAATGTCACCTAATTTAGGCTCAGGAGCCATGTGTGTCCATTTGTGCCGCTGTTGCAACTGAGATAAGTATTCTTGCGACCATCTACGCCAAAAGTCTTGTAACAACCGCTGAGTAAAATGCCACCTTTTTAGAGTGCTCATATTGGAGTCCTCAAAGTTCGCATCAGGTACAAGCATTAAGGGCTCACCCACCAGGAAATGACCAGGGGTGAGTGGAGCTGGGTCGTCTACTTTTGTACTAGCCTGAGAAATGGGTCGAGAATTGAGACACGCCTCAATTTGACATAGGAGTGTCGTGATCTCCTCGAAAGTCAATGTGCTGTTGCCGATTACCCTTTTAAGATGGTACTTTGTGGACTTCACTCCAGCTTCCCAAAGCCCTCCGAAGTTTGGAGAGTGGGGTGGAATGAAGTGCCATTCAGTGCCATTGCTTGACAGCCAATCTGCTATGTCGGTTGCTACAAACATCTTTTCCTGATTAAAAAGATGCTTGAGCTCCCTGTTGGCACCAACAAAATTGGTCCCATTGTCACTCCACAAATCTGCACAGTGACCTCTACGAGCAACAAATCGTTTAAATGCAGCCAAAAAAGCATCTGATGTGAGATCACTCACCACTTCGAGATGAATTGCTCTGGTGGCCATGCAGATGAACAGACAGATATAACCCTTTGTGGAATGATAGCCTCGACCCTTCGTAGCTCGGAGAGCCACTGGGCCGGCAAAATCGACTCCGGACTGGTAGAAAGGACGGCAAGCGGTCACACGGGACGAAGGCAGTTGACCCATCAACTGCTGATTAGTTTGAGCAGCAAAGCGAATGCAAACAACGCATTTGCGGACATAGTGCCGAACAGAGTTCTTTACATTCAAAATCCAATATCGTGTCCGCAAATAGTTTAGCATTAACTGTGGACCTCCGTGCAACGTACGTTCATGAGCGTCTGCAATGATAAGGTAAGTCAAATGTGATTTGTCAGATAAAATTATCGGATGCTTCATGGTATCGACAACGGCAGCGTTCTGCAGTCTTCCACCAACTCTGAGGATGTCTTCACCATCAACAAACGGACTAAGTGAGGTAAGTCTACTACTTTTCTTTACTCTTCCTGATCTCTTCAAACTATCTAACTCTTCTAAAAAAGTTTGTTGCTGCGTCAACCGAATACAGGTAAGTAAAGAGGCTTTAATTTCCTTTGCAGTTAACCAATGACCAGGTTTGTATTTAGACTTAAGCTTACAAAAATTTGCAAATCTTATACAATGTGAAATAGTTCTTATTAATCGTGTTAAATTTGAAAATCTTGATATTATTTCATCACCCTTTGCTAGAGCTAAATGACTGAGAACCGTATTTTTCTTTTCTTCCAAATTTACTTTACCAAAATTTCCTTTACTGTAGTGGACTGTAGTTTCGTGTAACCATTTTGGTCCTCTGAGCCATAGCTCGTTATCTACTAAATCACTTGCACTTATACCCCGCGATGCAAGATCTGCAGGATTGTCTTCAGACTTAACATGACACCATTGGCTATTGTCCATTACCATCAAAATTTCCGAAACCCTATTAGCCACGAATGTTTTCCATCGGCTAGGATGGCTACTCAACCAAGCGAGAACTACACTTGAGTCAGTCCAAGCGTGAGTACGTTCTTTAGGAATTCTAAGTACTTCCGATACTTCTTGTAGGAGTTTAGACAGCAATGCAGCTCCACACAACTCTAAGCGAGGTATTGATACCTGTTTAACAGGTGAAACCTTTGACTTAGATGCAACAATATTCACATGCACATTGCCGTCACTGCAAATGGTCCTCATATATACGACAGCTGCGTATGCTGCATTGGAAGCATCAGAAAATCCGTGTAGTTCAGTTTGAACGTCATCCGATTTTACCCGAATCCATCTAGGGAGATGGAATCTGGTAAGGTCGTTGAGAGCCCTACGATAAGAAAGCCAGTCATTTAAAATGCTGGTGGGGATTGCATCATCCCATCCTACACCAGAAAGCCAGATTTTTTGGATGTATATTTTGGCCGTTGTAATAACTGGTGCAATCCATCCAAGTGGATCATAAAGCCGTGCTATGTCTGAAATTGCTCGACGTTTAGTGACAGGTGTTTCGAGTTGAGGCAGTTGGACAGTATACTGAAATTCATCCCGCGTTCTATTCCATGTTAGGCCTAGAATTTTAGTAATGGTATCTGATTTTAATTCTAAATTTTCCTTAATATTATTGATTTCTTTTATTTCTTTAAACAAAATATCATTGTTACAAGTCCATTTCTGAAGCTCGAAACCACCTGCACCAAGTAGTTCGCTCAATTGTCGGCATATTTGTACCCCTTCTTCTACACTCTCACAACCCGTCATGAGATCGTCAACGTAAAAATCACGTAAAACTCGGTCTGCTGCCAAAGGATATTTCTTTCCATCATCATATGCTAATTGTTGTAGTGCTTGTACGGCCAAGTATGGTGCTGAAGATGTACCAAAGGTAACTCTTAACAATCTAAGATGTTGAAGTTCTGAATTTGAATCCTTACGCCATAATAAACGTTGAAAATCGACATCGTCTTCAGACACTTTGACTTGCCTGTACATTTTTACTATGTCGGCTACAAGGCAAATGGGATGACAGCGCCAGCGCATTATGATGTGTCTCAGTTCTGGTTGAAGTGTTGGACCGACCATCATATCCGTGTTTAACGAAGATCCATTATTGAGTGAACATGATGCGTCGAAGACGACTCTTAGCTTAGTTGTAGTTTTATCATTTCTAGTGACAGCATGGTGAGGCAGATAAACAGAAGTAGATTTAAGCAAATCTGCCTTTGGGACTATTTCCATGTGACCTAGTCGCAAGTATTCTTCAATGACGTCGGAATATTTAATTTTAAGTTCGGGATCCCTTGTAAACCTTTTTTCTAATAAATGAAAACGCTTCTTAGCAATTTCATCTGAATTGCCATACTGACATGGTGGGTCCGAATCTTTGAAAGGCAATTTTACCACATAACGTCCTGAACGATCTCTAGTAATAGTTTTTCCAAAGAAGTCTTCACAAGCTTGTTCTTCCGTCAATATTCTTTTTCGCTCTGAAGGCTCTTCCAACTCCCAGAACCTTTTTAAGAGATCGTCAGTAGTTACGTGTGTGTGCATACTTACGACAGTGTTTGGTCTTGTCAAATTCTCAGTACTAGATGATATACAGCCAGAGAGGATCCAACCGAGTTTGGTTTTTTGTGCCACAGGTGAACCTGGTGGACCCTTGACAACACCTTCCATTAAGATCTGACCATACACATCCGCACCAAGTAAAAGATCCACTTTGTTTGGGGTATCAAACAAAGGGTCTGCTAAATCGCGTAATGAGATTTGCGACGTTAATAATTTGACAACAATTTTTCGCTCCGGAAGAATTGAAGTGATTTTATTGAGAACATGAGCCTTGACATTAACCGCAAAATAGGGAGGGAAGCGTGACTGAACCCTGAGGGTGACAACCCACTTAGACTGCAACGTTGCAGTTTGGTCACTGCCAACTCCTGATATGTAGCTCATGTTGGGAATCTTTTTCAGACCAAGCAATTGTACAGCGGACTCCGTTATAAACGAAGCTTGAGAGCCTTGATCTAAAAGAGACCGTAAAAATACTGTACCTGTTCTTGATTCTGTCTTGATTAAGGCAGTAGCCAACAGTATTTGTTGGTTTGAGCTAGAGAAACAGGTAACAATATTGTCGGCTTCGCCGTGTGATGCAGATTGAGTTACAGAAAGGTCTGCATCATTTTCAAGACGATCACTGGAACTGGGATCGCCTTTGGGGACCATTGGATGAAGTAAGGAATGATGTCTCCTTTTACAAATACGGCAACTAGTTGACTGACGACAGGAATATACTGAATGGGTTGGACTAAGGCAGTTAAAACATAAACGACTGTTTTGGACAAACTTACGTCTCACGTCGATATCTTCCTTAGCAAATTTCTTACAATTGCATAACTTGTGACTGCCCGAACAAAAGGTACATGAGATTGTAGAAGTGGCAAGCATAACCTTTGACGTACGAATACTACTTATTTTACCCTTTTCATTATCTAGAAACTCGATTGATCTAAAACGTTGATCTAGGAAATCTCTAAACTCACTTAACTTAGGTAATTCATCAGTAAGCTTGCTAATATGAACTTCCCACAACTTTCTCGACTCTGTATCTAGTTTAAGACTTATAATATATATTACGATTACATCCCAAGACGAAATATCAATATTTAAATTTTTAAGACCATTTAAACATTCATTAGTCGTATCTAACAATTCTTTGACAGATTTAGATGACTCGGTAGTTATAGTTTTCTGAGTTAACAAACGATGTAAAATACTATTTGCCAAATATTTTTTATTGTTATAACGATTTTCTAAAAGATTCCAACATTCATTATAACTTGAAGCAGTAATTGGAATATGACGTAACAGCTGTTCAGCCTCTCCGGTCAAGTAACCTTTCAAGTAATGAAGTCTCTGAACATCGTCCAATCCTTTATTGTTGTGAATAAGAGATGTGAACAAGTCTCTAAAGGTAGTCCACTCTGAATATTTTCCGCTAAATATAGGAATCGATATTTTAGGCAATCTAACACTAAAGGGTTGGTCGGACCTTGACTCATTAAAACTAGTCTTATCTAACGAGGTTACATTAGAAGTATTTTTAAAACTATTGAGAGCTTCTTTTAGTTCTGTCTTGTAATCGGTATATAATTCCTCTGTCGTATCGTACGCATCATTTTGGTAATAGCCTGACTTGCTGTATGTCGCACGGTCAAATTCAGTAACAATAATCTTGTGGGTGTCGCAATATGAATTCCAGTATTTTTCTAGTGTTTCCAGACGTGTTTCTAAATAAGATGAAGTAATTCTCTCTTTTGGGGATTTTTTAAAGTTCTTTCTAGCCTTCTTAATTTTCTCTAGAATATCATCTTGAATTGCAATGTATGTATCCATTTTTATTTATATGTGTTTAAACAATAGAAATAAACGCCAAGTTGATCCGTTAGCCAAAACTTTAAAGTTTAGAATTCTTCAAAAATATTCTAAGTGTTGAAGAATCTCGAATTATTGTAAGTGTTGGAGACTGCTCGAATTTTTTCTAAGTGTTTTGACACTTCGATGGCCAAACCAGCGTAGGTTCCCCGTCTGACCACTTTTCTTAAAATTATTCTAAGTCCGAACAACACTTGTAATTTTTCTAAGTTCATGAACAATCTTGAATTTTTTCTAAGTCCAAACTATACTTGCAAATTTTCTAAGTTAATGATCTTCAAATTTTTCTAAGTCAAAGACATATAAAAGTACTTACAATTTGGTCACTTCATTTCACTATACGTCACCACTTGTTTAATACCGCTGACATCCGCCGGGCTGCACCACTGCACATCAGTCATCAATATTGATTGATTGAATTGGATTGATGTCAGTCCATAGGTCCGCTATCCGTCTCGTAAGGTCCATGTAGAAAGTTCCTAAAAGCCCCGTAGAATAGCCCAGGTACTTATAGCTCTTGCTAAAGAAAATACCCGGTACAGGACGAAGCAATTTTATTATGTCGATTTGTTACTTACAATAACCTGTGTAAATTTCTATATCGAGTACAGATTCAGCTTAGCGACATCTATCCGCTTTACATAGAACTAAAATATGACTGAACACTTTGTATGTTTTTTTTTAACGAAACCCCCATTTTTTTTTTGGTTTGGCGGAAAAAAATGCCTGACCGCACATCCCGCGTCCGGGGTAGTGTGGGGCCGCCGCCGTGCGCCGACACCCGCCCTCACGCGCGGACCACGGGTACCGCGTACGTTGCTACCGTGGTCCGGAGGCGGCAGCCCCTTCGGGCACCGCCTGCAGACTGTGCGGACGGACACTTGGACGTCACACCTTCGCGGTAGGCTATACCGGCGGACGGTGGGCTATCCCCGACCCAACCGTCCGCAGCCTCGGCTAGGGCGGCATCAGGCGCAGGTGAGCGCGCCCGCGCCGCCCTGCGCGCCTGCGGCGAATCGGGTCCGAAAGGAGTGAATCTTCCCGGGCCCTCTCCGCCGCCTCCTTCTGCGAAATAAAGTCTCGCAGAAGGCGGCGACCGCGGTCAAGGCCCTGTCTCTGCTGACCATCACTCGCGCAACGGCCGGCAGCGACAGGTCCATTCCAATGACTGCAGCGAGTTCTCGGCGCTGCTCAGCCCAGGCTGGGCATGACTCGAGCGGGTGCTGTGCCGAGTCCTCGCTGCAGCTGCAGTGGTGACAGCCCGGAGTCGGCTCCCTCCTTGCGACATCGTGCAGATATTTGCCGAAGCAACCGTGCCCCGACAACACCTGCACGAGCTGGAAGGTGAGGACTCCGTGCTGCCGCACCGCCCATTCTTCCAATATCGGCTGGAGCGCCCCCACGGTCCGCAGACCAGCCCGAGGCGTCTCCAGCCGAGCCTTCCACCGTGTGAAGGTGGAGCGGCGGGCGTCATCCCGCCACGCAGTGATCGCGCTCGGCGGGGGATTGAAGCCCCGCGCCCGCGCCGTCGACACCCGCCGATAAACGTCGGCGAGCACTTCCGCCTCCAAATCCCACGGGGGGGTTCCGTTAACGAAACCCCTGCCTGCTTGCAAGTGACACCTAGACTCGGAACAAGTGCCTCTGGTTTACACAAAGCCCCGGCCCCGGAATCGAACCCCGTGATCTAAAGGCGGCATATCCAACCCCTAGAACGAGGCAGTATCTTCACTAACGTATATCTCCCTCTCAACTTCCTTTCGCCTCGTCAATCACACTTTTCGTAACGCCCTCGTTGCCCATTCACCAGCTTACCCCCGAAGTCAAGCGTGGGTAAAGAAAATTTACTTAAGAAAATTAGAGTTCCTTCAACGAGTAACGCGCTGGCAGCCGCGGGCTACAGCTAGGTATCATTTGTGATGAGTCATCGATTAGGTTAAGCGTATCGCGGCAATATCATACAACATACCGTCCGTATGTTGCTTAAGTGTCTATAATAATAATAAGTAATTGTCCATATTTAGACCAACCCATTCCGTCCAGAGGGTGTCTAAAGATCCGATTAAAGAAAATTACAAGTCACAAAACCTAGCCGCAAGAGAAGAAAAAGATGAAACAAACCCCTCAGCCAACTGGTCTGGCACAGTAGACTAATTTACCTTCTGTATTTTGCGTGTAAAATCCCACTAAGGTTAACATTTCTGCTTGATGGCTTCCGTTAAGTAACTATAAATTATTGGGGATTGGCGCTGATAGCCGAAATGCAGGCTTTTGCGTAGTTCGGTTACAGATGTTAAATTCTTTTGCTTAGTGAAAGATTTCTTGAATAAACATATATTATTATTATTATTATTGACTGCCTCATTGGTCTAGTGGTCAGATGTGCCGCCTTTGGATCAACGGGTCCCGGGTTCGATTCCGCGGTCGGGCCAATGTCTTTGTCTAAACCAGAGGCACTGGCTCGGAGTCTGGGTGTCATTTCTATCTATAATATGAATGTATTTACAAAAAAAAAAAGTATATAAGTAGTTTATCATCCATCTCGTTACCATAACACAAGCATTAAGTTGCTTAACTTGGGACGAGATGGCGTTGTGTGAAATGTCCAAGGATATTTATTATTTATTTATTATGTATTTGGAGGGGGTCTATGAGCAGGTCGTAAAAGGGCTGAAATTATGATAATGATAAGATCTAACTTCCTCCGTGTCTCGGAAGGCACGTAAAGATTTTGGGACCGGCTACATAACATGTAAGACTGAAGCACTAAAGAGGTCTGTAATGAGAAATTATGGATATCAGACAGCGGAGCCTGTAGCTTTTTTAACGCTGGTCGTCCTGGATACTCGACCGCTAAACGGCAACCGGGTTATGTGGGACTCCTATGCACAGAAAGATGGTAATTGCACCCTACACACTAAAACCAACGGTGTCCCTCGACTGCCTGCGGAGAACCACGCCACCACACCGCCACAGCATCACGCCACTGTGTGCCGCTCTTTGTCTGGTCTCTCCCCTTGGACCTGCCCAGCATGGGTGACCCTAAGCCGGTAAAAGCAACCCCCTCACGACAACAAGGTGGCATCACGGTCGAGGGTAGCGGAGCCTGTAACTGCCACACCACAGTTAACTTTCCTTATAATTTTTGTCACCAAACGGCTAATCCAGCTACTAACAGTGACTCCAATTAAATTACATGATAAAGTAAGTGAATAAATAATAAAAAGCATGATAAATGCGATAAATGCGTTTTTCTAGAGCATTGTGTAAATACATCGTTTTCAAAGATAAACCCGTTTATGCATTGGTAAATAACAAATGAATTGTGATCGCCCATTTGGTCAATGATTAGTGTAATGGAATATTTAATTGGCCAGATAGATTTGTATGGAGTGTTTTATTACGAACATCACACATGGTGAATGAATTTCAAAAATCGAATCCAGTAATTCGTATCTCTCGTTACAGACGTAGAGTTGATTCACATGTTTGTTTTGTATTTGATAAAAATATAAATATATCTATGACGCTAATATCAGAGGTCCTACGATTTACGTTGATAAAGAACCACGTGGGTGCTGCCGTATTTGTATGTATTATACTATTTAGAGATGGGCCGAATGCGGTTTGAACCAAATACGAACTTCGGATAACACAAAACGTTCGGCAGACGCGGAGACGAACGGTTTATTTCAGTTATTTGCTCTGGTCGAGAGCTACATTTGTCTCGACGAACGTAAATTCTTGTAAAATCATTATCATTTTTTTTTTACCAGAATCATTAAATTTTATTTTTATTTATTAAATCTTAATGCACATAAAGTGTACAAAGGCGGACTTAATGCCATAGGCATTCTCTCCCAGTCAACCTATAAGTGGTGCAGAGAAACAAAAGGTAGGTGCACAGTAAACATAAACTTTAGAAACAAGTTTAATTATATTTTATATTAAAATTATTATAATTATATAATATATAATAATACAATATTATATAATACATACTACATAGTAGTGCAGGACGTTATAAATAGTATATTCCATATACATACTTATATATACAAGAAATAAATAAATATAATATACGTTACATAAATATAATATAATATAATATAATATAACGTAAATATAATATACGTTACAGTGAAGATTCTGCAAGTAAGTCCTTCGCTAAATGCTCGCGACATCTCAATTTGAATGAATACCGACTATCAGCCATCCTGATACTAGTGGGAAGAGTATTCCAATTAAATTTCTTACTTCTGAGCCCATAAATGATCCACTGCTGAGTCGGGCCTCCTTAGAGGATAATTAGCCAACTGTGCCACACTGGCCAGACCGGTTGGCACAGGGTATCATTTCGTATTGTTCGCTCTTACGGCAACATCGGAATGGGTGGTGACACAAAGTATTCTAAATTTGTCACCTCAAGACGGAATATAAATATAAAATATTTTAATATCCGGTTACAGCGACTTTCTTCCTAATAATATGTTTGTTTTCGAGACTTTGACCCCAGTCACAGTCCAAATACCAAGTTGGTCATACGCGCAATAAACTACAATGTATTGTATTGCATGCAATAGTGACCATATGAATCATGCGAACTTGTATGCTCGACGCGTATTTCAACCAACCGACAGTAGGTACAGAGATAAACATAAAAATGAGTCAATCGAGGTATAGGAAACTATACCATGACGATTTTTATCAAATTAACTAACTGAAACACTGTTGAGTTTTGACAGATTTTTTCGTGCCACCATTGTACGCGCATCATGTTCTATATTCTAGATTTCTAAATTAACTTTGTGCCTTAACAACTTTTAATTTTTCTGCGTTGGGCTGGGTAGATTCGTTCATCATATTAGACTGAGCGTCCAAAGAATCCATTTAAAGCGCATTATGTCGCTACAGAATCAAAGTATATTAAAACAAAGGCAAATTGAAAGAAATAAAAGCTATTTGAATCGGAATTTAATGTACCTCATAACTGTAATAAAATACATAGTTTCCATCTTTCAAAATTTTATGACTTAGTACTGTGCAAGTTTTAAATTTTAATTTCGGAGTTCTATTTGCAAGAAGGGAAGAAAAGTGTCCCCGAGTGGCGAATGCGTTCCGGAAAGCGCAGTGCTGGTAGGCACACGGTGGACCGATGACCTGGTTAAGGTCGATTGTGGAAATCCTTGGGGGAGGCTTATGTCCCAGCAGTGGGCGTCTTGTGGCTGAAATGATGATGATGATGATTTGTTTCAATCAAAAACAACTTACCTACAGACTTCTAATTTAACAAAAAGGAAAAGTGTCCTCTAAGTAAATTTAAAGGCAATAAGTCGTTCACTATCTTCTATATAATATAAAAATGAATCGCAAAATGTGTTGGTAAGCGCATAACTCAACAACGCCTGGACCAATTCAGGTAATTTTTTTTTAAATGTTCGTTGGATGGATGGTTTAAAGTTCAAGGACCGAAGAATTGCCGGAAAATCCCTAAAAACAGCGTTTTTCTTTTTCCCATACAAACGTTTTCTAACTAAAACATAGAGACAATTTGAGCTTTATTGCTATTGTTTAAAGTTCATATTAAATTACAACCACTCACTGTTGTATAAGCAAGGTGTGTTCCTAACGTCAAAGAGTCAATAAATTTTTTTTGACAGGATGATGTCTGTTGGGGCCGCTAGTAATATAATAAAGTGAAGTGAATATTAACATATTCATGTGAATTTTATCAATTATTCAAGTGTGAAAGGGTGAATTAGCACGTCTCACGTGTTATGAAGTCATTTATTAGCACACATTTTGTGAATTTAATTTGCCCTAGTCATCTGTCTGGTGAAGGTTCTAGAATACATAAAGTCATTAAACCTTACTATCCTGAGCGTGTTTGAAGCCGAATAAGAAACGACAAGGCAGAAAACTTAACCGCACGAAGGAAACTTTTATAAGAAGCTCCTGTGGCACCCTCAGGAAAGAATGGGATGGTGACACTACGAGTATGTATTCTAAATCCATCATCAAACGGAAGGTAAAATACATGGACAATAATTAGGATAGATAGATAGATAGATTTTTATGGAACACGTATTTTGTAATTGTCTTGTTGGACATGCCGCTATTGAATCACAGGTTCGATTCCGGGGTCGGGCAAATGTCTTTATGTACTGTAGACTCGGTATCATTTGTGTTAGTCAATTTCATGTTTGAAAACAGCCCCTGCGACAGGTAACAATTAGTAGAGGAGATTACCTACTACTACTCAGCCCATAAATGACCCACTGCTGAGTCGGGCATCCTCCCATTATCTCATACCCGTCTGGCCAGCGTGGCACAGTAGGCTAACTACCCTCCATGTAACTGGAGGTGTGGGTCGTCTATGGGCTGAATAGTAGTAGTAGTAATTAATTAAAACGTGCATTACATCTGTTGCTGTCCCTTTTGCTTGTCTCTCGAATGACAAAATCTATACAAATATAAATATCTTTGGACGCCACACACACAACGCCATCTCGTCCCAAGCTAAGCAACTATGCTTGTGTTATGGTAACGAGATGGGTGATAGACTACTTATATACATTTGTTTTTGTAAATACATACATATTATAGATAGAAAACACCCAGACCCGGAACAAATACTTGTAGGTCGTACAAATATTTCTTCCGTGTGGGAATCGAACCCGCGACATGCCGCGCAGCAGTCGATCGCTCAACCACTGCGCCAACAATACATACATACAAATACTACAAATAAATAAAATTGGAGTGTCTGTCATAATAAAATAACCTCTTTTTACTCAATGGGTAAGTATACAACACAGTGCATAGACCGAAATAACATTTATTTTAATTTTTGTCTGTCTGTTTGTTCCGACTAATCTATGGAACGGCTGAACCGATTTTAACGGGACTTTCACTGATGATATATGGAGTATCAGGCTATTTTTTTAGACTAGCTTCGCCCCGCGGTACTTCAATAGCTGCGGGTAACATCGCGGAACTCAGCTATTTTGAATAAAACTGTTAGTGTATGCCCACCCTAAAGAAAACCGCTATAGGCAGCTTTTGTGAGGCTTCGGGTCACACCGTTATGTCAGTTGAGCACTGCATTGGCTTGCATATACGTCGCTAACGGGACTAATGCCAGGGACCCTTTCATTTTAGGTTCCTCGTTTTATACACATTCCAAGAACAAATGTGAACCAAGCTTTTGTAGGTCATAAAAAAATATATATTTATTACATAAATAATAATAATCCAAAACGATGGATGCGGGCGGCCCAGGGCCGGCCTTTGTGGAAATCCTTGGGGGAGGCCTATGTCCAGCAGTGGACGTCTTTTGGCTGAAATGATGATGATGATGATGAGGCTTTTTCGTATATTGCAAAACTGAATGAACCCAAATAAATTCGACGAAGAAGAACATTCGCTCAAAATCTTGTCTGGTTTTCTTCTCGTGATCATGATTATTTACTTTACTGTGTTGCCGTGGAGACAAGAGGGGAGGTTTTGTGACAGGCCATTAGGCCCTGTACAAGTTAGCTTGATCTTTTTGACAGATGTAAATTTTTCTGATCGACATAACTTTGCAATGACGAACATTATTGTCAGACGGGCTAGTGATGGAAAACAGAAAATATCTATGAGTCCAAAAAATAACGTTTTAAAAATACTTGTAACTGTGACGAGATGATGTGGGTGTAATAAGAATGAAATTCTTTATTGCACTAGGCCTAACATAAAATGAGTCGAAAACTGAAAAAAAAATCGTCTTTCCCATATAAAACTGCTCGATTGTACAGGGTATAGATGTTCTAATTTGTAATTGCAATGCTGTTATTGATTCTGAGCAAATCACTCGCTTTCTCTATCTGAAGTATGACGACGTAAAAACAAGTTTAAAATATAGTATACGAAATCAGCTTATTGTGATTTTTTTCCAACAAGAACCAGTGAAACTTCTTTAAGGAAAATCTTACGAATAAATAGTAATCTCTTTGTTTATTGCAAGCTAACTCGAAAATCTATTGAAATGTTTATTATTCAGTCAATATGGCGGACAGAAATTCCATAAAGTAGGGGTTTGTAAATCAATTTAAATAACTAAAAAGGCAGTGATTTACATTTTATTTTTTATTTATTTATTTATAAAAACAGTTACAGGCAATAGACAAATATAATAAGATGCCACATAAACTCATTCGAGTTTTACCGTGCATCATGTTCGTCGACATTGGCATAAATTATTTAAGTATATAATCTTACCTATATGCATATTTATTGATGAGTTGTTGGTCGAAACCATGAATCGAATCATGAATAGGTAATGCACCTATTTTAAATTTCTATAGGTATTTCAATTATCACTAGATAGTGGACATGCATTGCTGTCTTAGCATCGCATTTTGGTTAACTATTGTGGACAATACCAGCGATGTACTTCTAATAGCATTAGTATGTAAGTACACTGGATTACTTGGTAGCAAGGTTAGGGCATTTTGCCAATCACTTAATATACTTGCCCTTTATAAGCTATGCATTGTTGGCCTAAGGACAATGTTTCATGTGATGTGACTATGTTATGCATATGTACATAAATAATAATGGATGTGCTGACTGTTTGTGAAACCAAAAAAAGGTTTACATAAGTAAATATGAAAGAATATAATATACAGTGTGAATTTTGCAAATGCGCGCGGAAGATCAATAAGGCAAATCGAAAAACGCTTAAGGGAGTGTCGAGCCCGCTTTTGATAAAAACCTAAACTGCGTTATTGGATTTGAACCAACTTCCAGAGAAGAACCTCACCTTCACCTTAATGTGCCATGTTCGTCAGGCGGGTTGGCATAGGGTTCTCTTGTGGAAAGGTTCTCGGTATTTCGCACCAAAAGTTACGAAAACGGTGAGACATATGGCCTGCAAAGGAGAGACTAGATGAGATATAAATAAAATAATGCAAAATAGAAAGCAAAGTCTTCGTAAATGTCTAGTTTTAGTTTATTATATTTAGGCGTTTTTTAACTAAGAGGGAGGTTCTCAATTCTTTGAAATCTATTTTTATGTCTGTATTATCAAAGTGTACATGTCCCAGATGGTGCCAGGAAAATGCTCATAGAACCGGTTCTTAAAACTTAAAAGCTTTTTAACAAGAAACATTGCTTTCACTTTTTACAAGTGGACTTCCCCAGATTCAAGGATTTGCTGCAAGTAATTTACAATCGTTTGGCGGACATCTTTCTTCTTCTTCTTCTACACAGAGCTATGTTTTTAACAAAACACGGATATGTATATTTCTACATAATTTCATTCGTACAATATATGCATTTTGAATCTCAAAATCAAAAGGAACTTTATTTACGTAGGTTTTATCACAAAATTCTTATAAATCGTCATATTTAAAATTACCCACCGTTATCATCCTATGGCTCCTATCTCACGCTAGGCGGTAGTCTCCATACACACCTATCAGTCGTCATACCTACATTCACACCTTTCATGCACAATTCCTCATTCTTACAATCCATCCATCTCTTTTGCACTCACAACTCTTGCGTCCACCCACATCCATGCTGAAACTACCACCGGCTCGGAAAGCTGCTCAGCAGAGAAGAGCCAGCAAGAAACTCTATAGTAGCTTTTTCCAAATTATTGGTCTTGTTTACAAAAAGCACCAAACAGCACAGGTCTAAATATTTTTTTTTATGTACCTGCATTTACAGAGAAGAGACGATAAGAGAATCTGTAGAACGCAATTTTGAGTTACTCAACGTTAAGAGAGAGATTTTACTTATTTGACGGTACACTGATTGTTGGGAGTTATAAATGATTGGACAATATCTGAAGATGCAATTAGATGTTGCCTGTATGATGTGCCTTAGTCATATCAACCTATTTATACGCAATTCGTTTATTAGGCTCTATTGAATGCATTCGCAGTAATGCGGGCTAGCGGCCATCGACCGACGCAAATCGGTTGATGTACAGTAAACTATGTTTTATTTATTTTATTTTATTCGTGAATATATGTAGAATCGAATAATATGACTTGACTTTAATGACTTTCTATCACTAATGACTTTCTATCACTAATGACACTAATGACTTTCTATCACTAATGACACTAATGACTTTCTATCCACGTAACTGTCTTGTGAAGTTTGGGGATATCCTGTAAATTTGATACTAGTACTACTCAGCCCATCAATGACCCACTGTTGAGTCGCGTATCCTCCAGTTACATGGAGGGTAGAGCTTACTGTGCCACGCTGGCCAGATAGATTGGCACATGATTTCGTATCAAGTTTTCTTCTCTTGCGGCTAGGTTATCGGCATTGACATTTCTTTTTTTTTAGAATACATTTTAGAATACATAGTGTCACCACCCCATTCCATCCTGAGGGTGTCGTAAGAGGCGACAAATGACAATCGCAAGAGAAGGCGCGACACGAAACCCGTCTGGCCAGCGTGGCACAGTAGGCTTATTACCCATCATTATAATTTAGGAGGCCCGAGCCAAACCAGACCAACTTTCTATTAATAAGCTTTCAAGCTTATGCCAAAATTGCGGAATGATTATATACAAACTAGCGACCCGCCCAGCTTCGCAAGGGTGCAATGATGAACCTCTAAATTTATCAGTGTCTCTCTACAATATTATGGATGATACATATAAACCTTCCTCTTGAATAACTCTATCTATTGAATAAAACCGCTTCAAAATGCGTTGCGTAGTTTTATAGAATTAAGCATATATGGAGACGGACAGACGACAGCGACTTTGTTTTTGATAGTGAATTATATAGTTTAATATATAATTACATAGTTTTTTTTTTGTTTCAGGTAATCGCAAAGTGGTGATAAAAGGCGTCGATGGAAAATTCTGTGCTGGCCAGTTGGTGGCCATTATGGGCCCATCCGGTGCTGGCAAGAGCTCGCTCCTCAATGCCATATCCGGATTCAGGTGGGTTCAAAAACTAAACACATACAGTATGTCTTAGGTTTTCGCGATTACTACACATAGAAATTAAACACTTTTTAACAAATTTAATATACACGCAGTAAATCCGTTAGGGAGGAGGAATCCGAGGAAAACCAGGGTCATCGACATAGCCCACAGGATTGCCAAACTTAAGTGGCAGTGGGCAGGGCACATAGCGCGCAGGACCGACGCCCGATGGGGCAGAAAAGTCCTGGAATGGCGACCGCGTTCCGGAAAGCGCAGTGCTGGTAGGCCTGCCACACGATGGACCGATGACCTGATTAAGGTCGCCGGAAAACGATGGATGCGGGCGGCCCAGGACCGGCCTTTGTGGAAATCTTTGGGGGAGGCCTATGTCCAGCAGTGGACGTCTTTTGGCTGAAATGATGATGATGAAATCCGTTATATAGTGTTTAATTTCAAGACATTCATAATGTATAACAGCCAATAAATCAGTGAGTATACCGACTTCGAAACAGACAATAAAAAGCGAAATTTTCGAAAGCGTCGTTTTCGTTTTATTACCATAAAAGTTTGCACCGACTTGATTTTTTGATTGATAGGACAACAAAACAAAGTACCTAGTAACTAAACATGTTGGAATCCTCAATGTATTGACACATCTTGTAATATCATCTTTCTTCTTATTATGTATAAATAAATGACACTTCACGTTATTTGTCCGCTTTGGACCCCTAGACTACTAGACAAATTTTAATAAAATTTTCACACCGTCTGCAGTTTGATCCAACTTGATATTTGATTATATAGTTACGTTAACCAGAAGGTGACGTAATAGTACCCTAAATGAATAGACTTACCTCATCATTAAATTAATCGTTAAATTACTAGAATTTGTATCATCTTGATACTTACATATTTATCTTTTTTTTTGTAAACTGGTCGTTTTTTCATGTATTATCATTAATTATCTCTACCTATAATATTACCTATGTATAATGCCTTTTTGGAAATTAATTACATTAATTATTAACCTACATTTTAATATCTATTAATAATAATATATTTTATGGTTATTTTTTATGGTTGAAAAGTGATGTTGAGATGTCACGTTCTTCTTGCAAGAGGCGTTACAAAATATGACGATCGTACATACATAGTCTGTCCGTTTGATAGCAGCGAAATAACTGCATTTGCAGGACACGGCTTGGAACTATCCGCCAAAATGACATTTTTTTTTTAATTATTCATAGCACGACAGTCAAAATCTAAAATCATTAGTGCGCCATGGAGGTTGTATAAACTTCTACTAACGTAAAGGAATACGCAGAACACCGCCGTATTAGGTATATTAACTTAGTTAACTTGACCAAGTAGCAGAACTTGAATACCGTGCAAGATTTTTTTACCAAGATAACATTTTTTTTTGACTATAAATTAATGGTCAATGTCGAAATGCTTATTATTAATGATTGATACTCCGAGAGATTTATATGCGCGCTATTTGTTATTAAAAAACATTTTGCTAAATTACCATCTTAAACTAATATCGTACATGCGATAAATAACCCTGTCTTTCTGTGATGATTTGATGCCTATGTCCAAACCAAAAAATCCAACAAAAACAAAGACAGGCTACTTATTGATATTCATCTTCTTCTTCGCTTATTCACAATTTCATTGTGATCGGCAGCAGTCCAACATGTTTTGGCTAACTACGAGTTACACCCGGCGATGGAGTGGGGGAGGGCAATACAGCCCCCCCACATAATTGGATCGGGCCTGCGGCTCAACTAACTATATAAGAGGCGGGCCAAGACGCCGTAAGAAAAATAATTATTCAACAAAATTACATACCGATGCAGCGAAGGGCGTCAGACATAATAATAGACTATTAGACTTCTTTATACGCATGATGGGTAATTTTTTTACGTATGACAGGCATTTTAGCGTCACGAAGATGTGCAACGTTTTGCGTCACGAAGATATGCAACGTTTTTGATGCTAAGTTTAAATATTTAGATACAAATAACATGGCCATTTTAATTTGCCACTTCTCATTTAATATACAATTTTCATAAAATATTAAATAATAATATTTCAGATAATCTCCTTTCTAAATTCTAATTTCTAAAAATGAATTAATTATACGTTTCACTCTGACACGTGACTGTGACTTTGTACGGACCCACTTTTCTATGTACATAATTAGTCTGAAATAATCCTTTTATTTTTATTTTTTTTTTCTGTCCATTTAACGACAATAGTCCTTGAAATAGTTGAAAATATTTTGTGCGCATGCCCGAACATCCGTCATGTTTTTCGGGCACTTTATTTAAAACTAGCTTTTGTGCGCGGCTTCGCCCGCGTGGGCTTCGAACCCGTGCATATTTTTTATGAAACTAAAATCGGTTATTGTGACTAAACTATGATAGTTAGATATGTGCTCTCGCGGACTTTTTTGTAGATCTTTATAAGACCTACAAACCCGTAGTACATCATTTTGTTCTATTGTCAATAGTTTTTGCAGCGCACGCATAAATAGGTTTTCGATTTTACACCTTGGTTTACAAAATCGCAATTTTCATACGGATCCCTAATTCTTTTGAAAATAAAATATAGCCTATAACCTTCCTCGATAAATGGACTATCTAACACTGAAAGATTTTTTGAAATCGGACCAGTAGTTCCCGAGATTAGCGCGTTCAAACAAACAAACAAACAAACAAACAAACTCTGCAGCTTTATAGATTAGTATAGATGTGTTGTGTGATAGATAATGCTTGTTGCACAGCCATAGTTAGTTATTAAAAGTGCCCGTAACTGTCATACTGCTGCGTTTTTGACATGGCGAGCGCTATGCGAACTATAAGAAGGCCTATAATTTCTATAGTGCTATAAAATGACACTGACGGGCAGTGTCATTAATTATAAGAAAGTCAGAAGACATGGTTTGTCTTCTTTGAGCGATTTGTGACGCAGACGGACCCACGGGTAGAAATTAGTATCGACCAAATATCAAATATGATTTATAGTTCAGGAAATATGAATTGACGTTTGTACAGATCACAAAGTAGGTAAAAAGTGGCCAATTTATATTTCATGAACTATAACATCTGAGGCAAAAAAGTTAAGATCCTATACAACGGTTTTTATGTTCAACTGGTAAAAAAAATTGGAATACACTTAGACTTTTTACATTGACGTAAGACAAATTCGCGACTACAAAAAAGTAAAAAACAACACCAGCTTGTAGACTTAATAAAGTTTTTGTATATGTATACTTGCTCCGGATGTCCTTGAATTAATAACTATGCCTTTGATATTAATTCAAGCCCTGGTAAGAGACACCTCTTACTAGTTTTCCTACATGACGTTAACCAACTCACTGTGATAGTCTTAACAATGTGGACACGTGCCTTTACTGCCCAAGTTAAATTGTATACCGAAGTTAGCATACAATTCTGTAACGCCCCTTCTACTACTCCGTCCATAGATGATCCACTGCTGCGTCGGGTCTCCTCCAGTTTCATGGTGGTTAATTAGCCTAAGGTGCCACGGACCACGGTAGCCAGACGGGTTGACACTGGGTTTCGTATCAAATTTTCCGTCTCTTGCAGCTAGGTTTTCGGTCTTGTCATTTCCTTCTGTCGGCTCTGACGACACCCTCAGAATAGAATGGGGTGGTGTCACTATGTATTCTTAATCCGTCAAACCACACGGTTTTCTGGAATGTTTCTAAATCAGAGATCTTACCGTTGTACGTAACAGGTCAGCGGGCGTGACAGGAGAGCTTCTGGTGAACGGGGAGCCAAGAGACGAGCACCTATTCCAGAGGTCATCTTGCTACATTACCCAAGAAGACCTGCATCAGCCTCTTCTTACTGTGCGCGAAGCCATGGATGTTGCCGCTAGTTTAAAGTTACCGAAAGGCGTGAAAGCGCCTTCTGATTCAATATTACAAGAGATGGGACTTTTGGAGCATCAGAACACCAGAACTGACCGGCTGTCCGGAGGTCAGAAGAAAAGGTAATCATAATTCGTATAGACGCTATTCTTTATCTCATAGAGTAACATAACTTAATGTAGTAAAATTGGCTTTCTGTGCCACGCTGGCCAGTTGTCAAGTTTCTCTTCTCTTGTGGCTAGGTTACCTTTAGCTGGCTCTTATGACACCTTCATGATGTAATGGGATGATGTAGTTATGGATTCGCCACTGTACAGGGTGTAACAAAACCCTATAGCCACTTTTTTTCTTAAGAAGTGTAGTCACCTGCATAGAAATGTTTGACAAAATAGTATATACTGCCTACGACGTTATCTTCCAATCTACCTTCACTTCGTCCGGATATTTTGTGACGGATGTGCACTGTCAGAGAGGTTGAGGATTATAATTGATACATACTTAGTTATGCACTAGTAAGTTCGACACTGGAACTAATTTCGATGTTCCTAAACATACAAGAAATGGTAAAGTTCAGATTGAAATTTTACTCCAAATAACATTCATATAAAATCTGTCACGAAATTTTTTACTAATTTTAGAGGATTTTACTCCTTAGTTTATTACGATGTTTTTTTCAAATAACGCACCTTAAACGTGAAGATAAAATGATTTGTCATTGAACAGGTTATCAATAGCACTGGAACTAGTGAACAATCCGCCCATCTTCTTCCTGGATGAGCCCACAAGTGGCCTAGACACAGTGACTACGACCCACTGCGTGAAGGTGCTGAAGCAGTTGGCCAGACAAGGCAGAACTGTCGTGTGCACCATTCACCAACCAACGGCAACGCTCTTTGAAATCTTCGACCAGGTATACCACTTTTGCTACAACAAATAATTTCTCCTCATTTTTACTGCGTTCCGCACCAATCCAGATTTCACGAAGCAAATGTCGTCAGCCCTCCAAGATAAGTAATATTAATTTTGTTAGACCAGCTATGAGATATTAAACAGAAATTATGGACATGGCGTAAATTGTGGACATCCCGTAGAGCCAGACATTACGTAATCCAGATCCATTGCGTTAAAAAGAATAGTCTATATAAATAAAAATGAATGTTTGTCTTTTATAGAATCGTAAGATCTTCAGAAAAGTGTTGTGATGCGCCCAAAAGCTTTCTGAATAAAAAAAGTTGAATAGTGCTATGTCTTTCCTTCAAATTTATTTTAGTTAGCGTAGTAACGCGCCCGGGGTATAGTAAGTACATTATAATAAAGTACTGTAGCGACCGCATGCTACATACTTTAAACAATTTACCCGAAAAATCTGAACTAATTGCATCAAGAAATATCGCCTACAAATACGATATTCACGAAAAAGTCAGACAGACAAAAATAAACAAAAAATATGCTGGTCTATGTACTGTGTATACATACTTACGCATTAAGTCAAAAGTGTTTATTTTATTATTACAAACAGTAACTCCAATTTTATTTATTTGTATGTATAGATGTTTGGGCCCTGTTGAAAAGATGAATCGACTTTGTTGATGGTTCTTTGCTATGTTTGAAGAAACTCTGCACGACATTGTGGCGGAGTATTACCTACTTCTTGTTGTGTCGTCGGGCATTATTGTCTAATGAAATTTACATTCTTGGTTTTTTTTAACTGCATGTATTCTTGTAAGTCAAGGTTTCGTGTATGAAGGTGTTCGTAATTCGTTTTAAACTTAATTTTAATAGCAGTTTTTCACCTGCGTAGTTTTTGTTTTGCACAATGACATAGGTATTCGGTTGCAAAATAGATACTCGTCTTTTTCTCTTCGGGTGCAGAGGTTAATGATTTTACATAATAGACGGAAACCCAATTGCTTTGGATTACTTATTACTACGCTGTATGCTCGGATCCAACTCGGCTGGACAGCGTTTGGGAAGCTGCGAAAGATCTTCTTGTTCACAATACCGCAGTGTCTGAGGCCAAATTCTTCGACTAATGTGTGTTGCCAGTGATGACATATGGAACATAGACGTGGTCGCTCACTATGACCTGCAACAGAAGGCTCAAAGTCACCCAAAGGCCAATGGCAGGGCTATGCTCGGAGTTTCCCTGCGAGATCGAATCAGAAATGAGGAGATACTCAGGAAAACCAGGGTCACCGACATAGCCCACCAGATTGCCAAACTTATGTGGCAGTGGGCACGGCACATAGCTCGCAGGACCGACGCCCGATGGGACAAAAAAGGCCTCTAGTGGCGACCGGAAGCCGCAGTGCTTGTAGGCCTCCCACACGGTAGACCGACGACCTGGTTAAGGTCGCTGGAAAGCAATGGATGCGGGGGGCCCAGGACCGGCCTTTGTGGAGATCCTTGGGGGTTTTTTTCGCTGAAATGATGATGGCGCTGCATTGAATATTAAAACACTTTTACTATGATTGTTTTTAACTTCTTTAAGAAACTGCTTTGGTCTAGGAGTTGGATGTGCAGCCTTTGGTAAATTTCTTACTTTTCTTAGGGTAAATCAGAGTTGCCACATGACCCGAGCCTGGGGTTTCGTTCTTTGGAAAAATATATCTCAAAGACTACTAAAAATTGCAAGCCTACTCTCCCGCGCTGGCCGTATCAAGTTTTCCTTCTCTTGCGGCTAGGTTTTCGGCCGTATCATTTCCTTTTGTTGGCTCTTACGACACCCTCAGGATGAAATGGGGTGGCGACACTACACAGAATACGGGGCTGTTTATAAACACATAATTGACGAACACAAATAACACCCAGTACCTTTGGTTTACGCAAATACACTTGCCCGATCCCGAATTATTGAACCTATGAGGCAGTCATATAGCCCTATTTAGTTATATACGAGTATGATCCGATATTTCTTGATTACGTTTCATTATTCGCAAAATGATGCATATTATTGATGTGTGAACACAGTGTCTGCAGCCATGTTTCATACAATAACAGTTATTATGAGCATAATTATCTTTGTAATACATGCACACCATATTAATAGGGATGGGCTGAACTTCGGCATTCGAAAAAAACGTGTTTGCACTTGTTTGAATGAAATCAAAAACACATTATCTGCCTTAAATAATAACAAAATAAAAGTAAGGTATTAATAGACAGAAGAATTTTGTAATTAGAACACTAGAATTTAAAAAAAACAC
The DNA here is from genome assembly GCA_905475355.2 of Clostera curtula. Classification (NCBI taxonomy): domain Eukaryota; kingdom Metazoa; phylum Arthropoda; class Insecta; order Lepidoptera; family Notodontidae; genus Clostera; species Clostera curtula. Next base: position 6,551,959 of record FR997805.1, on the reverse strand, counting down.
AGTAGTTACCTGCATTTAAATTTGTTGTTCACTTAATTCAAGTTTTTACAAAACTATTCATCCAGTTGCGATATTTATGGGATCAATACCATTCAATACCTTTTTATAATATGACGGAGGTATGCGCTTTAAACATTTAGAAATAATTTTTTTTTCAATCGTATAATCGCTGTGCCTGGGACGTGCACGTGGAACAACCTTTTTATAAAAGAATCCTATCCCCATTCTGAGGCTCTAGGCTAGCTGAGTAACAAATTTCATATAAATCGCTTCAGTACTTTTCGCGTGAAAGCGCGACAGACAGACAGAGTTACTTTCGCATTTATAATTTATGTAAGGATTCAGAAGTAACTATGTATTAAGTGTGTGTAAAAATCAACTTACACAGTTTGTTCATATAGCTCAATTCGTATTTAAAATTTCACATCTCTAGATACTTATTACACTTCTCTTATTGAACACTTTGTTAACAACACATTAAATTGCAGTTCCGGATCATCACAAATGTGTGATAAATGACATACGGTAGTCTCTAGTATTAGAATTGAATACTTAGATCTGTTTCGTGACGGATTTAGAATAGCCACAAGAAAAGGAAACCTTGATACATACGATGTGCCAACCCGTCGGGCAAGCGTGGCACAGTAGCCTAATATCCCTGCATGAACTTGAAGGAGACCCGAATCCGTAGTCATTTATGAAATAAATTGAGCTTGACGCATCCAGCTGAAGACCTTTCGCAGATTGTATCTCCATCAACCGTCCTACTCTACACTACGCTTGCCGATTCGCGGTCTCCACTCAAGAACTCGTCTACCCTAGCGGTTGTTTGTACTTCGACACACATGACCAGCCCACTGCCACTTCAGTCTGTTGATTCTCAGAGCTGTGTTGGTGACTTGGTCCTCTGACTCAGACAGTCTCGTTGCGGATCCTATCTTTCAGAGAAACTCCAAGCATAGCTCGCTCCGAAGCACGCTGAGCAGCTTTAAACTGGTATACTAGTCTAACTGTCAGTGTCCTCGTCTTGCCGCCGTAGATCATGACTGGTATTATGCACTGTTCGAAAACGTTCGTTTTCAAGCTCTGCGGGATATTATTTACCATTTGAGCCCATAAATGACCCACTACTGAGTCGGGCCTCCTCCGAGTTCACGAAGGGACATTAGCCTACGCTGGCAAGACGGGTTGGCACAGGGTTTGTTTCAAGTTTTCCTTCTTTTGCGGCTAGTTGATCTACCTCTTGCGTTCCTTAAGTCGCCTCTTACTAGGGTTCATGATTTCTCGAGCTTTTCAATTTCTCGGGTCTCGAGAATTCTCGAGGCTAATTTCTCGGGACTCTCGGGTTGTCGAGAAATTTACATTTACGTACGTTTCCTTATATTATTTGGTTCCAATTGCGTCTAAAAATCTGTGGTTTTCCTCTCAAATAAAAGTATCAAATTAATTATAAAACTTTCATCGATGTTATTCATAAACATTAATTTTATAAATATTGTTTTAAAAAATATTACAGAAAAAAATATTATTCAGGCTCATAATCATAATGACAGCACCATTTTTAGTTGGTTATTTAGAACTTAAACTAAACAATAAATCAAAATGAAAGAAAACGTAAATATTAGGTTGGAGAAAAAGTCTTTTCGCATTATAGTATGTATGAACTTGTAATAAAATCTTCAGTCCTTATCTTGCAACTTCAGGTTTCCACATGTTTCGGTCTCTTCAGAATTCTTTAGGCAGTGTCAGGTTAACATCACGAGAGGACTGCCAAAACCACTTGTCGCGGTATTTTGATCAGTAGTCCCAAAATTTCTATAGCAATGGGATCATGTCCCTACCTACAAGATGGCAAAAAGTTATCGAACAAAATGGTAGCTACATACTTTAGTTAAATGTAAATAAACGATATTAAAAAATGTTTTGAAATTTCTTAAATAATGCGACGGTTGACCGATGACCTGATTAAGGTCGCCGGAAAACGATGGATGCGGGCGGCCCAGGACCGGCCTTTGTGGAAATCTTTGGGGGAGGCCTATGTCCAGCAGTGGACGTCTTTTGGCTGATATGATGATGATGATTATCTTAACTTATATTACATTAGAATCACAGCACAATTATGGGCTGGTTATTTAGAAAAAGAAATCAACTTAAATCTTGTAAACAAAATAGCTTCTATATAACACGAAAGATATCTTTAATATCTTAAACTCAGGTAGAAAGTAAATGTAAATTATAATTACATTACAATCATAGCACCATTTATGGCATGTTAATAGAATATAAACAAATTAAAACTCTGCAAATTTATTTTCTACAAACGTACATGATTTCTCGAGTTCTCGACTTTTCTCGAGCTTGATTTCCCGGTAACAAAGCCCAACGATTTCCCAATGAACCCTACCTCTTACTACACCCTCAGGATGGTATGGGTTGGTGACATTTTGTATTCTAAATCCGTCACCACACGGAATGAGATATTATCCTTAGGTAATATAATTATCCTTTGCTTTCTTATTATAATAGATATTGAGGACACCATGGGTGTCCTTATCCTAATTTCGTGGAAAATTGATTACGTCAATCGCTCCGGTAAAAATACGAGTGTGTGCGTGACCAGGTCCCATTAACCAGACAGCTATTGAATACATTTTGAATTGGAACAATTTAAATGGATTGTTATAATCGCTATTTCTTGACAATTATTATGCAGTTGGATTGAATAATTTAACAAATTGAAGTGATCAGAGAACGTGGAATTGCTATGTCCCAAGCGTACAAGAAATTATTTTGGGGAAGCTTTTGTTGTCCATACTGATAAGCCCGGTTTTCACCAAAGCAGAGATGAGCACATCTCTTCAGGTTTCGTTATTCTATTTCCACCGAAGCCAAGCGGAGAGATGTGGAAATAACGAAACCTGATAGCTTATTCTTATTCAAAACATATCTCCTCTCCTCTCTGGTTTTGTGGAAACCGGGCCTTACACTTTCTTTGTTAATTCCAGGTATATGTAATCGCAAACGGGTGGTGCATATATCAGGGAGATACTGCAGCCATGGTGCCCTTCCTCCAGAACGTTGGCCTTCCATGTCCGCGACATCACAACCCGGCAGATTTTAGTAAGTAATATCTCAATGCATACCAAAATTGGATATTTATAATTACTAGTGGTCGCCAGCGGTCGAAATTCGACCTTAATGCTACTACTCAGTGACCCAAATCATCCACTGCTGAGCCGGGCCTCCTCCCATCACAGGGGGGGGGGGTCATTAGCCCACTGTGCCACGCTGGCCAGACGGGTTGGAACGGGGTTTCGTTTCAAGCATTCCTTCTCTTACGACTAGGTGATCAGCCTAGATATTTCCTTTTGTCGGCTCTTACGACACCCTCAGGAAGGAATGGGGTGGCGACACTATGTATTCTAATTCTAAATCCGTCACCACATCTTGAACCAAGAGCGCTGTATCATCAACCGATCGCGTGGTTTACGCCGCCGTTCTTCGCCAATCACCGCCAAGGAGACCCATCTAGTAGAACCGACTTTTGCACAGAATAAATTTTGGGTCAAGATATTTGTAACGTACAATACGCCTATAGCCTCCATCTTGATCGATCTTTGTACCTGGCGAGTTTTAATAAATGACTAGTGACCCGCCCCAGCTTCGCACGGGTGCAATGATGAACATCTAAATTTATCAGTGTTTCTCTACAATATTTTACATGTATTATAAGTACATTATAAACATTCCTCTTGAATCACTCTATCTATTAAAAAAAACCGCTCCAAAATCCGTTGCGTATTTTTATAGATTTAAGCATACATAGGGACGGACAGACGACAGCGACTTTGTTTTATAATATGCAGTGGTACTCAATTAATAAAAGAATAAATATCAATGCTCTTACATCAGAGTAAATAATTTTGACGTAGTATTGTACTTCACTTACGTGGTTTACTTGACAATGTTAGTCAATACAATATTTAGGTATGTACTGAAGTGATTTCGTGTTTAAATTACCATATCTTCATCAACATCAAGTAATTCAAATAAGTAAATAATGAGCGAATAGTTCTATTGATTTTATTTGTGTCTGTGGTGACGATTTAGAATTCACCCGATCATTCAATTTTGAGTGTGCCATATGTAGTTTGCGACTATTGCGCGAGTTTGCTGTCACATATTTGGATCAGTCATATCATCTGTCGTGCTGCCGTCTTGTTGTGGTGAGGGGGCTTACGTGCCTTTATGATTTGTTAGGGCCATACTGGCTTATGGTCACCGATGCCGGGTGGGCCCACGGGGAGAGGCCAGACGGAGAGCGGCACACAGAGGCGTGGTGCTTTATGACTCCGGTGCCTCCTCTGTCCTCAGACTTGCCTAGAGAGCCTTAAACTGCCTTAAGAGTTCGCCGATAGAAAGGCGACAAAAGTAACATTTGATTAGTCTTGATTAGTGGTTATATTTTTGAAGAGATTTATTTTAAATTTATTAAACACATTGATTTTTTCGTATGAAATTGAATTGTAGTTAGGGGCGCCGTAGAAATCTCGCCCAGGGCGCTGGTACTGCTAAAACCGGCACTGCATTAAACTTATTTATTTCTCTTGCAGTAATCGAACTAACAGAAACAACGGAATACATCACTCTGCTTTCCAAGGAGATATTAAACGGAAAAATCGCCAAATCAGCCAAGTTAGAAGACACAGTTAGTGAGCCAGTCAATGAAATCCAATTAAAAATTTGCTATCAAACTGACGACGCTAAAGAGACTGAGATAATGCTGACAAATGAAAACTGCACCTACAAAGTATCCCAGTACGTTGGAAGAGCTGCCTCCGTCAGTTCGTTGACTAGCCAATTGTCAAATGGAGACTCCTCTTTGGCATGGATGAAGATGCAAAAGTCTGGTTCAATGGAGTATGCCACGACGTATTGTCAACAGTTTTTGGTATTGCTGCGACGGATGTTAATGCAGATATTGAGAAACAGACAAGGTAATTTTTTTTAGAACACGAAACTCCTTTTTTTTAGCGCTGGGGAAATGCTTTATGCCAGGCATTTCCCCAGCGCTAAAAAATCCCTCGGGTCGGCTATTATGTGGGACGCCCGAGACACGACTCGTCTACGCACTAAAACCCTCACACGACACGCTTAGGGCGCCACAGGTTCGCGTGAACGCAGTCTACCGTGACGCCCCGACGAGGTGCTGTCAGAGGCCCACAGTCAATATAGGTACACGAAAAGCTAGCCGTAACCCATTTAGCCATGGAAATGAGGATACAGGGCCTCCGTATCCTCTGTAACAGAGGTAATCGAAAGAATCTGTCCTGTGTTTAATATAAATTTCTATGTTGTAGTATGACCGTGAATGTAAGGTTAACATTAACCAGATTTGTTTTTAAAAAAATGGGTTCTAGTAAAAACCAACTGACTATAATACGCAATTTAATGCAGTATCAATCCTTAAGGTCACTTTTTTTGTACTTATTCAAACTGGCAACTCCAACCATGGCACCCTACTACTGAGCCCAGAAATAACCCACCGCTGATTTGGGCCTCCTCCAATCACGGGTGTGGAGATTAACCTACTCTGACACGCTGGCCCGACGTCTGAGCACAGGGTTTCGTATCAAGTATTTCTGTTAGCTTTTCACCCTTACTATCTCTTACGACACCCTTATGAGGTGATGGTGACATTATTTATTCTAAATTCATTACCACACGGTCCTCACCCTAGTACCTATATTATACTAGCGACCCGCTCCGGCTTCGCAAGGGTGCAATGATGAAGCTCTAAATTTATCAGTATCTCTATACTATATTATGGATGTATTATACATATAAACCTTCCTCTTGAATCACTATATCTATTAAAAAAACCGCATCAAAATCGTAATTTTAAATTAAAAGCGTAATTTTAAAGCGTAATTTTAAAGATTTAAGCATATATAGGGACGGACAGACGACAGCGACTTTGTTTTATAATATGTAGTGATAGTGATTAGTATGTTTTGATAAAGATGATACATTTCGTTACAGGTTTAAGCATACAGTTAGTACATCATATGATGTGTGGATTATTGATCGGCGTTTGTTTCTACAACATAGCGAACGATGGCAACCAGATGTTCAACCATCTGAAGCTGTGTGTCGGCCTCATTATATTCTTCGCCTACACACAGATTATGGTCCCCGTACTTATATGTAAGTATATGAAACGGGTATGATTTTATTTGTTTGTGTGTCGCCCAAGAAGTGTCGCAGTGTTTGGCGCAAAATTCTTGAGCATTGCAGACACAATTATATCGAAGCGGCCAGATACGTTATCTTTAGCTCCCTGCTCAGTCGTACTTCCTTCGATTAATTGGAGGCCGTGTGGATTTAGAATACATAGTGTCACCACCCCATTTCGTTCTGAGGGTGTCGTAAGAGCCAACAAAAGGAAATGACAAGGTCGAAAACCTAGCCGCAGGATAAGGAAAACTTGATGCTACACGCTATTTTTTTATTTTCGCCCGGGGTAAAATTCTTTATGGACTTCCTCACCGGCCACGGGGATGGCCAGCGAGGGGAGTGTGGGACTCTCCCCCATAGTGGGGGCCTACCCACTAAACCTCCCCGGGGTGCTCCAACTCGCGTCCTGTTGCAGCATTGTGGGATCTGATGCAGAACCACGCCGCCGCAGACGAGGAGGCCCTCCTCCTCTCCTCAGGCTCCTTACGAGCACTCGACGTCCTGCTGTGAGCACCCGGCAGGACGTCGCTTCCCCTCAGATCTGTGCCAACCCGTCTAGCCAGCGTGGCACAGTAGGCTAATTACCCTCCCTGTGATGGGAGGAGGCCCGACTCAGCAGTGGGTCATTTAGGGGCTGTGTAGTAGTAGTAGTGTAAAGATAAAGATAAACTGCATGAAAATACATAATTGCGGTGCTCATTCTACTTAGCTATCACATTTACTTAAAATTAAAAGAACGGGTTAAGAATACATTATGTCATCACCTCATTTCATCCTAAGGGTTTCGTATGAGTCGACAATAGGAAATGAAAAGGCGGAAAACCTGGCTGCAAGATGAGGAAAACTTGATTCCGTAGATATTTGTTGGCTAGACGGCCAACGTGGAACAGTAAACCACTAAACAGTATTACCCTCCATGTAATTATTTGGAGGCGGCCTGACTCAGTAGTGGATCATGTATAGGTTAAGCAGAAGTTGTAGTCTCGCAATACTCATAAAAATAGACATATTTGAATCTACAATTATCATCGTTCGGGCCTTGACCCAAGATAAGTGGTAGTCTCCATGCATTGTTGGCACAGGGTTTCGTGTTAAGTTTTCGATCACTTGTGGCTAGGTCATCGGCTTATACGACACTCTCGCGACGGAATGAGGTGGTGACATTTTTTTTTAAACGACGTACATACAATATAGGTATATAATAAATCTAATACATATATAAAATTCTCGAGTCACGGTGTTTGTTATTAAAGTTCTCCGAAATGGTTCTACCGATTTTGATGAAATTTTATATTCACATTTGGCAGGTCTGCGTATCGGACAACATCTATTTTTCATCCCCCTAAATGTTAAGGATGGTCATCCCCCTAATTTCTTTATTATTATTTTTGTCATTTTATTTTGTTTTTATTATCTTACTAATATTATAAACGTGAAAGTTTGTAAGTATGGATGGATGGATGTTTGTTACTCTTTCACGTAAAAACTACTGAATGGATTTTAATGAAACTTTACAATAATTTAGCTTATTCATCAGAATAACACATAGGCTACAAGTTATAAAGCTATTATGTGAATTACAACAATATAAACAAGTCGAATTCAAAATTTCTAATTGTCAAATTTTCGGCCATATTAAACTATAGACAACATAACGTTTCGCTGTCAGTTGCGTTTTGTTAAAGTAGGTTTTATACGGACGGGATAAAAATCTCAGGTATCCTATGTCCAACTTTCTTTTTGTTTTAAATATTTATAATGCGGAACAAAGTTCGCCGGGTCAGCTAGTATTTTTTAAAGCGTACAAAAATACATACAACCCTAACTTTACAACCCTCTACAATCAACCCCTACTTTTAAATAGCGATATTTATATGGCAAAACAACGTTTGGCGGGTCAGCTAGTTAAGTACTAGCTTTCCCGCTAGATAATATCTTCTATTACAGACCCACAAGAAGTGAAACTGATGAAGAAGGAGCATTTCAACCGATGGTACAGCTTGACACCGTACTACGCAGCTTTGACGGTGTCCAAGCTTCCCACACAAGTGCTGTTCAACACCATCTTTTGCTCCATCGTGTACTTCATGGTGGGAGTACCATTCAACGTCCCTAGGTTCAGCTGTTTTTGCCTTGTTGGTAACTTGGTGTCCTTTGCATCTGAAGGCATGGGACTGGCTATCGGATCAATATTTAGTATTCAGGTAATAACAACATCGCTTATTCCGACGAACAAAGTCTGTGTTTTCGGAACAAAGAATAGTATTCACTTTTCCTTGTGTTATCAATTAATAACTGATAATAATAACTCGTTATATTATCCATCCTAAGTATTTTCCCTATATTATTATTGGGATTCAAATTTATTTACTTGAAAAATGTATAATTATAATATAAAAAATGTATCTTTCATATTACTGATAGAACTTTATTCATAGGAACCGACGACATATTCGTGTGGTGACGGATTAAGAATACACAATGTCACCAACCCAGTAGTAGTAGAAAAGTGTTTAGTATTAGATATCTATTATTAGGTATAGTAGAGGTATATACGATGTACTAGACTTTCATAAAACATCTTTATTTCTGGTTGGTCCTTAAACGACTTGTTTGGTCGATACAACTACCGCCATCTAGTGGGCATTATTTAAACAAATAATGCAGTGAATTGTAGTAACAATCCCCATATTAGCATTCAATAAATAGAACTTGTTTTTTTTTTCAGAATGGTTGCGCAATTGGTCCCGCGGTGATTGCGCCATTTTTAGGCTTGGGCATTTACGGATTCGACTTCGCGCACCAAATCCCACTACTTATGAACCTCCTCATGAAGACCTCATTCATCCGTGGCGGCATTGTGGCCATGGTACTAACAATCTTCGGGTTCAACCGTCAGCCACTGAATTGTGACGAGATGTATTGTCACTTTGCTAAACCTGATGTGCTTCTCAAATATTTAGACGTTGATACAACTTCCGTGTGGCTCGAAATACTTCTCATTGTAGGCATCATGTTTGTCTTCAGATCTATGTGCTATATAGGGCTAAGATGGCGGCTTGCTACGTGAAATAAAACCTCTGTGATAGGATATAAATTGGTACAAAATCGGTGACGATTATGTGATATTGCAGTGATGAACTTTCCTAGTTGACACTATTAATAGTTCTAAAACTTCTAGGCTAAGTTTCGGGGAGTTGTGAAGGGCTCAATATTTAAATAGTTTTATTTAGTGATAGTAAGTTATATTCCGTAATATAAGGCTTATTGATGATAAGGATTCTTATACAAATCTGTGATCAGTGAAAACTATAGAGCTAATTTAATTTTTATTTATCCACCGCAACGTTTTCGATTTTGAATATTGCGAATCGAAGCATGTTTTCTATGAATTATAACAAGGTTTATAGTGGTATAGTTAATAATTAATAATAATTTATTGTAGAGCAAAAAAAATTAACGTTGATCGCATATACGTCCGCGCAAGAACCGACCACGATAAAGATCTTTTTTTTTAAATGAAGAATACCCGCCTTTTGGTTGTCATATCACGTTACAATGAAGAACACGCGCAATTCGCTGTCATACCACGTTATAATAATCAAAAGTATTATGACTCGGTCCTGTCATTCAATTAACTACATACAGGCACGCGGTACGTAAACATGGAACAAACCTGCACGCCTACCAGATATTGCCAATACCTTTGATATTCATCTACGTACAAACGTTTCTATTTTATTTTAGTGGTTTTAAAATATACCTACCTAAATAACGTTTAAGATTATACATGGTTTGTTTAAAAATATTCGCTGTGGATAAAATAGGAAATGTAAAAAATATTCTATGAATAAATCATGTTGTGTTTTCTGAATACATAGTAGATTTAATAAAAAAAATACCCAGACGATCACCCTCGCCCAATCTGAGGTTATTCTTCAATTCGTCTAGGGTTCTTCCCGATTTGGACAATTCGAAGATGAAACGAATTCTAAAATTCGTTTCGTTCGGTGCTAACAAATGCGTGATGGTACCTTAAGGGGATATATTGAATATATACATATAATAGGTAACCGTATTGATGTAATGATATAAATCACTAAAACATAATCGGATGTGAAAATCAGATATATGTTTCTTCATATTATACATATACATACTTTATCTAGGCACGTCCTGAATCAGAAACACGATTTGTAAATATTATGATCCTTTTTGGTTTCGAAAATACATCATGGAATTGAAAAAACTACCAACGATAATAGATAATCAATACAAAATTGCATAAACATGTAGATATCATTTCTTTGTAATCTTCATAGTTATTTGAGGTACACTGAGATACTCGAACTACGTGGCCAGTATTTATGGTCAATTTTGAGTTCTTTGTTAGCGATTTGCCAAATACAGTAGAACCTCGATAACTAAAAACCTCTAAGTATAACTTAAAATTATAGAGGTTTTTCAAGGTTTCCATTGGACTTTAACTTATCGAGGTTCTACTGCATTAGTTATATAATAGTTAGTAGCCTGCTAATTATTCATTCTCCACTAAAACATTGCGAGCAGTAGTGGCGTGTGGCGAGTCGACCACTACCCTTTGATATGGTTGAGGAGATCGATGGTTGATACATGTGTTAAGCTTGTGAACAGGTGCCGCTGTTTGAGGTTAGTCAGGTCACTGGTACAATACAAGGCTGAGTATTTCCTCATTTAAAAAAATAATAATTTCGGTTTAGCGCCTTTCGAAACCAAACACTAGTTACTTGTATATACAGGGTCATTGTAATACGGCGATTAAAAAAAAGACAAGCCTGCTGAGTTTATTCCGCCAGGTCTTCTCGGTTGGTGCCGCGATCCGACCTGAATTACAGTTATGCGAACGTCATAATTGGTTTATTCAATATAGCGTTTTAATATTCTATTTGAGTATTCAACAGAATCTCCGTAGTAGAAAATGCATAAGACAGTGCAGCCAAAGATTTATGGTAAACACATTTGTTATCAAAATTCGTATTGTAAGGTGGTATATTTAACAAACAGGTTAGTACAAGGTAATATTACGACGAGGTACATAATTATTGTTGTTATTATTATGTTGGTACTTAATGTATGAATATTTAGACATGTGTCGTTGAGTGATTTTTAGCCAACACAACGAAACGCGTTGACAGCCTTCCCAACGTTGGCAAAACCGTCTATTTTTGCAATCCGTCTATTTTTCTTTACCTAGTTGTGAACTTGTGCTGTGACGTCACAGTAAACGCCATTATAATAAACTGCGAAATAAACGATTAAACGAGCAGTTTTGGCGCACTGTCTAAAAATGGCGTTGTCTGCGTTATACATTAGTTTATACCGAAACTAGCGACCCGCCCCGGCTTCGCCCGGGTGCAATGATGAACATCTAAATTTATCAGTGTTGCTCTACAATATTATGAATGTATTATACATATAAACCATCCTCTTGAATCACTCTATCTATTAAAAAAACGCTTCAAAATCGGCTGCGTAGTTTTAAAGATTTAAGCATACATAGGGACGGACAGACGACAGCGACTTTGTTTTATAATATGTAGTGATGATAGTGATAGTGATGATATAGGTGTTTTCGTAAATAGTAAATGTATACCTACCCATACTAGCAGACCCGGGCTCGCGTTACTGTAGCTAAGGTTTTTAGTAAAATATATTACACTAGATGCGCCCCGCGGTTTTAGCCGCGTGGTAATGCAATCTTACTAAATCAAATTATTTTTCTAATTACTTCTATTACATCCATCCATCCAAACTTACAAAGTTTCGTGTTTATAATATTAGGAGGATTTTAACAGAGGATATGAAAGTATTTGCGACCGTTTGGGTAATAAAATCATTTTTCTAGTTGAAGTTTTGTAAATTAAACACTCATGGCACTATTTTAACCTGTATATTTACAAATGTCTATTTATATTTAGAAACATAATTTGGCTCACTTTTTTGTGGTCAAGCTGTGAGCGCCTTGCACTAATTAACTGACCAGTTTTGCTAAAAATTCTTTCGCAAGGCACGGAAGTGGCGAGAATATTGAGGTATTCCCGAGACACTTTGCTCAAGTTTGGATACTTTTGTATCCTATTCTTCCACCAGTCTAATGGACAATTCCATGCACCATTAGCAGCATGCAAAGGAAGAAGGTCATCTTCAAGATACATATCAACCTCCTGTATGGCTTTTGCCAACGGTGAAGTCCTTCTCGGGGGTTTGTTGGAGCCTAATAACTCCTCCATTATATTGAACGGTGAAAATAGGTTGGCTGCTGGCACTACTAAACTCGGCGTCGGAAGTTCTGAAACGGCGCTTTGCCTTATTTTTTCAGCCACCAAATCTTGCACTCGCTTTTTTACTTTTGCTGCTTCGCCTAGATCTTCAAACCCAGCAGTTTTATACCGTGGGTCCAGGAACGTACAAATACCAAATGTGCCACTGCGTTCAACACCTTCGAACCTTTTCTCAATATTTGATTTGAGGTTGTGTACAACCACACTCGCCATATGGACAACCTCGTCGCTGTTTGCTGCGGAGATGATGTCCTCCGATAGTAAAAGATTTTCACACGTCTTGATTAAGCAACGGGTCAGTACAATTACCGACCCTCCAGTGATATATTTTTCGCCACTTAACGCACTGGTGATATCATCAAATGGTTTTAAAATTGTTGTCAGTCTTGCTAGTAGCTCCCATTCGTCGCTACTTATGCTCGGTAAATTAGTTTCAGAGACCGCTATCGTGGATTTTATAGCTAACTGGAGCTCGACAAATCGCTGAATCATGTAATAGGTCGAATTCCAGCGTGTGGGCACTTCTTGTATCAGTTTTTTGGGCGTACTGCTACTATTTTCATTTTGCTGATAACGCAATAATTTTTGGGTTGCCAATGAGCTTTTCTTAAAATGGCGTACTATTATTTTCACCTTGTCTAGGAGCTGCTGCACCAGTTTAAGTGAATCGGTGACGACCAAATTCAAATTGTGACCATAACAGCTGTAGTGCTTCCAGCCGAGATCGTCTAAAGCTTTTAGTACGTTCGCACCGTTGTCACTTATGGTAAAGTTTATTTTGTTTTTAATGTCCCATTGCTGTGCAGTTTTTTGTAAAAATGTTGCAATGTTTGCACCTGTAGACTTTTCACCGAAAAAATCACATGCTAAGAGGACCGTATTTAATTTAAAATCTGGCGTAATGTAATGGCCTGTTACGGCTATATAGCTTTCGCAGGCTCTAGACGTCCACAGATCCAAAGTCAAACAAATTTTTGAGATGGTATTTTCACTGGTTAATATACCCGATACTTTTTCTTTTATCCTCTCGTATTCTTGTGGTATCAATACCGAGGATAGATACTTTCTGGATGGAAGTTCATAGCCAGGTATCCAGCGCGCGAAGCCTTTGAAGCAGTCCTCTTCCACGAGGCTGAAGGGTTGATAACCATCAATGAATAAATTTAACAAATCAGCGTTTACGCGGGCTTTTTGATCTTTATTTATTTTCTTTGGTATATACCCATCTAGACTATTTTGATAAGATCTTTTTAAAGGTGCCGATGGTGGAACGGCGGAGGAAACTGATGTAGAAGGCTGGGGTGATGGTGGTCTTGGTGCGGATGTAGTTGTATGCTGGGCAATTTCTTGAATATTGGACACAATTTGATACACATCATTATGCTTGTACTTTAGGTGTGACTTTAAATTTCCGATGGTAGTTTTGTAACTAATTATTGAGCTGCATAATTTACATTGCGCTTTCTTGAACTCATTATTTTGTTTATTAAAATAGTCCCACAACAGGCTACTATTCATTCGTGACATGTTTTATTATTTATGTTAATTAAGTTTTGAACTCAAATTAATTTATAATACAAAATATTACAAAACACTGTTTATTTCGTGAATTTACGAGTCGATGATGGCAAATGGCAAATGTCACTAAACAAAAAATTAAAAATAAATTTTAATAGGAATTTTTCAATATTCCCGCGTAATAGTTAAACCGATGAATTTAAATGGTACTCGGCATAAATTATTGCCTCTTAATCACTATAGCAAAATTTTGACCTATTAAGGTCAAAATTTTGCTCATCATATAAATAAGGTAGAGTTCCGCATACAAATCCTCAGCATCTCATGGGTCATTAAAATTTGGCTGCTGGTTAGCGTCATATACGTATTTCATTCACATATCAATAGTGCAAAAGAGTAATAATATTTTGCACGTTTTGAACACAGGGATACCATATTAAATAATAAGAATAGGTTTTCTGGAGCGCTGGAGTTTTAATAAGTTCATTTTGATTTATATTTTTTAAATTACATTTTATATATTAAAACAAAGGTTTATTTCAAGATAACATGTTTGATTTTAAAAAGTCTAAACAAAGAAACCTAACTTTATGATATGTTCTAATAAAAATATTATATCGACGCATTGATATTTTTATAAGGAATGATAATATTTCAAAACTGATGGACAATTACATCAATAATATTTTTAATGAAACGTATTGTATAGTGGCGTTATTTATATTGCCTATGTTATTTACTAATAAATAAATCTAGGTTGGTGTAATTTATTCAAATTGGATAAATTAACAAACCTCCGTTTCAAGCTAATTTATATTGCAAAGCAAAGGCGATACATGGCATTTATTAGTATGAGAAATATTTAAGTATATGGAATTATTTTTTGCCAACAATCTATATTGGCAAAATTGAATAAATACGTTACATTATTGTTTATGGCAAGCAACGAACTTCTCCCCAGTACTATAGAATAATATCGACTTAGCTGTATCGCAACGAATCGCAACGTTGAGTGCTCAACGAATATCATAGCAACCATTACTGGCTTTAAAGCGCAACGGAATTCTTAGTTCTCTGAATACAACGCAATGTACAGTGATTAATTTTCTATATTGTATTGTAATGGTCAGAGTGAGTAAGTAAGACAAGGATGAGTATATATTTGTGAATGTGACTTTTTAATTGCAAAATAAATATGTATTATTTCTGAGATAAATCGTTCGTTGGGACTTAGATGTTTAACAAATTTCTTGCCAACGTTGGCGTTTACATTTGGCGCCAACGTTGACTAAACGAGCTAAGTTAAATAACGCCCACTACTAAGAATATAATAACTTGTACATTGAATGTATGTCGTTGTAATTGACTATGTTTTAATTTAATATACCTAATCATTAATTTAAATGTAACAGTAACATTTTGTTTGTACCGTTTGGGGATGCCGACGTGTGATACTTTTACAGTTAAACCCAGAAAGTAATCAATATACAGGCATTTTATTAAAAGAGACTAAAATGATAATGATTATAATAGGTTCGTAAAGTTCTCCATGTTTTTTGTTGCTGAATGAAGTAAGTATAGCAAAATATAAATAAATTGTAAACTTGTACTAACCCCATCTCTGAGCATTTGTCTGTCTGAGCGCATTTTTGAATACTTAATGTTTTAAAATGTTGTTTGAGTAGTCAACTAAGGTTGGATTTTAATAAATTTATACATACACAGTATGGAATAACCATTTTGGTTATTCCATACTAAATTGAACAGAGTTCCAGTTAACTTCACAGTAAAGCGAGCAGGTTGATTCAAATGAGTCACGTCTTTTCTAAAGAGAAAGTTGTGCGAGATATTATAGTTTCAATCGCAATGCTGTCGTTTTGATCTGTTATTCCCAAATATTTGCACTAAGTGGTGTATGCCTTAGCTTGAGTTGAAGGACAATAATTTTATACAATATTTAAAAAGTAAATATTTTTTAGTTTTTAATTGGTATTATTTACTGTGAAGACTTTTTATGAAATGGTCTCTATATGCTTGCCACTTTATAAATTGATTGAAATTTAGCGTCCGGATTTACCATAGATAAATAAGTTATTTAAATTATGTTTAAAAAGACAGTAAAGTTGCCTATACTAAGTGAATGAAATAGGGCAAAAGTATTTCATGAAAGAACCACAGTGTGGCCATAACCTAATTTATACATAATTGATTTATAATCATTCTCTCAGCCTGTGTATAACCTACTGCTGAGCCGGTCCTCCTCCAATTCCATGGAGAATAATTATTAGCCTAGTCTGTCACGCTGTGTTTAGCCAGCGTTGCCACAGAGTTTATCTCAAGATTTCCTTTTCTTGCGGGCTAGGTTTTGTACCTAAAGGAAACTTTAGTCGCCTCCTAAAACACCCTCAGGTTGGGATATGTTGGTTACATTATGTATCTATTCCCAATCTAAAAATAAAAGTACTATACTTTATTGAAAATGTTAACCGATTTCAAAATAGGCATTCAATCATTTGTATATGTTTGAATATTCTCAATCTATCACCACACGGATGAAACTCATATTTGCTTATCCTCATTTACTTGGTTTATATGCAGCATTGCTATTGCCTGAATGTCTGAAGAAGTTTGTATATATTTTTTTATAAATTGAAAATAAAAAATAAATTTAGAAGAAGCGTTTATTATTTACACTTTAACTAATATTGTTTTTCTTACATTACCCTAAACTTCCTCCGCCTTATTATAAAACAGGTTCTAAAGTTACTACCCTGTTTAATCAACTTTAAAAATTAGTACCTAGATTACCGAGCTTTGCTCGGTATTTTTTCTTTTTTTTATAAATTTCTTTTTTTGGAAATTTTGTTTAAGTACGAATTACGCAAGCACTCATTGACTTCGTGTTACTTAACAACGCCATCTGTTGTTTTGCTCACAAAAAAATAGTATTTTTATTCGCCAATAGATGTCAGGATTCCTAGCTAGATCGATTTATCGCCCCCGAAACCCGAATAAAATGACATTTTCTAAAAATGATTCCTAGCTAAATGGATTTATCGCCCCCGAAACCCCCTATATACTAAATTTCATGAAAATCGTTGGAGCCGATTCCGAGATTCCAATTATATATATATACAAGAATTTCTCATTATAAGATTGTTAGTATTGTAGTGATTTAGTAAATAGTTAGCCATAGTCTGCCTTTTTGTAATAGGAATTGTCGTAGAACCGGTTTTAAAGTTGACTAACATAGGGTACTAATATGGCGGCCCGAGTTCCGTGATGGTAAAAAATAGGTTCAGTGAACCAGTTGGCCGCACATTCCAATTATCTCTTTCCCGAGCCTTTATCTCTACGTTTCTTGACATGTTTCTTTGTTTTGGTTTTCCTTTTCTCTGCTTTATCTTCTTTGACTGCTTTCTTTCTAGCCTTTTTGCTGTTTGGCGACTCATCTCTGGGGCGAGCACTGTTCTTGAAATTAGTATCTGAAAAGAAAATTGACCCTCATTTAATCGTATATTGCAGACACTAGGTGTATACAACTATTACTACTCAGCTCAAAGATGACCCACTGCCGGGTCGGGCCTCCTCCAATTCTATGGAGGGCAATTAGCCTACTGCGCCACGGTGGCTAGACGGGTTTCGTATCAAGTTTTACTTCTCTCGCGGCAAGGTTAGCGGCCTTGGCATTTCCTTTTGTCAGCTCTTAAGACACTCTCAGGGTGGAATGCGATGGTGACACTATGTATTCCAAATCCGTCACCACACGGACTAGGCGTATACGCTTACAATCGTGTTGACCCAATGGGGAAAGTTCGCGCATAACGTCAATCAATCACATGGCTTTTCTTGTTCTTCCTTTTCCGTCAATCACCGTTAAGGAGATCCAAAAATCGACTATTGCGCAGGATCAAGACGTGTGGTATGTATTCCGTGTGGTGCAACGGATCGGGTTTCGAATACAGTGTCACCACCCCATTCCATTCCGAGGGTGTCGTAAGACCAGAGAAAAAGAAATGAGAAGGTAGAGGGTTCATGTTACACCCTCTTGTATTTGGTGTCCCAGTCCGCGTATTGTCGGATTTAAAGTACATAGTTCCACCACTCCATTTGATCCTGAGGGTGTCGTAAGAGCCGAGAAAAGGAAATGGACGAGGCCGAAAGCCTAGCGGCAAGAGTAGGGAAACTTGAAACGAAACACTGACAACCCGTCTGGCCAGTGTGACACAGTAGGCTAATTGCCCTGTAATTTGAATAGGCCCAAATCGGCAAATTCTTTCATCTGATTCTTTTATAGAGCCTGACTCAGCAGTGGGTCATTTTTGGGCTGAGTAACTAAGACGTTTGTTACTTTACATTTTGTGTCGCCACTTAATTTCTTAATAATTAAAGAAAAGGTATGAGAAAGTTATTTTTGTTTTTATTACAGAACAAGATATCTTTCAAGTTCTGAAAAATATGAAACGTGGCAATTCTCCGGGACATGATGGGTTGAGCATTGAACACCTGTGTAATGCTGGCCAGCACATCCATGCGGTATTATCAAGGTTTTTTAATATTTGTATAAGGCATCGATACCTGCCTGCGGATTTGACGCGCACTATCGTAGTGCCCATTGCAAAAAACAAAACTGGTGACATATCAAGTATTGCTAACTACAGGCCAATTTCACTGGCTACTGTAATAGGTAAAGTCCTTGAGAGAACATTCCAATGTAAATTAGCACCTTATTTGAAAATTAACGACGGCCAATTTGGATTTCGACCGGGTGTATCTACCGATATGGCAATTTTTTCCCTAAAACAGGTTGTACATTACTATGTTAGCAATAATACCACGGTGTATGCCTGCTTTCTCGATCTGAGCCGCGCTTTCGATACACTGAGTCACAATCTTCTATGGGCTAAATTGCGTGATAGTAATGTCCCACCTGCCATTGTCGAGACCTTAGCATATTGGTACAAACATCAGGTTAATAATGTAAGATGGGGAGACCAACTGTCTGAAGACTATAAACTGTCGTGCGGTGTTAGACAAGGCGGACTTACTTCTCCAGACTTGTTCAACATATATGTGAATGACTTGATTGATGAGCTAAGCGGCACCCCTGTGGGTCTAAGACTAGGTGATAGGTATGTCAACATTCTGAGCTACGCAGACGACATGGTGTTGATTAGCCCGTCAATCAAGGGTTTAAGAAAACTGATAGGTATATGTGAAAACTATGCAAAAACACATCATTTAGTTTATAACGTAAAAAAGACCGAAGTTGTAATTTTTAAAGCCGGCAAAGGTCCCCACAATGTACCTCCAGTTTATCTCTATAACCACACATTAAGTGTAGTCGAAAATTTTAAATATTTAGGCCATGTAATGTCGTCCAATTTAAAAGATGATGCTGACATTGAGCGGCAGCGAAGAGCATTGTGCGTAATTGGCAATATGATTGCAAGAAGATTTAAAAAAGCGTCCGTTGCTGTAAAAAAGTTGCTTTTTAAAACATTTTGTCAATCTTTGTACTCATGTCAACTCTGGACCGTATACAGTAAGAAATCTTTTGATGGTATCCGAGTGCAGTATAATAATATATATAGACTACTCATGGGATTCAGTCGGCACTGTAGCGCCTCGAATATGTTTACAGAAGCACGCATAAATTATTTTCACGCCATCCAAAGACATAGAATCGCTTCTTTTATGTCCAGAATTGACAAGTGTGACAACGTCATTATAAAGGAGTTAGCCGACAGATTGTATCACACAGACGTTTATAAGCGATGGGTCACAATCGTAACGTAAGCCCAAGACTGACTGTTTTGTAAGTTATAATGAAAATGTATTGTATTGACAAAAATGATTGTTATTATTATTTGCACTATTCTTATTATTTTTTCTCTGTAACAATTTTATGGATCAATGAATCTGAAATAAAACATTATTATTATTATTATTTATGTAATTTTTTTTATATACCTACGTTGCATACTATCTGCCTGTTGGTAAGGTAAAGAAGTGTGCTAGCAGCAGAGAGGAACTTACTCACGCCCAGGAACACATCACCCGAAGGTGATGTTAATTGGCGGTAATATTCTGTAAATTCCTTCCCTAGTTGGGCAACTCCAGCGCGCACCTAGCTTGAAACTTCCACGCAAAGTCGTATGAGCATTCCCCTAGGATCTCCACAAAGGCCGGCCCTGATCCCCCTGTATCTATTGTGGTCCGGCGACCAGGTCGTCGCTCCACCGTCTAGGAGGCCTACCAGCATTACGCTTTCTGGATCGCGGTCGCCACTCAAGGTCTTTTCTGCCCTATTGGGCGTCAGTCCTATGAGCTAGAGGGCTAAGAGTTAATTTTGGCCATCCTGTGGGCGATGCCGGTATCTCAGGTTGTCCTGCGTATCTCCTCATTTCTGATTCAATATTGCAGGGCATCTTGCATTCCTTTTACAAAACCCTAAGGATGGGTTGGTGACATTGTGTATTTTAAATCTGTCATCACATAGAATATAGTTTGGTACTTACTATTTTCACCATCTTCGCCATCATCTGAACTACTTTGACTACCACTTTCAGAAACATCATCTTCCTGTAGAATCTCCGGTCTCTCTGCAGTTCCAGTCAAATCCTCATTGAATCCAGCAATCTTTTTATATGCCAGGTCATCTGTTTCACCTTTCTTTGCTTTACTGATATCTCTTTCATAGTTGATTACCTGAAAACATTTAGAAATCTTTTTAGTTTATAATAATCGTTTTTGATAATGCAAATTGTACATAAATTTATATTTCGAAAATAAGTCGTGATTTATAAAAAAAATAACAACTGCCATAGATGGTAGAATGGCTGACGGCTTTACATGACCTACGTAGCATTGAGGAGGTAAGATATTACATGCACAGAAGGATGTCCATCCAACACCCAGCAGAGTTGCTTAACCTCCCAATTCAATTCTGTGAGACTGTGGTTCCACAGAGTAGCAGTTTACAAAGCTATATTACTTTATAATTTAAGAAATCATATAATAAAATTTCTATTTGCAAAACAAATTCAACAATTATTACTATCAACAAAGTTATTCTTGAACTAAAGATATAAGTAAAAAACGGAATCACCTCTGTAAGCCGTTTAGGAATGTAAATATTTTTAAATGCCTCCTCTTCCACTTGCTCCTGGGCTGTCATTTCTTCGAAATTCCTTGATGCTGCTTTATCTGACATCTTTTCTAGGCATTCTTCTAAATTGTTTTCATTAATGGAAGTATCCGTGATAAAGTCAAACAATTCTTTCACTGTCAATGTTGCCACACCCTTTTTCCTAAAGAAGTCCGAAATGTTGGTGCAATCTTTACGTAAGAATTCAAATGCATGTGGGTGATCATGTTCCACAGACTGGGATACATCAATGATAATCACATTACCTTTGTGATAAAGCAGGTTAAACTCTGATAGGTCAGCATGAACAAGTTTACATATATTGAACATTTTCCACATCATCGTAATACAATCTCTATACAGTGATCGAGCTGTTGATTGTGATAGTTCTACATCTTTAAGTTTTGGAGATGGCCAGCCATCTTCACCCATGAAAGACATTACTAATACATGGCTACGTAGTATTATGGGCTCTGGAACACTCAATTGTGCATTGTACATCCGTACAAGATTTCTCATCTCTTTTTCTGCCCAAGTTCTGACCATTTTCCGCGGGTTAGACCTACAGTACCCATTGCGGAATCTATACTCACCAGACACATATTTATCTCTATCTTTAAAGACTAAGATTGATGTTTTGAAGATCTTAACAGCATAGTCTCTGCCGTCTTTCGAGGTTGCATGGTATACATTTGCCTCTTTACCCGTTGATATGCAACCATTTATTTCATTGATGACTCCTCGATTAAGCAGTTTAAATAAAATCATTTTGGTCCGTGGATCCATAACCTGCTCTGCTGTGGCCCTGTCATGCTTATCCTTGATCCTTATTCTGTCATTGTCAACTTTACGATCATTCAAGGCCATAAATTTTTCAGTTTTACTTGACATGGCAGGTTCGTATTTGTCAACGTTGATTTTGTTAACATATTTCTTGAACAACTTTTCACTAGGCTGATATGTGCTGACTTTGTTGGAAGGTGCCTGAGAGTTAACGCTTTCTTTTTTTGTACTCTGGCCCATATCATCGGAGTCATGGAAATATTCGTCGGAGTAAATTTCATCGTCATCAGCATCATCACTACTCAAAGTTCTAATTTCTGGTTGTTCTGAAAACTAAGTATAAAGCGATAATTATACAATTAAATATCCTTACTTAGTGTCAAAAGAGACGGGTTATATACACGCAAACACATGAAATTCACGGAATAATACTTACTCTCACAGACTTAACCTTTACGGTTATATCTTCTTCGTAATCACTGAATTGGCCCTCAGACATTTTAAAGTCAACTCAGGTAGACATAAAGTATACGTACGTATAGTTTGATAATTCGCAAAAAAACACTTAATTATTCAATTCACACTAAAATGCAACAGATTTTGCAAGAAAGAATCCCATGCGGATGCAACAAATAAGTTGACTGACATTGACATTTGACAAGACAAATGACAATGACACGGTAACCAGGTGCGTTCCGAGTTTCTACTGTAGGTAAACAAAACCAAAAAGATATAGGTATTTTGACAGCCTTGTGCGTTTTGAATCGCAAACTGATTTAGAAGATTTTTATTCCCCGCTAGTTAATAAAATATTGTTAGTCGAAAAAGTACTTTTGAAGATGAATTATCTATATTTACATGGACCGATTGCCTTTTGACCTTAGAGGCCCTTATAAGGCTCCTAATTTCACGTTATTAACTTCGTGCATGGACTGGACGTGAAAAATGGTATACGTACGTAGCCATTTTAGCTAAACAATAACACTCGCGGCACTGAAGCGGGAAGTCCAGGAACGCCGTTGGTTTTAATGGGTAGGTCGGGATGCTAATTACCACCTTTCCCGCCCCGGAGTCCCTCATACCCCGGCTGGTCACCAACGGCTGGGTTATCCACGAGGAGGAGAAATATGTAGTAGTTCATAAACATCTTGATTTGTAGTGCGAATCATTTTCCTTGTGGTGACGGATTTAGAATACATGGTGTCACCACCCCATTCCAGCCTGAGGGTGTATGACACCCTCAAGATGGATGGAGCCGACACACAACGCCGACAAGAAGAGAGACGTAAGCCACGCAATTGGTCGATGATATGATGAACTTTCCTTCACCACGACACTTTTGGTTCAAGATGTTTTTAAGCTACCATAATAGTTATAAAACAGTATTGTTGATATGGTGACGAATTTCCAATACATAATGTCACCATCCCATTTCTTACTGGGGGTTCATGGGACAAGGGCTGACTACAGGAAATGACAAGGTAAAAACCCACCGCCAAAGAGAGATAACTCGATTCGAAACTCTGTGCTAACCCGTTTGGCGATCGTGGTACGGTAGTTGCAATATATACTATATGGATGGCACAGGCTTTCGGCCCTTACGACACCTTCAGGATGGAATGGGTTGGTGACACTGTGTATTCTTAATCCCTCACCACGCGAATACACGGACCTCCGCCATTTTATATATATTAGGTTGGGGAAAAAGTCTTTTCGCAATAAAGTATATATGAACTTGTAATAAAATCTCTTTGGCTATACTACGAGGGTGAATCAAAAAGTTCTTAGAAGTGCATATATATGAAACCTTTTTGGATCAAGTTCGATATTCAAATTAAAGAGTGTCTATCACACTATATTTATGCAGACTGTCACTTGTTTTTGTCAGTTCGTTCGCATGTAATAAATTTTTTTGTGCAACGAGTTGCTAAAAAGTCAAAATTTTGGATAAAAGTGAGTTACGTGCGGTGATAAAATATCTCAGTTTGAAAAAAATGTCTACGAAGGAAATTTTTTTGGACATTCAGCAGACATTAGGGGGTGATGCTGTACCCTATTCTACGGTTGCGTACTGGGTGGCTGAATTTAAAAGAGGTAGATCAAGCTGTAAAGATGACCCGCGTTCTGGGCGGCCTTCAACCTCCGTTACAGAAGAAAATGTCAAAAAGGTTGAGAATCTGGTTTTGGAAGACAGAAGAATGACTATAAAACATATAGCTGAGATCCTAAAGATATCTTTTGGTAGCGTTCAATCCATTTTAATTGATTCACTGGGGTTCAAAAAAGTGTCTGCAAGATGGGTGCCACGAATGTTAACCGACGAAAACAAAA
Organism: Clostera curtula; assembly: GCA_905475355.2. Taxonomy (NCBI): domain Eukaryota; kingdom Metazoa; phylum Arthropoda; class Insecta; order Lepidoptera; family Notodontidae; genus Clostera; species Clostera curtula. The sequence continues at coordinate 6,527,620 of FR997805.1, read as the reverse complement.
AGCGACGTTTGGAAATTTCCAAGCGTAATCTCGAAATGTTCCAGCGTGATTCGGATAATTTTTGCCGTCGTCTTGTCACCATGGATGAAACGTGGGTCCACCATTTTGATCCTGAAACTAAAAGACAAAGCATGTCTTGGAAACGACCATCCTCTCCATCCATTAAGAAATTTCGAGTTGCTCCTTCCGCTGGCAAAGTTATGGCCTCTGTGTTCTGGGATAGTGAAGGAATCCTTTTTATTGATTACATGCCAAAAGGCCAGACGATAACTGGACCCTATTATGCAAATTTAATCCCGAAAGTGCGTGAAGCGATTAAAGAAAAACGTCGTGGAAAACTGTCGTTGGGCGTGTTGTTCCTTCAAGATAACGCTCCTGCCCATCGATCGGAAGTTGCGCTCAACGCAATCCGCTGTGCTGGCTTCAATCTCCTTGACCACCCACCATATTCTCCGGACTTAGCCCCAAGTGATTTTCACTTATTTCCAAAATTAAAAGAGGAAATTCGTGGAACAAAATTTCACGATAATGACGCGGTTATAGCTGCCGTAGAGGACTTTTTCGAGAGTCAAGAAAATAATTTTTTTTCACAAGGAATAAGGAAGTTAGAAACGCGTTATTCTAAATGCATTGCATTGGAGGGAGATTATGTAGAAAAATAAAAAATTATTATTTAAATCTTTGCATTTTTTAATATTGATTCCAAGAATTTTTTGATTCACCTAGGTATTTGTATCTGGCTGGTTTTGGTATCATTGAAAGTTTAAATTTTAAAGAACATAATTCCAAATTATAATTAGGAAAATGTGTGATTTTCATTTGTTTTTCGTACTGTCAAGATGAGTGATAATGAATGAAGAAATTCGATACATTTTAAAATTTTACTACAAATAAGGAAAAAATGCAACGCAAACCGCGAAAAAATTTGCGTAGTTTATGGACCTAGTGCTGTGTCTGTGAGGGAAGCACAAATTTGGTATATGCGTTTTCAATCCGGAAATGTTGATGTCAAAGATGCACGTCGCTCTGGTCGCCCTATTACGGATAAAATGGATGCCATTTTTGAAAAAGTGGAGCAAGATCGGCATGTCACTAGTTACGACGTAGCTGAAGAACTGGGAATTGACCACAAAACAGTTTTGGCGCATTTGAAAAAAACTGGGTACACAAAAAAGCTCGATATTTGGGTACCTCACGAGGTCACTGAAAGAAACCTAATGAACCGTGTACTCATTTGTGATTCTTTATTACGACGTAATGAAACCGAACCATTTTTGAAGAAGCTGATAACTGGTGATGAAAAGTGGATCACGTACGACAAGAACGTGCGAAAAAGGTCGTGGTCAAAGGCCGGTCAGGCTTCACAGACTATGCCGAAACCCGGGTTAACTCGCAACAAGGTGATGATGTGTGTGAGATGGGATTGGAATGGCATTAATCATTAAGAGCTGTTACCAGCAGACAGGACCATCAATTCTGAACTACTGCGAACAACTGATGAGATTAAAGCAAGAAGTTGAGAGAAAGTGGCCGGAATTATTCAACAGACGAGGTGTGGTTTTTCATCATGATAACGCTAGACCTCACACATCTTTAGCCACTCAGCAAAAATTAAGAGAGTTTGGCTGGGAGGTGTTAATGCATCCGCCTTAAAGTCCTGACCTTGCACCTTCAGATTTCCACCTGTTTCGGTATCTTCAGAATTATTTAGGCAGTATCGCGAGAGTACTGCCAAAACCACTTGTCGCGGTATTTTGATCAGAAGTCCCAAAATTTCTATAGCAATGGGATCACGTCCCTACCTACAAGATGGCAGAAAGTTATCGAACAAAATGGTACCTACATACTTTAGTTAAATGTAAATAAACTATATTAAAAATGTTTTGAAAGTTCTTGAAAAATGCGTAGAAACTATTTCTCCAACCTATTATATTTAATATACTCAAACTCAAAAGGAACTTTGTTTACACAGGTTTTATCACAAAACTCTTATAGATAATCTTCATAATTAAAGTTACCATTATCATCTTACGACCCCTGTTCCACGCTAGGCGGTAGTCTATTTAAATACCTATCAGTCGTCATATCTACAGACACACCTTTCTACAATTCCTCATTGCTGCAATCCATCCATCTCTTGATCCGCACCACCCGTGCTAGAGGAAACCTTGCAACTATTATACCGTGGGTACAGGGTACCGAATCAAGTTAGTTATATCTCTTTAGCGTTGGGTTTTTACTTTGTCATTTCCTGTAGGCGGCCCTTGTCGCATGAACCCTCAGTATGAAATGGGATGGTGACACTATTTATTGGAAATGCGACACCATAACAATGCTGGAACCACTAAGCGATTTCTTCCAGACAACCTTCTTCCCGCCTGGCATTCAAGTAACTTATTTACTGGCACCATTTTTTTCCCGAATGCTCGCGAACATCTGTAGGTTAAATAAATGTCATACGAAAGGTATACATTTATTTTCAATGTCACTCCGCAGCTCGCTCTAGCAACTTCCACTTTCGACTAATGAAATAAACGTACCGATTTACAGTAGGGCGAATTGATTGAGGAACGAGCCAATTCAATGTCATTGTTGTTTATAAAACAAACAATATAATTTACGCAAATAACCCACCTGTGCACTACTCGAAATTACGTAGAGCAGAGGTTGCCAGATTTTTTTCTAAAATACCATTTTCCAAATATAGTGGGTTTCGGTGGGCCGCATGCAGGTACATATCCACCATCTTCCCAAAACTCGACAACGAATGTGAAGATTAGATCTAACTATTATGTACATATAAAAAATAACTAGTGCAGAACTAGAGCTAACCTGTACCGCGGAGGCAGTTTACAAACATGAAATCCTCGAACACTACAAATCGCTACACGTTGTACTGATTATGGAATACCTATGCAAGTTTTTCTAGTAACAGTCGCTGAGCTTCTTTGAATATTATATTCCTAATCTAAAAAGTCAAGCCAGCTAAATGCTGGCTTCACTATCTTAAGTTCTTCACTGTCGAAAGCAAATAAATTTTCGTGAATACCCATTTTTTCTCACGCTAACGGGGTCTATCCCATCGAGTCTTTCTTGAACACCTGGGGGGCCACCTGGAAAATTTTAGGAACTAAGGATGTAAAGGTGCCATTCCTACCACAATTTTGGTATACTAAGCCACGCTGGCCAGACGGGCCAGACATGGTTTCGAACCACAAAAGTCATAAAGTCGATGTTTTTTCACTCCAATCTACAAAACTTAAAAAATCATGAAAATGCCCAGTCTTTATATTTATGTACACACAGCGTGTTTTTTATACTGTTACTTACTGTATTTAATTGCATGCCGTGACACCATAATCAATTTATCATTGAGACTTAATCGCATAAATGGTATTATTTTGGTTTTTGCTTTAATCTAGAGCTGTTTGTCAAAAGAAAATCGCAAGTGACAAGACAGTACCAGGAAATACTGGTCAGTTTTTACTCAATCGAGAACAATGACGTCTATACTCAGTAATTGTGAGTCAACGAAATTTTTCTGTCGCTCGGTAAACAGGTATTTACCGGTCTAAAGGTATTTTTGATTTATGGGTATTTTCCTGTATGACCAATGGGATCTATCTACTTAAATGGTTGTCTACGTCACACATTTCTAGCTTACGTCAATGACGTACACACTATCTGGGAAAAGCGAGCGAAAAACACCGCATTAATGGACATGACTATTCTGCGTAAACATAGAGCATGTGCTATAAAAACGAATATAATTAACTAGCTTCTGCCCGTGACTTCTGATGTATGTATCTTATTGTGAAGTTAAATGTACCTACTACTACTACTTCTTGGCCCATAAATGACCCACTGCTGAGAAGGACCTCCTCCATTTAGGTTAATTAGCCTACTGTGCCACGCTGGCCAGATGGGTTGGCACAGGGTTTCGTCAAGTTTTCCTTCCCTTGCGGCTAGGTGTTCGACCTTAACATTTTCTTTGGTCGGCGACACCCTCAGGATGGAATGGGGTGGCAACGCTATATCGTATTCTAAATCGGTTAATGTTGGTTACGAATAAACTCAAAACCTATTTATATTATAGTTAGGCGTCTAAAATAAAAGGATTACAAGTGCTAGACAGCGCGGCTCTACATAATATACTAGTTATACTGAATAGGCGTACACTTTACGCCTAAAGAAACTTCAACTGTCAACTGGTGGTCAACTGACCTTCATAGTAAATCTAATATATAAAATTCTCGTGTCACAGTTTTAGATGCCAAACTCCTCCGAAACGGCTTGACTGATTTTGATGAAATTTTGTGAGCATATTGGGTAGGTATGAGAATAGGACAACATCTATTTTTCATCCCCCTAAATATTAAGGGGGGGGGGTCAAAAAAAAATTTGTTTATTTTTTAGAGAAAATTTTTTGCTTTTATTTTTTAAGATTAAGCATAAAAAAATACAAACAACCCTAAATTTTCACCCCTCTACGATCAACCCCTATTTAATTACATGGCAAAACAACGTTTGCGATAGAAGATGTTGTATAGATAGATGGGATAGATTTGGGGATGGTCAATTATTCGGCAAAACAACGTTTGCCGGGACAGCTAGCGTAAATAAGGCAAAACCTAATCGTGTGTACGCTATGAGATCTGGGAAAGTGTTAAAAAATGGGGCTTAGATTATCTCAGCGGTAAAAAAAGGGGAAAAAATCACAGTAAGGAATATGTTTATTTGAAGGTTTTATCGCAGTTTGTCTAGAAACGATTGTAGGTAAAATATAGCTTATAACCCGTGACATAACACCAAATTACCTTTTTTATTCGTCACCTGTTGCAGTTGATTAGCCATGTACAAAGGTCGGATCTGACCTCCATAACTCACTGGGTCAGAGTTTCTCAAACGACCACCTTTTTAAAACTACCGATGTAGTTGAAATTATTCCGTCAGATATTCGACGTTTCAACCTAAAAACCACTACTGAGTCGGCTTCCTTCAAATTCATGGAGGGAAATTAGCCTACTGTGCCATGCTGGCAAGACGGGTTGGCACAGGGTTTGCATCATATCAGGGTCACGGAGCATGATCCTCCATCAGGAGGAGTGAAACCCGTGGGCCTGTCTCGGGCAGTTAAGGGACACCGTTGGTTTTAGTGGGTAGGTTGGGGCACAGCTACCATCTTTCCGCGCCCCGGAGTCCCACATAACCCGGCTGACGTTTTGCGGTCGGGAATCCATGAGGTTTGCATCATGTTTTTCTTCTCTGGCGGCTGTAGTCACCTCTTACGACACCCTCAGGACGGAATGGGGTGGTGACACTATGTATTCTAAATCCGTCACCACACGGATATATATTAGCGTCACCTAAACTTCTGTTCCTGGGTAGTGACGGTTTTAAAATATAAAAGTCCAGTGCCAACTGGACAAGCTTCTTTCTTATTTTATGGGATTTACATATTTGTAAATTATGATTACACGATTTCCCGCAATGTTACATCCATCGAACTGTGAAGCATGAATAATTAAGCCGCAATGTTAAACCAGGATTACATATAAGGTGACGAATGCGTTAATTTATAACTTTACAGATATATTGTTTTAGTATAAATCTATGAGTTATGTCCGCGCACGAGCTCCGTGGAAGTGGGCAGGTATATGCTATACCCGACCCTCGCTCTACACCTGGCACTTACCTAATACTAACGTGTGAAATTGACGATAGGGGACGCCACCGAGTCTTGACTTTTATTTTTGTGATAGAGGTGTTAATTTGTGCTAAACATATTATTGTATTTCATCATCATGATCATTTCAGCCAAAAGACGTCCACTACTGGACATAGGCCTCCCCCAAGGATATCCACAAAGGCCGGTCCTGGACCCGGTTAACCAGGTCGTCGGTGCAACGTGTGGCTACCACCACTGTCACTCAAGGACTTTTCTACCACATCGAGCGTCGGTCCTGCAAGCTACGTACCCTGCCTAATTGTTCGTTTATTAATAAAATGCAAACGCGCGGGGGGGATACAGATCGGGAAAAGGGCGGTCGATAATGTAATTATAGACTAAATCACAACTCTATCTCATTACGTCAACATTTCTCAAAATTCCTCGGACCTCGGGCGCGGACAGTAGTTACCATTATTTCACAGTCTCCAATCAATAGCATCTGAATAGTTTTGACAAATCCTTATGTAATGACTTCGACGTCAAACAAGACTTAAAGTTTTAAAAACGCTGCCCACAGTAATTAGCGTAAATTTAAACAAAAAGTAACAGCCAGTCAAGGCAAATAAAAAAGGAAATGGCAGTGAAAATTAAGGAGTCGGTTTGTTCTTAAGCCTGTTAATGTATTTTACACGGTCTAATATTGGTTCATGCTTCCTCGTTTAAAAATATTTTTATGACAACTAGGTACCTTAAAGTACTTACCTTACATAAAGTTATTTGGTGGTTTCATTTTTTATTATTAGTAGGTACATACGCGTGTAATGCAACGCCATACTGTATGTACTTTGACTCCATGAATTAATTTTACCAGTTTTTATTAACGAACAATTTTTTTTTAAAATTTATTTATCAAATCAGTTACACCTTGCTTGCACATTGCCCTGAGTGTCGAGGTCCCCAGGGTCCCGGAGCATGCTCTTCTATCGGGGAGTGAATCCCGTGGCCCTGGTTTGGACAGTCGAGGATCGCCGTCGGATTTAGTAGGTAGGTCGGGGCGCAATTTACCATCTCTACGCGCTCCGGAGTCCCACTTAACCCGGCTAGTCCCAACGGTCGGGAGTCCATGAGGATCTCCTACGTAAAAAAAAGGTATGTGAAAATTTTAATTGATTTTTATTCACAATTCTGTTGTTGTTGACTTATTATTGCCGGAACTTCGGTTCAAATTCGGTTTAATAGAACTAATTTGAAATTATATTTAAACTAGTGGCCCGCCCCGGCTTCGCCCGCGCAAAGCGGGGGTGGGTTATACATATAAACCTTCCCCTTGAATCACTCTATCTATTACAAAAAACCGCTTCAAAATCCGTTGCGTAGTTTTAAAGATTTATGCATACATAGGGACGGACAGAAGAATGCGACTTTGTTTTATACTATGTAGTGATGTGGAACTAGCAAAATATGGGTTTACTACCTATCAGCCCATAAATGAACCACTGCTGAGACGGGCCTCTTTCAACTACATGGAGGGTAATTAGCCTACTGTGCCACGCAGGTCAGACGGGAGGGCGCAGGATTTCGTATCTTATTTCCCTCCTCCTTCTCCCTTCTCTTGCGGTTAGGTTTTCGGCCTTGTCATTTCATATTCTCAACTCTTACGACACCCTTAGCTTGAAATGTGTTGGTGACACAATGTATTCTGTATCTAAATCCGTAACACCGCACGGAAATGTTTCTTTTTTAAATTAAGATTTTTTTTTAAATAATTAAGTATCTACCTTACAGTAAAACAAAACTGAGTCCCTTAAAGATAACTATTAGTAGGTAATAGTTATTTACTTAATTTGGAGACATACAATTAATTGTTACTGTTATGAGATTGCCGAAGTTCGGCCTACCCCTATTATGAAACAAAGAAAATTCGTAAATCAAATTGAGTATTTTTGGATAAATAGGTGTATTCAAACTTCATCGCAAGTCTTGACTTAAATATAGAATTTAAATTTTACTAGTCAAATTGAACCAAAGTTCATGCGTTTTTTTATTTTTCTGAACGTCCATCCGACATTCATTAACAGTTAATACCATATTCCAGCCATCTCTATTTATTACTAAATACGTATTAGGTAGTGCAATAAAAATCGGGTGTTATTTTTATTTCAGTTTATTTTTTTTGTTTATCCTTTTTTTAGAACTTGTATTTTTATGTTACCTGTGTTGTCTGTACTTTTGTAGAAGTAAAGTGAAAATATTTATACCGAAGTAGTATACAAATATAGTATATAGTCCGTCATCACAAAACTTATAATCAATTTTGACGCAATAACGCAATTATTCAGTTTTACCCTCAACAATCGACATTGACTGAAATGTGCGAATACCTAAGACAATAACAATAATGAATATATGTGATATTACTAAGTTCCAATGTAAAGGGAAGCTTAATTTGTATTATACTGGGTCACCGTGTACCTGTAGCTGGTAAAGTCTAATAGTCTGGGATTTAATAGATATGGAACGACGAGTGACATTTAAAATGTATGGGCATTAGGATTGGAACATTAATTTCGTATTACCGTTCATGAAGCATTTGGATCCAAAGCGAGGGTTGTTTTATTATAATTAGCATTAACTATTAAATTCATACACTACTCCTATCGCCTCTTTAGCTCAGTGGTAGAGCACTGGTCTCGTAAACCAGGGGTCGTGAGTTCAATCCTCACAGGAGGCAGGGTTGTCTTTTTGGGTTTCTTGAACTGTGACGTTACTCTTGTAGAGTAGCGCCACAGTTCAGAGGATTTCAAAAGATTTGTGAGAATGTATTGGATTGTCATCTCAGTCCGTACTTGGTCCAATACTAAGTTTAGCCTTCTTTAGGAAAATTACCTACTGTGCCACGCGAGTTAGGTTGGGTTATCGTTTCGTATCAACTTTTCTTTCGGGTGAGGCATAATGTTTTACATAAGTTGACAGTTTCGTCGCCCCATTCATTAACTTCAGTGTTGTGTTGGTAGCACTTATTATTTTAAATCCAAACAGAAGTAACAATAAAAATGTGTAGTTATAGGTAAAGTAAACATATTCGAAAATTCTAGAAACCAAGAATATCAACTGGTTTGTAATATACCGAAAAACTGAGAGCTACTTTCCATTCAGATAAATTTACCTGATTTCGAAAGACAAGCATTAACAAGTATTGAAGGCTTAAGTCCTTATAATAAGAACTTAATTTATTTGACAATAATAACAACATTAACAGACCACGTAGCCGAACAACCTTAAACCGTGCCAAAACGTCTGAGTTTCACAATCCAGTGTCGCATTAACATAAACAATGCACATCCAAAACATATCTCCACGCTATGGCAAGTCTGTGACTTGTGAATTAAAATGTTTTGTTTAAATTTCACTAGAGCGGCTAAAACAACCTTACAAGTGAACTGACGTTCAGTAGTATTTAAGAAGCCTACGCAATGACTAACGATCCAAACCTGCGGTTCAGAGGCTGGCGGCCGGCCGCTGCCATTCACGACGACATAACAAATGCACACCAACTTTATTTTCTTCAATTAAAATAGTGAAGTGAACGAAAATAGAGACATGCCTGCCGATTCAGATCTCATCGTCCCTAGCGGAGAAGATCGGGATGTGGATAAGAATCTTTTCAAAAGTCTCCCAGAGAGATCGAAACATGAGGATTTTATAAGGCGAGCTGTGGATTTGTTGGTTGAGAGAGTGGTGTTCGGAAGGTCTTCGAGGACGTCGAAAGTGGTGGAATGGGCTGAGCCGGAGGACATAAAGAAAGCTATAGACTTGAAGCCAAAAGACGGGCCTGCTACCCACGATGAGCTGCTCGGATTGATGGCTGATGTAAGTGTTTATCCCCCTTTTACTTACAGTTGCTCCCTAAAACTACTCTAGGAAACTTCTATAGGAGATTTTGATTTGTTTAAGACAGCAGTTTTTCAATTCTAACATATAATAACAGAGTTTCTTGCCGGCTCTTCTCTGTAGAACTGCATTCCGAACCGGTGGTAGATGGTAAATTTTAAATTAAATATTAGTTTGTTGTTTGACTTGTCTAAAGAGCTCTAATGAGCCAACTTGATTAAATGAGTTTTGAATTTTGAATTTGAATTTAATGTTTACCTTTGTCCTTAACTATGACAGGTACTAAGAATTTGAAAAAAAATGTAACAATACCTACGCAATTAACATAATAATGTGCAACAAAAATAATCTAGTAAATTTGTGTAAATCGACGTCTATTTTGGCGTGAAATCTTCTTTCACTTTCATCCCTTATTGCATCCCGTCGTCATATTTTCACGATAAGAATAACATAATGTCAAGTGACAAGTGTGTAGTGGTTGACTAAGCTAGTTCACCAATAAATAATAGTAAAAAAAAAAAAAACTAAAAAAATACGCTTTTGTAGAAAATCTAACTAAAAATAGAAAATTTTTTTTAATAAATTTGAATTAAAAGTAGTGTCAGAAAAAATGATTTTATTGTAAAAGCGTGTTTTTTTTTAAACTATTATTTATTTTTTAGGTGTAATATCTTAAAGCTATTGCTAAATAATCACTAAAAAATATAGCAATAGCTTTATGATATTTACATCTCTATTAGCTATGCACCGAAGAGCGGTGTTACGCCTTGATCACCGTTATTATTATTATTCTATTAATGATAACGGGTCAAAATGTTTTTAAATATTGAATTCTCATCGGTCCTTACTAAGTATGCCAAATTTCGTGTTAATCCGACGTTTTTAACTGGGTCAAAATCATGTTCAAAGATTCCGTTACATACATACAAGCGAAGCTAATAAAAGCGTATTAAAAATTGATTTAGGCGTAAAAGTGTAACAGATGGGCAGCCAAGCACATATTCTAATTACGATGGCATCTGTCCGCGACTTCGTCGAGTGATTCTTGATCCCGCCCTCATCTCGGAAATTCGGGCCAAACTCTTATTCTTTTCTTACTACCTACTAATACCACATACTAGATACGGATTTTATTTATGCCATTCAAAATCTCGACAGACGCAATGTCATGTATCGCGAAGATGTAGACGACATTGTACAATCCCACGCTTTACTGTTAAAACGTTTAATGAGGAGATTTAATTACACTTGCTTGTACCTAAAATAATTTAAATTTCTGTGAAGACCACTTGGTGTCGTTAAATGTCTCTTACATTATAATTACCAAAAATGGCTTGGAAATGTATAATTTTAGAATCAAATTTAATCACGAGAACACTTATTCAGATTATCTTATAGAATAACAAGTCTTAGATATATATACCAACGGATTTAGAATACAAAATGTCACCAATACAATAACCCATACTATACTGAGGGGTATAATAAGAATGCGTATACGCTGAAACGATGCTGATGATAACCAAATATTTGTAATATTATCATATAAGGATTAGTTTTTTTTTTGTTATTAATTGTTTCATTATAAACCTCAAACGCCACGTTAAAATTTTGCTCATTCTGACATATCACTTTCTCTCCTAGATATTAAAAATAAAAAAAGTTCGGCAAAGATTCTTCTGTTTACATCACTATCACTACATAGTATAAAACAAAGTCGCTGTCGCCTGTCCGTCCCTATGTATGCTTAAATCTTTAAAACTACGCAACGAATTTTGAAGCGGTTTTTTAATAGGTAGAGTGATTCAAGAGGAAGGTTTATATGTATAATACATGCATAAATTTAGATGTTCATCATTGCACCCGCGCGAAGCAGGGTCGGGTCGCTAGTTTTAAGTAAAATTATATGTTGATATAGTAAGGCCATGAACTACTTTGTATTGAGATTTAACGCTATAAATGTCAATATATTAGGACATCAAAACGACATTCTCAACTGCACAAAATTTTATAGAACATAATCATCAAATACTTTTTATCTTAATACTACTTACTACTACTTAGTCCATACATGACCCACTTCTGAGTTGGGCCTCGTCCGATTATAATACATGGAGGACAATAAGCCTACTGTGCCATGCTGGCCAGACGGATTGGCACAGGGTTTCGTAACCAGTTTTCCATCTCTTGCGGCTAGGTTTTAGACCTTGTCATTTCCTATTGTCGACTCTTACGAAACCCTCAGGATGGAATGTGCTGGTGAAATTATGTATGCATTGTTAGTCTAGGGGTTGGATATGTCGTCTTTGGATCACGGTTCCCGGTTCGATTCCGGTTCGATTCTTTGGGTAAACCAGTGGCACTTGCTCCGAGCCTGAGTATCATTTGGGTTCGTGAATTTCATGTTGTAAACTGCCTCCACGATGCACGTTACACCTAGTGCAGAGGTTTCATTTAAATCTATTCAAATAAATATATCTATTCAAATATATATCTATTCAAATAGAATTGGAGTGTCTGTTCGTAATAATAAAATAACCAATTTTTACTAAATGCGTAAGTACACAGTACATAGACCAAAATAACATATTTTGAAATTTTTGTCTGTCTTTCTGCCTGTTTGATCCAGCTAATCTCTGGAACAGCTTTACCGATTTTCACTGATAGGTAGCTGATGATATATGGAGTGACTATCTTCGCCCCGCGGCGTCACCCGCGGGTAACATCGCACCCGTGCGAAACCGGAACTGGCCGCTAGTTAAAAATAATAATATGATGTGTGGTACATTTTCATTTATAGGACTGTTTTATTTTGCTTCAGGTCGCCCGCTACTCCGTGAACACGGCTCATCCATTTTTCGTTAACCAGTTGTTCTCTACCGTTGACCCTTACGGCCTAGTCGGTCAATGGCTGACCGATGCACTCAATCCCAGTGTGTACACCTTTGAAGTAGCACCTGTCTTCACTCTCATGGAAGAGGAGGTGCTGCGTGAGATGAGAACTATTGTTGGATGGCCAGAAGGCGATGGTGATGGGATCTTCTGCCCTGGAGGATCTATCGCCAATGGTTATGCGGTCAGTTGCGCTAGATACTACTACTACCCAGAAATTAAGGTCAGTTGAATCTTCATGCTGTTAAGCTTAACCTAGTTAGGAGTTAATGTCATGTCACGAGACTAGGCAAAAAGGTAAGTTTGTTGATTAAGATTGAAATAATTTGGTTCCATTCAGCTTGCTTTCAAGTTTGACAAACAAAATTTTACTTGTACGGTCAGTTGATCAGTCTGTGACGGTGACGGGAAATGCACCTAATTCACAGCGTAAAAATATTCAAAAAAGGCTCCAAAGAAGTCCGAGGGTTTAACATTATCTTAGGAATTCAAAGTATGGTACAATGTTGATTAGCTCACGAGAAGGAAAACTTTATACAACCCGCCTTACCAGCGAAAGTAAGCTAATTTCCCTCCATGAATTTGGAAGAAGTCCAACTCAGTAGTGGGTCATTTATGGGCTGAAATGCTGAAAGTAAGCACAATATTTAGATTTTATGAAATGATTTGATGAGATTTAGAATGTATGAAGTGCGATCAGCATGGGATCTTAATTTGTGACGTTCTATGAGGGAGGGCTCTGCTCAACAGTGGACGTCTATGCCTGATAGATAGACGCAGATCGATTACCGCATTACCTCCGAGATCCTTCTAGTCAATCGATTCGTTCGTCACAAGCGTAAACACTGAGAGCTGGTGCCGTAAACGTTTGAAAGCACGGTTGTAGGAGCACTCCTAAGCCCGGAGGAGGCCAGGTGCTAATATAATGGACACCAATACAACAACCCACAGATCAAATGCAATCCGCACCATCCTCAAACTATTAGACACATTCCAGAAAATGATTTCTTAAACGTTCTGACCGTGCAGTGTCCGTAATCGCTGCACCACGGACACTGCAAAGTATCTGAAACGTTGGGAATTATATAAAAGAACACGTTATGAACCGTTAAGAAATCATTTCCTGCAATATGCAAACGTCGTGAAAAGCTAAGACATCATTATGATTGGACACATTGTATTGCAGGACTGTAAAAGTATTGTCCTTGCACTTCACAAGAACGCAAGTGATTTTGTAACTACATTTAAACATTTCACGGTAATTTATTAATTTATCAAAATAATTTGAAGTACTTGTATGCTGCAAAAATGTGGATCAAATATGGGTGTTTAAGTGGCTAAAATTTGAGGGATTTAAAATAACTTATATTTGTTGCGGGGGTGTCCTTAATGGACTATCCACACTGGCATAGGGAAAGGCGTTGGGCATGTGGGACTCTGGGGCTTTAGCCAAGTGGTTTATGTAAATAACTGGTCCACCATTCGGTGATGTGAAGGGCGTTCCCATACCCACTAAACTTGCCCCAATGTGCCTTCCTGCGCTGACTGGGGACCCGACAATCAGGTCTTCTTCAAATTCTTCTTCTTGTTCTTCTGCTCAGCCCATAAATTACTTACTGCTGAGTCGGGCCTCCTCCAACTACATGGAGGGTAATTAGCCTACGGTACCACGCTGGCCAGACCGGTGTGCAAAGGGTTTAGTATCAAGTTTTCCTTCTTTCAAAAGAAGGAAAACTTGATTTACTTACGACAGTCTTAGGATGAAATGGGGTGGTGACATAATGTATGTATGTTGTTACTCGATTGTCCGTCCCCATTCAAGAGCCGGCAGAAGGAAATGACAAGACAAGAAACTTAGCCATAAGAGGAGAAAAAATTGATACGATACCCTGTTGTGCCAATCCGTCTGGTCAGTTCGGAAAAGTGGGCTAATTACCCGGCCTGTAAATGGAGGAGGCCCGACCCATCAGTGGTTTATGTACGGGCTGAGCACATTACAGCATACAGTAGTGGTAGTAGTAATATTGTTCTATACCGATTATGATAAAAATAATTGACCTATAGAATAATTAAATTGACGATGTCTTCACCTACATGGCCATCACCAAACCGTGAAATTTACCAAAATACGCGAGCACTAAATTATATTAAAAATCAAATTCCGCGGACGCAAGGTAAGTGTTGTTTCCGAATAAATAATAGCACAGGTAGTGATTGGTTCTAAATTCTTATCTCGCTATATCCGATCATTATATAGATTGCCAGTTTTGCAGGAAGCTTGCGATTCGGTGGTTGCCTTAACCCCGATTTACCATTCATTTTGCTATCGCGTGCGGTTTGCAAACCTTGGTACCTAATTTGATGTTGACTATGTAATTTTATAAATTTAAATATGTATCATATGTTTTTTAATTATAAAAGTGATAATGGCTTATACAGGGTGTTTTAAAAAATAAACACCCTGTATAAGCCAAACTAATAAAAACTATTAAAAAATATATTTAAACATTAAAATTCTTATTGTCCGAGTCGTCACGGATTTAGAATACAGTGTCACCACCCCATTCAATATTGAGGGTGTCGTAAGTGGGCTGGTGGTATTTGTTGCTGTAAAAAGTGCATTGGACGTTACAATAACATTTAGTTATTAAATGGGCTCACAAAATTTTTTACGTTTCTTAAATTATGACCTTGACCTAGAATTTTCGAACTCATTATTACTTTACACGATAACTTTATTTACGAGTAGTTTCACGGAGTTAGGAGATATTTTTTCTTATAGCTTACATTTTGGAATATAATAAATCTATGCAGTACCTTCCATGTGTTGACGGATTTAGAATATAGTGTCACCAACCCATTTCGTCCTGAGGGTGTCGCAAGACCCGACAAAAGGAAATGATAAGGCCAAAAACCTGGCCGCAAGAGAAGGAAAACTTGATACAAAACCCGTCTGGCCAGCGTGGTATCGTAGGCTAATTACCCTCCATGTAGTTGGAGGATGCCCAACTCAACTGTGGGTCATTTATGTGCTGAGAAGTTAGTAAGTAAGTTGGTAGTATCTATACGTAATCGCAGTGTCTGTTTGTAATATCATAATATCAGATTTGTCAATTACTTTTTTTAGTAAAAAGACATACCTACATTTATCCTAAAAAAACACTAAACTTTTTTTTTTTTTTCGCACAATGCCATCTCGTCCCAAGGTCAGCAACTTAATGCTTGTGTTATGGTAACGAGATGGATGATAAACTACTTATATATTTTTTTTTTGTAAATACATACATATTATAGATAGAAAACACCCAGACCCGGAACAAATACTTGTAGGTCGTACAAATAATTCTTCCGTGCGGGGATCGAACCCGCGACATGCTGCGCAGCAGTCGATCGCTCAACCACTGCGCCAACCGTGTCGTCGAAACTAATTGTAAATATTTTTTTCAAAAATGACTAATAATAAAACAATATTTTCTCATTGCATATACAATATAAGTTGACTGATAATAAAAATACAACGTTATTATGTCTGTCTGTTTTCGGTAATCTCCAATACGACCGGATAGATTTTGATTGACTATCAATGTATCCAAAGAGTAACTTAGATTAATTTTTGCCGTAGAATAGCGTTGGTTTTAATCAACTCTAAAAAAGAGGTTCTCTCTTGGCAGGCATTTGCAAATTAAATAGGTTTCTTAAAAACGTTTTCTTAGCTCTTAACTCGAAGCCGTATAGTCGAAGATCCCGCTATACCACGACATTCACCGATATGTTTAATTGATGAAAATTATTTTATTAGACACTAGCGACCCGCCCCGGCTTCACACGGGTGCAATGATGAACATCTACATTTATCAGTGTTTCTCTACAATATTATGCATGTATTATACATATAAACCTTCATCTTGAATTACTCTATCTATTAAAATAAACCGCTTCAAAATCCGTTGCGTAGTTTTAAAGATTTAAGCATACATAGGGACGGACAGACGACAGCGACTTTGTTTTATACTATGTAGTGATTCTCTACAATATTATACAAGTATTATACATATAAACCTTCATCTTGAATTACTCTATCTATTAAAATAAACCGCTTCAAAATCCGTTGCGTAGTTTTAAAGATTTAAGCATACATAGGGACGGACAGACGACAGCGACTTTGTTTTATACTATGTAGTGATAGTGATATATAAGTCAATACTAGCTAATCAATACTAGCACTTTGCACCGGTCATTTTGTCACGTTTGCATATTCTATGGGCTTCTTACTTTCGATTGGTATAGAATCTGTCTAATAAACAAACCGGTGAAAAGCTAATTTTCTTTTTTCATAGCCTGGCCTGGATTTTATCAGACAACACATTTTTTTTATTATTTTTAACATACTAAATGTATAATAAAATAATGTTCATCAATTAAACATATCGGTGAAGCTCGTTGTATAGCGGGATCCTATACTAGTAGAACATCATGACAAGTCATTGACAAAATAAGTTGAAACATTAAATAAATAAATATAAATATCCTTGGACATTTCACACAACGCCATCTCGTCCCAAGTTAAGCAACTTAATGCTTGTGTTATGGTAACGAGATAGATGATAAACTACTTAGATACATTTTTTTTTTGTAAATACATACTTATAATAGATAGAAATGACACCCAGACTCCGAGCCAGTGCCTCTGGTTTAGACAAAGACACTTGCCCGACCCCGGAATCGAACCCGGGACCCGTTGATCCAAAGGCGGCACATCTAACCACTAGACCAACGAGGCAGTCAATTGTAGTCCTTATGAATTGAAAGATCGTTTTAATGGGAACATGGTCAATATTAATTAATCCTAGAATGTCTTTGTCTAACTACTGTTTATTATGAACAAATTACCAATCATTAATTCTCTGTAATTTAAACTAATTACAAAAAACTAATCACTAAAACTAAAAAAAACTAATCACTTAATCTATAGAAGAAACTGTTGAAATATTTCAAATTCATGCAGGGTGTGCCTACTGTGCCACGCTGGCCAGACGGGTTGGCACAGTATTTCGTATCTAGTTCTCCTTCTCTTACGGCTAGGTTCTCGGCCCTGTCATCTCCCTTTGGCCGCTCTTACGACACCCTCAGGATGAAATAGGGTGATGACGCTATGTATTCTAAACCCATTGCCACAAGGACTGAATTAATAACCTCTTCCTTTTTTAAGTTGGTTGAAAATAGCTCAAATGAGTCTATTTGAATTTATGCATACATTATTGTTAGCTGTTCTTGATGATGTTCTTTACCCCGTGTGGGGACGGGGCAGAATTATAAAACTTCCCCACCGCACGCTGCGATATAACACGTGTTGTAAAAGTCAACAAAATCCAGCACGCTTGATGGTAGGATCAAATGGTCTGCCCGGCTAGCTACCACCCTCACATCTAAGTCCGACGCCAAGTAGTTTTACTGTGTTTCATCGTGCGTATGTGAGAGCCGGTGCCCGACAGGGCATTTCCTTGAATTGCCTCATCATTTTCATCATTTCAGCCAAAAGACGTCCACTGCTGGACATAGGCCTCCCCCAAGGATCTCCACAAAGGCCGGTCCTGGGCCACCCGCATCCACTGCTTTCCGGCGACCTTAACCAAGTCGTCGGTCCACCGTGTGGGAGGCCTACCAGCACTGCGCCTTCCGGAACGCGGTCGCCACTCGAGGACTTTTCTGCCCCATCGGGCGTCGGTCCTGCGAGCTATGTGCCCTGCCCACTTAAGTTTGGCAATCCGGTGGGCTATGTCGGTGACCCTGGTTTTCCTGCGTATCTCCTCATTTCTGATTCGATCTCGCAGGGAAACTCCGAGCATAGCCCTCTCCATTGCCCTTTGGGTGACTTTGAGCCTTCTGATGGAGCCCATAGTGAGCGACCACGTCTCTGTTCCATATGTCATCACTGGCAACACACATTGGTTGAAGACTTTTGTCTTCACTTTTGTCTTTTGACAAATTCTACGACACTTTTGAATTGCCTGCTCCTACTTAAACCCCGGCGTTGATTACCATCACACAAGCCAAAGGCATTCAAGTCAATGATAAAAAAAATGCACCATAAATTTTGCAAACATTAATGTAGATATTTTGTCACAGTTTTATTGCTCTAAGCTCGCTTATTCAAGGTTTATTTTGGAAAGTGTTAACACGTGTAAATAAAATATGTTTATGTAGTTTTTACAGGTCAATAACACGCACTTGTGTAATTCTCTGTATATTTATTGTGTTTGTTATTGGTTAAAGTATTAATGATTTTACAAGTTATGAGGTCTTTTTTGAGTAAATTTCGTGACTTTTCGAAAGTCATCTCCACATACAGCATTTCCTTGATTGTCTTCGACTCAAAAACTCCATTTAATACTTGAAACTATATTTAGATAAAACGTCAGCTTTATTGCACTATATTCGAATTAAATAAAGACCAAAAACGACTGCCGAGATAAGCTTCTCTACTAATTTGAAGGTGGAAAATTAAGCCTCTGTCCCCAGATTCGCTAAGCGCACTTCAAGGTATTTCCATTTTTCACTGCAATATTTTCTGCCTACATAGTATTTCAATCCCCTTGTTCGACACCTTTACGTTAGAATACACTGAAAGAATGATTGAAAATTAAAAAAAAAAATTGGAATATATTCTTAAGTCAAATAATAAAAAATACATTATAATTAATTCATTTTTCTTTACCCCGGTTGGAATGCCATTCTATAGATAAGAGCTGGCAAGAAACTTCGTGGTTGGATAAGGATGGATTTATAATATAAGAATGGAACACATGGACTGACCAGTAACCATAGGAACTTTACTTGTTTTTAATTATATAATTATTAATTACCAACACGTTCACTTGTAGCTTCGAGATGCCTGAATCTCTTTTTGGGTCCGACTCTTGAGTCCAATATTATCACCTTTGTTATCATCATCATTTTAGCCAAAAGACGGCCACTACTGGACATAGGCTTCCCCAAGGATTTTATCTTTTGGTCCGTGTGGTAGCGGAGTTAGACAAGAAAAGATACTACCACCCTATATCTTCTCGTGGGTGTTGTAGAACGTAATCCCACCAGATGAATTCTACACTAAATTCTTCTACATATTCTAGTGTTTTACTAATTTTATAAACCCTGTAATGTAATAGACACATAAATGATTCCATATTTTAAATATGCCACAGAGTAAAGGCGTCTACGCGGTGCCAAGGCTCGTTCTATTCACATCAGAACTTGCTCATTATTCGACGAAGAAGTTAGCCGCTTTTATGGGCATAGGAGAGGACAATTGCATTCTAGTAAAAGCAGACCAGAATGGAAAAATCGTTGTGGAAGATTTAGAAGCGAAGATTGTGGAAGCTATTGAAGATGGCGCAACTCCGTTTTTAGTAACTGCTACTGCTGGGACAACAGTTTTTGGAGCTTTCGATCCGTTAGTGCCTATATCTAGCCTGTGCAAGAAGTTTAATATTTGGCTACACGTTGATGCGGCATGGGGAGGTGGCGCTTTAATGTCCAAGAAGCACAGACATCTGTTAAATGGTATTGAACTGTGAGTAGTTTTTGCTCTATTGCTGTTGTTTACTTTTTAAGGTTAGATAATTAAACACTGTCATCACTGTAATTTTTGTTTTTACAGTAGTCACGACAAGGCTATTAATTTTGTGTTATTATCTATTGTGGCAATTACAATGACATCTAACCGCAGCATTGATCAGTAATGCCTAAATTCAATACAGCAAATAATGTGCAACAGAATTCCTTTTTGTGTTGATCCATTTTTTATAAATCAACTATTTATTTATAAATTTATATTTAGTATTAATTTATTTCTGAATAATTAATTATATACCTCAACCTAACACTTCTTCTGAAAAGAAATACGAATGACTCATTTCGCTTCCCATTTGTGTGACCTTTTCAAACAAACAATAAATCTTGAGATGAAACGTTAACGACTCACAATTTCGCAGGGCGGACTCCGTCACTTGGAACCCTCACAAGCTCTTAGCGGCACCACAACAGTGCTCCACCTTCCTAATTAGACACAAGAGCGTCCTTAAGCAGGGTCACTCATGCAATGCTAAGTACCTCTTCCAGAAGGACAAGTTCTACGACACTTCGTACGACACAGGCGACAAGCACATACAGTGCGGGAGGAGAGCGGACGTCTTGAAATTCTGGTTCATGTGGAAAGCGAAAGGCACATATGGTTTCGAGAAACATATCGATACGTTATTCGATAACGCTCAATATTTTACGGAGCACATTAGACAGCGCGAAGGCTTCAAGCTTGTTATCGATAAACCTGAATGCACCAATATTATGTTTTGGTATATCCCCCGATGTCTACGAGGCTGTGAAAACGATTTGGACTTTAAAGAAAGGCTGCATAAGGTCGCTCCGCGAATAAAGGAGCGCATGATAAAGGAAGGAAGCATGATGGTCACATACCAGCCACAGGGTAACCTTGTCAATTTTTTCCGCATTGTTTTCCAAAATTCTGCATTGGACCACAAGGATATGGTCTACTTTGCAAACGAGTTCGATAGGCTCGGAAGAGACATTGTAGTTTAATTATTATTGTTTTTGACTGGGTCATCGATTGCTGGCGAATGGTCGTATGGCCAAGGATTTTATTCGATCGTAAGTGTTTAGTTTAATTGAAAACAATACTTATTTATATTTGCGTAAAGTTTAACCTCAGTTAGGTACTTTAATTTAGCAGTTTTATTTTGTTAGGGAATTAATTATAATGAGGATAGCGGTTTCATGTAGACTTTTTGGTCACAGCAAAGATCTCTTATTTATTAATCAATGAACTCTGTAGCAAAGTATTTCTCGTTTGTGACTTGTCCAACGCGTAGAAAAATCTTGCGTCAGGTTAATTGCGATTGGGATAAAAGTTTTTGTAATGCTATCCTTAATTAAATCTGTATTACAATTGTATTGTAACGAATTAATATATGTTAGAGGTTTGATTGTAAATAAATTGTGTATGCCAATCTATTTATGTTTCATTCGAACGATTATGGTGGGACTTCACATGGCCATTTGTGCGCGACATTTTTTGTATGACTTTTTGACAAATGTTGCTAAACACATTGCTTTCACCGTCAGTTATGACAGATAAACGCATGCGAGTACAAATAGCTAGGTGAAGTACCACAATTTTATGTGTATTTTAGATTTCCAACATTGTATCGTTCTCGGCTGCCATTCCACCATCTATGGCAGGCGTTACAGGTGGTCACTAGCATAAGCACCTACATATGATCATCATCATAATCCTCCCACAAAAGACCGGGTCTCCTCCAAATTCATGGAGATAAATTAGTCTACTGGCACAGGGTTTTTATCAACTTTTCCTTCTCTTGTGGCTGGGTGATCTCACTCTTGTGTTCCTTTAGTCGCTTCTTGCGACACCCTCAGAATAGTATGGGTTGGTGACATTTTTATTCTAAATCCATTTTTAGTGTAAATAAATATGACCAGTATTAGTAATTAGCCAAATGAGGTATAAGGGTAATAAGGATTAAGGCGACGAAGAAGAAGACTATAGAGTGAGAAGAAAAGTAAAATTAACAACAAACAAAAGTGATATAGACCTATTTATGTTACCGGCCTGCTGTCATTAACAAAATATAATTAATATGATTTACACCGAATCTATTTTATTTAACAAACACGAAATTTAATTTTGTAAAACAATGCATTTTTAATAATAATTTTTAATACATATATGCGAAAAACACGTAAATAGTAGATTAATAGGTCCGTCGGTGTGGTGACGGATCTAGAATACGTAGTGTCACCCCCCATTCCATCCTGAGGGTGTTGTAAGAGCCGACAGAAGGAAATATCAATGCTGAAAACATAGCTGCAAGAGACGTAAAACTTGATAAGAAACCGTGCGCCAACCCGTTTGGCCAGCGTGGCACAGCCACTTACCCTTAATGTAACTGGTGGAGGCCCGACTCAACAGTGGGTCATCTCTGGGCTGAGTAGTAGTAGAATTAAAATATTCCTGCTAAGGCCGTTGAGCAAGCTTACGTGAACCCTTGGAAAGGATGTAGTGGGACTTTGGTGGAGTCCCACATTACCTGGCCTTTCTCGCTGGGTATATTGGTCTAGTGGTTAGATGTGCCGCCTTTGGATCAACGGGTCCCGGGTTCGATTCCCGGGTCGG
Source organism: Clostera curtula (assembly GCA_905475355.2). NCBI lineage: Eukaryota > Metazoa > Arthropoda > Insecta > Lepidoptera > Notodontidae > Clostera > Clostera curtula. The sequence continues at coordinate 6,504,959 of FR997805.1, read as the reverse complement.
GCAAGTGTCTTTGTCTAAACCAGAGGCACTGGCTCGGAGTCTGGGTGTCATTTCTATCTATAATATGTATGTATTTACAAAAAAAAAATTTATATAAGTAGTTTATCATCCATCTCGTTACCATAACACAAGCATTAAGTTGCTTAGCTTGGGACGAGATGGCGTTGTGTGAAATGTCCAAGGATATTTATTTATTTATTATTTATTTATATTTCCACCACAAAAATATCATAATCATCAACATTTCAGCCAAAAGCCGTCCACTGCTGGACATAGGCCTCCCCAAGGATCTCCACAAAGGCCAGTACTGGGCCGTCCGCATCCATTGTTTTCCGGCGACCTTAACCAGGTCGTCGGTCTACCGTGTAGGCCTACCAGCACTGCACCTTCCGGAACGCGGTCGCTACAAAAATATATTGGCAAAAAACCTACACTTTTGTATTATATGAAAAATGACGCCTTGCTGTTACATTTAACATTAAACTAAAAATAAGATTTTAGCAGTAAATTCGGAGCTGACTTTTTAAAAACAAATAAGAAATATTGTATTTGTGTGTTACTTGAGAAAGTACTCTTTTGTGATTTACTTAGTTATTTTATTACCGTGAAAGTTTCGCCAGTATATAGTGTAGTGTTGACGATAATTTTATATTCAATATATTGTGTCTTATGTGTGTTCCCATAACTCTGGGCTTATATTCTATAAATAATACAAAAAGTCCTTTATTATAGTCCAAAACAGAGTTTTGAACATTTCTTATAACATAACATAACTAAATTAGATCAACAATTGTAGCAGCTAGTGAAGTGTGTATGAGTTTCATTGATAAATACAAGTCAGTTAAAACCGTTTCAATATTAACTTTAGAAGAGCTCTTCTAAAGCAAAACACGCTACTAAGATAATAGTTTTGTAGGTGATATCATGATGATTATAACTGAAAGAACGAGAGGTAAAGTAATACGCTAAAATAATTCAGTAAAATCAAAAGAAAAATTAACCATTGTTTGGATTGCAAGAAAATGCTCAAATTTCGTAAGCATACATGCATCGCTTGGTTTGTAAGGATAGAGCTTTTATTGTACAAAAGAAACAATAAATCTTACAAAAGTGAATTTCAGATTAAGGCCATTTAAATAAATATAAATAAATATAAATATCCTTGGACATTTCACACAACGCCATCTCGTCCCAAGCTAAGCAACTTAATGCTTGTGTTATGGTAACGAGATGAATGATAAACTACTTAGATACATTTTTTTTTGTATATACATACATATTATAGATAGAAATGACATCCAGACTCCGAGCCAGTGCCTCTGGTTTAGACAAAGACACTTGCCCGACCCCGGAATCGAACCCGGGACCCGTTGATCCAAAGGCGGCACATCTAACCACTAGACCAACGAGGCCTACCTTATTTTTATTTTCTACCAAATCTACCTTATTTTTTCTTTTTTAAAACGGATCCCCTGATATAATCTGTATCACAGGGGCAGTTTACAAACATGTAATTCACGAACACAAATGACACCCAGACTCATAGAAAATGCCATTGGTTTAGACAAAGACAATAGCCCGACCTCGGACTCGAACCCGGGTCCCGTTGATCCAAAGGCGGCACATCCAATACCTATGAGGCAGTCGTTGGTGGTTTGGTGATTATAGGTGATGAATAATATGGGGGTCACAGAAGTTGAATATGCCAGCCAACTTAACAACTAGAGGCCCAATAATTGTAAACGGTCTTAGGTTCATATTTTCCCAGTATCACCGGATACAGGTTTATTTTCCAGACAGCACTAAAATACTCTGCTTTATCACGCAGCGCAATTACCGATTTTACAACAAATATAGAACCACGTCGGATGTTTTAATAGCATTTCCGATTCGATCAAACAACACTATTGACTGATGACTCCCTAGGCGAACGCACCGCACAACATTGAATAATACACCGAGCGGATTCAAATTGACCACAGGTGCATAATGAGTTGTCAACATTTACAATGAACAGGCCAATGATTCTGGACATACATACAATTTTACTCTACTGGGACCAGTAATTTAAGGATGAAGGGATTAGTCCAAAATATATATTTATACTCTTACTAGTGACCCGCCCCGGCTTCGCACGGGTGCAATGATGTACCTCTAAATTCATCAGTGTTTCTCTACAATATTATGCATTTATTATACATACATATAAATGTTCCTCTTGAATCAGTATATTTATTAAAAAACCCGCTTCAAAATCCGTTCCGTAGTTGCAAAGATTTAAGCATTCAAAGGGACGGACAGACGACAGCGCGACTATGTTTTATAATATGTAATGATAATGATAGTGATCGTGATAGTAATGTTTTATAATATTTAGTGATGATAGTGATATAAATAATGAAGCGCACCCTTAAACATTAGAAGATATCTACCCGCCTAAAAATGGAAGGGCGTTCAGATAGCCGAAAACTGTAGACATACACCGAAGAGAGGAGTCAGGTGAGTCTTACTTTTTGCTGGCCAAACACCCATCCATAGTATTTATTGCCCCACACACATACCTATACATTTGTATGTGTGGGGCAATTTGGAAAACAACGCTCCTCTATTTGCCACGTACTGGTGTCGGGAAATATTTAGTACTTAGTTTAAATTATGTTTTTAAGAAAACATTGTTATTACTACTACTCAGCAGTAAGGGTTGTTGGGCCTCCTCTAATTGTATTCCCTCCATGTATTGTATCATCATTCATCATCATCATCATTTCAGCCAAAAGACGTCCACTGCTGGGCATAGGCCTCCCCCAATGATCTCCACAAAGGCCGGTCCTGGGCCGCCCGCATCCACTGCTTTCCGGCGACCTTAACCAGGTCGTCGGTCCGCCGTGTGGGAGGCCTACCAGCACTGCGCCTTCCGGAACGCAATTGTATTGTATCATCATTTCAGCCAAAAGACGTCCACTGCTGGACGTAGGCCTCCCTCAAGGATTTCCACAAAGGCCGGTCCTGGGCCGCCCGCATCCACTGCTTTCCGGCGATCTTAACCAGGTCGTCGGTCCACCGTGTGGGAGGCCTACCAGCACTGCGCCTTCCGGAACGCGGTCGCCACTCGAGGACTTTTCTGCCCCATCGGACGTCGGTCTTGCGAGCTATGTGCCCTGCCCACTGCCACTTAAGTTTGACAATCCGGTGGGCTATGTCGGTGACCCTGGTTTTCCTGCGTATCTCCTCATTTCTGATTCGATATCGCAGGGAAACTCCGAGCATAGCCCTCTCCATTGCCCTTTGTATTGTATGCATGTATGTAATTAGCCTACAGTGTCACGCTGGCCAGACGGGTTGTACAGGGTTTCGTTTCAAGTTTTCCTTCCCATGCTAGTTGCATGTGCTTACGACTCCTCATGGCACCAGACCAAGGAAGACATTCCTTTTTTTTTCTTTCCTGCCCTAATTCCATAATATTACTTAAATTTGGCACTCTGTGGGTAAGTGTGGTTCGCCTGCGTATCCCCTCAACTCTGATTCCATATCGCAGGGAACCTTGGGACTCCTTTAATTGAGGAGTGCAGCCAGTGGCCTTGAAGTCGGCAGTCGAGGAACGCCGTTGGATTTGGGGGTAGGTCAGGACACACAATAAGGATAATTAGAGGGGTTCCACATACCCTGGCTACTTCCCAATGGCCGGGTATTCATGAGGATTTTCTACACCGAAAAGATTGCCCTCATAGAGAATGAAATCCTTTTGGGTAACTTTGAGCCGTTCAACGGAGCCTATAGTGATCGACTACGTCCCAAAAGTAATGACTGGCAACATGAGCACTGCGGTATTAACAAAAGGATAAATGAAATAGAAAAAAGATAAGGTATTTTATACTTTTTTAAAACAAAAATGCACTTAAATTGCATGTAAGCAATTAAAGAGATCACCGTTTTGTTATTTCTTTATCTGTTGTTTCTTCCAATGGTAATTCTTCAAAATCAAGCTGAAAAAAAACGTAAGTAATTAATACAGAAGTCCCAATAAATAAAACTGGTCCCTCCAAGTTTGTTGGATGGCGCAATAATGCAGATAATGTTTGTCAAAATCTTTGTATTTGAGTCTCTGTTTCTTTTTAGAAAAAGGCAACCCATGCCCTAGTTATAACCTGTATTGCGTGGGTAGTTTACAAACATGTAATTCACGAGCACAAATGTCACCCAGACTCCGAGCAAGTGCCTCTGGCTTAGACAAAGACACTTGCCCGACCACGGAATCGAACCCGGGATCCGTTGATACAAAGGCGGCACATCTAACCCCTAGACCAACGAGGCAGTCAATAATAATTATTATTTTCCCAACTCCAAAGATGTTTTGGCCATTTCCACACGTTTTAAAAAATTACGCTGTACAATAATATCCTTCTCAAAACGGTCAATCTTAGAACGGTTACCAAAAAGTGTTATTTTTTATTTAAGTTCCAAGTAAATTGATTTTACCAGCTCATTCGAATAAAAATTTGCTACAGGTTTCATTAGTACTTGGAAAAGTAGTTAGTTAAATTACCAGTAATTCATCATTTGGTACCCGAGATAGTAAATCTAGTATTTCATTGTTCGGTATTCTGTTTGGCCTCAGTATTTTCCTTGTGAACTTGTGAATACCTGGAACAAAGCGTACATAGTTAATAAATATGTATAACCATATAGGTTTTAGAATGTGTAATACATACTTAGTTTTTTTTCTAATTTTATTTTTTTCTTTTCTAATTCAAATCTTAAGTAATTTGATAGTAACTTCACAAACAAACTACTACTCAGCCCATAAACGACCCACTGGTGAGTCAGGCCTTCTCCCATAACAGGAAGGGCAATTAGCCTACTGTGCCACTCTGGCCAGACGGGTTGGCACAGGATATCGTATCGAGTTTTCCTTCTCTTGCGGCTAGGTTTTCGGCCTTGTCATTTCCCTTTGTCGGCTCTTACGACACGCTTAGCATGGAATGGGGTGGTGACACTTTGCATTTTAAATCCGTCACCACGGACGGCAAACGTTCACAAACATACAACTAGCTATAACGGTGGCCCATGAGTAGGGTTAGCGAAGCGTGTCTGACGCCTCTGGTGTTGCAACATCCAAAAACGACGCCTAACACCTGGCTTCACCTTGAGCGCCACCTCAGCTATATACAATAAATATAAATAAAATATAAATCTATGCATTAAATAACGCCATTTCAATGTAAATTTACTGGAAAGGGTCGTGTTTATGTTACTTAGAACTCAGATATCTAGCGCTAGTTTTAAGAATTCGACTTTACAAAACTCTACTTTCTCGTAGATAGCCTTATAGGGAAAACCCTTTGTGGACGACGACTGTATAGATTCCGGTCGAAATCCCGGTCAACCATGGCATGCCGCCAACCTAATAAATATCTCTATGCTTCGCTTTACACCTGTGCGCGTTGCGTGAACGAGCAAACTTCGCTTTGCAGCAAATGTTCATGGGAGGTCTCTGCCTTGGAACCATATCAAACACTCCAAGAGAAGAAAGCAGCACTCTACACATACTTAGTGCTGCAATAGAGTGCAGCACGTAAGTATGCCTACTGGGGCTCTAGCCTGCTGATTGCATCAAGAATTCTTCGATCAAGCCTACGGTAATCGTCCCTTTTGTCAGTTTGGCTAAATACAGATACAATTGTGTCAGTTCGGTTGGTTCCACGTCATAATGGCCATCTCCAAATTTAGTTATTCTAAAAAACGTTTTTATGCCAATAGCTTACCACCACGATTTATAAACGGGAACATTGACAAGCTATTTTTTTTTTAAACTTTTTTACAGGTTTAGAATACACAGTATCACCACTCTATTCCATCATCGGCGCCGTATGAGCCGAATAAATAAATGACAAGGCCTATAACAACTTGATTTTTTTAAGGTGGTGGAATCCTTTTATTTTTGCTCAGCCAGCGGTATATGGCTGGGTTATGTGGGAGTCCACTGGCGTGAAAAGATGGTAAAGTACGCCCGGGCTACCCACTAAAACCTGCCACGCACTCTTTGCCATATCGAAACGCGGCGGCACGTCCAAGACAACGAATTTGTGACACAATCGAATCGCATCGTAATCGCAAGACTTGGTACAATGAAGCAAGCGGCTAACGCACGGTTGGCGCAGTGCTTCCACAATGCCGCAACAGGAGGCGAGTTGGAGCACCCCGGGGAGGTTTAGTGGGTAGGCCCCCACTATGGGGGAGAGTCCCACCTCGCTGGCCATCCCCGTGGCCGGCGAGGAAGTCCATAAAGGATTTTACCCCGGGTGTACCTACGGTTGGCGCAGTGGTTGACCGATCGACTGCTGCGCAGCATGTCGCGGGTTCGATTCCCGCACGGAAGAAATATTTGTACGACTTACAAGTGGGTCTGGGTGTTTTCTATATAAAATATGTATAACACAAGCATTAAGTTGCTTAGCTTGGGACGATATGGCGTTATGTGAAATGTCCAAGGATATTATTTTATTTTAATTTAATTAAAACGATTGTGTATAAAAAAATACTCACCCCAGATCATGAAAATATAGTTTGTAGGTATCATAAACATAACAAGGGTAATCAGAAGAACTAAGAAAATAGCCAACAAACTCAGGAACGGTACGGTGAAGTTGAATAAACTGAAATCAATGTAAAGCAATGCATTATTCAATACAGCTAAATGAGCGTTGTGCTCTTCCGGGACTGTATAATGGAACTATTTATTCTTTATAAAACGAGCGAATAGTTTCTGAACTGGAATACTAAATGTTATACGGAATTTAAAATCTGTGTGGTGACGGATTTAAAATACATAGTGTTACCACCCCATTTCATACTGAGGGCGTAGTGATGGCCGACAAAAGGAAATTACAAGATCAAAATAAAAATGTGTTTTATTCGAATAAATTCTTGAGAATGCTTTCAAATAGTCAAATAAAAATAAGACTAAATCAAAATTAAAAAAAAAAATATAAGAATTATTTATCATTTAGTTTTTACCACCGGTTCGGAATGCCATTCCACAGAGAAGAGACGGCAAGAAACTCCATGGTTGCTCTTTTAAATAATAGATTGATTGAAGAGAAGGAAAACTTGATACGCAACACTGTACCAACTCGCTAGCGTAGCACAGAAGACTCATTACCCTCCATGTAACTGGAGGAGGCATGACTCAGCAGTGGGTGACTCAGGAGTGGGTCACTTATGGGCTGTCGTACCATAGGGTTATATGGCCTCACTTCCAATGGCTATGGGGGTTTTGTCGCACTCTGTATATTAAAATATTTACTCGAAATTATTGCCACCTGTCCTCCAAAACGTATCTAGAACATACGGTAATCATTTGTTTAAAATTGCAGGCCGTTTTTCACAATACTGATTTATGATGATTAATAAATATGTGTTTTTCACAATACTGATTTGTGATGATTGATAAAGATGTTGAATGACAGCACGGAGGAGGTCACACCTTGCAATAATATTGTGGCAAATTATTCAACATTTATTTATTTAATAACTTCTACCACTCAGCCCATAAATTGCCCACTGCTGAGTCGGGCCTCCCCCATCACAGAGGGGGCATTAGCCTTCTGTGTCACGCTGGCCAGGCGGGTTGGCACAGGGTTGCTATTAAAGTTTTCCTTCTCGTAAGGGTAAATTTTCAGCCTATTCATTTCCTTTTGTCGGCTTTTACGACACCCTCAGGATGGAATGGGGTGGTGACACTGTGTATTTTAAATCCGTAACCACATGGAAATTTTGTTCATAAAGGTATACGTTATTTCACAGAAAAAATCCACAACATTAACTCACTTTTTTATGCTTTCACCAAGATTAGCGAACTCACCAATCACATTTTGGACTGTCTGCACCATTTCGTGGATGCCCTGAATCTTTTGTCGTAAGGTTTGTCTTTCTTCCTACAATAAAAGTTAAGTATTAAGGTTCTTCCGTTTGGTGAAGGTCATAGAATATATACAGAGTTGATAATGACAGAGGGGCATTAAATTACACTGCGTATACTATATGTGATTAGTATGAATACGAAACGGGACAAAAAAAAATACACGTGATTTTTCATGGGGTGTGGAGGGATAGTCTTAAACCTCACCAGGTATCAACAAGGGGGAGGGAGGGGTTAAAATGTTAAAAAAGCATCACGTGATTAATGGAAGGTTAATAAACGATGCGTTAGGCATAAACATCTGTTAGTAAAGATACATCATGTTCAAATGAGGCAAAAAATTTAAAAATCATTTGCTAGCCGCACAACTTTTGCTCCAATTTAATTAGTTTTTGGTACAGAGCCTGGAAATGATAACTAGTATAGGCAGTTCAAAAAAATGCCCCTATATCGTATCAACCCTGTATACTGTCAGAAATCCACTTCTTCTCGAGAGTCTCATTTCTGACGAGACGCTCAGGATGGACTATAGGTATGCAATAGACAGACTACCTGGCGGAAAGAGAAGGAAAACTTGACATAATGTGGTAATGTGATTTAAAAAAAATGCATATACTTTCATACTATTACAAAAAAATACATGTAAAACTAAACGTTAAAAAATAACAATTTCTGTATTTAATTCTCTGCTGACATTTTTGTTACTATCGATATCCATATTCAATCTCATGTTAAATGTATTGTATTGTTTGAAAGTTATAATGAATGAATGTCAACTCAGTAACATAAATTAAACGGATAACTTAGTGTAGAATTGAAATTAAACACATAACAATTCGATAGCAGAGGTCACTGTCATTTATATGATGCCTCATCATCATCATCATCACTTCAGCCAAAAGACGTCCACTGCTGGACATAGGCCTCCCCCAAAGATCGCCAGCGCGCAAGCCGCGCTGCCGCCACTCGAGTACTCTTTCCTGCCCCATCGGGCGTCAGTCCTGCGAGCTATGCGCCCTGCCCACTGCTACATATGATGCCTAATCTGTTATAACTTTGACGTGATACGATTTATGACCAGTGTTCATGTATTATTTATTTTTAACATAGTAAAATAACGGTAATGCCAATTGCCAAACTTAAGTGGCAGTGGGCAGGGCACATAGCGCGCAGGACCGACGCCCGTTGGGGCAGAAAAGTCCTGGAATGGCGACCGCGTTCCGGAAAGCGCAGTGCTGGTAGGCCTCCCACACGGTGGACCGATGACCTGATTAAGGTCGCCGGAAAACGAATTTTGTGCCTTTGTGGAAATCTTTGGGGGAGGCCTATGTCCAGCAGTGGACGTCTTTTGGCTGAAATGATGATGATGATGATGAAAATAACGGTTATAACTTGTAATCATCTTAATTACAATTCCTGTGCCAGTGACTGTGTGGCAAGTAGGTTTATTTCTCTCCTGGAAATTGAAGGAAGTCCCACTTAATGGGTGCCATGTATGCGTTGAGATAATGATGTTCATTACCATTAAATTTTTATAGTACTATTGTGATTATTACGGTTGTTGTAAAATTGTGTCAAGTGCACAGATCATTTTGATCGCGTCGAAGAACAATTTGTCGTAACTGACTGAGTAGGAAAATACGAGGTAAACATTTCTACTGGTCATTTCACATAGCCGTCATAAATGTTTTTCCCATAGCAAGACGTATTTAAGAGTTTAATGGGAGTCCATACGTGTTTTACAATTATACCACATGTTTGGCGTGCAATGCATAAAGCTTTTTATTTTATTTTGACGACAGTAACAACATCACCTTGCCGCAAGAGAAGGACAACAAAGGAGAAGATGATACACGTGATAGTGATATACAACTCTATGCCAACCCATCTCGCCAGCAAGGCATATTAGACTAATTTCCCTCCATGAATTTTGAGGAGGCCCGACTCAGTAGTGGGTCATATTTAGGCTGAAACGACCTTGGATGAGTAACGCAATTTTTTACGCAAAAATAACAAAGCATGATGCGTCAATCAACGATTATAAATTACCCGTTTGCATAGTCTATTTGCTCTAAGCATGCTACAAGCTTAATTTTGTCTAGACAGTTGACAGATATATTCGTATTTTACGCAGGCGTAGCCTTGGGCATATTTTTTTCCATTTCCTTATCATTGAATACGTTCTTAATATATAACGCGGCTTAATATGTGATTTTTAATTACACCCATAAGCGTTTCCTCGTTTGATTCAATATTGAATTGACATGTTTTGAATACAAGGTTCGTACATTTTTCAATTTAATTTTTATATTTACCTTGTCCATTTTTAAATCGTCTTCAGGTATATTTTCATTTAGTAGCCAATTTCGCCCTGTGAAATAAATTTAGATGCTTAAGGATGGAATACCCGCTGTTTTTACGTTCAAATTATAACAATGACTATAAAAACATATCTGTATATTCATGGATGTCGCGGGTTCGATTCCCGCACGGAAGAAATATTTGTACGACCTACAAGTATTTGTTCCGGGTCTGGGTGTTATCTATCTATAATAAGTATGTATTTACAAAAAAAAATGTAAGTAGTTTATCATCCATCTCGTTACCATAACACAATCATTAAGTTGCTTAGCTTGGGACTAGATGGCGTTGTGTGAAATGTCCAAGGATAATGTACGCAATAAATATTGACGAATTTACACTTAAAAAACCATCTACCCATTAAAAATAATTCGTAAATAAAATAAAATAATACTTAAAAATACAATTCTTGTTTAATCTAATTTTAAAATCTATCTCATGTGTTTGTTTGTCATTGTATTTTTTTTTTGTCTTTTGCCACAATAAAGAATATGTCTATGTCTAAATAAGTTAATAGCTAAAATATTGTATAAGAATAAGTTCCTAATACAAGGAATCCTTACAATTAACTAAGAAGTATCTACGAGGTCTATACCAGATAAAAGGTATTAGTAATAACAGGGGTAGCATCCACATCTTGAAGGACCAACAGAAAAGTATCCAAACGGCTAATGCAATGATGTTGTATTTCGGCGATTCCCATTCGAAGCATGTCCTGGAAATAAACATTTTATAAATTACCTATGAATATGTTCCGTGTGGTGACGGATTTAGAATACACAATGTCACCAAACCATACCATCCCGAGGGTGTGGTAAGAGGCGACTAAAGGAAACCAAGAGGCAGATTACCTAGCCGAAAGAGAAGGAAAACTTGATACAAAACTTGTGCGAACCCGTCTAGCCAGCGTGGAACAGTAGGCTCATTTCCCTCCATGGGTTTGGAGGAGGCCCGATTCAGTAGTGGGTCATTTGTAGGCTAAAATAACGAAAGAACCGTTTTTTTTAATTATTTTGTTAAAACACCATATACTTGTTGTCTGTGTTCTTTTTAGCAATGAATGGTAATATAATTGCTCTTCTTTTTTTTCCTTTCGTCTGTCGTACCCAGCGCCTTGGCCACGAAAGTACCTTTAAATTTATTGAAATAGTTCGAAGGAAGATAGCTTGCTTTACTTAAACTTTCATCCCAGTATGCATGTCTTCTTCAAGTATTTTTATAAATTTTAGGCATGGTTATTTAAAACTATCGATCTAGTTTTAGGACGAAACCATAACTTATAAATATATTTCTATTTGTTTTCTTTTAACTGGTGTAAATCCTACACAGTACCTATTTGATTCTTACTTGATAAACTTGAACAGATCCAATGTCGCTGTCAGTACTATTCTAGCTCTAGATATGTTTCTGGCAAATATGTGTCTGTGGAGTCCATCTTCAGTTTCCAAGAAACACGCTTCTTTTGGATGTATCACACGAATTGAAGCTTTCACCTGCAATTTAAAAAATGAAATAAAAACGTAACCTCTGCGCTAGGTATAATCCTGTAACGCGGGGGCAGTTTACAAACATATTATAATTCACGAATACAAATGACACCCAGACTCAAAGCAAGTGCCTCTGATTGTATAAAGACACTTGCCCGACCCCGGAATCGAACCCAGGACCCCTTGATCCAAAGGCGGCACAACCAACCCCTAGACCAACGAGGCAATATTAATTTACGTCCGAGTGCCGCGATCCTGAAAGCACAGTGCTGGTAGGCCTCCCACCTGATGGACTGACGACCTGGTTAAGGTCGCCAGAAGACAATGGATGCGAGTGGCTCAGCTCGACAAGCCTTCGTGGAAATCCTTGGGGGGAGGCCTATGTCCAACAGCGGACGCCTATTAGATGTTTTTTTTTTCATTGACCTAAGGCTTGGGTGAAAGAAAGCAACGCCGGGGTCTAAGATGGAGCAGGCAATTCAAGGAAATGTCCTTTCGGGCACCGGCTGTCACACACGACGAAACACAGTAAAACTGCTTGGATGGAAGTCACACACACTTCGATGTGAGGGGTATAGCTGGCAGGGCTGACCATTGATCCATCCACCAAGCGCGTTGGGTTTGGTTGACTTTTAGAACAGCGTGCGATGGGGAAGTTTTATATTTTAAATAAAGCTGATGAAGAATAATGAAACGACCACTAAAAACAGTTGGTTACGAGTAATTACCAGATTCCAAGTGAGTTTCATTTCCAACAATATCCTTGGATTGTTGCCTCTTGCCCTTTCTCGGAAACTAGGATCTTTCAGCGCATACCATTTCTTTTCAACGCTGTTTATCCTGAGTAGAGGTATTGCAAGTTTACCAACATCTTCGCCTCTTCGTTCGTCGTGAATGGTTATATTTAGAACTGAACTAACGTCGGAAACTGAACTGAAAAACGAAGTTTAAAGAGAGTCTATTGCAGAGTTTCTATAAGTTAGTTTTATACGAAAAGCTGCCTTGTTGGCTTGGGTTTACCACCTTTTTTTTCTTTGGATCAAGAAGCCCCGGGTCGGTTGGAGAAAGAGTCTTTGTGTAAACGTGAAGCACTTGCCATTAAACAGCAAATCTGGATGATGTTTGCCAATACCTTTTATCAGGGGTGTATCAAAAAACACAAATAAAAGATCGCTAGATCTACATAAAAAGATACTTCAAGATAGAAATCTATTTTATAAATGCATTTGGTTGTCGGTTAGTTAGAGGATTTTTGCTTGGTTGTAGGATCGAATGGTTCGCCCGGCTAGCTACCACCCTAACATTTAAGTCCGGTGCCAAGCAGTTTTAATGTGTTCCGTCGTGTCTATGTGAGAGACGGTGCCCGACAGGGCATTTCCTTGAATTGACCCCATCTCAGACCCCGGCGTTGCTTAGAGAATTAGAAGTAATTGAAAAAGAAGCACTCTATTGGCAAACATTATCCAGATTTACCAATATTATCTTTTCAATTTTCTTAGACCTGTTTAAAATATAAATACTACTTACTACTACTACGTTTGCGGGATCAGCTAGTTTTATATATTTTTAAGTTGTAGACCGTTGTATCCCGCAAACGTTGTTTTGCCAAATAATTAAACCCCGCAAACCCCTTTTTTAAATTTGGTAAAATCTGTTCTTAGTTTAACTCTACTCGGTAAAAAGAATATTCCTACTAAATTTCAAGTCTTAAGGTCTAAGGGTCAGTTCACATCAGACGGAAAATGCGTCGAGCGTATCATCGGTCGCGTCTATTCGGTCAAATTAGACCTTTCACATTACGCGTCTAGTCAGTTGCGTTCAGCATCTATGGAGCGGTTGTGTTGTGTGATATTGAATTTTAAAATGAAGCCCATCGAAAAAATAGCTATTTGGGACGCTATTGAACAAGGAAACGTCGACATTGGGTGCATGCTCTAAATACTAAAAGAATATCAAGTGGCCAATTTCATTGTATATGTATATGCAACTTTAAGGGAGTATCCAACAAAATTTATTCAGTTTTACCTTAAGTCCGTAAATCTTTTGATGAACTTCTTACGATTGTGAAATGTTTCATTACTAAAAATAATACGAAATTTCGATGTGCCATTACTCCAGAAAAAAGACTGACCATTAGATTGAGGTGAGAAATAATACAAGAGTAGGTATTTTCTTATTATTTTTACGTTGCCGCTCTAACGTCGACCGACAACACGTTGACGGAAACGGAACAGACAATGTACGCTCGACGCACTAACGCATCATCGGTTAGGTGTGAAAGGTTCAATGTTTTATCAAACATTTGTCTGTTTTGGCGTTACGCGACATAATACGCAACGCATTTTCCGTCAGATGTGAACCGACCCCTAAGGTTCCAGATATATGAAAGCTCCTATAAATATACAGATTTCAGATTTTAGCAAGCTTGCAGAAGACAATACTTACAAAGTAAATATTTTCATCCAATTAGGTTCGTTGGTTTTGAATTCGGTGTGTGTCTGCAGTCGTTCATTGTTCAGTTCTAATATACAATAACAGTCGTGTCCTAAGAGGCCTTTTGCACCGTACACTATTATTGATATCCATCCAACGTCTTCGGAGTCAAACATATGGTACCACGCCTAAAATGTGTAATAAACTAATAACCAGAGATTTGAACAGAAAATATTTTTGGGACTATCTATAACTCACTAGCGACCCGCCCCGGCTTCGCACGGGTGCAATGATGAACATCTAAATTTATCAGTGTATTATACGTAACCTTCCTCTTGAATCACTTCTATCTATTAAAAACACCGCTTCAAAATCGGTTGCGTAGTTATAAAGATAGCATACACAGGGACGGACAGACGACAGCGACTTTGTTTTATACTATGTAGTTAGTACTGAACCGATTTAATTTTTTTTTTGTGTAAGCGTTTGGTGGAACTGGCATGGATGAAATTCACAAATCAGCCCGACTGAGGGCGCTGCAGTCGGTAAACGAATATCATGTAGGCAACGTCTGCCCGGTCAGCTAGTTTATTATACATTCGCATGGTACCTGAATAAAACTATTTTAACTGCTATTTTAATTGCTAACCCGTCTCGCCAGCGAAGCACAGTAGGCTAACGGAGGCTTCCATGAGCTAAATGCCAGTGAAGTAGTGGGTCATTTATGGTCCGAAATGAATGCGAAATGATGCGAAATGATGCGAAATGATGCGTTATGCCTTTCGAGGTCACCAAACTGAAGAATGCGACTGATCAAGTCGCATTCTTAATCCGGTACCGAATTTTTAGATACGATAACCTGTGTATCGCGGGAGTAGTTTACAAACATGTAATTCACGAACACGAATGACACCCAGACTCAGAGCAAGTGCCTCTGGTTTACACAAAGACACTTGCCCGACCCCGGAATCGAACCGGTGACCAACCCCTTGACCAACAATTAATAAAGAGCAATCATCCTACTGTGCCACGCTGGCAAGATGGGTTAGCACAGCAAAACATAGGAGATCCCGGGGCGGGGTACGGGGATGTCTCGCCCCACACGGGATCTGAGGGGAAGCGACGTCCTGCCGGGTGCTCACGGCAAGACGTCGAGTGCTCGTCGAGGAGCCTGAGGAGAGGAGGAGGGCCTCCTCGTCTGCGGCGGCGTGGTTCTGCATCAGATCCCACAATGCCGCAACAGGACGCGAGTTGGAGCACCCCGGGGAGGTTTAGTGGGTAGGCCCCCACTATGGGGGAGAGTCCCACACTCCCCTCGCTGGCCATCCCCGTGGCCGGCGAGGCAGTCCATAAAGAATTTTACCCCGGGCGAACAAAAAAAAAAAAAGGATTTGTTTGCTACGATTCCTTACTGTAAGATAATTAGTTGAAATTATCGGCTTACTAGTCAGACATTTTAATTAACGCGCCTACATTTCAGATTACGCAAAATTAATCATAACATTGTTGTAATTATAATCTTATCTGTTTAATTATCGTACAGTTTTCGCATTAATACGTTAAAAAGTACAAGTCACAAGAAATTGCCTTATAATTGGTGTTCGGCAATTAGGTGATTTCCCATATTGTATGCCTACTAATACACTGTGTAAAACGAGTGGTTTTGTTTCTTTATTTACTTAGAAAGAGGTAAGATGTGTAACGAATGAACAGAAAAACTACTAGACAGACTTCAAACATTACAATCCTCGCCAATCTTTATGGCCGCTCTGAATGTAGCTGTGGGTACGATTTTGCGCATCGTACTCATAACATTGTTACCCATACCGTAACCAATACCGTAGTTCACTCACACTAACACGCGGGTGGCGAGGACGCTTGCGGGCGAAAAACGGCGCGCGCGGGCGTGCTCTGCCTCCCCGCCCACGTACGTTCCGCTGATATGTACCTGATTTTGTGCTGTGCGCACCGTAATTCCGCTACATTCAGAGCGGCCATAGAGATTGGCGAGCACTGTATTTTATCATTAAACTGCTATTTTGTCACATTTTTTACTTTGGAAATCTTCATGGATATCGGCTAGCAGAGTTGTATTAAGATGGTAATAAACCAACCAACGGCGTCTCTCAACCACCCAAAACCAGCCCACGGGTTTCGCTCTCCACTGGACATGCTCCGCGCGCAGCCTTGGCTCTTTCAGCGGGTACCCACGCTTTGATAAGAGCTCCAACCGCTTTCCAACCCCACAAAGAGGCATGTACAGGACCATATACGTGCCTCTTTCAGGCGCCAGGTGTGATGCCACCTGATTCAGCGTAGTGCTTAGCCGTATGCCTGGCCACCCCTGGGCTCCCTCTGTTGGTGGTGGTATCCGTAACCGTCGGAATTATCGCTGGGCCTGGCCATCCCACCACCACGCCACGGCTTAAGGCTCCCAAGGCAACTCTGAGGACAGTGGAGCCAAACTCTGCGTGCGCCGGTCATCGTCTGGCCCGCCCAGCATGGGTGACCCTGAGCCGGGATGGCCCCAACGAATATTAAAATAGCGCATGTCTAACTCTCAGGACAACTCACCGTGTATAGTATGAAAGAAAGAGTACAGTAATGAATATAAATGAAATGTCAAGCTCTTACATATTTTTTTCGAACGCTTGTAAACTGCTTGTTCGTTTCTTCGTAGCCATCGACATCTAGTAGAGTATTGGCTAGAGGAATGCCACTTATTGTAAGTAAAATAAATATTTGAATGTTCCCCAATTCGCTCTCCAAGTTGATTCGCATTTTGTGGGTTCTCTCCTTTTCCATTTCTAAGAGATTGATCAATTTTCTGAAACTCAATGTTGAATGTTATTTTAAAATAGAAACCTTCTTATGTAAATTAACTAGTGGCCCGCCCCGGCTTCGCCCGTGCAAAGCGGGGGTGGGTTATACATATAAACCTTCCCCTTGAATCACTCTATCTATTAAAAAAAACCGCTTCAAAATCCGTTGCGTAGTTTTAAAGATTTATGCATACATAGGGACGGACAAAAGAATGCGACTTTGTTTTATACTATGTAGTGATAGTGAGTAGTGATAGTGATTACACTATTGTTTTTGAAAAACAATTTGTGTGGTCACATTAATGTTAGTCTGTGACTTTGTTCGTTCTAGTGGTATAAAATAGATTTAAGAATTTTACATTTCAAATTATTTTCGTATGCCAATTATATTGATTGAAATAATATTAAAATATTAAAAGGGTCATAATTTATTTACCTGCCAATACAGTAATCCTTAAACCATAATGAAATCTCCAATATAGTGTCATCAAATAAGTTGAAGTTGACCAATTCTTGCCATTTCATTTCTCCCTCACCGATCTTCATTAGTTTAGCCTTAGATTTGTACTTTTCAGTGCCTAACCTGCAACGTTATTGAACATCAAAAGCGAGACTTCATAGATTAAACGGGATTAAATAAACGAAGGTATCAAATATGGGTCACGACGCGGCAAAAATTTTAAAATTAAAAAAAAAACAGTTCTTTACACATGACCTGACATGATCCCGACATTAAGAAACACAACCAAAATAGAATGATCCAATTTGCTGTAGTCATTAAGAAGTATTTTTTGATAAAGACACACCTGCTCTAGCAACCTGATAATCTGCATCGCGGGGGCAGTTTACAAACATGAAATTCACGAACACAAATGACTTCATGCTTACATACATTTCATTTTTAATATTTGCACACAATTACAGTGGCAAATTTAATGCACAGGCCTTCATTTTTATTTGGTAAAACAACATAAGTTTTAATTGGCACAATTAATATTGAGATAAATATTTAAGAATAATTCTATTTTAAGGTGGATGCTCCAGGGTAGCCCGCGTAATTCAAATTTTCTTACGTTTTTTGCAATTTGCAGGGCAGTGCTAGGTTGTATGATGATGAACATTTGATTCGCGGCTGTAAGACTTATGTGGTTATAGAATTATAATCATCAAAATCATCAATACAACCCTCCAAGCTCATAAAGGTGCAAGAAAAACTTTTTCAACGTCAAAGTCATTCCGGTTCAAGAGCAATTCCGGGCCGGCTCAAGAGGCCAGACGAAGAGCGGCACACGGAGGCGTGGTGGTTTTGACTCCGGGGACTCCTTTGTCCTCAGAGTTGCCTCGAGAGCCTTAAACTGCCGCGACAAAGGCGGGCCAGGGTTGCTGCCTATAGCATCGGAGGCTCGGCTAGGCAGGCGGGCCAGGGCTGCCGCCGCTTGCTAAGGAGGCGCGGCTAGCCCGGCGAGCACGTGCAATGTCCCGCCGTGCCTGTTGGTGGGCTGGGGAGCGTCTAGAGCTCCCCATCAAAGCGTGGGACCCGCTTGTAGAAGCGGGCCAAGGCCCCAACAGGGTGACGGAGCATGCTCCCCCATCGGGTGGAGTGAAACCCGTGGCCCTGTCTCGGGCAGTTAAGGGACACCGTTGGTTTTAGTGGGTAGATTGGGGCGCAATTACCATCTCTTCGCGCCTCGGAGTCCCACATAACCCAGCTGGCGTATAGCGGTCGGGTATCCATGAGGATCACCAAGGTAAAAAAAGGCTTATATTAGGTATGAATTAATTAATTATTTTCTATTTCTAACCTCATACGACAATGCATTAAGCGTGGTTTTTCTTCAGACTCGTTTTCCAAATTACTGATTGTAGAATCTACGAGTGCGATGGTTACCGTTGCCAATTTACTTCTTTTAAATGTTTTAGGAACGTCTTGATTAGGAGTATTGCTCAAAATAAACTGTAAGGCAATTGTATATTATGAGACTAAAAATCTAAAGTTGTGTCTACATTGATTTTAAATTAGTGGCTACTCCCATTTCTATAAAATAAACTAGATTTTTTTTTGACATGTTTATACTTTTAAAAAGTTATATGACATCTTTCAGCAACATTGGACCACTAATTAGGAGGTAATTTAGTAACGTTTTGTCTATATAAGTCCATATCATCATCATCATCATCGGCCACAAGAATTCCATTACTGGGCATAGCCTCCCGCACTCGTTAGATCCTGTTAATCCAAGCCAGGTCGTGGTTATAACGTATGGGAAGCCTACCAGAATGGTGCGGTTCTTGGTCGCCGTTCGATGACTTGTTTGTATTATTCATAAAATTAAAATATGACTGTAAGTCAACGCTACAAAAGACAAGATTTCCATTTCTAATGTTCCAATGTTTTTTATTGGCTAAAACCCTTTCACTCGTTTCCAGGAAGAAAGCGCAAATATATGGAATAGCTGCCCTTAGACAATTTTGTCAATATTAAAAGTAGCTTAAAGCCTCTTGACAACAGCGACTGTGAATGTAAATAAAAGAACCTTTTCAACTTTTTCTAAGGATTCCCTTTTCTTGTCCTTTATCGCGTTTCTTTCTTTCACCATTTGTCGACGTTTTTCCCTAACAGCTGATATTCGAGAGCCGATTTTATTACGTATCGTTTGAGTGGGTGTGAGAGGTGCCTGGTGTTCCTCGCTTTCTTTAGATACTTCATTTAATCTGCAAATATATTGGATAAATTCTTCATTTTATTGGAAATGTTTTTGTTGTGACACGGCTTTACATGATACGATTACAAAACAAAAAGAAGTTCCTGAAATATGTTTTTATTTTCGACATAATCGGTTTTGTATACGATAAAGACAATATTGCGTTTGAATGTCACATTACAGAAAAGAATGTAACACAATGTCATAAACTGACACTATCCTGGGGAATCGTAAGAATCGAGTAATGGAATGGAATAGGACCACAATACGAAAACTGTGTTATCATTTCTCTCCATGAAATAGGACGAGGCTTGACTCTGTAGTGGGCCATCAATGGCCCGAAATGATGTCATTTGCAACGTTGTGAAGATTTTTGCGGCAATAGTGATGAAGATGTTTGTCCATTGTTATATTTCTTAAATTAAATGTTGGTACATAAACAGTATCGAAGCTTTAAAAATATCTCTGACCTCATCATTGGACATCCAGACTAAAGGGGCAGTAGCACATAGAATACATTTTTCAGTTATTAAAGGCTTATTAAACGATTATCAATAAAACCGTAAGTGTCATTTAACGCTTGTGTTAGCTTTGTTTTTATTATACTCTTAGGAATCATTAAAATGTCTGAACTTACGATTCGAAGCTTGTCGAGAATTCATTGCCAAAAAACGTCTCAGCAATGCTGTCTCTCTCTTTTATCGGCGTCAATTCACATTCCGATATACTTGCTTGTTCTGCATCAACGTACGTTAAACTTGCATCATTTTTGTGAACCTCCTCAACAATAACATCATGTTTAACACTGTACACACTTCTCTCTACGCTATACGCTTCATCATACTCACTAACATCACTAGTACTTGAATGTCCTTCTTTGTACACATAGTCGTCACTTATAGTAGATAAAGAGTCAACAGACCTAGATTTGTCTAATCGTTTTTGCATTTCCTCATATTTGGCTTGAATTCTTACGTGCAGTTTTGCAAAGTGCTTTCTCTTAAAACTGCTGTACACTGTGTCATTTCTATTCTCCATATATGAAGAAAACAACAAAACTGCTATGAATATTTATTTGTGATGTTATGGTAAGTATAATATTGCACTTGTGTAGTGTCCCAGTGGTAGACGTAAAACGTAATAACCTGCTGAGTGCTGATATCATTATCAGCTGCGATAGAGCTATCGATTATTTTGACTAATCTGTTATCTTTTGCTTTTATAGCTACACTAGAGATTAAAACTTATTTATAGTGACAGGGCATATTTTTTGCCATAACTTTGAATTGCAGCATAAGCAAAACCTGGCCTTGGAGATTTCAGCGGGTCATGTAAAGCCTGTGGTAAGGCAGTACTGTAACTATCGTTCCCACGGCGCTGCACCTAAAACCCTGAGAAGGAACACCCCGGAGATGTTTAATGGGTATGCCTATGAGGAGATTCCCACACTCCCCCGTCGGCTCAGGCTGACGGGAAGTCCATAAAGGATTTTACTCCGGGCAACAAAAAAAAAAAAAAGTCATGTAAAGCCGTAGATCTCCGCTACCATCTTTGGTGCCATTAATATTGCGTCTGAATGACAGCTGGTCTAACGCTTCGTGTAAATACTGGTAAAAGTAACACAAGGTTAGAAGGTTGGCGATTCCAATGAACTTGGAAAACGGGGAGTAAGAATAAGAATAATTTAATTCCAACAAAATGCACAGTGGTCGTTTTGAACCTTTTAGCAGATAGTTTTGACTGTTATATTTAAAATACAACCGCCCCACGACTATGACTCCTACTAAGCATTGCAAACTTCTTGGGCACTTATTAAATACCGTAAAATACGTTAAGTGTCAAAATGCAATGTCAAATGACCCACTGGCGTCCATGGAGGGTAATTAGTGTACTGTGCCACGCTGACCAGACGGGTAGGCACAGGTTTTTACTTCTCGTGCGGTTTGGTTTTCGGCCTTGTCATTTCCTTTTGTTTGCTTTTACGACACACTTTGGGTGAAATACAGTAGTGACACTATGTATTATACCGTCACCCCACGGATTATGGCAAATGGTTTCTTATTCAGCCATTTGTAAATTTTTATGATGATTAAATTTAATGTTTGTGGACTCTCGTTACAAGTAAAGTGACATTGAAAAGGTGCCCCCATCTACTGTGACGAAGTTCAATTTGTCACGTTGTCAGCCAGCGGTAAGCATGAGCGGTAACTTAACGCAGTGCATGTTGCAAAACTAATGACGTCATTATTCTTACTAACAGAGCCCGACCTTACGTAAGTATGCTTTAAGACTGAAAATATCACTACTACACTACCTACTATACACCCACATTGTTGCAAGTACAACAATGTGTGTGTAAGCACCAATGGGTCCATGACTCACACCAATATGATTTAGATGAATTATGTAGGCCAGACACTTCAATTCGGGGTTTCATGACTGGGCTGACCTTCTCCTTTGGCCTAGGTTTTCTGTCTACATAGTTCCTTAGATCCATAGTTCGGAGCGAGAGGGCTTCGAGGGTGACGACCTCCTCTTGCGACGCTGTCATTTTGGCAGGCTGATAGGGACTCCCCGTGGAGATACAGTCGGGACCCACTGGGCAGCAAGCGCGGGACGGTACACCCCGGGGATGTTTAGTGGGTATGCCTCTTCGGAGGAGAGTCCTACACACCCCCTGCTGGCCATCCCCAGGCCGGCGGGAATAGCCCATTAAGGATTTTACACTGG
The DNA here is from genome assembly GCA_905475355.2 of Clostera curtula. Lineage (NCBI taxonomy): Eukaryota > Metazoa > Arthropoda > Insecta > Lepidoptera > Notodontidae > Clostera > Clostera curtula. The sequence continues at coordinate 6,482,506 of FR997805.1, read as the reverse complement.
GCAACAAAAAAAAAAAGGCTGATAGGGACTGAGCACCGGCCTGCCAGCGCAGTGCCAGCCAGTGGGGCAATAGATGCCGGAGGGCGTTAGTCGATCTCCACTCTAAGCCCCGCCGCACATGCTCAGACTCGCATTGGCTGTCACGAGCCTCGTGCGGGTGGCAGTATTTAAAACCTATGTCGCAGTACCAAGCTCCACATTTGCTCTCACGTGTCGACGCACTCGCGTACATGAGCGAGTACGCGAGTGTCAGCTAATTAACAGAGACATTGTTTTCGAGTGGCAGTGCCGCGAGTGTGCAAAATGGGGTAATACAAGTCAATCGCATCCATCTTGCTTCGTTTTCGTCAATGAAATGATAGATAGAGATACTGACTGATGTACGACTCGTGATAGCAATTGCGGACACACACGTGTCCGCCAACATCAATGCGACATTTGCGCAGTTTCGTGAACGAGTGCGAGTGTGGGCATTTGCGACGGGGTTAAGTAAGTTGGCAAGCATTTTTCGGTTATTTTATATTCTAATCTTGTATGGCACAGGTTATCTTAAAGAATTAATAAAAACAAACCTAAATCCAAATTTGTTCATCCATCTACAGCTCCAACGACAGGGGTAGAGCATAAATTCCTCGCTGGCGTAACCGGCCATAAAGAGGAGCTACAGGCGGACCCCTATGGTCGGGAAGATAATCGGGGGGTTGGCCAGTGCCAACTAGTCTTGCTAGGTTTCGAGTTTACCATAAGTTGCCTCTTACGCCACATATGGGTTGGTGATCTTTTGTATTCTAAATCCGTCTCCACATGGAATATGCCCGTAGTTTGATTTAACATTACTACTTTTATATTCCTTCGATAAAAACACGAGTAACGTATTCCTGTTTTGAATTTATTTATACACTTCCCCGTGGTTTCATCGGAAGAATGGAGGCAGAACTTTGGCGGCTCCGGGAGAACAGTTTCCTAAGTTCTCAATCAGGATTCATGAGAACACAGTTTGATGAATAAAATTTGAAAAATAATCTAGTGTACGAATGAATAAAATTTGATTGTATATTTGTATTATTGATAGATTATATTATTGAGGAAGGGAACTGTTTTGAAAAATCCTGCGCCAAGGCTGACCAGCTTGGCACAATAGACTATTTCCTCAATAAAATTAGAAGTTTGAATCAGAAGTGGGCCATTTATGGGCTCTGATCTTTTTTACAAGGAGTTCAAAAACCCTATGGCCATAACGATAGGAACAATTGTACTTATTTTGTACACCAGCAGACGAATGTGTTATACCTAGAGAAATACGCACAGAAGCGAGAAAACTTGCAGAATGCAGAACACCTACCTATTACTGACGGGATAGTATTTACCATCGATGTAAAAAGTTGATTATTAATGGCAGCCATTTTGACAGACTGAATGCAATTAATGAAAGTGTGGTATGAAGTTAGCGTAAATATTATACTATACCTAACTACTACAAATACTTACCGGTCCATACATGACTCACTGTCTCTTGCGGTCAGCCTCCATTTCCTTTTATCGGCTCTTACGATACTCTTAGGAAGGAATGGGATGGTGACACTATGTATTCTAAATCCGTCACCACACGTAACGAACGTGTATCTTAAACCTAACCGCGATGCCAAAGATTTGCGTTACAACAAAACATGTTTCCGCGTAAAAAATATAATGAAACCTTACCTGTTCTACAATATAAATATATGCGCCATCTTGTACTATATCTCACGCAGATAAGAAAAAGGATATCCGAAATTAGGTTTATAAAATGTGATGTACTAGGAAGGGCCGAATCACAATGATATCGGCAACAGTACACCAGGGGTTACTCAGATAACAATTTGCATTTCAAACGCTTACGGCCATAAAGCAAGCTTATCTTATCTTTTTACGATCCTGGGAGTTTTTCTGCTCTACCTAATAATAAAGTAATTGGTGAATTATGTCCGTACGTTGACATTCTCCTCCGTGAGAGAACACTCACTTTTTGGGTGTGGACTTGAAGATGGAACTTTAGATCATCATCATCACTTAAGCTAAAAGTTCGTCTTTAAGACATTTTGACAGTTAAAATTCTCCGCACTGTCAATAGTCATTATCTGTTGTCGTTGGTCGTCGAAATCCTAATAGTATAAACGTGAAAGTTTGTAAGAATGTATGTTTGTTACTCTTCACGCAAAAACTAATGAATGAATTTTGAATAATACCTTACACTAATATAGTTTATATATTTTACACCAGAAGTGCGTGCGAAGCCAGGGCGTGCCGCCAGTGCTTTATAAATTCCTAAGTGTCAATAGTATTAAAATATAACTAGCTCCATAAAAAGCTCCTCTCATACAACCGAACTGGTGTAAGCATGTTTATATTGTCATTGACCAAAAAATTCGATGGTTTAATAACTGAATATTTCTAATTGCTTCTATAAAGATACACCATTCCTTTTATAATCCCTCAAAAAAGACAACTGATTTCACCATCTACCATTCCAGATTTCCATTACAAGCGTATGATCCGGGTTCGAATGACTTGCTTGCTGAATTAATGCGAGCTTTGTCGCTAGGGATTACGCAAGATTAACTTTGATTCCGTCTTGCAGGGTCGTACTTTTGTAAAACTTTTATTTTGAATGTATGAATAGAATGAATGAATGTATGAATAGTATGAATAGATATAGGTAAAGGCAAAAATGTTGATGTTTTGATGATTTAATATTTATTAAAACTAAAAGATTTATTCAGAAAAAACTTTAAAATTAAGAAAACGTGTTATATTTGGCTGAGCTAGCATCTTTTAATCCCAAATTCCCATAGAATTTATTAGTGATAACACCATTCTTGCAATTATTATTAGTTAACTAAATACTTTTAATAGATTTATCGAGTACATTATTTTTCATGATTTCTCCCCATTAATGAGCCACCACAGATTCGGGCCTCTTCCAAATTTATGGGGGGAAATAGCCAACTGTGACACGCTAGCATGACGGATTGGCACAGGGTTAGTATACATTTTAGTAGTTTTTAGTAGTTTAAGTAATTTTCGGCTAGGTGGTTTGCCTCTAGCATTCCTTTAGTCGAATCTTACCACACCCTCAGGATGGCGCGAGTTGGTGACATTGAGTATTCTAAATCCGCCACCACACGGTCTAATTATTAGTACGTGTCAAATATAAACCAAATTTATTTACATATGTCAGATCAAATTAAATAATAAGTACCTATTATGTTTAGTAAAATAAAACGAAATACACGAACACACTTGATTCAGAGAAAGTGCCTCTGGTTGACACAAAGACTCTTGCCCGACCCCGGAATCGAACCGGGGAACCTTGATCGAAAGGCGGCACATCCAACCTCTAGACCAACAAGGCAGTTAGGCAGTATTTTTTTCTCTAACCTGGTAGTTTATTTTTAAAACGAAATTCCTGCTATGAAAACGAAAGCCATATGTATCGCGGGAGCCGTTTTCTACTACTTGGCCCATAGCTGACCCACTGCTGGGTCGGGCGTCCTCCAATTAAACGGAGGGTAATTAGCCAACTGAGCCACGAGCACAGTAAGCAGCAGCTTACAAACATGAAATTCTCCAATACAATTGCATGGTTAACTTTGGCAGAAAAAAATATCACATATTTCGTAACTTGATTTATAAAAGGTCTCCATCGAGTGGTAGCAAGAGCTCTCATATCAGGTGTCCCTGTCCATAAAATATTTTTTATCACTTATTCAATCAAAACAAATAAGTTTCGACGTCGTACCAGTATTCATGGGGCGATTTATCTCATAGGCCTCGAAGGGTAGGCATAAAGATTCTTCTCACGAAGTACTGATCACAATTTGATTGCTGCAGAGGATTGGCCCTCTGCGAACCCTTGCGGTATAGGGACGTCTCCTTCCGAAATTTATGATCGTCATCTACTTTTATTACGGATTGGACGAAAGAGTGCAGATGTCCCCTAGATATATTTGGAGTTTTCCCTGTGTAAGCAATTTTTTTCAACTTAATTTTACGAGATTGATGTGGTTTTATATTGATTGGTTTTTCCGGTCGTCGTATTTGCGGCGGAACGGCTATTTCATTGCTTGCTCATTCGTTTCCGATGTTTGATGTTTATATTAAACGGTGATAGGTTTGTTTAGTTTCTATAAGCTTTTTAACAGTGAACTGTCCATGAAAATGATAAAGCCGTTTAAAACTCTTTGGTTTAAAAATATAATAGTTTATATCTGCACTTATGATTACATACAAATTTATAATGCACTAGAGGCCCTTCCTGGCTTTGCACGGGTGGACATTTATTTTGTTATTTTTTTCTTGCAATTACATATCACCGGCGTCGACGGCTGCAGTTATGCCGTTGACATGCCGTTTGTGTGTATAAGAGGGCTGGTACGTATTTTTTTTAACAAACATAACCCCTGCAGTAATTTATAACCTGTAACGCGGGGGCTGTTTACAAACATGAAATTCACGAACAAAAATGACACCCAGACTGTGAGCAAGTGTCTCTGGTTTAGATAAAGACACTTACCCGACCCCGGAATGGAACCCAGGACCCGTTGATCCAAACATATATTTTTTTAAATATTCAACTTTTAATCGTGGCCACTAGTGCACTTTTCAGTACTTGATGTTTTTCTCCAAAGTTCCAAAAACTGATTTTCCCTAAACATTACTTGACACTAAAATGAATTCATTCATTACGGTCTCACGTATACGATCTAAAAAGTTCTCAGGATAACTTTTCCTCAAAGAGAAATATCTCAGTTTATAGCGTGAAGTCATCGTACGATAAGAAACTTCATTTCGGGATAAACTAGATTCAAGAAAGAATGTTTGGGTTCCGTCCTGATCATCAGCATTATAATGGAATTCTATAGGCTTAGTTGCTTATTCTTCTATTTACTTATTGTCTCCATGTCAATTTCAGCACATAAATGACCCTCTACTGAATCAGGCCTCTTCCATATTCATAGAAGGAAATTAGCCTCCATGAATTGTGCACGACACAGGATTAGTATCAAGATTTCATTCTCTTGCAGCTAGGTACCTCTTGCGTTCCTTTAGTCGCCTCTTACGACATCCGCAGGATAGTGTGAGCTGGTGACATTGTCTGTGAGTCCGTCCTAAGGATAATAAGGGATAAGGTTGGTATTTATGGCATTATCGTTTATACACAATCTTCATTTTTTAATTAATTAGTGTAGATAATTGACTATATCTGCGTATAGACTACAGTTTAAACAAAATTTAAACCTTGTTAAGGGGGTTAAGTCTTCAATTCCCTCGTTACTGTGACCACCCTAAAAGGCTCGCGTTAGAAGCAGCGGCGTAGCTCCAATCTCCAAGAAGCTGGATATTAAATTCATAAATATTTTAAACCTTAAAAAACATAGAATGTCTAATAATATCTAATAGATATAATATCTATATAATAAATTATCTTTATAATAAATCTCATAAATTACAGGATAAAATAGGGTATAAAAAAGAAAAATATAATTAAAAACATTGTTAAATGTGCAATGTCTCTGCAACGTGCCAAGAACGCTGGTGGTAGCAATAACCTTAGCAATAGTTAATTAAAAAAAAAAAATGTACAGAATCCTGCAATATACCTGTCGGGCTGTGTCTAGTGCAATATTTCTTCAAGTAAATGGGCAGTGGCAGGTGAAAATATCCCCGGTTCGACGATCGCTTTTTGATTATACCCTCTTCCCCTGGTGTCGGTATTCGATTAAAGGTTGTCCTTATTTTTACGTAAGCTTCAATATTTTTATGGTTTGCAAGTAAACGATATGGCTTTGGTTTCATAGCAAACTCGCTGATTAATACATTATATTATTCATTACTAGTGGCCCGCCCCGGCTTCGCCCGTGCAAAGCGGGGGTGGGTTATACATATAAACCTTCCCCTTGAATCACTCTATCTATTAAAAAAACCGCTTCAAAATCCGTTGCGTAGTTTTAAAGATTTATGAATACATAGGGACGGACAGAATAATGCGACTTTGTTTTATACTATGTAGTGATAGTGATTAAGATAAATCACTACATAGTATGAAACAAAGTTGCTGTCGTCTGTCCGTCCCTATGTATGCTTAATTCTTTAAAACTACGCAACGGATTTTAACACGGTTTTTTTAATAGATAGAGTGTTTCAAGAGGAAGGTGTATATCACTAAATAGTATAAAACAAAGTCGATGTCGTCTGTCCGTCCCTATGTATGCTTAAATCTTTAAAACTACGCAACGGATTTTGAAGCGGGTTTTTTTAATAGATAGAGTGATTCAAGCGGAAGGTTTATATGTATAATACATACATAATTGCACCCGTGCGAAGCCGGGACGGGTCGCTAGTGTATAATAAATGCTTAATTGCACAAGGGTTGCCACTATACTATAAAATATTGTGTATGCGGAATCATGGCGTTGTGACAAAAGAAAACGAAACGGCTGATAATCTAGCTACAGGAGAGAAAAACTTACCCCAATCAGTCTAACCTGCTTGGCTGGCATAGTAGGGTAACAACTATCCATGAAAATGGGAGAAGGCCTGAATCATCAGTGGGTCATGTGTCAAGGTCAAAGAGAACATACACCTTCTAGGCAAACATGTACCACCTTAGGCCTCTTCTTCGCCACCCATCAAGCGAGATTACGGCCAATCGTCGTCGTCGTCATTTTAGCCCTTATATGACCTACTACTGAGTCGGGCCTCCTCCAAATTCATGGAGGGAAATTAGCCTACTGTGCCACACTGGCAAGACGGGTTCGCACAGGGTTTGTATCAAGTTTTCCTTCTCATACGGCTAGGTGATCTGTGTCTTACGATCCTTTAGTCGCCTCTTTCGATACCCGCAGGATAGTGTGGGTTGGTGACATTGTGTATTCTAAATCCATCACCACACGGACACTCATAATAACAAAATATAATGGCCAGGGCAGTAGTAGGTATATCGCCGCTTTACCTTAAAAATTCCACATTGGGCCTCCCCCAAGGATTTCCACAAAGGTCGGTTCAGAGCTGCCCGTTAAAATCGGGTTCCTGCTATCTTAATCATGTTATCGGTACACCATCTGCGAGGCCTACTAACTAGCACGGGGCTTTCCTGTACGGGGTATCTTTACAAACATTTAAATCACGACCATGGAACACGTATTCCTTGTTCCACAATGTATTTAATTTATTTTCACACATGACATTTCAGGTTTTTGTTCACATCCGTTTAACTATCGAACCTTTGTTGTTTATAAATACATTTTGGACCCGTGTTGTTCATTGTAATAATGTCGCTAGAAATGCTGTAGAGTTTCATTCAAGATATTTTATAATTCAGGCCAACAATGGAGGATCTTGTCTTAATCAGTTGGGATTTGCAACTGTAATTGAAAGGACTCGCAGTGTTGCTACTGATTTAAATAACGTCCCGTATCGGATTTCAATATTATTGGAAATCTATAATATTAGTTCTATATAATTTACTAGCGACCCGCCCCGGCTTCGCACGAATGCAATGATGAACATCTTAATTTATCAGTATTTCTCTACAATATTATGCATGTGTTATATTTAAAAACCTTCCTCTTGAATCGCTCTATATATTAAAAAAACCACTTCTAAATCCGTTGCGTAGTTTTCAAGATTTAAGCATACATAGGGACGTACAGACGACCGTTACTTTGTTTTATACTATGTAGATAGATAGATATTCTTTATTGTACTTGTACACAAAAGAAACTTAAACATGAACCTAAATACAAAATTACAGTACAAATGGCGGTCTTATTGCTAAAAGCAATTTCTTCCAGACAACCGTTGGATGGACTTAGCTGGAACAAGAATCCGTTTAGGGTAATTATAGTGTACATTTATAGATAATAACAAGAAAATATAATATACATACTTAAAAATAATTAAACATATTATTATGTACGACTTAAACAGAAGGTCAAGTAATGCTCCTTCACCATACTCTTGAAAATCGTCAAGGATTGAGCGCACCTCACCGACAATGGCAAGGCATTCCAAAGACGTACAGCTTGGATAGTAAAAGATTTATCGTAAAATCGCGTGGAATGCATTGGCATTGCCAGTGTTAAGCTCTCTGATGATCTTAAAGAGTCTGGTGTATATTTTTGAGATAAAAAAGAAAAACGAAAGTTAGTGTGTTATTAGGTTTAGCTTGATGACAACAGCGTAATATCTGAAAGTTATTTCTTTTAAGGACCAGCTTATGTTAAGCTAACAAATTATATTCAACACAATTACAACTAACAATAACAATGTGTATTCTTTTTAATATCGTTTTATTTACGGGAATATGCGGTTCAATCACATGCTTTAGAAGATTAATCGGTGTTAAATCGTACCATTATTTTATGAACTGTTTTAGTGTGTATCGTGGGACTAATTTTATTCGTATTATCTTTGTTCGTTTGTAACGTAGGTATGCCCCACGCATTTGAAACAAGCATTTGATAAGACTTTTCAATTTAGCAATCTAATGTTAAAAAATAATGCTAGCAGGTTTGACTTTTCAATTTAGCAATATAATGCAAAAAAATAATACTAGCAGGTTTGGGGCACAGATTTTCATTGTTATTATTTTAGGGGTAATCACTATCACTACATAGTATAAAACAAAGTCGCTGTCGTCTGTCCGTCCCTATGTATGCTTAAATCTTTAAAACTACGCAACGGATTTTGAAACGGTTTTTTTTAATAGGTAGAGTGATTCAAGAGGATGGTTTATATGTCAATATTCCACCCGTGCGAAGCCGGGGCAGGTCGCTAGTATAAGATAATCCTTTCAATTATATGACTAATATTAGTGAAGCTATAAAGGTAAAGCCGAGAAAAGGAATTGACAACGCAAATACCTGCCGCAATAGAAGGAAAGCTTGAAACGAAACCCCGTCCGGCCAGCGTGGCACCTTAAGGTAATTAGCCTACTGTGATGGGAGGAGGCCCGACTCAGCAGTGGGTCATTTATAGGCTGAGTACTAGTAGTAGTAATGTCATAATCTAATATATAGGTACAATTCGTGTGTCACGGTGTTTGTTAATCAGACAACATCTATTTTTAATCCCCCTTAATGTTAAGGGGGATTTAACACCGACGCCCGATGGGGCAGAAAAGTCCTGGAATGGCGACCGCGTTCCGGAAAGCGCAGTGCTGGTAGGCCTCCCACACGGTGGACCGATGACATGATTAAGGTCGCCGGAAAACGATGGATGCGGGCGGCCCAGGACCGGCCTTTGTGGAAATCTTTGGGGGAGGCCTATGTCCAGCAGTGGGCGTCTTTTGGCTGAAGTGATGATGATGAAATGTTAAGGGTAGTCCACCCCATTTTTTTTATATTGGAGACAAAAATATTTTTTTAATAGTTTTTGTTTGTAATAGTTGTTTGTATGCTGTACATTTTCACCTCTCTATGACGAAAGCCTATTTTTTAATAGCTATATTTATATGCCTAAACAACGTTTGCGGAGTCAGCTTGTAGAATATAAAAAAAATACAAAAAGATAGCACGCATGGCTTTCTATATCTTCATTTTCGAACGAACAACGTTATGTTCTCAGCTGAGAAAGTATCTCGTGAGTCATACCCAAGACATATTAAAACTCATATTACAGCAATTAATTTCCCTTTTGTAAAAACTTTACGATTGTCACAAAACAATGTACTAGAAATTTCTCTTTCGCCCGGAACCAATGTTAACAGCGTCAATAACCACTCGCAAAACTAGGAAAACATTTAAAAGTACTGTTGGGAAATACGGAGGACGGAGAAACAAGGAACACTGTATGACAAGGTAATACCGAGCAAAATGGCAACAATAAAACATGTAGTTCGGTTGTAAAATGATACGCCACGATACAGTTCGCCAGGAGCGGCGGCGCTTTGTAAAATGTACAACATTGCAGAATTTTTTTAAAATGCTGTACATGATTGCGCCGTATTTTGTGTTGAACTATTTAGGGTGACTGTACCATTTGTCGGGTTAAAAAGTGCGACAAAAGTGTGTTTTGTTTACACGTCACTTTCTTAATTGAGAAGTCCCACTTTGACCAATGCTGTTGTATTTTGCATTGAATAGCAATTGTTGTCTATTTTACGGATTTAGAATACGCAGTGTCACCAACCCATACCATCCCGAGGGTGTCGTAAGAGGCGACTAAGGGAACGCAAGAGGCAAATCACCTAGCCGCAAGAGAAGGAAAACTTGACACAAACCTTGTGCCACCCGTCATGCCAGCGTGGCACAGTAGGCTAATTTCCCTCCATGAATTTGGAGGAGGCCCGACTCAGTAGTGAGTCATTCATGGGCTGTAAAGACTCAAATTCTCAAAGATACATAATTCATGTTTCTCAGCGAAAGCTTTTTTAATCCGTGTACTGACGGATTTAGACTATGACAGAATTTTCTGTCACCACCTTATTTCATCCTACGGGTGTTGAATACCAAGTCTTATAACCTAGCCTAGCAAGATAAGGAAATTTGCTTCTATGTAATTGGAGGAGGCCCGACTCAGCAGTTGGTCTTAAAAGGCCTGCGATGGTGGTAGTGGTGTTTAAATTTCAAGGTCAATGTACCTATCAGTATTCTGACTTCCCCATTGACTGGGAAAGCTAGAATGCGTTATAAAATGGTGAAAGTGTGCACAGGCCATAGACAATAATATACATTATGTTGAGTTTCTGTAACGGGGGTGACGTAATCACTGCGCGATTAAACCCCTGTAAATAAATAGAAAAAAAAAGTTACATTTGTTCTTATTTTAACCTAATGGAGGGAAATATGATTCAGGATTCATGTTAGGTATAAAAAGTGAAAGTGAAGCTAAAGTTAAAATCATTTCCACTTCCAACAAATAAGTCGACGGAATTCGACCCGTCACAACATAATGGCTTAACTCATAATAACCCTCTCAGAGTAACAGTAGCTTTCTGACATTAGACTAATGAGAAGTGGCCCGCTGAAATACTTGCAATTAAAGTAAACGCCTGACGAGCGAATGTATTGTATACGGCCCCCTGGGAAATCAACCGCAGCTCGTCAGTGCAGACCCTAAGAGAGGACAGCTAGTGATGGATGTGTAACTACGGATTGAATCCTTTTGTGGACCTAATTTAACGATATTGACTCAGGAGCATTTGTCTGAAAGGCGATGAGGTGGGTTCATCGTTTTATTTTTAATTTTACTGGTGCTTGTTAAATATAAATGCAAACGATATGCTATGATGTTTATAGTATCGATACTATCAATACCTTAATTGGTACAGTCAGACACAACATGGTAGTAATGATTTGTTAAATAAAAGTTACATTTACATTTTACTATTAAATATATTCAAATGTCAAATGATTCCCTTTAAAAATTGAAAGGTTCGATACATTGTGCTCTATATTAGAATTTATTTGTATTAGTTTATCTTAAACTTTGTTTTGAGTCCGGATACGTGTTTGAAAATAACGTTCACACTATGGCCCCCCGCACAAAAGTCAAGCGCGCGTCTCTCAAATTGACATCACCAGCCGACATCTATTGAATGCAAAACGTACATCAATGGAAATAGCAGATAATAGTCCATGTTTCAATACATATATTTGCCAATCATGACTTCCGCGTGAAATGTAGACACATAAACTTGGTCAAGGGATATTCAAGAATTATTGAAAGTAAACCCTATATTAAAATATTTATTATAATAATTCAAAATCTGCTGTTTGTTTGAGAGTCATAGGGCTTAGTGGATGGCGATACGCTCGCCAGTGTTTTTTTAAATATATAATATTAATTGTTTATTCCTTTAAAAATTTAGTACATACGAGTATAACTCTGACACAAAAACCAGTACCAAGTCGTCCAAATGTCCCTACCGACAAACGTATGCTATTCAATATTGTTTGTATAAAAAAATCAGTTTTACAGCACAATACTAAACTGATTTCGTTCGATAAATCTTTTCCAAATCGATTTATGAATGACAGATATGCTGTTGCAATCGCATTTAGTTAAAAGTGGTTATTTTATTATTACAAACAGATACTCCAGTTTTAGTATAGTAGGTACCTATGCATGAAGTATTGGGTAATTGTTTATTAGGTAGGAGCAACTCGGAACTAACAAGATTTGCTATTGTTATACTGCAAAATTATCAAGTCCAATAGACCGGCTTGGCTTTTGGTTTATTGATAAACAGTTGCTTTATTAGCATAATAGTTTACGCCGTGTACGTGGTAAAGCAAAGTTTGTCTTTGTGATTTGATTGAAATGCTGTAGGCGTTCTTGTGTTATTAATTTACTAGTTTGCTGGCGGTTTTGCACTGAAATGCCAGACTGTGGTTTATGTATGAGTTATACATATACATGACGCTATCCATAAATAACGTTACACGAATTTTAGGACTGAACCCCTCCCCCGTCCTTGTCACAGATTGTCACATTTTTATAAACCCCTCCTGATGAGACGTCACATTTTTTTTAAACTGCTTGCATTTAAATTATACGAGAGAAAACAGCTATTATAGGTTGCAGGAAATTATCTCTTCACGGTTATGATCGTTTTATTTTATTTTATTCCCAACATTTCAGACACTTTGCAGTGTCCGTGGTCGCGGGACGACTGGGACGTTGGGAATAAAATAAAACGATCATAACCGTGAAGAGATCATTTCCTGCAATGTGTAAAGATCGTGAAAAACTAAGCCATCATTAAGCTATTAAATTTTTACATATTATTTTTACATTAAGTTTTTACATATTTTTTATTAAATAATGTAATAAAATCCACATAAGTATTTTAAATGTTAACATGTGACGTCACAAAACTATTGACCCCACCATGCCCCCTCCCCATTAACATGTGAAGTAATTTATGGATAACCCCATACACCTTAGTCATATAGTATATTTTCTGCGTGATTACTGATTATAATAATGTCATCACCCTATACCGCCCTGAGGGTACCGCAAGAGGTGACTAAAGGAATGCAAGAGGTACCTAGCCGAAAGAGAAGGAAGACTTGACTCAAACCCCGTGCCGACCCGTCTTGCTAGCGTGGCACAGTAGGCAATTTCCCTCCATGAATGTGGAGGAGGCCGCGTCTCAGTAGTGGATCATTTGTGGGCTGCATGCTTGCGTCCTTCTAGTCGCCTTACGACACCCTAAAGATGGTATCGGTTGGTGACATTGTGTATTCTAAATCCGTCACCACACGGTCAATTTGCAGGATTGAAATGCACATGAGTAAATCTGCATGCGAAGCTTCTTAGAAAAATATGAAGTAGCAACATTTTGAATGAGTAAAAATAAACTCATAAAACGCAGAGTTTTATGTTTACTCACTTAAATAAATTGTCACGTCAAAGCCCACAAATTCTAGAGAGTTGTTTAAACAATACCATCAAACTTTTTAGGGACCTCGTTAAGTCTAAAGGGCGTATTTCGCGACGTTTTTATGAATATTTAGCTGTTGTCCTCAGTCCAAGAGTCGCTTTGAAGTGGTCAAGGGAAGCCGCCTTGCAACTTTGAGGGGATAGAGTGACCAAATTTGTGCGATTTTATGGACATTATTAAGGACAGTAAGAGCCACAAAACTTGATACGGAACCGTAGGCTAATTACCCAATATGTAGTTGGAGGAGGTCCGGCTCAGCAGTGGGTCATTTATAGGCTGAAAAGTAAGTTACAACGTGAAAAGTTGCGTTTAGTATTTATATAGATGTTTTTTATTTGACTGTTCACAATATGATCGCTAAAAAAAATTAAATTAAAAATTTAAATAAACCCCCGACACAATGACCTAAGTAACCTACAAAAAGTAAAAAATAAAAAAATACATCGCGTTGGGGGACCGCTCCTATTTATTTATTACGTGAAACCCTGGTCCCCCAACGCGATGTATTTTTTTATTTTTTACTTTTTATAGGTTACTTAGGTCATTGTGTCGGGGGTTTATTTAAATTTTTAATTTAATTTTTATTTTCTGCTTTTTATAGGTACACGCTTATTATGATGTTTGTAATGTGCACGTGATGCGCTTTCATTTGAGACCCCACTCGATTATATTTGCAGACTTTCGGTTATTCTTCCCCACTTTCACCCCCCATAACTTTTAAACGACTCAACCGATTTTCAACAAACATGTCTAAGAACACTCGCACGTAACTCACCTGTCATACAAAAAAACTGTATTGAAATCGCTTCATCCGTTCGCGAGCTACGGTGCCACAGACAGACAGACAGACAGACTCGTCAAACTTATAACACCCCTCGTTTTGCGTCGGGGGTTAAAAACAATAATTGTATTTGACGCTGCTCACAGCTGCTTTCCTCTCGACGGTGGTGCCGCGTTGCTGTGGTAAGAGACTTGCACGTTTTTTGGGATCCGTTGGGGCCAGGCTCAGAGCGTTACCTGGGTGCGGTGGTCCAGGCTGTCATAACATGTACAAGTTAATTAGGTTATGTAAAGCCCGTGGTACAGCTCAGAGAAATCACTAACACCTTCGTGGCATTATTTTTATCCTAGTCTCCTTAAGGTGAATGTTCCAGAGTAGCCCGCGAAATTAAAATTTTCTTACGTTTTTTGCAATTTGCAGGTGAGTTCTAGGTTGTATGTTCATTAAAATGTTATTCGCGGCTGTAAGACGTATGTAGTTATAGAATTATAATCATCAAAATCATCAATACAACCCTCCAACCTCATAAAGGTGCAAGAAAAACTTTTTCAAGCTCAAAGTCATTCTTGCACCTTTATGAGCTTGGAGGGTTGTATTGATGAGTTTGATGATTATAACTCTGTAACTACATACATTTTACAGCCGCGAATCAAATGTTCATCATCATACAACCTAGCACTGGCCTGCAAATTGCAAAAAACGTAAGAAAATTTGAATTTCGCGGGCTACCCTGTTAAAGAGCAACCATGGGCAACGCCAAGAGACTTATCGCTTACCATTTATACGAATTAAGAAAGAATACTGATTGCGCAGTGTTTTTGTTTCAATTTAAAACAGTCCTTAATTCCTTGTCTCGGTAAAGTCCTATATCGTTGTCACTCTAATTTCAACAAAATTGGAATTCTCACTACTGGACTAAACAAGTTGGAAAAGCGGTTTAATTTCACGGACTGGTCAAAGTTTCATAAGAGGATTCTGTATAATGCCAGGCGAGTGCCTGTTGTATGGCGAAATACTCAGCAGTAAAATTTATGGTCCAGTATCGACGTCCTAATATCTATCGTCGATAGACGAAGTCTGTAGATTCGAAACTGACAACTCTGCACTCTGTATAACTGAAAGTTGGCCAAGTTGGGTATCCAATTTTCCTACTGGGAATTATTTCTTTATCTTAAAAAAACGATAATCCTGCACTTGGTATTGTATCAGCAAGGGCAGTTTACAAACATGAATTTCACGAACACAAATTACACCCAGACTCGGAGCAAGTTTACACAAAGAAAGACACTTACCCGACCACGGAATCAAACCGGGGCACGTGATCTAAAGGGTGCATTTAGCCCTTATACCAAATATCAGAACTATCGGCATCAAGCAATACCCCATAGAAAGTATTAGAAAGGAACACGAGAATAACCAAAAGTCTTGCATCGCGGTGGTGAAGTTTACAGAGCAATTCGCACGGAAATGAAATGTCCAGCGACAGTAATTGTGGGCAGGCGCCGCGACCCTCGCAGACATCTCACCTCGTCTGGTTGTTGAGCATTCCTTTGCACCCAAAATGTGTAAGGATACCTCACGAGGAACTGCACGAGGTAGATTAAAACTACTAGTAGAAGGCGTTAAGAAAGTTACTAAGAACTGTATCGTTTCAGCTCATTAATGACCCATGACATCCTCCAAATTCATGGAGGGAATTAGCTTACTGTGCCACGCTGGCAAGGCGGGTTGGCACATGGTTTGTATCAAGATTTACTTCTCTTTCGGCTAGATAATCTGCCTCTTGCGTTCTTTTAGTCGCCTCTTACGACACCCTCAACAACTGAATACAAATCAGTAATTCATCATCATCATCATCATTTCAGCCAAAAGACGTCCACTGCTGACATATGCCTCCCCCAAGGTTCTCCACAAATGCCGGTCCTGGGCCGCCCGCATCCACTGCTTTCCGGCGACCTTAACCAGGTCGTCGGTCCACCGTGTGGGAGGCCTACCAGCACTGCGCCTTCCGGAACGCGGTCGCCACTCGAGGACTTTTCTGCCCCATCGGGCGTCGCCCACTGCCACTTAAGTTTGGCAATCCGGTGGGCTATGTCGGTGACCCTGTTTTTCCTGCGTATCTCCTCATTTCTGATTCGATCTCGCAGGGAAACTCCGAGCATAGCCCTCTCCATTGCCCTTTGGGTGAATTAGAGCCTTCTGATGGAGCCCATAGTGATTCAGAAATTAATAATAGAATCAATAGAAGAATCAGTAATTAATTATAGTAATTTTCCGTCGTCTCCCATCCAGAATATTGGACCATTGACGCCTCTTTCAGGAGTTATAGGCGTAACAGAACATTCTTTCCCGTTGACAAACTTACCCAATCGAACAGAAAAGTTTTCTTATTAAAGTAAGAACGCGCCTCTGAGTGGGAAGTTCATCTCGGAATCCTATTAATGTTGCAGCTCAGGAGCTATGGGATTGAGTTTTTTTAGTTAGGCAGTAAAAGGGGAAATCTCGGCTGAATCAATGGCAAACGAAAGCCGTTTGTGGGAATTAAGAGTAAATAAGAAAAAAGTTGCGGTACTAACGTAGTTTTGTATTCTGGTACTACTACTTAGCCCATAAATTACCCACTGCTGAGTCGGGCCTCCTCCCATCACGGGGAGGGCAATTAGCCTACTGTGCCACGCTGGCGAGACGGGTTGGTACAGGGTTTCATTTCAAGTTTTGACTGCCTCGTTGGTCTAGTGGTTAGATGTGCCGCCTTTGGATCAACGGGTCCCGGGTTCGATTCCGGGGTCGGGCGAGTGTCTTTGTCTAAACCAGAGGCACTGGCTCGGAGTCCGGGTGTCATTTCTAGCTATAATGTGTATGTATTTACAAAAAAAAGTATATAAGTAGTTTATCATCCATCTCGTTAACATAACACAAGCATTAAGTTGCTTAGCTTGGGACGAGATGGCGTTGTGTGAAATGTTAAAAAATAAATTAAAAAAATAGTTTACCTTCTCTGACGGTTATATTGTCGGCCTTGTCATTTCCATTTGTCGGCTCTTACGACACCCTCAGGATGGCATGGTGTGGTGACACTACGTATTCTAAATCCGTCACCACACGGACATGGTATACGTATATTCGTGTTTGCATTTATGAATACTGAAGTAATTTACCACCATTAAAAAGGTTATTATAATCATGTATTTGAGTACCCCTAAATGTTAAGGGTGGACCACACAAATTTTTTTTTTATATTTTGTAGGAAAAAAAATGTAGTTATTTTTTTACTAGCTGACCATGCATTCTTCGTGCTGCCTTAATCGATAATTATAAGACCTTAACTTTTGTATAAACTTAAAACAAACAAAAGGAATCGTCAATCGTCACGTCAAAGGAAAAGCAACATTTTTGTTTTTATTTATTTCCGAGCATTTCTATATGTTCTTGTTACCTTTACCTTTTAAACCAAAATTAGCCAAATCGGTCCAGCCGGTCTTGAGTGTTAGCGAGACTAACGAACAGCAATTCATTTTTATTTATATAGTTATATATATTATTTACATAGATAGATAATAGATGATACAGCATACAAAAATACATACACCCCTTAAATGTTCACCCCTCTACAATTAACACCTATTTTTGAATAAATTTCACCTTTGCGGGCTCAGCTAGTAATCATTATGCTGTAGTTGTCATTTGCTTGATGGAATTAATAGCTATAGAATGGTTCTGTTAGAAACTTGAGCTAGCTGCAGTTGGCACGTTAATTGAATTTCAGTCAAGTGCAAACAGTTGTATTGGCGAGTTCTACGGATAACTAACGTAGATTTTTTTTTATTTTGGTTAAACTTTATTTACTGTGCATTCATCATTACTTTTTTAAATACACAGCGTGTAACGAAATATCTGTGGCCATCAGAAATGTGGGCTAATTAAAATATTATTTTCTATCTTGATATAAAAATAAATAAATAAATATCCTTGGACATTTCACACAACGCCATCTCGTCCCAAGTTAAGCAACTTAATAATGCTTGTGTTATGGTAACGAGATGGATGATAAACTACTTATATACATTTTTTTTTTGTAAATACATACATATTATAGATAGAAATGACACCCAGACTCCGAGCCAGTGCCTCTGGTTTAGACAAAGACACTGGCCCAACCCCGGAATCGAACCCGGGAATCATCTTAACAGTCCTTAAATTACCTACTAGTGAGTCTGGCCTCCTCCAAAATGGAGGCCTACTGTGCGACGCTGGCGAGACGGATTGGTATAGGGTTTGCATCAAGTTTTCCGTCTCTTGGGGCGAGGTGGTCTGCCTCTTGCATTCCTTTAGTCGCCTCTTACGACACCCTCAAGATGGTGTGAGTTGGTGACATTGCATATTCTAAATCCGTAAACTACTGCTAAATAGAGTGGTCCTAAATAGATCCAGTAAAGTAACCACAGGTAAAAGTCACTATTATCGTATATAAGCTTAGTTAATTGAGTTTTATTATATTTCATCGGTTCTCTGTGATTGTTTCCCAGTCAAGGCAATTTATTTATCTCAAAAATATCTTGAATATTTTTTTTTTCTTTCATTGAGGTTTAAAATATATAAACTCGTTCTTTAGCTGGTTCAAAACAACACCATATATCTCTTAAGGCGCTCCCTCACCGCGATTTGCGAGGATTCTGATTTAACTAGTTGCTTCTGTAATGTCAGACGAAGCGGTCATTGTGCTAAGTGCGTTAATATTAATTCGACATTGCTATTTACGTGAAATAAAAGAAAAGTAACGATATTGGTGCCATGAATTATTTCAAAACCGGCGAAATACAGGCGGTTTGAATATTTTAGAATGAAACAACCGACCCTTAAGTAAACTTAAAATGTTTCTATGAATGACTCCTTCGGATTTTGAACACTTAATAAAAATCAATTCACTGGCTAGTGCACTCCACCTGTATTTCCGGTTTTGAAATAATTCATGCAGTAATAATAAAAGATAACATAATTGACGTGAAAACATTTATTTTTTACTTAAACTATTAAATACAGTCGTTCGAACTATAATACAGAAATTGTAAATTTATTATGTCAGTAAAGCGATTACGTCTACTGAATATGATTTTGTAAATGCGCATTGGTATGTCATATTTTATACATACAATTTAGACATCTTGTTTTACTATTTTTGTAATCATTTTTAAATAGAATGTAACAAAAACCCCGTATCTATAACGAGAGGATCAACAGGTAACAGTCTGAAAAAAGAAAGAAAAAATCAATTTATCTCAAACCCCAAAGAATTTATACAAATAATAAAAAAATAGAGAATGTCCTTTCAAATGGTTATAGGGTTATTATTATAATCTGTATAACGAGCAGTAATGTTGCAATTATAATATGCGCTGTCATGTATGGTGGTACTTAACTATGTACATACATCGATAAAGACTAGATACGTTTTAAGTAAATTTGATAAGAAATCTTTGGCTTTCTTAATTAAAACATGGTTCTCTACAGGTTTTTTCGTGATTACAAAAATACTAAAACTACTACTAACATAGCGAATGTTTAAATATTCTTACACGGTAAAATAAACTAACGTTATGTATAGAAAGAGTACATTTTCGTAACTACATTTTTTTTGTGAAAATTACAATACAATAGGAATACAAAAGTTCCTTATATCAAATTAAAAAATCAGACTTATTTGTTTGATACTAAACGACACGCTATTTAAGGCGTGTCGAAACAAAAACCTCTAAGGAAATCTAATATTATCTAAGAACATATAGTGGCCTTACTAATTTAAGTGACTGTGTTACTTTTTTATCTTATGCTTTTTTTGTCATAATCCATTACAGTGTTTTTGTTGTGGTTGGGCTCTATGATGTGCCAATGTTTACACAAAAACATTTGGCATTGCGATAACATGTTCCTTATAACTAATGGTAATACCAAAGCTTTATCACACAATTAGGTTGCCATCTGAAAACCAGTGCCGGGTGCTCCACACTTAGCTTATGCTGAGCTTTCGGCAAGGCGCACAGACCCAATTATTTTATATTTTTTTGTTTAGTTTGCAAGTGTTTGGTATGTTGTAACCAAATCTGTTGATCTGTGTACCTTGCGGAATAAATGTGTTTTCTTTATTTCTTTCAAAGGGAACAATATTGAATGAAATTCTAAGTAAACAATAGAGAGATACTAAGTGAGTAGACATTGTGTATAGAGTGTTATGTGTGTGTGAGAATTAGCACACTACGAATATGGTGCTATTTGTGTGCTCTGATGAAACTTTTGGAACTGCTTTAATGGAGGGAAAATAAACTATGAAGGACATTATTACAAGATATTGTTATGATACACAATACAGTATGTAACAAAAATCATTTAGTCATCCCAAATTACAGAGCTAATTATAAAAGCTGTTCTGAATTTAAAATGGTTTTCTATCTCCATGTATGCTATGGGTCACAAAAACGCGATTTGTGGTTCACGTTTTTGTGAACCAGAATTCCAGAAGGTCCAGTGAAAACCAAGCAACTAGCAATCGTTTTTTTTTAAACGTAACCTCTGCTCAATGTATAACACCCAAACTCAGAGCCAAACCAAACTTAGTACTATAATTTCTTTCGTTAAGACTATAGTGTTTTTGTTACACTCTGTATACCAGGGCCTATAATCTGCTACTTTCTATAGATATGCCCTAGCGATGCAATTAGAAGCCGACCCAAAATTCTTGATCCGCTAAATATATTGCGAAAGGTCTCTTGTCGAAATCGTCGTAGAAAGGTCACATTGTTGGCGATTGGCGTAAAAGGCACTAGCCGAAGCTATTTTCAGAGCTAATATTTACTTTAAAGTTTATTTAAGCGATATTTCACGGAACAATGCAATTTCAAACAGCTCAGTGCGTTCAATTTCTGCTTGACAGCTGAATCTCGACTTGAGCATCCAGAGTATTATAAAACGTTCCTCAAACTCCAATTAAGTGAAACTACACTTGAGACCAGATTTTGATCGCAAATCACTTGACGTCGTAGGTATTGTTGTGGTAGCACTGAAAGTAGTCTCTACTATTGCAAACAACGCAATCGATACGAATCTATACTCAAGCGTTACCCCCGCGAAAATAACAATCAAATTTAATGTCTCCTCAGCATAGATTGTGAGCCATGTACTGTTTAAAAAAGATCAGTTAGGTCAATCCTCAAGCACTGTTCTAAAGTCAGTGACAAATATCATTACGCAGTGACATGACATGGGTGTTTCTAGGATGATATTTGTTTATTTATTTGTTCATTCTTCATGTACATGAGGCGGATTTAGTGCCCTGCAATTTTTTTTACTAGTCTTTGGGTGTCAAGCATCTCAATTTGTCAAAGCATCGTATTAAAATAAATACACTGATTAAAACTAGTCTCAAGTTCTACTCGAGTCTTGAGTAGCATTCAGTAATACTAACCTTAGGTGCCCAACTGACACTATTGTACTACTAGATTACCAAAACTGTTAAAATTAACCATCATTGTGCCTTTGATCGTCGATTTTGATATTGAGTTAGCCGACTTATGGCCCAGGAGGTGAACCGAAATTCTCGAGATAATCTCTTCGAAAATAGGAGTATGGGATGGTAGAAGTCATCCCATACTCCTATTTGTCATTTTAATTGTCATTTGGGTCTGTCATTCCCATATAATGTTGCAGATACTGGAACGTGGTAACTTGCATAAGGGGACAGTATTCCAAGCGTCATTATGCCCTAATGGTTCAATAGGTAGCATTTAAGTTGATAAATTATGTCAAACAGTGTCCGTGAGTTTTAATATTTAACGTATAATATATCCTAACAAGTGCTTTGTGTTGATTAAAAGCAAAATATTAGGTACGCCAAAATGCTTATGATCAAATTAATACAAAAAATTAATTACAGTCTTGAATCACGTAGATTTATAGGACGAATCACAAAAATTGATGACGAGACCAAACAATTCGAACCGCTAAGCCGCTGGCGGCCGACTTTTTATTAAATAAATATTTGCAGGGATTCACGTGTCAACAATTCAGACAGCGAAAATAAAAGCCACACACAGCACACAGATATTTTTCTTCCATAGCCTGTATAATATGTGTTTAGTTTGTACAATAAACACTTATGCCCTTCCAATTTCTAATCAATAGTCGGTACACCCGCGACTTGAGATTCAATTGCACGTAATTAGATGCCTACAAAATTTTACACGAATTATTTACAAATAAACATCTAGTGCGATACAATGCGCAATACTAATTACAATTCACTATAAATACGAATGTGGTGCTCAATAGCTTAGGCTTATTTAATAGGAATCTCGTTGTACACCAAGCAACTTGATACTTTAATCTCATTATTAAAAGCCCGAAAAGATCAATTCCACCTGGTTTGCTTAGGTTTGGATCTCTATTTAAAATTTTCTTTAAAGCTTGCTTCTCCCACGCTATTGATCTACGTGGATTTCGAATTCGGAAGGATTTTCAATATACTTTTTGATCAAAAGGCAAATGATTAGCAAACTTATCTCAATAAGATACGTTGCAGTTATTTGAAATGCAATCAGGGATTCAGCAGCTTTTCTTTGTACAACAATAACCAGTGTTAGCTTGGTATTCTTCTACTGAAAGGGTTTGGCTATTTAATAAAATTTTATGGAATATTTTTAGTTTTATTTAGACCCACGGATCTTTTATCTTGTTAAAATTCCTCAAGTCAAACGTCCTCTGATTTTGTTTGAAATCAAGTTAAGGTATTTTATGTACTTAATACTCTCATTATAGTTTAGTTTAAGAAAACCTCACAATGCCAACTGAAATAAACATTTCAAGCTTTTGCAGAGTGAAATTTAGAGTATTAAAACAAAATATTTTATACGTTTTATGTTTTGTCATTCTAGAATTTATCCTATCAATCGCTTAGTTCGCCTTCTAGATTAATAAATTAATTAAGTGCAAATTAATTTAAGTAGGACATACATAATTCTATTTATTGTAATTTATTAAGCCTAGCGTGTAATGCTGGCACTTCACAAGGCTATTCGTGTTTTTTCGCTTCGCTATTCGCCAATTTGTTTGCCTTATTTGACAGATATTTCAGCAACACATTAACAATAAATCACCTTCGAAAGTGACTAAAAACCTTTTTCCTCCCACTTCAAAAAAAGGAGGTATTCAATTCGTCCGACTATCTTATGTTATTTAAAAAGATTCGTTAAAGACCTACACGTAAAGACGTTTGGAATAATTCTTTGATTTTGTTTTCGTAATTGGTTCATTAGTTTGTTATAAACCTTGAAACAAGTGTTCAAACATATTTGTAGTAAGGTGAAAATTGTGTATGTAGATGATTTTGTTATTACATATCCAACGTTGTCTATATTTTAACATGGGGTAATAATTTGATTAGAAGCTACTATAATAAAAGAAAGTAGATCGATTTTAGTTTGCCTGTGGACGACTATATCGTGGATGTCATCAACATTAACACAACGCTATTTTTTAATTAACAGAAAAATATGTTAATGTGTTATGTTTATTAGATCGCAAATAATTAGATTTTTTTTCCTCAACAACTACACGTTTGGAATACGATCATGGCCACGATATTGCTTAAACCTACACTTTGACTTGTTTTTTATAGGATGTTTTTTCGAGTTTATACTCGATTTTCGATACTTTTTATTTGATAAATGTGATCAGAAATTGTACCCTATATTTGTATTTCTGGTAATTAAAAATAGTGGGTAGATACACGCTGATAATCTTATATAATAAAACTCAGAAATGCAGATCTGGTCCACGAGTGCAAAGCCGAGTGAAGCATGTTGTCAAATATTAATAGCGAAGTGAAGTGCCACCACGAGACTAGACAAGTGTATACACTCGATTAAAGCATTATAATATGCTAATTTTAGTATAACGGGCACACATTCATTTGATTAATTTTCTCTAAACGGTTGAGCAAATATTTCGTTTAGTAGTTGTTGGTATTCTTCGGCGCTGTATAAGTAGTCTTCGTCATCTAGTGGTGCAGTCGAATTGAATCTGTAAAGCGTTTTGTAAAGAACAACAAAATTCGAATACACGAATTTTGTTTTATATAGTAGAAATATTCTTCTGTATCAAACTGGAAAAGGAGCGCTAGCGCTTACGCGGCGCGAAGCCATATGGCTTACTTTTCAGGCTATAAAAGACCCACTGCTGATGGCTGGCCTCTTCCCATTACATAGAGGGTAATTAGCCTACTGTGCCACACTGGCCAGACGGATTGGCACAAGGTTTATTTTAAAGTGTTTGGTGTCGACTCTTACGACACCCTCAGGATGAAATGGGGTGGTGACACTATGTATTCTGAATCCATCACCACTCGGACAACACGGATTTATGACTGTGATGTGGTAATTAGTATGTTAAATTAGATGTTGTCGGATATTAGTATGTTCGGTGTTGGTGGGCACAATTAAATGTTTAACATAAACTTTTTTTACTACCACCTAGCGTGGGTCAAGGGCCGGAAGATGATATTGGTGATTTTAAGGTGGATGCTCCAGGGTAACCCGCGAAATTCAAATTTTCTTACGTTTTTTGCAATTTGCAGGTCAGTGCTAGGTTGTATGTTGATTAAAATGTTATTCGCGGCTGTAAGACGTATGTAGTTAAAGAATTATATATATCATCAAAATCATCAATACAACCCTCCAAGCTCATAAAGGTGCAAGAAAAACTTTTTCAACGTCAAAGTCATTCTTGCACCTTTATGAGCTTGGAGGGTTGTATTGATGAGTTTGATGATAATAACTCTGTAACTACATACGTCTTACAGCCGCTAATCAAATATTCATCATCATACAACCTAGCACCGCCCTGCAAATTGCAAAAAACAAAAATTTGAATTTCGCGGGCTACGCTGGATCATCCACCTTAAATTTAAAAAATAAAATAATTATATAAAAATGTAAAAGTCCTGTGATAATAAGTTACGTAAATTAAGTGAGTTAACTTTAGGCTGGATTGTCTGCGTATCAATTTCACTTAGTTGCCTCGTACGAAAATATGGGTATATATGGGGATACATTAATTCCATATAATATATTCCTAGATGGAAATTTCCAGCTGTGACTACTAGAGATTCTATTGCTAGATAACAGAAATACATTCTTACCTCGATGTGTCTCGTTTCCGTCGTGAATTCAACTCTGAGGCTACTTCTATGCATAAGACTATGAACTGTTTACTACAGGGGAACCTGAAAGACATTATATTAATAGTTTCTTTATTCTCTTATAAACTTTATTTTCCATAACTCTAGGACACGAATGAGACCATTTCAAAGAATCAACTCATTTACTCACAAATTTTTCATACAAAATGATTCAACAAAGTCATGATTAATAATGTAAATCCCTCTTACGTAAAAATGACAACGTTGCATTTTCTTTGCTTAAGTAGATGAGAATGCCTCGTATTTATAAATAAAATTTTCGACCTAAATTAATGATGACTGATAAATATGTTCTAGGACTTTTTGTTTTATTTTAACTTCTAGATTAAAGCTCTAGAGTTATGGAATGTAACAAAAAACACCTTAAGTATACTCATGATAATAGTATTTGTATATTTTTTTGTCTTAGTATAGCGCAATAGTTTTGACATACCCAATAGTATTTACATTTATTGTGATAAACTGCATTAAAGATTTGCAGTCTTGAATTATTGCAGTATTTTTTTTTTAAATAAAGCCGCCTTTTTTCCAACAAAACGTTTACAAAGGCATCTATCCTATAAAAAATACATAGAAGTGTTTCTAATATCATAATAATCAAACTACTTTACCTTTCCTGTGATAGCAGTTTGTGTGAGAACAGTGATGACGCCAGCCCGTAGTGACCTGGCTGACTATTTTGCCACTCGTTACAGTAGCTATCCATTGCTCGCTCACCGTTCACTCGGGATCCATGCCAAATAATTTTCTGAGGCCTTCGAAATTTAAACAAACGTACAATTTTATTGCATTAGGTCAGATCTCCTTCACAACTTTCTTACCAGCTATTATACCAATATATTTTTCATACAAAATGATTCAACGAAGTCATGTACACATGGAAACATTTGTCACAAAATATGTATGTATTTAAAACATCTTGGACCAAAAGCGCTCTCGTGGAAGGAATGTTCGCGCATGTCATCAGCCAATCGTGTGGCTTACGCCAACACGTCCACAAATCAGTGGAAACTTACATAATAATAACAAGTCTGATTCTGAGGTTGGGCAAATATATAATGAAGCCTCCTCTAACCCAAAAGAGGAAACGTGGACGTTTTTTGTTCGAGCACTCACGCCTCAGTGACGTGAGTGACGCCGATTCCTACTAAATATGTCCCATGCCCCGTCCCGCGCCTACCCTGTGGAGCTCCACTAAGGGATCTTGGCCTACTGTGTCACGCTGGCCAGGCGTAAGTACAGGGTTTTGTATCAAGCTAGGTTTTATGCCGCGTCATTTCCTTTAGTATCATGCCACTCCTTCGGGATAGAATAAGGTACTCGTGTGCTGACAGGTTTAGAATATGTACATAGTTTCTAAACCCGTCAGCACACGAGCAACTTAGGTAGGGTTAGGCTACTGTGTGAACCAGAGATAATCACTCTGGGAATGAGTGTCTTTGTGTTCGTGAATTATATTTTAAGTATGTAAAAATGTTACCAGTGTGAGTCAGTGACGACATTTCTCCCGTTGAAGCTGAAGATTTTTGGTATGCTGGCGGAGCGAGCGCCTTTTCCATCAAACATTTCCGAGAAAGACTTGAAGAGAACCTCCCCTTGGACATTCACTACTGGCAATTGGCGATCAGAGTAACGCACTATAGAGTTCAGGTTTTGGATTCTAAAAGAAAATTGAGCGTCTTTAATATAGAAAAGTGAAGGAAAGTCAGTTGATGTGAATACTATTATAAATATAAATAAATATCCTTGGACATTTCACACATCGCCATCTCGTCCCAAGTTAAGCAACTTAATGCTTGTGTTACGGTAACGAGATGGATGATAAACTACTTATATAATTTTTTTTTTGTAAATACATACATATTATAGATAGATCCTCTGGTTTAGACAAAGACACTTGCCCGACCCCGGAATCGAACCCAGGAACCGTTGATCCAAAGGCGGCACATCTAACCACTAGACCAACGAGGCAGTCAAAATTAGTAGTATTTTAGTATACTACTACGTCTTCTACTCAGCTCATAAATGACACACTAATGAGTCAGGCCTCATACTATTACATGGAGGATAATTAGCTTAAGCCACGCTGGCCAGGCTGATTGGCACAGGGTTTCGTATCAAGTTTTCTCTCATGCGGCTATAGTTTTCAGCCTTGTGGTTTCCTTTGATATCCTTAGGATGGTTTGTGGTGGTGACACTGTGTGGATCAACGGGTCCCGGGTTCGATTCCGGGGTCGGGCAAGTGTCTTTGTCTAAACCAGAGCCACTGGCTCGGAGTCTGGGTGTCATTTCTATCTATAATATGTATGTATTTACAAAAATATATATATATAGTTTATCAGCAATCTCGTTACCATAACACAAGCATTAAGTTGCTTAGCTTGGGACGAGATGGCGTTGTGTGAAATGTCCAAGGATATATATTTATTTATTTTAATCTGTCACCACACATTTAAGTATGTAACAAATAAAGTCAAAAATGTAAGACCGGTTTCAAAAAATCTTTAAGAATTATAAGGCTATAGGAACGGAGATAAGAACGGGTTTCAAGCGTACGCGGGCATACCCACGCGCATAGCCTAGTAGATGTTTTTGATGAGTAAAATGTCACGAATTCTCGGGGTTACTTGCGTGCGTAAATTCACAGTATTTTTTCATCAAAGTGTTTTTTTAAAGAAGTTGAAGAAGCAAAAAGGTTGCAATAAAGTTTTCTTCCAGACACCAATTTCTTCATGGATATAACGCCACAAATGCTTTGTACTTACTGACTTGTCAATAGTGCTCGGAATGTCCCTCTGAACCCTGCTCGACGGCCTTGCCTGTAGCAGGCATAGTCCACTCGGCGGATCCCATGCATGTTACCCGGGAGTGGGTCATTTAGGGCAGCTAAGTGAATCTGTACATGACAAATTTATATTCTGTTATAACTTCTAAGGACTTTAGGTAATGAATTTGACATTGAACATGTAATGCTATAAATATGTAGAATTTAGGAATTTGAGGTCAAATTCGCTATTCGACTCTTCCGAAGAATAAAGACCTATCTGCAATACTGATTTGAAACCATTTTGAACTCTATTCTTCATTTAAATAATATAATATGAAGGTCATTTGTTGGTCTTCGGGTTGGATGGATCACGAGTCGCCAGTTAGATTCCAGGGTTGGTTAAGTATCTTTCTGTAAGCCCGAGGCACTTCCTATGAGTCTGTGTGTCATTTGTACTGGTAAATTTCATTTTGGTAAACAGTTATCAAATCAAGCGAGGAAACTGGTGACATAAGCTTTGTCACGTCAAAGTACTCTCATATATTTTATTTTAAATCGACTCTGCATTGGATACCATATCATGATTTTGGAGAAGAAATATTACAAAGACGGGGACAAAAGGGTTAATGCTAAATTCAGATACTACTAATACCCAGCCCCTGCTGAGTCAGACATTCTCTCATTAAATGGAGGGTAGTTAGCCTACTGTACCACGCTAGCCAGACGGGTTGGCACAGACATTCGTTTCAAGATTTTCGTCTCTTGCGGCTAGGTTTTCGAACTTGTCATTTCTTTGTTCGGCTCTTACGACACCCTCCCAATGGAATGGGGTGGTGACACTATGTATTCTAAATCCGGCACCACACGGATAACAAATCTTCGGACAAAATTTTAGGACAAATTACATTAAAAATAATTCAAAGTGACCTGGCGATTATTACAGAGTACAAAGAACAGGTACAAGAGGAAGTCGTGGGAAGCAGTAAGTATGACAGGGCTGCTACAAAAGATGAATAACTTACACTAGGTCCTACAACAGGTTCGTTTTCGACTAAATTTGATATAGAACGTGGTACGTGAACTAAACTGGCAGCTGGCATCGGTGGCGGTGCTGGAGGTGATGCTTTGTGAGTGGCCGCTGCTTGAGTTACTAAGGATCCCAGCTGTATAGAGACAAAAAAACACAATAGATCATCACAGCGGCTCATCATCATCATCATTGAGACAAAACACGCGTGCTGCTCACATAGGCCTCCCACAAAGAATTTCCCAACGCCCGTCCTGGGCTGCCAGCATCCAACGTTTTACGACAACCTAAACCAGGTCATCGGTCCACAGCTGGGTGGCCTACCAGCACTGCGCTTTCCGAAACGCGGTCATCAGGGTTCATCCTACTGTCACTTAAGTTTGGCAATCCTGTGGGCTATGTCGGTAACTCTGCTTTGCCTACGAATTTCCGCATTTTTGATTCGATCTCGCAGGGAAACTCTGAGCATAGCCCTCTCCATTGCCCTTTGTCGGGCGTCCTCTAGGACAGTAGGGTTCTTTTTTTAAATATCCTTGGACATTTCGCACAAAGCCATCTCGTCCCAAGCTAAGCAACTTAATGCTTGTGTTATGGTAACGAGATGGATGATAAACTACTTATATATTTTTTTTTTTGTAAATATTATAGATAGAAATGGCACCCAGGCTCCGAGCCAGTGCCTCTGGTTTAGACAAAGACACTTGCCCGACCCGGGAATCGAACCCGGGACCTGTTGATCCAAAGGTGGCACATCTAACCACTAGACCAACGAGGCAGGGTTTCGTTCAAGCTTTCTTTCTCTAATGGCTAGGTTTTTTGGCTTGTAATTCACTTTACTCGGCTATTACTACACACTAAGGTTGGAATAGTAACATTATGTATTTTGAATCGGAAAATTTACTCACCAACACATATTGCCATCCTGAGTTGACTTTGACGAACAAAGCCTGCTCTTCGACAACGTACGCCAATGCGCCCACTGCACTTGATGACGCTAGCTGCAATAAAATCAGTGATAGTTATGCTCATACAGATTTATTTTTTAAACTAGTTGCTGTCTATGGCTTCGCTCGCGAAGATTGAGATCTGGATGTCCGACCTTGGTAATGTCAAATACGTAGAACAAGCCTTATCGCCTTCTAAATCGACGGTGGCGATTTTGACGATAACTACAACCAGTAATATAATTAAATAAAAAATAAAATAATTCTGAAAGTGAATACATAACTGTCTAATCCGTCTTAGACAATGGTTTGTGGATAGTAGGTACCGTTAAAAATTGAAGCAGCTACATATATTTGCGAAAGGTGAACTAACCCAATTTAAAGTCAACATAGACGAACACCTTGTTATTGTAGATCTAGAATAAATCTAAATTCAAATTAACATATGGCTGTAATTGGAGTAATTAAACCAATTTAAAGTCAACATAGACAAGACCTTATTATTGTAGATCTAGAATTTAAATCTAAATTCAAATTTACATATTTCTGTAGTTGGAGTAATTATGTTTTTGCTTAGGCACTTTCAAATTTGTTCATTTCAATAGACATATCAATAAGTTATCCAGCGTTGAAGAAACAGTTTTAATATGACATTAATTAACGGAACCGACCATGCATATTTAGAACACAAATATTCATTAGTATAGGCACTCGCTGGAGAATCAATTAAAGGAATATTTGTTGTTAAACTTAAAATATACATAATATTGTATATGGTACAAGTTAATATCTTGTTATCTTTGTGGTTATCAATATCCTTACGGTTTTTTTAAACAAATCCCCTTCCCTTGATAACCTGTATGGCGGGGCAAGTATACAAACATGAAATACATAATCTCAAATGACACCCAGATTCAGAGTAAGTGTCTCTGGTTTACACAGAGATATTTGCCGGACCCCGGTAGCCGACATAAGTACACAGGGCGAAGTGATTTATGTATTTGTTTACAGGTACAAATACTTCGCCCTGCCTACTAAGACTAAGAAGAAATGATTGAACAAGTGAAATTCTTTAGTTATTACTTTGAGCATTTCTTCAGTAGTTTGGAATACAGCAGCGCCTGGGATCGACTTGTTTGGCTCCTCTGCCTGCCCAAACCCTGGGTTGTTCTGAACGGGAACTACAAAAAAAGGGTAATAAGTTAGTAATGTTAATTAGTATACTAAATTAATTAATTTAACAAACTTTTCGTTTCTCGCGGCGTTTTGACGACGTCACAAAATCAGTGTGACAACTCGCGATGCGCATTACATTGGCCAAGTAATATAAATAAAGAATGATACTTAAAGTAATAATATAAAAAAGATTTTGGCCAAGTTGATTATAGATAGGCTCCGATCACCATCTTTTATACTAAAATTATTTGAACTATTTAAGGAAAACGCCTAAGCCCCGCTTCCACCTCCGGTGACTGTATTTTCTGCCATAGTCCAGACGATTTGTAAGAACTTTGTATTGTGTGTGTTGTATGTAGAAATTTTAAACAAATAAAGTTGTTTTTGAGTTTTTAATGAATAAACTCAAAAACTGATGAACCGTTTTACCATTAGAATGCTACATTATCTGGCTTATGTACTAAAACTTCAGTAATACAATGTTTTCTATCGCATATTCTGCGGTAACTATTGATGACGGAACAAAAAATGTTATACAATATTAAAGAGCCTATCAATATCTATAAAAAGCACCGTGTGTCTTGTATTATAAATATATAATATTAAACATTTTCGCGTTAGCCATTTTTTTTTAATTTAGTTACATTTGCAGATATTCTGTAGTGTTTGCCTGAATTAACTAAATAAATAATTAAATATCCTTGGACATTTCACACAACGCCATCTCGTCCCAAGCTAAGCAACTTAATGCTTGTGTTATGGTAACGAGATGGATGATAAACTACTTATATACATTTTTTTTTTGTAAATACATACATATTATAGATAGAAATGACACCCAGACTCCGAGCCAGTGCCTCTGGTTTAGACAAAGACACTTGCCCGACCCCGGAATCGAACCCGGCACCCGTTGATCCAAATGCGGCACATCTAACCACTAGACCAACGAGGTAGTCAAAATTGTATAAAGTATTCAGAAATACGTTCTTAAGTATTTTTGAAAATCTTTCTTTTCTTTCTCTAACATCTGTCAAGGTTACCTTCTCTTGTGTGTTTGTCTCAAATTTATATATACAATATCTAAACTTAAGTACAGCTCACATATTCGGTTCATCAGTCTTAGTCTAAGTAATATTTTTCACATTGATTAGTGCAATAAATCTTGGTTTACCGTGTCTATCCTTTTCTCTGTCTTTGTCCCTCAGTGCTTTCAGTTCATCCATAGGACTTCTTGTAGCTATCCAGCGGCATGAGATTAAACCAATTAACATTATTATTTCAGCTCACAGATTAGTAGGTAACATATCATTATTTTTCCTCATTAGCTATTAGGTATTAGAATCCTTCAAAATTATTCATCCGAGTTATATAATGCGGTTTGGGTTCTCGGTGTTTAATTACCGAGTTTTGAGACATTCGTCATAAAGTGAACAAAATAGAAAAGAAAAACGAGTGGCTTTGTTTTTCTTCCACACATTATCTCTATTATCAGTAGGTACCACCGATCCTTCCGTAAAGGTTTCTGTTGTTTATATTATAATTAAGCAAATGAAATAGAATCCGCTAAAATGATCGAATGAAAAATCGAATTACCTGGTCTGCCATAGATTTTTGGGCTTCCATGCGAATACTCTTCAAAGTGACTGTATCCGGGCTCGCCTTTGGGGCCCACTATAGAAACTCCAGGGGGGCCTGGCGGTCCAGGAGGTCCAGGTGGACCTGGGGGCCCAGGCAGGTATTTCACTGGATCCGGTCCGGATTGACCGGGAGGTCCTGCGGGGCCGGGAACACCTGGTAACCCTGGCAGCCCATCAAAACCTCGCTCACCCTTTTCGCCTTTGAACTATTGTGTAGAGAACAAACAACAATAATGAAATACCTTCCAATTGTAATAAAGATTGGTGACGGATTTAGAATACATAGCGTCACCACCCCATTACAGCCTAAGAGCCGACAGAAGGAAGTGACAAGGCCGAAAATCTAGCCGCAAGAGAAGGAAAACTTGAAATGAATCTCTGTCTGGCAACCCGTCTGGCCAGCGTGGCACAGTGGGCTAATTACCCTCCATGTAGTTGGAGGAGGCCCGACTCAGCAGTGGGTCATATATAGCCTGAGAAGAAGAAGAATATTATTTATTACAGTCTCACCATAAATACTCTTAAGTATCGAGTTTTTTATATTGAAGTCATTAGCACAATCTTGTCAAATTTGTTGATTTTAAAACGTCACGATCATTGTAATGCTGGTACCATAGAGTGAAACACATTTTTATTAATAATATTCACGCGGGCTTTTTTATCCGAGAATGTGAAGTAATTAGAATAAGCGATGTCACTGCCCCATTCTCTACTGAGAGTGTCCTAAGAGGCGATTCACCAATTTTTTCGTCGTATCCTATTAAATATACGAAATAATATACTAAAAGGAGATGACATAAACTTTTACTTAAACTTTAAATCTACAAACAAAATGTTAAAGATAATAAATGTATCAAGACTCGAAACCTCTTGAAAATAGTGTATAATAAATTTAAATATGCTCAACTATTTTAGGTGAGTACGGAATTGTGTTTACACAGCGATACGGACTTGACCTGTACCATGAGTATACCGATAAATATAAACGATTAAATTTCGTACTAGTACTCGCGAAGGTTGCGTACCGGTTAGTCGGGTGTTTAGTTCAGAGATCGCCATGTTTCTTATCATATGTATCGCGGCAATAGTACTTCTGTATTTATATGGCGTACGAACGTTTGACTACTGGAAGAAAAGAGGCGTGAAACATGACAAACCTATTGCGTTCGTAGGCAACAACTTGAAGCAGTTTTTACAACAAGCAAGTATGGCTATGATAGCTACTGACGTATATAATCGATATCCAGAAGAAAAAGTCGTCGGTTTCTACAGGGGCACTGCTCCAGAGCTAGTTATCAGAGACCCAGAAATTTTTAAACGCATCCTGCTAACTGACTTCAATTGTTTTTATGCGAGAGGTTTCAACCCACATAAGGTTGTTATAGAACCGCTTTTGAAGAATATATTCTTCGCTGATGGCGATTTGTGGCGATTGCTAAGACATAGATTCACTCCAGCATTCAGTACGGGAAAACTTAAAGCAATGTTTCCAATTATCACGGCGAGAGCTGAAAAACTGCAATTACTTACCGAAGATGTAGTAAAGAGAGAGTATTACGATGTTAGGGAACTAATGGCTCGGTACACTACTGATTTCATCGGTGTCTGCGGTTTCGGTATAGACATGGATTCGCTAAGTGACGAAAATTCCGAGTTCAGACGTTTGGGTCGGCGTATTTTCCACAGATCTCTGAGAGATGCATTTGTAGGTGCTCTGAAGATAATGTTTCCAGAATTGTGCAAGAAGTTGACTCTACTATCTCCGGAATTAGAGGTTGCTATGTTACATATAGTAAAAAGCGTTGTTAAAGAACGTGGATACAAACCATCTGGTAAAAATGACTTTATAGACCTCATGCTCGAACTAAAACAAAAAGGTAAAATGGTGGGAGAATCACTAAAGGAAAAAAATCCGGATGGAACACCAAAAATTGTAGAGCAAGAAATGGATGATTTACTAATGACAGCGCAAGCTTTTGTCTTTTTTGGTGCTGGTTTTGAGACATCGTCTACAGCGTCAAGTTACACATTGCATCAATTAGCTTTCCATCCAGAGTACCAGGAGAAAGTGCAGCAAGAAATCAGCGAGGTCTTAGCAAGATACGACAACAAGATCACTTACGATGCAGTTAAGGAAATGAAATATTTAGAAATGGCATTTTATGAATCCATGCGTATGTACCCGTCAGTTGCATATCTTATAAGAATGTGCTGTGTCCCAGAATATACAATTCCGGAAATAGGCGTGACTATAACTGAGGACGTCAAAGTATTGATTCCTATACAAGCAATACACAGAGATGAAAAATATTTTAGGGATCCCAATACGTTCGATCCCGAAAGATTTAGTGACGGATACAAAGAGGAAATGAAGAATTTTGTATATTTACCATTTGGAGAAGGACCAAGATCATGTGTGGGTAAGTAAATATTATAATTTAACCAATACATATATCAATTCATTCCAATCATATTCACCTAGTATTATGGTGTATGTTAATTGTAAAAACTAATTATTGACAGCCAGCGTGGACTAACGAAATAATAAGCGACATTGAGATCCTAGCTGCAAATCTAGCTGATTTCTTCTAAACGAGTAACTTAATACTATGCCTATAATATGGAAAAATGATGTTTATGTTGACGGCTGTATTTTTTGAGTACGGAATAAATGACGTTCCTTCATTACTATGATAGTGAGGGGTTTGGTATGGTTTATCCATAGATGGTTAAACATAGAAATGGCTTGATATTGTATCTTGGATTTTGCAGGTGCAAGGCTGGGACAAATGCAGTCAATGGCTGGGTTAGCGGCAGTATTGCAAAAATATTCTGTAGAACCAGCTGCTTGTTCGCTCAAAGAACCTTTACCCGAACCAACAGGAATTGTCTCAGAAGGTTTTGTTGGTGGGTTACCGCTAAAAATTAAGAAACGAGTCAAATAATTCACGGTTTGAAACAATAATATTTTTGACATTGTATCATACTATAATTAAGCTTAGATATTTTACGTTTAGACTGATTAAAGTTTAAATATTGTGTTATTACATAAAAGTAAAACATATTTCACTTATATTTGAGATTTGCAGTAATTCCTGACTAAGTAAAACAGGAAATGAATAATATCTGAAAAATTAATGCCAAACGTGTCACATGGCCTTTGTGGAGATCCTTGGGGGAGGCCTATGAGTGGACGTCTTTTGGCTGAAATGATGAAGATGATGATAATGTGTCACATGTTCAAATGATTTAAAAATGTAGCAATGTGCTAGAATTCCTAAAATGTGAGTACCAATACGATACTAAAGTATTTCTTTTGGATTCACGCAGTTGGTACAAAACAATATTTTGCTTTAGCTTATCGTGGTTTTTCAACTGCTTTTAATTTTTTTTTGTGTAAATATGGATGTAGTTAGTATGTATTTTTATTGTAACCCAAAATAAGTAAGAAGACTGTATCAGATGTATTTTCTTATAAATGTATTTTCTTTTCTGTATTTCTTCTATATGTTAATGCTTTAAGACTGTCCTTTTACTAAAATCATTATTGTTCTTATTACAGTACTAAAGAAAGTACTTACCATTGACACGTCTAATATGTTCACACCTGGATCGCCCTTTTCTCCTTTTGGTCCAACAGGCCCATCTGGCCCAGGAGGTCCCAATGTACCTGGGCGACCCTAATGTTCGAAAATAAAAAAGATCATAATATAAAGTTACCACTCTCTTGTTTTGAATTTTAACTTATCCAAAATAAATTTTATATCTGTTTATGGTTACCTTCGAATTCTGATTCATCAGTGGCAGCGATGGAAATAATTAATTTAAATCAATAACTAATATTTCGATCAATTTATTAAACTAAATTAGAATAATCTCAAGTAGGATTAGTGGGTTTTTTGACGGATTTAGAATATATTTTGTTACTACCCCATTCCATCCTGAGGGTATCGTAAGAGTCGACAATAGAAAATGACAAGGCAGAAAACCTAGCCGCAAAAGAAGGAAAACTTGATACGAAACCGTGTGCTAACCCGTCTGCCTCGCGTGGCACAGAGGCCAATTAAGGGCCCCCGCGCATTTAGGCGGCCAGGCCGCGCGGCCAGTCGCGCGGCCTGGCCGCATAATGCGCGGATTGGTCGCGGCGGCCAATAGGCCGCCTATGTGACAAGATGTTTTTCGTTGGCCGCGCGGCCTGGCCGCGTAATGCGCGCAGCTATATACATCGTAGAAGAATTAGTTGGCGGCTATTTTTTTAAACCCAAAACAGAATTAATTTATTAAACGCTCATAAATTATGTTTTTGTTTGATTAATATGTATATTACCATCCAGCCTGGGGGTCCAATATCGCCCTTATCGCCCGGCTTGCCTGGTGGACCTGGAATTCCCTGAATCCCTTGTGCACCTTTAGGGCCTTGATTCCCAGGTCGACCCCGTCTTCCTCGTAACCCTGGATCACCTTTGTCACCCTGTTTATTGAGTCTCATTAGTAACCACGCAGATTATACAGTAAAAGATTAAAGATTGACCGCTTCGTCGGTCTAGGAGTTGGATGTACCGCCTTGTCCCGGGTTCAATTCCGGGGCCGGGCAAGTCTCTTAGTAAATTTAAAGAAGTATTCAAATGGTGAAAGTATTTCTTATGATCGGTATAGTACTTTTTGAGCCAATTCGTTACAAACATACAAATCTTTCCTCTTTATAATATTAGAGTAGTTTGAGAACCCGCTAAAATAAAAAATAAAAAATTACTTACATCAATATTTTTATTCAGCTATTTGAACTAATAGGTAGAAATGAGCATTGATATGATTAGAAATCAAGCATACGCGAGTTTATCGACTGTGATAATAATGATATGACAACCTTGACAGTGATGACGTCAGTTCCAGGAAGCGTAACACTGATTGGGCCCGGTGGTCCTCTCTCGCCCCTTTCGCCTTTGAGTCCCGGAGGGCCCGAAGGTCCAGACATTCCAGGCATGCCGGATGGACCTATGTCTCCTCTTTCGCCAGATTTTCCATCTTTACCGGGAAATCCGGGAGAACCGTCATTACCTCTGGTACCCTTTTCACCCTGGTTCACAAAATACTTTCAAGTCAGATTCTCGCAAGATGGTATTTGAATTATTACTGTGGAGTCACAAACAAAAGATAATAATCTATCGTATAAACGAAATCGGTAAGACAATATAATCTTTAGTCAAAGGTTTTAGTCCAAATTTACAGTCGTAGTGTGATTAGAAAAATGCGTCAAACAATTACCAATGCCAAAAACATAATACCACTTTAATAAAAGTTAATATAACTAATAAAAATACACATTAAAATAAAGACTGTATTTCTGAATACCTTTGAGGTTAAATATTAAATAGGCATATCTCACCTTTTCGCCTTTGTCGCCTTTTGCACCGCCAGCCTGTCTCTGCCCTGTGAATTGAACTTTATTAATTCAGGGGCAAAAGAGAATCATTTATTTTTATTAAAAATAACTTATATTTGATTTTTGTGCATTTTTATGGAATTCTAGTATTGAGTTTGGGCAAGGGACAGCATCATCATCATTTCAGCCAAAAGAGGTCCACTGCTGGATATAGGCCTCCTCCAAGGATCTCCACAAAGGCCGGTCCTAGGCCAACCGCATCCACTGCTTTCCGGTGACCTTAACCAGGTCGTCGGTCCACCGTGTGGGACGGCCGTGGACTCCGGAACGCGGTTGCCACTCGAGGACTTTTCTGCCCCTTCGGGCGTCGGTCCTGCGCGCTATGTGACCTGCCCACTGCCACTTAAGTTTGGAAATCCTGTGGGCTATGTCGGTTACCCTGGTTTGCCTGCGTATCTCCTCATTTCTGATTCGATCTCGTAGGGAAACTCCGAGCATAGCCCTCTCCATTGACCTTTGAGATCCATAATACACAGTTATATTTGCTGAAAAATATAAAAAAAATATCGCGGTTATTTTACAGTGTCTAAATTCTATGTGTAAACCAAGATAAATGAAAAGACTTGAAAAATTAAAAAATCTTACCAGTAAGGAGGAGTTCAGAGTCATCTGTGCTGAATAAGGACGGTGGCCCAGGAGGACCGGGTTCCCCGCGTTCACCTGGTAACATATAATAATAAATTTTGACACGCCTTCGTATCTTTAATACCAGACTACACTGTCTTGCGTTTAACGGAATAGGAACAGAACTGAAATTGTTGTAATATGACAAAAATATGTTTCAAGTTTCAAATATTCAGTACTAGCGACCCGCCCCGGCTGCGCACGGGTGCATTGATGAACATCTAAATTTATGAGTGTTTCTCTACAATATTATGCATGTATTATACATATAAACCTTGCTCTTGAATCACTCTATCTATATCAAAAAGACCGCTTCAAAATCCGTAGCGTAGTTTTAAAGATTTAAGCATAGGTAAATAGGGACGGACACACAACAGTGACTTTGTTTTATACTATGTAGTGATAGTGATTAAAAACACACTGGGTAGCTAGACTTTTGAACCATCATAGTTTAAAAAACAAACTATTACAAAGCCGATTTAGAAATATTTCCACCTACTTAGATTACTAGTTCATTACATCTTACTCTGAATCTCTTATAACAATGTATTACTACTACTTCTGCGCCTATAAATGACTCACTACTGAGTCGGGCCTCCTCCAACTTCATAGTGGGTAATTAGCCTTTTTTTTCCAGGGGTAATATCCTCTATGGACTATCCACATAAGCCCGGGGAGGGCTGGTGTGGGGCGTGTGGGACTCAGGTTCGAATCAAGAATTCCTATTCTTGCGGCTTGGCTTATAATTTCCCGTTATTTATCTATCTACTAGCTGACCCAGCAAACTTCATACCGCCTCAGGATCAATAAGTAAAAAACCAGAATTATCATTCCAGAATATTTAAACTTTATGCGTATTAAAAAAATGGTTTTTCATATTTTCTCACCTTTTAAACATTCCCTGGACTTACACGAATATTTCAAGACCAAAATTAGCCAAATTGGTCAAGCCGTTCTCGAGTTTTAGCGAGACTAACGAACAGCAATTAATTTTAATATATAAGATTTCGTAAAGTTCAAATAACTAGAATAGTTCCAAAAGAAATTTTGTAGTGTAATTTACCCTTCTCTCCTTTATCAGCTGGTCGGCCGTTGGCGCCTGGTATTCCAGATCTACCGTCTAGTCCAGGGCTGCCTCGGTCTCCTTTGTAACCTCTTTCACCCTGTGGTCCGGTGTAACCCTGTGTAAAATATAGAATTCATTGTCAGACATTACCACGTTCAGACTTTAACAATAAGCAAAAGTCTATATATACGTGCGTGTCAAATTCAAGGTAGCGTGTGTAATGTATTTTTATGCTTAAAAAAAATGGATTCTGTACTGGTGCTACTCTTCCTTCCGCGCATTTTTCGTAAAAAGTGGTACAAAGTTTTTGCTCCTAAAATAGTAGATTTCAAGAAAAAAATGTAGTGACAAATTTTTAGACAGGTTTCCTTATTATCAAAAATATGTCTCCCTAAATGGTTAGTAGAACCTCCAGGAATCATCAAAAAATCTAAGTAAAACGTATGAGTATGTATAAATAATAATAAGTTACAGGACATTGCTTCGTACTTTGTACATAGTGTAAATTAATGGGTATATTATCTAAATCTAGAATCCGCATACCAACATTAAAATTATGTCTGTTATTGTGATTTTTTATCAGATAATCTGTCGTGTTGTAATCTGTGGCTCAATTATATAACATTGTTCTGATGTGTTGTTGTGTTCAAAGCAATTCTGCTATATAATTTCATATATCTATAATGAAACCAGTTTAACAAAACAGCAATTTTTTTTGGGATTTATCTTTTTTTTTGAGACTGTATTTGATTTTACATAAACAAAAAAAGCTATCTATTGAAATTCATGCTTTGTTATCTGGGTGTTACCAAATAGAGAGTTACTTTGTGAGGCATCATCGCTTATATACGGATGAACCAATTTACATTTAGTCTTATAATTGACACTGTTCTTAGCTATCTTTTAAGGAAACCTGCTTGAACTGTGTATTGGAACATAGAATACTGTCTGTACTAGAACGGTCAACAGTGTATTAATAATCACATCTACTAATAGACCCATTGCTGAGTCGGGCCTCGTCCAGTTAAATGGAGGAAAATTAGTCTACTATACCGCGCTGGCCCCACAGGGTGGCACAGGTTTTCGTATCAAGTTATCCTTCTTTTGCTAGATTCGCGACCCTGTAATTTCCTTTTGTCGGCTCTTACGGCACCCTCAGGATGGCATGGGGTGATGACTCTACGTTTTCACGTATTCTAAATCCGTCACCACATAGACTAATCATATACGTAGCTATCTATATCTTTACTTTTAAAAATTGCTCAACTCACCCTATCACCTTTACCACCCGTAGCTCCAGGTTGTCCCCTTTCGCCTTTTTGTCCCGAGAAGCCTCGTTCTCCCTGTGGTCCTATTGGACCGGGCTGACCCGCGTCTCCTTTGGGCCCAGGGGCGCCAGGTCTACCAATAGCGCCTCCATACGAACCCAGTAATGACTCCTGTTAGACAAAAAAATCTATAAGTAATTGAATACGGGAAGTATGTAGCTCTATTTACGACAATTATGAAGGCGTTAAGCGAGCACTTTTACGAGAAGTTACGTCGTTAGCAAATCTTTATCGAAGTCTTTAGCGAAAACGCATTGCTGGTAGGCCTCCCACACGGTGCACTGACGACCTGATAAAGGTCGCCGGAAAGCGATGGATGCGAGCGGCTCAGGACCAGACTTCGTTGAAATTTGACGGATCTATGTCCAGCAATGCTGGACAAAGGTCCGTCTTTTGGCTGAAATGATGGTGAGGAGGAGGATGATGATGATGCTGATGATGATTATTATTATGATGATGATGATGATGACGATGATGATGATGGTGACGTATTTACGGCGTCACTATTACCCAGTATGCCTTCCGCGGTAGGACGTAGACATCACCGACCGGAACGTGATCATACAATTTGTTTTTTTAAATGAACCCCTAGTCCAGGTATTGTCTGTACCGCAGGGGCAGTTTACAAACATGAATTTCCCTAACACTAATGACACCCAGACTCGGAGCAAGTGCCTTTGTTTTACACAAAGACACTTACCCGACTTCGAAATCAACCCGGACTTAAGACCTAAAGGCGGCACATCTAGCCTCTAGACCAACAAGGCAACTGTAACGTTAATATCGAGATATTATTTTAAAACTTACTTATTATTACATGCAATGTTACTTTACACAAAACCACCCAGTGACTTCACTATCACTATCACTACATAGTATAACACAAAGTCGCTGTCGTCTGTCCGTCCCTATGTATGCTGAAATCTTTAAAACTACGCAACGGATTTTGAAGCGGTTTTTTGTAATTGATAGAGTGATTCAAGAGGAAGGTTTATGTGTATAATACATGCATAATATTGCAGAGAAACAATCATAATTTTAGATGTTAATCTTTGCACACGGGCGAAGCCGGTGCGGGTTGCTAGTTATATTATATATCTCTCTTAAATCTTACCTTGTATATTTGCCTAGGCTTCCAGTTAGTCTACTCAAATAAATAGGCAGCATGTAAAAAAATATACATAAAATGAATATGAGTCACAAATGGAACGCATTAAATGTTTTTTAATATTTAGCAGTTGAAACGTTAAAAGGCTTTCAGTGGACCGGATTATAATCTTCTGATTTTAAATACGAGGCAAATTGAAAATACACTTTAATTATGACTAGTGCAGTAGACTGATATTTTATTCATATGAATAATTTGGAGGTGCCTAAAGTTGTTTAATGCTCCCAATGGAATAGACGTATTACGTCTACTTTCAATACTTTGTCAATTATAAATTAATCTCTGTTTCGGCTTTGGGCTCTACATTAATCTCAGTCGTACATAAAGTACTTGACTATCTATACAAATAATTAAAATTGGAGTCATCATCATCAGCAGAGTCTGTTTGTTCCGGCTAATATCTGGAACGGCTGGACCGATTTTGACGGGACTTTCACTGATAGGTAGCTAAGGCTACTTTTTAGACTAGGTTCACCCCGCGGCGTCACCCACAGTACGACGATTACCGCGGGTAACATCGCACCCGTGCGAAGCTAGTCGGTCGCTAGTCTTTAAATAAAACCGGGAACATGTGATCAAAACCTTTATATATTTTAGTTTAATGAACCAAACTTCTTTAATTAGGTTGATAATAGTGATCGTTAAGTTTAGTGTTGTGTCATGATAATGAATGTTTTATAGAATAACGAAAGAGAAAGGAAGTTTCCTTCAAAACGTACGTCGAAATGACTGTAATCTGAGGTGACTGAAGGTCCCGGAGGTCCTGGTGGTCCTGGAGTTCCAGGTCTTCCATCCACACCGGCTTCACCCTTCGGCCCGGCGGGCCCTTCCGGTCCCCGAGGTCCTAAGTCCCCCCTGTCTCCTTTGTCCCCACGAGGTCCTACTGGTCCCCGTTCGCCTGTAGATCCTGGTTGCCCCTGCAACATGCCATTCATATAAATGTGTTGACCTCTAGTTTTAACAAAAACCACATAATACTCGTACAAATGTCAATTTCAAAATTCCATTTTCAAATATTGCCTTCTTATAAATATCGTTATTTAAAGTTTTCTGCTCAAATACTGAACCGATTTTTTTTACTTTCTATGGGACCAATGTGACCATTCGAATCGTCAATCGAATTTGTTTACCTAAGACGGAGTTACAACAAACATAAAACAATAGAACTGCAAAGAGGAGGTACCCATTTTTGAAGTCAGTTAAAAACAAAAATATGCGCAATTGCCATTCATTACGAAATCGCTATGAAAATTAATGTATAACTCGTGTCTGAAACGTGTTATTTTAATATCCCGTAACTCTTCAAGTAAAATAAATACAAAAGGTTATAAAATGCGTGGTCCAAAAATGAGAAAGAGTTTCCAGGACATCGAGTTAGGGGATATAAAAAAAAACTGTATATTAGCTCGCATGAACATACAATCATAATATGTAAAAAAATAGCACCTGCTTAGTGCTACATAAAATTAATTACAGGTAATCCGGGAGCTCCTGTTCTGCCGTCCGCTCCGGTTGTTCCTGGTGGGCCGGGTGGTCCTTTCAATTCTGGAGCCTTTTGGAGTAGTGCGAGAATGGTACTGGAGTTGCATCCACACTGGCCGAACGATGAGTAGTTTTCACCGAAAACTTGCTGCTAGAAAAAAATATTATTACTTAAGTTTTTTTTATTATATTAGATAAAATTTTCATTCTATATGCAATGTAAAACCACATTTGTAGGCGCGCTCGTCTCACGGACCACGTGTCGTTGGACTAAACTGCTTAGCTCTAACATATCCACAATAAAAAAAACTGTGACGTAGATAAATAAATAAATCTATACTAATATATAAAGCTGCAGAGTTTGTTTGTTTGTGTGTTTGTTTGTTTGTTTGTTTGAACGCGCTAATCTCGGGAACTACTGGTCCGATTTCAAAAAATCTTTCAGTGTTAGATAGTCCATTTATCGAGGAAGGTTATAGGCTATATTTTATTTTCAAAAGAATTAGGGATCCGTATGAAAATTGCGATTTTGTAAACCAAGGTGTAAAATCGAAAACCTATTTATGCGTGCGCTGCAAAAACTATTGACAATAGAACAAAATAATGTACTACGGGTTTGTAGGTCTTATAAAGATCTACAAAAAAGTCC
The DNA here is from genome assembly GCA_905475355.2 of Clostera curtula. Taxonomy (NCBI): domain Eukaryota; kingdom Metazoa; phylum Arthropoda; class Insecta; order Lepidoptera; family Notodontidae; genus Clostera; species Clostera curtula. Next base: position 6,437,740 of record FR997805.1, on the reverse strand, counting down.
GCGAGAGCATATATCTAACTATCATAGTTTAGCCACAATAACCAATTTTAGTTTCATAAAAAATATGCACGGGTTCGAAGCCCACGCGGGCGAAGCCGCGCACAAAAGCTAGTATAATATAAATATCCTTGGACATTTCACACATCGCCATCTCGTCCCAAGCTAAGCAACTAAATGCTTGTGTTATGGTAACGAGATGGATGATAAACTACTTAAATACATTTTTTTTTATGGTTTAAGGCTTGTTCCAAATGGCCTTATTGAAGCGAAAATTACTTAAACCTCGCATTTAAGCTACCAATAAATAATATTAAAAGGTATTTATAATAAAAACAATGTAAACCGACTTTGAAATCAACTAAAAATAAGCAAGCATTTGAAAAGGTAAAAGTTGCTAAAATGATTTTATTTTAAGTGCAAATGTCAGACCCGAGAACATTTATGCCAAGTATTATAGTTAGTTTAACTTCTAGACCGATTTCGATAAAATTTCTATGGGACTATTCTAAAGGCAATACAAATCAAACAGTTGTTGACGTTAAAAATGTACCCTGTTTGACAATTATGGCAAATGCCAAAATTAGTTCATGCAAATAAAGCATATTTCTATTCTAATTGTATGGCACCATAATAAAACACGTTTTTGACATACCAAAAGCGAAAACCAACTTGTTTATATGAACTTTGATCTTAAAACGACAGTTCAAGGTCGCAATCAATGATTGGGCTTATTTCTAAACATGAACCCTTAATCCCCGAAGGCCCGATATTTTAATCCTCGTTTCACACCAATTTCTAATTAAAAATACCCTGTGAATGTAGACACCCTCTTTTAGGCAAGCAAACGGTTTGGGACAGCTCATTAGGGTTGTCAAGTATTATCTCTCATTATACAGAACCCATTTGGGCGAAAACACTTCCGTGAAGTAGGGGTATCGCCATTCAGTTTGTTTTGTATTCCATTTACAAGGAAGCCTGTAGGCAAACAAGGAGCCTGTACAAGGAGCCGCTGATGATTATTCAGTCACAATCAGTGTATAAACAAAATCGCAAAATCAAATAAATGAAGAAAAGATCGTGTTTACGATCGACTTATTTATAGTCGTTTCATGAATGAATGAAGGAATAATAAAAAAATAAATAAATAATTAACCTTGGTCATTTCACACAACGCCATCTCGTCCTAAGTTAAGCAACTTAATGCTTGGGTTATGGTAACGAGATGGATGATAAACTACTTATATACATTTTTTTTTGTAAATACATACATATTATAGATAGAACCAGACCCGGAACAAATACTTGTAGGTCGTACAAATATTTCTTTCGTGCAGGAATCGAACCCGCGACATGCTGCGCAGCAGTCGTAGTATTTAGTATTTTTTATTATGCAATGCTTAATCATCATCATCATCATCATCATTTCAGCCAAAAGACGTCCACTGCTGGACATAGGCCTCCCCCAAGGATCTCCACAAAGGCCAAACTTAAGTGGCAGTGGGCAGGGCATATAGCTCGCAGGACCGACGCCCGATGGGGCAGAAAAGTCCTCGAGTGGCGACCGCGTTCCGGAAGGCGCAGTGCTGGTAGGCCCCCACACGGTGGACCGACGACCTGGTTAAGGTCGCCGGAAAGCAGTGGATGCGGGCGGCCCAGGACCGGCCTTTGTGAATGTTTAATAAAAAATACTAAATACTACGTTTAGGTTAATACTTTTTTTCGTCGTATATCCTCATGGATACCCGTTGGGGACTGGCCGGGTTGTAGTAAATTGCACCCCAACCCACTAAAACCAACGGCGATTGTCGACTGCCCAATTCCACGGCCACGGGATTCACTCCTCCCGAGGGGGAGGGGGTAAGCTCCGTGATCCAAACTTAACACCGAAATATGTATTTTTTTATTTATGTGCGTGTGGTGACGGGTCTAGAATTCATAATCTCACCACCCTATCACCAAAACTTAGACGCAATAGAAGGAAAACTTGATACGAAACCCTGTGCCATCCTGTCTGGCCAGTGTGGCACAGTAGGCTAATTACCGTCCATGTAGTTGGATTCATTACTTATGGGCTGGAATGTAAGTAAGTTTGTATTGAATATGGCAATATAACTTACACAACAATATTTAAACACAGCTGTCATATTGTAACGTCGTCTTTGATTGGTACTAACCTTGACCGGGCTCTGCGGCGGCAATTCCAAATGCGGCAAATTTAAATTTATTTTTTTATAAATTAGAGGTTTCAATAATCATTAGTGTCTCACAGTGTATACCGTTCCATCCTGAGGTCGTAAAAGACGACTTCAATGCTTCATATGAAACTTTTTTTTTTTTTTTTGTTGAAACCTGTACCAACCCGTCTAGCCAGCGTGGCACAATAGGCTTCCTGTGATGGGAGGAGGCCCGATTCAACAGTGGGTCATGTATGGGCTGAGTAGTAGCTTAAAATATCGATTATATCGAAACTCTTTTTAAATCGAGTAAAGAGCGGGCGTCAAGAGTGTAATAAACTTTGTTATCTCTTACGAGCAGAATGTCCCAATTTGTCCGTCGATATTGAATAACTACTATTCGATTACTTACCTAAAAGGTTTTATTTTATTCGGAGATCGAGAAAAAGGTAATTGAAATGTTACAGGCTACCAAAATTAAATATTAGGTACATTTTAGACGAACTCTTTAAATACATAGGTAATTGTATTTTAAATTGTATAGTTGAATTTTGTCTTCCTTCATTAGTCATTTTTATGATGAATTTAGTATCAAAACATATAATCAATATTATGGCATGTAATAAACGTTAGATTCTTTGTACTAAAATATCGTTGTTTCTAATATTGTCATAATAATACAGTTCGTTCGCGTTAAAAACTCAGTGAGTCATCTGTGCGTTTTCATATGTATTTTTAGTGATGTACATATCTAAGCAAAGATAAGTGGCAGTGGGCAGGGCATATAGCGCGCAGGACCGACGCCTGATGGGGCAGAAAAGTCCTCGAGTGGTGACCGCGTTCCGGAAAGCGCAGTGCTGGTAGGCCTCCCACACGGTGGACCGATGACCTGGTTAAGGTCGCCGATAAGCAGTCGATGTGGGCGGCCCAGGACCGGCCTTTGTGGAGATCCTTGGGGGAGGCCTATGTCCAGCAGTGGACGTCTTTTGGCTGAAATGATGATGATGATGACATATTTATGCAAATGAGTACATTAATATTTTACCTTCAATTGCCATATGTACAACAAAACATAGCCCTTGGCCGCGTCTGCCTGTCTATATGTACGTGTGTTCACTTATAATTACACTTATATTCACTTATCGAAAGAGTGATTCCTGAAGAAGGGAATATAATTCATTTTGCTTATTTGTCAATGGGTTGAAATATGATTTTTGAATTTTCTAGAGAAAATGAAACCATCCGAGTAAGAGTTTTTTTCCAAAGTTCTTAAGTGTTTTTGTATCGGTAATTAGAGTACTCTATTTACACAGTCACGGAATATAAATGAACCGGAAATTTCGCCTCAAGGCGCGTGAAGGTGTGTATTCGCGAGAAGGTTCGAGAATTCTCGCGCATTCCAACAAATTGGCGCGGCAACAATCAGTCCCGCTATTTTTAGAGATTAGCCGAATCAAAAAGACACAGACAAAATTGTAAAAAAGACGATGTTTTATATTATAAATTCAGTCAAGAAATAGCATCTGTTATTTATTTTAAATACTGTGCTGTTTTTATTTAAAGAGAGTGTAAGTGGTCCCGAAAACCGATACCAGTGATTCAGTACATGATACTAAGGACGTTGGCGGTTGAATTTTTCTAATTTTCCGGAAAAAATATCATGAATTTTTCGATTTTTTTTCAAATAATGTAATGAACTAGTTATTATTGTCAACCCGTAGTTAATTTTTCATAGAATTCTAAATTTAAACAATTTTCTAAAAAACAGCAATTTATTTATTGTTTTATTTATTTATATACTTTATTGCACATAAAAACAAAATTGACATTATAAATGAGAAACCTTAAAATAATTTGTACAATGGGCGGCCTTATTGCAAACTGCAATCTCTTCCAGGCAACCTTAGGATGGAAAATTGGAAAATTGGAGAAGAGAAATTGGAAATGTAGATATGACACGAAAAATTGCACTATCAGCTGTTACGGCGACCTGTACACGACCTAAACTCAAATTACCACTTCGTGGCACCCGTTTTCAATAGTAGTTGGAGAAGACCCGATCCAGCAGTGGGCAATTTATGGCTGAGAAGTAAGTACGCAACTCATTGTACAATTTCGTTGGGAAAAGTCGCATCCTTACCATTCCGCGATGGTGCAAATTAAGCCTTAGTCTCCCCTTTGGATGTCCACGAACATGTTTTCTTAAAGCGTAAATAATATCGTATTCATTCTCGTCCTACAGTGACCGGATACCGGCTGGCATAATGCGAAAAGTTGGTTTTCAATAGGCCATTCAAGTTCATGTTTGATATGGCCAGCATTGTGAACGCCGAGGTAACCGTAGGTGCTCCCATTTAACTATCTGGTTTCATGGCCCAAGTCAAATGAGATTATTTTTAATACGACGTAAATCCTCAGTTCTCACAAGAGTGAATATAACTACATATTATATGCTCAGCTGTCTGAGAAAGGACCTCATTTTACGAAATATCGCTGCGTTATTTAGCTGCCCAGAGCTATCGTGCCTTAGTAAAGTTGGCTCTAAATCCTTCCAATAAATCTATTAGAAGAAATATGATGTTAGCACCTGAATACCTTGAGAATTGGAACCTTTATTTTCAAACGCATTTTTTATAAAATACAATATCTTTTTACTAATTACGTTATCATTATAGTTGTGTTTATTAAAAGCATATAATTGCCGCAGAGAATGGAAATCTTATAATATTTAATCCTTTATTCAAGGCGCATTGTAATTAAAATAATACAGTATATTCCAAGCAGCACAGATAATCCGAGTTTAGAAGTTATCGATGTAAAATTCTCGCTTCTCTAGATTTCTTATCAGTTAGACCAACTAGCAAACAGACTAGTGATGTCCGCCGGTCAAATGAGAGCATTGAGGTCTAGCCTAGTATTAGATACGTGGAACGCCTTTATTGGGCGGTAACAATAATGTTCGTAGTTAGACTAAACTTCGACTCGATACTGTTCGAGAACATAACTTCACTATATCGTTGCTACGAAGTTTTTTTTTTGTGTGTCTATAACACTTATCTATTAAAACGATTACAACAAGAAAGTCATAGAATATTTTTGAGCTAGTCATAGTTTAAAAGGATATTTTCATTATGTGAAGCAGACGCCAGCCGCAAACAGTTTCTTAATTTACCTTCTATCAGGATCATTTATATATTACTAGCGGCCCACCCCAGCTTTGCACGGGTGTTTAAACCAGCAGACATAAAAAATACAAAAATCTGTTACAGACTTTAGTCTTTAGAAATTATAGGTTACTAGCGACCCGCCCCGGCTTCGTACGGGTGGAATGATGAACATCAAAATTTATCAGTGTTTCTCTACAATATTATACATATAAATCTTCCTCTTGAATCACTCTATCTATTAAAAAAAATCGCTTCAAAATCCGTTGCGTAGTTTTAAAGATTTAAGCATACATAGGGACCGACAGACGACAGCGACTTTGTTTTATACTATGTAGTGATGATGTGTTTCTGATGTATTAGCTATTTATAATATTGTAAAGTTTCAGCAAAATTCATTCCGCAATTTTTGCGTGAAAGGGTAACAAACCTACATTCTACATTCAGTTAACTAACAAATGTCATAAGATGGTGACCTAAATTTCAATGAAAACACTTCCTTTGTTTTTTGAAAGGTTGCAGACCGTATCTGTACCTTTTTGTTAGCTCCTGCACAAAAATTCTATTGCAGATTGAATCTTTGTTCACCACTGGAATTAGTTTTCGGATACCTAAGTCTTTGAAACTTGAGCAGCAAAATTAATCTAACTTGATCCCAACTTATTAAGTATGTTGGGAATGTCGAATAAAAGTGAAAGTTTTCTAGACGAAATCATTAAAAGTTATCAAATTTTAGAAAAAGGATTTAAAATATATATCTAATATTGGTGGGGCGTGTAAATAGCTCCACCATAAATGAAATAGAGAGATGGGGGGTATATAGATTACCTATGTCTGAAGATCTGTATATTATCAGCTAGATATTTAAACTTAAATATGCGGAGTGTCTCTGGTATGTGTGTAACCAATGAAGCCTCTTATATCTTACAATGTCACTATGTGCAGAATTAAACTGATTAACTGCCTACCTTCAACATCCAAGGTCGCCTTACTGCTCATCCGATTCAATGGTTAGGCTTCTCGTCGATAAATTCGATCTTCTGTCTTCGCCAAAACCACAAATATGTTCTGATGATCACTAATTTGAAAATACAGCTTCAGGTAATCAATTTATAGGGAATATACGTGAAAATTCCGACTTGTTCACTGGGAACGACCGTTAGCAATCACCGCGCGTCCCGAACCTTCTTCTTCTTCATTCGTCGCTCATGGCAGCGCTAGCGCCATCTCTTCATCGGAAGGCAATACTCAGCGAACCTTCTCAGTCTTGGCAGTACAGAGAATCTTGCACGACACCATTAAGACTAAGAGGCTTGGAGTATAATGTTTGTGTACTGGTGTATGTACGTGTGTAAATATAAGTTAAGATTATATTTATTTTATAACATTAATTAAACTAAAAACGACTTTATCGCCTAACCATACACCCCGCCTTGGAAGATCGGGAGATCTTTCAAAAGCGACAATATATGTTACTAAAAAATAAGCTTACTGTAAATTATGGCTAAATTGGAATGCTTACATATTATTAATATCGTCATATTTATTGTGTCGGAATAGGATATAACTTGGCGACAGCGCGTTTAAAATCGCCAAACTTAGTCCTCACCGTAGCAACTCTGACAACATTGTCGGTGCCCTTGTGGACAGCAGTAATGACGCCCAATGGCCAATACAAAGGTGCAGTGTCGTCCTGTCCAACCAGTACAACAGTGCCGACCTTCACCGAATCAAATGGCGCGGTCCATTTTTGTCGGACTTGCAACGTGTGCAAATACTCAAGTCGCCATCTTTTCCAATAGGATTGGACCATATTATCTAGTAACCGTTTACGCCGTGCCAAGTTCACAGGTCCCGATGGAAAATCAGTAGCGGGTAAATATCTTAGGGGGGATGTCATTAGAAAATGTGCCGGTGTGATAGCTTCGGGATATGGATCAGATGAATTTACAGTAAGTGGTCGGGAATTCATTATGCATTCTATTTGCGTTAACACCGTCTGTAATTCCTCATAAGTAAGTAATTGGTTACCAATCACGCGGTATAAATGAGTTTTAAGACTTTTAATATTCGCCTCCCAAATACCTCCGAAGTGAGGAGCTCGTGGCGGTATCATTTTCCATTGAATTCGATGGACAGCTAGCTCGCTCTTAACAGCAGAACAAAACGTATTACTTTGTAAAAACTTATATAACTCGTCCAATTTAGCCTTAGCACCCACAAAATTGGTGCCATTATCTGAATACAAGCAAGATACCGGACCCCTGCGACAAACAAATCTTTTAAACGCGTCCAAAAAGGCATCTGACGTCAAGGCAGTGACCAATTCAATATGAACTGCCTTTGTCACCAGACATACAAAAAGACATATATAGGCCTTTTGGGCATGCTGGCCTCGACGCCGTGAGAGGGTGACCCTGATCGGTCCTCCATAATCTACTCCTGTATGGACAAAAGCTTTCGTTTCGGATACTCTACATGCAGGAAGATCTGCCATCATGGGTATACAACTCTTTGGGTTTACTTTGAAACAGACATTACATTTGCGGACTTCTGACCTTATGACAGTTCTGGCATCTAATATCCAATATTGCTGTCGTATTATAGACATAAGAAGTCCAGCACCAGTGTGGCAATTTAAATGATGATAATGTCGTATTATCAGATTAACGACATGGTCATGCTTAGGAAGAAGAATAGGATGTCTAGCATCGTACGCTAGGTCTGAATTAGACAGTCTACCACCGATGCGCAATATTTTCGTTTTATCTATGAAAACATTTAACATTTGCAACTTTTTGGACGGTAATTGGCCACGTTCGATAGCCTTGAGGTCATCAACAAAATGGATGGACTGAACAGCACGAATAATAAATTGCTCTGCGAGTGTCAGCGCTTGAACCGAACACGGTTGTATGTCACTCCTACGCAGTGTGAATTTGAGCACATATGAAATGATGCGAAGCAGTTTCTCCCATGATGAGATACGCGCCGCAAGATCACACAAAAGAGGCCTCTCTTTCGCAGATATAACTGTCAAAATCGTTGATTTATGCTCCGGAAGTTCAGGGCATTCTTTATTAGAAACGAATGGTTGAATGGGCCAATCGTTTGGAGCGCGTTGAAGCCATTGCGGACCATTCCACCACATTTGGTTGGAGGCCAGTTGAGACGGAAGCATGCCACGAGAAAGACAGTCGCTAGGATTTTCAATACCAGGTACATGGTAAAAATGTTTGACAGCCAAATTCTCCTGGCACTGAGCTACACGATTGCTCACAAACACTGACCATCGATGTGGCGACGAATGGATCCACGACAAAGCTATCATTGAATCCGAGAACGCGTAGACATCTGAAATAGTAATACGCGAAGAATATTTATCATACACAGTTCTCACCAATTTTGACATGAGTACCGCAGCGCACAACTCAAGGCGGGCCAAAGTCGTAACTTTGGTCGGGGAAACCTTTGATTTGGCGCACAGAAGGCGCACTTTAATGCAGGAGGCATATGTACAGTGTATGAAAATCACACACCCATAACCTTTCATACTAGCGTCGCAAAATGCAACTAATTGTACCTTCCCATTAATTTCAACGCCCACATGTCGCGGAATTCGCAAGGCATTAATTAGAGGAAGCTCTTGGGTAAGAGCAGAAAAACGAGATACAATAGTCTCAGGAGCGGGATCATCCCAGCCAATATTACTCAGCCAGCACTCTTTTATGAGCAATTTTGCATATAAAATAACAGGAGCGACTAACCCGAGTACGTCGAAAAGGCGTGCAACTATGGACAGTATATTTCGTTTCGTGCATTTCTCACTAACACTGACCGTCGTAAAGAAGAAATAATCCTCACATGGATCCCAAGACAGTCCGAGCACCTTGGAAATGTTACTATCAACATCAAAATTAAGAGTCTTACGATGATAGTCAGGAAGACTGTTTAAAAGAAAATTTGAATTACTGGACCATTTGACTAATTCAAAATCCCCAGATCGAAACATTTTTATGAGCTCTAGAGAAATTTGCTTGGCAGTGTCTTCATCAGGTGCTGAACAAACCAAGTCGTCCATGTACAAGCTGTTTTCCGCAATTTCAGCCGCCCGTGGATAAACAGGACTCATGTCGGAGGCCAGCTTTCGTATGGTACGCATAGCTATATACGGACTCGACACTAGTCCAAATGGAAGGCGATTGAATGCCAAAGTTCGCACCGATTCGGTCTCATTAAAACGATACAGTATTCGCAAGTACTTACGTTGGTCAAAGGGTACACCAATACGCAAATACATTTGTTTAATGTCCGCTGTCATGGCAATGGGCATTAACCGGAATCCTAATAACAACAAAAACAAGTCTGACTGAAGATTTGGACCAGTGTGTAATATGTCGTTCAAGGACAGCCCCGTGTGTGTTTTGGAACTGGCATCCAACACAACACGCGGCAGCGGTTTATCGGCACGTACCACGGCATGATGAGGTATATAATAACCTTCTTCAGAAAGTTCCGATTCCTTAACATGGCTGAGATACCCGTTGTCAATATAGTCTGAGATAACTTTATTATAATCATCTCTCAAAGTCGAAGATAAACGAAATTTTCGTTCAAGCGCCATAAGCCGGCGATATGCAATCGTACGCGAGCTACCTAACTCTGATGGATCTTTACGGAACGGCAATGCTACCGTATAACGGCCTAGGTCATCGCGCGTTACAGATGTAAGAAAAATATTTTCACACTCTGTCTCTGCTGGCGACAAGAAACGCGTGTTGGAGACTTCTTCCAGTTCCCAGAATTTTTGTACAACGTCGTTCAAAGCCATTGCTGATAGCGAATTAACGGTTTCAGTCTTAACATTATTACGGGGATAATCTCCCATCAAAATATAACCAAGGGTGGTTAAAAACGCAGGCATAGTTGGCGTCCCAAGGTTAATCCTTTTCCCCAAATAGATATGAGGGAAAAGTTGGGCCCCCAGCACCATATCAATATCCCCCGGCACATTCCACGTTAAATCTGCAAATTCGAAACCACCAAAGTCTACATTGCCATGCCATTCTACAAACTGTGACGGCAACTTATCCGTGATGCATTCCACTACTAATGCGTGTATGGAGTATTCGTACTCCGAATAAACACGAGATCTAATGTTCAAATATACATATCCAATAATGGGTCTCGAAGTTGAGCCCACACCCTTGACAAATGAATTACTCAAAGGTATAATAGGCAAGTTCAAAATACGACAACAGTTTATTGTAATTAAATTGTTTTGCGATCCACTATCAATGAGACACCGAATGATAGTACCGTTCCCTGTACAATCCTTCGCCCGAGCGATTACTTGTGCCGTGGATAATAAGATAGTTGATTTAGATTTAACTTCGTCGGAAAGTAAAAACGCATGATTTTCTACTACTTGCGGTGCGGTCTGTGGTAAGCCATGGCCTTTGACTAGAGAGTCAGGAGCGTTAAAATGAGCTGCGTGAGATGTTGATTCTACAGGAGGCTCGTAACCCGTCTTTTGGCAAGCCGCAGGTGAACCAACTTGTTTATCTTTAAAATGTAACAAATTGTGGTGACGTTTACCACAGAAACATACCTGCGAGGAATTACAATCCATCAAAGTATGGTTTAAACTTAAACAATTAACGCATCCACGCCTTGATTTAATAAAATCAAATCTAGATTTAGGATTCCGAGAAGTTTTAAACATCTTGCAATCGAAAAGTCGACTATGATCGCCTTTACCACATAGTACACAACGTTCATGCGTACGCGGTGAATGTTCCGCGGCAAGCGCCTGTGTTGTAGTCATACCACCGACCACAAACGTACCGGTATTGTTCACGCGTGTCCGAGACTGGCGCGAACTGTGTGAAGTGTGAGGTTTTCGCTCTAAAATCTTAGCATGATCTTTTACATAATCAATTAACTGCTGAGAGCATGGTATTTCCACATTACGAACTGTCAACTCGAATGCATATAACGTTTGCTGATCTAACTTCCGTAAACCACATTGTAAAAAAATAAAATCAGCCAAATCCGCAATGTCCAACTGTTTAAGAGCTAAGATTGATGTTGAGTATGTATCTATAAACGTTTCCAAGCTACTAGCATTATGTGAACATTCTTTTAAATCTAAGATATTATTCAAGTAACAAGTGGCCAATGCACGATTGTCCTGGTATTTCTTCACCAAACTATCCCAAATAATGTTATAGGTATCACCAGTGGGCACTATTCCGGCAGTTACCTTCAAAGCGTTGTGAGTTAATTTACCAACTAAATATTGCACACGCTGCGAGTCTGTCAGCTGCTCATTATAATGAATGTTGGTCTTAAACGACTCGTAAAAAATGGGCCAATTTTCAATTTTCCCATCAAAACTAGGAAGATTGATAGGTGGCAATTTTATCGGTTGAACGGTAACAGCTTTCGTCGCATTATCGGAGCCAGATGACGTCATCGCTGTTTTGTCTATCCTATTGCGAACACGTTTTACCCGACAATATAAATCCTCAAAGGAATCTAAACAACTGTACGACGGAGTAAAATCCGTATTTAATGACATATTAATCTGGTTAATTTGGTCAACAATAGTTTCAAATTTGTTACGAAGATCGTCAATCGTTTCCGATTCAGCCATAAAAAGTTCATTTGACCTTGAATCAAAGGAACTTATTTTGCTTGATGATGCATAAATGCGATTCATTCGTTGGAAAAGGATTTCTTTCTTATTTTCCAATAAGCGTAACGTATTCTCACTTGAATTTGACATCTTTTTATAGGATTACCCTCCTTGTATGAATATATTATTATAAAATTAGCCAATAATTTCAAGCTCGAGAATCGTTAAGTTTTAATTAAGTATGCAATAAAGATGGTAGGTATCAAATAATTAAGGGTTCCAAATTACTGTGTTTTACCAAAAAATACGTAGAAATACACAACAAGGAACAGATTTACCGATAAATTACGTAAATCTATGAGTAATTATTAAACCAGACCGTTTTAAGTAATTTTACCAAGTGTTACGTAAGCTACTATTTAACGGGAAAGAGATTTTACCAAAATTACGTAAATCTTAAATTGCTGATTCGTAGCCGAAGGACCATAAATTATGGTGGGGCGTGTAAATAGCTCCACCATAAATGAAATAGAGAGATGGGGGGTATATAGATTACCTATGTCTGAAGATCTGTATATTATCAGCTAGCTATTTAAACTTAAATATGCGGAGTGTCTCTGGTATGTGTGTAACCAATGAAGCCTCTTATATCTTACAATGTCACTATGTGCAGAATTAAACTGATTAACTGCCTACCTTCAACATCCAAGGTCGCCTTACTGCTCATCCGATTCAATGGTTAGGCTTCTCGTCGATAAATTCGATCTTCTGTCTTCGCCAAAACCACAAATATGTTCTGATGATCACTAATTTGAAAATACAGCTTCAGGTAATCAATTTATAGGGAATATACGTGAAAATTCCGACTTGTTCACTGGGAACGACCGTTAGCAATCACCGCGCGTCCCGAACCTTCTTCTTCTTCATTCGTCGCTCATGGCAGCGCTAGCGCCATCTCTTCATCGGAAGGCAATACTCAGCGAACCTTCTCAGTCTTGGCAGTACAGAGAATCTTGCACGACACCATTAAGACTAAGAGGCTTGGAGTATAATGTTTGTGTACTGGTGTATGTACGTGTGTAAATATAAGTTAAGATTATATTTATTTTATAACATTAATTAAACTAAAAACGACTTTATCGCCTAACCAAATATCTTTAAATGAGCAATTCTTGTATATATATATATAATTGGAATCTCGGAATCGGCTCCAACGATTTTCATGAAATTTATTATATAGGGGGTTCCGGGGGCGATAAATCGATCTAGCTAGGAATTATTTTTAGAAAATGTCATTTTATTCGGGTTTCGGGGGCGATAAATCGATATAGCTAGGAATCCTGACATCTATTGGCGAGTTGAGCACAACAGCAGATGGCGTTTTTAAGTAACACGAAGTCAATGAGTGTTTGCTTTGAGGTTAGACTTAATTCCTGACATCTATTGGCGAATAATAATACTACTTTTTTGTGAGCACAACAGCAGATGGCGTTGTTAAGTAACACGAAGTCAATGAGTATTTGCGTAATTCGTACTTAAATATAATTTCCAAAAAACACAATTTATAGAAAAAAAGAACCGATAAAAACCGGTCCTCCAGATGTTATATACTATACACGCACCGCAAGTTATGGTCGACAACCTTATTATAACGCTATACTTATTTGGACAAGAATTTCAAGTAGGAATTTAATAAATGTAATAGTACTACTCATCCCATATAATATGACCCACAGCTGACGCCATCACAGGGAGTGTAGTTAGCCTACTGCGCAACGCTGGCCAGACGGGTTGGTACAGGGTGTCGTTTCAGGTCCCCCTCGACTGTGCTGCCACCTTGCTGTGGTGAGGGGGCTTGAGTGCCTCAATGATCCGTGGGGCCATACCGGCCAGGGCCTCCCATGCCGGGCGGGCGTCGTGGCGGGTTGCGGCTCCGGGGACTCCTCTGTCCTCAGAGCTGCCTTGGGAGTCGTAAACCGCTGCGGCGCACCATGAGGTCCTCGGGTTGGCGCTGAACTTAGTTGGCCGTCAAACCGAGTCCTCACTCAACGTCCTCGGGTTGGCGCCGGCCGAGGGCTGACGCGCCTCCTCTGCGAGGCCGTATGTCGCAGAAGGGGGCTGCGGGACGGATCGCCGGTGCGCTGCGGTAGATTGGGGCTGCGGGGACTTGGGTGGATGGGGACCCTGTCCCCAGTGTCTCGCTGCGAGCCCTGGTGGGCTCCGGGGACCTGGGTAGACGGTGGACCCTGTCCTAAGGGTTTCCCTGCGGGCCCTGGACGGCTGCGGTGCGCCGGTGTCCTCTGGTTGGCGCCGGCCCGAGGGCTGACGGGCCTCCTCCTGCGGGGCCGATGTCGCAGAAGGGAGCTCCGGGTGACCCGCGCCGCGGACGGAGGCGGGGGTGGAGGGGGGTTCGTGACGATGCGGGCCCCTTCTGCCCTCGCCTAGGAGGCCGGTGGTGGTTCGGGGGAGCCACCACCGACGAAAGCCTCGATGACTGAGTATACTGTAATACTGTGTACCCCGGTATACTGGGACGCCCTCTCTGATGGTCGCTTGCCCGCGTTGCGGGCACCACGCCGGGGCGTCACAGTAGAATGCGTTTACGCGAACTTGTGGCGCCCCAAGCGCGTCGTGTGAGGGTATGCCGCTGGGGTTTTAGTGGGTAAACGACGCTTGGGTAGACGACCCTTGTCGGAGTCCCACATAATCACCGACCTTTCCCCCGGGGTGCGGTGGTATGCGTAAAGCATTTCCCCAGCGAAAACAAAAAAAAAAAAAAAAAAAAGGGTGTCGTTTCAGGTCTTCCTTCTCTTGCGGCTAGGTTTTTGCGGCATTGTCATTTCCTTTTGTCGGCTCTTACGACACCCTTAGAATGGAATATGGTGGTGACTTTATGTATTCTAAATCCGTCACCACACGGATAAGTCATCTTCTACTACTATCATACTCGCTTGCCTCCCTATTTTGTAAAAATACACATTATAACAGTTACTGACCTCGTCTCCTATGCCATACAATTCACCGATTGTGGAAGTAGTGCTCAACGGGGGGGTTCCAGGAGGTCCGGGCGGCCCAGGTGGCCCAGGCGGTCCTCTAATCGATTCGCCTGGAAGACCCTGTTTCAGAAAATCTGGTTGAAGTATTATATATCAATTGAATAAAAAAGATAAAATGTATAAAGAAGAACAATATTAATGCTGGCTGAAGAAGCTATGTATATATTAGTAACAATATTATTTTTACTAAAGTAGAAATGTATGAGAGGCATTTTGAATCTTTTTCACGTATTGAACATTTACACTCTTATAAAAAAAAGAAAAATCTAATTCTTGGTTCGAATTACAAAACGTGTATTATTCTTCCAAACACCCAAACAAAACTCCTTTTTAATACAAACTAAGTACACTATACTACAATATGTCACCTAACATTACGTAATCTGAAAAGGAAATACTTGCACGTTACGGAAATCGCTCCCAAAAGTCATAGTTTCAAGTCAACAACGTCAAATACCTACTTATACATGGTGTTTGGGACCGACGATCGGCAAACACGGTGTTAAGTGCGCCATAATGGCACTATATCATGCTGTGAGTAGGGGAAAGAGGCCCCTTACTTGTAACGAGGCTGGAGCGACACGATACAATATGTACACATCATTATTCTGTGTTAGTTTAGCCTCTGTGGTATAAGGTGCAAATAGAAACGAAGGCCGTGTACCGTTTTAAATATTCAGTAAATCTCTTAGCTTGACTCTGGTAAAAAAATAGATTTGCCTGTGGGACTGAGAGGCGAGCCCTGGTGACCTCTCGATGCTGAGCTTAATCGGACGGATGCTCGATAGCGAGGAGGGATGGGAAGCAATGGACTCCTTTTTCGAGGACGTTATGTCGCAGAAGGAGGCGGCGGAGCGGGTCAAAGAGGAGGATATTCTAGCTGACTTAACCTAACTCTGCCATCCGTCTTCCACCGTTTCACATTGGGTCAGTTAAGTGAAATAATTTAAAATAAAACATAAATTAATCCGTTGTTTTTTTAAACGAAACTCCTGCACTATGTATAACCTGTCTCGCGGGAGCAATTTACAAAAATGTAATTCACTAGCACAAATGACACCCAGACTCAGAGCAAGTGCCTCTGGTTGGTTTAAACAAAGAAACTTGTCCGACCCCGGAATAGAACTCGGGACCCGTTGATCCAAAGGCGGCACATCTAACCCCTAGACCAACGGGTTGCTTTTTAATTATTCGTCTTCGTAGGTATCGTGTCGTAGCATTTAATACCAAGGCACTTGTACTGTTACTAGTTGCCACTATAAATTGAACGGCAAAACAATGCATGGTCATCTATTGTGCGAAAATGCGAGTTATGCGTTCCCAATAACGTGTCTAAAACAAATTGCCTCGGAATATTCCAAGTATTTTCGGAAGCCGATAAATAATACGAAAGTTCCTTTTGTAAAACATTTGAAAAATGTTAACGCTTGACGCGATCTGAAATTCCAATAATTATGGGACAGAATCTAATGGTTTTAATTATAAAGAATTTTGACAAATATTGTGTTAATGTAGTATTAAATAAAGATCTTGCCCTTGGTCCTCTTTCGCCTTTTTCTCCTTTCAGTCTGAAGGAGTAACCTGAAAATGATAACACTGCTTTATTTTTCTATTAGAGACAACCAAGCGAATAGCGAGATCGTAAATTCAAATTCAAATCATTTATTTTGTGGGTCGATGGCCAGTTACAAATAATCAACATATTATATATTACATCATAAAATTATTATACAATGAAAAAAATATTGAGCGTCTACCACCAGTTCGGAACGCGACCACTGCTGAGAAGAGCTAGTATTTTTTTTTCATTGCGGCCCTATTTCATACTATTACAATAACATAAATAAAGAATATAAAATACTGACACTGAACAGCTTAGTTCCAAGCAACTGGGTCATTTACATAATCAGCAATGCGGTAATATTCTTTTTTGAAAAGTTTTATCTTAGCATACTTTGTAAAGTCATTGCGAGGCAATTCTCTAAGTTGCATGGGCAGTTTGTTACAGATGCGTATACATTGACCTATGAATGAGTTACTTATTCTGTGGAAACGAGTACAATGGACAGCAAGATTATTCTTGTTTCGTGTTAATATTATGTATAACACAGTTTTTTCCAAAGTTATTAATATTTATGTATTTGTGAACACACATCAAATTTTCAAATATATATATTGAGATGGCACAGTTACAATATTAATTTCTTTGAATGTATCTCTTAAAAAAGTTGTAGGAGCAAGGTTGTGTAAAGCTCTTACAACCCTTTTCTGTAATATAAATATGCTATTATGGTCTGCATAGCATCCACAGAGAAGTATCCCGTAAGTCATGATACGATGGAAGTAACTGAAATAATCTGTTCTAGCCGTATCAACATCTGTAAAGTCTAATTTTTTTAACAGCAAAAGCCTCAGAGCTTAGTCTACTAGATAGCTTATCTATATGTGAGCCCCATTGTAGTTTATTATCAATGGTTATGCCTAAAATTGGTTATACCAAACCTGGTTATACCATCAATGGTTATACCAAACCCGCTATCTTCTATTGAAGTGCTCATCCGACACGATCTGTCATTGAATACATTGAATCTAACATTAGTGTGCTAAGTTCAAAAAATCTTTCCAAGTTGTTGTGTCAAAAGCGAGTGGCATATGTTCCTAACTGACACTTTAATATTAGTATCAGCCTTAGCGCCTGTACGGACTACCGGTTGAACCGGCGGCCTGCCGCTTTTCTAATTTAATATGCAACCGCTTAAGTCTGTACGCACTGACGGTTGATATTTTGTGGCGGATTAGTAGGCCGCGCGGCTAGCCGCCTAAGTGGCCAGCCGCTAGTGCGAACAGATGCTTAATGCAGCTATCACGTGACACTAGCAAAAAATTCCGATGACTCCGGCAATTGCCAAAAAAATAAATAATTAAGGTATCAAAACTGTCGAAATCGATAATCAGAGGCACGATTTTGTCTCTCTTTAAAAAATAAGTTTGTGGCCATATTAAATATTAAAAAAATAACCCAAAAATCTTGCTACTTCGTAGTTCTAAATCAAATAATTTTGAATAATTGAATAAATACCTTAAACTTTGACAGAAGTTTGGTAGGTAATATGGAAACGTATAAAGTTTCCGCCATAAAAAAGTATTATGATGAAACGGATAGCAAACGAATAACATCATCATTTAAGCCAAAAGACGTCCACAGCTGGACATAGGCCTAGAATAACATAGATAGACATTTTATGGAACACTTTAAAAGGAAAACATGAGCTTCGAAAAGGTTCCCGACATTTCTGTAACAAGTAGCTTAGATAAAATCGATTTTATACCTTTCATGGATATAAGCACAAGGAATCACGTGATTCATATTGAAGTATATCTCAGACATAGCATTATCAACCCAAAGAGGTTGAACGAAATTTGATTGTTGCACCATACCTGATCCGTCCAAGCCGGGCGGCGGTGGTGGGAAAGGCGGTATTGTACCATACCGTCCAGACCCCTCGGTGTCTCCCTCTTCCTGATCAACCTGCATTCAACAATTAATTACAATACCGCAGCCATGCTCAAATATTTATCTGCCTCTAATTTACGTGGCACTTGAGTGACTGAGCTAACACCGTTGAATAATATCATGGCTATATGTTTACTTGGAACCAAAATTAACGCTGCATAGTGAAAAGGTGTTGAGGCTAATCATATAATTTGATTTGGCTATTCCTTGACACAAGGAGTAAAACAATACAAAGTTGTATTTTTGGATCAATAAACTTTGTAAAATTCGCGAAGAATACTCAAACTATACTGGTTGTCATGGCAGTAATAGGTACACTTCTCATCAGAAAAATCGAAACACCTTGAAAGTTTATGTATTATAAGGATTATTAGAAATATATATATATATATATATATATAGGAATATTATATATGTCAAATGTCGTTTATTAATGAAAATCATGAAAATTAAAAGATTTTCAAATCCTAATGTTAATGATCTCTAATTAAACTTCAAATTAAACTTTCATAAGTTGCGTATTTTGTTTAACAACCATAAAAAGGGAATTGTTTCGATTTTTCTGATGAGAAGTATATTATTGCAGACTATATTGGTGTCACGAACTGATCACTGTTATGTACTTCATTTGACTTTTTCCATTACGTTGCAATGAACTAACTCATCGCTATCATAGCCAGAACTATCATTGTTTTCTGACGCGATGTCATTTGGATAAAGAGGTACATTAATAACATCGGTGCTGGCCAAGGAGATTGAAATTCCCACAAGACGTTCTCTGTCACTTAAGTGCACCGTCAAAATAGGCAGTATCCAATGCAAAGCGTTAAAGCTGCTAATATCTGAGTTGTCTTCCTAAACAAAAGATTACCCAACCAATTTAGTTGAGAACTTCTCAAAATTAACAGCAGCAACCACGCGAAGGGACCTAACCTTTTCGTAATTCAGTGATTACATAGGACCTCGGCCATGTTCAAATATTCTCGGCGTCACGACGCAATTAGTGACGGGGTGGCGAGTAAACAAGTACATTTGTCTTTGAATTAATGCAAGTGGATTTTCAACAGAAAGGGTCGCTTTACACATGATTGGATTGCCACTTTTGAAGATGATAATACTCATGGATGAAGGGATTATTATTTCCAATTGGGGCTAGAATGTTTCAAGTTCTACTGAATTATGGAAACCCTTAATTAAAGTTGGATTCTAGAAAATACGATAAAATAGCTAAAATTGTCCTTGTTTTAGCCTAGTGATTTTTGATCGGAGAAAGTATTTGGTTTGGTTAGTATAAGCTTTAGCCGTGCGTCGCTGGATCTACTTTCCTCTAAGTATTTTGAAGATATGCTTTATTATAGAAAAAATAAATAAAAAACTAAACACTTTTGTAAATTATATAAAAATATCAGTTATTTTGTAATTTATGAAGACATTCATCAGCCTATTTCAGTCCACTGCTGGACGTAGGCCTCCCCCAAGGCGTGAAGTAAGTATGAAGACATGGAACATTTTAAATGTCTCTTCTTAACGCGTGGCCACAGCCAACAGCGGTGCGAAATGCGGAGTGTCTTGCGGCGCGGTAAGCGGTGAGCGGCGAAAACAAATGGTAAACAAATGGTAGCTGTGGCATACTTCATAGATTGTCATCTATGAAGTATGCCACAGCTACCGGCGACGCGATCGGCGGCGCGTCTTGCGGAGCGACTAGCGGCGCGGTGCACACGGCGGCGACGAGTTGCGCGATGTGCGAGTGAAACAAATGTACTAGCCAATATCGAGGTGGCCACAGCCCAGAGCGTTGCGCGCGTCGGCTTCGGTGGACGTATTGAGGCATCGCGCGACCGAAACAAATTATTTTGTTTTTATCGCGAGTTGAGCTAATTAAAAATGGATATGGAAAAGTTGCTTAGTGAAATACTAGTACTAGACCAGCAATATGGATGTCAAAATCCACATCATAATTAAAACCATGTTGTAAAAAAAATGTGGGACGAAATAAAACAACAATTTCCTGGTGGTACCTAGTTAACTTTAGTTTTCAAGTCTTCGTGTATGTGACCGAGTATATAATCAAAAGTATATTATGCTTGCCCGCGTATATAAAAAAAAATATCGGGATAGTTCTTAAACTCATAATAAATTCTCTCCTTTTCTGGTTAACTGGGTGCGCTCCTTTTTTTGACAGAATGATATCTTCAGCTAAGAACGTACTTGTTTCAAGGCAATATCGTGCCACTTTTGATATTTTAATAGTTTATCCGTTCTCTTAATACGTGCCTGGCGACGCCACCGCTGTCACAACTAGTCTAGCTGTGACATACCACCGCATATCGCGCCGCCCGCCGCGCCGCTCAACGGACCGCGCAACGCAACGCCTGTAGCTGTGGCCAGGCCCTTATACTTTGCGATGTTGATAAACACTTCTTAAATTTAAGAGCCATGCTCTTGTCGGTGGAGTTTCTTCCAAGCATCTCGATCTTCTGCTAGCTCCTTGACCCTTTGATACGAACCGACATTCACTTTTTCCTTAATTTGATCGAAAAAGCTTCTCCTAGGTCTTCCTCGTCCTCTCTTCCCTTCTACCTTCCCTTCTATGATAGTTGTCATAAGTGTGTCGTGTCGTATCAAATGCCCAATCATCTTTCCTCTTCTGTTGTCTATGCAGGTCAACAGGCTTCTCCTTTCTTCTACTCTTTCTAATACTTCTTGGTTTGTTAGTTTTTCCATCCAGCTTATTCTTTCCATCCTCCTCCAGCACCACATTTCAAATGCTTCCAATCTTTCTCTGTCTCTTTGTGTCATTGTCCACGTCTCTGATCCGTACAGTGCTATGCTCCAGATGTACGTTTTAATTAAGCGTTTTCTTATGTTCTTTGCTATTTTAGAGCCGAATAAGTGTTTTTTGTTGTTAAATGCTGCTTTTGCTATTGCTATTCGAGTAATTATATCTGCCGTACATCTGGCTTCATGAGTTATGGAGCTGCCTAAATATTTAAAATTGTCTACTTGTTGGATTGGTTTGGAATTTAGAATAATTGGTGTGTGTAAGCGTGTATTTTTGGATGTTACTAAAATTTTTGTTTTTGTTTCGTTTATTTTTAGGCTGAATTCTCTGAAAATTTTGTTCATGGACTCCAAAAGTTTTTGTAATTGGTCTCTACTTTCTGCTAAAGCTGCTATATCATCCGCGAATCTTATGAAGTGTATCTTTTCGCCGTTAATTTTGACACCTCCCTCTGACTTGATTTTAATCTTATTAATAGCGCATTCTATAAAAATGTTAAATATTAGCGGTGAGAGTGGACAACCCTGTCTTACTCCTTTTCTTATTTCTGCTCTTCCTTGATGTTCGCCAATTTCTATGATCGTCTGTTGTTCTTTGTATAATTCTAGGATAACCTTTCTGTCTCTGTAATCCAATCCAGCGTGCTTGAGAGCTTCCATCATTAATTTCCAGTCTACCCTATCAAACGCTTTCTCTAGGTCTATGAAAGCTATGTGAGTGTCTAGGCCCAAATCCATTCTTCTGCCGGTAATTAATTTTAATGCTAATATTGCTTCCCTCGTACCTTTGTTCCTCTGAAAACCATATTGTTCATCTGCTACGAAGCATTCCGCTTTTTGTCGAATTCTATTTTGAATAATTTTAAGAAGTATTTTAGAGGCATGTGATATTAAGCTTATAGTTCTATGTTCTTCACATTTAAGTGTGTTTAATTTTTTCGGTAGAGTTACAGTTTTGCTCACTTTAAAATCATTGGGGACTTGTCCCGTTAAATACATGTTCTGAATTAATTGATATAGCTCGGTCATCAATATTTCGCTATCATTGTACTTTAACATCTCTATGTAGATTTGGTCATTTCCTGCTGCCTTTCCATTTGGTATACTTTTAATGGCACTGTCAAACTCTTCTCTAAGAATGGTAGGGCCCAGTTCGTCTTTCTCAACTTGATCTATTATTTCTATATCGTTCGCCAACAAACCATCGCCTTTATATAAATCTTCTATGTAACGTTTCCACCTTTCAACTATCTCATTATTATCTATAATCATATTTCCCATCTCATCCAATATCGCTGTGCTCTTACTTTTCTTCTTTTTATATAGATTTCTTATAATATTGTAGGCTTCATCCATTCTCCCTTTCTGCATAAAGAACTCTATAGTTTCACAGTCTTTCTCTATTTCCTTATTTTTGCATTCTCTGCATTTGAGAGTAATTCTGTTCGTTAATCTTTTATATTCTCTTATACTGTCTTCGTCAGTCTTATTCCTAACTTTTCTCCTCTCTAGCATTAGGTCGATTATCTCTTTATTGAGCCATTTCTTCTTCGGTATTATCTTTTCCTTTTCTATGCACTCTTCAGCACTTGTTTTTAGTATGTCTCTAATTATATTCCATCTTTCTTCTACACTATGATTTCCTAATAATTTATTATTACCTTCATTTAATTCCCTAAATTTACTATCTAACTTATAGCTATATTGCACACGGTAATTGCTTTTTGGTTCCTTAAGTTTACTGAGATCAATTTTCTTTGGTTTTGTCTTTCTGTGGTTATGCTTTTGTATTTTAATGTCTATTTTGCATGTTAAGAGGTTGTGATCGGTATTAATATCGGCTCCTGGTAGAGTCTTGCATGATGTGACCTGTTTTCTGTGTTTGTTCTTTACTATTATGTAATCAATTTGATACCTTCCTATATCTCCGGGCATTTTCCACGTATATAAACGTCTCTTCGGTTGTTCGAAAAGAGTATTTGTAATTACTAAGTTGTTTTCTTTACAAAATTGTACTAGCCTTTCCCCTCTTCCATTCCTTTTTCCTAGCCCATATTTTCCAACTTCGCCTCCTTCTGCCCCTTGCCCTACCACAGCGTTAAAATCCCCCATTATAATAAGATTGTCCTTGTCATTTACTGTATCTAGTAAAGAGTCTATATTGTTGTAAATCTCTTCTACTTCTTCGTCCGGATGGGCACCAGTTGGCATATAAATTTGAATTATTATTACATTATTTGGACTAGATTTTATTTTTACTACAGTCATTCTGTCACTATGGTGAATTGTATTTTCTACCTGATTTCCCCATTGTTTATTTAAGACTATTGCTGTTCCGTTGGTTCCTTGTTTATCACCCGTAAAAATTACTCTATAATCTTCGTCCCAATAGTCCCCACTCCCTTCCCATCTGACTTCACTTATCCCCATAATGTCGATTTTCAAGCGATCCATTTCCGATTTTAACTCTTCCATTTTCCCTTCTTGCAGCATTGTCCTCACGTTCCATGTTCCAATAATGCAGGGGTTTCGCGTGATGACGACCTGGGCAGCCCTGCGGTGCCTGCCCCTGCCGGACTCCGATCGCCACGGCATGTTACATCGTGGAAACCGGTTGTCAAGAACGTTATCTATCTTTGTTGTCATTCCATAAAACTCCATAATTAGGAATATTGTGCGGTGGTTTCCCACTTGCCTTCCGCACCACAGTACAGCGACCGGTATCCCGCCCACTGCTGTATGATCAAAAGCCCTTCTGGAACCCACTTCCTCGGCCTCTTGTCAATACTGATACCGCTGTTGTCCAGCATCAGAGGAACGCTTATTTAATGGCGGCGTTGACTCGCCATGTCACCGGATCGTCATAGGTCTTTTGTGGCATTTTGTAGGATAGTCCATCCTAATGGGCTACCCACCACAACCTGTTAACCCTGCCGCTGCATGGTCGGGGACTGCTTATTCAATTTATTCGCAGCTAACCACCATATCTGGTGGCCGTTTCCCTATCCGCCACCTGGGACCCCGTTGGTAGCTTACAGCTCAGCCGCCTATCAGTGATAAACACAGAACAGATAAATTACTATGCAACTAGAAGTTCTCTGCACTCAATAGTTTACATTTCAGCTTCCAAATAACAAATGGTGTGATATTTTTAGTGTATTCGTTGAACACAATGCAAATAGATTAGAAGGCAATTTAAAATAAAATCATTTATATTTTATTTTTGTTACCATAACCATGCACCAATAATAGTATTTTAATACTAAACAGGTAACATGTTATAAATATCAGCTTTACAATCATTATTAAGAATTAGCGTGTAGCAAACGCTGTCTACTTTGAGCTAAAATTTAATTAACACATTCAGTTAAAATGATACATTAATCAATACTAAAAGGCGGACTAAAAAAGATACCGAGACTTTAAATCGACGTATAAGGTTAATGCTTAATAAACCTCTAGATTTAAAGAGCAAGTACACGCTGCTTTATCCTTAGCTCTAACATGCATTCACTTCTGAGACTTTTATTCTGAAGGAGTTGTCCCTTTGAGCACTAACGACCGTCGCTGTTTGCAGAATAACTAGTTACGTCTCTGTTACAAGTACTGTTTGGGATCATCATCCCAGGCCAGTCGCATCTTGTAACTCAGTGTGTTATTTTGTCGCGGACTGAAATTAGCATACTTGTGCTACGCTATAATGTGCTACGCTATAATGTGCTACGCTATGCTGTGCTACGCCATGCTGTGCTACGCTATGCTGAGCTGTGCTACGCCATGCTGTGCTACGCTATGCTGAGCTGTGCTACGCTATGCCGTGCTACGCTATGCCGTGTTACGCTATGATGTGGTATTATTAAGTTCCTTTAGTCGCCTTATATGGTTTTTGTTATAATGATTGATGCATTGGGTTAACGATTTAATTCTATGAAAAGGGCCGTGGTAAAACTATATTTGTTTTAGGGCCGCATTATTAAGATAACTTTTGTATTTAAAAGTGTAAGTGTGGTAAGGATCCATAGTGTCGTCACCTCATTTCATCCTGAAAATGTCGTAAGAACCGACAAAGGGAAATGACAAAGTCAAAAATCTAGCCACAAGAGAAGGAAATCTTGATACGAAAACCGTCTGAACAGAGAGGCACAGTAGCCTGATTACCCTCCCTGTGATCGGAGGAGGCCTGACACAGCAGTGGGTCATTTATGAGATGAATAGTACTGATTCTTACATACTATATTTATCCCAGCCATTGCTCTTCAAGTGCAATGGCAAGTGCATTCCACAAAATTTGAGGACAAATCATTTGTAGTCCGTTCTGTCCGTTTATGGAATGCACTGCCCTTATACATTAGACAGTCCCAATCACTACCTTTATTTTTAGAATTGGTCAAAAAACATTTCTTTAAAGAAGCCATTGAATAGCACTCCCATTAAAGTTACTTATACTGTAGCATATTCAATCATTCAATATATTATATAGTTTTGTTTAAATTATACATATAATATATATTTATATATCATCATCATCATTTCAGCCAAAGGACGTCCACTGCTGGACATAGGCCTCCCCCAAGGATTTCCACAAAGGCCGGTCCTGGGCCGCCCGCATCCACTGCTTTCCGGCGATCTTAACCAGGTCGTCGGTCCACCGTGTGGGAGGCCTACCAGCACTGCGCCTTCCGGAACGCGGTCGCCACTCGAGGACTTTTCTGCCCCATTTTATATATATATATTTATATATATTATGTAGTATTTACACATATATATATATATATATATATATATATATATATATATATATATATATATTTATATGTGTGTGTGTGTGTGTTTATTGATAAAAAGTATTTTTATTAGACATAATAGTATCTGTATATTAATTAATGCTGACGTTAAACGATCCCAATAGATCCCATAGTTTGCGCAAAATTTTCTCTTTAAAATGTGTCGGTTGCCTGGAAGAGATTGCTTTTAGTGATAAGGCCGCCAATTGTATGTGTTTTGTATAATTTCTCCTGTACGCTATGTTTATGTCGCAAATGTGCAATAAAGTGTTATCTATCTATCTCTTCATGTCAATGGATTGAAGTGAAGTTATACATTTGTTATATTGTATATTTTTAATCTTTATACATATACCACTACTTATCAGCCCATAAATGACCCACCGCTGAGTCGGGACTCTGCCGTAGCTGGAGGGTACTGTGCCACGCAGGTCAGACGGGTTGGCATTGGGTTGCGTATCAAGATTGCCTTCTCTTGCAGCTAGGTTTTGACTTTTTCATTTCCCTTTGTCGGCTCTTACGACACCCTCAAGATGAAATTTGGTGGTGACACTATGTATTCGAGACCCGTCATCACACGGGCGATGTATATATATTAAAACATCGGTATTAAACTTATATATAACCAGTCTTTCTGTAATTTGATAAAAATGACGCATTTGAGTATCGAGAATAGAGAACTGAATAAAAATCGCTTTTATAAAAGTCAGCACAGGCTCGAAGTCTACTCTTTTGTTATATTCTGTTAATTTCAAATTGCTACTCGAACACCACGTTATTAACAATGGCGTAGATGAAATAAAAGAACGCATTTTTTAAGAAACAAAGAAAAAGCAACGAAATGCTAATAAATTCTCGAGTTTCTGAACATTAGTTATTTATTGCCTTTGTGATTTTGACAACAATAGCATTCATTTTTATTGTAAAACTTATTTTACAAGTTCTCCTCTCGTAACAATGCGATAAGATTACAAAATGAATGAGATTAATCCGAGCAGAAATTTAATGCATTTTTTAGCTATACATAAAAATATGAATATTAAGTGAAAGAAATATGTTGAATCGATTTCAAAAGGTTTAATGATTTATCAGGTATACTTCAAATGTGTAGTTCCTATAAAGTGATTAATTTAATTTCACAAATAAATTTTACTTTCCAATTAATTTTCATTTATGATTAATATTACATAGCAAGCTGTTAGAATAACTGGAAGCACAGTAAATCAATTAAGGTTTTTTTATCGCGTTCATCTAATAGTTATACATTATTTTTTTTAAATAAGGCTTCCCTGTTGTACCTCTAACCTGTATCGTGAGGGCTTTTGCAACACATGCATGCTCTGATTTACACAAGGCCAATTTTCCCAACCAGGGATCAACCTGGGAAACCTTGATCCAAAATCTAGACACATACAACAATACTGTCACTCCTGAAACTATTTTAATTGAATTTGGAATACTTTTTAATTTGGAATTAATATCTTTTGTGCTAAGATTCTCTTTCCAAATTCAATTCCCAAAGCGTATAATCAAAGCTGAAGGCCCTTAAAGTAAATCTTCGACCATTTATTGTGGCCATTGCGTTAAGTAAACAACTTTAATTTCCCGCCAATTTTGCGGGCAATTTATTTTATTGGCGACATACTGAGCTTAATTTTAACACGCAATGGACTCGGGATTCCTATGTGGTTCCGTAATGTTTTGACCGAGCTACTCGGATAGAGGAGTAAGGCAGAAGAGGTAGAACTGCGTGTACAATTACTACTTTGTATATATGCGTAATTTTTGTAGTTTACACTTTAGTACTTTTTATTATATTACTATTGTCAATATAATGTTCCTCAGTTGAATTATAAGAAGATTTCCAAGTAAGCTGTTTTTACTAATTCTCAGCCTTTATAGTCTTAGCTTTGAGCTAGCAATTAGACTATTGGTTAGCACAATAATAAATAAATAAATAAATAATAAATAAATAAATATCCTTGGACATTTCACACAACGCCATCTCGTCCCAAGCTAAGCAACTTAATGCTTGTGTTATGCTAACGAGATGGATGATAAACTACTTATATAATTTTTTTTTTGTAAATACATACATATTATAGATAGAAATGACACCCAGACTCGGAGCCAGTGCCTCTGGTTTAGACAAAGACACTTGCCCGACCCGGGAATCGAACCCGGGACCCGCTGATCCAAAGGCGGCACATCTAACCACTAGAACAACGAGGCAGTCACTATAATAATAATGAACACACTATTACTACTACTCAGCCAATACATGGCCCATTGCTAAGTCGGGCCATGTATTGTTCACCAAGTGCATGGCGGGTGTGTGCTACTATGCCACACTAGCCGTATGCCGACTCGTCTGGCGTCTGGCCAGCGTGGCAAAGTCGGCTTATTACCCTCCATGTAATTGGAGGAGGCTCGACTCGACAAGCAGTGGGCCAGGTATTGTCTGAGTAGATTTAGTACTAGTGTATTGATTATTGTGCTAACCAAAAGTATATGTGCTAGCTTATAGCAATTAAACTTTTGGATAGCACAATAAAAACGATGTATTCAAAAATGAATGATATTTTGTCTGAAATTATTTGTATAGGACGGACTGTTATCACAATTAATTTACCCACTTTAATGATAACCTCTACGAAAGATAATTAAATTAACGCACGTAACCAAAGTCAAAGTCATTAATCCTGAAAATCTACTGATATTGTTTTCCAAATTTATCGGCTTTGTTATCAAGTTGAAATTAGTATAATAGCATTAGGAATAGATAATTATTTTACCACTATCGTTGAGCGAAGTAATTTTAAAGTGTAAAACACTCACGAAGCATTATATTGTAACCTCTCCCATATTGTGTTAAGACACCACAAACAGTAAACGTGTTAGTCTGTTAATTCGTGACAAGCG
Source organism: Clostera curtula (assembly GCA_905475355.2). NCBI lineage: Eukaryota > Metazoa > Arthropoda > Insecta > Lepidoptera > Notodontidae > Clostera > Clostera curtula. The sequence continues at coordinate 6,408,702 of FR997805.1, read as the reverse complement.
GAGGAGAATTAAAAAGGAATAATCACCAAATAATTGTCTATATCTATCAGCTCATCTCCATCGCCCGATTCCTGTAAAACCATTAACATAAACCATAACAAAAAAAATACATGGACGATAAGAAAAATCAGTAAAAAGAAAACATAAGTAAATTAATCAATATTAAAATAATTAATAAAATAATAATAATAATAAATATCTTTGGACATTTCACACAACGCCATCTCGTCCCAAGCTAAGCAACTTAATGCTTGTGTTATGGTAACGAGATGGATGATAAACTACTTATATACATTTTTTTTGTAAATACATACATATTATAGATAGAAATGACACCCAGACTCCGAGCTAGTGCCTCTAGTTTAGACAAAGACACTCGCCCGACCCCGGAATCTAACCCGGGACCCGTTGATCCAAAGGCGGCACATCTAACCATTAGACCAACGAGGCAGTCAGTATAAATAAATAAATTGGAGTACTCCTTTTTGTAATGGAAAACAAAGCAGATAAGTCTTGTTCTACATGTAACAGAACAGTTACCGATAAATAACTAATCTCTAAAGATCCTATGTATAAAGTTCCTAAGCTTAATTATATATATTTATTTCTTTTCCTTTCATTCGAAATCAAAAGGTGATTCCAGACATGACGTTTGCGTCACAAACATTCACGCGATCGTCAGATGTAGATGCACTCGAAGCGTCCTAAGTAACAGTTGAACTCATAACATAATTCTAGACAGCAGCATAGATATTTCTAGAAAAAAGTTGTAGTTACTTACCTCAAAAGTATTCACACACTGGACTTCAGCTTGTGTTGGTGATCCGTACAACTTAAGCTCTTGAAATGCACCCTGTACCACGATAATCATTAGCCATTGATACAATAAATACATCTTGACTGACAATCCATTGAAATCGTGTTTCTAATTGACACGTAATACTGGCAATAATTGAAATATAGTTTAAAATTGGAACATAATTATTTTGCCTTACCTTTTCTTGATTATAATAGTATAATTAATATGAAACAGTAACTAGACATTATTTATAATTATATCATAATATTTTTGAAGTAAATTTTATGCACCTTCTTCGCTTCTATTTAATAAATATAAATCGCTTTTATTTGTGTGTCCGCTACAATTAAATGAATAAATATTTAATTGTATCGCACACACAAATTATACGAAATGCGTTCACTCAAATAGTTTATTTCCACATAACGTAATCCATTTCGTTATTCTATTATATAAATAAATAAATAATCATATGACATTTTTAAAAGTTTATTTCAATAAAAAAAACATTGTATTTTTTAAATATATTATATCGATGAGAAAAAGTTTTTACACGCAAGTAACAAGTTTTCAAAATCCAATCATTCGAACTATTAAAAAGTTTAGTGAATATTTTTAAAGTATTCAATAAATTATGTACTCGTGAACAAGTTTGAAAATCTTGAAAAAGCACTTTCATTTGAGTGAATATCACTGAACAAATTTAGTTTTAACAATGATGTAAGCAAGCATTCAAAATGAAATTTTGGCCATACGAATACTACTGGCCAGTAACATTTTCGACATCCCAATAAAAACAAGACACCAAACCGGACTTTGCACAATGCGTCCACGCATGCGGAGTGAGCCGTGATGCACTAAATTTAAAACCAGAACAGACCTCTGTCCTGTTGAGCTTGATCATTGAACAAAACGAAACAAGAACGAAGATGATCATTGTAATCTGGATGGAAGCGATAGTAATCACAATATATCACTATCATTCACTACATACTATAAAACAAAGTCGCTGTCGTCTGTCCGTCCCTATGTATGCATAAATCTTTAAAACTACGCAACGGATTTTGATGCTGTTTTTTAATAGGTACAGTGATTCAAGAGGAAAGTTCATATGTATAATACTTACATAATATTGTAGAGAAACACTGATAAATTTAGATGTTCATCATTGCACCCGTGTGAAGCCGGGGCGGGTCGCTAGTTTCACATAAATGTTAACGATGCTGTTTACTAAGAATAAAATCAAAATCAAAACTCATTTAATCAAGTGGCTCAATGGAGCTCTTTTGACAAGTCAAACAAGAAAATAAAATTTTAAATATACCACTTAAAAATTGAAAATGGATTATTTACCATCTACTTCCGGTTCGGAATGCAGCGCTACAGAAAAGAGACACGAAGAAATTCTGTGGTTGCTCTTTTTAGATCGCCATTTTTAGGTACAAGTCTGGATATAAGACAGATTTGTGAGAGCAAACTCGCGGAATAGTCGCAAAGGGTCAAACATCAGCCAGATCTAGTCAACAATAGTAACCTACTAATGCCCGAGCCAGTAATAAACTAAGTTAATTTTTTACATGTAGGAATTAAAACTGGCTTGGTATCCCGGTAGCAGTGGTCTGTCTGACAAATTTGTATATTGGCTCAAACAGCAGCGATCGCTGTTATAGTAGTAGTAGTTCAATAAATTTTATAGGATAGGATTATAGGTCCGAGTAGTGACGGATTTAGAATACATAGTGTCACCATCCCATTCCATCCTGAGGGTGTCGTAAAAGACCACAAAAGAAAATAACCTAGTCACAAGAGACGGAAGCATTCCGTCTGGCCAGCTGTTGTAACCAAGCACACGCGTTACAACACGCGTGGTTGGTTACAACGCGCCATGTAGTTTTACTGTTTCGTCGAGAGCCGGTGCTCGACAGGGCATTTCCTTGAATTGCCTGTTCCATCTTAGGGCCCCCGCGCATTTAGGCGGCCCGTCACGCGGCCTGGCCAAAACTTGGCCGCGCGGCCTGGCCGCATAATGCGCGGAGGCCCTTAGATTCAAAGGTCAAAGGAATTCAAGTAACTGATAAAAAAAACTCTCAGGGTATTATGGGTGGGTGAAATTGTATATTTTTGATTGATTGAAATTTGTGAAATTGTATAAGTCTCCTGATGTCTTAAGGAAGATTACTTATTCCTGCTAAATGCAGAACTGCGCTGTAGAGTCTTCACAGTTCCACGTCAAAGCATTAAGTCCTATTCACAGGGATCTTTATCTAATTATGTTCCCGGAATCAAAGTATGAAGACGCTGCCCGCAAATCAGTACGGAATGTAAAGACCGTTCTATCGGAATAAGTCTTTGAAATGTCTGTTCATATAAAGGCGGTTGATTTGTTTGGATATAATTGATGATGAATTACGTGAAGTAAGTATAACAAATTATATACTACTAGCGACCCGTCCCGGCTTCGCACGGGTGCAATGATGAACCTTTATCAGTTTTTCTCTACAATATTATGGATGTATTATACATACAAACCTCCCTTTTGAATCACTCTATCTATTAACAACAACCGGTTCGAAATCCGTTGCGTAGTTTGAAAGATTTAAGCATACATAGGGACGGACAGATGACTTTGTTTTATACTATAAAAATATTGATAGTGATTTAAAGTCCGACTAAGGGAACGCAAGAGGCAAATCACCTAGTCGTAAGAGAAGGAAAACTTGATATGAATCTCTTTTTTTTTTTTTTTTTGTTTTGGCTGGAAAAAATGCCTGTCCGCACATCCCGCGTCCGGGGAGACTACGGGGTAGTGTGGGGCCCTCACCCACTAAAACAACCCACCGTGCCCCAACACCCGCCCTTACGCGGCGGACCCCGGGTACCGCGTACGTTGCTACCGTGGTCCGCAGGCGGCAGCCCCATCGGGCACCCTCTCCCGTGCGACGCCCCGCGCACTTGGGCGTCACACCTTCGCGGTAGGCTATACCGGCGGACGGTGGGCTGATATGAATCCCTGTGCCAACCCGTCTTGCCAGCGTGGCACAGGCTAATATCCCTCCATGAATTTGGAGGAGGCCCGACGCAGTAGGGGGTCATTCATGGGCTGAAACGACGAAATATAACAAGTACTACTAGTACAGCCCATACAGCCTCCTCCAATTACCAGCCTAACAGCATAACCCTACAATTGACTAAAAGACAATGAATAAAAAATAAATTAAAAATTTAAAAAAAACCCGACACAATAACCTTTAAAAAGTAAATAATAAATACAACGCGTTGTGGGACCGCTCCCACTTATTTATTACCTTACCCCTGGTCCCCCAACGCGATGTATTTATTTTTTACTTTTTAATGGTTATTGTGTCGGGGATTTCTTAAAATTTTTAATTTATTTTTTATTTTATGCTTTTTATAGGTACACACTTATTATAATGTAGATTTTGTTAAATTGCACGTGATGCGCTTTCATTTGAGACCCCACTCGATTATATTTGCAGACATTCGGTTATTCTTCCCCACTTTCACCCGTCATAACTTTTAAACGGCTCAACCGATTTTCATCAAATACGTCTAAGAACACTCACCCGTAACTCACATTTCATACACTATATTGAAATCGCTTCATCCGGTCGCGAGCTACGGTGCCATAGACAGACAGACACGTAAAACTTATAACACCCCTCTTTTTGCGTCGGGGGTTAAAAACGATCCCAGTGTTCGTTTCGTTTCGTGCGATAATGGTATCCTGACAGTTATGACAAGTGACCCTTTTGCAAATATAACGCTAATTTTTCCCACCACCATGATTTATTGGGGACTAAACGGATTTCGGGCGCATTGGCTAGTATCTCCACAATGGCTGCGACGAGCAAATAAAATTGATGGCCTCGGATGAAATGTTCTACTTGAAAAATGTGTTATAAAGCCTCTTTGCATGGCGTGTTAAAATATATCAAGCCTTTGAACGCTTTGCCTTTATGCTGTTTTCAATGAAATTTGGCGAGCGCTCTTCTGTGTTTCGTCGGCTTTCAACGTTTATGAAATTTACGTTACCAATACTACTAATATTAAAAACGTGAAAGTTAGTAAAAGAGGATGTTCGTTATTATTTCACGGTAAATCTACTAGGGATTATAATGCACATCACTATCACTACATAGTATAAAACAAAGTCGCTGTCGTCTGTCCGTCCCTATGTATGCTTAAGGAGGATGCTCCAGGGTAGCCCGCGAAATTCAAATTTTCTTACGTTTTTTGATATTTGCAGGTCAGTGCTAGGTTGTATGTTGATTAAAATGTTATTCGCGACTGTAAGACGTATTTAGTTATAGAATTATAATCATCAAAATCATCAATACAACCCTCCAAGCTCATAAAGGTGCAAGAAAAACTTTTTCAACGTCAAAGTAATTCTTGCACCTTTATGAGCTTGGAGGGTTGTTTTGATGAGTTTGATGATTATAACTCTGTAACTACATACGTCTTACAGCCGCTAATCAAATTTTCATCATCATACAACCTAGCACGGCCCTGCAAATTACAAAAAACGTAAGAAAATTTGAATTTCGCGGGCTACCCTGGAGCATCCACCTTAAATCTTTAAAACTACGTAACGGATTTTGAAGCGGTTTTTTGTAATAGATAGAGTGATTCAAGAGGAAGGTTTAGCGAAGTTGGGGCGGGTCGCTAGTAGGTTATAATTTATTAAGATATTTTATATGTCTATGTATTTATCTTAAAATTCCCGAAACTGGGGTGGGTTGCTAGTAAAATTTATACAATTTCAGCTCATAAACTACGCATAGTGTGCAGTTGTTCAGACCAACTACAACTACGTCTTAGCCTATAGATGACCCACTGTTGAATCGGGTCTTCTGCCTCGTTGGTCTAGTGGTTAGATGTGCCGCCTTTGGATCAACGAGTCCCGGGTTCGATTCCGGGGTCGGGCAAGTGTCTTTGTCTAAACCAGAGGCACTGGCTCGGAGTCTGGGTGTCATTTCTATCTATACTAAGTATGTATTTACAAAAAAAAAATGTATATAAGTAGTTTATCATCCATCTCGTTACCATAACACAAGCATTAAGTTTGCTTAGCTTGGGACGAGATGGCGTTGTGTGAAATGTCCAAGGATATTTATTTATTATTATTTAGTTACATGGAGGGTAATTAGCCTTTTGTGCCACGCTGGTAAATCCGGCACCACATGGATAACAATTTTAGAAACAATTATAATTGATCATTAGATATGGGAAATCCAACTCGGCTAGGAAGCGTTCGGGATGCTGCGAAAGATGATCTCGTCCACAATACCGCATTGTTTGAAGACAAAAGTCTTCGATCAATGTGTGTTGCCAGTGATGACATATGGTACAGAAATGTGGTCGCTCAATACGGGGTTCATCAGAAGGCTCAAAGTCATCCCAAGGGCAATGGAGAAGGCTATGTTAGGATTTTCTCTGCGAGATCGAAAGATCAGAAATGAAGAAGTTACCGACATAGCCCACAAGATTGCGTAACTTAAGCACATAGCTCGTAGGACTAACGCCCGATGGGGCAAAGTAGTCCTCAAGTGGCGATCGCGTTCCGGAAAGTGCAATGCTGGTAGGCCTCTCGGTGGTTAAGGTTGCTGACAAGCGATGGATGCAGGCAGTTTAGGAACAGCCAGGAAATTCTTGGAGAAGGCCTATGTGCAGCAGTGGACGTCTTTTGGATGAAACGTTGATGATGCCCAGTGGTCATCCCCAAAAGTTTTTTATCTGTATACATCGCATCTTAAAAAAAATATGTATTTTTCTAATGACATTTATGAAATATCGAACAATCGAACATATCCTTTTTTTAAATGTTTCAACCTCTCCAACTTGAACACAAATGTATTAGGGCAGCTAACTCTAAATGAGCCAGACTTTTTTTTTATCCTGTTACTATCCACGATAACCTATCGCTTAAGTGCCTCCGGAGAGCTCTAAGTCGGCCTCAACGGCCCACAATTTGGGAACTACTCGTATCTGGTAGTTTTTCCTTTAGAAACCCTTACTCTGAATTGGTGTAGCGAGCGTGGAGGCTTATGATAAAGGGCAATAACAGTTACGCTACACAGTTAAAGTGGGGCAATTTGATATAACGTTCTCGTTCCGTTTAGACAGAAATACTAATCGTTTTTCGTATGGTATGTACTATTACTTTATTCTACATCTTTTTCTTATTTCTTTTTCTTATTGAAAACGAAGCTCCTGTACTAGACATTACCTATATCGGGGGGTACATGTGTGTCATTTACCCAGACTAGGAGCAAGTGCCTCTGGTTTAGACAACAAAAGACACTTGCCCGGCCGCGGAATCGAACTCGGGACCCTGTGATCTAAAGGCGGCAGATCCAACCCCTAGACCAACGAGGCAGTCAATCAATTGGTGACGATATAGTGTGAATTATCCAAAATATAACGATAAATGTCAAGTAAGTAGGCCAAAAAATCAGACAGAAAAATAAAATACTTTATATCATCATTATCACAATGTTGAAACCACGGGCCGCAACTAGTGTATTGTAGAATAAATTTATAATATTCAATTAATTATTGAGTGTTAGAGAAATATACTGTTTAAAGCTCATTGCGCGTGCAAAATTAGTCCGTGTATGCGACTCAATCTAGATGAAAATTAGCTTTATTAGGCTGTAATTAATGGTTCATTATGTCAATTATATCAATGTTAGCAATTGTTTTGTCGAAAATGCTGCGATACATCTATACTAATATATAAAGCTGCAGAGTTTGTTTGTTTGTTTGAACGCGCTAATCTTAGGAACTACTGGTCTGATTTCAAAAATTCTTTCAGTGTTACATAGTCCATTTATCGAGGAAGGTTATAGGCTATATTTTATTTTCAAAAGATTTAGGGATCCGTATGAAAATTGCGATTTTGTAAACCAATGTGTAAAATCTAAAACTTATTTATGCGTGCGCTGCTAAAACTATTGACAATATAACAAAATGATGTACTACGGGTTTGTAGGTCTTATAAAGATCTACAAAAAAGTCCGCGACAGCACATATCTAACTATAACTATCATAGGTTAGTCACAATAACCGCTTTTATGTTCATAAAAAATATGCATAGAGATAAGCACGGGTTCGAAGCCCACGCGGGCGAAGCTGCGCGCAAAAGCTAGTATTGTAATAAATATTATGGATAGTTTAAACATAATATATTTATGGTGTAGCGAAGAGAGAGACGTAAGTATCAAATATACGCTTAAAAAATCACATACGTGCATAAAAACTGCCCGAGAAGTGACTGATTTAGAGTATAATACACGTACTGGAATCACTCCAATCCATCCTGAGGCTGACAAAAAGAACGCAAGAGGCAGATCACCTAGCTGCAAGAGAAGGAAAACTCGACATAAACCTTTTTTTCTTTTTTTTTTGTTCGCCCGGGGTAAAATCCTTTATGGACTATCCCCGTCGGCCACGGGGATGGCCGAGGGGGGCCGTGTGGGACTCTCCCCCAGAGTGGCGGCCTACCCACTAAACATCCCCGGGGTGCTCCAACTCGCGTCCTGTTGCGGCATTGTGGGATCTGGTGCAGATCCACGCGTGCCAACCCATCTAGCCAGCGTGGCACAGTAGGCTAATAACCCTCCATGTAACTGGATCTGGTCCAACTCAGCAGGTGTTTAAGGGGTGGGTGGTAGTAGTAGCATAGAAATGTCATTCCGAAGACCTACGTTATAGCGAAGGTTACAGAGGATTAATGCAGAAGTAATCCTTGACAACAGAATTTCAGGAATATCCGCTGCGGCTTTCGCCTGACATACTACATTGCCGGCCTTGATGTTAATCCCTTAGAGCTTAAAATTGTATGTATTTTTCCTCTCTGAATTCCGTAGGATTTTTGTACACCAACGGCCACCCGATCTACAAATAAATAAATAAATATCCTTGGACATTCCACACAACGCCATCTCGTCCCAAGCTAAGCAACTTAATGCTTGTGTTACGGTAAAGAGATGGATGATAAACTACCTATATACATTTTTTTTTGTAAATACATACATATTATAGATAGAAAACACCCAGACCCGGAACAAATACTTGTAGGTCGTATAAATATTTCTTCCGTGCGGGAATCGAACCTATATAACTTCAAATATAGAATCCTTCGAACTATGTCCGTCTGAATGACGAGTACCGATATAATATTTCACTAAGCTTTAACAATAGTTTATTCTGCAGGTGTTCAGTATCGCGTGGCAACAAAATCATAAACCGTTTACTTTTAAAAAACACTTTCTTCAGCCAGCATCTTTGCCCAAGATTCTTTTAAAGAAATAATGACGACAAAAATGTCATATTTGAAAAAAGAATGAATTTCTTACGTAATTTGTGCTAACGATCCGTGGAGCCGCCTTCTCTTGACTGTACTTCTCAGCTAATGCATGATGAACCTTTTGATTTTCGAACAATCCCAAAGTCGACACCACAGCTAAACTTATGCCAGCCAGCATCAGTAGAAGTAGAGAACTGAAGCAGAACTTCGATTTTCTTGACACCACCATAGCCATTTTTATCACTCACTGGTATATTCACAGAAAGTTCAGTATATACTGCATATAGTGCATTACTATTAAGAGTTATGCGGCGCTTAGGTATTTCTTTTTGCGTGAAATTCGGTTAATAGATTTTCACGGACAAAATTAACTTATTTTCGAAAAATGTTCGTTTCTTAATACACTACACTATAAAGTTTATTAATAATAAAATTGATCTGTAAAACTCTTGGCTTGCCAAAAATATGATACAATAATAAAATTGTGTGTTTAAAAATGAGTTAAAGGGTATTAGAAATATTAGACTGTAAATGCAATTGCTTTACACTAAAAGTTAGGATTTCGTTCACTTAAATATTCTGAGCAACATAATGGCGTATAAAAGTTTATCCTCGATATATCAAAGTAAAACATTGAAGAAGTTAATGGTTCAATTAGGTTGTTATTACCTAGTTAAAAATAGATAAATTTAATTGTGTGGTTTAATTTATTTTATGAATAAAATAATAACCTATTCGTAGTAGGTACTTTAGGTGCTAGGTAAGTGATAGCCAATTAAATATATTTTTTTTCATTGAGAAATATTATACTTTTTGCTTTAATTGCGTTTAATCTAATCATTTCAGCTTTAACAGAGAGAATACCCGGTGCACGATAAATCAATTAAATTCCCAAAATATTACTGATCAAATACAAACAGTGAGTTTCTATTTTTGTATCGATAGTACCTAAAGTAAAACTAATAAGTACCTAAACCTAAATAAATTTAATTAAATTTATCTTTAAGATCCCTATTAGTGTAGGCGTGAACTACATAAATAAATAATAATAAAAAAGAACATATTATACACAAAAAAAAAATTATAACAATCGGATCAATTAATCGATTTCGTCGTTTCCAACTCCCTTTTCGAACAATTCTTTTCCTCATGATAACTTCCAAAATCTCCTAAGAGGTCTCATCTTTATCTAAGATCTATCAAGAGCTTTCAAAGCTCATTGACTTTAGCACTTAATGTAATTCAACTTAACCTTATTAAGGTCCAATCCCTATCTTGTATCAGTTTTTCATCTCAGACGAGTCCCATTGAATTTCATTCGCTTTGAGTGGAGCTGCGCTATGAATGGTGTCAACCATTTGAATGTGGAGAAACGGAGTGAAAGAGATTTTCATCATTCGGTCGTGTAGCACTTTGTGAATTTATTTCGCGGTATAATCAACCGAATGAGCCGTTGGAGTGAATGAATTGTCAAATTAAAAAAATAAAGTCATATTACAAAATATTTAAATGAATAGCACAAACCTTAAATACTCCAAAGAGGTTCGATATTATGCAGTAATTAGAAAAAGTTCGTGTGGTAACGTATTTAGAATACACAATGTCACCAACCCGTACAATTCTGACGAAAAGACGGAAACCTTTTTAAGCAACCTTTTTTTTTGGTTTCGCTGGGGAAATTATTAATAATGCATAATCATGAGGCCAGATTCAGCAGAGAGGCATATGAGGACTGAAATGATGATGATGAGGAAAAAATACAGGATAAACACATTAAACTCGAAGTTAGTATACATCACTACATAGTATAAAACAAAGTCGCATTTTTCTGTCCGTCCCTATGTATGCATAAATCTTGAAAACTACGCAACGGATTTTGAAGCGGTTTTTTTTAATAGATAGAGTGATTCAAGGGGAAGGTTTATATGTATAACCCACCCCCGCTTTGCACGGGCGAAGCCGGGGCGGGCCACTAGTGTAAAATATAATACAATAAGTATCTACTAATGTTCAAACATCTACTAATGATTTACCAATTTCGGTATTCTAGTGTCATGGTGTGTTCCCTGCGAGATCGAATCAGAAATGAGGAGTTAAGCAGGAAAACCAGGGTCACCGACATATCCCACCGGATTTCCAAACTTAAGTGGCAGTGGGCAGGGAACATAGCTCGCAGGACCGACGCCCGATGGAGCAGAAAAGTCCTCGAGTGGCGACCGCGTTCCGGAAGGCGCAGTGCTGGTAGGCCTCCCACACGGTGGACCGACGACCTGGTTAAGGTCGCCGGAAAGCAGTGGATGCGGGCGGCCCAGGACCGGCCTTTGTGGAGATCCTTGGGGGAGGCCTATGTCCAGCAGTGAACGTCTTTTGGCTGAAATACTCATCATTTCTCGTCATGGTGGCAAAGCGCAATGGTGAGGGCTATGCTCGAATATGAGGAGATACGCAGGCGAACCAAAGTTACCGACTTAGCCCACAGGATGGCCACACTTGAGTGGCAGTGGGCAGAACATGGCTCGGAAGACTGACGCGTGATGGGGCAGGAAAGTTCTAGAGTCACTACCGCGTTTCGGAAAGCGCACGTACCTGGTTATGGTCCCCTGACAACGATAGAAGAGGGCGGCTCGGGACCGTCCTAGACACCTTTGTGGACGTCTTTTGTTTGAAATGATGATGAGAGTACATGGGGTCGTTCAGAACTTTAAATTAAGAACACTAACAGTTTTTGAAAATTGTTGCAAATTTACCTATGTAGATGTCGTCCATTGTATGGTACACGAATCACGGCGACTTGGCATTGAATTCAGTTTAACAAAATCACTTCGTATAATAGCCGCCTACGTTCTTTATAACCAGTCAAAAAGCTCGACTTTGTCTCTGATTACAAAAATATATAAAAAAGTTTTTTTTTTATTAAATCTAGTCGTCAAGGGAAAAAAACTTTTACGGCATCAAAAGTAATGAGGAAAATGCTGTGCAGAATTCCCTTAAAAGCTTTCCTTCACAAGAAAATCACAAAAACGTCTTCACACGTCAAATTCACTGACAGATTAAACCAAAATAGATTGACGGGTGTTACCTATTTGCAGTTCAGGCAGGAATTAATTTAATGGACACAAAATTAGGAGATGCTCCTACAAATTTTCTTTACAGGTAAGTATAATTAAATCGTAGAATCTAATGTATTTAGGGTTTAGCTTTAATTGAGCTATATTTATCATTCGAATATATCCTAATTAATAATTGTATTGGAATAATATCTGTACCCAAGACAATAAAAAAATATTATAGGTACATGCAAAAAGTTAACTATTACAAAAAAGGTTTATTAAATTCAATATACATTTAAATTAATAATAAATCAACTACAATAATCATCATTCATCATCATCTCCCCATTCTTAAATATAGTCTTGTGGATACTGAAGTGCCCTACTACCAATACCAGCCTGCGCCAGTTCTCGACAATGGTCATGTCACGCTCTACTGGGATCGATCAATTATCACTGACAGGACTATTCCCGCTAATAAGCCTGATATAGTGATAATTGACCGATTGGCGAGCCGGGCAATGCTTGTTGACGTCACTATCCCGCATGACGAGAACCTCGTTAAAGCCGAAAAAGAGAAACTCACCAAGTATCTCGATTTGGCACACGAGGTTACCGCAATGTGGCATGTTGATTCAACAATCATTGTGCCGATAGTCGTTTCAGTAAACGGTCTTATTGCGAAGAGTTTCGACCAACATCTCAGGAAACTCTCGCTGAGATGCTGGATTAAGGGCCTGATACAAAAGGCAGTCATCCTGGATTCGGCAAGGATCGTGAGGAGGTTCCTGTCTCTGGAGCCCTGAACCGTCGGTAGCTTAGGTCATCGACCTCGTTGTCGACGGGTTTTCTATTGTTTTATATATATTTTTTGAATAACAATGTTTTTTTAAGAATATATGTAAAAAAATATGAAATAAAAAGATATACTGATAATTTAACTAAATTGAATAAGTTTAATTATTGATTAACTTCAATTAAACTACATTAGATATAGAATAATAATTGAATAGCTATATTTTATTCTTAAATAAGTTTATTTTTTAATTCGCTAGATTATGTGATTGTTTGTATAAATCCCCATCGGGTAAAAGCCTCCTCCAAGGTATGGCAATTGTCTTTGTCTTTGGCGGTGTTAAGTCAATCTTGTTGTACCATAAACTAAGCATTTTTTTAAGACACAGCATTTAACAAAAGGCGACATTGTCTGCAAGAAACTGATCATGTTCAGATACAAGCAAACATTTCGAACTTACCAAGCCTCTCACTTACGTTAGAAGTTAAAAAAATAAAAGCGATTCTATCACAAAGATTTCAGACCATATATGACTATATGACCCACTAATGAGTCTGCTACCTCGTCTTTAGTCATAGAGAAAAATTAGCCTACTGTGCAAACAGGTTGGCACTGGTATTAATCAAAAGTATGTTATGTTCACAATACTCAGAAGTGTAAAGCACTTTACATCTCTTTTTTATCCATTCATTTGTTTTTTAGTTAGGAAGTTAGAACATCATATATTATTTACAAACCTTAGGTCTTTATTAAAATATACTTGGATTGGTACGGCGATTGCAACGGCAACCCTAAACCATAGCAAACTATTTTAACCGTTTTTTTTAATCGAATTTAAAAGACTGATCTACACCAAACCTGTCAATAAAAAATATAGCAAAAAAGAAACGTACAACGTAAATAAGATTCATATTTCGAACACTAATAACAAAACAGATTTTACATTACATCCAATACCGCGTACTTTTTAAAATTCCCGATGGATATCGCGTTCGTATTTTTATATGGACCGTGCTCGCGTATCCCGGTATAAGTACTGCGCTCTCAGTCAGTTAGCTACTAAAATCTTGGCACATCAGCTGTTGGACCAAGTCGATACCAACGGCGTCGTCTAGTCTGCCAGTTCGACCTCGTTGTCTGGAACCCTACTTTCCGGGATCGTCCGATGAGTTACATGACGCACGCCTATAGGGGAAGTTGCGTAAGCTATTAAGGCGATGCGATGCAACGGATATAGAATAAAATTTTACCGTTTAACCGCAAATATCCGCTCCAGACATAGTCAAGAAAACTATGGACTCTCTGATTCTATGAAAATACATTTCAAACAAAATAAAAACCAATCCTAAATCAGATCGACCTGTCAAGAGCTAGATGCCACAGATAGATTATACAGTCACGTGAAACTAGTAATAAAATTTATAGACATTTTTTTCAGGGTTGTTATATATATTAACTAGCGATCGGCCCCGGCTTCGCACGGTTGCAATGATGAATATCTAAATGTATCAGTGTTTCTCTACAATATTATGCATGTACTACACAAACCTTCCTCTTGAATCACTCTATCTATTAAAAAACCGCTTCAAAATCCGTTGCGTAGTTTTAAAGATTTAAGCATACATAGGGACGGACAGATGACAGCGACTTTGTTTTATACTATGTAGTGATACTGATACTGAATACTTTTTCTTTATTTCGTGTGGTGACGGATTTAGAATACAAAATGTCACAAACCCATACCATCCTGAGAGCCGCAGGAGAAGGAAATCTTGACATAAACCCTGTGCCAACACGTCGTGCCAACGTGGCACAGTAAACTAACAGTACATCAGATCAAAGGTGTGACCACACAAAACTCATAGAGATATGTAATATATGGACTGATGAATATATTGAATATACTGATCATCATCTCCTTAATTAGTTGTTTGAATAATTCGGTTAAGAAAGCTTTCAGGGTGTACTTTCTTTAATCTTCTTACACTTACGATAAAGTTCATACATTTCGTAACACATCAACGTATGTGTCTGGATAGTGTTATCATGGTTGCAAAACACAATTTGTGGCCGAATTCGGTGGTGTTTATTTCAGGTTGAAGATAAGTAATGGTATTTATATTACTGACTAGCGACCCGCCCCGGCTTCGCACGGGTGCAATGATGAACCTGTAAATTTATCAGTGTTTCTCTGTAATGTTAAGGATGTATTATATTAAATATAAACCTTCCTCTTGAATCACTCTATCTATTAAAAACCTGCTTCAAAATCCGTTGCGTAGTTTTAAAGTTATACGAATACATAGGGACGGACAGACGACAGGGACTTTGTTTTATAATATGTAGTGATGATACTTAATTTTATTTTCAGTCGGTGTGCTGTTGGATTTGGAATACATAGTGTAATCACCTCATTATATCCTGAGGGTGTCATAAGAGCCAACAAAAAGAAACGACAAGGCCGATAACCTAGCCGCAAGAGAAGGAAAACTTACGAAACCCTGTGCCATGATCTCGCAGATAATCCCGTAAAATTACCAAGTGTTTAATTTGAAGTAGCGGTGAATATTATTTCTAATGTTTATAGACACCTTCGAAACAATCAGATGAAAAGGCATCCAAATCCAAAGAAATTAGTGTATTAAAAGAAACTACCAGCCATAGCGATCGGTTCGAAGCTCTCCCGGCGCCTTGCAGTCTTCGAAATGACCTAGTTACAACGTAGAATACCGCAGAGAGCCGCCATCAGAGTAAATAAATAAACAGCACAAACGTTTTGTTATTGCAGGAAATGTTGTTATTCCCACACGAACCTCACGTCCCGTACGTACAGACGTTCGAACGATTGGATGCAAGAAAATGCCACAAGGAAATTAAACACTGTACATACCAATTAAAGGTTTCATTATAATGTTTGAGGAGGCAGCTTAGCAGTGAATCGTTTATGAACCGCGATGATTACCCACACTCACTAATTACGAGTACACACTGATACATGCTTAAGACAGAAATAAATCCTGCTTGATGTAATTAAAATTTTGGGAGAACGCACAGATGATATGGCAAAAGTTATATTAGTAGACTAGCTTTTGCACGCGCTTTCGCCCTTGCTTATCTCCGCTTCGCATATAGCCTATGTTACTTAGAGATAATTTAAGATGTAAATTGTGAATGGATTTTGAAAATAAGATAAAATTTTACACCTTGGGTTACAAAATCGGAATTTTCTAACGGATCCCTAAATTTTTTGAAAATAAAATATAGCCTATAACCTTCCTCAATAAATGGACTATCCTACACTGAAAGTTTCTTTTAAATAGGACTAGTATTTCCTGAGATTAGCGCGTTCAAATAAACAAACTCTGCATCTTTATAATATTAGTATAGATTAATTTTCCTTCATCGAATGGGGGTAGACTTGACTTACTCGTAATGATATAATAGACTGAATTTATTAACATCTGAAAATTGCCTCAAAAAAAATCAATCGGTGTTAAAAGATTCACAATTTAAGGTACTTTAGATACTCATATTTCACTGTGGCAGGGAACTAACTGAACGATGTTTTTACAATACAGCAAGAGTAGATTTAAGTTACAGTACTAGTACACTTAATTCATTCCCCACGAATTAAAACTTTTAGCCGCGAGCACTATTTACGCTACTGAAAATGTTTTTTCCGAATTGAAATGTAAACTTTCCTGTAGCAGCCACATTAAATGATACATTTGTAAAATGAAAATCTTTGTCAGGAAAATATATTGTTTGGTGGGAAATTTACTAATCACTGACACTGTCACAGAATTTCCGCACAATCTGACTACGTGCTTCGTCATTGGTTTCAATATTTAAAATTGTTTTGGACACCAGAATTTTGTGACTTCTATACCTTGTCATTAACTTGGCACAAGTCTTCTATCGTGCGATTCGTTCAGCACTTGGTATAATAAGCGGTACCGAACCAGAGATGCACTTGTGGCGTAAAAGTCTTTTCAAATTATATTTAATAAGTACATTTCAAGTCCCACGTACTCCTTACGTTGTATTCCAGGCAAAGTAACTTTAGATTTTTTACAAGCAGTAAAATTCGTATATTGTCGTCTGAGGAACGACGTGCTTTTGTAACCAGGGGTCAGTAGCCTAGGTTTTATATTTACGACTTACACTGAGCGCAGGGTCACATGGTGACCATCTCGGACTGTCATATCACGTGACTTACAATATTGTTTAAGTTAAAATCTAACCGTGAATGAAGGAAAAGTTGAAGTGTATAGCGCAGAATGGCCGAAACGCGGGTACATTTTATAAGTTTTGAATTAGAATCGTAAAAATATCATCATAATCATCAGCCCACATTAGTCCACCGCTGGACATAGGCCTCCCTTATAGAGCGCCATAGCGCCCTGTCTTCAGCTGCCGTCCGCAACCTTTTGCAGATCGTCGCTCCATCTCCATCGAGAAAAAATATCAGGAGTTATTAATTATTCTCTTACATTGTTTTTAAACTGCTCACTTCACTAAATGTTAATTTACCATTATCGTCTTTTGTCTCAATTTCAACCCTTAAATAAGTCACTGACATACATTTTGTTACATTAAATTTGGAAGTAAATTTCAAAGATCTCAAAAATGTATGAAATGAATATTTTATCATTGTGCACTAACATTTTGTAAGTCAAACAGCGCAATAACGCTGAATCGACTTGTTCGGTTCCAGTTCACCAATTCAGGCGCCTTGCAGTCTGTAAAGTGACCTAGTTATCTTGCAAGATGGCGCAGTATCTCGACTATTATAGGCGCGCGAGTTCATGTCCTGAGGAATGCTGTAATGCTGTTACCTAATTAGGTATGGTAATGTCGATAATAACTACCGATTTAGTCAACAGCTGCTGTCGATTTGGTTTATTGTAACGTAAGGTAATTTGGCAAATTATAAAATAAAATAAATGTAATAATTAATTATTTATTTAGGCCCCGATGGACATGAACTCACGCGCCTATAATAGATATTAAACTATTTTACAAGGGTAGTAAATTGACTAATTATTTTGTTTTTTAAACAGTTCATATCTTATCGAGTAACTACGTAAGTGTAAGTCTGGAGTATTATAAAAAGAGTTTAACAGTTTATCCAATGCGCTTTTGGGCGTGCGCGTTTTCTATCCAATGCTTGTTTTATAATGATGCGTTGCACTTTGTCTTGTTTGTAAATATTTTAATAATGATTTTAGTCTTTAGCTATCTATTTTTATATACTATGAATCTATATTATAAAAATAACACGCAAATTTTTTGGTAAGCGCATAACTCAACAACGCCTGGATCAATTTGGCCAATTCTTTTTTTGAAATGTTCGTTGAAGTTCAAGTATGGTGAGAATCGAATAATTGCCGGAAAAACCCTAAAAACAGCCTTTTTCTTTTTCCCATACAAACGTTTTCTAACTAAAACGTAGAAACAATTTGAGCTTTATTGATATTGTATAAAGTTTATACTAAATTACAACCACTCACTGGTGTATAAGCAATGTAGGTGTGTTCCTAACGTGAAAGAGTCAATTTGCACTTTTTATTTTACTGCCTCGTTGGTCTAGTTGTTAGATGTGCCGCCTTTGGATCAACGGGTCCCGGGTTCGATTCCGGGGTGTCTTTGTCTAAACCAGAGGCACTGGCTCGGAGTCTGGGTGTCGTTTCTATCTATAATATGTATGTATTTACAAAAAAAATATGTATATATTAGTAGTTTATCATCCATGTCGTTACCATAACACAAGCATTAAGTTGCTTAGCTTGGGACGAGATGGCGTTGTGTGAAATGTCCAAGGATATTTATTATTTATTTATTTTTACCGCTATCTTTTTGACAGGACGAAGTCTGTCGGGTCCGCTAGTAATTATATAATAATTGATTTATTATTATTTACTAGCTGTTTATATGACCTGAGCCCTTTATCTGACCCTATTTATAGGAAACCCTAGCCACAGAAGAAGGAAAACTTGACACGAAGCCCTGTACCTGTCTTACCCTTCATTTAACTGGAGGAACCCGACTCAGCAGCGGTGGTACTGCTACATGCACGACTGCTGCTATTATTAATGCTAAAATTAGTGACAATAGGTGGTAGCATTGATCGTGATTGTTTGGTACATAATTGACGTAGTGGCTACAAGGAATTAAAGACTGAGGGACTAACCCTACGTAATCCACTTACATTGAGGACCCTTTTTATGAATTCATGGCGGAGAAATTTCCTTACATGGGTCGGTTTAATCATGCGTCTTATATAAACAATTGCGGTCAACCCATCTCTTCGTATGAGACAACATGCTTTTGTTGGTATCAAAGCTTTTGATGGGACTTTTTGGGCAGATTGATGGGCTGAAGATAAATTTACTTTTTGCGTATCAAATTTGTAGTTTATAACTGTTCAATGTTCTTTAAAGCATAATTATGTTTACTTCTTTTACTATTAGCTCCATTATTACGCAGTGCTACGTGGGGTTTCGTATCAAGTTTTCCTTCTCTTGTGGCTAGGTTACCAGCCTTGTCATTTCCTTTTCTCTTTTTTTCTCTCCGGATGTAATGGGGTTGTGACACTATGTATTCTAAATCCGTCACCACACAGGTGGTTTTATGAAAATTCAGTAAATATTGTTAACCCAATTTGCTTGGCATTTTCGTTTTGTTAAAACGTTTTAACCAACCGCAAAATAACAGAAGATTTCTTAATTTGTCGCAACCTTTTTAATCTAAAAATGTCTTTCTCTTTTTTTGTTCAACAACGTATTGTTACAAGAAGTATTTTTTATTGGCACAAACAACTTTCCATTTGTGCAGTAATTATAGTAACTAATATACAGATACAAAAAAAAATTGTCCTCTAAGCTACTCTTACATATCTAAGTATACGAGGAACGACAAGTTTTAGAAGTAACCTTTTTAAGTAATGTCCGTCACTTGTCCGAAAAAAATCAATATAATATAAAAAGTTCATATTGCCCTGTTTACAATCTGTCAATCAAATTTCAATCAATTTATGAAGCATTCTCATAAATTCGCAAAATGCACTGAACCGAAATTTGAAATTCAAATTATGAACGTTCATAACTGTCATTTCAACATTCGAACGCGTCACGTGAGCGTATCGACAAGCCGCACGTTCGCGCAGCGCGTTACCGCTGCGTCGCTGCGTCAAGCGTCACTTAACGTCCCACGTCACTCACGTTATGTCAAATTTGACGTTTTTGAGTCATTATGTCTACATATAACTAGTATATTACGTGCGCGCGGCGCCACCGTCCGATCTAGACTGAGATGTAATCCACTTCTCTCCGTATACACTTGCCAAAATATACGTGAAGGATAAAAACGCCATTGTATCACAAAACTACAGCACATTAAATTAGGACGGACTTCGGACGAGGATGAACTTGTTAAAGTAACAAGATTTGGACCTTTGTCTGTATTTTGAAGAATGAAAGTATTGACGTCGCTATCTTTTCTAGCATTGTTAAAGTGAATAAAGAATATATTACTGTAATTTTATGATCACTAGGCTCATGGTTAATCTATCCGCGGAATATGTCTAAACTCGTGAAAAGAACACACCCACACCACGATTACGTGGTGACCACTTGTGCACATTTTCACCGTTCGTGCTACGGGGATTGCCTAATGCCATGTCAGTTGTGCGATCCTTCGTCGTTGGGGTTTCCTCATTTCTGATTCTAACTCAGAGTTTAGTAGATATACAAAGATTCGTGCATTTTTCAATGAGATCCAAAAATCATCCGATCAAAATGTTTGTTAACTACCATTATTCCGTCAATATTGACGACCGACTACATAGCACGCAGAGTGAGTTGACTCTTAGCCGCCTAATAAGCCCCATTGTACTATGGTCAGACACTTAAGTCTGTGCGAGTGTTACAAAAGAATTCTGGACACCTAAACACGATACAAGATGATATAAAATGATTAACAGGTTTCAATCTTAGAAGAGTTCGAGTCCAGCTATCCTTTGAGCAGTACAGAGAAGAGCAACTACATAGTTTCTTGCCGGCTCTTCCCTGTAGAGCTGCATTCCGAACCGGTGGTAGATGGTAAATAATCAATTTTCAATTTTAAGTGGTAAATTTAAAAATTTTATTTATTGTTTGACGTGTCAAAAGAGCTATTGTGAGCCAACCTGGTTATATGAGTTAAATTTTTTATTTTAAGTAGTGCCCTCATCGTCATCATCGCCTACCTTCTACCAACTCCCTACCTATGAATGACCCACAGCAGGTCTAAAACTCATCAATGGTTTCTCAGGATGGAAAGGTTTGATAAAGTTATGTTTTTAAATCCGTAGCGAGAGAATTACATCGCTGGATTTAATGGCTAATTTTAATCCTAAGTACTTTTTGAACTTAAAATTTTCGTCAAATAATCTGTATCCAAAATGTAATTGTACTATAATTTAGAACTGTCTTTAATAACTTTTCAAACCTCGGTACATTTAACGTGATATGTGAAATAATGAGATTCAACGTCAAAGTTCTGTAAAATTAACCATCCAGACGATTTTCCATTACAAAGGTAATTTCAGTAAGAATCTTAATTAAGTTCAGGCGTATCTTTTTACTTTTCACGCTTTATATCTTAAGTTTAATTCAGACTCGATTTGCGTGGGCTAACTGTGTTAATTATTTCATTTATTTTTTGTAGAAGTTCATTCTATTGAATTACGTGGATATTTAGCTAAGTAGTGATATTTTTGGCACAAAATGGCGCGCGACTTGTGTTGGGTTAATAAAAAAAAAACATAAAATTGTTCTTGAATATATATTTGCCAATATGCTGTTATTAATCCGGGTGTAGGGGCTCCCACCACATCTTTGGGGCTCAAGTCAACCTCACCTGCAAGTCGGCGCACCCTGCTGAATAACGGACGAGGCTCTGACGACGGCTGTCCTTTTGGGGTTGGGGGGTCAGACGGCAGTCGCCCCCGTAAACGCCAAATTTGCCAAATCAGAATGGAAGGAGTGCGTGCCAATGGGCTCACTACCAGGGATGCTGAAGACCGTGCGAAGTGGAGAAAAATAAGCCGGAAAGCTGACCCCGGGCGCCGAAGCGAGAGTTTGGGCTGCAACCGGGATACAAGGATAAGATGCTTCCTTAGCTTATGTTTGGTAATAGCTGTTTGATCTTGATATTTAAATTATATGATATTTATATTATAAGACGGTTAAAAAGGACTAAACCTTTAGAACTAGTGTAGTGAATTAGTGCAAAGTGATTCATTAATTCTAGAGACAATAAGACAAGTATTAGAGGACACGCGTGCACTATAACAAAAAAACTTAGGTACGTATGTTATAAAGAAGGCCTGGTGATCTAAAATACAGGGTACCCTAGTTTAGGCTCCAGTCTCCGCTAAATTCTTAGAAGATGTTCTTTTTATTATTATTTAATAACAAATATTAATATATGATGTAAAAATAAGAGATAATAATATCATTTTGAGAAGATGATAATGTTTTCAAACACCTAATCAAAACAAGCAACCATAAATCATCCACTAATTAGACTAGCTCCAAAAAGTCTAAAGACACCCTCAGGTTGGAATTGGTTTACAACACCATATTTTCAAATTCAGAAACCTTTTCAAAACATAACGCGCAGAACCACATATAAAAACAGAACTAAAATTTCAAATACTGCTGCAGCTTTATGCAAAAAAAAACACGGGCTCACCTTATAACTCATTCTTGTTTATTAGAATATGAAATATTCATAAAATCAGCGCTTGTAATGTTTTATATACTCATACTCGAAAAAGGCGGTTTTTATCGTTGTTTTCGGCTTTTTATGAGACGCACCAGAAGGCACTTGTGATTTGCGGGACGCAATATGAGAAACGTGTTGCCGCTTTGTAATAAAGTGGAGAAGAATATGAATATGAAGAAATGAATAATATATTAAATTTTGGCCAGTATATTAAGAAGAATATAATGGTTTAAACTCAACTGAAACTGAATTCAATTGAAATAATAATGGCCTAGGATCATTTGCAAAGATCGTGGTAAATTACCATCTACTACTACGTATACTAATCAGCTCTTAGATGCCCCCTGTTGAGTCGGGCCTCCCCCAAGTACATAGAGAGTAATTAGCCTACTGTGCCACGCTGGCCACATGAGTTGGCATAGGGTTACGTATCAAGTTTTCCTCCTCTTACGGCCTTAATGACCAAATACTCTGAAACTTTCGTCGTCATATTTAAAATTACCATTATTATCTTACGGCCCCTGTCCCACGCTAGGTAGTAGTCTCCATACACACCTATCAGTCGTCATACCCACATTCACACCTTTCATACACAATTCCTCATTCTTACAATCCATCCATCTCTTTTGATCGACAACCCTTGCGTTCATGCTAGAACTACCACCGGATCGGAAAGCTGATCTATAAAGAAGAGCCGGCAAGAACCCTGTAGTTTGATTTTTTTTTCAAATTATTGGTCTTGTTTAAAAAAAAACCCTAAACACCACAGTGAGAGCAAGTTCGCCAGATGAGAAAAACACGCTACACGTTTACGCAATGAATTACGAATAGGTCTTGACAGGCCCAATCAAGAGCAAACTACTTTCACATTTTTACTATACAATAAATCACCCTGTAAACATATGAATTACTCAGGGGAAATATCCAAGATGTTGTTAAAGATAAAAGTATAATTTCTCCCTTGATATTAACATTCAATGAAACATGTTTAAGACCCTAAAAGCTTTCAGCGCGACACATTTCGTTTTGTGTTGTCGACACTTGGCTAAAACCGATCAAAGTCACAGTAAGTATCTTAAAAAGTATCAGTATGTATATGTTACATTCCAGCATTCCAGCAGCTTGTGATGACCACAGAGACCCACAGACATCGAGTAATATCGGGTCATCGATATTTTCCTTTTAATCTCTTCATTCCGTAATCAGTCTCTAAGGGCATTACTCGTTGTGCCACTTGTAATTGGGTGGCTCAAGGCGTCATATCAATTCCCTACTCCTGCAGCTCATATTTCTGCCTTTCTAAGAAGCATATTACTATAGGTACCTGTAGAATGAAAAAAAATGTTTTATATATTTTATTCAAGTCCGGTATCATACATTTACAGGTAAGAAAAGCCATCCAAAGTGATTGCAAATCTATTTAAAAGAAGAAGTTCCGTGTTAAAAAAATCTTGATTTAGTATGAGTGAGATATCCGGGTTTTCCTAAACCAGATTCTTACTTTTAACCATTTCGCTAAAAATCAGCCAACTAGCTATCGTTACTACTAGGAAGCTGAGTTCCATAATGTTTTTTGGGTTCTGGTGACAACAATTGACACACACACATTCCATTTTCATGACTTCTTGGTGTCTTTTTAGGGGCCCAAACTACAAGCTTAGATTCGTTTGGGTTCCACTGGTAATACATACCTATTTGTAATTTTGTTGACCATAAAGCTAAATATTATTATTCATTTAGGCCAGTAGGTTTTTTAATACAACCTATATATATCTATTGAAGGTAGGCAATATACTTATACTGCTAAAGCACACATTTACTATGTCACACGTACCAAGCAAATCGCACACAAGGAAACGTTACACGAGTGAGTTCAACTCACCACTTAACCCGTCAACAACTCCTAAGATTTATTTACTTCTTTAAAAATAATTCAACCTTATTCTCAAGTGATAAGAAGTAGAATCGTATGACAAACCTTTTCAGCGTTGGTATGTACAGCTGAATGAAAAGCATCCGAAAAGTTCATATAAATATTTACGCGATTCAATTATTTTGCTATTCATCGTAGTAAAAATGTTAAGATTACGTGGCCCGTAACATATGTTAAAAAATAAATGACATTGCCGCTGACAAAAAAAAAACACTAAATAAGTATCATCAACATCTTCACCGCAGCCTAGTAAATAGCTGTTAAGTTTGGACTTGCTGATGAGTAAACAGGTTTCATTTAAAGTTTTCCTCCCCTTGCAAGATTTAATGTGTTGGTGCCAACTTTTTCTAAATCCTTGACGACAAAGGCTATCGATAGCTAATAATGCGTCACTATTAACCTATTCTCAAGTGACAAGAAGTAGAATGGTATGACAAAACTTTTTAGCGCTGGTATGTACAGCCGAATGAAAATCATCCGAAATTTTCATATAAATGTTTACGCGATTGAATTATTTTGTTATTCATCGTAGTAAAAAACAGTCTGTGTGGTGATGGGTTTAGAATACACAGTGTCACCAACCCTTACCATCCCGGGGGTGTCGTAAGAGGCGACTAAGGGAACGCAAGAGGCAGATCACGTGGCCGCAGGAAAGGGAAAACTCCATTTAAATCCTTTTTTTTTTTTCGCCCTGGGTAAAATCCTTTATGGACTTCCTCGCCGGCCACGGGGATGGTCAGCGAGGGGAGTGTGGGACTCTCCCCCATAGTGAGGGCCTACCCACTAAACCTCCCCGGGGTGCTCCAACTCGCGTCCTGTTGCGGCATTGTGGGATCTGATGCAGAACCACGCCGCCGCTGTGCCAACCCGTCTTGCCAGCGTGGTGCAGTAGGTTAATTTCCCTCCATGAATTTGGAGGAGCCCTACTCAGTAGTGGGTCACTCATGATGAAACTAACGAACGGTAGGCTGAAACGAACGATTAACTATATAAACTTAATCAATTAACTTCTACGAAAAACCCTCTTTGTTGCTAATCTGGTCTTTTTACTCAACCCACAAACGACCCACGGCTGAGTTGACATCCCCCTATTACATTGAGGGAAATTAGCCTACTGTACCAGACGGAGGGGCATGGGGTATCGTTACAAGTTTTCCTTCTCTTGCAGATAGATTTTCAGTCTTGCCATTTTCTTTTGTCCGCTCTTATGACACCTTCAAGGTGGAAAGTAACTCCATAAATCCGTTATCACACGGACTAAATCTTTGTCATTCGAATAATATTCGAATAACAATTTGGTTTCGTTCAATCGATGTGATACGAATACATCATTTTCCATTGATAGTACTTCCACAGGCTCGTTTCAAGTAGTACAAATCAATACCGCATGTATCGAATGTTTGGATCGGATCGTCGACATAACGAAGTGCAGAACCCACTTGTAGGGTGTTAAAAGGTTTCCGAGGCCCTCCACCGCATTTGCACTGAAGTGTCGATAAGGGATTTGTGTTCGCCCCTTCGAGTTTTTCATTACAGAATCTTGACTGAACTGTAATGGCACACTTGCAAATATTGCTTTTATTTTGTTACTTATTTTCTTAAGAGCAGCCCTCTAACGAGTAGGTAGATGCCATGACCCAGAAAATAATGATAGAGATCACAATACACAGTAGGCTAAATTCTTTTGAGGAGGCCCGACTCAGTATTGGGTTATTAATGGGCTGAAACGAACGAACGATATAAGGAAGAGAAGACGCAAGAGAAGGAAAATTCATACGAAACCCTATGCCAACCCGTCTGTCCACTGTGGCATAGTAGGCTTACCCGTCAATGTAATTGTAGGAACAGAGAATTCAGCTTATCTAAAGTAGTATCTAGTACAGGTAGTACTTACGCGTAACAGTTGCCGTCTGGATTCCAAGACCTTTGTTTATACCTATACGTATAAAAAAAGTTCTTTACTATATAGGGGTATATTATAGCGAAACCAGCTGAATTAACTTTTGTATGACATGGATGTTCGATTGGCTCTTGGATATGCTTTACTTGACCTTTGAAGAGGTCCAACCTTACAGTATAAGTGGACAAAACCAATTGATTGTATTTTTCCAAACTTTCCATTGAATAACATCGGTGTTGACGGACGAAAAAAGATTATTAATTACGTCAGCCGGTGTTATTTTTTTGGCCCGGATTTAAATGGTTTATTGAGCGTTGCGTAAACTGTAATTCGAGAACGAGCGATCATTTGCCAAGACATTGACTTACATACATAATGAATACGCTTTTATTTTTGTGACTGTATTTACAAAATATATATGTATATATATTGTAAATACATACATATTACAGATAGAAAACACCCAGACCCGGAACAAATACTTGTAGGTCGTACAAATATTTCTTCCGTGCGGGGATCGAACCCGCGACACACTGCTCGGCAGTCCATCGCTCAACCACTGGGCCAACCGTGTTGTCAGAATATTCCTATTTACGGATTTACTGAGGTAATAACATGATATAAACGGCAAACTGACTACCTGATTACTGTCGTCTATTAATATGCATCCCATGAATTTCCCACAGCTGAGTCATACCTCATCCCATTAAATGGAGGGTTATAAGCCTACTTTGTGCTGGCTATACGGGTTGGCACAGGCTTTCGTCTCAAGTTTGGCTTTTCTTGCGGCTAGGTCTTCGGCCTTGTTTTTATATTATAAAGATATTTAATATTTATTAATCTGTTAAAAACTGACTAACCTAAGACATAATGTTTAAATCACTACTTATTATAAAACAAAGTCGCTGTCGTCTGTCTATCCCTATGTATGCTTAAATCTTTAAAACTACGCAACGGATTTTGAAACGGTGATTTTCTAATAACTAGAGGAAGAGGAAGGTTTTATATGTATAATACATGCATAATTGCACACGTGCGAAGCCGGGGCGGGTCGCTAGTAATCTATAAATTGGTGAATCGTGCCTATTATTAACCATCGAGTACTAAACTGGCAAACTGAATAAACAGCAAATGTCTGGCAAGTTCAAATCGATCAGTGTCGAAGTTATTTTAGGTGTCGAACTCTATTAATTCGTTAGAAACGTTTGCACACAGCAATTTATTCAACCGCGAACAGTTAAATTTTGGAAAGCAAAGTTTATGTTGAACCTCATTTGCATGATATCTACTACTACTCAGCCCACATATGACCCACTGCTTAGTCGTGTCTCCACCATTTAAATGGAGGGAAATTGGCATACTGTGCCACGCTGGCCACGTGGGTTGGCACAGGGTTTCGTATCGAGTTTTACTTCTCTTGCGGCTATGATATCTGCCCTCCTTTTGTCGGGTCTTATGGTACCTTTAGGATGGAATGGGATGGTGACACTGCCTCGTTGGTCTAGTGGATAGATGTGCCGCCTTTGGATCAACGGGTCCCGGGTTCGATTCCGGGGTCGGGCAAGTGTCTTTGTCTAAACCAGAGGCACTGGCTCGGAGTCTGGGTGTCATTTCTATATATAATATGTATGTATTTACAAAAAAAAAATGTATTTAAGTGGTTTATCATCCATCTCGTTACCATAACACAAGCATTTAGTTGCTTAGCTTGGGACGAGATGGCGTTGTGTGAAATGTCCAAGGATATTTATTTATTATTGATTGAAATCAAGGAAATAATTTCCAGGAACAAAATAGTATTATTTGCAATGGGCTTTTAATTTTTTTTTGCATTAATAATCAAAAGTCAAAACTCATTTAATCAAGTTGGCTCATTAGAGCACTTTTGACAGGTCAAACAAAAAATAAAACTTAAAATTTACCATTGAGTTGGTTAATCCGATAAATATGTTTACCAATTACTAAATTGATTGATTATAACTGAAATATATTTGCTATATTTACTACACGTAACTAATTAGTCCCTACTTAAACAACACACAATAAAAGTACAGAGTTCAAAACTGGGCTAACAATAACCAATAAACCACCTTTTGAAGACCGACACACACACAAATGTATGAATTCTCTTTTTTGTCAGTGGTTAAAAGACCTAAGACAACAAGATACCTAAGTCTTATTGTAATGTACTCCTTAGTTTGTATTTCGAACACGTATTTAAATATTTTACCTCACAAAACAGTTCGAGGTAGAAGTTTGCCCGTTGCCCACATCTGTCTGAAAACTAAACTGTTGCATCGTTATGCAGACGTCGCGTCAACTTCCGAACAAACTTGCACTACCTGGTAACGTTAAAAATGCAAATTGCATTCCTGCATTAGATGAATAAATGGAATTACGACCGTGTCCTTTAGTTGAATAAATATATCTTCCTCCTTTTTCTTATTTTTATTGGGGTCTAGTCTAGGCACTACACAGGCGGACTTAATGCCAAGAGGCATTTTCTCCCAGTCAACCTTTGGGTGGTGCAGAGAGGGGGTTACGGTAGATGCAATGGCTGGATATGAAAGAGTGATAAAGATAAATCTTACTAATATTATAAACGTGAAAGTTTGTAAGTAGGATGGATGGATGGATGTTTGTTACTCTTTCACGTAAAAACTACTGAATGGATTATAATGAAACTTTACAATAATATAGCTTATACATCAGAATAACACATAGGCTACAATTTATAACGATATTATGTGAATTACAACAATATAAACAAGTCGAATTCAAAATTTGTAATTGTCAAATTTTCGACCATATTAAACTATAGACAACATAACGTTTCGCTGTCAGTTGCGTTTTCTTAAAGTAGGTTTTATACGGACGGGATAAAAATCTCAGGTATCCTATGTCCAACTTTCTTTTTGTTTTATATATATATATAATGCGGAACAAAGTTCGCCGGGTCAGCTAGTTAAATATATAAACATACATATACAATATACGTAAATACATAAGTGCATATATAAAAGATACATACTCATACCGAATATATATAAAAATATATAAAATATACTTCTTACTTCTCAGCCCATATATAACCCACCGCTGATTCCAACCTCCTCCTACTACATGGGGGGTTATTAGCCTACTGTGCCACGCTGCCCAGACGACAGATTTTTTTCACAGCTCTTCTCTGACTTGGTCAGCGACTATATTATAAAGCTACTTTTCTTTCATACCAGTTCTCGCATAAATATAGTCCTCTCGCACTTTCATTCCACATACTTTTTCTGTCTAGCATTTATCATCTCTCTTACCCACGGGTGGTAGTCCCGTTACCTAGTATTAATTACCAGTATTAACCACCAGTATTTGTCCGTGTGGTGACGGATTTAGAATACTTACTGTCACCACGCCATTCCATCCTGAGGGTGTCGTAAGAGCCGCCGAAAGTAAATTTTAAGGCAGATCACCTACCCGCAAGAGGAGGAAAACTTGACACAAACCCTGTGCCAACCCGTCTGGCCAGCGTGGCACAGTACCATCCATGGATTTGGAGGAGGCCCGACTCAATAGTGGGTCATTTATGGGCTGAAACGATGATTAACCACCGGTAATTTTGTAATAAGACCCGCTGTAAATTTCCACGCTACTGAACATGTAACGACTGTCATAGACTGTAGATTCGCAGCCGGGACCAATGGCTTTTCGCGGCCTACGAAGCACGGAGATGGTTAGCTTTTACACTCAAATGTTGGACATGATGGACACTAACAGACATTTAGCAGAGCCAGACGTTGCATGACCTACAGATAAATTTCATACACCGTAAGTGATCAGCATGGCATAGTTAGCATAGGCAGGGCACATAGCGCGCAGTACCGACGCCCGATGGGGCATAAAAGTCCTCGAGTGGCGACCGCGTTCCGGAAAGCGCAGTGCTGGTAGGCCTCCCACACGGTGGACCGATGACCTGGTTAAGGTCGCCGGAAAACGATGGATGCGGGCGGCCCAGGACCGGCCTTTGTGGAAATCCTTGGGGCCTATGTCCAGCAGTGGACGTCTTTTGGCTGAAATGATGATGATGATGATGATGGCATAGTCGGCTAGTGTCCTTCCTGTAATTGAAAGCCTGACTCAGTATTGGCACATTGGGCCATATAAGTTCTATGAAGATGAAGGATTCTTTTGAATAGAAACGAAACCCCTGCACTAGGTATAAACTGTATCGCGGGGACTGTTTACAAACATGTAATTCACGAAAACAAATGACACCCAGACTCAGAGCAAGGGCCTCTGGTTGGTTTAAACAAAGAAACTTGCCCGACCCCGGAATAGAACTTGGAACCCGTTGCTTCAAAGGCGGCACATCTAACCCCTAGGCACTTCCCTGACCCCGGAATTGAACCCGTTGATCCGAAGGCGGCACATCGAACCCAACGAGGCACCGATGATGATCGGCAGTTCCTTTCAAAACCACGGTATTGTGAGGTAAAGGTAAAGTAATCACAACATTTGCAAACTGTGTTGCATTTGATATGCCAACGCAGTTGCCTGTCGTCAAACTTAGAAACTAACTTAGACTTTGTAACTTAACAGTCATGTAGCCACGATAGTGGACTTTGTATAGAATTTAGGCAACTATATCGTTCAAAATAGTCTACGAATCAAACTCAAAACTTTATTTACGTAGGTTTCACCACAAAACTCTTATAAATCGTCTTATTTATAATTACCATTATCGTCTTACGGTCCCTGTCCCACGCTTGGTGGTAGTCTCCACACAATGCTTTAAATATTACACCCGACCAAAACTGGGACGAGAAATCTCTTCGTTCTTTTACTTCACGTGTAACGAAAAGAAAATAATAAACCAAGTGCTGAAACTTAGGTTTCAGCGAAATTAATTGTTAGCGGTTCAGGTTAATGTAAGCTAGTTACAAAGTTAGTCGGCAGCCTGCCACGTCAGCATATCAACTAAGAAGTTAGTTAACAGATGTGGCTGCAACGAACAAGTTGATTTGGTGTTCAGCACTGAGTACTTGGAAGAAGGAATCAATGTGTGAAATTAGTTATACTTCGTTAACAGAAAACTTATGAGGTACGACTATACAAGGCAGGTATACCTTAACCCTGTAATATTAAATAGGAACTTATTATGAATATTGACCCACCATCGCTTATCTACCCAATGTTTTATATGTCTAGTGCAATAAAGAATTTCACACATAATATTATACCCATACCATCTCGTCACAGTTACAAGTTTACTTAAACCGTTATTTTTTGGACTACTAGTCATTATCTGTTTCCCATCACTATTCGCCATTGCAAAGTTAAGGTATGATTCCGAAGTACGCTGCACGCAGAAGTGCTACCTCGGCACTACTGGTCCCGATTACCGCGACGTAGTTTGGAATCATACCTTTTTGTCGATCAGAAAAATTGACATCTGCCAAATCGATCACGCTATCTTGAATAGGGTATAGTACTATATATTTATTATTCATTCAAAGGTACAATAAGAGCAAAAAAAAATTATAAAAACCTTGCAAGACAAACGTTATCGTATACCTTATTAGTACTTAGAGTCCAAAATGTAACAAAAGTATGTGGCATGCATTGTTAACCCAGACCTCAGCTTTGGAGTTTTGTTTATCTGTTGGCTGAAACGGCTCTGTTTACAAAGGCGACGATAAACGGGGACACACGCCTTGCCACCCTTCCCAGTAACAGCCACTTGTACTAGGGATGTCCATATCAAGGGTCATATCGAGTAATAATCTCGATACCTATATATTTATAGTTGTAGCTTTATAGTTTACTAGCGGCCCGGCCTGGCTTCGCACGGGTACAATTGGAACGAGGAAGGTTTATATGTATAATACATGCATGTATTATACATATAAACCTTCCTCTAGAATCACTCTATTTATTAAAAAAAACCGCTTCGAAAGCCGTTGCGTAGTTTTAAAGATTTAAGCATACATAGGGACGGACAGATGACAGCGACTTTGTTTTATACTATACTACTACTACTATGTAGTGATGATATGCTAGGCTTTCGTTTTTAATGAGATTTGAGCAGCTCCGGTCTACGACACAATCAACAAAACAGCGTTGACTCCCCAGTCAGTTCTGGCCGCCTGGATAACTGATCTTATACAGGATAAATCGATGGATATTTCGGGGTTGACCCAGGCTATGATTCACAGGTGGGCCAAGGCTGCCGCCGCAACTGCGTGGATCGGGGGCCACTTCATCTGGCGCCTGACAAAGGCACGTGCAAGGTGCCGCACGTGCCTCCCGATGGGTTCGGGACCATCCACAGCTCCCCGTCAAAGTGTGGGGCCCTCTTGTACAAGTGGGCCAAGGCCCTAGCAGGGTCGCGGAGCATGCTCCCATTGGGGAGTGAAACCCGTGGCCCTGTTTCGGGCATTTGAGACCGTTGGTTTTAGTGGGTAGGTTGTAGCGCAATTACCATGTTTCCGCACCCCGGAGTCCCACATAACCCGGCTGGCGTTTCGCGCTCGGGTATCCATGAGGATTTCATACGTAAAGGCTACGATTCATTCCCGTACCCCTGGTTCAGGTAGCCGAGGATCGCTTTTGATTTTAGTGTCAGGATCCCATTCACCATTTCTACCCCAAAGTCCCACACAACTCGACAGCACCCGAGTATCCATGAACATATCCGACGTAAAAGCAAAATGCTACGATATAATAATATTATTTTTCGTAAACCTACCTGAATTTCTATAATTATCGATAAAACGTCACGCACGTCACTTTTTAGTAAATAGAGCCGAGAAAATACGCGTATAAAAGGAATACTTGCGATACTCAACAGCCCGTGACAGATAGTTCCTGTCATGTTGTTTTCTGTCTAGATTCTAATATATTATATTAAGGTCTCTATTATCTGCCTCGCCTCTTTTGCCCAATTTCATTTGTGTCGGTATTCGTCTAACCTGAATTGACTAACTACTAGTATTTGAACGGAGCGATTATGTCGTTCCATTTGGTGACGGATTTAGAAAACACGTAATCGGTGACCCACCACTGAGTAGTGGTGGACCCACCACCACCTCCAATTATACGGAGGGTAATTAGCCAACTGTGCCATGCTGGCAAGACAGTCTGGCACAGGGTTTCGTATCAAGTTTTCCTTCTCTTGCGGGTAGGTTTTCGGCCTCATCCTTTCCTTTTGTCGGCTCTTGATACCCTTAGGGGTGGTAACACTACCTATATAAACTGCCTCGTTGGTCCAGGGGTTAGATGTGCCGCCTTCGGATCAACGGGTCGCGGGTTCGATTCCGGGGCCGGGCAAGTGTCTTTGTTTAAACCAGAGGCACTTGCTCTGAGTCTGGGTGTCGTTTATGTTCGTAAATTAAATGTTTGTAAACTGCCCCCGCGTTACAGGTAAAAAAAAACAATACATATATAAACCCGTAGCCATAAAGCATAGCAAAATGTTATAAAATATTAGTAGATTATAATTTCTAAGTAAACGTGCTTATTGTATCCTAAAATAGAAATAAATTTCAATCTTATTTTGTCTGCCGCAATTGTTGTTAATTGGAGTGCCGGTTCATACTTAGTGTTTTCATCATATTGTCTTAGACAATAAACGCTGAAATCCTAATCTGGGCCTTTGTTTTCCATTGGCCTTTGAAGTAAGAGTCTATTGTTTATACAATGCGTGATTAAAATTAAATGATAGAGGTCAATTGGGTCTTAGGGGCGATACAAGTTGTACAATTAGCGATAATATTGCTGTTGTGTGTGTGTCTTGGTGAGGGGGCTTGCATGCCTTTAAGAACCATTGGTCCATACCAGCTCAGTACCCATGACGGGTGTGCTTAAGGGGAGAGGCAAAGACGAAGAGACAAAGGTTTTTTTAACCGATATTTATAACCTGTATCGCGGGGGCAGTTTACAAACATGTAATACACGAATACCCCGAGACTAAGACTCGGAGCAAGTGCATCTGGTTTACACAAAGACACTTGCCCGACTTCGGAATCAAACCGGGGACCCGTTGATCCAAAGGTGGCACATCCAATCCCTAGAGCCTATTAGCCCATGGTCCTAAGTCTGCTTTTTCTATTGAACTGACGCAGCTCAAGTAATTCCTAGCCTGTTTAAATTCATATGTTGCTAAATATAAAAGATCTTACCAAGTCTTGGGTCAAGTATTTATTTAATACTAGCGACCCGCCCCGGCTTTGCACGTGTGCAATAATGTATGTATTGTAAGGGCCGACTAAAGAAACGCATGAGGTAGACCACGTAGAAGAGAAGGAAACCCACCAACCCGTCTGGAAACCCGTCTTGCCAGCTTTTCACAGTAGGCTAATTATCATCTATGTAGTTGGAGGAGGGCCGACTCAGTAGCAGGTCATTAATAGGCTAAAATGATGCTGATAAATCTATACTTCTATACTAATATAATAAAGCTGCAGAGTTTGTTTGTTTGTTTGTTTGTTTGTTTGAACGCGCTAATCTCAGGAACTACTGGTCCGATTTCAAAAAATCTTTCAGTGTTAGATAGTCCATTTATCGAGGAAGGTTATAGGCTATATTTTATTTTCAAAAGAATTAGGGATCCGTATGAAAATTGCGATTTTGTAAACCAAGGTGTAAATCGAAAACCTATTTATGCGTGCGCTGCAAAAACTATTAACAATAGAACAAAATGATATACTACGAGTTTGTAGGTCTTATAAAGATCTACAAAAAAGTCCGCGAGAGCACATATCTAACTATCATAGTTTAGTCACAAAATAGAGATAAGCACGCGTTCGAAGCCCACGCGGGCGAAGCCGCGCGCAAAAGCTAGTTATTAATAAATATATACATCTATACTCTATACTAATATATAAAGCTACAGAGTTTGTTTGTTTGTTTGAACGCGCTAATCTCAGGAACTACTGGTCCGATTTCAAAAAATCTTTCAGTGTTAGATAGTCCATTTATCGAGGAAGGTTATAGGCTATATTTTATTTTCGAAAGAATTAGGGATCCGTATGAAAATTGCGATTTTGTAAAACAAGGTGTAAAATCGAAACCCTATTTATGCGTGCGCTGCAAAAACTATTAACAATAGAACAAAATGATGTACTACGGGTTTGTAGGTCTTATAAAGATCTACAAAAAAGTCCGCAAGAGCACTTAACTAACTATCATAGTTTAGTCACAATAATAGAGATAAGCACGCGTTCGAAGCCCACGCGGGCGAAGCCGCGCGCAAAAGCTAGTAGTAAATAAATGTAGTTACGAACTTTTAAACTAACAACTACTAACTGCTAGAGCAAAAATTTAACAAACTTTAGTTTTCTCACTGTACAGCGTCTATTAGTAATTTCATAAATAACTTAGTTGAGCACAATTAACTACTCAGCAAAACTGCAACTTAATATAAAAGTTGTTTCTATTAGCTGGATATTTCTACTACACATCTCTCGGCAAACTTCAATTTTAATTTGTAATCAGTTTTACTAGCGACCCTTCCAAACTTCGCACGGGTATTTAACAAAATATACAGAAATCTGATATAGATAAGACATTGTCTTTATAAAATATAAGCTTTGTGTTATTCTGATGAATAAGCTATATTATTGTGAAGTTATATAAGTTACTAGTGGCCCGCCCCGGCTTCGCCCGTGCAGAGCGGGGGTGGGTTATACATATAAACCTTCCCGTTGAATCACTCTATCTATTAAAAAAAAATCCGCTTCAAAATCCGTTGCGTAGTTTTAAAGATTTATGCATACATAGGGACGGGCAGAAGAATACGACTTTGTTTTATACTATGTAGTGATTATGGTGAAGTTATACACTTCCCCGACCCCGGAATCAAACCCGTGACCCGGGACCCGGAATCCAAAAGCGTCATATCACACCCCTAGACCAATGAGGTAGTCAACATTTGCTCTATGCCCCCACTTGGGGTGGGTATATTATTTTTGTTACATCCTGTATAAACAGTATGAAGTGTAACAAAATATTTGCCGTTGCTGAAAATTACGAGAATCCTTTATTTATATTATATAGAATCCTTCCTTTATTTTTTCCTTTATAGTGCTTATTGGCTTCGTAGGTGTGTGTTCTAAGGTGTGTTACTCCGGGATAATGTAGTATTCTAATGGCGAAAGATCTTTCTAAATCATTCCTCTTTATGATTTTTTTATGTTTACTCTTTATGATGATGATCTTCGAGCCAGACGCGGCGCCTATCCGATATCTTAACCGTACGAATTACTTTGTAAACTTTGCCATCGCGATGTATGACTTGGTGGAATTCTCGCATTTGTAGGCGATATTTTATGATGTTGATAGTTCAGATTTTCTAAAATTGTGTAACGTATGTAGCGTGTTGGTCGCTACAATATTAAGTATAGATAGATAGATAGATAGATAGATACAGATGAAGTATTTTGTAGAAACGTCTGTGTAAGAAATTCAATCCGTAAAAGTTCATCTGCTTTTTTTGCCATTCTAGCTACCTTGTAGCACCCGTGGGTTAATTTTTTTATAGAATAATTAGCCCTATTATTGCCAGTATTACGAAACACTTAATGAAATAATTTATTAATATTTATCTATAAAAAATATAATATTTACCACAAACACCAAAACGTTGAAGCAATGAATTGTCAGTCACATCTAAATAAAAATGTAATGTAACCTAAAATAAATATATGTAAAGACAATAAACTTTATACTTTCAAATATTGCATTACTTCGAATTTGAGCTATTCTGCAAAAAAGATTAAAAAAATTGAAAACTTGGGAACCTTTATTGACAGTCAAATTTCATCCAATGAAAGTAAGGCCCCTCGTACACATGGCTACGAAAATCTTTGACACTCAATGATTTTAGTCTTACGACTACCGACTACCGCCATACCAAACCATTGAGGTTCGTACACGAGTCGCGTCGCCGACATTCGTCCTGCGACTCGCGAATGTCGGCGACGGCGATTTTCAAGATACCGGTGGATTTAGATGAAAGTACGATTTGTTTAGCCGGTACGCCTATAGTGACTGAATAGGCAAGTTGCGTCTTGCGATTCAATGTCGTGTGTACAGACCGTGTGCTATTCGATACTCGCGACTTGAACTGAAAGTTCAATGAAGTATACAACATTAGTATCAAAGATTTGCGTAGCCTTGTGTACGAAAGGCCTAATAAATAATATCATTTTTTTATTAATCTTAGACGAAATAGAAATTAAATATACAAGTTTATTATCAAAAAATGTTTAACCATACTTACGTGGAAAGCGCCTCGTATTAGTGGACCCGCTTGACCGACGTACAGGGTAGATGCTGAATCGAAAATCAGCTCCAAAGGCTTCCTCTTCACATCCACCGTGTCAAACTCATGACAATTCAGGAACAACGTGACATTCTCTGTACTGACTCTCAACGCAAACCTACTCCACTTCTTGGCAAAAGATGGAACTACGAAAGATGCTATAGTTTGGGAGAGTGCGTAGATATTTGCATCAGTATATAGTAAAGAGATGTTAGTAAGCCCAGGTCCTGAAGGGATTAACTGGACTCCAAGCTGAACAACAGTTTCTAGAGGGTTGACTACAGAGAAGAGAAATCCGCCATCTTTGTTTGCTGGTCTTACTGTGGCGGTGATGGAGAACTCGGAGTAGAGTTTTTCGGGCATGAAGAGACGGTACGGGGACTTTATGTCGGAGCCAGGCATAAGACCATAAGCTGGAAAGCCGTCGAGACCCTCGTCGAAATATTGCGTCTTTGGGTTGCTGAATGGTACTCCAATCGCGTGAAGTAGATCGTATTCGGGTATATCTGGAACAGAACGATGAGATTATTTGAAATTAGAAGTCATCCAATACCAGATTTGTTCGTGTGGTGAGGGATTTAGAATACATAGTGACAAACGGAACCCTCTTGTTTTTTGTTCACCCGGGGTAAAATCCTTTATGGACTTCCTCGCCGGCCACGGGGATGGCCAGCGAGGAGAGTGTGGGACTCTCCCCCATGGTGGGGGCCTACCCACTAAACCTGCCCGGGGTGCTCCAACTCGCGTCCTGTTGCGGCATTGTGGGATCTGATGCAGAACCACGCACAAACGGAACCCTGTGCCAACCCGTCTGGCCGGCGTGGCACTGTAAGCTAATTACCCTCCCTGTGATAGGGAGGAGGCCTGGCTCAGCAATGGGACATTTAAGGGCTGAGTATTAGTTGTAGTACTGCTACTTACCCGCGGCCTCGTCAGCGAGGTATTAAACAAAGTTATTGTTCAGATCGCAGAGTTTTCGATATCTCATTGATTCTGTAATACGCGCAAAAACACTCAAAAATTTTGAAATACTGGCTAAGTTGGCCGTAAAAACTGGAAAACTCAGTATAGACTCCTGAAAAGCAGGGGTGTCAATAAATGTATGTACTCGTAGGTTACTCCTTGTTACATCAGCTATCTCTCAGTGAAAGTCCCGTCAAAATCAATATAGTCATTATTGAGATTAGCCGACAGACAGACAAACAGACAGACAGACAAAAATTGTAAAAAATGTTGTTTTTGTATG
Source organism: Clostera curtula (assembly GCA_905475355.2). Taxonomy (NCBI): domain Eukaryota; kingdom Metazoa; phylum Arthropoda; class Insecta; order Lepidoptera; family Notodontidae; genus Clostera; species Clostera curtula. The sequence continues at coordinate 6,369,558 of FR997805.1, read as the reverse complement.
TGTCGTGTATACATCCCCATGCACTTAGTAAAAAGCGGTTATTTAAAAAATAGATGGTTAAAAAAATTATCAAATTTTCAAACTGACATTCCAATTTCATTTTTTGTAAAGACTCTAAATTAAGCGACGAATTGAGCGACACAAATCACATAGAACATTATGTATGCTACATATGTATTGTATGTGAATTAATTGAAGTACGGTACGATAAAAGGTTTAGCGATCATTGAGTTAAATATTATACGAAGTACATTTAACTCAATGTTAGCGTTTTTAAAAATAGAAAAGGCCCAAGTAAGCTGTGTTTCATGTATGGACTGAAATGATTCGTTGGATGTCGATTTGAATAAATGTTCATGAAGCTTTAAATCCTTTTATACCGAGTATTCAATTTACTCCGGAATAACTGCTCAGTAAATGCAACCGCCTAGACACTTAGGCCAAGTGGTATTAATGCAGGAAAGCTTGAGCTGTTAAACTTTATTTAACTAGCGCTTAAAAAGTGCAGTAAGCGTCTTAAACGATAGGCTAAGCGCCACATAATATTTAAGATCCATAACTATGCAAATGTGAAGTTATAAGAGCATTTTAATTAATTTAAATAAGAATTTATGTTTTTAATTTAGACTGCCTCGTTGTATCTAGTGGTTAGATGTGCCGCCTTTGGATCAACGGGTCGCGGGTTCGATTCCGGGGTCGGGCAAGTGTCTTTGTCTAAACCAGAGACACTGGCTCGGAGTCTGGGTGTAATTTCTATCTATAATATGTATGTATTTACAAAAAAAAAAAATATAAGTAATTTATCATCCATCTCGTTACCATAACACAAGCATTAAGTTGCTTAGCTTGGGACGAGATGGCGTTGTGTGAAATGTCCAAGGATATTTATTTTATTTTTATTTATTTGTAATATTTTATTTTTTATTTATTTATTTATTTAATAATTCATGTACACATACAAAACATAAGTTGAACACATAGAAATATAGGACAGATTAGTACAAAGGCACAGCTTATTTCTAAAGAAATCTCTTCCAGCAGGCCCGGGAGTGGAAACATCGAAATAAAGCAAGTAGGGGTGTAGTGTATACGTACGCATGTATAAATATAAATATTCAAATATATATCGTATAATATAATAATAAATATAATCGTACAATGTAACTATATACTATTAACATACAAACTGAAATACATATAATTAATGACTAGGTCAAGGAGAGGTAAAATTCTTTAACTCGTCTTTTAAAGATGAAAATTGAGTCTGAGTTTCTAATGTCAGCTGGAAGTGAATTCCATAGACGAACAGCATGCACAGAAAAGGAAAATGAATAGAAATCAGTGGTGTGGGAAGGGAATTGAAGGAGAGAGCGAAGATGAGTTCTGCGAGGAACATCGACAGGGTGGCTAAAGGTGAAGCGTTCACGTAAATAGGAAGGGGAGGTAGGGTCGTGGAGGATTTTATACAGTACACAAAGTATTCGAGAATTCCTGCGAAGGCGGATGGGGAGCCACTTGAGCATTTTTATGTGTAGCTTGACCAATGTACTGCCGTGCTTCTATTACTATTCAGCCCATAGATGACCCACTGCTGAGTCGGACCTCCTCCACTTCTATAGAGGGTAATTGGCCTACTGTTCCACGTTGGCCAGACGGGTTGGTACAAAGTTTCATATGAAGGTTTTTCCTCTCTTGAGTAATTCCGATAAACTAGCGGTTTATCGGAATTACTTTTTTTTGGCTCTTACGAAACCCACGGGACGTAATGGGCCACCCCACACATAACACTATGTATTCTAAATCCGTCATCATATGGAATTCGGAATTTTATTTAAAGTTTATTTTACAAACTAGCGACCCGCGCCGGCTTCGCTCGGGTGCATGTATTATACATATAAACCTTCCTCTTGAATCACTCTATCTATTAAAGAAAACCGCTTCAAAATCCGTTGCGTAGTTTTAAAGATTTAAGCATACATAGGGACGTACAGACGACAGCTACTTTGTTATAAACTATGTAGTGATGTAAATCTAAAAGAGATTTTTAATAAATTGATGTGAGTTTTTTAGCATTTTATATGTAGTTCATCTATTTCTAAATATAGTGAAATAGTTACATTGCAAAAAGACCTTAATTTATGGTAAATTTGTGACTAGATGTTTTTATTTACACCCTATTATCTTTACAAATAAATATTCATATTTTAGCTTCATAAGCATATTTTAACCTATTATCTGCTATCAAGCTAGACTACTGATAGTAACTACTGTTCATCTCTGCCCATAACAGACTAACTGCTGAGACGGACTCCCTCCACTTGTAAGGAGGGAAACTGACCTACAGACAGACTAGTTGGCACAGGGTTTGAATTAAGTTTTTAGTCGCTTGAGGCTAGTTTGTCTGCCTCTTAACTTCACTTAGTCACCTCGAACAACACCCCCAAGATGATATTCTAAATCCATCACCACGCAAATAGTAAATTGTATTAGTAGTATTTTATATCTATATATATATATGGGGTATCGTTTAATATATATATATATATATATATATATATTAAACGATACCCCAGCACTAGGTTTAGCCTGTATCGCGGAGGCAGTTTACAAACATGTAATTCACAAGCACAAATGACACTTGCCCGACCCCGTAATCGAACCCGGGACCCGTTGATCCAAAGGCGGCACATCTAATACAATTGTATACAATTTTAACGCTAATTTAAAGTAGAGAGTTTTAGGTTAAGGTTTAAGGTTTCAGGTTTAAGCCTTGTTAATGGTTCTCGCCCATAACTTGACTTTCAAGTATGTGCTTTGCCCGCTGGTACATATATTCGCATGACTGTGACCCATTTGTGGCTACTCGCCTAAACATTCTCTCGGGAATGTAAAGGACTTGTGCATCTTAAGCAAAGTTTAACATTATCGTCTATCTGGCACGAATATTGTCCTACAAGCGTCCTATTCTGTGGTTTTGTTTTTTTCGGCTTCTGTGCTTATGTGTAAGGAAAACTTGATAGGAAACTCTGTGCCAACCCGTCTGGCCAGCGTCGCACAGTTAATTACCCGTCATGTAATTGCCGGAGGAGGAGAATCAGCAGTGGGTTATGTAAGGGCTGCATAGAAAAACGGTTGTTTATTTTTCGTCTATAGAGCCAATTTTGAAGTCAGTTAACACTTTTTGTTATTGTTATATTTCTTTTTGTGATCATGAATTACGGTCACCACGTTTTATGATACTAGTTATAAAAATATCCCGCTATTATTTGCCAAATGAACGCATATTACGTCATTTGCCGCGTACGTCCTATTTTGACGACCGCAATCGTCGTAACTACGCCATTTGGAGCACAAAGCGGAGAAAATCGTTCCGCGTTAATTGTCTTCTTTAGCAGGAAAGCAATTCGCATGAAAAACGTTTCCGTGGAGTAAGTTATGTTTATTTAGGTTCAAATTAAAGCAGTACGCATTGGATTAATTATGGAAGGCAAAATATGTAGAGAGAGAACTTTTACACGATGGGAAGATGAAATAAAAAGGATATCTTGTAAAATTCGCAAAGAATTTGCACATAATTTATCTCTAAATAGGCATAATTGTATGTTGCCTACGTAACATCAAAGGAATATGTAAAAAAAAACTTTAAAAAATAGATAAGATTATTTCATGACTTTATGATTACCTACTAGATATGTGTATTTAGGATAATAAGGATTTTTAACACATCATTAATTATTATTTAATCATCATCATGTCAGCGTACAAATGACCCACTACCGAGTCAGGCCACCTCCAAATTCATCAGTCAGCCCGACAGATGGCGCTGCAGTCGGTAAACGAATATCATGCAAGACAACATCTGCTCGGTCAGGTAGTAACTTATAAATAACTAGTGGCCCGCCCCGGCTTCGCCCGTGCAAAGCGGGGGTGGGTTATACATATAAAACCTTCCCCTTGAATCACTCTATCTATTAAAAAAAACCGCTTCAAAATCCGTTGCGTAGTTTTAAAGATTTATGCATACATAGGGACGGACAGAAGAATGCGACTTTGTTTTATACTATGTAGTGATAGTGATAGTGATGACATAATCAGTGTATCTCGCTATTCGCCATGTTACTGATTACCGAGTAACAGACAAAAGACGAAGATCTTGGAACCACGAATGGCGTATTTCGCGTGATTGCGACCGAATAAGATGAGCGTGGCATCGCATATCATTTGCGTGCAATTACGCAGCGAATGCGGCTTTGTACGTCTATTGCGGGTTCGCTAGATGGAGCTATTTGGAAGAGGGATTGTCATGTGGAACAGACTCTAAAGCGAATAGAGTATATTCAGATACTTAGTTTGTGTGGTGACGGATTTAGAATACACAACGTCACCAACCCGAAGGTGTCGGAAGAGGCGAGAGGCAGATCACCATGAGAAGGGAAACTTAATACAAACGCTTTTTTTTTTCGTCGGAAATCCTTATGGATATCCGGCCGTTTGGGAACTGGCCGGGTTATATGGGACTCCGGAGCGCGTGGAGATGGTAAGTTGCGCCCCAACCTACCCACTAAAACCGACGGCGATCCTCAACTGCCCGAAACAGGGCCACGGGTTTCACTCCCCCCGTTGGGGGAGCAAGCTCCGCGACCCTGGGGGCCTCGGCCCACCCCGTTTAGTCGAGCCCCATGCTCCGAGGCGGGCCCCTAACTTAATACAAACCATGTGCCAACCCGTCTTAACTAGCATGCTAATTTTCCTCCATGAAATTGGAGGTGGCCTGAATCAGTAGTGGGTAATTTGTAAGCTGAAATAATGAAGTTACTTAATGTTTTCATAATATACAAAACGCTAGTATAGTCTCTGAAATTTATAACAGTGGAATGCGGTTACGCGACCGCTGGGGTTTTTGTGGGTAGATGAGTAGCTTCCGAAGTCCCACATAATCACCAACCACCCCCGAGAACTACCTGGACTATTCACACCAGAGAAGGCCCGAATTTCGTCATGACGTTCATCATCATCATTTCAGCCGAAAGAGGTCCACTACTGGCTCCCCCAATGATTTCCACAAAGGCCGGTCCTGGGCCGCCCGCATCCATCGTTTTCCGGCGACCTTAACCAGGTCATCGGGCACATGGTGCGCAGGACCGACGCCCGATGGGGCAGAAAAGACCTCGAGTGGCGACCGCGTTCCGCAAAGCGCAGTGCTGGTAGGCCTCCCCAATGAGAAGTGGCCTGAAATTACCTAAAACGATGAAGATCATAACAATAGTAGCCTATTCTGATTTCGTACAGAGTTATTGTAGTTTTAATTTTTTCTTTATTTTTATTTGTAATTTTGTGTACGATCCCAGAATAAAAAGTTTTGTTTCTCTTTCTTTCTTAACATCGCCTTTAATATAACCTAGAGTACAAAAGATTCCCGACATTTAGGACGATAAAGGTATTAAACCTTACAGTTCATAAAGTTTCTTGCATTTTTACAATTTGGTAACCGGCAACCATTTTTGGTTGGCCTATTGTGTATCACGTAACTTATTTTTGTGTACTCTGTTACGTTAGTTGTATTGTGGATGTTAGTGATATTCTGTTACTGACTCGAACCGTCAGTCATGTCATGTCTACGGCTTGTACTTGCCCAGGGCACGGAGCAGGTCAAATATATCCAAACGCTGGTACTGTATTCTATTAATACTGACAATTCTTTTTTTTTTTTACGTTGGTAATCCTCATGGATTCCCGTCCGCTGAACGCCAGCCGGGTTATGTGGGACTCCGGGGCGCGGAAAGATGGGAAAGATGCGCCCCAACCTACCCCCTAAAAACCAACGGTGTCCCTCAACTGCCCGAAACAGGGCCACGGTTTTCACTCCCCAATAGGGTGCATGCTCCGTGACCCTAGTGCGGGCCCCACACTTTGATGGGTACCTCTGGAGGCTTCCCGACCCACCGAGAGGCACGTGCAGGACATTGCACGTGCCCCCGTCAGGCGCCGGATGAAGGGGCGCCTGACTCACCCGCTTGCGGTGGCAGCCGTGGCACGCCTGCCTGGTCACTCTTCCGCTGCAAGTTGTGGCAGCCCTGGCCTTAACACCTGGCCGCCTCCACTGCATCACCACATCGTTTGTCGCGGCAGGTTATGGCTTCCGAGGCAACTCTGAGGACAAAGGAGTCCCCAGAGCCAAAACCCACCACGACTCCGTGTGCTGCTCTTCGTCTGGCCTCTCCCTGTCGGCCCGCCCGGCATGAGTGATCCTGAGCCAGTATGGCCCTAACGGATCCTAAAGGCACGCAAGCCCATTCACCACAACAAGGTAGCACGGTCAAGGAGGCGCGCAGGCAACCCTTTTAATTTACGTTGGAAATCCTCATGGATACCCGACCGCTGAACGCCTGCCGGGTTATGTGGGACTCCGGGGCGCGGAAAGATGGTAGCTGCGCCCCAACCTACCCACTAAAACCAACGGTGTCCCTCAATTACCCAAAACAGGGCCACGGGTTTCACACCCCATGGGGGGGCATGCTCCGCGACCCTGGTGGGGCCTTGGCCCGCTTCTAAAAGCGGAGCCCACGCTTTGATGTGGAGCTGTGAATGCTCCCTCCCTGACCCACCGAAAGACACGTGCGGGACGTGCCCCCGTCAGACGCCGGATGGACTGGCGCCCGACCCTCGCGGTTGCGGCGGCAGCCGTGGCACGCCTGCCTGGCCACCCCTTCGCTGCTAGTGGTGGCAGCCCTGGCCTTCACGCCTGGCCACCCTCCATTGCATTACCACTCCGTGTGCCGCTCTTCGTCTGGCTTCTCCCCGTGGGTCCGCCCGGCGCATGGGTGACCCTGAGCCAGTATGGCCCCAACGGATCCTAAAGGCACGCAAGCCCCATCACCACAACAAGGTGGCGGCACGGTAGAGGGGGAGGCAACCCTAACATTTACTATTACAATCCTCTGATGACTAAATTAATTGAATGTAAAATATTTTAAATATAATCGTTCATAACCCCTAATAAATAATGACAGCTCGTAATAGTGGATATCGCCGACACTTAATTCAAGTCGTTGGTTTTAATTATGATTTATCGTTTGGATGTATAATTTGTAGTTAAGCAAGGGAAAACTTTAATAGCAGTAGGTCATTTACTGTTAGTTAATAATGTTTATTAACGTGATTGCAAGTGCCTGATTGGAGTGAATCATGAATATATTATTAATTATCTTTAATATGTGATGCTCATTATCTAACGATGGGAAGTTAACGTTAATAAAGGTTTTCTATGGGTAGAATTTGTGGTTAATATATGGGTAGTTTTTTTTTACTATCTATAAGCAGTCTTTTTTTTTCGTTGGCAATCATATGGATACGTAGGGTGATGTATGATTGGTAGCTTATTTTATATTTTGGTTTGTAAATTTATATTGACTTTTGTCTTGTCGTGGAATATAATATTTAATGGAAAGACGTGTTTGTATTTCTGCCGTATATTTAGCTGTAACAGTTAAACTGTTAATTCTCACATTGCTCACTATGGGCTCCATCAGAAGGCTCAAAGTCACCCTATGGGTAATGGTCGGGGTACCCTCCTTATAATTGGAGGAGGTCCGACTCAGCAGTGGATCATATACGGGCACTTAGAAGCGAGATGAAATGTTAGTGATCACTAGGCAACTGCAAATGTATCCTGGCGCATTGCGTTTGCAACTCTGCTAGGCGCTTTGCTCTTTCATCCCACAAAAAATTGATAGAAGCTAAGTTCCACCTCCAGATTCTAATGACTGAGATTTTAATGCCTGTTTGGCGGCATAAACCCAGGGTTAAGATTCATATGGGTAAAATGAGATTTTGGCAGATTGGTGATTGGTCATTTAAGAGCTAAAATGATGCAACTATAAAGTAGTGGTAGTAAGTAGTAATAATGTGAATGTGCATTGCATGAGCCGTGACTTTTTGACTAAGTTGATTGCCTTATTCTAGGGGTTAAATGTGCTGCCTTTGGATCACGGGTCCCCCGTACGAATCCGGGGTCGGGCTATTGTAAACCAGAGACATTTTCTCTGAGTCTAGATATCATAGTGTTCGTGAATTTCATGTTTGTAAACTGCCCCAGCGATACAGGCTTCAAGAGGTGCTGGGGTTTAAAAAAATGTGAAGAGGTGGTTGTGGTTGTGGAGTCAGGCCTCCTCCATATTCATGGAGGGGAATTATCCTACTGTGCCACGCTGGCAAGACGGGTTGGCACAGGGTTTGTACCAAGTTTTCCTTCTCTTTCGGCTAGGTGATCTCGGCTAGATCAGCCTGTTATCATAGCTGGTGCATTCCACGCCGAAACGTCAGGCAAATAAATGTTCATGTCGCAGATACGTTCACAATATATCTGCGATCTAGACCGGAGTCATAAACATATTAAAATGAAATTATTAGCATACAAATATTAGCATACAAATACAGGGGTCTAGGCTCCGAATATGAATTTGTCCCATTCGGTGTCGAGACCCTTGGTCCGTGGGGTCCTAGCGCTATGAGCCAGTTTAAGGAAATAGCAAAAAGGTTAGTCGACATCACAGGAGACCGAAGAGCTGGTAGCTACCTCGGACAAAGAATCAATCTAGCGATTCAAAGGGGGAACGCTGCCAGTATCTTCGGAACCTTGCCTAAAGGGACTCCTTTAAATAATATATTTTAGTATTTAAGTTTTAGGTTAATTGGTATTTTTAGTCTTGTTTTATTACTTAAGTTAGTGTTTATGTAAGTACATATTACTTAAGTTAGTGTTTATGGAATATCTTAATATATATTTGCTAAAGCAATGTGATGTTGATATTAAAATGTACAAATTGTGTGAACATTGATATTACTACTATTCAGCTTTTAAATGTGTACTACTGTGTACAGTAGTGGGTACTATTAGAACGTTGGCCTTCCATCTCCGCGACATCATAACATGGGAGATTTCAGTAAGTTTGTTGTTCTGCACGATGTCGCAAGAAGAGAGCCGACTCCGGGCTGTCACCACTGCGACTGCAGCGAGGAATCGTCGCAGCATACGCTTGAGTCGTGCCCAGCCTGGGCTGAGCAGCGCCGGGAACTCACTGCAGTCATTGGAATGGACCTGTCGCTGACGGCCGTTGCGCGAGTGATGGTTGGCGGGGACAGGGCCTGGACCGCGGTCGACACCTTCTGCGATGACGTCATTTCGCAGAAGGAGGGGGCGGAGAGCGCCCGGGAAGATTCACTCGCGCGGGGCATCGCGGGCGCGCTCACCTGCGCCTGATGCCGCCCTAGCCGAGGCTACGGACGGTTGGGTCGGAGATAGCCCACCGTCCGCCGGTATAGCCTACCGCGAAGGTGTGACGCCCAAGTGCGCGGGGCGTCGAACGGGAGAGAGTGCCCGATGGACCACGGTAGCAACGCACGCGGTACCCGTTATTTTAGTGGCTGAGGGCCCCACACTACCCCGTAGTCTCCCCGGACGCGGGATGTGCGGTCAGGCATTTTTTCCCGCCAAATAAAAAAATTAAAAGGGCCTCCTCCCATTACATGGAGGGTAATTAGACTACTATGCCACGGTGGCCAGTCGGGTTTGGTATAGGGTTTAGTACCAAATTTTCATTCTCTAGCGGCTAATATTTATCGGCCTTGTCATTTCATTTGTCGATTCTTATCATTTCATTTGTCGATTCTTATACCACCCTCAGAATTGAATGGGGCGGTGACACTATGTTTTCTAAATCCGTGACCACACGGACCCCTGATTATAGCTGGGTTCTTTTATTCAAAATTCTTACCATTCTGAAATTTCGATGAAAATAAACCATCGTTAGCAGAGCATGGCGTTGACAGGAGAAGCACTACGGTCCAGAGGGATCTGTAACAAAACAAATTATATATTAAATAAGTATATAGAAAGATAAACCGAAATCTTTAATTTATAATTATACAAAAACAAGTAACTCAGACACTCATCACTCGTTAGAGAAATAACCGCGGAAAAATTAGTCTAGCACTAACCCCACCGCCCTTTTAACATCTCTCATCTCCACTCCACAACCCGCCCCTCCACTCCACTGACATCTCCACACTCCAACACGTCATAGTAATACATTACCTGTATTTTTGTTAAAAAAAAATCATATTAAGTATATAAGTGGAGTTATGAAGTGCCGAAACAATGCCTCGTTGGTCTAGTGGTTAGATGTGCCGCCTTTGGATGGGGTTCGATTCCCGGGTCGGGCAAGTGTCTTTGTCTAAACCAGAGGCACTGGCTCGGAGTCTGGGTGTCATTTCTATCTATAATATGTATGTATTTACAAAAAAAAATGTATATAAGTAGTTTATCATCCATCTCGTTACCATAACACAAGCATTAAGTTGCTTAGCTTGGGACGAGATGGCGTTGTGTGAAATGACCAAGGATATTTATTTATTATTTATTTATTATATAGTTCTTTATGTGTTTGGTGTTACTACTACTACTACACAGCCCATACATGACCCACTGCTCGGCCAAGCCTCCTCCAGTTACATGGGTGGTGACTAGCCTACTGTGCCACGCTGGCCAGACGGGTTGGCACAGGGTTTGTATCATTTTTTTCTTCCGAGAAGAAAGAAAAAATCTGCCTTGTAATTTCCTTTTGTCGGCTCTTACGACACCCTCAGGATTGAATGGGGTGATGACACTAACTAAGTTATTGGCCTTGCTATTTCCTATTGCCGATTTTTACGACACCCTTAGGATGAAATGGGGTGGAGACACAGTGTATTTTAAATCGGCCACCAAATGGACAACTATAGATTATCAAAATTATATTCTTCATTTTTTCCATTCAGTAAAACGGGAACAATTTCCAGTTTTTGTACGTTATATTTCAGGCTTTTGCATTTGTTTTCTATTTTTGAAATAGAAACCAAATTAGTTCGCGCTTCGTGGAAAGTTTGGATTTCGACTAGGTATGCCAAATTTCTATCTAAAACTGACAAAACCGAAACATCGCCAAATCTATTGTTGAATGTTTAATGATTTATCCCTAGGACAAACAATCTCTGACGGGTCCAAGAGAACTGCGCTTTGTAGTTTCTACTCATGTGATTCCAATTAGCAAACTGACTTGATGCTACCAAATCACGGCGCATTTTCGAAGCAGTACTCGAAAACGCCTTTGATATTTGTCTAAGGGTGCCTATACACGGTGCAAGTATACCGTGTATGTTGAAGCACCTGCGAAGGTTACACATATCGTGAAAACACTGGGCAAAGACACTTGCGTGTCCAGAGACTCAAGCGACCAGAGCGACTAACCCGCGTTGGTCTCATCGTTTCGGCCCACGATTGACCCACTACTGAGACGGCCTCCTCCAAATTCATGGCGGGAAATTAGCCTACTGTGCCACGCTGGCAAGGTGAGTTGGAACAGGTTTTGTATCAAGTTTACCCTCTCTTGCGGCTAGGTGAACTGCGTCTTGCGTTCCTTTAGTTGGTTTTTACGACACCCTCAGGATGGTATGGGTTACCACACGGAAAGTTAGACTTTAGCGCGGGCCATCCTCCCATGGTACTTGAGCCGTTTCACCGATTTTTTGGCACGTCTATCGATGTGGCAGTTGTGTTATTTGCACAAGTGTGTTGTTATTGACTTATTTTGTAATATTTTGCGTGGGTTTTAGTCTTATCTAGTACTAGAAAGCCCAGCGAACCAATTTTCAAATATGTATTACTAAAAGCCAATCAAAACATCTTACTAATATTATAAACGTGAAAGTTTGTAAGTATGGGTGGATGGATGGATGGATGGAGGGATGTTTGTTACTCTTTCACGTAAAAACTACTGAATGGATTTTAATGAAACTTTACAATAATATAGCTTATACATCAGAATAACACATAGGCTACAAGTTATAAAGATATTATGTGAATTACAACAATATAAACAAGTCGAATTCAAAATTTCTAATTGTCAAATGTTCGGCCATATTAAACTATAGACAACATAACGTTTCGCTGTCAGTTGCGTTTTGATAAAGTAGGTTTTATACGGACGGGATAAAAATCTCAGGTATCCTATGTCCAACTTTATTTTTGTTTTAAATATTTATAATGCGGAACAAAGTTCGCCGGGTCAGCTAGTATTGCATATATTACAAAAGAGTCAAGAAAAACACATTTAAATAATAGAAGCTATAAGGAAATAGCCTCTACGTTGTTCGATAGATTCAAACATTCGTTATTTACAGTTCGTCTCACTGAAGATACTAGTTAGCGGAAACTGAGTTTTCCAATTTTAGAGGCGTTGAATTTCCAATTTCGTCCATTTACGTACATTCGGATAGAAAAGGAAATGCGCTTTGCAATTCAATGGTATTTGATACTGCACCTCATGAATTGAAGAGAGTTTCGATTGCAAGGTTGTTTTGTTGTTTAAAAATTCAGGATTTTTCCTTTCCCATTAGTGTGGTCATAATAATCTGCTATTATTACAACTCAACTCATAGATGACCTACTGCTGAGTTGGTTTCCTCCAGTTAAATAGAGGTTAGCCCACTGTGCTACGCTGGCTAGACTGGAAGGCCTGTAGTTTCGTATAAATTTTTCATTGTCTTGCGGTTATGAGTCATCCATAATTAATGTATGTTAATGTTAAATGTACTCGTATCATAACAAAAACCTTAGCCACAGCAACGCGTGACAAGGTCTGCTAGTAGTATATATTACGTAGAGATAGTATAGCATGCGGCCGGGTACCTATGAGTCATCATTTCAGCCAAAAGACGTCCACTGCTGGACATAGGCCTCCCCCAAAGATTTCCACAAAGGCCGGTCCTGGGCCGCCCGCATCCATCGTTTTCCGGCGAAATTATTACGTCAAACATAAATGGGGAGGGAGGGTATCACCGAAATGTGACAATGCGTGACAAGGGGCAGTGAGGGGTCAAAAGTCTTATGACGTCACATGTTAATTTAAAAAACTAAACGCGAAATTTAGATATGAATAAAAATCTTTAAAGATCTACGAACTTTATCTATATCACTACATAGTATAAAATAAAGTCGCATTCTTCTGTCCGTCCCTATGTATGCATAAATCTTTAAAACTACGCAACGGATTTTGAAGCGGTTTTCTTTATTTATTTCTTTATTTCTTTATTTATATTATTCTTTATTTTCATAATTGCACCCGAGCGAAGCCGTGGCGGGTCGCTAGTGTCTAATAAAATAAAATAAACAGAACCAAAATTTAAGATAGCATGTCCGTTGCTCTATGAGTTAGGAGACGGGCGCTGGTGTGGGATGCGACATGTGTTGACACATTGGCCCCGTCCAAAAAAAAAAAGCACAAGAGCTGATGCAACGGCAGAATCACCTGAATTTTCTAAATTACATAAATGTAGGGGTATGTGCGCTTTATACACTTGTATACCATTAATTGGCGTCAAAACCGTGGGCCTGTTTAAATACCTAAGCAAAACGCTTATAGAGGCGACCCAACGGCTGGCAGCTTCCTCGGCCAGCATGATAAAGGGGAAATACTGCCAGTATTTTTGGCACATTAAAACATGGTTCCACTATTCAAATTATTTTTATTTTCTTATAAATTGTTATGAATTTATATGCCTAATTTAGTTTTAAGACCTTTGATGTATTTTTATTTATTAAATTGTATTTATTTTATCAGTATTGTTACACGTTTTGAATAAGGTATCTGTAATTAAAAATAAAATGTTCCAAAACATTGAAAATATAGCTAAACACGAGCTAATAAACTTCAAACGGCTGAACCGGTATCCATAAAATATTTATAACAGCCACTGCTAGAAAACCTGTTTTTAAATAAAGCTGCATCATAATCCGTCCATGTATTTAGGAACTACGGTGCTACAGATAGGTACACAGACACGTCATCTTTTTTCGGTGGTTAAAATAGCTCTAAAAAGGCTGAACTTACAAAATCTGCAGAGTCAGTCTTCAACCAAATACAATAACATGGGAAAAAGCTTACTATGCCGCGCTGGTCAGGATAAGGGGCCATCCATAAATTTCGATACACAAATTTTAGGACCTCTGAACAACTCCCCCCGTCCTTTTCACAGGTTGTCACATTTTTAAAACTCTCCCTTACAGATGTGGCGTCATTTTTTTTTTAATTTATGTGTGCGTTTAAAAATAATCGAGAGATAACAGCCTCGCAACTCGCTTTACAACGCTCTAGAAGTTAAATGATGTTGCATGAGAGATAATCTCATGGCGAGAATGCTAAATTATTACTAAACTAGTGGCCCGCCCCGGCTTCGCCCGTGCAAAGCGGGGGTGGGTTATACTTAAAAACCTTCCCTTTGAATCACCAAAAACCGCTTCAAAATCCGTTGCGTGGTTTTAAAGATTTAAGCATTTTAAGGACGGACAGACGACAGCGACTTTGTTTTATACTATGTAGTGATGATGATATATCTTCCCTATATATATTTTAGTTATAGAATTAACATAATAAAAAAGTAGACACTTACAAAAGCTATTTAAATAAATAGCAGATATGTACAGCATTCCCATATCCCTACAATAACGAAAAACATAAACTTTATCTGACCTTACGTGTTAAAACTAAACTAAACTTTCAGTCTCGTTATATTTGTGTTGTATTATTGTCAAAATTAAATTAAAATGGTGACAGTGATGCTCACAATAAAAGTCGGTCGAGACAGATAATCAAGTGAAACTCGTTTGTCTAGCTTTTGAATAAAATTTCAAAGGAACTAAAACAATAAGAACTAAACTGTGCGTCTCATTCTAATAAACACGAGTCACAATGTACATTAACGTCGAGAAGATCAATTTCTAGCCATTTTTTATGCAGGTATTAACAAAATTACGTAAAACGCCACGACGTCACTTTTCTAGGTTTGAGCTTTATGCTGATAACATTGTTATTACTTAGTCAACTAATACCGAGCTGTCTTAGATCATCATTATCATCATCATCATTTCAGCCAAAAGACGTCCACTGCTGGACATAGGCCTCCCCCAAGGATCTCCACAAAGGCCGGTCCTGGGCCGCCCGCATCCACTGCTTTCCGGCGACCTTAACCAGGTCTTAGATAAATCTATCAAATTTCTTTATAAAACACCTAATATTGACAGTTTGAAGAACAACCATAAATAAATAAATAAATATCCTTCGACATTTCACACAACGCCATCTCGTCCCAAGCTAAGCAACTTAATGCTTGTGTTATGGTAACGAGATGGATGATAAACTACTTATATACATTTTTTTTTGTAAATTCATACATATTATAGATAGAAATGACACCCAGACTCCAAGCCAGTGCCTCTGGTTTAGACAAAGACACTTGCCCGACCCCGGAATCGAACCCGGGACCCGTTGATCAAAAGGCGGCACATCTAACCACTAGACTGTTTTTAATAGAATATGTAACAACGTCACAGTTGTCTTTCTACGTTTCTTTATTTGTTGACCGAACGCTGTTTGTCGAGAGCCTAATAAACTCTGCACTTTATCTGTTCTTGCGCGCAATGCAATTCCAGAGAATTTAACAAACAATTGTCACTGAATTCATACTTTTCTGAACCGAATTTATAGTCTCCATTTGTATGCAAATGATGCGCCGGGGTCTTTTACCTACAATTAACGTTAAATAAAACTCTTCAAATTCAATTTGTTTGAAAGTAACTTTTGGTTAAAAATTGGACTTACCTTAAGCCACATTTATTTGTCTTAGGATGATCAAAAGTAACTTTATTAATACTCAGTTTTGTCTTTATTCAGTTCTGTAAAGGTATATACAAAACGTCTGGTGACGGATTTAGAATACACAATGTCACCAACTTATACCGTCTTGAGGGTGTCGTAAAAGGCGACTAAAATAGCGCAAGAGGTAGATCACCAAGCTGAAAGAGAAGGAAAACTTGATACAAAACCTGTGCCAACCCGTTTTGCCAGAGCGTGACACAGTAGGCTAATTCCCTCTATGAATTTGGAGGAGGCCCGTCTCAATAGTGGGTCATTTATGGGCTGAAACGACGATAGGTATATAAATGTATTTGCTTCTAACAACAAAATTTAACTTGGGGTTAGGTTAATTTTAGTATTTTTAACTCGTCCTCTATAGTGTTTGGGTAATGTTAGTTCCATACAATTGCAGGCCTTACTCCTGGGTGGGTCATTTTTATTTGATGGATATTTGATGAGCAACTTCAGAAAAAAAGTGCAACTACAGAGCTCTTGCCGGCTCTTCTCTGTGGAACTGCATTCCGAACCCATGGTAGACGGTAAATTTTAAATTTTATTTTTGTTTATCTTGTCAAAAGAGCTCTTTTGAGCCAACTTGATTATATGAGTTTTGAATTGAATTGATGCTTCTTAAAAATGTAGACAAATGGTGACTGGTATTTATACGGATCGAAATAAATAGTGTCACCTATTCTATGTGACTCAGGGATATACTAGTATGTTACATTCTGTTACATGCTGAAAGAATGTTTGTAATCAGTTCGGTAGTTTTTGACTTTATTCATCACTACATAGTATAAAACAAAGTCGCTGTCGTCTGTCCGTCCCTATGTATGCTTAAAACTTGAAAACTACGCAACGGATTTTGAAGCGGTTTTCTTTAATAGATAGAGTGATTCAAGATGAAGGTTTATATGTATAATACATGCACCCGTGCGAAGCCGGTTCGGGTCGCTAGTTACAAATATAGTACAAAACTTTCCTCTTTATTAAATTAGTTTTAAAATATAATAACATTTTATTCGATATTAATAACTTATTTAGATGCGTGGGAAATGTTGAGACTACGCGAAGGGCTTAGAAATAAACATTTAATCACACAGCTGATTTTCAAATTTGGACTTTAAATTGTGTTATACAAAATTCCTTATTCCAAAACAAATCATTCTAGTTGGTAACGTGTGAATCTCGAGATAATTACTCCAAGGCGTAGGTTGATGATCGAACTTAGATGTTACGCAATAACGTCGGGCGTTGGCATTTAAAATGTTTCCCGTATTATCTGTCTAATAACTCACAAAGCTGAGAACAAATCTTCTGCTAAGATTAATATTAGAAAGATAACCTAGTTACATCTTGGATCTCCAGAACAATGTCCCAACTACCACAATTATGATTCGGTACAGAACTCAAGCTCATTTAAATACCTCACTTTTCTATTTTATCGCACTTATATCTAGTTATTTAAATTATTGTTGAGAACAAAACGTCCGTAAATTTAAAATATCTGTTTTTGTTTGTCCTTCTTTTGGGTTGCGCAAAACATTATCACAAGACTGCCATGTCGAGATATCGTTTCGGTGAGCGATGTAGAACTGTCCTTGTCGTGACGGATTTAGAATACATAGTGTCACCACCCCATTCCATACTTAGGGCAATGACAAGGCCGAAAACCTAGCCGCAAGAGATGGAAAACTTGAAACGAAACCCTGTGCCAACCCGTCTGCCCAGCTCAGCGTGGCAGAGTAGGCTATAGTATAGGATATTACCCTCCCTGTGAAGGGAGGAGGCCCGACTTGGCAGTGGGACATTTATGGGCTGAGTAGTAGTAGTAGGTATGCCATATTAGTTTAAAAAGAAACTGCAACAAAATAGTTATTTGTTATACAAGAGTGCAAAGTTGCTTTTTAACCGCGTGTTAAATTTTGATGACCGAGCAAGCGAAGGATTCTAAAATTGAATCACGAGCGCAGCGAGTGATTCAAAATTAGAATCCTGAACGTTAGCGAGGGAATCAAAAGAGCACGAGGTGAAAAATCTTTGCACTCGAGTGCAACACGTAACTTTTCATTCCACCTCAGCGAGGAAATGACTAAATGCAAAAAAAAAACGTTTACAATCACAAGATAGGTACACTTTTATTTCAGTTTAGGTATTAATTACTACATTATGACAGGTAAGTATTACAGAATAATCTTTACTTTATTCTCTAGCGAATAAAAACGGCTTTTGCACTCAGATATCGAAGAGCATAAATACTCTTTCCGAGATGGGGGGATGAAAAATATTTTTTTCGCATATTTTTTCTCAACGTTTCTCAATCCACGTGTCCAATATTTTCTACGAATAGTGCACAAATTAGACCGATGTCCAACCTCCTTCAATGTCCTACTTGATGGATTGGCCCCCAAGACTTTTGTTCCACTTGTGATAATTAATTTTGTACGTTTCCCTCACTCCAGTGGCTCGAGTGCCATTCATGCCGGCCAGGAGAGGCCCCTATCTCAGATGAAAGATGAAACAGGGAACGCATTGTCTGTTTGTAAGATAATACGGGGTTGTTTTGTATTGCCGTCATAGCGATGTGAAAACGGTATGATTTGTTTTGGCGGCGGTGGATTTTTGTGTGGATTGCAAAAAAATACGAAGTAATTTTTTTCAACTAATGAATTTGAATAAAAAATATTATATTTAAATACATTTTTTTATTAAAGTTCTTTTCTAAATAGCCATATACACTGAGAAGAGAGGAGGGGAGGGGAAACTTGAAACAAAACCCAACCCGTCTGGCCAGCGAGGTACAGTAGGCTAATTAACCTCTGTAATCGGAGGAAATCCGACTCAGCATTGGGTCTTTTACGGGTTGAGATGTCATTACATAGTTTATAACAAAGTCGCTGTCGTCTGTCCGTCCCTATGTATGCTTAAATCTTTTAAACTACGCATTTTTTTTAATAATAGATAGAGTGATTCAAGAGGAAGGTTTATATGTATAATACATGCATAATATTGTAGAGAAACACTGATAAATTTAGATGTTCATCATTGCACCCGTGCGAAGCCGGGGCGGTTCGCTAGTTATAAACAAATTGTAAATCTTTAGAAATTATAATAGTTATAATTATAACTTTAGATTACGAATACATTTGAGTATTTCTCAAAACGACTGATTGGAATTGTGGATAATATTCCGTTTGGTTAAGGATTTAGAACACATCACTATGTCTATGACTGTTAATGATATGTCACCATCCTATTCCCATGAGAAGAAAAACTTGATAAGAAACCCTGTTCCAATCCGGACGGCCAGCTTGGCACAGCAGGAAAATTTCCCTCCCTGTAATTGGAGGAGGCCGGGACAACATTACTCATTTTAGCCTGATTTATCGAACACTCCATAACACAATTTAAGCCTTACCCAAAATCAAGGCTGTTACTCCTTTACCATTTTGTTTTACTAACTTAATAAATCATACAACATTAATTAATTGATCAAACGTCACCGTAACTCGGAACGTGTTAGAACACAATAAAAGTTATTCCCACATTCATAACGTTACAAATCCGTTTCTAAACGTTATAAACACGATATTAATTGGTCCTAAGGTGAAAGTTCATATTTTTGTTCCGCCCAAGTACCTTTGTATTATATTATTTATGATTATTGAGCTACGCCGGTCACTATTGTACATCATGACCCTAATTCCCTTTGACCTTTAGCATAAATGTAATTATGGATCATTTGCCGCAATGAAGAAATAAAGTTGACGAACTTTATTTCTTTTTTGTTAAGAATATCTAATCATCTGCAAGTTAAGCAACGTCTAGTTCTGCTGGAGGTTGGATGGGTATTCATCATGTTCGTCATTGCTGTGTAATATCTGATCTCATCCGTGTTTTGGCGGGCACATAAACGACGGTCGCAATGCTATTACAATGTAAAAAGACACCCGTTACACGCAGTCAGTAGCGTGTCTAACCAGACTGGCAGCTGGTCTAACCATATAACTACCGATTTTCCCACTAGATGGGTCGTGGAGGACAGGACAAATTTGTTTGACCGTCTTGATGGTTTACCCGCACTGCGCTTTCAGGAATGCGGTCGCCACTCGATGACTTTTCTGCCCCATCGGACGTCAGTCCTGCGAGCTAAGTGCCCTGCTAACTGCCACTTAAGTTTGGTAATCCTGTGGGCTATGTTGGTAAGTCGGGTTATTCTTCGTATCTCCTCATTCCTGATTCGATCTCGCAAGGAAACTCCGAACATAGCTGTGGGCGGCTTTGAGACTTTTGATGGAGCCCATAGTGAGCGACCCACGTCGAGAGATATCATTATAATTAGTTTGTCGAAATAATCATAGTTTATACACCCAATAAGTTATTTACCACAGGTAACGTCAATGTATTCACTGTTCCAAGCTATTTCTCAATCTTAAAGCCTAACCTGTGTTAGTAACCCTGTTAGTAATCTGTTAGTAACCCTGTTCGTAATCTGCTAGTAACCTGTTAGTAAACCTAACCTGTGTTAGTAATATTAGGTGTGTAATCGTAGTTTGAGCAACGTTATAATATGAGCAAGTAATTACCTGCTCTACTGGTTCGAGACATTCATAGACGAAGTTACCAATAATGTTACAATTAATAGTAACAATTTAACTAGCGGCTATTTATTTATGACTAGCTGACCCGGCAAACTTCGTACCGCCTCAGAATCATGTTTACTCACCTTCCTGGTCTCACACAAGTATTTCAAGACCAAAATCAGCCAAATCGGTCCAGCCGTTCTCGAGCTTTAGCGAGACTAACAAACAGCAATCCATTTTTATAAATTATTATAAGATATGTATTAGTATTATAACTGAATCAGCAAGTCGATTTTATCTAATATATAAAATTCTTGTGTCACAGTTTTAGTGTTTAAACTCCTCAGAAACGGTTTGGCCGATTTGATGAAATTTCATATGCATATTCAGTAGGTATGAGAATAGGTTTATAACTAGTTTTTACACCCCGAAGTGTTAAGGGTGGTTCACCCCAAAAATGTATTTTTAATTCTTGGAAGTTTTTTTTTTGTTATTTTTTATGATACAACGGACACAAATATATACAACCCTAAATGTTACCCCCCTACGATCAACGCCTATTTAATAACGTGGCGAAACAACGTTTGCGGGGTCAGCTAGTAATATTATAATATTTAATATCTTGGATCAGCTTTGAAATTATTTTTGATTTGTTTTGTTTATTATTTTCTAGCGACCCGCCCCGGCTTCGCACGGGTGTATGTATTATACATATAAACCTTCCTCTTGAATCACTCTATCTATTAAAAGAAACCGCTTCAATATCCGGTGCGTAGTTTTAAAGATTTAAGCATACATACGGACGGATAGACGAAAGCGACTTTGTTTTATACTATGTAGTGACTAGCTTCTGCGCGCGGTTTTCTGATTTTAGAGTTGCTCTAAGAGTCTTTAATTGCGAGGTGGCGAGGTGGTGGAGAGTTACGAGCCAACGCTTCCGGGCCGCGGATCACGTTTACCCACTGGGGAATGAAACCTGTGGCTTTGTTTTAGTGGGTTTAGTGGGTGGTTTGGGCATAAATTCCTTTGTTTAGGCGCCGGACTCCCACATAACCTGGCTAGACCATGGTCGGGTATCCATTGGGTTTTCAACTTAAGTAGTTTCAACGGAAGTAGGTAGTAGGCGCTATGATGTTAAGTACAGTCGTACCGAGTGTGCGACGTACGTACGTGTGTCTGTCAATGTTTGTCTGTTTGGAGGTAAACTTTAAATGTATGTTTCGAAACCGGATCCATTGCAGCATTAGTACTGGGTGTTCTGTGCGCTTATTCGTTAATTCCGTGGCACATTATAACTTACCGATAGGAAATTATAATTTCATAATTTTAGTGGCATTTACAACTGTCAGCGATAAATGAAATACCTATTTCATATCGCTGTCAAATACGGCATTAATAATCAGAGATTGAGATAAACCCAGTATTATAATTCTAAAATGCATGCATTGTAATATTGTAATTTCTGCACGATGACGGATTATTCCTTAATGATAGTGTCGCCATCCCATTTCGTCTTGAGGGTGTCGTAAGAGCCGACAAAATGATATGATAATGCCAAAAACCTAGCCGCAAGAGAAGAAAAACATGATACGACATGTCAACCCGTCTGACCAGCGAGGCCCATTAGGCTAATTACCCTCCATGAGGCGGGCCTCTTCCAACAACCCGACTCAACAGTGGGTCATTTATGGTCATTTAAGTAGAAGAAGAATTTTATTAGTTCAAATAATAATGTATGTACAAAATAACACCTCAGTTTGACTAGCGAATTTTCATAAAATTGAAATAGGTTTTTTTTTTAAAAAAACGAAACCCCTGCACTAGGTATAACCTGTGTCGCGGGGGCAGTTTACAAACATGTAATTCACGAGCACAAATGACACCCAGACTCCGACCCAGTGCCTCTGGTGTAGACAAAGACACTTGCCCGACCCCGGAATCGAACCCGGGACCCGTTGATCCAAAGGCGGCACATCTAACCACTAGACCAACGAGGCAGTGTATGTAATATTACTCTTATACTTTTAAAATACAAAAAAGATGTGTATAGGATACAAGGGATTTTGAACACAGTTAATAATGTGTTTTTAGAGAGAAAACACACACAACAGCTGTCAAATTTGCAGGAAATAAAAGCTTTTTGTTTATTTTATTTTGTACGTAAAAACGGTTATTTAATAGTATACGCGATACATATCGTGTCTTGTTGCATAATGCATTGCGTCTAATATTATGCTGGCTATCAATGTACGTTTGACATGAGACAATGTCTGTTTTGCATACGAAATGATCACGATTGCCATATCATGCTGTTGTGATGCAGAGATATATGTAAGTGGTTGCTGTGAGAATTGATTGACCTTAGCTAGTAGCTTTTCGAGTATGATCTCGATCTATGATGTAGCCTTTTTATCTATTTAGATATACGGCTACTAATACCCAGCACATAGATGACCCCCTGTTGAGTCGGGCCTCGTTTAGTTACATGGAGGGTAAGAAGCCTTTTTTTCGGGGTACAATCCTTTATGGACTATTCAAACTGGCCTGGGTAAGGCCAGTCTGAATAGTCACCATGGCAACCGGCACTGTCAAAGGGGAAATACGACTCCCTGTTCTACGCTACTCGTACAACCTATCGGAAAGCTTTTTACATTCACTTTTTACAGTGTTTGATTTACGAACACAAAGACACTTACCCGACCTCGGGATCCAACCAGAGACCATAATCAAAAAGTTGGCCTCGTTGGTCTAGTGGTTAGATGTGCCGCTTTTAGATCAACGGGTCCCGGGTTCGATTCCGGGGTCGGGTAAGTGTCTTTGTCTAAACCAGAGGCACTGGCTCCGAGACTGGGTGTCATTTGTGCTCGTGAATTACATGTTTGTAAACTGCCCCCGCGACACAGGTTATACCCAGTACAGGGGTTTCGTTTAAAAAAAAGGCAGGCTTGTAACCCCTAGGAGAACAAGGCGGTCTTGACTTGATATTGTTTCATGACTACGGTTCAAAACTCGATTGTCGCAGACTTGGTATAAGATGAAACTTTATAAAGGACCACTTGAGAACAAAACTCTAGAAACATAAGCAATTGGCGTTCAATAGAAGTTAATTGAAAACACTCACGACAAAAGTTATTTAATAAACGTTATGAACTTGTTAATTGTTATTAAACGGCTTTTATCATCTTCAAAAGTAGTTATTGTGGTAATTGACACTTGAACTTTTAAGGCAAGTGAGAAATTAGTTAAATAAAATAAAGGTTTAATTTTATTTATGACAGTGCTTAGTTTTAGTCGAACATGCTTGTTATTTTTCGTAACAGGTATTTTAGGTACGTTATGATAATCAAATAACGTATGAGTATTCTGCTTACATTTTTAAATACGCTCCAATTAGTTATTATCAGCTAGTTATGCTTTTACGCTTGATTGACTGTAAAAATATATTTATTTACTTACATATTTATTTGTCGTGGATTGATGAAGTTATGGCGCAACAGACAGCGCCATCTAAGGATTATTTTAGTGAACTAATAAATTATTACCGGAAACGCAAGCGGCGCAAGCCCTTCCGCTTGGACACGATTGTCGATAGAGCGGATGTAGCGAGAGACGGCGGCTAGATGGCGCTAGTAAAACGTGCACCGGATGCACCATTGACAGCGATCGCCTTTTTATGGAGCCGCGCTGTTGAATAGGGACGCATTTCTATCTGAGACGTCTCAGGGTACGGACTACTGCCTCAGACAATCAGTACTGTCTTTATTGTGGTGAACTGTCTACTTCGGACGGTGTAACAAGTGACCAGTATACTCTGGTACACTGCATATTTATACTAAAATATATAAACAAATCTATCTCAAAGGTTATCGAATAACACAATCTGGACACCATGAATCCTGGTCACGGCACCAAATTGTAACAAGTGACCAGTATACTCTGGTACACTGCATATTTATACTAAAATATATAAACAAATCTATCTCAAAGGTTATCGAATAACACAATCTGGACACCATGAATCCTGGTCACGGCACCAAATTGTAATGAGTGTTGTTGGTGAACCAACCGTTTGGTATACTATGGTACACTACTGTATATTTATACTAAAATATATAAATAAATCTATGTCAAAGGTTATCGAATAATACAATCTGGATACCATGAATCCTGGTCACGGCACCAAATTGTAACGAGTTGTTGGTGAACCAACCGTTTTGTTCACCAACTTAAACTATTATTAATATATACACATATAAATAAATAAAGATAAAACCTAACTTAACAATATAGTTTACTTAAATGATATATAACTTTATAAATAGATAAAATAATATATAAATAATACAATATATACCTTAAAGAACTTAATAATAATAAACTTAACATTAGATTAAACTTAATATTAGATTTAAAATTAGATTGAATTTTAGATTGAACTTAAAATTAGATTGGCCAGTGATTGTCTAGTAGTGAGGACCCTTATGTTG
Source organism: Clostera curtula (assembly GCA_905475355.2). NCBI lineage: Eukaryota > Metazoa > Arthropoda > Insecta > Lepidoptera > Notodontidae > Clostera > Clostera curtula. Next base: position 6,344,760 of record FR997805.1, on the reverse strand, counting down.
TGCCGCATTATAACCTAAGAACGTTTAGTGAAGGATTGGTATTCATAGAATATATTACAAATGGTTTCCCTAACTGTCCCTACTGCAATATATGACCTAAGTAACATATGGTGGAAAACATATTGTATGACTAAATGATAACCAAATGTTAGTGAAACAATGATACCTATAGAAAGTTTCGTACATATTCCTATTACCTGAAGACCCTATATGGCCTACATACCCTATATGACCTAGATAACCTATATGACCTAGATAACCTATACGGCCTAGATATCCTATATGACCTAGGTAACCTATATGACACGGATAACCTATATAGTCTAGATAACCTATATGGTCTAGATAACCTATATGGTCTAGATACTCTATATGGCCTAGGTAACCTAAGGCAGACAAGATAGTACAACTAAGGATAATTAGTAAACTAATGATATTTATAGTAAGTTTCCTAGACATCCCTATTACCTGAGAACCCTATATGAAATACTATTTGAATATTTGGTTAGTATAACATCCTAAGATTAAATAAATCTTAACCTGATAACGTAATTATTAAATTACCTGAAGCTTTGTGTTACATTAAATTAAAATACCTTCTATATTTTATTCTATACAGATCATGGTAAAGACATGGTAGTATGCCAGTAAATCAAACCAAGAGTCATAGAGCAAGATAAATAATTCTATTTGGAGTAAAACACTAGAGATCAAGAAACTACCTATTATTATATTTGCAGCGGGACTAAGGGAAAAGGCCCCAATTCCCCGCCTTAACCTGTGAGCTTCGACTAGCCTGACTTGGGCACTCTCCATCCCGCAATTTGTGGAGAATTGTGTTGAATATTCCACAAATTATGTAGTTTCATTTCTCTTTAAAACTACTTACTTTAATAATTACTCTAATGTAAAATCTAACATTACCACTGGTTCACAAAGTCCATCCACAGAGAAGAGCCAGCAAGAAACTCTGTGATATTACTGCTACTCAGGGGTATATTATTGAAAGATCTGACTTTCAATTCTTACAAATAATGCAACTCTATAGCAAATGTAAATCTATTACTCCATTATAAAAGAGAGGGCTCAACTCATTGTACTACAAAATGAAGATATATTTGTTGATATCGTCTAAGTACAACGAATTGTTCTGATGATGACGATGATGCTTTGACTCTAGCATGAAATACAGCACACTACTGCATTGAATATGGTTATGCATCCCAGCCAACCCACAGCATGAGTACACAGAGACTATTCAAACAATAAGTATTAGGTATTTATTAGTAGATGAACAATCAGATACTGCAGATTGATGGTGTGATTTCTTCTCTAATACTCTCACATAAGCACTCTTGCTAAGCAGGTATTTGACTGAACAGGTGGTTGCTTTCCTCATGAGCATTTGATAATTAGACTAATCTCTAAGTCTAGATTTCTCTCTATGTACAGTCCACTGACTCCCCAGTACTGATAGGTAACTAGGTACACAACCACATCAAATAGGTAGTATCATATTGCTTATGATTTCAAATGTTAAGTAATTATTTGAATGTTTTAACCTTGAAACTTTGGTTAAGTTTATGTATGTTAATGTTAAGGTTTCGACGCCTTACATATATAGATAAATGTCTCGCTAGGTTTTAAGTAGTACTCTGAGAAAGTCTAGGATACTGAATAGATCTTAGTTCAAACATAGGCTTTAGACGACACAGTAAATTCCGAAATAACGTAAAAATAATAGTCTACAAGCCATAAACTAACTACTATGAATGCACATCGTAATATCTCAGTAAATAAATACGTATTTCCGTAAATATAACTCCAAATATGCTTGAAATAACCCATTAAATAGTTTACTAGGTTTCTGTCTAGTCTTTACGATAGGTCCTCGATCTATCACGTTATGCACTCTAATTGGAAAGTCCTCACCAAGTTCTGCTGCCAGATCAGGGTCCTGAATCCATATATCCAAACTGTAATCCAAAGGCTTAGGCACTAACACAAGCACTGCACTCGCGGAGCCCTATGAACGCTTATATTAACACTGAAATCTAGGTTCTAAACTAATTTAAACACTAAACCGACTAGCCAGCACGCACACCTAGGTCCAGGGTGGCGGCTTATCAACCGACAAGAGCTACGATCCGCGACTCAAATACTAGACTAATTCACAATACTGTCCCGAACCGAGTAGCCAGCCAGAACACCCAGGATCCAGGGTTGCGGCTACCAAAGACCAGCGTAACGATCCGCGACGAAGAAAATTGTTAACTCCCTCCCCTTGTTCCCCGCGACGATATTTATGCACGACCGAAAGCAGCCCCCTTCTCCATCAAAAGTAACTCCGTCTCTTTCTGGCGAATTTAGGGCCGGAGGTGCCGCAGGTATCGCGAGTATCTTTTACCATAATTAATAATACAAAAGTATTATTACAACGACATACCCTTGTATTGGATTTTGAGGCGTATAACTGTATGAATAAGACTTATATTTGCGAATCTCAGTTTATTGAATATAAATCAGTCGCATAGCATAGTAGGTATAGTTAAAATGAACAAGTCGGTGCTTGCTTTAGCCTCATTTGTTAGATTCGTAAATTTTACCATAGTATTACTTATATGTATAAAATATATAGATAGGACGTAGTTTTAATTTAGAAAATTTTACTTGGTTGTTTGTTTATTTGTGAATCATGATGGGATGGATCGAAATCTGGCCCATCACAACGGTTTCGCATTACGTTCGGTGTCGACGCACGTGTTTGTTTCCATATTGTAGGAAGTCGTTGGTATAAGAAAAATAAAGTTACTTTGATTTAAATGATCTTTCGTCAAGTACCCAAGTCAGTGCCCACATAAATCCTAAACTATGTCAGATCATGATAAAGACCCGATGCTTTGCAGTTTGGGCATCCATGATCCATGAGTGTTCTGCGACATATTTATTAATTTCCTCATAGATCTATCATTACAGGTACACTTACCTATTACGATAGTCCAATGCATTTAAACTATGACTCGCAAATTACACACATGGAAACCCTTAGGAAGTCACTCAAAGTGCAACATATTATGCTAGCCCGTTCCGAAATGCAGTTGTGTGCGAAGCGCTCGCGTCAGAGGAGACTACTGGAGAAGAGTGGTAGGTACGGACGCGCTGCAGTGCCAACAGTAGTGGACTCTGTGGTAGTGGTATGTGTACTAATTATGTTAATATGTTAACTCATCATCATCATCATTTAAGCCAAAAGACGTCCACTGCTGGACATAGGCCTCCCCCAAGGATTTTCACGAAGGCCGGTCCTGAGCCGCCGCATCCATCGCTCTCCGGTGACCTTGACCAGGTCGTCGGTCTACCGTGTGGGAAGCCTACCAGCACGCGGTCGCAACTCGAGTACTTTTCTGCCCCAGTAGGCGTCTGTCCTGCGAGCTATGTGCCCTGCTCATTGCCACTTAAGTTTGACAATCCTGTGGGCTATGTTGGTAACTCTGGTTCTTCTACGTATCTCCGCATTTCTGATTTGATCTCGCCGGGAAACTCCGAGCATAGCCCTCTCCATTGCCCTTTGGATGACTTTGAGCCTTCTGATTGAGCCAATAGTGTGTGTGTACTATATATTATGTTAATTCAATATGTTGACGTTATCTATGTCCATGTGGTGACGGATTTAGAATAAATAGTGTCACCATCCTATTTCATCCCGAGGGTTTCGTAATAGCCGACAAAAGAAAATTACAGCTGATGACCTAGGCGCAAGAGAAGGAAACCTTGATACGACACCCAGTGCCAACCCGTATGGCCACCGTTGCACAATAGGATTGGCCTACCCTCTTTATAGTAACTTCATACTGATGTAATGGTTTTCAATCCGTACATGTAGGGTCAAAACATTACTCGCATGGGTAATCATCTAGTAATTAGTGCCTAATCATTACGCGGTTTTGCTGTCAATTATCTTCAGTTGATCGATTGATATTTGCATTTAATCAAAACCCGTCAAGAACACTTATAGCTGATTGAATTGACGTAGAGGTTATTTGTATTGATCCATTGTGGTCCAGGAATTGGCGAGAAATGCGACACTCATTACCATCATCTCAGCCAAGCCTCCCCTAATTATATGGAAGTATAGTAGTAGTGAATAATCTTAACTTGGAAATTAAAAAGGTGCTTTTTGTTTGGAGATAATAGTTAGTATCAGGCAGTAATTGAGTACATAGCAGAGCTTATACGTATATTAAGTTTATGAAGCTGGTTAGTTCTATTAAATAAATAATAAATAAATAAATATCCTTGGACATTTCACACAACGCCATCTCGTCCCAAGCTAAGCAACTTAATGCTTGTGTTATGGTAACGAGATGGATGATAAACTACATAAATACATATTTTTTTTGTAAATACATACATATTATAGATAGAAATGACACCCAGACTCTGAGCCAGTGCCTCTGGTTTAGACAAAGACACTTGCCCGACCCCGGAATCGAACCCGGGACCTGTTGATACAAAGGCGGCACATCTAACCAATAGACCAACGAGGCAGTCTAACACTTACCTTACAGTACAAGTATTGTAAGGTAAGCCGAAGATGTTTAAAGAAAAGAACCCCTACATTAGACTTGCCATAACGAAGCCAAATTATACCATACTTATCTAGATTAAGGTAGAATTTTGTAGAACGAACAAAAAGCATGACGATTTAACAGCAACATGATAATTTACGCAAATGCCTCAAGCCAGTACGCACCGGCGGTATTGCCCCCAGGGGATGGCAAAAAAGAGGTGACATTTCCACTTTATGTAGCCCCCGGGGAAAAGACAAAATAATTCGGGTACAGTTGTGACATTTACATGAAATAGTGTTGTTTACCTGTTTTATATCACTTGTGTTTGTAAAAAAACTAAACCCCTTTATTTTGAAAGAAATATAATAAATAACGCTAAGTATTTATAACATCCGTGCAGTGAAGGATTTAGAATACAGTGTCACCAGCCAATTCCACCCTGAGATGAGTCCGAAAACCTAACCGCAAAAGAAGGAAAACTTGATACAAAACCATGTGCCTGTACAATAGACTAATTACCCTCCCTGCGATGAGAGGAGGCTGGACTCAGCAGTGGGTTATTTATGGGCTGAGTAGTAGAAGTGGTAGTAATTTGGCGCAGTGGTTGAGCGATCGACTGCTGCGCAGCATGTCGCGGGTTCGATCCCCGCACGGAAGAAATATTTGTACCACCTACAAGTTTTTGTTACGGGTCTGGGTGTTTTCTATCTATAATATGTATGTATCTACAAAAAAAGAAAAATGTATCTAAGTAGTTTATCATCCATCTCGTTACCATAACACAAGCATTAAGTTGCTTAGCTTGGGACGAGATGGCGTTGTGTGAAATGTCCAAGGATATTTATTTATTTATGTAATAGTATAGATTTGATTTCCCATAACACGAATGCTTTCTACGTCTTAGTTTTGAGCCAAGCTAAGATTTCTAGGTCGGACAACTTTGTATAAGCCTGAGTTACTTACTTTAGATCTGAGTGCAATTTGTGTTCATGAATTATATGTTTGTAAAGAGCGTTCCGGATACTGAGATATGCAGAGGATTTATCCTAAAAATATATTTTTCTAGCTCCGTTAAAGAACGGCTTAATGAAACATAAAAATGACACTTTGTGTTAAACACCAAAGTGCTCACAGGTTAAATTGTCCAGAATGGATACCTACAGAATAATTTCAAAGAGAAAATGGAGTACTTCGCACCTGCAATCTTCTACCGCATGACTGGTCAGACGATGAACACCGTAATCTGTGCGATTTTCATGTAAAGGCATGGTTCCAATGATAGCGGGCGATAAACTTGCTAAAAAACATTGTTATACCGTTTATTGCGCTATAATTAATTTACTGATAATCGCAAGGTATAAAATATTATTATATTTTGAGTAATTATGTGTTTTTTTTTAATAATAAAAATATTGGCCTTTTTTAAAATATACATTTTTCCGTGAGGTTGCCCATGCGCTTACTTCTGCTCTTTGTACATCCTGGAAAAAATTAACAAATATCTAGATTTCTCTATAGAGAGTACTAGCTCTATATAGATTACGTAGGTACCCGGCAAAAATCCGTTTGCCGGGTAACGTTGTTTTGCCATACAATATACATATGTATAGGGGTTGATCGTAGAGGTGTGAAAAAAGGTTGTTTTATTTGTATGCTGTATTATAAAAAAATAAAAACAAAATATTTTGCCTAAAAAATAAAAATATAGTATTTGTGGTAACCTTTAGACCACCGTTAACATTTAGAAGGATGTAAAATAGATATTGTCTGATTCACAGAGCTATATAAAAGCAAAATTTCACGAAAATCGGTCGAGCTATTTCGGAGGGGTTCAATAACATGACATATATTTATGTATAGTTATATATTTGGTATAGCAATTTCTTTCAACATGTAGCTATTATGATGTGCTAAATAAGTCAAAATAGACACAGCCTCGCAGTAAAAGACCAATACGTTAAGTATTAAATGAAATTGAATAAATAATTTACACATACGACAAAGTATTTTTATCATATAACTAGCGACCCGCCCCGGCTTCGCACGGGTGCAATGATGAACCTCTAAATTTATCAGTGTTTCTCTATAATGTTATGGATGTATTATACATATAAACCTTCCTCTTGTATCTATTAAAAAAACACTTCGAAATCCGTTACGTAGTTTTAAAGATTTAAGCATACAAAGGGACGGACAGACGACAGCGACTTTGTTTTATAATATGTAGTGTTAAAGGTCTGGCTAGCTATAACTACTAAAACACACATTTGTTTTACAACACACCTTCACATTTTTGTCACAGAAAAACTTTCATGGCACGGTTCGGCAAAGATCGACGGCGACATACTGGTTACAGTTTGGTATGTACTCCCCACTTTCATCATCATACACTTTAGTGGTGGGGCGGCGTAAATCAGACTATCCGGTTGAGCCGCGAAAACCCTGGTTTTGTACCTCAAACTTAAACTCAAAATTAACTTTATTTACGTAGGTTTTATCACAAAACTCTTATAAATCGTCCTGTTTACAGTTACCATTATCATCATCTTACGACCCCTGTCCCACGCCAGGTGGTAGTCCACATACACACCTATCAGACGTCATATCTATAGTCACACCTTTCATACACAATTTCTAATGCTTACAATCCATCCATCTCTCTTGATCTTCCACAACCCTTACGTCCACCCACATTCATGCTGAAACTACCACCGGTTCGGAATGCTGCTCTACAGAGAAGAGGCGGCAAGAAACTCTGTAGTTTCTTTTTTTCAAATCAATGGGTTTGTTTACCTACCACTACATCGCGGCAAACGTTCGCAGATGACGTGCGCGGTTATTACCCGCTTTCGGATTGAAGTCTTCAAGTTCCCATTACAATCATCTACTACACAGAGTGGCTTTTGTAGAGATCCTTGGGGGAGGACTATTTTCAGCAGTGGACGTATATTGATTATTGGCTGAAATGATGATGATTACACAGGTTTAAACATGTGCTAACCAAAAGTGGTAGTCTTGAATGACCATTAGATTTTATAAATACGACCCAGTTGACAGGAATCCACGACATACTAAGTTAATTTGTTCATAAGCGGATCACTCGCTCCAACTGAGCCCGCAACCTTAGCTCAATAATTTCCGGGAGTTGACGTAAAATACGGTCGAAATACTGCAGTGACAATTGAGATCTTTTGTTAACTGTAATCGTGAATACATTAATCTATTTAATTACGGATACTGGGCATCATTAATGGGTTTCGTTGCAATTTAATGTTTAACACATTCATGTTATAAAATGAATGTGATTTACTTTTGTTTTATTTTTGATGTCGAAAATTACAACATTTTCGTATCTTCGACTACCTCATATTATGAAAACAAGTCCCGAAAATCTTGGCTTTGACATTCCTTTGTTAATGTTCAACTCAGCCTCGTCTACTCATAATGCTTCGCCGCTCCCTGGTTCGATTCCGGGGTCAAGTTTTTGTGAAAGCCTGAATACTTGTTACAGTTCTGGTGTGCCCATCACACTTGTACTTAACAACATGTTTGCCTGAAAATTGTTCGCTATAGAAATAATTAGTGCGAATTAGATTAACGAAACGCACTTACATACCTTCACTAAGCGTCACACAACTTTACCTTTTAGACTTTCATGTAAATAGGTTGATCAAAATCATCATAATTTCCGCCAAAAGACGTCCACTGCTGGACATAGGCCTTCCCCCAAGGATTCCCACAAAGGAGAGTCCTGGGACGCCCGCATCCATAGTTTTCTGGCGACCTTAACCAGGTCATCGGTCCACCGTGTGGGAGGCCTACCAGCACTGCGCTGTCCGGAACGCGGTCGTCACTCGAGGACTTTTCTGCCCCATCGGGCGCGCGATGTGCCCACTGCCACTCAAGTTTGGCAATCCTGAGGGCTATGTCGGTGAACCTGGTTTACCTGCGTATCTCCTCCTTTCTGGTACGATCTCGCAGGGAAACACCGAGCATAGTCCTCTCCATTGCCCTTTGGTTTGATATAGCAAGCCAATTATGTGACTGTCCTAAAACATACATATTTTTGTAAGGCTGCGGTTTAAGGCAGAGGTCCTTGCTCAGTTTGGCAGGTACATACAGCGTATGACTATCCACTGTCCTTTACCTCTTTTGAAACTCTTAGAGTGATATCATAAGAGTTACATCGTACCAATATTTTTACTTCACTAATAGGATACATGGTTTTTATAATATTGGGCTCTTTAAAAACCATAATAATTTACCGCCTAAGCACTCATACACACGAACGGCATGTTGCCAACGCTAAGATGGAGCAGGACATATTGTTAGGATGGGCGAGACTAGAATGCCGAAACAATTACTTTAAGGCAAACCGGATGGCCACAGAAGTCGTGGCAGGACCAAGCTCAGATGGTTAGATGGCGTCGAACAGGACCTCAAAGTGATTGGTGTCAGAAGCTGGAAGCAGAAGGCCATGGACAGATCTATTTAGAAGAACATACTGGACCAGGCTAAGGCCCACCCTGGGCTGTCAGGCCTAATGTGACGATGAATAGGATACATAATTCTACACAGAGTAATTGATACTAAAATATGTTCATAAATATTTCATCATTTCAGAATGTATCGATGCAAATATTGCTACCGATAAATAGTAGCTGGGCGATAAATTTCTCCCATCCGTTCTAATAGCTTATATAACAAAGTATGAGTGCTTATGAAATCCATGTTGCGAATGAATCCTCAACCTTTATTATTTCACCCAGATTTAGGTTTCGGAAGTGTCTGATTTAGTGCGGCCTTTGTTTACAAACATGAGCACGTTTTAAGCATGTAATTTATTAGAAGTAACCTCATACCAATACTTTTGCAACGGGTAAGCAGCTCTAATACTATAACAATAGAGCCAAAATCGAAAATCAACGTGCATTTGATTGTTTAGACAGTTTTGGTAACTTACTAATACTATACTGTCAGTTCCGGATGTATGCCTCATGCTTTAGACATAGGCACTTGGCAAGAACTTTTGAATTTAGCAGATTAATGCTAACAATTGCATCGGGTCGGATGAGCACTTCAATAAATCAATCTCGTGTGGCGATGGATTTAAAATACAAAGTCAACACCTCATTCTATCCTGAGGGTGTCGCAGGAGCTGACAAAAGGACACGACAAGACCGAAAAAATAGCTGCGAGAGATGGAAAACTTGAAACGAAACCTTGTACCAACCCGTCTGACCGGCGTGGCACAGTAAGCCACCCTGTGATGAGTGGACCGGACCGTCTTAGCAGTGGGTCATTTTTGGGCTGAGTAGTAGTAGTTTGGATTGGTGCTAAACCCAGTGGAGTTGGGAAAAAGACGAGCAAGACACCCATAGTTTGAAGCTTTAAAAGAAACGCAGCGCCTACCACCCGATAGTTGTAGTCGGGGAAACCTTAACTGGGCGAATTGCTCTTGAAATTTCGCTATCGCGGTGTAGGACTTTTTGGTAATTCTCGCATTTGTAGTCGATATTTCTTAATGTAAATAGTTGAGATTTTTCGAGTAAATTGTGTAAAGTATGTAGCATGTTGGTCGCTACAAAACTAAAGCAAACATTCTAGCTATATAGCAGAAAAAATATGTTGTGAAACCCAACTTCGAGCTAATTACTCAGTAGGTACGACCTACCTGATTGAGTAAACGTGATGCACTATAGCGAGGACATGACCTAAGGCCTCCTTTGATTAATTAGGAATCGGCGCATCAGACACAACACAGTAATATATCAAGATTACTGCTGACAAGGCCTAATGTCAAGAGAATACAGAACATATCGCCTGGACGTGTGCGATAAGCACATTTGAGTATATTCTTATTAATATTGTGTTGAAATGCTTTAATTTGTTGTCCTAGGATGTAGTATTAGTTAGTATCACTTGGTATATCATTTATTATTTAGCCCACCAGATTGCCAAACTTAAGTGACAGTGGGCACGGCACATATCTTGCAGGACCGACGCCGGATGGGGCAGAAAATTCCTCGAGTGGCGACCGCGTTCCGGAAGGCGCAGTGCTGGTAGGCCTCCCACACGGTGGACCGACGACCTGGTTAAGGTTGCCGGCAAGCAATGGATGCGAGTGGCCTAGGAACGGCCTTTGTGTCTCCACAAAGGTCGGTCCTAGGGGAAGGTCTATGTCCAGCACTGGAAGTCTTTTGGCTGAAATGATGATGATGATACCATTTATATATACTACTACTACTTTTCAGCCCATCAATTACCAACTGCTGAGTCAGGCCTCCTCCAACTACGTGGAGGGTAATTAACCTACTATACCAAGAAGGCGAGGCGGGTTGGCATACCATACGTTTTGCTATCGTATCAAGATTTCAGTCCCTTGCGGCTGAGTTATCGGCCCAATCATTTCCTTTTGTCAGTTTTTTCGACACCCTCCGGATGAAATGGGGCGGTGGTACTATGTATTCTATCCGTTAGCACACGGAACCTTTTAGCTACTTATATTCCTCATAAATACATAATGGAATTAAGTGTATATTTTAATTCCCGTGGAGAAACAGTCAAGGCCCACGGGGCCGCAAGCGCGGGAAGGTACACCCCGAGGACGTTTAGTGGGTATGCCTCCGACTCCTCACAGAGGCGTAGGGGGACTCCCACACACCCCCTGTTGGCCATCCTTAGGCTGTCGGGGATAGTCCATAAAGGATTTTACCTCGGGTCAAAAAAAATCATCATCTGCATCATTTCAGCCAAAAGATGTCCAGTGCTGGACATATGCCTCCCCCAAAGATCTCCACAAAGGTCCTGGGCCGCCCGCATCCACTGCTTTCCGGCGACCGTATTTTATTTAGTTTAGTTAATAGTTGACATGAAGCTGCTACAAGAAAAGTAAAGCAGGATAAAAATATTTAGAACATGACAAATGGACAAATAATTAAAAATACCAATGAACCTAATACTAACAGAAAAAAACCTTAAAAAATACTAAAATATATTTTTAAAAGGAGTCCCTTTAGGCAAGATTCCGAAGATACTGGCATCGTTCCCCCTTTGAATCGCTAGACTGATTCTTTGTCTGATTCTTTGTATAAATTATAAATATATTGATTTCGATCGTTATCGAAATCAATAATATATCCCAAAACACGTTTCACTTGTTCGTATCCAACAATCCGACTTCGTAGTAATTACGAACGAACCTCGTGAGAAACAGGACAACAGTACTCGTTCAATATGCAACGGAACAAATAAGTTCGATGTCACGATATTTTATGAAATTATTAACTCATTTTTATGCGTGCAATACTTGCATACAAATGCTGCAAAAGTTGTATGAAATAGAAAAGCGTACTTTAAAAAAAATTTTGAGGATTCCGTACTTATAGCACCCGGTCAAGCAGCAAAATTAATTTAAACAAAATGAATCATTCCAATTTTCACATTCTCATATTATTCTGATAACCCTCCATGTAATTGGAGGAGGCCCGACTCAGCAGTGGGTCATTATGGGCTGTATAGTAGTAGTAGAGTAATAGAAGTAATATGTTATACTAAAAAATACACCTAGGCTGTGTCATAATGGATAAAAAATACATAAGTGCCACCAACCTATTTCGCCCTAAGGGTATCATAAGAGCCGACAAAAGGAAATGATAAGGCTAAAATCTTATCCGCAAGAGACGGAAACCTCTTGCAAAGCCATTGTGGCACAGTAAGCTAATTTTCCTCCGTGTAACTGGAGGAGGGCTGACCCAGCAGTGGCTCATGTATGGGTAGAAGTAGTAGATAACCACCAATGTAAGGTAACCTTGATACAAAAATCCTGGTCGGCGTGGTCCATTAGGTTAATGGCCTATCGAAATGAAAGAGGGCCGAATCGGTAGGCGTGAAAAAATATAAAACGTACAATGTAGGTTTTATTTTTACGGCAAGGACCCCTAAGGATGCCCTCCGTGCCCATTGTTCCTTATTGTGCCCTCGTCTTGGTTCCGTGACGGTTGACGTGCCACGTACAAATATGCAACCTTGTATACAAAACACACTTTTGAATACCAATTGTGTTTTTTTTTGGGTGACAAAAAAACTGTAGCGTCACAGCTGTCTTGCGTCACGGGTTAGGCAGAGAAACAGCCTTCAATATTAACCTGAAGATGAAGTGAGGTTTAAACTCATGCTTTTGGAGTTTATAGTTACACAATTATTCATATAAGTCAAAAGAAAACATTATTCATGTAGGGTTTGTAACAAAACCCTTATAATCAACATCATCGTTACCGTCATCGTCTGGTGACCTCACATGCATGTTACCAGAACTTCCATTTCACATTATTTGGCGGTGGTATAATATAAGGAGAGACATAACATAACCATAACTTAGGCATAACCCTCTCTCTTATTGGAGAGGGTTATGCTCGGAGTTTCCCTGCGGGATCGACTCGGGAATGAGGAGATACGCAGAAGAACCGACATAGCCGGGCATATAGCTCGCAGGACTGACGCCCGATGGGGCAGAAAAGTCCTCGAGTGGCGACCGCGTTCCGGAAAGCGCAGTGCTGGTAGGCCTCCCACACGGTAGACCAACGAGCTGATTAAGGTCGCCGGAATGCGTGGAAATCCTTCGTGGAAATCCTTGGGGGAAGCCTATGTCCAGCAGTGTACGTCTTTGGCCGAAATTATGATGATGATTATATGTTTAGGCTAGAGGTCCTTAACCAGTAACGGCAGCCTAACCCTGGGCAGCTCATAGATGAGCTGTTGAGTCGGGCTTTCTCCAGTTACATGGAGGGTAATAAGCCTTCTGCGCTGGCTAGACGAGTTAGCACAGGGTTTCGAATCAAGCTTCTTTCGCTTACAGTTAGGTTTTTCGTTAATTTTAGTCTCTTCCTTGTGTCATCTCTTACAATACCCTCAGGATAGAATGGGGTGGTGACACTATGTACTCTAAATCCGTCACCACAAGGATATAAGTTACTAAAGCCTCAAAATTCTTGAACTTGATAGAAGTCAAGGTAATTTTTGTATCATTGCCGAGTTAGACAGTACAAGAATTTCATCATCATCATCATCATTTCAGCCAAAAGACGTCCACTGCTGGACATAGGCCTCCCCCAAGGATTTCCACAAAGGCCGGTCCTGGGCCGCCCGCATCCACTGCTTTCCGGCGATCTTAACCAAGTCGTCGGTCCACCGTGTGGGAGGCCTACCAGCACTGCGCCTTCCGGAACGCGGTCGCCACTCGAGGACTTTTCTGCCCCATCGGGCGTCGGTCCTGCGAGCTATGTGCCCTGCCCACTGCCACTTAAGTTTGGCAATCCGGTGGGCTATGTCGGTGACCCTGGTTTTCCTGCGTATCTCCTCATTTCTGATTCGATATCGCAGGGAAACTCCGAGCATAGCCCTCTCCATTGCCCTTTGGGTGACTTTGAGCCTTCTGATGGAGCCCATAGTGAGCGACCACGTCTCTGTTCCATATGTCATCACTGGCAACACACATTGGTTGAAGACTTTTGTCTTCAGACACTGCGGTATTGTGGACGAGAAGATCTTTCGCAGCTTCCCGAACGCTGCCCAGCCGAGTTGGATCCGACGATTGACCTCTTTCTCGAAGTTGGACTTACCTAACTGGACAGTGTGTCCCAGGTAAATGTAATGGTCAACAACTTCGAGGGTAGAACCTCCGACGTTAACAGGAGTGGCTTGAACATGGATATTAGACATGATCTTCGTCTTCTCCATGTTCATCTTAAGGCCGACTCGTTCGGAGGCTCCACAGAGGTCATCGAGGATCGTAGTGAGGCCCTCCATGGTCTCAGCCATTACGACTATGTCGTCAGCGAATCGAAGGTGAGTGATGTACTCGCCGTTCACGTTAATGCCCAGCCCTTTCCAGTCCAGAACCTTGAAAACATCTTCCAGTGCAGCGGAGAACAGTTTCGGAAAGATAACGTCTCCCTGTCTAACACCTCGCTGCAACTGGATCGGTTTCGAGGTCTGGTCCTAGAGTCGAACTGACATGGTGGCGTTTTCATACAAGCACTTCAACACTTCGATGTACCGATAGTCGACTTGGCACCTCTGGAGAGCCTGCAATACTGCCCACGTCTCGATCGAATCGTAACGCTACGGCAGGGTAAACAGAAGACCGAGGAGTATAACCTGCCCCTTTGTCTGGCGTTCGTGGACTACGAGAAAGCCTTCGATTCGACAAGAATTTGGTGGTACAAAATAGATTCACAACTCCCGATAGAATTGACTGGTTCAGGACAACTGCCAAGTCCGTCAGTACGGTAATGAGTGAAATGTACTCGTAAAGCGCTATTGTCATTCTAGACTGTACGTATAACAAAACAGTGAGTAAATGTTAACCATGTTATTTGTATTCGTCAAATAATTACGAACCAACTGCTAAGCACGTTTGGCTCATTTACTTAGAATGTAACAGTTATTGGTTTGGCCTATTTCGTATGAATGATTTATAAGTTTTTGGAATGGAAATACAGTAGCTGTTATTCATAGTAGGCAGGTACTCGCGTCAGACTTCTGTAGGGAGTTTCATTGTCTTGGTAGTGGTAGTCTAGGAGATAGTGTGGAATCCAAATTATCTGTAGGTTGTTTAATGCTGTTAAACATAAATATTCTTGGAAATTTCACATAACGCCATCTCGTCCCAAGCTTATCAACTTAATGCTTGTGTTATGGTAACGAGATGGATGATAAACTACTTATAAACACATTTTTTTGTAAATACATACATATTATAGATAGAAAACACCCAGACCCGGAACAAATACTTGTAGGTCGTACAAATATTTCTTCCGTGCGGGAATCGAACCCGCGACATGCTGCGCAGCATTCGATCGCTCAACCACTGTGCCAACCGGTTTGTTCTAATGCCTTTGTTTTGACATGGAAAACTGCAACATTTTTACTATAACAATTTTGTATGACGTTTATAACTACTACTAATTAGCCCATAAATGACCCACTGCTGAGTCGGACCTCCTCCCATTACATGGAGGGTAATTAGGCTACAGTACCACGGCAGACGGGTTGGCACAGGGTTTCGAATCACAGAGCATGCTCCCGCAATGGGAGTGAATCCCGTGGCCTGTTTCGGGCAGTCGAGTATTGCCGTCGGTTTTAGTAGGTAAGTCGGGGCACATTACCGTCCTTACGCGTTCCGGAGCCCCACATAACACGGCCAGTCCTCAACGGGTATGAATGTGAAACACCGACTTAAAAAAAAATGGATTCATTTCAAGTTTTCTGCCCTGTCAGCTTTTACGACACCCTTATGATGGAATAGGGGGGTGTCACTGTGTATTCGTAGTCCATCACCACACGGATTATTAAAGAAATAGATATTATTTTATATGATTTAAGAAAAACAAATACAGTGAAGATAGTTAGTTCAAGTTACAAATTTTCGAGCATAATAATTTATGTATTTCAGGGAGTTGGTAAAGGCAAGTTAATAACAGTTTTGGTCTTAAGCAAATATCGAGAATCTCATTATTATAATAGTTGTAATGTAGTTTGCTCGTGACCTTTGAGTTACAAGTAACTCATTAAGGTCAAAATTTTGCACGTCACAAAAGTAAACTCTCGAATATATTTTAAATAATTAATATTTTAGTATTAACATATTATTATTATAGTCTTATATTATCAGTAACATACGTTAAGTTGACGTGATGAAACTTATAATGAAGAAAGTATTATCATCTTTCAAAAGAGATTTCAAACTCTCGTATTAAAATTAATTATTATCACATTATGATTATATAGTAATGAAACTCCTTTTTGGATTTTTTGGAAATTGAACACAATTATAATCTCGTCAAAAATCATCATTATCATTATAGTTATCCCGGCACTATAAAGGGATTTATATAGTGTGATAGCCCTTTATCCCCCCTGGAACAAGTTCTGTTTTAACCTAAAGAGCGTGTTTTTAAAGATTTAAGGACTTTTCCAACCCTTCAACTAATCTAACTTATCTCTGGAACGGCTGGACCAATTTTGACGGGACTTTCACTGACAGGTAGCTGATGTCATAAGGAGTAACTTATGCTTTTTTTAGACTAGCCTCACTCCGCGGCGTCACCCGCGGTATGACAATAACCGGGGGTAACATCGCACCCGGGCGAAGCCGGGACGGGCCGCTAGTATCATATTAAAAGAGAGCCAGTTTCGCTAGTGTAAGATCTTTCCGCCGTCAAAAGAAGTGAGATCTTATAAATTCAAACCAAGTCAACTTATTTTATATACTTATCTATCTATCAGCCACAGAGGTCCAGTGCGAACATAGCCCTCCCCCATAGATTTCCATAACGCACGATCTCGTGCACACCGCACAAGGTCGTCCTCCACCTCGTCTTGGATCTTCCCACGCTTCTCTTTCCCATACGCGGACGCCACTCCAAGACTTTTATGCCCCAACGGCCTTCTCCGGGCCAATTTGGCCTGCCCATTGCCAATTAAACTGTGCAATCCTTCTAGCTATATCGGTCACTTTGGTTCTTCTACGGATTTCCTCATTTCTGATTATATCACGTAGAGTAACTCCGAACATAGCTCTCTCGATCGCACGTTGAGTGACTCTCAACGTGCCGCCTTGGGGTTCTCATACCCCAAGTGGTTACGAATCTATTAACTTAGAGCTCTAGATTAATCTTTAGTGGCAAAGTATCTTCTTAACAAAAATACTTCATGGTTGTGGTGTGAAAATCCACAGACAATCACTATCACTACATAATATAAAACAAAATCGCTGTCGTCTGTCCGTCCCTATGTATGCTTGAATCTTTAAAACTACGCAACGGATTTTGAAGCGGTTTTTTTTAATAGATATAGTGATTAATGAGGTAGGTTTATATGTATAATACATGCATAACATTGTAGAGAAACAATGATAAATTTAGATGTTCATCATTGCACCCGTGCGAAGCCGGGGCGGGTCGCTAGTTCAATAATAAATACATTCAGATTTATAATAGTAGTTTGAATTTAAGTACATTCCTTTAAGGCAAAATATGCAAAATAATGCAAATGCTTTACCACTAAGCGTGTACTCTGAATACCCATACCATACGAGAACTGGTTAAAATTATCAGCTTTGATTTAGTTAACTGTTTAGTCATAGAAACAATGCACTATGATTAGACGACCTAATTCCTTGTGTTCCGAAGCCCAACGTCATGTCAATGTATGCATATAATCTCCTTCTGAATGCTTCTTATAGTATCATCTATCCACTGTCGTGCGGTGATGGATTTAGAATACATAATCTCTTATGCGTGATACAGGGTTGATACGACATAGGGGCATTTTTTTAACTGCCTAAACTAGGTACCATTTCCAGGCTCTGTACCAAAAATCAATTAAATTGGAGCTATAGTTTAGCCGCAAATGATTTTTAAAATGTTTGCCTCATTTGAACATGATGTATCTTTCCTAACAGATGTTTATGCCTAACGCATCGTTTATTAACCTTAGGGGCTGTCCATTAATCACGTGCTGTTTTTTTAACATTTTTTAACCCCTCCCTCCCACTTGGTGATACCTGGTGAGGTTTAAGACTACCCCTCCACCCCCCATGAAAAATCACGTGTATTTATTTTTGTACCCTTTCGAATTCATACTAATCACGTGCAGTTACGTAGTGTAAGTTAATGCCCCTCTGTCATATCAACTCTGTATGTGTGTAAAAGCACGCGTGGTAAGGTGACACAGTACAGGCTAATTTCTGTCCATCGATTTGAAGGCAGTATGTCATGTTTGGGCTGAGCAGTGCTTGTTGAAGTTTAAGTATTGTGAGATTTCAGTAAATATGGACTTGAGTAAATATTGTTTTTTTTTTGGACATTTCTCACTATGCCATCTCGTCCCAAGCTAAGCAACTTAATACTTGTGTTATCGTAACGAGATGGATGATAAAATACTTATATACTTTTTTTTTTGTAAATCCATACATATTAAAGATAGAAAACAATACTTGAACAATCCCGGAACAAATACTTGTAGGTCGTACAAATATTTCTTCCGTGCGGGAATCGAACCCGCAACATGCTGCGCAGCAGTCGATCGCTCAACCAATAAATAGTTTTGATCACTGTTTAAACCCTTGAAGAAGTAAAATTCCACTCACATCTTAACTTAATTTTCTTGCAATGGCAACTCTATACTATTCTTTACTCTACACATGCAAACAATTTAAGACTATAGACCGCCTCCATACTAGTTACTTTAAAGTCTATAATTACAATCATCATACAGGATATTATCAATGAAGCCGACGATTGTTCCAACTAAGATTGAAAGGTCTGTATACCGAACTTATACACTCAACACAATACAATAGAACAATTAAATTTAAACGATATATTTTACTTTGTATTACACACTCGACTAAGAAATATTACCTTCACAATTCGTATTACAATTTGTATGAGTATTCATATTTATGTGTGAAATAATTGATTACTCATACTTGTGAATAACCTGGACTGGTTTACATATAGCGAAGTTTACACAGACAATTAAATAATAAATACATTCAGATTTATAATAGTAGTTTGAATTGGAGTACATTCCTGTAAGGTGAAATATGCAAAATAATGCAAATGCTTTAACACTAAGCGTGTACTCTGAATACCCATACCATACGAGAACTGGTTAAAATTATCAGCAGTTGATTTTGTTAAATGTTTAGTCACAGAAACAATGCACTATTATTAGGCGACCTATTTCCTTGTGTTTCGAAGCCCCACGTCGTGCAAATGTATGCTGTTAATCTCCTTCTGAATGCTTCCTATAATATCGTCTATCCACTCTCCCCTATGTGTGTGGGTTAGTGACCCACACTGTTCTGAGAGTGTCATAAGTGTGTAAAAGCACACCACCTGGCCACAAGATTAGGAAAACTTGACACAAACCCTTGTTTTTTTTTTTGTTCGCCCGGGGTAAAATCCTTTATGGACTTCCTCGCCGGCCACGGGGATGGCCAGCGAGGGGAGTGTGGGACTCTCCCCCATAGTGGGGGCCTACCCACTAAAACTCCCCGGGGTGATCCAACTCGCGTCCTGTTGCGGCATTGTGGGATCTGATGCAGAACCACGCCGTTGACACAAACCCTGTGCCAACCCGT
Organism: Clostera curtula; assembly: GCA_905475355.2. Classification (NCBI taxonomy): domain Eukaryota; kingdom Metazoa; phylum Arthropoda; class Insecta; order Lepidoptera; family Notodontidae; genus Clostera; species Clostera curtula. Next base: position 6,325,038 of record FR997805.1, on the reverse strand, counting down.
TCGACCAACGTGTCACATTACAGGCTAATTTCTGTCCATGAATTTGGATAAGGCCTGACTCAGTAGTGGGTGATTTAAGGGCTGAAATGATTATGGAAGGTAAAAAAGAGTAAATATAAACCTTTTTTTTTAAACGAACTAATTTAAAAGAATTACTTTTATTCCAGTTACAAGTGGTTTCATCTAAGTATATTTTAAAATAGTGTTAATGGACAGCATAATTACATCGAACAATAAAAATAATTTAACACAATTTTTATTCTCCAAATAACTAAAATATTTAATATAACTTTTATATTAACACTAGCGACCCGCCCCGGCGTCGCGCGGGTGCAATAATGCATGTTTTATACATATAAACCTTCCTCGTGAACCACTCTATCAATTAAAAAAAACCGCTTTAAAATCCGTTGCGTAGTTTTAAAGATTTAAGCATACATAGGGACGGACAGAAAACATCGACTTTGTTTTATACTATGTAGTGATAGTGATAGTGATAGTGGTTCTGTTATAAACATTTTGGTGAATATTAAAAATAATGTGTTATTAAACGAACATCTTTACCTTGAAAAGGTCAGCAACAATTACAGATATTGCCTGTTTGTTAACATACAATAGACGTTGTGCGGACAAGACGGTCGTTACGAGGGCCGATGACCCTGGTATTATGATCTGTTTGCTTTTATTTCAATTGAACGTCACGGATCAGCGACGGGCCCTTAATCAATCCAAAATTGAACCATACAGCATTCAAAACCGTGATGTTAAGGAAGACGACATGAAATAATGTGATTGTTATTTTTTTATTTTATCAGTGTCTTGAATGCCTTTGTCCCTAGGCTTGCGTGATAGAAAATTCAAGGAAATAGACAGTGGGCTAACCGCCCTCCATGTAATTGGAGGAGGCCCGACTCAGTAGTGGGTCGTCTGTGAGCTGAGTAGAAGTAATAATGCCGGCTTTCACGTACAAATTATCAAAACGTTTAAGAAGCTGCTAATTTGTGTTTTGCTATTGAAGTTTTACCGTGTGGTGGCGGATTAAGACACCACTGTATCACCACCCTATTCAATCCTGAGGGTGTCGTAAGAGCTGATAAAATGACAAGACCGATAACCTAGCCGCAAGAGAAAGAAAACTTGATACGAAACCGTGGCACAGTAGGGTATTTTTTTTTAAATAAATTAATAAATATCCTTGGACATTTCACACAACGCTATCTCGTCCCAAGCTATGCAACTTAATGCTTGTGTTATGGTAACGAGATGGATGATAAACTACTTATATACATTTTTTTTTAAATACGTACATAACATAGATAGAAAACACCCAGACCCGGAACAAATACTTGTAGGTCGTACAAATATTTCTTCCGTGCGGGAATCGAACCCCCGATATGCTGCGCAGCAGTCGCTCAACCACTGCGTCAACCGTGTCGCCAATTATTCTTCAGATATGAAGGAGGGGCCTCCTTCAGCTAGGACTCAGCAGTGGGTAATATGTGACTGAGTAGTAATGGTAGTAGTATTAAAGTTGTACGTGAATACCGAAGGTTGCAGTTAAAATTCAATATTAGCGTAAAATTACCAAAACCGTTTGAGATATTGTTAAAATGGCTCGTATACCGCGCCGTTTGTCTTCGCAAACATGCAAAGTTGAGAAAATATTTAACTTGTCTGTTCGTAAGTCATTATTCATGTTTAAGTGTTAATGTAAATTTGACTTGAATCTCGTGTATTGTTTATATTTTACTTACGTCTATTTTAGAAAATGTCCACGAAATTTTAATGCAAAATTTTGTGTATAGGTACTACACAAATTTGCACAGCATTATATGCTATCCTAACTTACATGAATTTTGTTCTCTTCATCATCATCATCATAACTTCGACCAATAGATTTCTTCTTGACAAAGATTTGAGGGAACCCAAGGATTTCCACAAATCCCGGTAAGAGCCGCGCAGGCACCGGATTTGCTTTGTACTATAATATGTAACTTTACGACATGATGTGTCAACATAATTAAGGGTTCCAACCTAGGATAGATCCGTGTATAAGATATTAGAGACTAATCTAGAGAGATCTAATATTAGAGATATTAGAGACGTGGTCGCTCACTATGGGCTCCATCAGAAGGCTCAAAGTCACCCAAAGGGCAATGGAGAGGGCTATGCTCGGAGTTTCCCTGCGAGATCGAATCAGAACTGAGGAGATACGCAGGAAAACCAGGGTCACCGACATAGCCCACAGGATTGTCAAACTTAAGTGGCAGTGGGCAGGGCACATAGCGCGCAGGACCGACGCCCGATGGGGCAGAAAAGTCCTGGAATGGCGACCGCGTTCCGGAAAGCGCAGTGCTGGTAGGCCTCCCACACGGTGGACCGATGACCTGATTAAGGTCGCCGGAAAACGAAGGATGCGGGCGGCCCAGGACCGGCCATTGTGGAAATCTTTGGGGGAGGCCTATGAAATGAAGAAATGATGATGATGATTAGATATTATGTTTAGTTTTTAGTTGTTACCTGTTTTGTTGTCCAATAAAATAAAATAAAAAAGATTGTCGATCCACCGTGTCGAAGATCTACATGCTTTCTTTGATGTGTTCGCAAGAATGCTATTCGTTCGTTCATCCCAGGCCATAAATGACCCACTACTTGGTCGAGCCTCCTCCATTGATGGAGGGAAGTTTGTTTAAGACGGGTTGGCAAAAAGTTAGTATCAGGTTTTCCGTCTCTTGCGGCTAGGTGGTCTGCCTCTTACGTTCCTTTAGTTGGCTTTTACACCCTCAGGATGGTATGAGTTGGTGATAATGTGTATTCTAAATCCGTGACCACACGGAAATGTGAGTGCAGTTTCAGCACGCACCATGTAATTTGTGTAATTTCACTAATTTTTATTTTCTATTTTTTTTAATATGCCACATGTTTATGCGTGTTATTGCTTTCACTAATCTGTCAGACTTGTTTGTACCACCATCATTGTAACCCTTTTATTTAAAAGAGCAACCATGGAGTTTCTTGCCGGCTCTTCTCTGTGGAATGGCATTCCGAACCGGTGGTAAAAACTAAATGATAAATTATTCTTATATATTTTTTTTAAATTTTATTTAGAGTATTTTTTTTTTTGACTATTTGAAAGCATTCGTAAGAATTTATTCGAATAAAAAACATTTTGATTTTGATAATATCCATTAGAAGGCACTCAACTTTCTATTTCACCTTATTTGGAAGGGCAGATAGTTTAATATCAAGATATCGGATAGGCGGAGAGGAAGAGGAAGATTTTGGGGTTGGATGATTGTGCTAGATTTTTGTTTTCTGTCTGAACATAATAATTATTTCAATTCGAGTTGTGTAAATTTAATAATCCCTACATCTAAATTGTGCCTATCTCTCTAGTTCCTTTGTAAGATACTTTTAACTTACTATAGTTATAATAAATAAATAAATATCCTTGGACATTTCACACAACGCCATATCGTCCCAAGCTAAGCAACTTAATGCTTGTGTTATGGTAACGAGATGGATGATAAACTACTTATATACATTTTTTTTTGTAAATACATTTATAGTATAGATAGAAATGACACCCAGACTCCGAGCGAGTGCCTCTGGTTTAGACAAAGACACTTGCCCGACCCCGGAATCGAACTCGGGACCCGTTGATCCAAAGGCGGCACATCTAACCACTAGACCAACGAGGAAGTATTTATTAGGTGATGAGTTAGTTCTCATCACCTAATAAATACTTATTATGCGACGGTAAAAGTGGCACTGAACCCTAAGTATATTATGCCAAGACACAATAAATTATAATTTCGCATCGCATGATAATAGAAGCAAGAAGCTTGAGGATCCTCTTCAAACATAATGTCTTAATGAAAAATCTTCTAGACAATCAACACTTGTTCGTTAGCGAAGCGGGCAAACAGTCAAAGAAACACTTGTGACAGACAGAATGAAGATGCAAGATTAGAGATTTATTATTGCTACTACGTTTCCAACCACTTATCCTTTCGTTTGACTGTGAGTCTGAGTCATTTGCATCTTTTCATTATGTATGTATGTATATTTTATACTAGCAACCCTCCCCAGCTTCGCACGGGTGCAATGATGAACCTCTAAATTTATCAATGTTTCTCTACAATATAACGCATGTATTATACATATAAACCTTCCTCTTGAATCACTATGTATATGAAAAAAAACTCCTTTAAAATCCGTTGCGTAGTTTTAAATTTAGCCCCGCCGCACATGCTCGGATTCGCATTGGCTGTCACGAGCCGCGTGCGAGTGGCATTATTTAAAACCTATGGCGCAGTACCAAACTCCACGAGCACGCGAGTGTGTCGACACGTGAGAGCAAATGCGGAGCTTGGTACTGCGCCTCGCGTGCGGCGTGTGATAGCCAATGCGAGTGGCAGTATTTAACCCATGGCGCAGTACCAAGCTCTGCATTTGCTCTCATGTGTCGACGCGCATGCGGAGTTTGGTACTGCGCCTCGCACGCGGCACGTGACAGCCAATGCGAGTGTAAGCATGTGCGGCGGGGCTTAGAATACATAGTGTCGCCACGGCATGTCGTCCTGACGGTGTCGTAAGAGCTGACAAAAGGGAATGGTAAGGGCGGAAACCTAGCTGCAAGAGAAGGTTTATGTGGGACTCCGGGGCCCGGAATGATGGTAATTGCGCCTATCCACTAAAAACAAACGGTGTCCCGCAACTGCCCAAAACAGGGCCACAGATCTCACTCCTCAGTATGGGAGCATGCTCCGCGACCCTGATGCTGCCTGGGCCGGCCCCACGCTTTGATGGGGAGGGGCCCGACTCAGTAGTTGGTCATTTATGTGCTGAGTAGTAGTAGCATAATATAATGTTTCTTTATTTGCTGCCTCGTTGGTCTAGTGGTTAGATGTGCCGCCTTTGGATCAACGGGTCCCGGGTTCGATTCCGGGGTCGGCAAGTGTCTTTGTCTAAACCAGAGGCACTGGCTCGGAGTCTGGGTGTCATTTCTATCTATAATATGTATGTATTTACAAAAAAAAAATGTATATTAGTAGTTTATCATCCATCTCGTTACCATAACACAAGCATTAAGTTGCTTAGCTTGGGACGAGATGGCGTTGTGTGAAATGTCCAAGGATATTTATTTATTAAAGAAAACAAATCCTCTGCTGAGGTATCACCTGTATCGATCCAGAAACATGTAATTCACGAACATAAATGTGTCACAAACACCAACACAATTTGTGACTAGGATTTTGGTCTCGTTATTTCCTTTTTTCGGCTCATTAGGCTGTGTTCCATCAGAACAGAATGGGGTGGGGACAATAAGTATGCTAAATCTTTCACCACACGGATTATTATTTAGTATGCAATAGATAGGCTAGAGATAATTTTTTTTTTTATTTTAAATTAAACACTTTAACGGATTAATTTCATTTCCGTTAAAAAGTGTTTAATTTCAATGTGTAATAATTGAAAAAACCTAAGACACCATAATTACTCTAGAGAATTTAATAGAAACATTTAAAACTTCTAAGCAGAAAACAATTAAGGAATTTTAGTTCGGAAAAGTAAACATTTGCTTTCAGTGTAAAACATATAATCCTGCAACAGTTCTGCAATTTTAAATAATCTATGAGCACCAAAATTAGAAGCACTGCACATGTAAAATGTCGAGACAAATTAAAAGCAGCTGCATCGTGCCAGTTTGATTGGCGAGCCCACATTTAGATTTATAATCAAAGTGCGTGAGTAATACACTGGGAGGGCTGTCCACAGATCATCTCTTATAAACACCCTTTTTTATCTGCGTCCGAAGCGATGAAAGCGTCCGTTGAACGCTTGTTTATTTTCAAACGTGTGTTTATAATTTGTGGTCCTATTGGTGATGAGAGATTACAAGATAGGTGATTGTGTTTGATTTATTAATTTGAATTTGATGTGTATTACCTGTGAATAATGATGTTGTGGTTTTTGATTTCATTGATCCATTGCAACTATTGAATAAGTTATTTATTGTAAGTGTAGATGTTAATTTGTACTTGTATTTTATTAAGTGAGTTTAATTGCACATAAAACGAAAAAGAATACATAATGCAACTGCCGGTTCTTTTCTGTGAAAATCCAATGTATCTTGCATATTTTAGAGATATATAAATATATGAATTTATTAATAAAAAAAAGTTACACAGTTTACTAAATGCACGAGCACCAAGGAACTAAAAAAATAAAAAACTAATAATAATAATAAATATCCTTGGACATTTCACACAACGCCATGTCGTCCCAAGTTAAGCAACTTAATGCTTGTGTTATGGTAACGAGATGGATGATAAACTACTTAAATACTTTTTGTTTTTTTTTTGTAAATACATACATATTATAGATAGAAATGACACCCAGACTCCGAGCCAGTGCCTCTGGTTTAGACAAAGACACTGGCCCGACCCCGGAATCGAACCCGGGACCCGTTGATCCAAAGGCGGCACATCTGACCACTAGACCAACGAGGCATGTTACGATGCTCGTACATATTGTGTATAAACATCATTACTCCTACTATCACTTCTAAGCCCATATATGATGGAAAGCCACCACTGCCACTTGGGTAAGCCGCAGATTTGTTGCGAACTAAAATTTGAGTTAGCTGCAAACTCAGATCGATTTTCTTGCAGATTACTGTTATGACTTAGCCGCTTATTTCGACCGACTGAATTTTCACATTACTATTGCTGTACGAAGGGAGTGGTTGTGTTGGTCACGATGGATATTTTTGAAGTAATTGGCATATTAGAGGCGCTGAAAGAGGATAAAAGAAGCAAGCCTATACACGACAATCGCTTCTTTCCACTGTCCGCACGAACTGTTTGCAGCAAACGGACTCACTACGCCCGGCGAACAACCATATCGCCACGCCGGACCGGAACTTTTCTGTGAGTTGGCCACTAACTGAGACAGTCGGCGCACGTAACGCTGCAAACCGCGTAGTGAGCGCAAAACTAGCAAACGCCCTTCCATATATGTATTTGAAATCTAGTGTCCACAACTAGATTTCAAATATATGGCGTACTAAACCGATACGCCGCAGCCGTCAACTCAGTCAGCTGCTAACAGTTTGCCTACTGAGGACACAGCCTTAAAGTAGGCTTGAGCGTCAAGCAGCAAGGAACTGAATATTTAAAAAAGTTACAATATTAACGCGGTAGGATGCTCTCACATACTGTGCATACAATACACAATTGAAATAGAACATTAATATAACAACAATCATTACCGACGCACGTAAACAATGACCGCTTTTTGATAACGACCTTCCACCGCAACGCAATTAATACTGTGAGCATTCAACGTATTGTTGAATACACGCTGCGTATGAGAGACAGGTAATTTCATATGTCGCCCATGTACAGAAAACAATGGAGGCATGTTTGTGACACTCCATTAAGCAGACATAGCTCCGACAGTGGGCGAGCTCCGTCGATATCACTTACCTATAAACGAAATACAAAAACAACATCTTCCTATATTGGATACCGATAATTGTTTCGTCTGTTCATTTTGATTAATGTCTGGATTAATATGCTTGAAATAAAAGAAAGTGGTTTATTGTTACTTGAGAAAGTTTTTTTTTTATTAAGTGTTGGCAACATGTGGCTTATCATCTTGTAAACTACTCTGACAAAAGTAATTAATTTAGTTTTAACATTTGTGACACATTTCTGTAGAAGAACCGACAACCGCTGGGGTAGACGAGTTCTTGAGAGGAGACCGCGAATCGGCAAGCGTAGTGTAGGACGGCCCTCTGCTAGATGGAGCGACGATCTGCGAAAGGCTGCGGGCAGCAGCTGGATGCGTCAAACCGAAGACAGAACGCTAAGGCGCTCTTTAGGAGAGGCCTATGTCCTAGTGGACTAATGTGGGCTGATGATAATAATGATTGTGACACTGTATTGGGTAACATTGAAAGACACGGAAAAATATCATAAACCAAACACTAGAAAAATAACAGAAAAAATGTACAACCATTTATTATTTTGACTGTACAAATTGAAATTGAGGTAATAATATTATAATATCAATCTCATTTCAAAAATTGTACTAATTGTGATTTCTACTACGCAGGTACGGATTTAGAATACACAGTGTCACGACCCCATTCTGTTCTGAGGGTGTCGTAAGTACTGACAAACGGAAATGATGAGCCTGAAAACCTAACCGCAAGAAAGGAAAACTTAATACAAAACCCTATCTATGCCGACCCGCCTGGCCAGCGGTGCGGCGACATGGCGAAATGGGGTGGTGACACTGTATTATAAACCCGTCACCACACGGAATACTGCAGTAAAGTATACTATACCAAAAATATAAAATAGAAAAATATACTATACCAAAAAAATTTATAGAATGTTTTATAAATTAGGAATTTTGCCCTATAGAATACAAGTTACCATTCGAATTGAGAAACCCAAATGGATGTAAATAATCCTACATGGTACATTTGACAAATCAAATTCAATCGTACGTGTTCTTACACCATTTCAGTAAATCTCCCCACAAAATGTTCACGGCCCAATTGTACAAGATAAATCCCATTCAAACCGAACACTATCGGAAGCTAACAAAACACAATTTTCTCAGGAAACACGACTCTCTTACAAGACGCATATTTTACTATACAGCTCGCATCCCTTGGGAAGAGGGGAAATTTCATACTTTACCTTCGGATTGAAATAGTGTTGTTACAATAGGAATATGTCGGATATAACAAAGGGACATTGATTTACATATTCGAATGGCGGTTTCCGAGGAATTTTCTCGTCTGTTCCTTTGGTATTCTCCCTTTGAAGTTGAAATGGACGTGTTGCTTGTAAATGTTGTCGATTCATGGTAAGATGTCAATCAATCGATAAGTCTCGAGGTCTTTGTGGAATCAGTTATCTGTAATGTACGAGGAGGGATCAAAAAGTAGTGAGAATGACATACTTCTTGGTAAGAAAATAAATAAATACTGGCTGGTAGTAAAGTCACATATATAAGGTTATAGGGAACGCACTTAGTGTTTTTTAATTTCGTCGGGCTATGAGTTGACCAAGTGGATTTGGTATTTGGTACATTTGTTTTTGTTTGTAGATTTATATCTCAAAAGAATTTATTTTAAACTATGCTGTAAACTTGTATTTTTTATATTGACTGTGGTAGCAATTGTTCTCTAGCTTGCGTCTGGGGTTCCATCCGCATGTAATATACGTTATGTCGAGCCTATACTAAATCCCAACTTTCGTTGCAAATCTATGAATAATTAGTCACCTGAATACACTTGAATAATTGTACAAACGGAATATAAATTTATTTAGTCATCGTTTCAGCCCATAAATGGCCCACTAATGAGTCGGGCCTCCTCCAAATTCATTGAGGGAAATTAGCCTAATGTGCCACGCCGGCAAGACGGGTTGGCATAGGGTCTGTGTTGGTGACATATTTTTTGTTGTAATTTGGTTTGGAAGTAAAAAGCACTTAGACAAATTTTGTTGATCTTGATTTTAAGTTATTTGTTTTAAGCCGTACGGTAAAATCGGTTAAAGTATTATTAGCAACTTAGATAAATATGTATGTATTTCAGGCATCTACATTAGTTAAATTATAATAGACGCTCATTATTTTCTCATGCCAGGAATACCAATTAGGAGCTGTTTCAAAAGGTTGGAATCCAGTTCAAATGTGAAACGCAAATAACTCCGATCATTACTGATGTTTTAGTTCATTTGCGCAAAGAGAGTTCTTACTCATATTTGATAGATTAATGGGATATTTGTGGGATCGGATCGGTCTTTGTAGTCGGTCTATTTTGTGTATTTTTTTATTTTTTTAAAAGAGGAGTTTATTGCCTGTTTTCCTCCATGGAATGACCTTCAGAACTGATGGTAAAGAAACCTGATAAATAAAAATCATATCATATCATAAAAACATTTGGTTTAGTTTGAAACAAAACTGCGGCTAGTTCATTGTTCATGTATTTCTATTCAAAATAACCATGCATTGGATTTAGCAATTCACAAATCATAATCCCCTCAGTACAACTCCGTGGATTTGGTGTCAAGCGTTCATTTGAAGGGTCATGCATCAACTTGAGACAATAAATGTGTCTAGACCACTTCTGACACTGGGTTATCATGATCTCACGATTAAACATTCGTTATTATGATTCATATTGTGTCTATTTGGAGAACCAATAAAGGGTTTACGTTTCAATTGCCCAAGTAACTTGAGTCACCATGTTATAAAGTGTGGTGACGGACTTAGAATACATAATGTCACCAGCCAATTCCATCCCGAGGGTGTCGTAAGAGCCGACAAAAGGACATGTCAAGGCTGAAAACCTAGCCGCAAGAGAAGGAAAACTTGATAAAAAACCCTGTGCCAACCCGCGGGGCCAGCGTGGTACAGTAGGCGAATGATCCTCCCTTTTTTAGGAGGCTCGACTTAGCAGTTGGTCATTTATGGGCAGAGTAGTAGTTATATAGTATATCCTATATCCTTGGACGTATCACACAACGCCATCTCGTCACAAGCTAAGCAACTTAATGCTTGTGTTATGGTAACGAGATGGATGATAATTACTACTTATATACATTGTTTTTGTAAATACATACATATTATAGATAGAAAACACCCAGACCCGGAACAAATACTTGTAGGTCGTACAAATATTTCTTCCGTGCGGGGATCGAACCCGCGACATGCTGCGCAGCAGTCAATCGCTTAAAGATAAAATTTAAGTAGTGAATACGCTGAAGAGTGCTATAGTCTGCAATAATATTACTGTATATTTAGGTGATTTTATTTGCTATTTCGAAAACTAAATAGTTTCTATATTTTATTTGTGACTAGCGACCCGCCCTGGCTTCGCACGGGTGCAATTATATTATACCTATAAACCTATTAAAAAAACCGCTTCAAAATCCGTTGCGTAGTTTTAAAGATTTATGTATACATAGGGACGGACAAAAGAATGCGACTTTGTTTTATACTATGTAGTGATAGTGATAGTGAGTTTATTTGTCAATCTGTATAACGCAATATAATATATTGCGTTACATACTACACTAATCAGCCCATACGTGAACCACTGCTGACTGGGCCTCCTCCAGTTACATGGAGGGTAATTGGCCTACTGTGCCACGCTGGCCAGACGGGTTGGCACAGGGTTTCGTGTCAAGTTTTCCTTCTGTTGCGCCTAAGTTATCAGCTGTCATTTCCTTTTGTCGGCTCTTAAGACACCCTCAGGATGGTACGGGATGGTGACACAATGTATTCGAAATCCGTCACCACATGGAATGTGGAGTGGTTTGTATAGGCAGGAAATTTGACTAATTCTTGGGTAAAAAAATCTAAACAGATATTTCATGTGTATTCATCATTAATCAAATTTTAAGCCCATACATTACCCACTACTGAGTCAGACCTCCTCCAAATTCATGGGGACATTGGCCTACTATACCACGCTGGTAAGACAAAGTGGCACTGGGTTTGTATCAAGATTTCTTTCTTTAAGATTGTCTGCTTCTAAGGCTCCTTTAGTTGTTTCGTAAGAAACCTTTGGATGATATGGGTTGGTGACGTATTCTAAAACCACCCAGTCACCACACGGACATCAATATACCCTTACCAAAATTACCATCGGCTATGGCCTTTTACAATTATAATTAATAAATCACTACATATTATAAAATAAAGTCGCTGTCGTCAGTCCGTCCCTATGTATGCTTAAATCTTTAAAACAACGCAACTGATTTTGAAGTGGTTTTCTTCAATAGATAGTGTGATTCAAGAGGAAGGTTTTTATCTATATCATCATTGCAGCCGTGCGAAGCCGGGGCGGGTCGCTAGTAATAAATAAATATCCTTGGACATTTCACACAACGCCATCTCGTCACAAGCTAAGCAACTTAATGCTTGTGTTATGGTAACGATATGGATGATAAACTACTTATATATACATTTTTTTTTGTAAATACATACATATTATAGATAGAAATGACACCCAGACTCCGAGCCAGTGCCTCTGGTTTAGACAAAGACACTTGCCCGACCCCGGAATCGAACCCGGGACCCGTTGATCCAAAGGCGGCATATCTAACCACTAGACCAACGAGGCAGTACTATACTATTTCTATACAATATTAGGCATGTATTATACATATAAACCTTCCTCTTGAATCACTCTATCTATAACAAAAAAGCGCTTCAAAATCCGTTGCGTAGTTTTAAAGATTTAAGCTTACTTAAGGACGGACAGACGACAGCGACTTTGTTTTATACTATGTAGTGATAGTGAGTTTATTTGTCAATCTGTATAACGCAATATAATATATTGCGTTATACGCTAAAAATGATGTTCTATTCTAGACACATTTTAAATTTGGATGTACCTAATGTGTATTAAAATAAAAGTTATTTTCACGGTTCCCGAAACCCGGTTCACTAATTTCCTTAAGCAGTTAACCAGTTTTTACTGCAGATAACTTTAAACGGTCGGCATGTTTTGTTTTACATTAAAATGTGCTAAAAATAGTTTTATTACAAAAAGCAATTATGTAGAGCCATTAGAGCTACGATTTAATCTTTCTCTTCTGCTGCTGTTCGTTGCATTTGCGCGGAGATTACTATTATTAGTTCTTAATTGAAAAGTCATCTTTTTAATTAGAAAGGGCATTCGTTAGTAGCCGAAAATTGCTTTGGAGTTCAGTCGCAATATATTTTAATTATTTTTATGACTCGGATACTCAGTGTATGTTGCACTGTACATACATAGGGTCACTACTGGGTCCTCCCACCACAGGGAGGGTAATTAGCCTACTATACCATGATGGCCAGAGAGTTTGAGACAGGGTATCGACGTCCGGGGCGTCACAGTAGAATGCGTTTACGCGAACTTGTGGCGCCCCAAGCGCGTCGTGTGAGGGTATGCCGCTGGGGTTTTAGTGGGTAAACGACTCTTGGGTAGACGACCCTTGTCGGAGTCCCACATAATCACCGACCTTTCCCCCGGGGTGCGGTGGTATGCATAAACCATTTCCCCAGCGAAAACAAAAAAAAAAAAAAGGTAATCGACGTAAAAAAAAAGGGTATCGTTTCAAGCTTTTTGTCTCTTGCGGCTAGGCTAGGTTTCGGCCTTGTAAATAGATAACTTTTTTTTTCTTTTTGCCTTAACTTTTCAACATTCGTATGGCATTTAAAAAATACTACAAGACAATACTAACTGTAGCATCTCTCCTTATAATAATATTTTTTTAATGTTCTCTCTTTGCGTCGTATTCCTCAATGTTGAGGGTCGTGACCACCCTTCAGCATCACTTTCTCTTGTATGATGTTCTTCCATCTGTTCCTGTTTCTGGAGGTGTGGAGCGCATTGTGGACCGTAGAATTGAGAGTGGTGCGGATTTGATCGGACCAACGTGTAGGGCTGCGTCCTCGAGGTCGTTTTCCATCTACTTTGCCGATCTCAATGAGCCTTTCGAGGTTATCACCATCTTTCCTTGCAATGTGACCGAAGTATTCGAGGACTCTGCGTAGGCATTCAGAAGATAACCGCGAGGAAATCTTTTTAATGTTAATAGATGTTAAAATGAAACAAATTTATCAATCAGTCACGCTCTCTACTGTAAATCGGCTGAATTTTTTTATTAAAATGATATAATATATATCTTGACTTAATATCTTTATAAATAATATTTACAATGAATAGATAATCGAACAAGATCATCATCATTAGCACAAAGGGCGCCCTGGGCCGCCCGCATTTATTGGTATCCGGCGACCATAACTAGATCAACCAAGCTAAATGTATTGGTACATGTAGGGCTATTAGCCTACTATGCCATGCTGGCCAGACGGGTTGACACAGGGAGACAGTTCAATATCACGTTTTCCTTCTCTTGCGGCTTAATTTTCTACCTTGGAATTTCCTATTGTGGGCTCTTACGACACCCTCAGGATGGAATGGGGTGGTGACACTGTGTATTCTAAATCCGTTGATACACGGACTTACCTAATTCATTGTATTGTATGCAGCATGGATTGCTTTAACGGTGGACACTGGTAGACTTGCATCCTTAATACAGAACCGTGAGTGTAAATTCGGAAAATCTGAAATATTAACAACCTAAAATTTTACGGTAGATTAACAAAGGCGAATTTCACGAGTTTCTGTGATTTACTACGGTGCATAAACGTGGTTCTGAGAACGAAGATAAATCGGTGTCAGCTGCGCGTACGCCGATTTTGAATTTCAACTGTTTGTGCGCTTCGCAAGCTTAGCAATTAATGTGTGTTTAGCAAACAAATAATTTGGAAGGACATGGTAGCTGATAGTGGGGAATGTTTTGCTGATGGCAATGACTGCCTGTGGCTATATAAAAAGACATGGCAGCCGTTGTGGATTTCCGTGTGGTGACGGATTTAGAATACATAGTGTCACCACCCCATTCCATTCCGAGGGTGTCGTAAGAGCCGACGAAAGGAAATGACAAGGCTGAAAACCTAACCGAAAAAGAAGAAAAACTGTGCCAACCCGTCGGGCCAGCGTGACACAATAGGCTTATTACCCTCTCTGTGATGAGAGGAGGCCCGACTGTGGGTAATTTATGGGTATTAGTAGTAGCCGTTGTGGGCGGCAAAGTGAAAAGCGCCCGACGTATCCAGTAAAACCTTTCCCTCTCGTTTACACCTCCCAGCTCGGTTTCAGTAGTCCCAAGAACCTACGGCGGGCTTGTGCTGACTCCAATACAATTGGGAAAAGTCAAGATAGTAGATCGGTACATTAGTGTTGGGTATTATAATCCAGCCGTATCGAATACGTATTAGAAAGAGCAGAAAGGGATAGTTATTTGCCTCTTGGTTTGACGGTCAGATCGATAAAGATTTATTACTGGTACAATGTTGTTTTATTATTAACTGCGCATGACAACAGTTCAATAAAAGTCATTAGTCATTCAGTACCTATAGAAAGTCCTTTATTAAGTTTAAAGCAATTTTGTTTTCTTCTTATTACATATGATAGTACATATACATAAAGTCACGCCTTAGCACGCAGAGATCACATCCTTCCACTTGCTACGATCCTGGCTCACAACTTTCGCTTCTTCCACTTTCATCAAGCTTTTCATGCATGCTCGTCGGTTTTGGGTGCTTCTGACCTGACCTTTCGCTAAGACATCACCTATTTGGTCATGGAATGTCCTTCTTGGCCTGCCCCTTCCAACGTTAACTAACAAAATTAGTTCAACAATTTTGATGATTACTCGGAAGGAAAAGGTAAGTACCGTATATTCTTAAATTTAAAAATTAAGAAATATACAAAATGTTGTTAATTTCATTTGAGTATCTTAATTCTCTGAATGTACTGAGTAATTGAGTATCATACTCCTGTGATTTTCATCTCAAGACTTTAAGCTATAACTTTACAATTGTTCGGGTTACTAAATATAGACCTCTAGTGAAATTATAACAATGTAATATTGAGTGACTCCAGACAATTCTAAAATATATTCACTTGATGAATGGAATACTAAACAAAAGCTTTCGTAGCCAATAACAAAATGCCTACAGCCAACCCTTTGTTTACGATTTGTCGATAAATATTCATAAACCAAAACTAAGTACTTACTGAATTTCGTTCATTATTAATATTTGGATTTATATTGTCGGTTTTATTTGATCACTTCCCTTAGCCCATCTAGGAGTTAGTTCTAAAGGGGGACTCTAATTATTGTTATTGAAGTCATTGAAATATTCTAAGTGAGACCCATACATATAAACTGGCGATTTCATGAGCTTTGATTCATTAAGACATACTACTTACTATTTCTCGGTCATTATAGACCCACTTCTAAGTCGGGCTTCCTCCAATTAGCCTACTGTACACGCTGGCCAGGCGGAGCTACATAGGCTTTCGTTTCAAGTTTTTTCTTATATGCGGCTAAGTTTTTGCCCTTTTCCTTTAGTCGGCACTTACGACACCCTCAGGATGGAATGTGTAAAATGGATTTTTCTGGCAATATCTTATATTGCAATAAAACTCCTTAATTAAACTCTTAAATTAAATATCTACATAATATGAACGATTCATACTCTTTCTTCCTCTTCTTATTTTACCTTATTTCGTCCAATAATTGTGGTAGATTAGTTGTCGTGTCGTATCAAGTGTCTTACCGTCGTTTCTCTCTTATTCTCAGTAATTTTGGGTAGATTATAATTTCCCTTCTTCAGAATTGTTAATATCTATTAAATAGTTCATAAAGATGTTCTAACAATAGATCCTTTGTTGTCGGAACTGGAGCCTCGTAGTCTATTACGCTACATTCTGAAAGTTGGGCAACTTGCGAATAGAGTTCCTAGTTAATTTGTGCAAATAGACTTCGGCAGAATTATCTTCAGAATGCTTTAAGATCCTCCATTCCCTGTGTGAATGAATGGTTATATGTAACAAAAACCCAATAGGCTATAGCCATCCGAAGTGAGAATATAGAGCTAATCAATGAAGCAATTTTGTGTCATTTCATTTCGTCATTTAAGCCCATAAATGACCCACTACTGAGTCGGGCCTTCTCCAGTTTCATGGAGGGTAATTGACCTACTATGCCACGCGGGCCAGACGGGGTGGCACAGGGTTTCGTATCAAGTTATCCTTCTCTTGCGGCTAGGTTATCAGCCGTCTTGGCTTGAGTAGTAGTAATAGTATAGGAGTTTTGTTATAGCCTGTATAGATAATAAGTTTCTGATCATTGACCAGAGCTGTCTAGAGGTCACTCGGTAATAGTTATTTGTGCAACAAGAGAGCAAAATTGTCTTTTGCTGGGAGTGCTGATATTGAATCCCGAGCAAGCGAAGGAATCAACGATTGAATCACGAGCGTAGCTAGTGATTCTAAAGTTGATTCCTAAGTGTTGCGAGAGATTCAAAGGCACAAGATGCAAAAAAAAATTGCTCTCGTGTAACACACATAACTTTTCACTTCAGCAGCGAGAACACTATAGGAGATTATACGTAACATTTTTTAAACTAGAATTAAATATTTATAGGTTAAATATCAGTTTCTTAGCAGTAAATACTTATTTTCGTTTAATACTTGTTTATACTGTGTTTTTTACTTGTTGTAAGTAAAAAATTCAATAAATTACAGTATAAGACATAATTATCATTTTTGCTAAATTTCTTTAGTTAGTACGAAATTTAGAATGTGTTTGTCTTTGAGTTCGAATTCAAAATCGGAGCTGTTGGTGCTGGGGTTTTGTCTCTCTCTTTTCTATTGGCGGGAAAGAGATAGAGTGTCAATGTTTCAAATTATAATCAAAAAGTTACTTTGTCTCACTTAGTGAGCAAAATCGCATTTTGCTCACTGCTTTCAGTGAGCAAGATCTACATGTTTGAGCTACTGAAGTGAAAAAGATTATTTTCATTAGTTTAAAATTACCTTACTCGCTTTTGAAGCCGGGCCCTCCTTTCTTTATTTCTTGAAGAAAGGAGGGCCTAGAGCTGTAGAGAATAACGAAGCTATAGAGGGCAACCCGTCGTCATAGTCACTTGTGGCGTCCCAAACGAAAAACGAACACGAACATGTGAGAGTATACCGCTGGGGTTTAAGTGGGCAGTCGTGTGTTCCGGAGTCCCACATAATCAACGCCCCGACTCCCCCAGAAACCAATAAAAATGATGTTTGTACTATTGTCATAATCATTGCTAGGAAGTTTATTCAATTTAATAAGATTCATTATCAGTATTATTTGAAATCTTACCAAGTTTAAAAATTCAAAAAGGATTCCTAAAAAATGAATTTTCCGTATTTAGATCTCATGAATAGCTTACAAATGATGAACGACTTCAACTCCCGAAATAGATTCCAACGAAATCGTAAGTAAAAGCAACTCTTGTAAATCGATTAATTGACGCCAAATATAACAACAGTTGTGAAAACTCGTTATTAGTTTCTCACCCGTTACGTGGTAACTTGTGATTTGCTCATTGATTGCTAAGTAAAACGTTACAGCTAACACTTCAGTTGCTAAGTAATCCTATATGTTAATTACCTTGGCTTATTAGGAGTTCAACTAACAGTGTATTCTAATTGGTATCACAGTACAAAATAGTCTTTTACCGGTCGGTTTCAAGAACTAATTAACAGACTCCAATTAGACGTTAGTTGTACCAGCATTTTGAACTGCTAATTAGTGGACTAGTTTGACGTCGAAAATATTTCAAAAGTTTATAATCCTTGGCAGCACGGTCGAGGTGGTATTTTAATCCTCCTCCCTGTTCCAACCCTATAAGAATAGGTAACAATTTTGCTCACTCTTTAGAAGGATTCCCTCTGCTATACCATCGATTTGGAATGGTGTTCAATGGAGAAGAGACATCAAGAAACTCTGTAGTTGCTTTTTAAAAATAACTATAGTGTTTCGGACTTTTAATTATCGAGCCTGTTAGTTTAATAGGTTGATAGTTCTTTCATTTTGCTGCATGTCATACTCTTTTGACTGCCTCGTTGGTCTAGTGGTTAGATGTGCCGCCTTTGGATCAACGGGTCCCGGGTTCGATTCCGGGGTCGGGCAAGTGTTTTTGTCTAAACCAGAGGCACTGGCTCGAAGTCTGGGTGTCATTTCTATCTATATTATGTATGTATTTACAAAAAAAAAATATGTATGTCGGAGATAGCGACGGCTGAGCGATAGAGTCGTCATCATCTTGACTTGGTACGAGGTTTATTACTTGTAACTTTATAATTCACAATATTAACCACAGTATAAATAACAATGTTCAGTTAACACACTTAGATAGACAAACCGACAGGTTCGCAACGGAGAAGTGTCTCGGTCCGTGTCCCAACGTCGACTGACTGATCGAGCCAACCTCACTTTCCATTACGACTCTGTCCACGTGCCGCCATTGCAAAACAACTGACGTCACCGCGTTTGCCGCACTACTGTGTTAACAATCAATTGAGAAACTTAATAAAACGATATCGTTATCCACGACACGGCCAGCCTGACGAAGCACACGTCCTCGTGTGTACTTGTAACAAAATAACCAACTGAGGCACATTTACGTTCGGCCAACCTGACGGTAATGTTCCGTAATCGTATCTTAAGAATCAAGTTAACAGAGATCACGTTAGCATACAAATAATTTTAACAACTTTAACACGAAAGATTCCTCTAAGCCCATAATCTTTAAATCTCAATACTGATACTTTAAAACAGTAGGTTTAAAGTAATAATTACACAACACATGGCCCAGCTGTCCCAGCAGCTAGTGACAATTCACATGTCACCCATATCGTCATCGCTCCAAGCGATACGACCAACACTTTAACTAGAGTTCACGACTCCCAGTACACAGGACCATACAAATAGTCTCTCTCGAGACCCGGGTCCCCGCCACACCACTAGCTGCCCATCGCGCTCTGTACAACTCCCAGAGTTGCAGTTACGACTACAGACTAGTGCATGTAGTGCGACCTAGCCAAGGTATGTGTTCTTTTTTTACTGTTGGAGGCAACCTCCTCACCATCTTCATCAGACAAATTTAACTCAACGGGCACACTGCTTAGTGGAATCTCCTTATACAGTCGTGAGCGTATTTTTATGTTCTATTACCGGTCAAAGATTTCAGCAAATAACGATCACCATCAAGTAACTCCACAATTTTTAACGGTCCCTTGTATTTCGCGTCTAATTTAGTTTGGTTTCTCTTCGTTCTGAATTTAAACTAAATTACCAACATCAAACTTTACCACTTTAACTTGTAGTTTTATCAAATTTTACTTTTTCGTAACTGGCACTATTTTCTATGTATGTGGCCGCTTGCTCTCTTACTAATGTCTACTGCCGGTCCGGAATCATTCAAAGTTAATAGGTTAAATGGTCTAGCTAAAGGTCCTATCAGAAACTCGAGTGGACTCGCTTGTATTACACGGTGGACAGAGGAATTCAAAACTAATTGCACGTCTTCTAACGCTTCATGCCGGGACCTATCAGACGCTTCTATCGCGGTCAGCATACTTTTTAACGCGCTCATTGTTCTTTCTACTTGGCAATTAGCGCGACTTGAACCCGTAGCTATCAAACGTAATGAAACTGACAAAAAAACTTTGAATTCTTTGTTGGCAAAGCATCGTCCCAGATCTGCAATTACTTACTGGAGCTCCAACTAAAGACGCTTAATTTAAGGGATTTAATTGTTCTAGCCAAATCTATTCTCAGGGTATGATACAAGGGAACAAATTTTGTGACCGCATCAATTAAAACTATGACGTACTCCTTGCAATCGCTTTTCCACTTAATTTGCCAGTTAAGTCAACGTGCACAGTATGCCACGGGATACTAATCTTAAGAATTGGATGAAGTCCCGCTTGTGGGCGACCTGATTGCGATTGAGATAGTTTACAAGTAATACAACCATAGACAAACTTACGAACGCACTTAGCCATGTGCTCGAACCAATAGTGATCAACCCTGTATATTTGGCCACCTCGCCCTTTATAGTTCACAGAGCCACCTCGCCCTTGACTGTATATTTGGCCACCTCGCCCTTTATAGTTCATAGAGCCACCACGCCCTTGACTGTATATTTGGCCACCTCGCCCTTTATAGTTCATAGAGCCACCTATTACAATTGGGACTCGAAAATTAATCCAGCGTGTCGAGGCATAATTGCTGCTGACCACACCCTCAGGTATTAAAGGCGTGAAGTTACATAAGCACATAGCCATATGATGTTTTAATTAAAGAAACTATTAAACTAGTCCCAATATCTTACCGTCATTATTATCTAATAAGCATGGATCCAGCCCAGTAGGGACATATGATTGGGGGAGTGGACGTTGGCGTTCTCTCGAGTATTTATAAGTGCGTTCAAACTCTTATGATATCTGTCACCGTCAAGTACCTCAATGACTTCATAAGGTCCGTTATATTTAGGATCCAATTTGGTTTGATTCCGTTCATGATTTTCGACTAAAACATAATCTCCCACCGAAAATCTAGTCACATTTGCCTTATTTTTATCGAATCTTAATTTATCAAGCTGTGCATTATTTTCCATTAATTTGTCAGCTTGTTCCCTAATCTCTCAAATTTATCTCAACCTCATGATCGTCAATAGTTAATAAATTTAGTGGCCTAGCTACTCTACCTATTAACAATTCTAATGGACTTGCCTTAGTTACCCTATGAATCGTGCTATTTATAGCAAGTTGGACATCATCTAACGCATCTTGCCATGACCTATTTGGACTAACTTCTACAACAGTCAACATATTTTTGAGGGTGCTCATAACTCTTTCCACTTGGCTTCGGCGCAACACAATGTTTGATGAGAGAGCACTCTGCACCAGAATCAGAATAAAATGGATACGACTCACAAGCGTTCATCAGCGCACCGCTGGGATTGCTAACATAGCAAGCTTCCACATGCCTCTCGTTACTCGCCGCCGCCGCAGGCGCCGCTCCGAACCGCCTGCGCCTACCGCCGCGCCAGCTCCTCCGCTGTTGCCACGTTGTTGCCACGTGGACATCTCGCTGCCAAATGTCCGGCGCTGCCGCACCTGAAACAGACTAAGTCCGACCGCGGCCGCGGCCCCGCAGAGCCTGACGCTGAAGTGTGCAGTGGCAGCACTAGCTGCCTTGCCTTTCACCGCCAATTTGATGCTGGGTGACCCATTCCACCGCAGCTGTGACATTCCACAGTTGCCGACCGAAAACCCGATCGCTTGAAATCTGGATCTGCTGTCCTATCGCCTCACGTTTAGGCTACCTTACCGATGCAAATCAAGGCATACAATGGCTCCATAATCTTGGAAAACTTTGCTATAAACTGGCGAAAATACGACGCCAGACCGATGAACCGTCAAGCTAAACAAGCACAGCAATCTAAACTTCGTATCGCAAGTAATTAACAGGTAAACACGCAAAAGAACCTCAAATAATATTTTCTTACACCGGTCAAAGTCACACTATCGTAAATTCGTATACCATACAATATACCCGAGTAAAAATGGAAACTGCTCACCGGAGTGACGTAAAATTGCAGCTGGTGCGCTTACTACAGATCCACTCACTATTCTTTGACCTGGCTGACCGCAGTACTGTTGCTCGCCTTCCTGCTGCTCTGCTCCACTCAGGGCAGTTAGACGCGTAGTGTCCTTGTCCATCACAATGAAAGCAAGTGATCCCCATTTGGTTAATCGCCGCACTATGACTGCCAACAATCTTCATGTAGCTTAATGTCTTCTTTATAGTGACAATGAATCGCCATTATCGGTTATTTCCATCGCGTACAGAAGCACACACATTATCACTACACTGTTTTCTCCACGTGGGCTGACTGAGTTACATACCACTTCTGATGTCGGAGATAGCGACGGCTGAGCGATAGAGTCGTCATCATCTTGACTTGGTACGAGGTTTATTACTTGTAACTTTATAATTCACAATATTAACCACAGTATAAATAACAATGTTCAGTTAACACACTTAGATAGACAAACCGACAGGTTCGCAACGGAGAAGTGTCTCGGTCCGTGTCCCAACGTCGACTGACTGATCGAGCCAACCTCACTTTCCATTACGACTCTGTCCACGTGCCGCCATTGCAAAACAACTGACGTCACCGCGTTTGCCGCACTACTGTGTTAACAATCAATTGAGAAACTTAATAAAACGATATCGTTATCCACGACATGTATATAAGTAGTTTATCATCCATCTCGTTACCATAACACAAGTATTAAATTGCTTAACTTGGAACGAGATGGCGTTGTATGAAATGTCCAAGGATATTTACTTATTTATTTATCTTTCGAGATATTACCTTGCCCATAAAATTCTCACTTCTGTGTCGGGCTTCCTCCAATTACATAGAGGTAAATAAGCCAAATGTACCTCGCTGGCAAGACGATTAAATTCTAATATACTCTTAAAGAGACATTTGGCACGCTATGCGGTGCTTTCTACACAATTTCAATAAGTTCCGCAACCGAGGGAAGATTGTGTAGTTAAAAAAATAGAACTTGGTGAAAAAGGAAAACAAGATTTTAAGTAGTAGACCAATTAGTTTGATTGAATTAAATTTTATTACTGAAAGTCTGGACATAGTTCTAAATTTTGCAGTGTGATACTACTGTGGTGATACTGGGACATCACATAGTTATTCATTGAAATTAAAGACTTTTTAATTGATTTATCGTGTGTTTATAACATTAATTATTTCCCGACGTCACGGATGCGTTGCAGCATTTGCCTTTTTGGCAAATGATTCATCCATAGAATATGGCACGAAGTGCCACCATTAAATTATTCAAAACATAAAACTTGTACCGACTAAAAGGAGTAAGTATAGTCTTTTTACTGTTTGTATAAAAAATAGCTATGTAAATAATACTGATTGAGGTTAGGACATTCCATCGCTTCTTCGAATTCAACCAAAAAGAAACCCAAAAATTTCTGCAAACTATGCACGTTAGTGTTGTCAATTGTGTGATTGAAAGTAAATTAATTTTCAATAATATTGCTCGACATCTAAATCGATCTTACGCCATCTAGTTGTATAAACTAAATGAAAAGATGTTAAATCTATAGGAATATTCTCATGGTTACTCTGCCGTTCAGGGACTGGCTGGGTTATGAGGGGACTCCGGGGCGCAAGGAGTGTAGTTGTGGTAAGTTGCTCCCCAACCTACCCACTAAAACCGACGGCGAACCTCGACTGACCAAAGCAGGGCCACGGGGTTCGCCCCCATTGGGGGAGCATGCTCCGCGACCTTTGGACTTGGGCTTTGGAGGAATACTTTAGACAATATGTTTTGTATTTGATCCTATAAACAAAACTTAAAAGCAATTATAGTTAAATAGATTAGACTAAATTATTTTTCGTCCCTATTCTTCGCTAGCGACGTCGTGTATTAAAAAAAAATTCGTAGTTATAAAGCAGAAAAAAAACCTTTTTTTTTCTTTATTAATAACTTATTAATATCCAAGTATATACATTAATCACATTGCAAACGTCTTACAAATAACCGATTCATTACTAACTTGCGCAGGCAAGACATTTAGAAAAAGATTTATCTGCGATACAGTACAGATGTACCGACACTACAAGTACACCACTTAAGACATCACTGATTTATGGGCGTATAAATTATAGTCTTTGATTAATTCTGTCGCTCTTAACACAACGGGTTAAGGTTCAAATTGTACCTTCTATTTGGCTTATGTTAATGGCATTACACATTGAGTTCTGGCTTAGTTTTAATACGCTTACTTGGCTACTAACATTGGCTGCGTTGTCACGAGAAAATAAATGTTCCACGTAGTTTTATTAAGTGACAACTTCGTCACGATCTTTGAATAATGGACGACAACTGGCAGTTATTCACCGGTGCTAAATTTTGTTTTAGTTGTGCGTTAATAGAGTCGTAAAACTATTGTAGACGCCATAACCATAGGTTGAATAGGTATATAGGTTAATGTGGCGGTTAGGTTTTTTTTTTTTTACTATGACAGTAGAGCTTAAGTTTACAAAATATAAGATCTGACTTTACTGCATATTCGATTGGTTCAATAAATTTTACTCTAATATGGAAAAACAGATTTCAAAATATTGAGGATGGAGCACACACACACGCATGCTGTCCTATAAAAATGGTATGTACCAAAAATATATCAGTGTCATTTTCAACAATATGCCTTGTTTATAACGCTATAAAGATCATTTTAGCGAAAAAGGTAAACCCAACTATGTATGTATGTATTTGAAAATATTTTTTTAAGGAATATGTTAGAACACGGTTTTTTAAGGTGTAATGTGTGTAAAATACTTGCAATCCTAACATTAGTAATTAATAGTTCCCAAAATACAAAAGTATTTTAGGCGCAAAGGGATGATCATCCAGCCAGACGAGGTGGTATGTCTGGCTAGGGGTTGCAGCGCCTATCCCCCGATAGTTGTAGTTGGGGAATTCTTAACTATGCGAATGGGTCTTGAAATTTTGCTATCGCGGTGTAGGACTTTTTGGTAATTCTCGCATTTGTAGGCGATATTTCTTGATGCAATTAGTTCTGATTTTTCGGGTAAACTGTGTAAAGTAATTTTGAAGGTAGACCCAGCTTAATTAATACTGTTAAATTAATAAAAAAAATTACATTGTAGTTTCCAGTTTGGTAAAATATGTTAAACGGATAACTTTACTATAGAACGACAGTAGTGCCAACGAAAAGGAAACACAAACATGAGAAATGTCAGAGGTCAAATAAATGTACTCTATTCCCTTTTTTTTAAATAAAACGGCGTTCGCTTTCAACGAATGTTACCAGCCAGAATTAAGGTCATAATATTATCAAATCGTATAGCTCGTGTGTTGTCAATGCAATAGATTTCTATTATATTGTAGGTGTAGCGTGGGCAGATATTTATTGTAGTTATTAGAAATATACTGATTATGAATAGCTTGTCATTTTTTTTATGGGTATGTACTTCCGTGTGGTGACGGATTTAGAATATCACCACCCCATCTCCTCCCGTGGGTGTCGTAAAAGGCGACTAAGGGAAAAATTACAGACGTTGGGCAGCAGCAACGTCTGGTCTTAGATCTTATATACGACTGCGATCCCCAACCCGCTTGCCCAGCGTGGGGATTATGGGCAATTCCCCCCTAATGATGGACACAACAAAAAGATGGCCCCCAGTTCCCGGCAGCCCCGCTATTCCTGGTCATCTAGGTAGCGGCCACGGTAACGGCGGGGCAAGGGGTGCAAAGAATCCCCGGGTTACATCTGGCTACCTAAAACACCTGACCCTGGCTACGTACAACGGACGTACTCTGAGGCTTGACGAACATCTAGCGCAGTTGGAAGTGGAGCTGGAGAACATCAGGTGGCATATTCTGGGTGTTTGCGAAGTCCGTAGAGAGGGAGAGGACACCATAACCCTAGAATCTGGCCACCTGATGTACTTCCGCGAAGGACAGCAGAAGTCGCAGGGTGGTATAGGGTTTCTTGTCAATAAGGCCCTCTCTAACAATGTTGAAGAAATCTCCAGTGTGTCGACGAGGGTAGCGTACCTGATTCTTCGGCTATCGAAACGATATAGCATGAAGATCATCCAGGTTTACGCACCGACCTCGGCACATTCGGATGATGAAGTTGAGGATATGTTTGAGGACATCTCAAAAGCCTTACACAATACCACCAAGGCTCACTTCAACATTGTTATGGGGGACTTTAACGGCAAGGTAGGTGCTCAGATTGGCGGTGAATCCCGAGTGGGACCCCATGGTTATGGTAGTAGGAATCACAGGGGGCAAATGCTTGTCGACTTCCTAGAGAAAGAGGGGCTCTATTTGATGAACTCTTTCTTCAAGAAGAAGCCCCACAGGAAGTGGACTTGGCAAAGCCCCGATACTGTGACCAAAAACGAGATCGACTTCATCATGACGGACAGGAAGCATATATTCAGAGACGTCTCGGTGATCAATAGGTTTAATACCGGTTCTGATCACCGACTTGTCCGAGGCTCTCTGAATATCGACTTAAAGCTCGAAAGAAACCGTCTGATGAAGTCCACGCTCCGACCGAACCCACTCCAAATCATGGCAGGAACCGAAGCGTTCCAGGATATACTGGGCCCTAGATTTGCTGCCATAGAGCCTACCGATGACGTTGACGAGACCCTGCAAAACATCTTGGATACACTGAGAGGCGAGGGCATCAAATTTTGTAGAACGCAGCGTAAAGGCACGAAGTCCAAACTCTCGGACGAGACTCTACGGCTTATGACAGAAAGACGGGAAACCACACATGCCACTTCGTCAGACATGGCAAATCTCAACCGGAAAATCGCTAAAATGACACGACGTGACCTTCGGAGCTCCAATACCCGCCTCATATTAGAGGCAATTGAGCGAAACCGAGGGTCCAAAGTGTTCACTAAGCAGCTTGGGAGGAGCCACCTGACGAAGCTCACAACACGCGATGGCAGAACCGTTTTGTCTAAGCCGGAGATTCTTGCCGAGATCGAAGACTTCTATGGCCGGCTTTATGCTGCACATGCAACTCGCCCCCAATGTTCAATCCAGGATGGAAGAGCCACCCTGGTCCGCCACTACACCGACGAACTGCCCGATATCAGCCAAGACGAAATCGTGCTGGCTCTTAAACAACTTAAAAATGGAAAGGCCCCCGGTGAAGACGGAGTTACTTCAGAACTTCTGAAGGCAGGAGGGATTCCTGTCATACAGGAACTACAAAAACTCTTTAACTCCGTCATTCACTGCGGGAGAACTCCTAAGGCGTGGAGCAGGAGTTTGGTGGTGCTGTTTTTTAAGAAGGGTGATACCACGCTTCTTAAAAATTATAGACCCATCTCACTCCTGAGCCACGTCTATAAGTTGTTTTCAAGAGTCATTGCGAACCGTCTCGCCATAAGGCTCGACGAATTTCAGCCTCCGGAACAGGCCGGGTTTCGTAGGGGTTATAGCACCATAGACCACATCCACACAGTGAGGCAAATTATACAGAAGTCCGAAGAGTATAATTGGCCCCTGTGTCTAGCTTTTGTGGACTATGAGAAAGCTTTTGACTCCGTCGAAGCCTGGGCTGTTCTTGAATCCCTTCAGCGATGCCAAGTGGACTATCGTTACATCCAAGTGTTGAGATGTCTGTACGATGAGGCCTCTATGTGTGTCCAAGTACAGGACCAGCGTACTAAACCCATCCAACTGAGCCGCGGAGTGAGACAGGGGGATGTAATATCCCCGAAACTGTTCGCAAGCGCTTTGGAGGATGTGTTTAAGACGCTGGACTGGAAAGATAAGGGCATTAACATAAATGGCCAGTACATCTCTCACTTGAGATTTGCAGATGACATAGTCCTAATGGCGGAGTCGTTGGAGGAGCTGCAACAGATGCTGACCAGCTTAGCATCAGCCTCGCGACGGGTGGGTCTCGGCATGAATTTGGATAAAACCAAAATCATGATGAATGATCACATTCATCCGAGACCTATCGTTGTGAATGGCCGGCTTGTTGAAGCTGTTTCAGAATATACATACCTCGGGCAAATTTTGCAATTAGGTAGAAACAGCTTCGACAGGGAGGCCAAGAGGAGGATCCAGCTGGGCTGGGCAGCATTTGGAAAACTTCGTCGGGTCTTCTCGTCGCCCATCCCGCAGAGTTTGAAAACGAAAGTTTTCGAACAGTGCGTCCTACCCGTCATGACCTACGGCGCCGAGACGTGGACACTCACGGTGAGACTAGTCCACCAATTTAAAGTCGCTCAGCGTGCTATGGAGCGAGCTATGCTTGGAGTTTCTCTGAAAGATAGGCTCCGTAACGAGACTATCCGACAGAGAACCAAGGTCACCGACATAGCTCAGAGAATTAGCAGACTGAAGTGGCAGTGGGCTGGTCATATCTGTAGAAGAACCGACAACCGCTGGGGTAGACGAGTTCTTGAGTGGAGACCGCGAATCGGCAAGCGTAGTGTGGGACGGCCCTCTGCTAGATGGAGCGACGATCTGCGAAAGGTTGCGGGCAGCAGCTGGATGCGTCAAGCTGAAGACAGGGCGCTATGGCGCTCTTTAGGGGAGGCCTATGTCCAGCAGTGGACTAATGTGGGCTGATGATGATGATGATGATGACTTAGATTTAATGTTGCTATTTGTTTGCATAAATACATTTATACAGGGTTGATACGACATAGGGGCATTTTTTTAACTGCCTATACTAGGTATCATTTCCAAGCTCTGTACCAAAAATCAATTAAATTGGAGCAATAGTTTAGCCGCAAATATTTTTTTTAAATTTTTGCCTCATTTGAACATGATGTATCTTTCCTAACAGAAGTTTATGCCTAACGCATCGTTTATTAACCATAGGGGCTGTCCATTAACCACGTGATGTTTTTTTAACATTTTTTAACCCTTCCCTCCCCCTTGGTGATACCTGGTGAGGTTTAAGACTACCCCTCCACCCCCATGAAAAATCACGTGTTTTTTTTGTACCGTTTCGAATTCATACAAATCACATATAGTATACGTAGTGTAATTTAATGCCCCTCTGTCATATCAACTCTGTATGTGGAGGAGGTTGTAGCCTCGCTGATGGTGACGCTTGACTTGGCTGATTGATGATGATATATTGCTACAGAATAGTATAGAAAAAAAACCAATTCTGATGTTCTACTACTACTACCTACTCAGCCCATAAATGACCCACTGCTGAGGCGGGCCTCCTCTCATCACAGGGAGGGTAATTAGCCGACTGTGCCAAGCTGGCCAGAGTTTGGCACAGGGTTTCGTATCAAGTTGACTGCCTCGTTGGTCTAGTGGTTAGATGTGCCGCCTTTGGATGAACGGGTCCCGGGTTCGATTCCGGGGCCGGACAAGTGTCTTTGTCTAAACCAGAGGCACTGGCTCGGAGTCTGGGTGTCATTTCTATCTATAATATGTATGTATTTACAAAAAAAATGTATATAAGTAGTTTATAATCCATCTCGTTACCATAGCACAAGCATTAAGTTGCTTAGCTTGGGACGAGATGGCGTTGTGTGAAATGTCCATGGATATATTTATTTATTTAAGTTTTCCTTCTCTTGCGGCTAGGTTTTCAGCCTTGTCATTACCTTTTATCGGCTCTTACGACATCCTCAGGATGGAATGGGGTGGTGACAGTAGGTATGTATATTAAGTCCGTCACCAAACGGACAATTACAAGAATTAATACTGTCTGCGTTTAAATAAAAAATCTCAATGTTTGTTCGAAATATCGTTAGGTACTTGATATACGTAATCGGTAATATTGTCAATCGTTGATAGTACAAAAGAGACAGAAGTAACATATGTATCAGAAGAGAGTATTTTGATCAATTATTTAGTGTCTCTTTTACTTCGTAAGATGCAAGACGCGCTAAGTTATCACCCTTTATGCTCATTTTCATTGGTCGTTAATTCAGTCGCTATACAGCAGGCGGAAAGTCCCCGAAAACGGGCTCTCGGCTGATGAAAGTAGGTTATCTATATCTTGGTCGATATACGGCATGCGGGTATTCCCCGTATGCGGCCTAACAACCAATGAAATTCATCGGTCGGTGTACAGCAAGCGTGGCGCGGTGCTCAGTTTAGTTTACCTACGTCTGATCAGTAGGTATCACTCTTTCAAAACAAATGCGCGGTGAAGAATATCGAACAATCCGCAAGCGGGCAATCGTACATTATTTTAAGATCTTTAAACCACAGACCAGACACACAGAAACGTCAACCTTCGAACACTCCTTTTTAACGGGGGTAAAACATGTACTTTAAAATTGTTTATCTGAAAAATATTTTAAAGCAAACATAAAACCCACCTTGCCTTTCATTTAAATGTCTTCCATTATGGATTTGTGTGTCTTTATTTATTTAGGCGCGTGCGGGCTATTATTGATGCAACGATAGTAACAAAAACGGTACAGTATAAATATATGCAGAAGGCCAATCGATTATTTTTTCGGTAATAAAAAAAAACTTATTGAGTCTATTAGATAGGACAACGTTTATCTGTGTAATTGTGTAACTTGTGGACTTTTGACTGCTATTTTGGTCTAGGAGTAGCAAGCGCCGCCAAGTTCAGTTCCAGGGTCGGGCAAGTCTTTGTCTGAACCAGAAATTCTTGCTCTAGATTTGGGCGTATTTGTGCTCCCAAATTATATGTATGTCAAAACCCCCGAGATATAAGTTGATAACTTAGCGTGTCTTGCATTTTAGGGAGTCAGTA
The DNA here is from genome assembly GCA_905475355.2 of Clostera curtula. Taxonomy (NCBI): domain Eukaryota; kingdom Metazoa; phylum Arthropoda; class Insecta; order Lepidoptera; family Notodontidae; genus Clostera; species Clostera curtula. Next base: position 6,294,235 of record FR997805.1, on the reverse strand, counting down.
AAAGAGACACTAAATAATTGATCAAAATACTCTCTTTTTATATGTTACTTCTGTCTCTTTTGTACAATCAACGATTGACAATATTACCGATTACACATATCAAGTAACGATACATCGAACAAACATTAGGTATCTATATTCAAATGTCCAAAGGCGATTAGGGTAGCCACCGATTTGAATTCTATACAGCGTTAAGAATCGTCGTCTCAGGAGAATATATTTTAATAGGTATTAATGCCGGTGCGTATTAATACTTTTTATTTACTGTTGTCGTATGTTCCTTGAAATCAGGAAATACATTTTTTAAAAAAACTAAACAAAGCAAAGCTATCAATTGGAATACTTAGGTATCTATAAATTTGTAGGGATATACCATATTTCAGTTCACATTTGTTTTAAGCAAATATCGCCAACTTGAGCTAAACTTTTTGCTAAAGCTTTTAGCTAAAGCTAATTTGGCCGAAATTTAGTTTAAAGGCTGGTCATTCTGCACTAGAAAAAAAGCCTGTTTGCACTATTTTGACTGAAATAAAAAGCATATCGGTCATACGTAGTAGTAAAATAAAACTTTGTCATTAATATTCCGTCGAATTTAACAATTCTAAAATCTAATAATATACCAATGTTATATTTATGCCAGTTTTATACCAAATTACCAATTCTATTGCTGTTACTATGTAAATGTAACGTAAATGTAAATGTAATGTAATAAAAAGATTTTTCGCATCGGCTCTTTTATTATGATGGTTTTATACGGTAAATAACATTAACAAAACATTTTGTGGTGGTAGGTTAAAAACTTCGTAAATTCTTGAATCGAATAAAGAATATTGCATTTTTGGTGAGAACTATCTACTAAACATTAAGAAGTATTAAGTGTGTACAAACCTCGTCGCCTCTTCGTTCCTAGCGAAATTGAACCGAAATTCGGCCAAATTTTTCGTTGTCGAACGTTCGCATTCGATTCAAACCAAATTCGACCCATCTCTAAAAAGCACCTAATAATGTAGAAACAATTGTATAACGACAGCTTAGTGTCAACAAATGCTAGTATCTCGAAAGACTGATTGACGTTATCGTTTTGTAGGCGTAAACAAATCTGTGGATACCCTTAGAGCTTAAAACGATTATCGATGAATAAACTTTTAAATCGGACGCTGATTGAAAAATGACCCACACAAATGTAGCGGATTGGCCCCTAAATCATTGGATTGCGAGTGATCAAACGGTTCTCTGTATACCATTAAACTTTCTAATGTCGTCAATGCAGTTGGAATTTTTATAAGTTCTGGATGCGATTTGTTGGATTTGTTCAATGGGTTACATAATACGGCGTAAGGTTTCTCGTTTATCTTATTTCTGATCAAACTGTTTGACAAAGTGGAAGCGTGTTAGTAATATTTATCGGGTTGTTAATATTTAATACACATGTTTATAATCGGTTACACACAAACTTTTATTTATTGGTTAATCAAAACACATCTCCTCTCGTCTCCTCTCCTCTCTGCGTTGTTGGAAACCAGACCTAACGGTCTCGTTAGTTTGTTGACTTTATAAGTTGTTAACGTAATTGAGTAAAACGCATCCGCATATATCACGCAAATTCAACCAAACGGTTTCACATAATAATTTAGTACAGAAGACAAGCTCATGTTTATAAAATTTTTTTCTAACCTAGGTTATCAACTCTGTTAGGGGGTCATGGCAGAGTATGCAAAACACGGTGGAAGCTTGGTAGTACGTATAATAAATAAAATATAATAAAATGGTAAAACAACACGACATAACAAGATAATGGAGTACACAAGACAATAGAATAAACTTGACAAATATTCAAACAATATATTTACAAACAGCCTGTGCTGTGTTGAATCCATGAAGGTGATACTTCAACACACCCCCTTCAACTCATGGACTCAACGCCTTAAAAACTAATTAAGTCCGCACACACAAACCTAATTCATACGACAAAGATTCGTGTCTCACGCGGGGCAAAGGCTTGGTGAGAATATCTGCCAACATCTTATCAGTTGCCAAATGTTCCAAAGTTATCGCTTTATTTTCTCGCAGCACATCTCTAACGAAGAAGTGACGTATATCAATGTGCTTGCTCTTCGCATGATAAACACCGTTATCTTCGGCTAGGCAAATGGCACTTAAGTTATCAGCATGCATTCTTACCTTAGAAAAATTGTGTAGACCTAATTCGTTCAATAGACTATTTAGGTACATAGCCTCTTTCATGGCCTCAGCCAAACTCACGAACTCAGCCTCACAAGTCGATGTTGCTACGATGCGTTGCTTTTGTGAAGCCCACGAGATACCCGCACCCCCTAAAACGAATACATATCCCGTAAATGATCGACGATCATGTGTACAACTTCCCCAGTCCGCATCCGCATAGCCATGAATGCATAACCCAGTTTGTTTATATACCAAACTATAACTTATAGTACCTTTTAAATAGCGTAGAATCCTCTTAGCGGCTCTCCAATGCGTTTCGTTAGGATTCTCGGCAAACTGTGCCAGTTTAGCCGTAGCGTTTGCTATGTCTGGCCTTGTTGCCACGCTTAAGTACATGAGCGATCCTATAAGCTCTCTATAGGGAAATATCTTCCCCTCCACTTTTTTATTCTCGCTCAGAACTGGTCTTCCTGTTTCCATAGGAGTCTTGACACATTTACAATTCTCCATGCCAAATTTCTTCAATATATCATTAATATATTTCTCTTGTGACAGATAATAACGCCCATTATTTTTCTTAATATCAATCCCAAGGCAAAAAGTTGCATGGCCAAAATCTTTCAACTCAAACCTTTTTGCTAGTTCATGCTTGAAATTGTCAATATAAAATCTCTTTTGTGAAGCTATTAATATATCATCTACGTAAATGACTACAAAAATATCAGATCCATCCTTATTTCGCCTGTGGTATAAGCAGGGCTCATTTACAGTTGGTTTTAAACCTAACTCTTTCAGTTTCGAGTCTAGTTTCACATTCCACTGTCGTCCGGCTTGCTTTAGGCCGTACAGAGATTTTTTTAAAAGACAGGTGTTTCCACCTTCTCTCATTTCTTCAAGCATCTTCGCTGCTCTCTTACCGGTCGTACTGTTACGACCGTCAACTTTTACAAGTTTTTCTAAACTTTCTTTTAGCAGCTCTGGGACTTTCATATAAATATCTTCGTTCAGATCACCATTCAAATATGCCGTACTAATGTCTAATTGATCGATGTCCATGTCCATTTCAACAGCTAATGCGACCAACAAACGTACTGTTGCTATCCTTGCAACTGGTGCGAATGTCCTGTGATAATCAAGGCCAGGTTGTTGACTATATCCTTTTGCGACAAGTCTCGCCTTCTTTTTCTCAGTTTTGTCGACATTAAGCTTCGTCGTCAATACATACCGACATCCCACAACATTGCGGTCAAATGGTTTCTTAACGATTTTCCACGTGTCATTTTTCACCAAGCTCCGTATTTCGGACAGAATTGCTTCCTCCCACTGACTCTTCTCGTCACTTGATAAAGCATCCTTCAACGAGGTTTCAATAGTCCCAGCAAAATCATCAGTATCCACGAATTCGTCCACTGAAGATTCACCCTCGCTATTTTCTGATACTTCGACCATATTGTAGATTGTTCGAGGTCGTCCTATGTGTCCTCTCTCAATCTTAGGTCTTCCAGGACCACGTTTCAGAGTTACCCTCCTTTCACCAATCTCAGTATGTTCCATACCTTCTGTACTTGGTGTCGTCGGTAGCTCATTTGATGTCACTGGTGTACTTGGCACCTCACGCAATGTCCACGGCTCTACAATTGGTGTAGTCGACGGTTCTTGACTCGGTTCTTGACTCAATGACACATCTCTTTGAATTAATTCAGTTGGATTTAATGGTACATCTGACTTTACCTCCAATGGAAATTCAACAGTCTTCCTCACAGTATCCTTATCACACTGTGACTCAAGAAGCGGCTGATACGATGTCTTGCTTTCACTGTCAAGATATTTCTTGCCTTCTTGAAATCTGACATCCCTTGACACGATGAACTTTTTACTCTCTGGTATCCATATCTTGTAACCGTTAGATTCGGCTGGATATCCTACAAAATAACCAACAACACTTCGTGAAGCAAATTTATCTTTTCCTGGTTCTTTATTTAAAACATGAACTTTGGTACCAAAAACTTTCAAGTAACTTACGTTCATAGGTTTTTCGAACCATTTCTCATAAGGAATCCTCCCATTTAAACTGCTTGTTGGACATCTGTTACGTAAATAACATGCAGTGGCTACTGCTTCTGCCCAAAAGCTTGCTGGCATTCCTGACGATAAAATCATGCATCTTGCTGTTTCGAGTAAAGTACGGTTCATCCGTTCCGCAACACCATTACTTTGCGGCGTGTACGGAGTTGTAAAACGCCTTTGAATTCCATTGGTTAGTAAAAATTCATCAAATATTTTATTTTTGTATTCCGTACCGTTATCCGTTTGAAATGTTTTTATTTTCCTGCCTGTCAAGTTTTCGACATGACATTTATAAATTTTGAATTTTGACAATACATCACTTTTATTTCGTATCATAAATACTTCACACCAACGAGTACAGTCGTCTATAAAAGTGACAAAATATTTGTTGCCTCCGTTCGATTGAGCTCTCATTGGCCCGACAATATCGGAATACACTATTTCTAGTTTATCATTACAGGGTTTTCTGGACTTCACAAAAGGCAACGAAATCATTTTTCCCTTAGCACACACGTCACAATCACGCAAGTCAATATTGGCCTTAGATGGGCCTATGCCCGATTTCTTCAGAACTTTCATAAGATCCCTCGCATTCAAATGACCCATACGCTCGTGCCATCCATACAGATCCACATTATTCGCAGTTACTGCTGATGCTGAAACATCGGCCTCCCTCAAATAATATAAATCTCCTCGCCGATCAGCGGTTAGCTTTACCTCACCATTTTTGATGACATACGCAACGTCATGTTCAAAAATGACCTTACAGCCTCGTTCAGTGAGTTTGGCGATCGAAATGAGACTATTACGTAAATCGGGAACTAATAACGTATCTGCAAATTGAATTTTACGCGTACCCTCATCATTGCATGCTAATATCTTAACTGTACCCTTACCTTGCACGGTCGTCATAGATTCGGTGGCTAATTTTAACTTTTGACTCGATGGTAGTACCTCATCAAACCTTGCCTCGTCATTGCACATATGAGAAGTGCAGCCGCTATCAAAAATCCACTCCTGTCGACTTTTGATATCAACAGCACGGCTATCTGAAATTTCAACACTGGTTAAAGTTTCAGAATATTCACACTTTTCACGATCACATGACTCTACATATCTGGTTTCTACGGTACTTCCCTTCTTCTTCTTCTTACATTCTGAAGCCTTATGTCCATATGTATGGCATTTAAAACATTTATATTTAAAATTCTTGCCATCTCCAGCTTTATGCCCCTTCTTCTGATGTTTATTTATATACATAACGCCTTCTTTACTTTCAACATCGGTGTTTGCTCTTGAATTGTACTCTTCTAAGATTTTCACCCTCAGTTGTTCAGGCTTCGGAAGCTCGTCCCTAGACTCAATGGCGCATCTAAAATTTTCATAACTAGCCGGCAGACTATATAATAGCATTATCGCTAGTAAATCGTCATGAATTACAATGCCCATGTCCTCGAGTTTCTCGACAGCTTCGAAAAAATAATCGAGATGTTCGCCCACCTTTTGATTTTCGCTCATTTTCTGCAACATGAGCCTTTTCATCAAGGTTGCTTTCTTCGCAGGGCCTCGTGATGCGAACAAACTCTCTAACTTCAGCCAAACATCTCGTGCCGTTGTCACCTTTTTAACATGACGAACTACGCTCGGATCCAATGCCAATATCAACTCAGATTTTGCTTTTCTATCCGCAATATCCCATGATAATTTTGCAGCATCATCATCCTTCGGCTTTGGCTTTTCTCCACTTACATACTCCCAGTAATCGTATCTTGTTAACAATGCCTCTACCTGTATTTTCCAACTATCGTAGTTATCTCCCAACAATAGTTCTATACGTAGATTATACATTTTTTCGCCGATTGTACTTTTATTTATTATACATCACACTACCAGTATTCAATGAGTGTCTTCTGGGCCATAACCCTTGTTAGGGGGTCATGGCAGAGTATGCAAAACACGGTGGAAGCTTGGTAGTACGTATAATAAATAAAATATAATAAAATGGTAAAACAACACGACATAACAAGATAATGGAGTACACAAGACAATAGAATAAACTTGACAAATATTCAAACAATATATTTACAAACAGCCTGTGCTGTGTTGAATCCATGAAGGTGATACTTCAACAAACTCTGGCTTTTGAAAAAATACTATAGTAGTACACGTAGTTAGCCACTAAATTGATTATTGAGAATGAAACATCCATAAACTGAACAGTTATGATAACTCTTTTTTATTGTTCCAACAAGAAACGTGTCTAAAGTGGATGGCTCGTGCGCTCAAACTATTCCCAACCGTACCAAGATATTGTGTCAGTGAACAATAACTATGTATGTGTAAGTTGGTCGAGCGCGTGTTGTATGTACGAGTAGATTGATTTCTGTACTAACTATTTTGTGACGGATTTATTGCGCTGGTATCGAAACTTCTTATTTGGACTTCTATGATAACTACAAAATAATTAACAACAAATATAACGCATGGTTTAGAACTAAGATGTGAACCACTTATCGCCATCAACAATACTTTTTCTTTTTAATGCACCTGCGGATTGTAATCAATTAACGCACTGGTATTTAGTACAAGTTAAAAATTAAACTGGCATAAAAAGCAGCAACATTTTTATGCCAGTCTATTATTTCTCTACTAGCTCTAGTTAGCACAGTTAAACTGTCTATAACAAAACTAGGTAGCTTCCTACTAAACAGTTGTAACTCGATATTGTACAGATACAAATGATATGAAATTTAATACTGTTGTAAACCGCACACTGTTAATATTTCTGTGAAAATTGTTTCAATACTTCTGTGGAAATGTCACATGTTTCATATTTCTGTGGAAATTGAGTCCTCTAATCTTTGCTTTTTCTCTGTCGAAACATACTTCGTTTGTAGTCCTTTATATATTAAATGTAAGGTGTTCTAATCTTTGCATCTTCTCCATCCAAACGAACTTCATTTGTCCTTCTTAAAAAAAACATAACATGATACTTGTAAATCTTAGTGGAAAACTATAGCTTCTCATAGAAAAAAATCCAATACGCAATTATGCAAATTTTTGATAAAGATAATTTTGTAAAAAAATACATCTCGAGGTTGATAACTCTTCCAGGAGTTGCGTACCTAATTTATTACGAGGTTGGGCATACTGGTTAAAAACAATCTCTCCATTTGACCGTTTATGTCACGGGTTTACGCCTGGGTAGATTGACGCACATTTGAACTCTCTTTAATTATTTTTCAACTGTTCCCTCCGTTTTCGCTATAAGTCTTCTTCTTCGCATTTTTTCCCAATTTCATCACGGTCGGTACCGGTCTAACCTCATTTGACTAATTGCCATCTCCCCTTCGCTACATGGCTTTACATGCCCTGCGAAGCACAGACGTCGCAAATGATGGACATCCATCTAATATATAGCGCCAGACATTGCTTAATCTGTAGATCGATTGTGTTACGCAGTATCCGCAGACTTACGAGTATTTCACCTTATTTTGAGAACCTCATTTTTGAAGTGTGTTAAAAATATAGTATGGAATATTGTTAATACTTCCCAGCCCATAAATGTCCTACTGTTGAGTCGGGCCGCCTCCAACTACGTGGAGGGTAATTAGCCTAATATGCCACGATGGATAGACGGTTTGCCTAATTTTCCTTCCCTAGCGGCTAGGTTCACGGTCTTAACATTTATCGACTCCTACGACACCCTCAGAATAAAATGGAGTGACTATGTATTCTAAATACATCACCAGAAGGAATTGTTACTAGTGGGTTAACTACAAAATCTGTGGTCTGATATTAGTAGGTCGTCATTCAAACCATTCTTCGAATAGCTTTCAATCGTACAAAGAAGACTACACAACACAAAGTGAAATGTCGGCTTTTATCGTGTAGATTATTTTGCCATTAAACAGACATATTTAAAATCAAAATGTTTTTATTCGAATAAATTCTTGAATTTCCTGCTCCATCTTAGACCCTGACATTGCTTTACATCACGGTCAAAGGCATTTAAGTAACTAGTAACAAAAATACAGCCATAAACTACCGAGGGCGTCTACGATATATACGGAATCACGAACCAATTCATGTATTTATAACGGCTTGAGCCCACTGGTAATCCTCTTAAGTTTCACACATGATTGACTCAACAGTTTGTGATACCCGCACGAAATAGCATAGGTTCAATTGTACGTTACAAGTGAAAATACCGAATGTATTAACTTTTTTTGTAATAGGTAAAATTTAATATTCTATGTCAGTTCATTAGTAGGTCAGATTTCCAAACTATCTTTTTTTTTATCTAATAGAAACAATAAAATACTATTATTTCTCAGCCCTTAACTGGGCCACTGTAGGGTCGGGCTTTCTCCAACTACATAGAGGGTAATTAGCCTACTGTGCAACGCTGGCCAGACGGGTTGGCACAAACTCAAACTCAAAAGGAACTTTATTTACGTAGGTTTTATCACAAAAACTCTTATAAATCGTCATATTTAAATCTACCGTTATCATCTTACGACCCCTGTCCCATGCCAGGTGGTAGTCTCCACACACACCAATCAGTCGTCATATCTACAGTCACACCTTTCATACACAATTCCTCATTTTTACATATCAAATTTTCCTTCTCTTGCGACTAGGTCTTCGGCCTCATTATCGGCACTTACGACACCCTCAGAGTGAAATGGAATGGTGACACTATAGTCTAAATCGGTGGATTTCGTGTGGTGACGGATTTAGAATACCCAGACCAATAACCTAGTTTCCGTAAATCTCACACCGATATCAGCGAAATGCAGGGACACCGCAATCTGTGGCGTATGTTTCAAAATCCGACAGCGCTTCAGCCCAAACCACCCGCCACTGTTTATTTTTCGTTGGGATATAGCTAAAAAAATACTTCGCCGTTCAAATTTCATTGTGAACTAAAACAATAACGTTACGTTTTCGGGTTAGCTATTTTCGATTCAGCCATATAACATCTCACCTCTGCATGCATTTGGCCTATGGGTTTTGGCTGGTTGAATTCAAAGCAATAAGTAATTTAGACAACACTGTCAAAGTAGATTAGCATGGTGGTGGTTTAGTATCAAGTCGTCGTTTCAGCCCATAAATGACCCACTACTGACTCGGGCCTCCTCCAAATTCATGGAGGGAAATTAGCCTACTGTGCCACGCTGGAATGACGGGTTGGCACAGGGTTTGTATCAAGTTTTCCTTCTCATACGGCTAGGTGCTCTGCCTCTTACGATCCTTTAGTCGCCTCTTACGACACCCTCAGGATAGTGTGGGTTGATGACATTGTGTATTCTAAATCCGAGTTTTAATTTCGACTGCCTCGTTGGTCTAGTGGTTAGATGTGCCGCCTTTGGATCAACGGGTCCCGGGTTCGATTCCGGGGTCGGGCAAGTGTCTTTGTCTAAACCAGAGGCACTGGCTCGGAGTCTGGGTGTCATTTCAATCTATTATAAGTATGTATTTACAAAAAAAAAGTATCTAAGTAGTTTATCATCCATCTCGTTACCATAACACAAGCATTAAGTTGCTTAACTTGGGACGAGATGGCGTTGTGTGACATGTCAAAAAAAAAAAAAAATTAAACTAAAAAAAAAAACCGTCACCACACGGAAAGTATCCGGATAGTATCAAGTATCTTTCTTTGCCTTTCTGTTTGTTTCTAAAGTTTCTCTGAAGCGTGTATTAAATCTGTTTCTGTAGCTTTTGTTTGACAATTACAAAGACTGAGATATTTTCCGACGAGATAATTAGGCGTCAGTTGTTTAAGTGGCCCACTAAACTCAAATGAAATATTTTGTTCTACGTCGAACAGCGTCATATGCGCGACTTCCTTTTATATAGAATGTTTCCTTTTGCCGATATCATTATCTCTCTCTCTCTCTCTCAAACCTAAAGACATCCACTTGTATATCTGTATATCACTTCTATATTGATATCACATGTATATCACTTATATCTTCCACCAAGGATTTCCAAAAAGACCGGTCCTGACCCGCCCACTGATACAAACCCTGTGGCCACCCGTCTTGCCAGCGTAGCATAATACGCAAATTTCCCTCCACGAATTTAGAGGAGGCTTGACTAAGTATCATAATGGTATAATAATGGCAGTACTATACGTATTTATGAAATATTCATAGTTGTAACTGCAAATGAACGCATATAAGTCGCGTTGATCTCAATTGAGACATTTTCTATCACCATACTGAGTCGATTCCGAAATAACTTAGTAATTAAAATGCTGCAATTCGTTTGAGCTGTTTTAATTAAGCGCCACATCAATTAAGCGCTTTAGTATTTTGATGCAAAGCTAAATGGGTCCCTTCAGAAAATAATTTTCGTCTAACAGTTGGAATTGACCTGATTCAATAACTATGATAATTATGCTAATGTCTTTCACTTTACTTCGATTCATGAATATTCAGTAGGATTTTTAATTTGTCGTAGGCTCCAAATTTGAAATGAAATAAATTTGGCATCATCTATGTAGTAATACCTAAAGCAAAAACTTTTACGAAAATTGCGCAGACGGAGAATGATAAAATTTCAGTGCAGAATGCTAAAATTATGCATAGAAATACATTAAATCAATAAAAAACATAACACACACTACCATGTATTTGACACATATGCGTTTAAAGAACAGAGACGTGGTCGCTCACTATGGGCTCCATCAGAAGGCTCAAAGTCACCTAAAGGGCAATGGAGAGGGCTATGCTCGGAGTTTCCCTGCGAGATCGAATCACAAATGAGGAGATACGCAGGAAAACCAGGGTCACCGACATAGCCCACCGGATTGCCAAACTTAAGTGGCAGTGGGCAGGGCAGGGCACATAGCTCGCAGGACCGACGCCTGATGGGGCAGAAAAGTCCTTGAGTGGCGACCGCGTGCCGGAAGGCGCACAGTGCTGGTAAGCCTCCCACACGGTGGACCGGAAAGCAGTGGATGCGGGCGATCCAGGACCAACCTTTGTGGAGATCCTTGGGGGAGGCCTATGTCCAGCAGTGGACGTCTTTTGGCTGAAATGATGATGTGGTTAAATTGAGAATAGAACTATACTTGTAGAACTTTTAATTTAAATTAATTATAGCCGTATTTTAACCCCTGGCGACCACTTTTTATTTAAAAAAATCTAATTGAAGTGATTTTATGACATATCGAATTTTGTCTATTAATATTGAATCCAACTTGTAATTTAAACAAATAATAGGAATATGTTCAGATCACATAGTATTACCACCTTATTCCCCTATGTGAAATCCCTTAATTAGTGAATAAATGGGTTATAGTAATAATTAATTAAATGGGTAATTAATAAATAATTAATAAATTTATAAATAATAAATCCCTAATGGAAAATCTAATTGCAAGAGAATACAAATTAAAAAGTTTTATTTGTGATCTTTTTTATAACGACGTGGCGAACTTATACATAGATAAACACGTCGCGATGTAGGAATTTCATGACATAGTATGTATATGGTATTAACGTTGCCTTAATTACATTAAACGCCATTCCGTTAATAGACTAAAATGTAACCAACGTAATTTTCACAAGCCAAACGCGTAATTTTGCGGTGCATTAAAGACTCAATTATCGCCGACATGTCGTTCTAAGCATTCTACGTTATATGAAGCAATTTAATGGCAGGTAAGGTAATGCTTAAAATTGTTTGATGTAATGGAAATATACTCACCTCCAAGCCATTTAACCGTTGTTCTACATTTTGCAATATAAATAAAAACATTTCCTTAATATTACTAATCATTAGCAAAAAGTAGATAGATAAACTCTTTATTGTACAGGTGAAAAACACCAAAAATACAACACTTTGTACTAGGGGCGGTCGCTGAATGCGATTTATAACAGACAACCTTGTCGTATAAGACTCTACACTATAGCGTACAGTAGAGTCTATGTACTTACTATAGCGATTATTATTATTGTAGTATTATTCGTTGGTCTAGTGGTTAGATGTGCCGCCTTTGGATCAACGGGTCCCGGGTTCGATTCCGGGGTCGGGCAAGTGTCTTTGTCTAAACCAGAGGCACTGGCTGGGTGTCATTTCTATCTATAATATGTATGTATTTACAAAAACAAAAATGTATTTAAGTAGTTTATCATCCATCTCGTTACCATAACACAAGCATTGAGTTGCTTAGCTTGGGACGAGATGGCGTTGTGTGAAATGTCCAAGGATATTTATTTATTTATTAATTAATTATTTGTAATCATGGACGTATAAAAAAAGTCGGACAGAGTCTCGCTAACTAAAAACTGTGACATCATAGTCGGCCAAATCAGCTATATGTACAGGCCAGCACGCACACTTTCACACATTAGTCGGCCATTACACGCGTGAACATCGATGCTTAAAGACGCAATATGCGGCGAAAAAATAAAAACTATAAATCATGTCTTGCGTGGTAAAATGGTGTAAAAACCGTAGTGACCGAAAGAAAAACAATCCAGGAATCACGTTTCATACGTAAATGAATAATTCAATCACTTATTTCCAGATTATATAAATTAAAATCAATTTGTATTTGCTAGAACAAAACAATTAATTTTAAGTTCAGTGTTGCCAATATTCACGTGTGCAAATTAACCGAAATGTGTGCAATTTTCGTTTATTATAAAAATCAATATATTATTATGGTTAATTATTTAAAAGTTACTACTGGGTATTTTATTTTATATTCCTTTTGCTAGATTTTCTAAGGAAAATTAACTATGGAGAAATGATTGAATTAAAATTACTTAGTAGAAATTGTAATGGTGAAAACTATTGGATTCCAAACAAATACAGTGTCATTTGCAGTCTATATTTTGATGCGGATGACTTATAAACGATAATACAAAAAAAAAATGAAACTATGCCGCTTATTTTTTCAAAATTTAAATGTACATTGTAGCTATTGTGTCGGTATATAATAATAATAATTATCCTTGGACATTTCACACAACGCCATATCGTCCCAAGCTAAGCAACTTAATGCTTGTTTTATGGTAACGACATGGATGATAAACTACTTAAATACATTTTTTTTTGTAAATACATACATATTATAGATAGAAAGACACCCAGACCCGGGAAACTTGTACTTGTAGGTCGTACAAATATTTCTTCCGTGCGGGGATCGAACCCGCGACATGCTGCGCAGCAGTCGATCGCTCAACCACTGCGCAAACCGTGTCGTCGAATCGTAAACTTAATCATACATTATTTTAATCCCCAGTGCTTTATTTTGTTTTAATATTTGTTTGAGTCAAGACACGTGGCAGAGGAATAAACTGTTACTGTACCATTTAATACCAGTGCTTCTCAAGAGGTGCGCAATAAATTATAGTTAGGCAATATAAATATATTATCACAAAAAATGTTTGGTAATGAAAGCATTTCTTTTAATTTAGAATCGTTTTCAACACATCTCGAAATTAGAGGAAATTTCAAAAACCTCTCAAAGTAAAAGACTTTATTATAAAAAAAATACTCAGTATTTAGGATGTTATAGTTAAACATAACAATTTCGAACACTTTTTTTTTATATTTTAAACATGTTTTTATTGCAAAATTTTGTGTATCTTGGCAACCCCAAAATTAACTCACACATACAGAGCTGCCGCCATTTTGGCGTCTCACTTTTGTCTTAGCCAGAGTTCCGTCCGCCTTTTTTTATAGGTCCATGTTTGTAATAATATATATTATCAAAAAATGCATTTTTGCAGTAAAACACAATATTTATTCGATAATTTATGTACTGCTTTTCCTGTATTGGTTGTCATGCATGACTGACATTCAGGCCAAAGAGGACAGAAGAGTTTACATTATACCCATAAATGTTGTTTAATCATCATCATCATCATCATCATTTCAGCCAAAAGACGTCCACTGCTGGACATAGGCCTCCCCCAAGGATCTCCACAAAGGCCGGTCCTGGGCCGCCCGCACTGCTTTCCGGCGACCTTAACCAGGTCGTCGGTCCACCGTGTGGGAGGCCTACCAGCACTGCGCCTTCCGGAACGCGGTCGCCACTCGAGGACTTTTCTGCCCCATCGGGCGTCGGTCCTGCGAGCTATGTGCCCTGCCCACTGCCACTTAAGTTTGGCAATCCGGTGGGCTATGTCGGTGACCCTGGTTTGCCTGCGTATCTCCTCATTTCTGATTCGATCTCGCAGGGAAACTCCGAGCATAGCCCTCTCCATTGCCCTTTGGGTGACTTTGAGCCTTCTGATGTTGTTTAATACTAGACTTTAAAGGTTTTCATGTTTACGCACAATTTATTTGTTTAATTATGACATGGGCGTGGATCGCGGAAAAGAGAATACATAGCGTCGCCACCCCATCTCATCCTGAGGGTGTCGTAAGGGCGAAAAGAAAATTTGAACTGAAACCCTGTAGCAACTCATCTGGCCAGCGTGGCAAAGTAGGCTAATTACCGTCCATGAAGTTGGAGGAGGCCTGACTCAGCAGTGAGTATTTAATGGGCTGACAAGGAGAAGCATAAACTGATCTAGGTAGCACAAATTATTTTATACTGTGTCTGCTTGATTCTCTAAGCCACAAATACAATATGACGTCATATATTGTTGCAGGATCCAGTTTACTGAAAGAAGCATTTGGCCTACAAGACCCGAGAGGGAATGGCGAAGGCATATTCAAACTATTTCATATATTTTACAGTTAGGAAATTGTTGAAGTAAACTATGACACATTCGCAGAGTTTATATGGGGGAATCTATACTTCTAAAAGATTTTTGAAAATTTAAACCAAAGAACGTAGTTCGTGTATTATTACAAATTTCCTCCCCAAGCAGGTGAAACCCAGGGGCGAAGGTAGTATATCATAAAAATAGCGTTTAACATTTATAACTATAGGAAACAGCTTTTTTTTCGCCATCATTTTATATATTTTTTGTATACAATATAAAGCGTTGACTAGCTGCTGTTAGCTGTTAAAGAAATTCCTGTAGCTTCACTTTACAAACTAAGATATAAGATTAGACCCTCTCCTGGAGAATGTGTCCATAAACTCGGACTACGTCGAAAGGATTTCCGAAGCTCTCAAGAAATCCAAGCCAGAAGGCTGTGCAACTTGTGATAGCTGGAACTATTGACCGCGGCCGGATTCAATCTACAAATATATTGGTAACAGTAAATTCTGAAAGCAATTCTGTGGAGATTCCCTCTTTGTGCGCTTGGATTAAAGTGCAATAAACTAAGCTCTTTGTGTATGAGCGCATTGATTGGAAGAACCTTTTTCTAAAATATCTTTTTAACGTAGTGTCACCACCCCATTCCATCTTGAGGGTGGCGTAAGAGCCGACAGAAGGAAATGACCTGGCCGATAACCTAGCCGCAAGAGAAGGAAAACTTGAGAAGGAACTCAATACTAACCCGTCAGGCCAGCGTGGGTAATAAGTAGCCTAGTCTATCCATAGTATAATTAATGTCCTCCATGTGTGTGTTTCAGCCGTGCGGGGACGGTGCAGAATATTACACATACCCACCGCATGCTGGGAAAAAACGCGCGTTGTAAGAGTCAACAAGACCCAGCACGCTTGGTGGTGGAATCTAATGGTCCGCCCAACTAGCTACCAACCTCCACATATAAGTCGCGCCAAGCAGTTTTACTGTGTTTCGTCGTGTGTATGCGAGAGCCGGTGCCCGGGCATTTCCTTTTATTGCCTGCTCCATTTTAGACCCTGGCGTTGCTTTCCATCACGCAAGCCTGGGGTCAGAGGTTTTCAAGTTGTAGTTTAAAAAAATTGGCCCAACTGAGCAGTGGGTAGTTTATTTGTGGAGAAGTAGTAGCTCGCAGGACCGACGCCCGATGGGGCAGAAAAGTCCTCGAGTGGCGACCGCGTTCCGGAAGGCGCAGTGCTGGTAGGCCTCCCACACGGTGGACTGACGACCTGGTTAAGGTCGCCGGAAAGCAGTGGATGCGAGCGGCCCAGGACCGGCCTTTGTGGAGATCCTTGGGGGAGGCCTATGTCCAGCAGTGGACGTCTTTTGGCTGAAATGATGACGATGATGAGTAGTTGTTAATTATTATAGACTCTTTTTGTTCCGAGTAGATAAACAAAAACGCACGTATATAAAAGACAACGACAACAAAGAATTTTACAAAAGGGACATGTATTGTATGTGGCAAACGGCAGTTACCTTAATAGATAGTCGTCCCTTTGTGGTTAACAAGGCTGGCGCGTGTGGTGACGGAATTAGAAAAAAATATATCAACATCATAATTTCAGCCAAAAGACGTCCACTGCTGGGTATATGCTGGGTCTCCCCCAAAGTTTTCCACGAAGGCCAGTCCTGATCCGACCGCATCCATCGCTTTCCGGCGACCTTGACCAGGTCTTCGGTTAACCGTTTAGAAGGCCACTGCGCTTTCCGGAAAGGGGTCGCCAAAATTTTTTTTAATGTAATGTAGATAAAATTTGACGTTTTGTAACAAATTTTCATACCGAATTTTCCGTTATCCTGTGGCTTAGGCTTTTTTTAAGATTTGCCTCATTTGACACCCCCAAGCATAAGTAAATATATCCTTGTACATTTCACACAACGCCATCTCGTCCCAAGCTAAGCAACTTAATGCTTGTGTTATGGTAACGAGATGGATGATAAACTTCTTATATACATTTTTATTTGTAAATACATACTTATTATAGATAGAAATGACACCCAGACTCCGAGCCAGTGCCTCTGGTTTAGACAATGACACTTGCCCGACCCCGCAATCGAACCCGGGACCCGTTGATCCAAAGGCGGCACATCTAACCACTAGACCAACAAGGCAGTGAAGTAAGTAAGTGATATTACTACTACTACCCCTACTCCCATTAATGACCCACTGCTGAATCGGGCCTCTTCCAACTACGTGGAGGGAAATTAGCCTACTATGCCACGCTGGCCAGGCGGGTTGGCATAGGGTTTCGTGTCAAGTTTTCCTTCTATTACGGCCAGGTTTTCAGCCTTATTATTTCCTTTCGTCGGCTCTTACGACACCCTCAGGACAAAATGGGGTGGTGACACTGTGTATGTATTCTAAATCCGTCACCACACCTAAACTATGCAGACCCAACTTAGATGTAACTCAAGGACGCAATTCTACGGCTTCAAAGAACAGAGAAAAGCACTCGCGTCTTTAAAATTCTCAATACATTTTTATAGTAAGACTTGGCAGACTCTCAACTCGATTGTATTGTACTCGTTTCAGAAAAAAAACTCAAGTTTCTTGTATCTCGGCACAGCAATATTGTTATTGCAAAAGTTCTTCCACACAACGCGTCTTGTGGTGGGTGGATATTAAAAAGTACGTATAATAAGCGAGTGGGTTTGAGAATTATATTATAACTAGCGACCCGCCCCGGCTTCGCACAGGTGTAATTATGCATGTATTATGCACATAAACCTTCCTCTTGAATAACTCTATCTATTAAAAAAAAACCCGCTTAAAATCCGTTGCGTCGATAAAAAGATTTAAGCATACATAGGGACGGACAGACGACAGCGACTTTGTTTTATACTATGTAGTGATAGTGAAGAAAACTATTTCACTTACGACAATGTTCGATGTACTGTTATCGGCGTTAGCTGAAGACTTACCTGGAAAAAATAATATGGTTAAAGAACTTTATGCGTAAAGGGATGATCATCCAGCCAGACGAAATGGTATGCCTGGCAGGGGGCCGCGGCGTCTATGTCCCGATAGCTGTAGTCGGGAAATTATTAACCGTGCGAATTGCTCTGTAAACTTCGCTATCGAGATATAGGGCCTTTTGGTAGTTCTCGCATTTGAAGGCGATTTTTTTTTAAACAGAAACGCTGTCCTTTAAGTAACCTGTACCGCAGAGGCAGTTTACAAACATGTAATTCACGAACACAAACGACACTCAGACTCAGAGCAAGTGCCTCTGGCCTTGGCCCACCCCGGAATCGAACTCGTGACCCGTTGATCCAAAGGCGGCAGGCACCTCTAACCACTAGCTAGATTGTTCGTGGAAATTGTATAAAAATGTAACACGCTAGTTGCTACAGAACAAATATATAAAAAGTACCTGACCATAAATTCAGACATTTTTTAAAAACAAATCAAAATTCTTTTTAATATTGAGGCGTCTGTCAGTCTGTCCGTAGGCGACATAGTACCTCTAAGGATACATCTATGTCGATTTAGGTCTTTAGTGATTATACAGGTTGTTACAAAAAACCTGTAGCTAACCAAAGTGAGGACATAGAGCTAATGAAAAGAAGCAATCCTACGTTTTAAATGGTTCTTGAAGTATGAGACGATTTCCTGAACCAGATTTTAACTACAAAACGGCTGTTTCCGTACACTGGAACACAAGTAACTAGTAATCTTTAATATTGTCAAACACTTGGCAATTCGAGTTCCATCATGTTTCTTCAATTCTCCGTGTTTATTTGTCAACTTATGCCAATTATACCACCAGATGTGGACAAAATACAAATTTAAGAAAAAAAATAGCATCTGGATCCTCATGATGTCGGATATTGAATGCAAGGCAGAAACCCTAGCCCTAAAAGAAAATTTCCCTCCATATAAAATTCTTCGAACTGTGGCAGTGACATGTGGCGGGTCGATCATTTCCCTTTGATTTGGTTGAGAAGATCGTTGGCTGCCACATGCGTTATACTAGTGAGCATGTGCCGCTGTTGGGTTGGTCGGCTCACTGGATTCAAGACTTACAATTTCATATTTAATAATTCTTCTACTATTTTATATCTTTTTCTTTATAATAAAAATCTTATTTCAGTTGCGCGCATTTCGAAGCCAAACGAAACAAAAAAAAAGGTCAAAGGTCCGCCAGGTCTTCTCGGTTGATGCCGCGTACCTGTTAGTAGTGTTATAAAAATTATGTATCCATTGACGTTGTGAACGCCGTAATTGGATTATACAATAAAGCATTTTTCTATTCTATTCTATTCTATTCTATTCTATTCTATTCTATTCATACATTTGGCAGAGGCCAAAGTCAATAGTTGGTAATTTATGGGATGAAATGATGCCTACTACACCGTTTTTAATGTTAAGTTCAAATTTATGATTTCTTAAACCTGGTAATCGGTTCAGACGGAGATGGAAAACCTTTTAAAAATATTTCTAAAACGAGATTTTACCGAGCGGTTGTACAGTCAGCGGAGTATTTCCAAAGATTCTGCAGCAAGGAGATTACGTCGCCTATCTCGCTGACACAGAAATATTTTCCCGTCAGAATGGCGGCTGCTAAGGTTAAGCGAAAAACGTAACTTTGTAGTTGCAATCTTTGAAACATTTTTCATGTGAATATGTCACAGACGTGAGAACTTTTAAAGTTATCTTAAGCTAAATGGGTAGTTTGTTGTTTTGATTTAAGCATTACTCCGTGTCTATGTGGTGTTTACTAATACTACTCAGCCATTATAGGACCCATCGCTGAGTCGGGCCTCCTCCAGTTAAATGGAGGGTTATTTGTGCCACGCTGGCCGGACGGGTTGGCACAGGGTTTTTTTTATCAAGTTTTCCTTCTTTTACGGCCTGTTCATTTCCCTCTGTTGGGTCTTACGATACCCTCAGGATGGGATGGGATGGTGACACTATGTATTCCTAATCTGTCACACGGACAATTTTAATGTTAATGATAACTTAATAGCAAATATTTGCAATGACTATAGCTATTCAATCGCATTCAGACCGTAACGAGCTATTAGCGTTGCGTTTACAGCTTGGACAAAGGCCTCATGTGCCTTTGTATGGATAAACACAATAACTGTGCGCATATTAGTGTAAATGCGACAACAACTGTGATATGGACAATCACATCCGTTGCTTTCAACTATTCTATAACTAAATACATTTCACACAACGCCATCTCGTCCCAAGCTAAGCAACTTAATGCTTGTGTTATGGTAACGAGATGGATGATAAACTACTTATATACATTTTTTTTGTAAGTACATACATATTATAGATAGAAATGACACCCAGACTTCGAGCCAGTGCCTCTGGTTTAGACAAACACACTTGCCCGACCCGGGAATCGAACCCGGGACCCGTTGATCCAAAGGCGGCACATCTAACCACTAGACCAACGAGGTATCGCTTTATTATCAGTGATTGCTTAGCTTATCTACGTACGTTCCCTGATCGTTTCTTGTACGTATATTGCATACCTTTGCTAGTAATTAAATGACGTAAATGTAAATGACGTAAATGTAAATGACGTAAATGACCCACTGCTGAGTCGGCCATCCTCCAATCCTAGGGAGGGTAATTAGCCTACTGTGCCACGTTGGCCAGACGGGTTGTAACAGGGTTTTGTTTCAAGTTTTCCTTCTCTTGCGGCTAGGTTTTCGGCCATGACATTTCTTTTATCGGCTTAGCAGTACTAACATACATTTTTTTTAAAGACGACAGGTGTGATGTTTTTATGTTCATAACGAATAAGCTCTAACACTACATAAACTTATAGTGCTTTTTTTGTTGAAGTTTACTCGCGGAGGATAACACTGCACAATTGGACGCAATAAGATTATGTGGAGACTACCCACTGAAAAAACCCCATTAAACTACCATTAAAATCCTATTCTTTTTTTTTAAACGATGCCTCAGCACTTGGTATGACCTGTATCGCGGGGGCAGTTTAGAAACATGTAATTCACGAGCACAAATAACACCCAGACTCCGAGCCTCTGGTTTAGACAAAGACACTTGCCCGACCCCGGAATCCAACCCGGGACGCGTTGATCCAAAGGCGGTACATCTAAGCCCTGAGTAACTTAGTATGCCAATCCGAGTTAAGCAAGGTTTTGAGTCTACGTGGGCTAAGCCGTGCGCATAAACTAGTCCTACTAATATTATAAACGTGAAAGTTTGTAAGTATGGATGGATGGATGGATGGATGGATGGATGTATGGATGGATGGATGGATGTTTGTTACTCTTTCACGTAAAAACGACTGAATGGATTTTAATGAAACTTTATAATAATATAGCTTATACATAAGATTAACACATAGGCTACAATTTATAAAGATATTGTGTGTAAATTTATAGAGATAAGTTAAATTTAAATTTCTAATTGTCAAATTATCAGCCATATTTAAATATAGACAACATAAGGTTTCGCTGTCAGTTGCGCTTTGTTATACCACGTAGGTCCTATATCACATTCTACGGGAACGGGATAAAAATCTTAGGTATCCTATGTCCGACTTTCTTTTATTTAAAAAGATGTTGGACAATTCACAAAATCATACTTAATATTATAAACGTGAAAGTGTAAATGTTACACACATCCTGTTCCGTGATATAAAACATCGTTTATAAAAATGCAATTGCTGGAATAACAAAACGTCACTGACAGCTAAACGTTATTTTGTCTATAGTTTGACAAATTTGACAATTAGAAATTTTGAAGTTGTCCGGTTGCTGTATTTATTTCGAGTAAATATTGGCTTATTTTGCCGATATAAAATCTGCTCATTTATTGCCTTTAAGGCGAAACAAAGTTCGCCGGGTCAGCTAGTATTTCATAATGTAAGTTCATGAATAGAGAACTGGCCAAACAGACCTTATAAGACAGTTTGCGGTTTCCGAATATAGACCTACTAAGGCTTCCGACAGACATAGTACAGGAGAGTTACTTCAAATGCGAACAGGCACATCTTACACAAAACAAAAAATAACTCACTTATTAGCAAATAACAACTTCTTTTTATTCATTTATTTATGAGCTTTGTCGCTAAGTGGCCACATCGCCCTATATCAACTTCATTAAATTAATGCATAATTTAGATTTTATAGTTAAAGTTCAGATTTACTACGTACAACACTCAAAGAAAAAACTTGGTGACACTGTTCTTTTTTATTAGGAAACTCCCCACACTTTTTTATTGTGTTAGACAAAGAGTCTTACACAAAACCATGTTTAACCAAAATCACCGGACACCTGTGATTCAAAATTGAAAGTGTCATTCTCAGAAAAGTTTGAGGAAAAATTCTGCACACAAAATGCGGATGCGCTTTATCGATGATTACCGTTTTTATTGTTTGACCGCTACCATTTTATTGCTCGTAAACTTGTTCGTTTATTGGTCTTTAATAGTGTGTCGACTATAGTAAAGATACCACTGTTGGCCAAAGCTTCAGAAGTGGTGATTGCTGAGAATCAGATTCAAATGAAAGCTGTTGCTGTGTGGTAAAGTATCTGGATATCATAAAATCTCTAATAATTTAACCAAATATTACATTGATTGAGTAACATGGACAACGTAATTTTAGTTTAAATCTTCTTCTTCTGCCTGGCGTTAGTCCCAGGCAGAAGAAGAAGATTTTAGTTTTTATTTTAATTTTAGTTTAAATGATTTCATTAAATCCAGGCCAACATGACTTTACTGTGTCTTCCTCAATGTTTTACGATTATGAAGGGAATGACCGCTTAAAATTGAGGTACCCAACTGCGGAACCAATTTTTTTTTAACGAAACCCCTGCGCTCTGAAAGCAGCGCGGGGGCAGTTTACAAACATGAAATTCACGAACACAAATGACACGCTCAGATCCTTAGCAAGTGCTGGTTTACACAAGGCACTTGGCCGACTCCGGAATCGAATCAGGGATAGCCCCTGATCCAAAGGCGGCACATTCAACCCCTAGACCAACGAGGCAGTCACCACACAGTCACACAATAATACCCGTTATTAAATAGGACCGCAAAGTAACAAAAAAAGAAACACGCCCTCCGAGTTTCTAGCCAGTTCTTCTTAGCAGTGGTTGTGTTTCGAACTGGTGTTAAATACCATTACTTTGCATTATATATATTTTATGAATGTGTTGACAATTTGTAAGTGTCCATTGTGTTATAAACGAAATAAATGTTTTGATTTTGACTTTGTAAAAAATACCTAAAAAAGCACTTGGGGTCTTAGCCTCTCTGACTATAACGGTTTCGAATAAGTTCCGATGGCAACTTTCGTCGCGTTCGAAAGAGCAGTGTAAATATTTGCTGCTGCCGTTTACGAGTCAAACTACTTGCACCCAAACCGTGATGGTTTCCCGATTGTCTTTTTGTTTGCACTTTTTCTTTCTCGTGACAATACTTAAGATATTGATAGATTTAATTGAACACACATATTTATTTTGTAAACAATTATCAGATGCGTCGCGTGTGTTTTACAAATTTAATTCCGGACGTCCAATCTATCACGTGACCACGACTGCTGCAAAGCATTCAAATTCAAAACTAATTTAATCAAGTTGGCCGATTAGAGCTCTTTTGACAAGACAAACAATAAAAAAAAAAACCACCAAAAAACATTATATCTATCAGATATGAAAGTTGAATAGAAGCAGTCTCTACTACTCAGTACTAAACAGTACTAGTGTACTAAAAAGCAAAGTGCTGTCTTGGGTAGACCAGATTTATTGCCTCCTAGAAAATTTAATAGTAGAACGCGTGCTGGCGGATTTAGAGATTCTAGATCTAGTGTCGCCACCCCATTTTATCATGAGGGTGTTGTAAGAGCTGACAAAAGGAAATGGACCTAGCCGCAAGAGAAGGACATCTTTATACGAAACCATAAGCCAACCCATCTCGCCAGCGAGGCACATTAAGCCTATTACCCTCCATGTAGTTGGAGGATAAAAGGTGAACTTTTAACGATTTTTTATACACATTTCCCGATTGTCATTGTGGTAGGGACCCGATTCAGCAGTGGGTAATTTATGGGCTAAAAAGAAGAAGGCATCCCTCTAGCCTGAGTTGGCTGGCTTTTATTATTTACACTTAGCGATTGCCGTCTGCCCACAAAGAAACATCCAGTGAGACTACCAGTAATACGACTGCCTCGTTGGTCTAGTGGTTAGATGTGCCGCCTTTGGATCAACGGGTCCCGGGTTCGATTCCGGGGTCGGGCAAGTGTCTTTGTCTAAACCAGAGGCACTGGCTCGGAGTCTGGGTGTCATTTCTATCTATAATATGTATGTATTTACAAAAAAAAAGATGTATATAAGTAGTTTATCATCCATCTCGTTTCCATAACACAAGCATTAAGTTGCTTAGCTTGGGACGAGATGGCGTTGTGTGAAATATCCAAGGATATTTATTTATTTAATTCCAGTGGTCTTTTATACTAGCTGTGAGTTTTCAATTTTCATACTACTGCTTTCGTGTGTCGATCGACCTTCGATGACAAAATGACCGACTGCTTGGCCTACTATCTGAAGCACGGAGGAGATCAGATGTAACTTGAAGGATATCCATTCACCATCCAGCAAAGGCGGTAGTTGCTTAACATGCAGATTAATTTCATTCCGTACTCATGTATAATTACGGATTTAGAATACACAATGTCACCAACCCACACTATCCCGAGGGTGCCGTAAGAGGAGACTAAAGTATCGTAAGGGGCATATCAACTAGCCGTATGAGAAGGAAAACTTGATACAAACCCGTCTTGCCAGCGTGGCACAGTGGACTAATTTCCCTCCATGAATTTGGTGGAGGCCCGACTAAGTAGTGGGTCATTTATGGGCTGAAACGACGACGACGACTCATCAGCTGGGTGATAAAATTAAAAATCTCAAAATTTCCCTATTCATCTATATGTTAAGGAAATATAACAAATCCGGGTATATGCTACAAATTTTAGATGTGTCCTAATAATCTTTGTCTTGAGTTATTCGGGTTATCTCTTGGAGGTATGTCACAGCTGGGATAAGAGAAATTCCGAGCCTTAGACCTTTAAACCAAAAGACGTTCAATTTCATGTAATGGTGGGAGTTTTTAAAGCTTTTGAATTTATTTTACACTACAATAATTAAATTAAAATGAAATAGGTGGGTGAGAAGGATTTACGTTTTATGGCTAATTTTGTTGTATGGAATATTTATAATGGAGATTTAATTATCAGTAGTTTGGTTCATAAAAAAACATGCCAAAATACTAGAATGTATTGAGTGAAAAATACGTTATTTAATAATTTACATACAAATATAATTCTTTTAAAAACAATGTCTAAGTA
Organism: Clostera curtula; assembly: GCA_905475355.2. NCBI lineage: Eukaryota > Metazoa > Arthropoda > Insecta > Lepidoptera > Notodontidae > Clostera > Clostera curtula. The sequence goes on along the minus strand of FR997805.1, from coordinate 6,268,933 downwards.
CATTATTTATTTAAAAACACTTCAATATTATATGTAAATTTGAACTTTTCATTCGCAATCAAAATAAACTAATATTAATATAGTCGCTGAATAATCTAAATCCAACACGGTGAGTCCTGAAAGTTATATGATCTATTTCTGGAGTTTACTGCGGCATGATATGACACACCTTTAAGTAGGTGCTTTTGATGTAACAATGTCGGGTCAGAACCATAACAGTTTGTAAACTATTCTGCTAGGATAGTTTATCTTGTTGATAAAACGCCGATGAAAAGTAGGCAGACTTTGTTGGATTAATTATAAATATTATTTTTTAATAGTTTTTGTTTGGGCTAAGTATTTACTTTTATGCCGGTTATTTTGTTTTTCTTTTTTGTGTTAGCTGGCTACGTGCGCGATATTGTGTCTATTATTTTTAGTGATTACGTAATTTTAAGCTAATTAATGTTGTTTTTATTTGGTAAATTGTTTAGTAGTACGGCATGGATAGTTGCCCGTGAACGTCGTGGAGTCTTAGCAGAACATTAGCGCCTCTCCTCTAAAAAATTGAGTTGTAAAACTATATTAAGGGCCTTTTTTGGCGATCATAACTTTGCTATTGCTTGACTGCTTGTTGGTCCAAGAGTTAGATGTGCCGCTTTTGGATCAGGGGTCTCCGGTTCGATTTTGGGGTCGGGCAAATGTCTATGTGTAATGGTTTACACAATGACACACTGACTCAAAGTTCTGATGAACACTTGGTTGAGTCAGGGTGTCATTTTTGTTCGTGAATTACACGTTCAAAACAGCCCTTGCAATACGGTTATACGTAGTGCGGGGATAAGTTAATAGATGTTTGTGCATTGAATGTAAAAAAAAGTTATATTCGAATAAAACATTTCATTCGTTCTTAAGTTAAAAAAAAAATACGTGAAGCTATAAATTACGCTCCATCAGAAGGCTCAAAGTCACCCAAAGGGCCCTCTGGCCATTTTCGGACCCACGCAGGATAACGAGGGTAACTGACATATCCCACCGGATTGCCAAACTTCAGTGTCAGTGGGCAGGGCGCATAGCTCGCAGGACCGACCTCCGATGGGACAGAAAAGTCCTCGAGTGGCGACCGCGTTCCTCTGAGTATGCCTGCGTATCTTCTCATTTCTGGTATGACATGTATATAGCTAATATCTGTGCAAACAAAACAAAGCAGTATAACCCTACAAAGAGAGACATTGAACCGAGACATTCGCTTGCTCCTCAATAAATAATTTACTGCAATCAGTCGTAAACCCGTCAGCAAATGAGCTTTAAGAAATGATAAACCTGTGAACAAAGGAGCGGTCTGATATTCTCATTAAATCCTTTTACTGTCTTTTTATGGTCCATAAAGCATTCACAAGGGCTATTTTGTTCTGTTTACGAAGCTTACACCCTAACAGTCTTAAGGCACGCATCGATCGGTTCTGAATCTATGGACAGTGTGAATATTCCTCATCATCATTTCAGCCAAAAGACGTCCACTGCTGGACATAGGCCTCCCCCAAGGATCTCCACAAAGGCCGGTCCTGGGCCGCCCGCATCCACTGCTTTCCGGCGAACTTAACCAGGTCGTCGGTCCACCATGTGGGAGGCCTACCAGCACTGCGCCTTCCGGAACGCGGTCGCCACTCGAGGACTTTTCTACCCCATCGGGCGTCGGTCCTGCGAGCTATGTGTCCTGCCCACTGCCACTTAAGTTTGGCAATCCGGTGGGCTATGTCGGTGACCCTGGTTTGCCTGCGTATCTCCTCATTTCTGATTCAATCTCGCAGGGAAACTCCAAGCATAGCCCTCTCCATTGCCCTTTGGGTGACTTTGGGCCTTCTGATGGAGCCCATAGTGAGCGACCACGTCTCTGTTCCATAAGTCATCATATGGAACAGAGAATATTCCTACATTGAGTTAATTCTCGATATCAGACTGTTACTACTTTTAGTTTATGGGCGTGTGGTGACGGATTTAGAAGACAATGTGTCGACACCCCAATTCTTCTTGAGGGTGTCGTAAGAGCCGACAAAAGGAAATGTTGAGGCCGAAAACCCAGCCGCAAGATAAGGAAATCTTGATACGAAAACTTATGCCAACCCGTCTGGCCAGTGTGGCACAGCAGTGAGTCATTTATGGGATGAGAAGTTACAATCCCACTTAGGTTCCAAGCCGCTGTAATTCATTTTATTTAAGCACTAACGACCCGCCCCGGCTTTGCACGGGTGTAATGATGAACCTCTAAATTTATCAGTGTTTCTCTACAATATTATGGATGTATTATACATATAAACCTTGCTCTTAAATCCCTCTATTTATTAAAAAAACCGCTTCAAAATCCGTTGCGTAGCTTTGAAGATTTAAGCATACATAGAGACGGACAGACAATAGCGACTTTGTTTTATACTATGTAGTGATGACAGGATACAAATTGGCTTTAGCACGTGTTTAATCCAAGAAGCCAAGTTAAGCACGTATCATCGCAATTCAGACAAAACCTATTTTATAAATATTAAACAGTTCATCATTATTTGGTCAGAACACTATTAACACGGGGCGGCATTGCCGTCCAAAACCCATATAGTAGGATTACTGATAATAAATGTGGTGACGTCACACGGACATGTAAAAGAATCAAAATGATAACCGACTTCAATATAGGCACTAAAAATGACCCCCTCGACTGTGCTGCCACCTTGTCGTAGTGAGGCTTGGTAAGGGCCTCCCATGCCGGGCGGGCCCACGGGGAGAGGTGTGACGAAGAGCGGCACCCAGCGCTGTAGTGGATCGGGGCTTCAGGGACTCCTCTGTCCTCAGAGTTGCCCTGCGAGTCCTGGACCACTGCGGTGCACTAACGTCCTCGGGTTGACGCTAACCCGAGGGCTGACGGGCCTCCTTCTGCGAGGCCGTTATGTCGCAGAATACAACTCTTGGGTAGAGGACCCTTGTCGGAGTCCCACATAATCACCGACCTCTCCCCCCGGGGGCGGTGGTACTATGCATAAAGCATTTCCCCAGCGAAAGCAAAAAAAGGCATTTTAGGCGTAGCTATATATTCAAGCGACCTTCTCCTTATAGAAGTCGGTTGACTATAGCACTTCAAATTTTCATTTGTTATAGTAGAAGTATCAGCAGTAGTACAAGGCAACTGTAACAGAAATGGGTACCAAAACACGCGTAATAAACAGTATTTCTGTGGAGCACAACAAGTAACATTCGTCATTCGTCGTTACAGCCCATAAATGACCCACTACTGGATCTAACCTCCTCCAAATTCATGGAGGGAAATTATCCTACTGTGCCATGCTGGCAAGACGGGTTGGCACAGGGTTTGTATCAAGTTTTCCTTCCCTTGGGGCTCTTACGACACCCTAAAGACGGTATGGGTTGGTGACATTGTGTAATCTAGATCCGTCACCACACAGACGGAGCTACATTAATTTATAATTAACTAGTGGCCCGCCCCGGCTTCGCCCGTGCAAAGCGGGGGTGGGTTATACATATAAACCTTCCCCTTGAATCACTCTATCTATTAAAAAAAACCGCTTCAAAATCCGTTGCGTAGTTTTAAAGATGTATGCATACATAGGAACGGACAAAAGAATGCGACTTTGTTTTATACTATGTAGTGATTATTTATATATACGCTGCCCTTCGATGTTTCACAATTTTGTGGGATGTACTGGGTTACACGAAATTCTGTCCGACATTTCGTGCGAAACCGATAGTGTTTGCAGTTCCCGCCCACCATCAAATTATTGGCTGTTTGTTAATACGATGGCGTACAAGTACGTAACTAGTTACAATAGTACAAAACTGGACAAGCTAAATGGCACACGCATATGAACATGTGGATAGATCTATGTATAATGTAGAGCTGAAGTAATCGTAAAAAACAGTTCTTAATTCAAATCATAAATCTTTATATTCAAGTTAACTCATCCGTGGTCTTTCACACATCAATATATATTTGACGTTTACCTACTATTTACCATCGGTTCGGAAGGCTATAGAGAATAGCCGGCAAAAAACTTTACTGTTGGCTTTTTAATCCCCAGTTATTGATAAAACAGATTATTGTGGGAGCAAACCCGCGCAATAGTCACAAAGGGCCAAAGATCAGCTGTATTAAAACCACAATGCGTTAGAATGCTCTCACATACTTAGCAAAACAATCGTGTTAAACAAAATTATCTTCCAGACGATTTTGTGTTTCTTATTTTTTTACTGTTTCAGGAATATTTATTATAAGGCAGTGGCCAGATCTGCTCCAAGTTTATGTATGGTTCTTATCCTTGCAACTTCGTGTATATTTTGTCTGTACGTATTTTAAAACGTTGCTTTTATTGTCATAAACATGATACGACTATACTTCAAAATACTAACATTTACCCAAAAAAAGTAAATTTAAGAATATCAATTATTTACCATGAGCAACCCGCCCGTGAGCAAGTAGCAAGTCCAAAGCTTCGAACTGAAACTAAGATGTCCTCCTTTTTTTCCATTGGAAATTCTCATAGTACATGGGACTCCGGAGTGCAGAAATATGATAATTAGTGCCCGCTTCAGGCACGCCTAGACGCCCCTGCCTTTTGTGGACAAAGACATTCATCATTCTGGAACTCAATTCAAATTTCAAAAGACTGAACAAACTCTTAGCGCCGCAGCTTTGCGCCACGTAGATTGTCACGCAGTGTAATTTCATTCACGGGAAATGACCAATTATTACGGAGTCGCATATCTTCCTGTCTTTTGACGTTGTTATTTTTACAACCAAATTTGTACGGTGGAAAGAGAAATTTATGAGCAGTGTAATGTAAGCAATAAGATGGAAAGCAGCCACGGTGAGTGGGTAATTTTGTGTACTTGTATGTGTAATAAAATTGTGAATATTATAAATTTATTGTAATTTGGAATTTATTACCACGAATAAAATAAGATTTATACTGTGTTACGATTTCTGGATAGATTGTTGGTAAGCGGGAGTCTATCGATATTTCTGATTGGTCAAAGCAATTTTCTGTTTAGGAATTTAATTACTTCGGAAGAGTATAAAGAACACTATGTCGCAGGGACTATTTACAAACTTATCCTAGTATTAGTAGTCCCGTTACATGAAGAGAAATTACCCTACAACAAAAACATAACAAACATATACATTTATATAAAAAATTTGAAAGACGGTCAATGTCATTTTTTTTAAATATACAATCCATTTAAACTGTCTATCGATTTCGTACACAGCAAATAGTCAAAAAGCATGAGAAAGGTATATCAACAATGGTCTTGGTTTTTTTATTCCAGGGAAAGTCGCGGAACGCAGATGGAGTTGTCAATTGGTGCGGAAACATGAGGTCTTTACTCTGACAACCAGACCTACAGCATGTATCCTTGATTTAGACCGTATCCCGGAATCGAACCCGAAAACAAAGGCGTCGTTTGCCACTAGGCCAACGATTATATTACAAAATATTATGTTGAATTATCAGATGTACGGGTATTTGAATACATAAATATCTTCGTTCCAAATATTTCGCAGCAATGCTGGCAGGAAACACTAAATGACCTGTCGAGATTAATGCCATGACTTAAATCTATCATACGAAAGCCTAATTTTCTTTACTACTATTCAGCCCTATAGATAGGGTAGCCTACTTTTTTACAAGAAATAAAGTATTTCCAGCTCTATGAAGAATATTAAACAGTATTTTAGAAAAATGAACAGTATGTTATTTGTATACATCTTTTGAAAGCTTCTCGTACAACTTACTAATTTATATTTTTTTTTAAAAAACGTTATTTGCCCTTATATCTGAAATTAAAATAAATGAGGTGCTGCTCTATTTCTACACTCCTGCCACTTAGCATTCATTACTGAAAAAATGTGTGAGCTTCTAAGTATAACACATAGTAATGTGTTTGCATTTTGGTGCTGAAAACAGTATTTTGTATAGTTTATTTTTGTTCAACAGTAAAAGTATAATTTAGTGAAAAACAATATAATACTGATCAAAACATTATAGTTGGCAACCCTACCTATAGATGACCCACTGCCGAAATTTACATATATGGTAGTTAGCGTACTGTGCCACGCCGGCCAAACAGGTTGGTACAGGGTTTATTTTTCTTGTAGCTAGGTTACAGGCCTTGTCATTACCAATTGTCCCCAAATACAATCAAGATGAAATGAGGCTATGACATTATGTATTCTAAATCCCTCACCAAAAGGATTGGATGGGAAATTTGTGTGATAACTCACACATAAAAAGAAAAAGATAGTGATCAAATAAGCATAGCCTTCATTGATAGTGGGAGCGTTCAACACAAAACTCTTTAAAGCCAAACAACACCGAACCGGTTCCAAACCGCAAAATATAGCTTCAATACTGAAGTCCACTAAGTGACCGTACGCCATTCCGTCCACAACCGCAAACTTCCGATTTTAATTTGTTAGCAGGTACAAGCACCGCGAAGCGTTGTTTCATAATGTACTGCAGTGTACAGTGAAATTTAGTGCCAGCGAGCGAGGTAAATTGTTTTAATTCGCAATCGCTGTGTTGCAGAAAATATTCTTTTCACACCAAATTAAGTATTTTCAATCCTGTACCAAAAAAAAACTGGTAAAAATTTGATTTATATTTCGTTTCCAAGTCAATCTGTTCATTATCATAATTCATCTTCTTCTCAACTCATAAATGACCCAATGCCGAGTCGGGCCTCAACTACATGGAGGGTAATTAGCCTATTTTTATTAGGTTGACAGTGCCTGTATTTGGTTCCATTTATCGAACTGGCTTGTTGCACTAGTTTGTTATAGCGTAAAGAAGAGAGAGAGAGAGTTCCACGTTTTATTGTTTTTTCCCATAAGTGGTTGCCAAACTAGTATCCCAGCGTTAAACCTAAACATGGCGATTTAAAAAGAGCAACTACAGATTTTCTTTCCGGCTCTTCATTGTAGAGCAGTAGATCGAATGGTAATTTTAAATTTTATTTTATTGTTTGACTTGTCAAAAGAGCTCTAATGAGCCAACTTGATTAAATGAGTTTTGATTTTGATTTGACTTGGTATCTCCATAATATGTCACCCGTAAACTATGTTTGTCTCCGGCTTCCACGCGGAGAGAACAAAGGACAAAATACTTTAATTACAAATCGATCCCTACTGAAAGAAATGTCGCTTCTAATTAAGGCAGAATTTTGTAGTTAACCGGAACGATAGCAGCATGGTCGTAAATTAGGGTTAGACCACAAATCATTTTGGTGGGTGCATAATTGACTCAAAGCGTGTGAATATATTTAGAACCCAGAACAATAAAGGGAGCCATTTATGTAATTTATGCACTGCTGCGGCCTAAATAACACTGTATTTTGGTATTGTCTTAATTGGGTGTCTTGCAGGTTTTGATAATAGGTACCTATGCACTAATTCACTGCCTCGTTAGGGATTAGATGTGCCGTCTTTGGATCAACGGGTCCCGGGTTCGATTCCGGGGACGGGCAAGTGTCTTTGTCTAAACCAGAGGCACTTGCTCGGAGTCTGGGTGTCATTTGTGTTCGTGAATTACATGTTTGTAAACTGCCCCCGCAACACAGGTTATACCTAGAGCAGGGTATTCGTTTTTTTTTTTTTTAAACAAAATAATTTATAATATTTCGCGTGGTGACGGATTTAGAATATGTACCATTCCATCCTGAGGGTGTCGTAAGAGCCGACAATAGGAAATGATGGAGAAGGAAAACATGATACGAAGCCCTATGCTAACCAGTCTGGCCAGCGTGACACAGTAGTCTAATTTCCCTCCATGTCATTGGAGGAGGCCCGACTCAGCAGTGGGCGAATTATGGGCTGAGTGGTAGTCGTAGTAATTACACCGGTGCAGTCTTTCACCCAATCAACTTGGGGGAAAGGCGAGAGAGAGAGAGAGAGAGAGAATAAATATCGCTAGTGACTACTTTTTTATGTTGAAGGCATATTTTGGATATTGGAAAGCAAAGGTTGAGGCTTTGCCTTATTCTTTAAAAAATGAAATACAATTTTACAAACTACATTCTTAACGCCTTGACTGCCTCGTTGGTCTAGGGGTTAAATGTGCCGCCTTTGGATCAACGGGTCCCGGGTTCGATTCCGGGGTCGGGCAAGTGTCTTTGTCTAAACCAGAGCCACTGTCTCGGAGTATGGGTGTCATTTGTGCTCGTGAATTACATGTTTGTAAACTGGCCCGCGATACAGAATACAACTAAAAAAAAAGTTACGTTTAAAAAAAAACGCGAATGAACTATAGAAGCTTGAGCTGGTAAATAAAAAGTTGCTGTTAAATTTCCTAGGTTCAAGAAAAAGATTACCGTGAAGATTGCTTTAAAAATTTTGTATACTCTTAAACCTCGTCCAAGTTTCGCACGTTGGCATTCTGAGAAGTTATCTTGGTGCACGCAAACTTTTGTAAGACAAAATACCTCTGAGAAAAAATAATTTTAAGACGATAAAAATGTCTCAAGAAACTTGGCCGCATACTGTTAGATGTTCTTTAAAATATTAGAATATTAAATTTATCTAGTGCATAGTAGATATATATTTACGCCTTGGTCATTGAACCATTTATACAGTGTAACAAAAACCCTAGCCATACGAAGTGAGGTATATCGGCTATAATAGCCTATATTGAAGTATGATGGAGCAATCGACGTTATAATGAGCTAAAATTTTACTACAAAACAGGGCTTCCACAAATTACAATCTTAGTAATTCATCATCATCATGAGCCCAGTGTGTTTCGTATTGTGACTGATTTAGAATACATAGTGTCACAACCCAATTGTATCCTAAGGGTGTAAGTGAGGGCTCATCTATGGGCTGAGCATTAGTAGTAGAAATAATAATCCGTTTATGAGAAAATAAGTGAGAACAACCCATGAAAAATAATAGTTCGTTTATTTATTTAACTATCACTATTTTACGAACACTCTTTTTTGTAAAAGCCCACGATTTCATCTACAGTCCTCGCCCATCTTTAAGGCCGCTCTGAATGTAGCCGCATTACGCTGCGCACAACACAATATCAGGTATTAGCGGGACGTACGCGGGCGGAGAGGCAGGGCACGTCCTCGCCACCCGCGTGTTAGTGTGAGTGAGCTACTTTAGTATTGGTTATGAAATGTACGATGCGGAAATTCGTACCCGCACGGCTACATTCAGAGCGGCCTTAAAGATTGGCGAGGACTGTACATTTGCTTTATACTTTCGCGCGCTGAGTTTTTGTATGTGGCTTACTTGCTAATTCAATGTTCGCTTTCAATCTCGTTAGAGCCCCCCGCGCATTAGGCGGCCTGGCCGCATAATGCGCGGCTTGGCCGCCTGTGTGACGCGATGTTTTTCGTTGGCCGCACGGACTGGCCGCCTAATGCGCGCAGCTACATACATCGTAGAAGAATTAGTTGGCCGCAGCGACTTGGCCGCGCGGCCTGGCCGTATAAAGCGCGGAGGCCCGTGATTAAAAATGTACTAACTTCCACATTCCAATTTCAAATTACTTTTTAACAGTTCTTTTAGAATAGACGAGATAGAAAGAAATGTTTTATGTCTATTCTTACAAACATTGCAATCCTATTCCAAACTACGTCGTCCATTTAACATCTCTAACGTGTCGCACGTCTATTGAATTTCAAAGGGTTCGTTTCTTGGTTTCAAAAGTATACTGTTATGTTAACGATATTTACAAACACGTTTTAAAAATATGGCGCGTGACGCCTATTCAGGCAATGTCGGCTTTGCGTTCAGTCACAACATGTCTTCTTTAATAATTCATGGTGTTTTTGTGCCTATACCTTTTATGATCGAAAATGGCGAGAGAGTCGGCGGCAGGTTATTCTGTGAAAGTATTTGAGCTTTTGATGAGTATAAGATATATAAGCATAAAATCTTTTCATCTGAAATGTAATAGAACATTAAACTATAAAAAAAAGCCATTTGAAGTCGGTGCCTAAGGCATACTTATTCTTATTAAAGGCGGAATGAATTTAACTTGGGGTCGAATTAAATTGTAATTTTTCGTTTTTTTGTGCCTGTGTTCCAATCATTTTGCTGGGTTTCGCATGAAGTTGTCCTGCTCCTGTCCTGTCCAGCTACCGGCTCAGTAGATAAATCAGGATCCAATAATTATATCGTTCATATAAAAATATACAACTCTATCACAACCTGCCACAATTACACGCGTGACGACACATCTTTGTGGAAGAGGTATTAGACAAAAAAATAATTTCAAATTGGTTATCAAATGTTGTAAAGCGGTAACACACATTGAACCAATTCGACTCCGAATTAACAGTAGCTTGTTTGTACTTTCATTAGATTTCCTTTTCACACACTAAAACACCTTAAATTGTGATGGGTGATAGATACTCAATACAAACCAAAGGACCAGAATTTCCGTATCACATTAAAATCTATTAATAAAACCTAGACACGTTAAATGATTTTCGTTTTCTGTCACTTAAAATTAATTTACAACCGGAACACAAATATAAAATTCACTTTGACTGATGTATAGATACTTTTTAAATTTCAAATAAATAATTGAAATATCATATAACACGTTGAAAGGAAATATTTTGGGTGTCTTTCAAGTTTATTTATGTGTAAAATGAATAAAGGAGAACGATAATAATACCATTAGGAAATATGTATAATAAAATTTGTTAGTGGCCTCCATCTACAATGTTATGGTAAAGAATTGCCAAACTTATGCGGCAATTGGCAGGGTTCATAGCTCCCCCCTCGATCGTGCTGCCACCTTGTTGTGGTGGGGGGCTTGCGTGCCTTTAAGATCCGTTGGGGCCATACCGGCTCAGGGTCACCCATGTCAGGCGGGCCCACAGGGAGAGGCCAGACGAAGTGCGGCTCACGGAGTCGAGGTGGGTTTTGGCTCTGGGGACTCTTCTGTCCTCATAGTTCCCTGGAAAGCCTTAACCTGCCGCGACAAACTGCGTGGATCGGGCGCCAGTTTATCCGGCGCCTGACGGGGGCACGAGGAATGTCCCACACGTGCCTCTCGGTGGGTTGAATAGCTCCCAGAGCTCCCCATCAAAGCGTGGAGCCTCATCAGGGTCTTGGAGCATGCTTCCCATTGGGGAGTGAAACCCGTGGCCCTATTTCGGGCAGTTGAGGGACACCATTGGTTTTAGTGGGTATGTTGTGGCGCAATTACCATCTTTCCGCGCCCCGGAGTCCCACATAACCCGGCTTATTGTTCCATACTTATTGTTCAACTAATTTTAATAGTTTATTTTTGTTCAGATACTACAAACCGCCTGGATAAAAGGTTGCCTGGCAGAGATCGTGGTATGCGATAAGGCCGCCCAATGTACACGTTACCTTAAAATATTTTATTGTCTGTATCTTGTCTTTTTTAACCCCCGCCGCAGAAAGAGGTAATGAAGATGCGACAAGAATCTATGTATTAACAACTTAACAACATCTACATCGTAATAAGCGTGTACCTATAAAAAGCAGAAAATAAAAATTTAAATACACCCCCGACACAATGACGTAAGTTCCGTAAGACCGCTCCTACTTATTTATTACCTGACCCCTGGTCCCCCAACGCGACGTATTTTTTATTTTTTTACTTTTTAAAGGAAACTTACGTCATTGGGTCGGGGATTTATTTAAATTTTTAATTTAGTTTTTTAGTGTGTAAATAAAATAAATAAATACAAACCGTTTGGAATAGGTGCTGAATTTTGTAGCTTCCCGTTAAAATAAGGTGACCAACTTTTTAGGAATAACAAAGGTTCTTATGTTTCTTAAAACACACATTAGCTACATAATGATTTACATGAGTAATGCTATTTTCTTTTTCTTCTTTGTACACGATAATAATTGTTGGAAAATAATAGGACAATGAAGGAGGAACAAATGGTACAATATAACTAAGTCTTTCAATTAAGTTATTGGTTAACAATCGAACACTTTGATAAGACCAAAAGGTCGCGTTAAATAGAACTCACTTGATTTGCATACAAACTATTATTATTATGTGTACGTGATTTGAATATTACTGAACTAAATACACGGTTGTATGAGACATAAACTGGAAAACTAGGATATTTAAGCTTATCATCATAGTTTGAGAGTTAGTAACGCGTGCTTCATTTAGTTTTTGGATGAGTGACCGTTTACTTATAATTTAGAGGTCACCCAGTGGTTGAAATTCGATTTTTTTCGATTTAAATAATAGTTCTATAAAATAGTTCTATACTCAATTTCACCTCAGACTTTAAAAATAAACAAAAGAATATATAGGGGCGTGAGTAATGGTTTTTTATTGATTAAAATCTTTATGCATATTTTTTTCTTAGTTTCTTGAAAAGGGGAAGACAGTTTGTGTGTCTCGTATTATAATACTAGCTACGCCCTGCGGGTTTACCCGCGTGGTGATGGAATTTACTCATGTTCAGATTTTTTTTCTAGCCCCTTGACAGTTATTGTTATGTGTTGGACAATTCACGCAATATATTTAAAAATTGTGGCCTATGTGTTATTCTGATTAGCTACAATATAGTAAAATTTCATTAAAATCCATTCAGTAGTTTTTAAGTGAAAGAGTAGCAAACATCCATCCATACTTCCAACCTTCGCGTTTATAATATTACTAGCGACCCGCCCCGGCTTCGCACGGGTGTAATGATGAATCTCTAAATTTATCAGTGTTTCTCTACAATATTATGAATGTATTATAAATAATAAACCTTCCTCTTGAATCACTCTTTCTATTAGAAATACGCTTCAAAATCCGTTGCGTAGTTTTAAAGATTTAAGCACATAGGGACGGACAGACGACAGCGACTTCGTTTTATATTAAGTAGTGATTAGGTTGGGGCGCTATTTTTCTGCGACTCCGAATCCCACATAGCGCCCAACGGTAGGGTATGACTATTTCCAACGTAAAATAAAGTAATTAGTATACTGAAAGTCAAGTTAGGCTAGACTGATTCCAACAACAATGGTATCCAGAAATGGGAAGATCATGATCGTTATTTGATAAATAAAATAATGTTCAAATCTCCACGGCACCTCACACCTTTGTCTAAACCATTTCTTAAACTGTAGTATTTCTTCGTATCTGACTCATACCCTAGTTATTAAAGCATATAAATTAGCTTGTAGACGCAATAAACATTTAGCTCGATTTCTGTTAATCGACTCGATCGACCCGACCCCTATCGATCGACGATAGACACAATAATGTAAGAAATTGAATGCTTTATGTCATTTGTTAGTAGTACGTTTTCATTTGTGCGGTGACGCATTTAGAACACGCAACGTACCATCGTGAAAGTGAAGCCACAAGTGAAGGAAATCTTGCAACAAACCTAGTACATACCCTTCGTGCGTGTCGGAGTAGGCTAATTCCTGTCCGTGAAATTGGGGGACGGCCGACCCAGTAGTGGGTAATGTGTGGGCTGAAATGACGACGAAAGCTTCATTACAGCTAATCAAGGATTGATCAAGATGCGGCGGGGCGGGTAAAAGCAGGATGCTCTAGCTGACCCGCGCAGCAGACGGAGGCCAGGGAGGAGGAGTTAACCATACACCGACCTCTTGCCCCCGCCATAGGGGCCAGTGGTGTATCGGGGAACGTACAACTGACGAAAGCCTCAATGAATGAGGGCGTCCCAATTACCCGGGACGTCCTCGAGTAGTCATTTGCTCATCTTCGGGCGGCACAGTAGAATGCAGCCCGCGAACCTGTGGCGCCCTAACCAGCTTTCATGGAAATCTTTCGAGTGACCTTTCCAGCAATGGACTTGTCTATTACGAAAAAATATTGATGCCTGATTTAAATATATCAGAGTGGCTTTGAAAACTACCTAGGCAGAATATGAAGCCACATGATAATGAAAACCTGACACAGCGTGCCAACTCAATTGGAGGAAATCGAAAATCTTCATCTCATTAGGCTTTTGCTATTGGTTGATTCGAAATCGGTTTAAAAAGTCCACGAAGACAAGTAAACTCGTAAATCGTTGAATTAAAGGGCAACTCTCCAGTTCTGGATCCTTTGAAATGTAAAAATAAATAAGTAGTAAAACAGAAGTTTATTTCTTCCGAAACAAGTCAATTGACCGATTTAACACGGTTGTTGGTCACAGTACATTGAGTACAGTAACGCCACTTATACAAATATCAGTAATAAAAACAATATTTGATTTTGTTATTTAACCTTAAAAATACTAAATTTTATTTTATTAAGTTTAATAAAGTGAAATTAAATTTTATCACGCATTATTTAAATGTAAATATGATGGATATTAGTAGTAGTCGGTGATAATTTGTTATGAACCTACTGAGTTTACTTTAATAAAAAAACCACAGGGCAACTGTCAAGTCTGCAACTAATTTTATGGTGCAGTGTTTTCAGATTATTCCTTTGAATGTTGTAGACAAATGCATATGTCAACGGAAAACAACAAGAACCGGAAATTTATAAATTTCCTAGGAAATTTATAAACGGCCGTAGGATTCCAAACGAGAGATAAATTGTATTATTTTACGCCCACATTTTCGGAAATTTATAAACTTACTGAACTCACGCGTAAAATAATAAGTAGCAATAACCAAACGCCATGGGCGCTCTGATTGGTTGAATAAAGTCACGTGTTCCTTCTCCGTCCTCTCCGCCGCCATTGTTCGATATTGTCTAATTGTGGTAACCTAGACCTGATACTGCTGCATCATCAGATATACCTGCTGCATCATCAGGAATCTATAAGATACCCAACTCCTTACCAAATTACAGTAGATGATCGTGTTTGGACTCATTGTAAGGGTATCAATGAAACAGATATAAAAAAGTTAGGTACCTGACATTTATGGCTGAGTAGACTTTCAATGTAGTGAACATTGTGTGTGTACTCAGCCATAATGCAGTCCGATGTCAGGGGTTTTTTAAGTTAAATACTTATTTTATTATGTTTAATTTGTTACATGTTTTTAAGCATTTTTTTTATTAAGTACTTAGCGTTTGCCAATTCGCCAATCGCGATCGCTCGCAAATAGCGTTTTTTTTTTAATTAAACTTTATAATGTTCGTTTTTTTTTGGCAAAAGGCCGGCTTTATTGTTTTTCTTTTTAATAAAACTTTTTAACTTCGCATCACTCTATTTCTATTGTTTTATTTTGGTAGAGTGAAGTAGGGGTCATTAGCATATTTATGTGAAACAGTAACCCTGTATTATAGGTACTTACCTAGTTTTAAAGTAAAAATACTGTTACGTACTGATAAATTTATAGTTTGGCAAGTCTAATTGTACCTATGTCTATGGACAAAAGCATGCCACTATCAACATCGACCAATCAGAGAACAGTGTGTTATTTGCCGTATTTTGTCGAAGCGTAAAATTAAAAGCTCTATTGTGATTGGTCGAACCGTTTAGAATCTTACGAATGGATATCCGTTAGTTTATAAATTTACGACGAGACGTCGTAAGTTTATAAATTTCCGAAAATGTGGGCGTAAAATAATACAATTTATCTCTCGTTTGGAATCCTACGGACGTTTATAAATTTCCTAGGAAATTTATAAATTTCCGGTTCTTGTTGTTTTCCGTTGACACATACACTGATATTCATCATCATCATCATCAGCCTATTTCAGTCCACTGCTGGACGTAGGCCTCCCCCATGGCTCGCCACTGAACCCGGTCTTCGGTTCTATGCATCCAGTTGCTGCCGGCTGCCCGTCGCAGATCGTCGCTCCATCTAGCAGGGGGGCGTCCCACCCTACGTAAACTGATATTAGAATATACTTATTAAGAATTTCAACTCACTAGTACAATAAAGTGTAAATTTGAAAGGTAATCTGAAAATGCGTCATTTAGCGACTAAATAAGTTGATGTTTAGATCTAAAACAATTTATCGTGAGTGCTACTATCATTTTTGTACTATGCCACGGACTTCATGACATGATAGATAAACAATGACTGCACACTGTTCCAATCGAGGTCGATAGTTAAAGACAGGCGACATAAATATAGTAATTGGGTTTGTGAATCGGTCTTTGATGGTTGAGTTTTAATTTAACTTCGTTCGCAATGTATCAAGTTCGTGATCAAGTTGAACTGATAAAAAAACTGAACAAATATAGATATTTAAACACTTCTCATCAGAAAAATCGAAACACCTTGCAAGTATATGTTTTGTAAGGATTATCAGAAAAATGTATACAGGGTTGATACGACATGGGGGAATCATTTTAACTGCCTATATTAGGTATCATTTCCAGGCTCTGTACCAAAAATCAATTAAATTGGACCAATAGTTTAGCCGCAAATGATTTTTGAAATTTTTGCCTCATTTGAACATGATGTATCTTTCCTAACAGATGTTTATGCCTAACGCATCGTTTATTAACCTTAGGGGCTGTCCATTAATCACGTGATGTTTTTTTAACATTTTTAACCCCTCCCTCCCCCTTGGTGATACCTGTTGAGGTTTAAGACTACCCCTCCAACCTCCATGAAAAATCACGTGTATTTTTTTTGTACCGTTTCGAATTCATACTAATCACATATAGTATACGTAGTATAATTTAATGCCCCTCTGTCGTATCAACTGTGTATATTTAGGATTATATTATGTCAAATGTCGTTTAATAGTGAACATTAAAAGTTTTGAAATCCTAATGTTAATGTTCTAAATTCAAATTAAACTTTCATAGGTTTCGTATTTTGTTTAACAACCATAAAAAGGGAAGTGTTTCGTTTTTTCTAATGAGAAGTATATTTGTTTAATGCTTTTGTTACTTTCTAGGTCGCCCAATCAAAATCGCGTCTTTGATTTGGTATAAAAAATGAAATCTTATACGAAACCTTTGTACCTACATGGTTAGTTCGGTAAAAAATATTTGTAAGAAGTTAATATTTTGTGTATTTTGACCAGTTACATGATCCGCTGCTGTTTCGGGTCTCCAATTACGGGTAGGTTACCGGCCTTGACACCCTCAGGATGGAATGTAGTGGTGACACTAAGTATTCTAAATCCGTCACCACACGGACCAAATAGTCCCTTTGAATGAAGCCAAATAGTCCAGGAAATATAAATTGGTCACTGTTTATCTAATTTGCTATCTTTAAAAACGTTCAATTCATATTTCCTTAGCTATACTAACCACATAAAAATAGCTGAACCACTCCACTCACGCCATGTTTCATCGCTATTTGGCGGTAGATAAGAGCAATACATATTTCCCCTCATCATCGCCCAGTGCATGTTAAAATGAGATAACCCGCGCGATGTATTCCAATATTAGCATGAAAGGTAATGCAAAATGCTCGTGAATGGCGGGCGGTTGACCTTTGAAGTGGATCTTTTCTCGTACAACGCGCGTTCTTCCATTTATAAACTTGAGTGCCATTCATGCATTTCGACTTGCGTTGAATTTGTTTTTCTAAACTGAACAAAATTTAAAGTTCGAATGTCGATTAAATTTGTTATTCGAATGTTTGAATCTTTGTGCTATTTGAATTAATATTTTTCTGTATTCCGTGTGGAAACTGGGCGTTGACTACAATTTGTATTAACGCAACGCCGCTCATGCAACTTGACTTGAAATCGAGTAAGAGTGGATGATATGTATTCTAAATCCGTCACCACACGGATACCTAGTAATAGAATCTTACTAATATTATAAACGTGAAAGTTTGTAAGTATGGATGGATGGATGGATGGATGGATAGATGGATGGATGGATGGATGTTTGTTACTCTTTCACGTAAAAACTACTGAATGGATTTTAATGAAACTTTACAATAATATAGCTTATATATCAGAATAACACATAGGCTACAAGTTATAAAGATATTATGTGAATTACAACAATATAAACAAGTCGAATTCAAAATTTCTAATTGTCAAATTTTCGGCCATATTAAACTATAGACAACATAACGTTTCGCTGTCAGTTGCGTTTTGTTACAGTAGGTTTTATACGGACGGGATAAAAATCTCAGGTATCCTATGTCCAACTTTCTTTTTGTTTTAAATATATATAATGCGGAACAAAGTTCGCCGGGTCAGCTAGTAAAACAATATAAAAGAAAGTATTCGAAATTCAAATTCAATGTTGCCAAAAACCATTAGCTGGTATAAAAAATACAACAGAGCAATCTAAACTCAAATTCAATCTACTTTATATATATAATGCAATAAACGATGCGAGCAGTCTCTCGAAGCCAATTAGCATATACGTGGCCCTCGTAATGTGTCAATTTTCGTCAATGTCAGCCTCATTAGGCCCTTAACTGCCATTAAGTCGGCTACATTAAAGCAGTGATAGGGCCGTGATAGCTTTAGCTTATCAATTCAACACATCTCGATTTGAATAAAAGATACGCTTAAACGTATTGCATTCAAATAAGCAACCTGGATGAATATAACGTGGTCTCTTTAATCGCGTATCTCATTATTGAGGAGTGTTGCACGTAGGTACTTAGTTAAGATTTAATTTGTGTACCTGCAGTAAATACAGACCATAGCGTAAGGTGCGGTTTTGTTTTTAATAAAAACGTAACCCCTAATTTAGTTTATAACCTGTATCACGGCGGCAGTTTACAAACATGAAATTCACGAAATCAAATGACACCCAGACTCAGAGCAAGTGACTCTGGTTTACAAATGTTCCCCCGTTGGGGGCAACCCGCGACCTTGCAGCGAGCAGTCGGGGAACGCCGTTGGTTGTAGTGCGAATGGTGGGGCGCCGGGAGTCCAACATAACCCCGCTAGTTTCCAACGGCAGGTTGCAGGTTCCAATATCCTAGTCAGCCCATGTATGACCCACTGCTGAGTAGGGCCTCTTCCCATTACATGGGAGGTAATTAACCAGTAGGTTAATAATAACGCGCTAGATGGGTTGGCACAGGGTTTCGTATCAACAAGGCCCCCAGGGTCACGGAGCATGCTCCCGTAATGGGAGTGAATCCCGTGGCCCTGGTTTGGGCAGTCGAGGATCGTCGTCGGTTTTAGTGGGTAGGTCGGGGCGCAATTCACCATCTCTACGCGCCCCGGAGTCCCACATACCCCGGCCAGTTCCCAACGGCAAGCTTTCCTTCTCTTGCGTATACGTTTTCAGCCTTTTAATTTCCTTTTACTTTTACGACACCCTCTGGATGTAATGGGGTGGTGACACTATGTATTCTAAATCCATCATGACACGTATGGCAAAACAAATACTTCAGTATTTTCAAAGTATGAAGAAAAATCACTAGCGCTCGTATATTTAAAGAACGTTTAAGATATTTCTATTATTCAAATAACATTTATTCTAGAAGTTTCTAAAAATTTTGGTATTTATACCATATTCAAGATAGCGTTATCGATTTGACAGATGCAATTTTTCTGATCGACAAAAAGGTATGACTCCGAACTACGTCGCGGTAATGGGGACCAGTAGTGCCGTGGTAGCACTTCTGCGTGCAGCGTACTTCGGACTCATACCTTTACTTTGCAATGACGAATAGTGGTGGGAAACAGATAATATCTAGTAGTCCAAAAAATAACGGTATTAAATACTTGCAACTGTGACGAGATGGTATGGGTGTATTATGTGTGAAATTCTTTATCACTTTTTCTTAACTTTATAAGACAATATTCGAATAAAAAACATTTTCATTTTGAAATAAAATTCGTTGGCTTTGGCGCTTTGAAATTTAACACATTTACAACTATTATTTTCTTTTCTTTTTTGTTAACTTTCATGGTCTGAACTACCTATTTAAATTTGGCGGAAGGTCAAAAAATAACCCTGTAATATTAAATAGGAACTTATTATGAATATTAACCCACCATCGCTTATCTACCCAATGTTTTATAAGTGTAGTGCAATGAAGAATTTCACATATAATACACCCACGCCAACTTTTCACTAGCCCGTCTGTCAAATCGATCATGCTATCTTGAATAGGGTATAATGATAATGCGATTTAATTTTACAATTATTTTTTTAAATATTGGCACTTGATGTTACTTATTGATAATCTATACATACAAATAAATAAAAATGAATTGCTGTTCGTTATTCTCGCTAAAACTCGAGAACGGCAGTACCGATTTGGCATATTTTAGTCTTGAAATATTCGTGGAAGGCCAGGAAAGGTTTAAAATATTTTTTTTAGTTCGCATTATTTGATTGATTTGATTTTTTTAGTTCGCATTTCTTTCCACTTGCTACTTATCGTAGCAAGTGGAAAGAAGTGGTCTCTGCCTACCCCTACGGGAGAGAGGCGTGATTATATAATAATAATAATAATTATTATTATTTTTATTCCAGTTAACACATATTTTAATTGCACATATTTTAACCAAGTTTAAGCATTGTGGAATTATCATTCAGGTTTTTAATTTATTGATTTTGAGGCGGTACGTAGTTTGCTGGGTCAGATAGTTCAAGTATAAAATTACTCAAAGAGACATCAAGTATATTCCAATTAATATTTTAATTGATAAAGTCTTTTACAGTGTCTGAAAACTGCACTTATTTGACAAACACAGAGATACTCCATATTCATAGATTGGCGCTGTTAGCGACACAAAGACCTAAATGTGGAGAATTCGTTTCTTTCGCTTAGACGCTAAAAGCTTTTAGATTTTTAAAATCGACTCTCTATTTAAATGCGTGCATTTCAACGCCAATCTTGCTTTGGCAAATATTCAGCCTTTTTTAAAACATTATTCATTTTGAATACATACGTAGTTCCCTGAAAAGCTAAGAAAAACTATACTGGCGCAACCATAACACGCCAGGATCCAGATTAGACCAAACCATAGTTATGAATATATACTCCATATGGTGTCGGATTTAGGATACATTGTATCACCACCCCATTCCATCCCGAGAGTCTCATAAGAGCCGACAAAAGGAAATGACAAGGCCGATAGACAAGTCCTAAGAGAAGAAAATCTTCAAATGAAACCCTGTGCCATTAGAATACACAATGTCATCAACCCATACCGTCCTGAGGGTGTCGTAAGAGACGACTAAAAGAACGCAAGAGGCAGATCACCTAGCCGTAAGAGAAGAAAAACTTGATACAAGCTCTGTGCCAACCCGTCTTAAAAAAACCAAACAGTTTTTTGTTATATTTTTTTTGTTATATTGTTATTGTCTTTTTGTGTGTCCTGTGGGAATAAAGATATTTTCTTTCTTCTTTTTTTTCTTGCCAGCGTGGCACAGTAGGCTATTTTCTCTCCATTCACTTGGAGGAGGCCCGATTCAGTAGTGGGTCATTTATGGGCTGAAACTACTAACTAAGTACCCCGGAGTCCCACATAACCCGGCCCGTCCCCATCGGAAACCAAATTGAATATTTCCCACGAAAAAAAAGGTTTACCTGAATTAGCAAATTACCAGGTTTACATAGAGCGATTGCCGCGAACCGGTAATTATATGGTTAGACCACTGGTTCAAGCTACTGGCTACGTGTAAGTACTTCTATAGAATGTTAACCGAGACCGACAGATTTACGTGCCCTCCGAAGCATATAAGTAGGTCGTTTCAGCCCATCAATGACCCACTAGTGAGTGTCTTCCAAATTCATGGATGGAGAATTTAGCCTACTGTGTCAGGCTGGCAAGACGGGCTGGCACAGGGATTGTATCAATTCCTTCTCATACGGCTAAGTGATCTGCCTCATAATATGAGGCAGATCACTTAGCCGAATTTTTAGTCGCCTCTTATGACACTGTGGGTTGGTGACATTGCGTATTCTAAATCCGTCACTACACAGCATAGAAGCATAGAAGTGCCATATCACAAATGATGGACAACCCATCTAACATATAGACGTTTTTTAACTTGCAGATCGATTGTGTTAAACGGTAAGAACAGAATAAGCTATTTCAAATTTAGACAAATTGACACTTCAGTACTGTCCAATTAGTTTCCGCATTTCTGTCGGGTCTATATCTAACTCTACTCTATTCGTAGCGTAGGTTATCGACCGGGTCTATGGTGAATAATTTACATCAGTCTACGTAGCCTGGTAGTGCATTTCTGTCGCATACTATTACTTTTCCTCGTTTTTCTAAAAAAGGTAAATAAGTAGGTATAGAAGAAAGCAAATATTTGAATGTTTAACCCCATTATTCTTTTATACATTTTTAATATACAGGATGTAAAAAAACACAAATTCTATAACGATATCGATGATAGAGCTACTTGGTGTGTACAATATTTTAGAAAAAACTAGTGGCCCGCCCCGGCTTCGCCCGTGCAAAGCGGGAGTGTGTTATACCTACATATAAACCTTCCACTTGAATCACTCTATCTATTTAAAAAAACTGTATCAAAATCCGTTGCGTAGTTTTAAAGATTTAAGCATACATAGGGACGGACGGACGGAAGGGAATTTGTTTTATACTATGTAAAGAAGACAATGCATTTTTTTCTTTAGGTATGATTTACCCACACTTGATGAGTGTCATAACTCAACATATAATCACAGAGACAAATAACACTTAGACTCAGAGCAAGTGCCTCTGGTTTACAAACCCACACTTGCCGTACTTCGGAATCGAACCTGGGACCAGTGATCCAAAGGCAGCCCATCCAACCGCTAAACCAACAAGGCTACTCTGCCACGCCGACGGTGGAACAGGTAACTACTACTAACTACTCAGCTCATAGATGACCCACTGCTGAGTCGAGTCTCCTCCAGTTACATGGAAGGTAATTAGCCTCGTTGGTCTAGTGGTTAGATGTGCCGCCTTTGGATCAACGGGTCCCGGGTTCGATTCCGGGGTCGGGCAAGTGTCTTTGTCTAAACCAGAGGCACTGGCTCGGAGTCTGGGTGTCATTTCTATGTATAACATGTATGTATTTACAAAAAATAATAATGTATATAAGTAGTTTATCATCCATCTCGTTACCATAACACAAGCATTAAGTTGCTTAGCTTGGGACGAGATGGCGTTGTGTGAAATGTCCAAGGATATTTATTTATTTATTTATTAAGCCTACTGTGCCACGTTGGCCAGACGGGTTGGCACAGAGTTCCATATCAAGTTTTCTTTGTCTTGCGGCTATGTTATAGGCCTTGTCATTTCCTTTTGTTCCCTCTTACACCCTCAGGTTGGAATGGCGTGGTGACATTACGTATTAAGAATCCATCGTATTATGGACCTAATCTTTAATCATTAATTTATTCATTGAACCTAAGAATTTCAGTAATATTGAAAATACCTTAATAATATAATAACTAAAACATATTATTAAAAGGAGTCCCTTTAGGCAAGGTTCCGAAGATACTGGCAGCGTTTCTTTGAATAGCTAGACTGATTCTTTGTCCGAGGGAGCTGCCAGCTTTTTGCTATTTCCATAAAAAGGCTTATAGCGCTAGGACCCCACGGACCAAAGTCTCGACACCGAAAGGTACAAAATTATAGGAAAAGTCTTTAATATAAATTAAATTTGTATAAATGTTAGTAAAGGCTATGTACATTTTTTCCTTTAAAAAGCAATTGTTTAAATGACTTCAAAGTAATAAACTTGAAACAAATTATATGAAGTTAAAAGTATACTTCCTAACGACTTGCCTTTAATCTGAAATTTTTAAACTGTGTTCAAAATGAGCATTACTCGCCGTCGACTGAAGCTCCTTTAAATAAAGTAGAATATTAAAATCTCTTTCAAGAAAATGGCTTTAGCTCTAACACTTTTCATGTAAATTAAGGTAAAGTGTAGATTCATTAAAAGAAGATTTTGCTCGATACAACCTCTTGAGCCTGAGCTGTAAATAATGAAGGTGGAGGCAAAACAGGGAATGATACGACGAAAAAACGAATTTTTGTGTTCTCGGTAACACTAAACAGCGGTTTGTGAAATTAAAAATGGATTTGGGGCCTTAATTATGATATTGAAAATAACGTATGTGTTGTGAATTTATTTTATACTAGTTATATATACTAGGAAAAGTATGTATTATGCGCATTTATTTTAAAGACAACGATAGTGTGACATCTCAAAAACCGCGATTTACCGCTTAAATTCAATTCAAATCATTTATTTTGTGTGGGTCACGATGGACACTTACAAATAGTCAACACATTGTCTTACAATACAATAAAAAAAACTCGACCGTCTACCACCAGTTCGGAACGCGACCACTGCTGAGAAGACGACCACGACACCGATATTCAGGTAAAAAAATTATAATATTTTTTTCTGTCGGTTTATAACTAATTGATTTGTTGAGCTTAGGTAGTGATGAGATTTATGAAATACTAGCGACCCGCCCCGGCTTCGCACAGGTGCAATGATGAACATCCAAATTTATCAGTGTTTCTCTACAATATTATGCATGCATTACACCTAAAAACCTTCCTCTTGAATCACTCTATTATCTATTAAAAAAACCGCTTCAAAATCCGTTGCGTAGTTTTAAAGATTTAAGCATACATAGAGACGGACAGACGACAGCGACTTTGTTTTATAATATGTAGTGATAGTGATGATAGTGATAGTGATGATAGTGATAGTGATGACACTGATAGTGATGATACTAATAGTGGTGATAGTGATAGTGAAGCCAAAAAATCATACTTCTTTTTTTTGTTAAAAAATATTATGGGTATACATATACTTACTTTTAAAATTTCGACATAGCGCATTGAAGGTGTTAATTTGTAGATAATTGAATGACATTTAAGTGTAGGTAGGTAAGGTAATATTTATATCCAGTTTTTATTATCTTATCATACTTTTCCGCCCATAAATGACCCTCAGTTCAGTCGAGCCTCCTCCAACTACATTGAGGACAATTTGCCCAGTATGCCACGCTGGCCGGGTAGGGTTGCCAAAGGGTTTTGTGTCAAGTTTTCCTTCTCTTGCGGCCAGGTTTTCGGCCTTATCATTTCCTTTTGTTGACTCTAACGACACCAGGATGAAATGGGGTGGTGACACTATATATATGACCCTTTTATTTAAAAGAGCAACCATGGAGTTTCTTGCCGGCTCTTCTCTGTGGAATGGCATTCCGGACCGGTGGTAAAAATTAAATGATAAATAATTTTTATATATGTCGGAGATAGCGACGGCTGAGCGATAGAGTCGTCATCATCTTGACTTGGTACGAGGTTTATTACTTGTAAACTTTATAATTCACAATATTAACCACAGTATAAATAACAATGTTCAGTTAACACACTTAGATAGACAAACCGACAGGTTCGCAACGGAGAAGTGTCTCGGGCCGTGTCCCAACGTCGACTAACTGATCGAGCCAACCTCACTTCCCATTACGACTCTGTCCACGTGCCGCCATTGCAAAACAACTGACGTCACCGCGTTTGCCGCACTACTGTGTTAACAATCAATTGAGAAACTTAATAAAACGATATCGTTATCCACGACACGGCCAGCCTGACGAAGCACACGTCCTCGTGTGTACTTGTAACAAAATAACCAACTGAGGCACATTTTCACGTTCGGCCAACCTGACGGTAATGTTCCGTAATCGTATCTTAAGAATCAAGTTAACAGAGATCACGTTAGCATACAAATAATTTTAACAACTTTAACACGAAAGATTCCTCTAAGCCCATAATCTTTAAATCTCAATACTGATACTTTAAAACAGTAGGTTTAAAGTAATAATTACACAACACATGGCCCAGCTGTCCCAGCAGCTAGTGACAATTCACATGTCACCCATATCGTCATCGCTCCAAGCGATACGACCAGCACTTTAACTAGAGTTCACGACCCAGTACACAGGACCATACAAATAGTCTCTCCGAGACCCGGGTCCCCGCCACACCACTAGCTGCCCATCGCGCTCTGTACAACTCCCAGAGTTGCAGTTACGACTACAGACTAGTGCGTGTAGTGCGACCTAGCCAAGGTATGTGTTCTTATTTACTGTTGGAGGCAACCTCCTCACCATCTTCATCAGACAAATTTAACTCAACGGGCACACTGCTTAGTGGAATCTCCTTATACAGTCGTGAGCGTATTTTTATGTTCTATTACCGGTCAAAGATTTCAGCAAATAACGATCACCATCAAGTAACTCCACAATTTTTAACGGTCCCTTGTATTTCGCGTCTAATTTAGTTTGGTTTCTCTTCGTTCTGATTTTAAACTAAATTACCAACATCAAACTTTACCACTTTAACTTGTAGTTTTATCAAATTTTACTTTTTCGTAAACGGCACTATTTTCTATGTATGTGGCCGCTTGCTCTCTTACTAATGTCTACTGCCGGTCCGGAATCATTCAAAGTTAATAGGTTAAATGGTCTAGCTAAAGGTCCTATCAGAAACTCGAGTGGACTCGCTTGTATTACACGGTGGACAGAGGAATTCAAAACTAATTGCACGTCTTCTAACGCTTCATGCCGGGACCTATCAGACGCTTCTATCGCGGTCAGCATACTTTTTAACGCGCTCATTGTTCTTTCTACTTGGCAATTAGCGCGACTTGAACCCGTAGCTATCAAACGTAATGAAACTGACAAAAAAACTTTGAATTCTTTGTTGGCAAAGCATCGTCCCAGATCTGCAATTACTTACTGGAGCTCCAACTAAAGACGCTTGATTTAAGGGATTTAATTGTTCTAGCCAAATCTATTCTCAGGGTATGATACAAGGGAACAAATTTTGTGACCGCATCAATTAAAACTATGACGTACTCCTTGCAATCGCTTTTCCACTTAATTTGCCAGTTAAGTCAACGTGCACAGTATGCCACGGGATACTAATCTTAGGAATTGGATGAAGTCCCGCTTGTGGGCGACCTGATTGCGATTGAGATAGTTTACAAGTAATACAACCATAGACAAACTTACGAACGCACTTAGCCATGTGCTCGAACCAATAGTGATCAACCCTGTATATTTGGCCACCTCGCCCTTTATAGTTCACAGAGCCACCTCGCCCTTGACTGTATATTTGGACTAACTTCTACAACAGTCAACATATTTTTGAGGGTGCTCATAACTCTTTCCACTTGGCTTCGGCGCAACACAATGTTTGATGAGAGAGCACTCTGCACCAGAATCAGAATAAAATGGATACGACTCACAAGCGTTCATCAGCGCACCGCTGGGATTGCTAACATAGCAAGCTTCCACATGCCTCTCGTTACTCGCCGCCGCCGCAGGCGCCGCTCCGAACCGCCTGCGCCTACCGCCGCGCCAGCTCCTCCGCTGTTGCCACGTTGTTGCCACGTGGACATCTCGCTGCCAAATGTCCGGCGCTGCCGCACCTGAAACAGACTAAGTCCGACCGCGGCCGCGGCCCCGCAGAGCCTGACGCTGAAGTGTGCAGTGGCAGCACTAGCTGCCTTGCCTTTCACCGCCAATTTGATGCTCGGTGACCCATTCCACCGCAGCTGTGACATTCCACAGTTGCCGACCGAAAACCCGATCGCTTGAAATCTGGATCTGCTGTCCTATCGCCTCACGTTTAGGCTACCTTACCGATGCAAATCAAGGCATACAATGGCTCCATAATCTTGGAAAACTTTGCTATAAACTGGCGAAAATACGACGCCAGACCGATGAACCGTCAAGCTAAACAAGCACAGCAATCTAAACTTCGTATCGCAAGTAATTAACAGGTAAACACGCAAAAGAACCTCAAATAATATTTTCTTACACCGGTCAAAATCACACTATCGTAAATTCGTATACCATACAATATACCCGAGTAATAAAATGGAAACTGCTCACCGGAGTGACGTAAAATTGCAGCTGGTGCGCTTACTACAGATCCACTCACTATTCTTTGACCTGGCTGACCACAGTACTGTTGCTCGCCTTCCTGCTGCTCCGCTCAGGGCAGTTAGACGCGTAGTGTCCTTGTCCATCACAATGAAAGCAAGTGATCCCCACTTGGTTAATCGCCGCACTATGACTGCCGCTTGTGATCTTCAGTTCAGAACAATCTTCATGTAGCTTAATGTCTCCTTTATAGTGACAATGAATCGCCATTATCAGTTATTTCCATCGCGTACAGAAGTACACACATTATCACTACACTGTTTTCTCCACGTGGGCTGACTGAGTTACATACCACTTCTGATGTCGGAGATAGCGACGGCTGAGCGATAGAGTCGTCATCATCTTGACTTGGTACGAGGTTTATTACTTGTAAACTTTATAATTCACAATATTAACCACAGTATAAATAACAATGTTCAGTTAACACACTTAGATAGACAAACCGACAGGTTCGCAACGGAGAAGTGTCTCGGGCCGTGTCCCAACGTCGACTAACTGATCGAGCCAACCTCACTTCCCATTACGACTCTGTCCACGTGCCGCCATTGCAAAACAACTGACGTCACCGCGTTTGCCGCACTACTGTGTTAACAATCAATTGAGAAACTTAATAAAACGATATCGTTATCCACGACATATATATTTTCTTTAATTTTGAATTAGTGTTATATTTTGTTTTTTGACTATTTGAAAGCATTCGCTAAAATTTATTCGAATAAAAAACATTTTGATTTTGTCCGTCACCACACGGAATGACACACGAATCCTCTTAACGCTAGCTGTTATAGCTATGAACATTGCCTTAATCCTTGTTTATATTATACTTAAGTCAATGAGTTACCACATTTCCATTACATCGCATTTTGTTCATAAACCCTGCACAAAGGCTTTGTTCGTGGTGTTTCCTAGCTTGAAGGCGAAGCTTCCTTACCCTAATTTACATGAATAGAGCACGGAACGTCACGTAATGTGCTATTAATTATTACTGCTTTGATAAATGGTGTATGGGTTTTGGATGTGCACAAATTATGTAACAGGTAAACGTGCCAAGCTCCACCGTTCAACAAAACAAATTGGCTAGGGCATAGTGGTAAAATCGTTGATTTAGGCACACGATGTAATCATATCATCATCACTATCACTAGATACATATTATAAAACAAAGTCGCTGTTGTCTGTCCGTCCCTATGTATGCTTAAATCTTCAAAACTAATATAATTAACTTAATATAATATTATCAATGAGCGGCCCCGGCTTCGCACGAGTATTTAACAAATAATAAACAATCTCTTACAGTATATATACCAGTATATCTATACAGAATATGGATAGATATACTAGCGATTTATAAAGATATATTACATCTTTATAAATCACTAGCTGAGGGCAGACGTTGTGTTGCATGATATTCGTTTACCGACTGCAGCGCCATCTGTCGGGCTGATTTGTGAATTTAAACCTTAATCATCAAAAAACATTCAATTGTTTTTGTGTGAAAGAGTGTCAAACATACATTCTTACAAACTTTCGCGTTTATCATATTAATAGGACGTGCCAGAACAGGTACAAAACTGTTTATAAAACTGCGTGCGTACAGATAAGGTTAAAACCGTCATTTCTCTGATGGTACAAAAATATCAAGAATGCAGGAATCTTAAACGGCGACTTTACCGTGAACGATTCAAGGAAATCAGTAAGAAGTGGACCGTTTGTGGGCTAGTCTCAGTAAATAAATTCAAGCCGCCATATGTCTTTCCACCGAGAAAGAAACCTGTTGGCTGCCTTCCAAGTTTTTGTGAGTTCTTTTATAATAAAACTGGCCATATCAACTTTTTTTTAACTGAGGTACTAAACAATTGTGGGTTTTAACTTATTTATTAATCAACTAGCGACCCGCCCCGACTTCACACTTCAACCTTCCTCTTGAATCACTCTATCTATATAAAAAAACCGCTTCGAAATCCGTTACGTAGTTTTAAAGATTTAAGCATACATAGGGACGGACAGACGACAGCGACTTTGTTTTATAATATGTAGTGATAGTGATGTTTTTTAAATTTAGAAGAAAATATAAAAAAAAACATAAATAAACACAATATATATCATCTTAGCTGACAAAAGATCAACTGCTGATTCGATCCCCTTCGAAGCCGAGTTGGTAGGGTAAGGTATTAAATTTTCATATTGCATAATCTAGTGTAGCCTTCATATAATTATTAAGTTCTCATTTCCGTTTCTCTTGGCTTCTACCATATCCCTCAGGAATCTATACTAATACTATTCAGCCCATACACGATGCAGTATGTTATCATATTGATGTACCAATGTATCCGGACATAATAGAGAATGTACCTACAAATACTTAAAAATACCAACTAACCTAAAACTAAAAAAAACCTTAAAAAGCATACTTGATGATGATATCATCATCATCATCATTTCAGCCAAAAGACGTCCACTGCTGGACATAGGCCTCCCCCAAGGATTTCCACAAAGGCCGGGGCGGGCCACTAGTAATAAATAAATAAATATCCTTGGACATTTCACACAACGCCATCTCGTTCCAAGCTAAGCAACTTAATGCTTGTGTTATGGTAACGAGATGGATGATTAAACTACTTATATACATTTTTTTTGTAAATACATACATATTATAGATAGAAAACACCCAGACCCGGAACAAATACTTGTAGGTCGTACAAATATTTCTTCCGAACTCCGAGGAATCGAACCCGCAGCAGTCGATCACTGGCTCGGAGTCTGGGTGTCATTTCTATCTATAATATGTATGTATTTACAAAAAAAAATGTATATACGAGGGTGAATCAAAAAATTCTTGGAATCAATATTAAAAAATGCAAAGATTTAAATAATAATATTTTATTTTTCTACATAATCTCCCTCCAATGCAATGCATTTAGAATAACGCGTTTCTAACTTCCTTATTCCTTGTGAAAAAAAATTATTTTCTTGACTCTCGAAAAAGTCCTCTACGGCAGCTATAACCGCGTCATTATCGTGAAATTTTGTTCCACGAATTTCCTCTTTTAATTTTGGAAATAAGTGAAAATCACTTGGGGCTAAGTCCGGAGAATATGGTGGGTGGTCAAGGAGTTTGAAGCCAGCACAGCGGATTGCGTTGAGCGCAACTTCCGATCGATGGGCAGGAGTGTTATCTTGAAGGAACAACACGCCCAACGACTGTTTTCCACGACGTTTTTCTTTAATCGCTTCACGCACTTTCGGGATTAAATTTGCATAATAGGGTCCAGTTATCGTCTGGCCTTTTGGCATGTAATCAATAAAAAGGATTCCTTCACTATCCCAGAACACAGAGGCCATAACTTTGCCAGCGGAAGGAGCAACTCGAAATTTCTTAATGGATGGAGAGGATGGTCGTTTCCAAGACATGCTTTGTCTTTTAGTTTCAGGATCAAAATGGTGGACCCACGTTTCATCCATGGTGACAAGACGACGGCAAAAATTATCCGAATCACGCTGGAACATTTCGAGATTACGCTTGGAAATTTCCAAACGTCGCTTTTTGTTTTCGTCGGTTAACATTCGTGGCACCCATCTTGCAGACACTTTTTTGAACCCCAGTGAATCAATTAAAATGGATTGAACGCTACCAAAAGATATCTTTAGGATCTCAGCTATATGTTTTATAGTCATTCTTCTGTCTTCCAAAACCAGATTCTCAACCTTTTTGACATTTTCTTCTGTAACGGAGGTTGAAGGCCGCCCAGAACGCGGGTCATCTTTACAGCTTGATCTACCTCTTTTAAATTCAGCCACCCAGTACGCAACCGTAGAATAGGGTACAGCATCACCCCCTAATGTCTGCTGAATGTCCAAAAAAAATTCCTTCGTAGACATTTTTTTCAAACTGAGATATTTTATCACCACACGTAACTCACTTTTATCCATAATTTTGACTTTTTAGCAACTCGTTGCACAAAAAAATTTATTACATGCGAACGAACTGACAAAAACAAGTGACAGTCTGCATAAATATAGTGTGATAGACACTCTTTAATTTGAATATCGAACTTGATCCAAAAAGGTTTCATATATATGCACTTCTAAGAACTTTTTGATTCACCCTGGTAAGTAGTTTATCATCCATCTCGTTACCATAACACAAGCATTAAGTTGCTTAGCTTGGAACGAGATGGCGTTGTGTGAAATGTCCAAGGATATTTATTTATTTATTACTAGTGGCCCGCCCCGGCTTCGCCCGTGCAAAGCGGGGGTGAGTTATACATATAAACATTCCCCTTCAATCACTCCATCTATTAAAAAAAACCGCTTCAAAATCCGTTGCGTAGTTTTAAAGATTTATGCATACATAGGGACGGACAGAAGAATGCGACTTTGTTTTATACTGTGTAGTGATTATTAATCTTTGCAATTAACAATTGCAATGTGCTTATGATGTTATGATATATATCGATGTATACATGAATAATGTGAACGGTAAACTTACTATTTAAAGACTCGCTATAAACTTCCACACCGATGACTTGTGTCTAATTTGTTTCTTCTACTATCTCGAACAATTTATCAGACCACCCAACCGAATCACCTACTTTAAGTTCCAACGTTTACGCAAGTGGATTGATAATGTTATTTTCCAACCTTAAACAATTTCTTCGACACACATAATATTCTATTAATGCTTCAGTACGTCGCGGTCGATTCCCAAGACTCGCTAGTTGATTTTAGAAATGAGAAACTGAATTATTTATTTGTGCTTCTTAGTTTTCTATATTCTGTTTTAAAGTAGAACTTTACTAAGCTTACTTAATATTTATTCCGTGTGGTGACGGTTTAAGATTATGCAATGGCACCAATCTACACCATCCTGAGGGTGTCGTATGAGGCGACTAAAGGAACTCAAGATGAAGAGCACCTAGCCACAAGAGAAGGAAAATTTTATGTAAACCCTATGCCAACCCGTTTTGCCAGCGTGGCACAGTAGGCTAATATCCCTCCATATTGGAGGAGGCCCGACTCAGTAGTGGATCATGTATGGGCTGAAATGAGGACATAATATTAGGTTAGGTTATAATAATAACATTAACAGAGGAGTGGGGATTTACAATACATTGTGCCATCACCCCATGCTATCCATTGGGTACAAGAGCCGACAAGACCCTTATGGACGTAGCAGACATATCAACTCGGTAAGGGATCGGCACCGTATCGCCTTTGGCCTCGCCGTCAAACAGGCGTCAACCTAACGTAAGCACGTAACCGAAGCGAATCAGCAGCTCCGATTCTGTCGCCTCGGCTACGGCTAGGCGACGCCGCGCTTACGGATGGTCGACCGCTGGTTGTTAAGGCTGGCCCCAGATCAGTTTCTACAAATTCAATCAAACACGAGCGCAACACATCGGGATGTTGCCTTGTGAATGACATGACAGCATTGGGAAGGGAAGTTTGCTCCAGGCAGGCTACGGGAGCGGCGCGGCGGCGGAGAGGCGTAAGCGCGGGGACCGCTGGTTGACCACGCGCCGTACGGCGTTAGTGAGCTTGTCCCGAGGCGAGTCGTTTACGTTACAATTCCGATTAGTATGCTTTGCAGTATGGAGTTTCATACAAATAATACTGAACGCCTCGAGTACGGTGCCGATCCCTTTCCGAGTTGATAAGTGTGCTATGTCCTTAAATCTAGCTGCAAAAGAAAGAAGTGTCTGACCAGCATAGTAGGCTAATTACCCTCCATGTAAATGGTGGAGGCCCCAAATTAGCAGTGGATCATCTATGGGCTGTAGTAGAAGTAGTAATGTATGAGTGTGCTGAGTAATTTAAATAGAGAACAAGTTAATTTGAAAAACAACGTGTGACTGTGTGTGCCTAAGTAAGTGTGAGTTATGATAATTCAGAAAAGCTTATGAAAGCATATCCATGTCTTGGTAACTCATATCGGCGAAATTCCTTTCATAATGTCATGACCATGTCACCGTTGACCCTCACGCGTTGACCTCCAAGGATAAAAAAAGAGAGAAATTTTCTTTAAAAAAATTAAAGGACCGTGTGGAAGGAACGGATTTATACATAGTGTCACCACCCCATTCCATCCTGAGTGTGTCGTAAGAGCCGACGAAAGGAAATGACAAGGCTGGTAACTTAGCCACAAGAGAAGGAAAACTTGATACGAAACCCGTCTGGCCACCGTGGCACAGTAGGCTAATTACCCTCCATGTCATTGGAGGAGGCCCGACTCAGCAGTGGGTCCATATGGGCTGAATAGTGGTAGTTATAGTCAATGAAAATCGAGGAAGAAGATGTAAGGCATGTTAACAAATCCTAGTTGAGTAACAAACTATGATCCCCGATGATCCGTATTCTATCTCAAACGTTCCAAAAATAACATGTTTCGCCGAGGAAGAAACCGAAATAGATTTCAGAAATCCTAATGACACACTTCACTCCCATACAATCTCAGTTTGTTGTTCGTGGTTCGGTTCCTAGAAATACCTTAATGGGTGGTCGTTTTTATTGCACTTTAATCTATTGTTTAGGTTGTAAAGATAGTATCAAAGGTATCTAAAATGAATGTTGTGGTTATTGATTAATTTATAAATGTAACCGTGGTTAAGGTACTATCCTTGTGGTGATGAATTTAGAAAACAGTATCACCAACCCATTCCACCCTGAGGGTGTCAAAATAGAAAAAATGGGAAAGAAAGGAAAGTGTGTCTTTGTATAAGAGAGAGTGAGTAAGTGTGTTAGCATGTGATAAAGGTTATAGAAGCCCACGTCAGGTTGTACCCCATTCCATCCTGAGGTTACGTCAAAGCCGAAAATAGGAAATGACTAGGCTGAAAACCACAAGAGAAGGAAAACTTGATACGAACCCTATGCCCGACTGTCCGACTGTCCAGGGCAGTAGGCTCCTCCTTGTTATTGGAGGAGGCAAGACTCAGACTGGGGTATTTATGGCCTGTGTAGTAAATTAAGGTACGTGTAAGCTTAGAGTAACACAGCTGTCTCTATTTTTCTGGAGTGGAGTTAGTCTACTGTGCGACGCTGGTTAGACGCGCTGGCAAGGTATCACTACATAGTATAAAACAAAGTCGCTGTCGTCTGTCCGTCCCTATGTATGCTTAAATCTTTAAAACTACGCAACGGATTTTGAAGCGGTTTTCTTTAATAGATAGAGTGATTCAAGAGGAAGGTTTATATGTTTAATACATGCATAATATTGTAGAGAAACTATGATAAATTTAGATGTTCATCATTGCACCCGTGCGAAGCCGGGACTGGTCGCTAGTAGTAGATATAGCTCACAGTTTTAAATCGCACATAAGCCATTTTGCTTTTAAGGTAAACTATTTTACTTTGTTAAATATAACTCACGAAGACAATTGACACGCAAAGCTAGTGTTTCTGGCCTACAGTAAGGCTGTGTCCCCAGTAGGCAAACAGTTTGCAGCCGACTGAGTGAGTCGCAAATTTGTCACGAACTGAAATTTGAGTTATCTGCAAACTCAGATCCATTGTCATGTGTCGCAACCGGTTTTGCTGTGAGTCGGCCAGTAACTGAGACAGCCGGCGCACGTAATGCTGCAAACTGCGTAAAGTGAGCGAACTAGCAAACTGTGGACACTCCATTTCAAATATATGGAAGGGCGTACTAAACCGATACGCCGCAAACTCAGTCGGCTGCTAACAGTTTGCCTGCTGGGGACACAGCCTAAGACGCTTGCCCGACCCCGGAATCGAACCCAAGCCCCGTGATCCAAAAGCGGTGCTTGCAACCTGTAGACCAACAGGTTCAACTTGACTATAATTAGGCCAATTCCTTTTTTGAAAATAGATGTTGTTGCTGCCATTACTAACGCGTTATATATATATATACTAGCTGCACCCCGCGGTTTAACCCGCGCTTACTTGACATTTTATCGTTACATTTTGGATAATTCACACAATATCTTTATGAATTATAGCCTATGTGTTATTCTTATGTGTAAGCTATATTATTGTAGTTTCATCAAAATCCGTTTAGTAGTTTTTGCGTGAAACAGTAACTAACGTCCGTCCATCCATCCATACTTACAAACTTTTGCATTTATAATATTAGTAGGATCTCACGACTGTGTTTGTTATCGAACTCCTCCGAAACGGCTTGACCGTTGTTTATGGAATTTGTCTAGATATATTTGGTAGGTTTGAGAATAGGTTTGAGAATAGGTTACAAATTTTCTGCATAAGGATGATGATAAAAAAATAAATAGATGTTCAATCAACTTCAGAATTATAATATTAGTAGGAACTACATGGGATGCAGTATTTTTCTTTTAATTGTTTTCATTTTTCCATGACCTCGAAATCAAGGAGTGTAAACCCGCAGGCAGATGCTAGTTTAGTAGAATACCGAATAATGGCCTACGCAGACCGGGACGGCATGGCAAGGGATTAATTTTTTTGCTAATGGACATTCTTTATTCTTTACTGCACACAGATTTTATTTTTATTTTTTATTTTATTTTGTTTGGGAAAAAAACGATATTACATTACATAAAGGGCTTATCAATATGTTACATAAAACAAAATCAATGTAATAACAACAACATTTTCCACATATTAACAAAGAGGTGTCTATGGTATGATGAGGACTAGATGAGCCAGTTACTACTTACAATCTAGGTAACATTTTATAACGTTACAAAACAACGCAAAAAAGAGGAGAGAACAATAATAATAAAAAAAGCTAGTTAGTTATCAAAGGATACATCTAAGCTGTTCAGTACATTACTAACTTTACTTCAAAAAGTATTTTTATTGAGCATAAAATAAAAAAAAAACATGATAATTTGGAAACAAAATGTACACAGGCGAGCTTAACTCTATAAGAGTTTTCTTCCAGCAAACCTTTGGCAGAGTGAGACCTGTAGAAGATGGGTACACAACAAATTAAAAAATAAATTAAATAAAATTAATTTACCGTTAAATGATATTGATTCAAACGTATCGATAAAGAAATACGACATTAATTGCTATGCTTTAAAATAATGCCGTGGCATCGAAAGGGATTTCATTTGTTTTTTAATTTCAAATATCATTTCCAAAGCTCTAAGACATTGTTCTAAATATGAATTTCTTTGACTGCAATTGTACTCGTAGTATCGGGGCGCGCCACTGACACCACTGACATCGATGAACTCGAGCAAATCGAGTAATCATTTGTTATAGACATGTGATAGCATCAAAGGTTATTATTAATAGCTGGCTAAGGAAATACTTTTTAGTGGTGACGGGTAATTAGCCTACTGTGCCACGCTGACCAGATGGGTTGGTACAGGGTTTCGTAAAAAGTTTTCGTTGGTGAGGGCCCCACACTACCCCGTAGTCTCCCCAGACGCGGTAGGTATTTTTGTTCCCGCCAAACCAAAAAAAATTGGTTTAGTATGTGTGAAACTTTCCTTCTCTTGCGGCTAGGTTTTTGTCATTTACTTTTGTCGGTTTTTACGACACCGTCAGGATGAAATGGTGTGATCACACTATGTTTTTTTTTAAATCCGTCACCACACGGATTACAAAAAACAAATTGAAATCTGTTAAAAAAAATTGCGTGCTCCCGTTTAGTTTTATAACAACGATACACCTACTGCTTCTATTTTTGAACGTTTATCACCAAACCTGATCCGCTGAAATCCCTCACAAAGGCATGGCAACTGAAAGGACAACAATATGTAACTGGGTAGCGATTTGCAAAAGCAATATTCCAAAGTAGGCACATTCCAATTCTAAACTTTAATTCCATCGCATTAGGTTCTAATATGCGAAATCCGTTCAAAGGTTGAGTGGGTTTGGGCAAATTGAACCCTCTAACAGTCGAAACCTAGCAACTCCCTTTCAAATCAGAGGCAAGGAAACCACAACCTCAATCCTAACAACACATTTGATCGTACGGCGCGAGTTCGCTTAGAGTTCTGCTAATTACCTGGATACGAGAACTGTTAGTACTTTGTTAGTTTACTGTAAATTCGGGATTACAGATTACGTAAAAACTAGAAGCAGTCAAAACTTTTTTTAAACTGGGTATACCCTTGAAATTAAACACTTTTTAACGGATTTATCGCGTGTATATTACATTATTTAATTCCCGACGTTTCGAATGCTTTGCAGCAGTCGTGGTCGCGGGAGAGGCTAGATAACAGTTGTCTTCAAAAGTACAAAGAAACAGTTAAAATCTACCGCCTATAATTTTGTTTTATTGATAACGTTCCATGTGCATGTGTGTGAATTAAATAATGTAATATACACGCGATAAATCCGTTAAAAAGTGTTTAATTTCAATGTGTAATAATCGCGAAAACCTAAGAAACCCTTTTGTTTTTCGCTGGGAAAATGCTTCATGCATACCTGCCCCTCGGTGATACACTTGACTACCCAAAACTCCAGCGGTACACCTATACACGTCTGCCACAGGTTCACGAGATATCTACTGTGGTGCTCCGATGGGTTACGAATATCGGGGATCCTGGGTAACTTGGACGGCCTCAGTCAATGAGGCTTGTGTCACCATCCCCCGACCCACCACTGGTCGCTAAGGCGAGGGTATAATGGGGGCGTAACGTTACGTCCTGCTCCCGCCTGGCCTCCGTCCGGGGCGCAAGTCACATCGTTTTAACTACAGTACCTATTGCCAAAAGGATCGCATTTTTAAACTGTGCGCGATCCACGTTAGTCATTTCGTCTGTAACCTAGAAAACTAAATCACAAAGTAAAGGCAACAAAACCGCATCCTCTGTCCTAACGAGCTCAACACACTCGAACATAGTATGGGATACTAACTCGTCGAAACTTCTAGAGCTAATTACCTGGTTTTGAGAACCAATATTTGGCTCGCTCTGTTTACTACGAGGACATTTTCCAGTTAGAATTATGTTCCTCCACTAGTGGCCCGCCCCGGCCTCGCCCGGGCAAAGCGGGGGTGGGTTATACATATAAACCTTCCTCTTGAATCACTCTATCTATTAAAAAAAACGGTATCAAAATCCGTTGCGAAGTTTTAAACATTTAAGCATACATAGGGACGGACAGACGACAGCGACTTTGTTTTATACTATGTGTGTTCCTCCATTGGACATAATATACTACAGAATCATCATCATCATCATCAGCCCACATTAGTCCACTGCTGGACATAGGCCTCCCCTAAAGAGCGCCATAGCGCCCTGTCTTCAGCTTGACGCATCCAGCTGCTGCCCGCAACCATACTACAGAATAGAGGGAAATTATTTCTTTGAGAAAACGTCCGTCAATTAATGTTAAATTTGGTCTAGTTCCAGATAGCTAGATAGATCTTATCGCTGCTACTACTACTGGGCCCATAAATGACCCACTGCTGAGTCAAGCTTTCTCCCATAATGGGATGGAGGGTAATTTAGCCTACTGAGCCACGCTGGCCAGACGGGTTGGACAGCTATCTTGAGCAAAGAAAAATCAAAGGTTACCATTTTTTATAGTATATTTTTTATAGTAGTCTTCAACCAATGTGTGTTGCCAGTGATGACATATGGAACAGAGACGTGGTCGCTCACTATGGGCTCCATCAGAAGGCTCAAAGTCACCCAAAGGGCAATGGAGAGGGCTATGCTCGGAGTTTCCCTGCGAGATCGAATCAGAAATGAGGAGATACGCAGGAAAACCAGGGTCACCGACATAGCCCACCGGATTGCCAAACTTAAGTGGCAGTGGGCAGGGCACATAGCTCGCAGGACCGACGCCCGATGGGGCAGAAAAGTCCTCGAGTGGCGACCGCGTTCCGGAAGGCGCAGTGCTGGTAGGCCTCCCACACGGTTGGCCGACGACCTGGTTAAGATCGCCGGAAAGCAGTGGATGCGGGCGGCCCAGGACCGGCCTTTGTGGAAATCCTTGGGGGAGGCCTATGTCCAGCAGTGGACGTCTTTTGGCTGAAATGATGATGATGAAATAATGATAGTTTATTTACCTAATTGTTTGTGTTGCGTTAATTATCAAGAACTTATACAGAGTGATTTACTGTATAGTGAAATTTAAAACTAGCTCAGAATCAGTAACACTATCGATCGGACTAGTTTGTAAACTAGGTTATAGTTTTGGTCATATTATTTTGTCCCTGTGAAAATAGAACTAGGGTAACATAATATATTAATATTTATTAATAATAAAAGGAACACAGATATTTAAATTAAGTGGAGACTGGATTCTAAACTGAGATATCCTTTGTTTTAGTTCACTAATCTTCCACTTTAACAGTTAGGAGTGAAAATAAAATAAATAAATAAATATGTCTGTAAAATGTGTAAATAAACAAACAATAATACAATTTATGTAATAGATTCTTCTTTTTTTAGAAATGTGTAAGAGGGGTCTTACACACAGTAAACTATTAACGAAACGATATGCCGTGCTTATGAATGTCACTGTTAATAAGCTTAATTTCAAAATATCCTAAAACAAAATCCTTTTAGGTGGTATACTGTACAATACATCACGTTGTATACTGTGCTTTCAAAAAAATATTAAGACTCAGTATAATTGGTTTACATACATATGTATTTTAATTCCCCGTTACATAAGGTAGTGCTATTTTTATATATTATTAAAATTGTAATCTGCTACTCTGATGGTTAAATTTCATTTCATATTTTGACGCTCCGTTGTAAAATAAATAAAGAATAAACAAATAAGACAAGCCGCCAGGCACTAATGGAAGGAAAATTAATAAAAAAAACGCGCTCTGAAATAGCTGCCTTTCATTTTATGAAAACCGTGTATGTGTATAAAAAGTATAGTGTTTATATGAGTGACTGTGTGTGTGTGTGGTGACGGTTTTAAACTACACAGTGTCACTACCCCATTCATTCCTGAGGGTGCTGTAACAGCTGACAAAAGGAAATGACAAGGACGATAGCCTAGCCGCAAGTGAAGGAAAACTTGAAACGAAACCAACGATGTGCCAGCCCGTCGAGCCAGCATGCCACAGTAGGCTAATTACTCTCCATGTAACTGGAGGAGGCCCGACTCAGCAGTGGGTCACATATGGGCTGACTAGTAGTACTTGAGTGACACATGCCAACTAATGAGTAACATATTACATGTTTTTAAACGCAATACAGGTAGTGCCAAAAAATACGGCTTCAAGCCACAGATGCAATATTGCTTTTAAACATGATTTTCTACATCGGGGAAGCTTGCATGTATGTTCCTATTTTTACCTTCCTATCTCTCAAAGGGAATGACGTCACGAAATCTGTAAACTAATCCGTGACCTACCTTAGATATCAAAGAAAGTAATAAATATGTATTGCAAACAAAATAGGTCATTAACTGAGCAATTTCGCTGAATGACGTCATTCTCTTGTAAACACGCTTAGAACTAACGTAATTTTATAGATTGGTAATGTTTATTAGAGCGTTTAATGCGTCGGATTTGTTCTAAAACGGAAGGTGTTCAGTTTCTTTTTTTATTTTGCACACATTCCAAATTCAAAACTCATTTATTCAAGTTGGCTCATTAGAGCTCCGCACTTATGACAAGTCAAACAATAAAATAAGATTTAAAGGTTCGGAATGCAGCTCTACATAGAAGAGCCGGCAAGAAACTCTGTGGTTGCTCTTTTTAGATCGCCATTTTATAGTTACAAGGCCGTGATAAGACAGATTTGTGAGTGACTAAGCCCGTTTAAATTAAAAAGAAAATTAACATTTGGATTCCATTTTATCATCTATTGGTTTAACACATCAAATCGATATTATTATGAAATAAAACATTATTGGGCCCATTAGCATGTTTTTAAAAAGCTTTTATTAGCTTCGCTTGTATGTATGTATGTAACGGAATTATTGAACATGATTATGACCCACTTGAAAACGTCGGATTAACTCGAAATTTGGCATACTTATTAAGGACCGGTCACAATTCAATATTTTGAATTGACAAAATTTTAACCCGTTATAATTAATAGAATAATATTAATAACGGTGATCAAGGTGGAACACCGCTCTTCGATGCAATAGCTAATAGAGATGTAAATATCATAAAGCTATTGCTATATTTTATAGAAAATTATATATATAAGCTTTTATAGAAAATCGAACTAAAAAATAAAAAATAAATTTGAATTAAAAATAGTGTCAGAAATAATTATTTTATTGTTAAAAGCGTTTGGTGCTTTTCAGGATATTATCAAAATAACCCTTCTAGTCATATCTGTTCATAAAATATTTAGAACTATTGATACCATGCACCCCACGCTTTTACAATAAGATATTTTTACCTGACACTATTTTCAATCTAAATTTATTTTCTATATGTTATATTTTCTATTAATTATATTTTCTATAAAAGCGTTTTTTAACTATTATTTATTGTTACTCAAATGTAACAATAAATAAGTAGTTGATCCATCCATCTCGTTACCATAACACAAGCATTAAGTTGCTTAGTTTGGGACGAGATGGCGTTGTGTGACATGAACTTTACGTGACAAAAAATTTAGTTAACGTTTATTTTTAAACTTGGAAAAAAAAACGAAAATATATTATACAGAAAACGAATCTTAAACTACAATTTAGTCAGGTACGTCTCCCACACGGTGGACCGCCTGGTTAAGGCCGCCGGAAAACGATGGATACGGGTGGACCGGCCTTCGTGGAAATCCTTGGGTGAGCCCTATGACCAACAGTGGACATCTTTTGGCTGCAATGATGATGATGATGAAGCCTGGATTTCCATAGAAAAGTGTAGTTCATCAATTTTTTTTATATTCCATATCAAGATATTCAAATTAGTTCTTAACCAAAATGATCACTATTCGGACGACAAGACAAATTGTCTGTCTGTCAACAAGAGCTACACTAATGAAATTTCGCGAACCGTTTAATGCTGGACACGTCCTGTATTGCTGAATTGTTAATGATATTAAGGGCACCATTCCTTTCCAAGACAGGTACAAAATGGAACAATATCGTCTTTATGTCATTATAATTTAATCGTCGTTTTAGCCCACCCCACTACTGAGTCGGGCCTCCTCCAAATTCATGGAGGGAAATTAGCCTACTGTGCCACGCTGGCAAAACGGGTTGGTACTGGGTTTGTATCAAGTTTTCCTTCTCATACGGCTAGGTGATCTGCCTCTTACGATCCTTTAGTCGCCTCTTACGACACCCTTAGGATAGTCTGGGTTGGTGACATTGGGTATTCTAAAGCCGTCACCAGACGGACGTGCGTTCTAGTTTAATTGGCGACCCGCCCCGGCGTCACACGGGTGCAATTATGCATGTATTATACATATTATAAACCTTACTCTTGAATCACTCTATCTATTAAAAAATCGCTTTAGCGTAGTTAGAAAGATGCAATACAAATATTTTTACAGTTCTCCGTAATGAAAAGTCGCAATTTGCATAACTATTCCAACAATGTTCATCTTAAGGCCGAACGAGTCGGCCTTAAGATGAACATGGAGAAGACGAAGAGCATGTCTAATATCCATGTTCAAGCCACTCCTGTTAACATCGGAGGTTCTACCCTCGAAGTTGTTGACCATTACATTTACCTGGGACACACTGTCCAGTTAGGTAAGTCCAACTTAAAGAAAGAGGTCAATCGTCGGATCCAACTCGGCTGGGCAGCGTTCGGGAAGCTGCGAAAGATCTTCTCGTCCACAATACCGCAGTGTCTGAAGACAAAAGTCGTCAACCAATGTGTGTTGCCAGTGATGACATATGGAACTGAGACGTGGTCGCTCACTATGGGCTCCATCAGAAGGCTCAAAGTCACCCAAAGGGCAATGGAGAGGGCTATGCTCGGAGTTTCCCTGCGAGATCGAATCAGAAATGAGGAGATACGCAGGAAAACCAGGGTCACCGACATAGCCCACCGGATTTTCAAACTTAAGTGGCAGTGGGCAGGGCACATAGCTCGCAGGACCGACGTCCGATGGGGCAGAAAAGTCCTCGAGTGGCGACCGCGTTCCGGAAGGCGCAGTGCTGGTAGGCCTCCCACACGGTGGTCCGACGACCTGGTTAAGATCGCCGGAAAACAGTGGATGCGGGCGGCCCAGGACCGGCCTTTGTGGAAATCCTTGGGGGGAGGCCTATGTCCAGCAGTGGACGTCTTTTGGCTGAAATGATGATGATGATGATTCCAACAATGCTATAAAACCACCATGCAAGACCAGGTGCGCAACTGTAGTGAGTTTTGCGTAGCTCCTTTGTGACCGAGAGTCGAAATATCTTAGTTAGAAGCAGATCACCTAGCCGCAAGAGAAGGAAAACTTGATGCAAACCCTGTGTCAACCCATCTTTCCGGCGTTGCACAGTAGGCTAATTTCCCTCCATGGCTTTGGAGGTGGCACGATTC
Organism: Clostera curtula; assembly: GCA_905475355.2. Classification (NCBI taxonomy): domain Eukaryota; kingdom Metazoa; phylum Arthropoda; class Insecta; order Lepidoptera; family Notodontidae; genus Clostera; species Clostera curtula. The sequence goes on along the minus strand of FR997805.1, from coordinate 6,224,792 downwards.
AGTAGTGGGTCATTTATGGGCTGAAACGAGAAGAAAAATAACTAAAATATTCGTGTTTAAATATTAAAACCTTTTCGCAAATTGAATTAACTCGCGCTTGCACAATCTCGGAGCATGTTTTATTTACTCGCTACACTTAGCATAAAATATTAAGTTTTAGATGGCACATGCTTGCCCGCAAAAAGGCAGGACGGTCCAACTCGACTCGCCTTATTTACATAAAATGGAATAATTAATTGCAACTTAAAACACAAAGAACGGTCTTTCGCTATCCATTTAAATTAAGTCTTGAAATCCTCCTCTATATTTAAACTAATATTTATGAAAGAACTAGCTGTTACTCGTGACTTTGTCTGCGTTGATTTTAAAGTAGGTAAGTTCCCTTTAATGCCGCTGAATATATGTAGCTGCTTCAATTTGCGTTTTGTAACTATTTACACTTAAGTCTCCATAAGATGGAATTAATAGATGTCTAGCAGTAAATAATTATACTGTTATAAGTTTAACGTATTTCTGTGTCTGTCTGTGGTCACCGTCAATGGTTGTTTTGTAGTTTCTATTTTGTCGTTAAATTTTTTTGTTATAGCACTTTATCATGTAAATAATTAAAAATTAAAACTTTGCGAAAGTATAGATTCGTCTTAAGGGTAATTTCTATGAAGGCGCTATGATCCCGAAAGTAGCGTACACATCTCATTAAATAATAATTGTATTTTACTGAAATAAACCCATGAGTAAAATATACTATACCAAACAAAGAAATAATATTAAAATACTTGAAAATTAATAAATACCACTAAACTAAACTTATTCTAAAAATTAATATATATGTCGGTGAATTAACTGTTTAATTAAACCTTTTAATTTGAACAGCGGGTTCAAGGAACCGATCTTAACTACACTCCAGCATTAACACACCGCACCGCAACCACTGTTTCTATCATAATGAGCGAGCCGCGATCCACCGCGATCGCGCTCCTTTTATAAGTTTTGGCCGAACGTCAAGATGGCGCCTCGACCCCGCTCGAGGACTACCCTCCGCTCTGACAATGTAAAATATTATAACGTCTTCTTTTCAAAAGATGACAAACTAAATTGAATAGAAAAATCTAACAAATGAAACTAATTAAAATTAAGATTTAACAAAGTATTTTCTAGGCTAATTGATATCGTCTATATGTAACCAGCAATCATCTCCATTCCGACTACTTCCTCCGACATATATAATAATAAAATAGAATTTGTGCCAGATTACTGTCATCATACGGTAGCAAGAAGTCTAGTAGAATTTCCACGTAGTATGGCAATGCTTAATAGCTTAACAAGTAATAACTAGTCAGTAACTAGTCGTTTTCCCGTGGTCACGGATTTAAAATACATAGAGTCACCGTCCCATTCCATACCATGTCGTAAAGGCCAACAAAAGGAAATGATGGCCAAAAACCCAGCCGCAAGAGAAGGAAAACTTGAAACGAAACCCTTTTTTTTTTTTTGTTGCCCGGGGTAAAATCCTTTATGGACTATCCCCGTCGGTCAGGGGAGGACCGACGAGGGGAGTGTGGGACTCTCCTCCGAAGAGGCATACCCACTAAACATCCCCGGGGTGCTACCTATCACGCGTCCATGTTTGTGGCATCACGGGTACTTGCACGGAGGCACTTCCGCGATGCCACAGACTGAAGGCGCACCATACCTCCTCCGTCTCATGCTCTTTGTTGAGTGGAATATAGAGCATTCCGATCCAACTACGTGAACGGGTATTCCCCACTCTGCCGACGTGAAACGAAACCCTGCGCCAACCCGTCTGGCCAGCGTGGCACAGTAGGCTAATTACCCTCCCTGTGATAGGAGAAGGGCCGACTCGGCAGTAAGTCATTTATGGGCTGAGTTGTAGTTACTAAAGAGCTTCTGGTCATCATTAAATAGGTTAATCTCACGAAAAATAAATCGTATAAACTTTTTATTTCTTTTTCGTGTGTGGCAACCCAAAACTGTCAAGTTTGAGTGCTGAGCTGACACAAATAACCAACATAACGAAAGCTACTTTGTAAACAAGAATTATCGATACCTTTTAGCAGAGTAGCGTCTTTAAAATAATTAAGTGCGTCACTAAAATATAAGATAACCTGTCACCCGTGTACCAGGTGGCCTTATCAGTGAACACTTTCCCTAACATGTGTTTGTAGACCAAGAGTCAAAGGTGCAATTATAACCTACAATCTATACAATTATATAAAATTGGAGTGTCTGTTTGTAATAATAAAATAACCACTTTTTACTAAATGCTTAGGTATGTATACACAGAACATAGACAAGAGTAAATTTTTTTTGAATTTTTGTTTGTCTATCTGTTTTTTCCGGCTAATCTCTGGAACGGCTGGATCGATTTTAACCGACTTTCACTGATAAGTAGTGATATAAGCAGTAACTTGGGCACCTTTTTTTTACTAGCTTCGCCCCGCGGCGTCACCCGCGGGTAATATCACACCCGTGCGAAACCGGGAGGGGCCGCTAGTTATAAATAAAATATAAATGTGTACTAATATAAGGTTAATTTTCATAATAGATTATAACCGCACATCATCATTAGCCTACTCAAGTCCCCTGCTGGACATAGATCTCCCCTCAAGTACTACTAACAAATAAAATACTACTACTACTCAGCCCATAAATGACCCACTGCTGAGTCGGGCCTCCGCCAAATTCATGGAAGGAAATTACCTACTGTGCCACGAAGGGGTGGCACAGGGTTTGTATCAAAATTTCCTTCTCTTGCGGCTAAGTGATCTGCCACTTGCGTTCCTTCTGTCGCCTCTTACCACACCCTCAGGATGGCGTGGGTTGGTGACCTAGTATATTCTAAATCCGTCACCGCACGGACCAAACATACTTAAAATATGTTTATAATTTAACGTTTGCGACGGTTTGTGGCAGGAAGGCTTTCCATAAAATTAGTTTAGTGCCTAGTACGCCTAGTACTTTTAAATTTTTCTTGCCACAATAAATATTATGTCGATGACAACTCGTAATTGAAGTGAACTCATTGTCTACAATTACTGAGACATTAAAACAATCTCTGAAATCTTGTTAACTATATTTAGTAGGCCTTATTAGTAAGACTCGCATTCTCCAGCGCAATAAGGTTTGTTGGCATTTAGTGGTTTTCAACGGAGTGACAAGCATAATTATAACTATTGCGTAACTCAGTGGTTTTATGGTCGTATTATGGTTAATTAGTATGTAACTATTGACAATCGCTATTGAATTTACGTGACGGATTTAGGATACAGTGTCACCACCGCATTCCTTCCTGAGGGTGAGAGATTGAGAGAGGTTGAGAGACAGAGCCGACAGAAGGAAAATACAAAGTCGAAAACCTAGGTGCATGGGAAACCCGTCTGGCCATCGTGGCAAAGTAGGCTCATTACTCTCCAAGTAACTAGAGGAGACCTAAATCAGCGGTGGATCGTATTTGAGCTGAGAATTAGTAGTATCACTATCACTATCACAACATATTATAAAACAAAGTCGTTGTCGTCTGTCCGTCCCTATGTATGCTTAAATCTTTAAACTACGCAACGGATTTTACGCAAGCGGTTTTCTTTAATAGATAGAGAGATTCAAGAGGATGGTTTATAATGTACTAGTGGCCCGCCCCGGCTTCGCCTGTGCAAAGCGGGGGTGGGTTATAAATATAAACCTTCCCCTTGAATCACTCTATCTATTAAAAAAAACCGCTTCAAAATCCGTTGCGTAGTTTTAAAGATTTATGCATACATAGGGACGGACAGAAGAATGCGACTTTGTTTTATACTATGTAGTGATAGTGATAATACATCCATAATATAATAAAGAAACACTGATAAATTTAGAGGTTCATCATTACACCCGTGCGAAGCCGGGGCGGGTCGCTAGTTGTCAACAATCTGTAAAATAAGTGGAATCGTTTTTTGTGTATTAAAATTTATCTGTAAGTTAATTATATTTTGACTTGTATTTTGTGTTGTTGTGGGCGATCAAAAGAGATGGATGCATTTTAAGAATGAGGAATTTAATTTAGGTAGGTTTTATCACAAAGCTCTTATAAACCGTCATATTTAAAATTACCATTATCACCTCACCGCCCCTGTCCTACGTTAGGCGGTTATCTCCATACCCACCTATCAGTCGTCATACTTACATTCACACCTTTCATGCACAAATCCTCATTTTCATCTCCCACAACCCTTGGTCTGCCTCGTTGGTGCCTCGTTGGTCTAGTGGTTAGATGTGCCGCCTTTGGATCAACGGGTCCCGGGTTCGATTCCGGGGTCGGGCAAGTGTCTTTGTCTAAACCAGAGGCACTGGCTCGGAGTCTGGGTGTCATTTCTATCTATAATATGTATGTATTTACAAAAAAAAAATATATAAGTAGTTTATCATCCATCTCGTTACCACAACACAAGCATTAAGTTGCTTAGCTTGGGACGAGATGGCGTTGTGTGAAATGTCCAAGGATATTTATTTATTATTTATTTATTTGGGTCCACCCACATTTATGCTGCATCTACCACCGGTTTGAATGCTGTTCTACAGAGAAGAGTAGACCGTCCATGTTTACGCTTCTGTGTTCCATGTTTACGCATAATGACTGCCATAGATAATAGAGTCACAGCCCAGATAGGGGCCAGATCTTACAAATTAGGAACGCCCACTCAACATCCAGCAACAGCAACATTCTTTAGATTCTTTAGATCATTCTGGTGGAATTTGTACTCCTATAGTTACAACTTATTTAGATTTTAGATATTTAGATTATAGAAAATATTAGTGTTTTAAGCTTAGACTCAAGGCTCGTGAATGCACAAACCCCGTGTCGGGACGGTGCTCCCCGTATGGGGACGGGGCAGTATATAAAATTTCCCGACCGCAGGCTGGGAAATAACGCGTGTTGTAAAAGTCAACAAAACCCAGCACCCTTGGGGGTAGGATGTAAGTGTCCACCCGCCTAGCTACCGCCCTCACATCTTAGTCGCCTGCTCGATCTTCGTCCCTGGCGTTGCTTTCCGTGTGTTACCCACACCAAGCCAGTCTCTACTAATATTATAAAGAGACCAGACTTGTATGTATGTTTGTTTGTAACGAAAAAATGACTGGAACGTTATCAAAGTTAAAGAATCTCGCACCATTCGAATGTTGTATTACCTTTAATTATTACCCTTAGTAATAGTAATAGCACGGGTTAGGCCGCGCGCAAAAGCTAGTTTAGAATAAACAAAAGAAGAGACAATCATTACAGCATACGAAATATGAGTTAAACGAGAAACGTATGTATGGAAAAGTAATAAGACGAAAATGTAAGACATCAAAGGGTGAGGTACGTCTTTCTCTTATTTATTATTTTGCGCATTCTGTGTTACGTACGTTTTATATTCTGATTTAGTGATATTCATGATGCCACGATCCCCGCAAGACGTCCAATAATATTTTAAATGGCAATTCAACGTTTGGTGGGTCAGTTAGTAGAAATTATATTATATTTATGCTGGTAGGCATCACACACGGTGGACCGATGACCTGGTTAAGGACGCGGGAAAACGATGGATGCCAGGATCGGCCTTTGTGGAAATCCTTGGGGGAGGCCTATTTCCAGCAGTGGACGTCTTTTGGCTGAAATGATGATGATGATTTATGAAGTTACTAGCCCGGCAAATGTTGACCCGGCAAACGTTGGGTTGCCATATAGATATCGTAATAATAGGGCTTGATCGCAGAAGGGTGAAAATTATGTAGGTATGTATTTTTATGCTGTACCATTAAAAAAAAAAAAAAAATGTGTAAAAAAAAAAATTGTTGTGGACCGCCTTTAACACTTAGGGGGATGAAAACTGACAAATGAAAAGATATTGTCCGATTCGCCGACCTAACCGATATCCACACAAAATTTTACGAAAATCGGTCGTGTATTTCCGAGGCCTTCAATAACAAACACCGTGATACGAGAATGTTAGATTAATCTGTGATCATAATTCAAAACAATACAACGTGACGATTAAAGAAACGAATTAACAGCCGCCCACATTTGTGATGAAATGTCGAGAGTATCATTTTCGTAACTTCTTTTGATACAACATCGTGATAGGACGCGTGGGATTACCAGTTTTATAATTTATGGTACAACTGTATCTATTAAAAACATTAACACTTTTAATGTTTGTAGCTTACGAAAACATTGTATTTATTTTAAGGTGATCGCTCCAGGGTAGCCCGCGAAATTCAAATTTTCTTACGGTTTTGCAATTTGCAGGTCAGTGATAGGTTGTATGTATGTAAGTTACTCCTTGTATCATCAGCTACCTATCATTGAAAGTCCCGTCAAAATCGGTCCAGCCGTTCCAGAGATTAGCTGGAACAAACAGACAGACAGACAAAATTTAAAAAAAAGTCTATGTTTTGTGTATACGTACATACGCATTTAGTAAAAAATTGGTTATTTTATTATTACCTACAAACAGACTCTCCAATTTTATTTATTTGTATAGATATGGTGATAATTCAATTAATTCCTATTAAAACTCTAAAAAAACTTATTTAAAAATAAAAGGTCCCATAGTGTATATTTTACAATCTCCATTCAAATGATTTTAATCAGTCACAAGTATTTTAACAGGTCTTCAATACTTAAGCCAAAAGAAATCAACTTCTGGTCTGGACAAAGGTCTCGCCAAAGATTCACACAAAAGCCGGTGCTGAGCTAGCCGCATTTGGCTCCAAGGACCCAGTATCCGTCACCAAGGACCGTCACTACACCAGTCCGTGTAGTGACGGATTTTGAATACAGTGTCACCACTTAATTCCTTCGTGAGGCTGTCTTAAGAGCCGACGGAAAGAAATAACAAGGCCGAAAACCTAGATGCAAGAAAAGGAAAACTTGATATGAAACCCTGTGCCATACCGTCTGGCCAGCGAGGCTCAGTTGGCTAATTACCCTCCACTTAGTTGGAGAAGGCCCGACTAAGCAGTGGGTCGTTTATGTGCTGAAAAGTAGTATACACAAAGTGCCGTCTTCAAATGGTTGATTTTATAATATAAATAAATGAATAAATAAATAACCTTGGACATTTCACACAACGCCATCTCGTCCCAAGCTAAGCAACTTAATGCTTGTGTTATGGTAACGAGATGCATGATAAACTACTTATATACATTTTTTTTTGTAAATACATACATATTATAGATAGAAATGACACCCAGACTCCGAGCCAGTGCCTCTGGTTTAGACAAAGACACTTGCCCGACCCCGGAATCGAACCCGGGACCCGTTGATCCAAAGGCGGCACATCTGACTACTAGACCAACGAGACAGCAACGAGATATTTTATTGTATTGATTTATTGTTATAGCTCTTTTAAATATCTTCAGATTTTTTCTTTAGCCACAACACACGACAATATACATATCTACAGCGCATATTACAAATGCCATAGATAAGGACGCAGGTCAGTGTAGCGTAAAGTATTATGTTATCTGTGGTCATACACAGCGTAGCGTAACAAAAAGAAAGATTTAAAAAGCTATTCTATTACGAAATTGTGCCATGATACTTGTATTTTAACCAATGGTGATTTGTCATAATTATTCATGTGAATAGATTAGATCAGTCTTATATCTTACCACTTTATCGGGTCAGTGATACCCGTAGTTACAACGAGAGTGCTACCATTTAAATTGCTAGTCGTTGGCTAGTCGTAGACGACACGGTTGGCGCAGTGGTTGAGCGATCGACTGCTGATACCCGCACGGAAGAAATATTTGTACGACCTACAAGTATTTGTAGGTCGTACAAATACGCCATCTCGTCTCAAGCTAAGCAACTTAATGCTTGTGTTATGGTAACGAGATGGATGATAAACTACTTATATACATTTTTTTATGTAAATACATACATATTATAGATAGAAATGACACCCAGACTCCGAGCCAGTGCCTCTGGTTTAGACAAAGACACTTGCCCGACCCCGGAATCGAACCCGGGACCCGTTGATCCAAAGGCGGCACATCTAACCACTAGACCAACGAGGCAGTCCGAACGGGGGGCGAGTGACGGGACTTGAGTGGGGTTTTTAGTTGAGCGCCTGCCTCCATATTACCGGAGTAGGGCTATCTTCGAGTCCGCACATAACTCTACCGCGTCTACTCCCGTAGAGGCCTTTCACCGCGATGCAGGGTACCCACGAAAAGAGATTTCCTCACTGTAGTTTGTTTCCTACTCTTGCGGTTAAGTAATCGGCTTTGTCATTTCATTCTGACTTGATTGCCTCGTTGATCTATGGGTGGCTTTGTGCCGCCTTTGGATCAACGGGTCCCGGGTTCGATTCCAGGATCGGGCAAGTGTCTTTGTGAAAACCAGTGCCACTAGCTCTGACTCTGGTAATCATAAGTGTTCGTGAATGTCATGTTTGTAAACTGCCCCCGCGAAACATGTTACACATTATATAGATGTTACACACATATATGGAGTGATGACACTTTGTATTCTAAATCCATAACCACACGGTAAATAAAATAATAATATTTTAAGGATAAATTGAATCATGCCAACGAGGCAATGAAAGTGTAGAAACAAGAAACGACTTAATTAAATCAGTATGTGTCGCATGATTTCACACGATCTTCGGCTTACTCAGATATTCACAGTAATATTCATCCTTAGTGATTCTATTCGGTTAATTTAAATTCCGCACGCCCAAGAGACGCGTAAAGTTATAACAAGCAAAGTTAACGATGTGAATCGGTTAGGTAACAATTAGATGAAGAGCTGGAGTCTATTTCTTAATAGTAAAGTTTCTTGATTTGTCAATTGAAAATATTGCATCCATTTGTGACATTGCATTCATAAGCAACATGGAATGTACAAAAATAATAAAATAAAAAGGCGTTTCGGGGAATACATAATCAGCCTAAATTGTAATATGTTCAAAGATCAATTTATTATTTTTTAATTATTTATTTAATTTTTTTCCAACATTTAATGGATCTATATTTTAGGTTTCAATTTTACTGTACGTAATTGGAGGTACAAAATAAAAAAAAAATTGGCGTTTGCTCGCGTGTGCTTCAAACCCGTGCTTATTTCGGCTTCGCATACAACCTATGTTACTCTTCATGCTAAAGGTGAAGATGTATAAAAAAGGTCAACAAAATAATTCCTTACACAAGCGTGTAAACTCATATTTGCTCAACGCAATAGCCATTAAATTCGTTAGCGGTGGATTTCATTTTTGAATAAATATTATTTTAAAAACAAAACATATATTGAAAACTCGAAGTAATGGTCAGCTCTTCGATTCGATATACAAACGATGGGACGCGTCAGTTGCGCTTAGCTCCTTGAGATGGGTCTCAGTTTCTGGCCTGACAGGATGTAATAAGTTCTCGATATGAAACGGACTTGTTTTAATTAAATGTTGGCATGAATTACGAGTAGGTACATTGACCATTTAAAAGAGAATCACTGTCTTGAGACTCTTTTTCCAATATTCATATTTATTTTCATTGACTAGGTAACATGACAGAGAAAGCTTTTTTTTGTAAATACGAAACCCCTGCACTAGGTACCAATGATTGAATGTTGATCCAAGATATCAACGTCTATCGCGTGGGCAGTTTACAAACATGAAATTCACGTACACAAATGAGACCCAGACGCAAGTGACTCTGGTTTACACAAAGACACTTGCCCGACCCTGGAATCAAACCGGAGACCCGTTGCTCTAAATCGACAAAGGTAAGCTTTCCGCGCCCTCCGGGAAAACCCCCAACTAGTCCCCAGCGGCCGGGTTCTGTGGAGAATGAGAAAATACGGGTTGCACTCAGGAATTGCCGACAGCGTGCGATTTACTTCCCTATTCTTGTCTTTTAATCGGTACGGATTTTAATTTATTGTACAAAAAAACAAGAGTTCTAAGTCGAGTTCTGAAAGTGATAGTGCATTAACTCCTAAACCAATAAAAATTGAAGCCAATAACGTCATATAAATAAATCCACACAACTATATCAATCCCAAGTAAAACAGGGACATTGTTTTTTAAAAATTGCGCTAGTGTGTCAAATATAAAATTAATACAATATTTAATTTATAATATAGTATCAATTTTATGGCAGTAAATGTTTATTTATCTAGACTCGTTCGCGGTCTGCTAAATATACCTACATGCATATAAGCAGACACTATAGCTGCGTCTCGTAACGGTGTCGCGAGTTAGAGATTTTGCGGCTACGCTTTCGGCCTTATCATTTCGTTTTATCGGCTCATACGACGCCCTCAGGATGGAATGGGTTGGTGACACTATGTATTATAAATCCGTCACCACATGGATGAACACTCGAACAAATTAACACACCCCTAGTGCTATAGCGCGTAAGGTTGTCAGTTAGTAGGCGTAATGAATTTTCACAAAAAAAAAAGGTTTTGTTTTTGTCTTAGAAAGCTAGGTTATAAGCTTTCTAAGAAACACAAAAAATCCAAACGTACCATTTACAATAAAAATACTTGTTAGCGACTTATTTTATTTGGAGGAAAAACGATGACATTCACACATTTACGTAAACCGTTCGGTCCTTTTTTTTTCGTTAATTCCAATAATCCAAGATATCCAATAAATTGCTTCGATTCTCTCATATTTTATGCTGACCATTAAAGTTCACGGCAAAAAGCTGACCTTCTATTTGTTCGTCAGATTTATTTACAATTCTCCTGTCATCATCAATTTCGTTTACACCAACAAATTCAGCCGCGAATGAACAAACATACACTCGGATCGCGCGAAATAGTTTTATGTATTGCCATCAAAACGACCGCAAATTGTTCTATATTGGAATGCATCGACGATTTTAATTACCAGATGAATACTGATAGTATTATTACTATAAATATACAAAATGCACTTAGTGAAAAGCTGTTATTTTGATATTACAAACGGACAATCCAATTTTATTTATTTGTATAGGTAGATATAAACATACACACATATTATGACAATAATATGTCGGTAAACAATTTATTGTGTGGTGGTCACCACAATTTATTGTGTGGTGGGATTTAGAAAACATAGTTGAATATATTGACCCATTCAAATTATCTAAGAACACTTTTAAAAGAACAGTAATGGGTAAAATAAGGAATAGTCGTATTAAATAATTTTTACCATTGCTATGAATATGTAGTAAGTACAAACTTGCTGTTTGACACCATTTTTTTACAGAGATTATATTTTATTTCTACTGTATTATTATAAGCAAATCACATTATCCTGCTAAATATGGCTATGAATACTCATTATTGATTTCATTAATTGACATTGAGACTGGATATACTTGGAGACCTAATTCAAATAGTGAGTATTGTTTAATAAATTTTTCTTATTGATTAATCACATACGTTGTAATATTAATAATATTGTTTAATAATTCAAAATTTATATTTCTAGGGAAACCTGTAACTGGCCTTATGATATTTAAGTGCTTTGTTGTAATTTACTTTAGATACGCTGTTGGTTTTCTTAATCAATAAATAAATAAATAGTGTTATCATCCCATTTCATCCTGAGGGTATCGTAAGGGCCGACAATAGAAAATGATAAGGCCGAAATCGTAGCCGCCACAACCACTGCTGCAAAGCATTGGAAACGACGCGAATTAAATAATGATAAATACACGCCACATGTCCGTTGAAAAGTGATTTATTACTATGTAATATAATCGCGAAGATATCTTTATTTAACAACTAGCGACCCGCCCCAGCTTCGCAAGGGTGCAATGATGAACCTCTAAATTTATCAGTGTTTCTCTACAATATTATGGATATATTATAAAACTTCCTCTTGAAGCACTCTATCTATTTAAAAACCCGCTTTAAAATCCGTTGCGTAGTTTTAAAGATTTAAGCATACACAAGGACGGACAGACGAAAGCAACTTTGTTTTTTACTATGTAGTGATAGTAATATTCTTTATCACAAAAATAAATTTACATCTACTGAAAAAAAAATACCCTAGAGGCTTAAGCAGTACTAATACGATTTGTTTTGTGTAGTTTTGTATGGAAATAAATAAATAATAAGCTAATAATAAACTACAAAATAGACTGTAGTAAAATTCAAAGCCTTGATTCGACGGAAGCGCGTCAGCGCCCCGTAAAAGACAGATTTACTGAAAGATGTGACCTTAAGTATGTCTTATTTTTATTAAAGTTGGACAGATGGATAAATTGCAGAAATTTAATAAATACTTAGTACAGTAGAATTTATGGATAAAATTTTTCTTTTTCATAAAAATAAACCGTCAAGATAAATAAATCTCGCATTTATATTATACCTTTCATTATCATTACACACGTATCCACTTCGGTATTTCCGGACACAATTTTGTGGGCGTTGTTAATTTCTGTGACAAAGTTCGCTTGGAATTTCGATTCCTGTTACGTTAGGCGGAATTCATATCAGAGTAAAAGCTTTGGTAGAAAGCTTCCGTCCGCAACTTTGGCTGCGTGGACTATTATTTGCTCGTCCTGTGTCGAATCTCTTCTGATTCAGTAGAATGATATTAAAGTCCTCTCAGTCTGTATGGTGACGGATTTGGAATACATAGTGTCACCACCCAATTCCATCCTGCGGGTGTTGTAAGAGTAGACTAAAAGAACGTAAGAGACAGACCACGTAGCCGCACCCATCTTGCCTGGCATTGTAGGCTAATTACCCTCAATAATTCGGCGGAGTCCCGATTCAGTAGTTGGTAATTTATAGGCTGAAACGAACGAACTGATAAACCTTAATTATGTGCCGTATCTTAACAAGACTATAATTCACGTTCCCCTGGCATTTAAAAAACAAAATCACAAACAACAAACGATTTGAGTAGTTGATTGTCTGATATGGATTGCGCGAGAATTTAATTGATTAACGACCGCTTAACCTTGCCCCTTAAACTCTAAAAACTTCCGCATTCAATCCAGTTTTGGGGACCATACATCAAATTCTCGAAACTTAACCCTGGGATAAAGGCATTCTTGTCACGTGCCCAACAAACCGCGTGAATCGCCTCGGGGCTCTTGACATACGATAAATTTGAATTCTTCGGACATTTTGTGGGGAATGAACTATTTAACTCACTTTAAAAGCGATTGGTCAAGAACTTTGAACATCATCATCACAGTCTTGGCTGCTATTCATCCATCTATGGCAGTCGCTAAACTTGAGCACCATCCTACAAGAATAAAAAAAAAAGGATATTGGAAGCCTAATCAAAGGTTCCAATCACAATTAAATTTGGAGAAGACGAGGAAGAAGAAGTAAATCGTGGCCAGGGAAACCAGCGTGTGCCATTTATGGCCGTTTACCGTCGCCTATGAACGCAGAGTTGTAAGAGAACAAAACCTAGCTGCAAGAGAGGAGAACTTGACACCAAATTTTTTTTTTTTTCGACCCGGGTAAAATCCTTTATGGACTTCCTCACCGGCCACGGGGATGGCCAGCGAAGGGAGTGTGGGACTCTCCCCCATAGTGGGGGCCTATCCACTAAACCTCCCCGGGGTGCTCCAACTCGCGTCCTGTTGCGGCGTTGTGTGATCTAATGCAGAACCACGCCGCCGCAGATGAGGAGGCCCGCCTCCTCTCCTCAGGCTCCTTACGAGCACTTGACGTCCTGCCGTGAGCACCCGGCAGGACGTCGCTTCCCCTCAGATTCCGTGTGGGGCGAGACATCCCCGTACCCCGCCCCGGGGTCTCCTGTGTTTCGCCGTGTGCGTGGACGGCGTCTCCTCGGGACCTGATCTCCATTGGGTGGGGGGCGATCCACTGTGCCCCCACCCGGAGGCCCCGGTGATACAAAACCCTGTGCCAACCCGTCTGGACAGTGCGGCATAGTAGAATTACTCTTCGTGTAATTGGAGGAGGCCCAACTCGGCAGTGGGTCATTTATAGGCTGAGTGGTAGTACAGTTAAAATTACTAGACATGTAATTTAAAAAAAATGCCCTGCTTTAACATTAAGACACGCTAATCCCAGTTGTATAAGTTTATTATAATTCCACGCACGATTTCTAAATCGTCTCAATAAAAGAATGTAACATGAATTCCAAGTACATAACAGTAAAGAATTGAGCAAAGTTCGTATGTTTACATTTTTATGGTAATCTCTAAATTAAGAAGTTTTTTTTACATGACTGTCGACATTTTTATTGGTAAGTATTTCTTAAATTTTCATCAAATAAAATGGTTCAAAATTATTTGTATTACATGTTTCATCGCAAAACGAAAATGAAATATGTTATAATCCTAATGTGATTGTCTGTGTCGTAATAACTCTTGATGGGATGCACAGTGCCAGAGACTTCACTACATAGTATAAAACTAAGTCGCTGTCGTCTGTCCGTCCCTATGTATGCTTAAATCTTTGAAACTACGCAACGGATTTTGAAGCGGTTTGTTTTAATAGATATAGTAATTCAAGATGAAGGTTTATATGTATAATACATGCATAATATTGTAGAGTACCACTGATAAATTTAGAGGTTCACCATTGGACCCGTGCGAAGCCGGAGCGGGTAGCTAGTAAAACATAAAATAGAGTACTTTAAACAGTTTTCTTAGTTCTTAGCCCGTAAAAACACCTACTGCTGCCGCAACAGTTGAAAGACTTGATATAAACCCTGTGCTTAACCATCCACCCAGCGTGACACAGTAGGCTTATCTCCCTCAATTAATTTGGAGGAGGTCCGACTCAGTAGTGGGTCATTTATGGGCTAAAATTATGATGACTTTGTTTTTTATTTAAATTGCTGGGGCAGTTTACAAACCTGTAACTCACGAACATAAATGATACCAGGCAAGTGCCTCTGGTTTAGACAAAGAAACTTGCCCGACCCCGGTATCGAACTCGGGCCCGTTGATCTAAAGGCGGCACCTCTAACCCCTAGACCTACGAGGCAGTCAGGCAGTTTTGTGTAACAACAGAAATGTTTAGTCATTAATCGAAACAACTGGATTTTCGTTTCTGTCACATCAAAGAGAATAAACAATACGCTAAAACATAATCCATGCCTACACTTCACAGTTTTCAAAAAAAGAATAACAAATTCAAACGTTTGTTCCGTGGAATTCGGTTAAATGAAAGTTCACTCTAGACGATTGTTTTCTTTTATCGTGTTGTGTTAACAAACATTATCGTTAACACTAGGGTTCATGGTTTCTCGAGCTTTTCAATTTCTCGGGTCTCGAGAATTCTCGAGGCTAATTTCTCGGGACTCTCGGGTTGTCGAGAAATTTACATTTACGTACGTTTTCTCATATTATTTGGTTCCAATTGCGTCTAAAAGTCAGTGGTTTTGCTCTCAAATAAAAGTATCAAATCACTACATAGTATAAAACAAAGTCGCATTCTTCTGTCCGTCCCTATGTATGCATAAATCTTTAAAAATACGCAACGGATTTTGAAGCGGTTTTTTTTAATAGATAGAGTGATTCAAGGGGAAGGTTTATATGTATAACCAACCCCCGCTTTGCACGGGCGAAGCCGGGGCGGGCCACTAGTTAATTATAAAACTTTCATTGATGTTATTCAAAAACATTAATCTTATAAATATTGTAATATAAAATATTACAGAAAAAAATATTATTCAGGCTCATAATCATAATGACAGCACCATTTTTAGTTGGTTATTTAGAACTTAAACTAAACAAAAAATCAACATGAAAGAAAACGTTAATATTAGGTTGGGGAAAAAGTCTTTTCGCATTATAGTATGTAACTATGAACTTGTAATAAAATCTTTAGTCCTGATCTTGCACCTTCAGATTTCCACATGTTTCGGTCTCTTCAGAATTCTTTAGGCAGTGTCAGGTTAACATCACGAGAAGAACGCCAAAACCACTTGTCGCGGTATTTTGATCAGAAGTCCCAAAATTTCTATAGCAATTGGATCATGTCCCTACCTACAAGATGGCAAAAAGTTATCGAACAAAATGGTAGCTACATACTTTAGTTAAATGTAAATAAACGATATTAGTTAAAAAATGTTTTGAAATTTCTTAAAAAATGCGTCGAAACTTTTTCCCTAACCTATTATCTTAACTTACATTATATTAGGATCACAGCACAATATTGGGCTGGTTATTTAGAAAAAGAAATCAACTTAAATCTTGTAAACAAAATAGCTTCTATAAAACGCGAAAGAAATCTTTAATATCTTAAACTCGGGTAGAAAGTAAATGTAAATTATAATTACACTAGCTTTTGCGCTTCGGCTTCGCCCGCGTGAGCTCCGAACCCGTGCCCGTATGATAGTTAGATATGTGCTCTCGCAGACTTTTTGTAGATCTTTATAAGACCTACAAAGCCGTAGTACATCATTTTGTTCTATTATCAATAGTTTTTGCAGCGCACGCATAAATAGGTTTTCGATTTTACACCTTGGTTTACAAAATCGCAATTTTCATACGGATCCCTAATTCTTTTGAAAATAAAATATATGATAAATGGACTATCTAACACTGAAAGATTTTTTGAAATCGGACCAGTAGTTCCTGAGATTAGCGCGTTCAAACAAACAAACAAACAAACTCTGCAGCTTTAAATATTAGTATAGATTACAATCATATCACCATTTATGGCATGTTAATAGAATATAAACAAATTAAAACTCTGCAAGTTTATTTTCTACAAACGTACATGATTTCTCGAGTTCTCGACTTTTCTCGAGCTTGATTTCCCGGGAACAAAGCCCAACGATTTCCCGGGAATTCTCGGCTCGAGAATTCCCGGGAATGAACCCTAGTTAACACCATAAATGTTTTCCAGTTTATCGTCAATTCATTTTCACGCCCCCATTCCTGTTATTTTAACACTCGCGTCGCATACCGCACTGTGTATACAACATTAGCTGTGCTTTTATTCGAAATTTGAATTGCGCGTACACTTGGAGATAGACAAACATTGAAAGTTATTTTATGTTTCCATGTCCTACGCATATGCGATCAATATACGAGTACAATGAGCGTGCAACAGTAAGCTCCCTATAAGTGCTTATTGTGTGCAATACCTATAATTAAAAAAAAAACAAGCAACTATAGAGTTTCTTTCTCTTTTCTGCAGAGCAGTATTCCGAATCGCTGGTAGCTTCAGTATGTATGGAGATGGACGCAAGGCTTGTGGGTACTCAAAAAGAGATGGATGCATAGTCTGAACTAGGAAATGAGTGAAAAGTAGACATGACGACCGGTAGGAATGTATGGAGATTACCACTTAACATCTGACAAGAGCCAGAAACTGATGTCGGTGGTTTTTAATATTTATAATTTTTGTGATAAAACATTTGTAAATAAAGCAGTTCTGAGTTTGTTTATTAGTTAATGTAACAGGTTAGGCTCAGTAACGTATCTCCAAAATCAAGTCTTTCGTAAGCTAAGAAAATAATTACCTAAACGTCATGAAAATTGCGATGTATAGAAACTTTACATAAATAATAAAATAAATTGAAATAAAATTAATAAACTACACTCATAAAACTTTTATAAACTATTATTTACAGTCGTTTTTTTATTTTATTATTTATGAATAGGGTGTAGGTACTAATAAAACTATTATAAATGATTATTATTTAGAAATTTGGTTTCTTTACTATTATTAAATAAGAATATGGTGTATTTTGTTTGTATAAATAAAGAATTTGATTTTTGGCCTTATCATTTCCTTTTTTCGGCTCTTACGACACTCTCCGGATTAAATAGGATGGCGACACTATGTATAAATATAAAAATATAAATAAATATTTGTGTGTTGAGTGAAATGTCCAAGGGGACATTTCACACAACGCCATCTCGTCCCAAGCTAAGCAACTTAATGCTTGTGTTATGGTAACGAGATGGATGATAAACTACTTATATACTTTTTTTTGTAAATACATACATATTATAGTTAGAAATGACACCCAGACTCCGAGCCAGTGCCTCTGGTTTAGACAAAGACACTTGCCCGACCCCGGAATCGAACCCGGGACCCGTTGATCCAAAGGCGGCACATCTAACCACTAGATGGTTCGTCACTACATGGCCAAAAACCTAGCCGCAAGAGAAGGAAAACATGACATGAAACCATGTGCCAACCCGTCTGGCCAGCGTGGCACAATACCTAATTACCCTTCATGTAAACGGAAGAGGCCCGACTCGGCAGTGGGTCATTTATGAAGATTTGTAAACAGTATGTGAGTGCAGTTTCAGCACGCACCATGTAATTTGTGTAATTTCACTAATTTTTATTTTCTAATTTTTTAATGTGCCACATAACACGCACAAACGTGTAGCGTGTTATTGCTTTCACTAATCTGTCAGACTTGTTTGTACCACCATCATTGTAACCCTCTTATTTAAAAGAGCAACCATGGAGTTTCTTGCCGGCTCTTCTCTATGGAATGGCTTTCCGAACCGGTGGTAAAAACTAAATTATTAATTTTATTTTATGATTTTTATTTTTAATTTTTTTTCTCTCTTAATATCTTTGACTATTTGAAAGCATTCGCAAGAATTTATTCGAATAAAAAACATTTTGATTTTGATTTTATGGGATGAGAAGTAAGTAAGTAACTAAAGAATTTAACATGACGTTGCATGAAAACATGAAAAGTTATGCACATGGCGGTGTAATCTCATTAAACAATTTCTTCCATACGAAAATTTCTTAATTCAATTCTGCTGTTAATAATAAATATTATAATATCTTGGGTATAGACCTTATTCCGTGTCCTCATTTGCACAATTTATGAAACATCGTCGATAACAATTCGAAATATACGGTTATCTAGTGCGTAAATAACGATACAAAGTGCTAGTTCTCGTTCATCATCATCATCATTTCAGCCAAAAGACGCCCACTGCTGGACATAGGCCTCCCCCAAGCAGCGACGTTCTGTTCAAAACACACCATCCATAACTGCGATCGCCAACCCGCCTGCCAAGCGGGGCGATTATGGCAACCCCCCCCCCATTAAATGGACGCAAAAAGGAAGTTCTCGTTATCGATACATAATTATCATCTGAGCCTACTGAGTCAGCCTTGTCTAATAGCATGGAGGAAAAAAAAGTTAAAGCAACAAAAATGGAAATCGACATCAAAATGGCCACCAAACATGAATAATATAGTGAACAAAAAAATAATTTTCTTGTTCAAAAAGTGCATACAATTATTAGGGATCTCTACACTGTAACTCTTAAACATCATGAACAGCTGTTTTGGATTTCGAGCAGGTTAAAATTGAATGGACCAAACATAAAAATTACACAGCTTTCATAGGGAGGCTATTTTTAGCACCGCATTGAAACTCCTTGGAATGAACGGTATGCATCGGAATGAAACATTGGTTTAAGAAATATTGAGGAGATACTCCTGGCTCAGTGGAAAGTGAGTGACTATCAATGTACAGGTTAACAGACTTTTGACTCTGCTGCGCAGCATGTCGCGGCTTCGATTCCCACACGGAAGAAATATTTGTACGACCTACAAGTATTTGTTCCGGGTCTGGGTGTTTTCTATCTATAATATTTTAAGTAGGTATCTATAATACAACAAAAAAAAATGTATAAAAGTTTATCATCCATCTCGTTACCATAACACAAGCATTAAGTTGCTTAGCTTGGGAGGATAATGGCGTTGTGTGAAATGTCCAAGAATATTATTATGATATTATATTAACACTGACCAGACATCTTCAATCATATGACTCCAAGTAACTCCCCAAATCTGCTAAATCGATAAAGTAATAAATCTCAAAATCGACGAATCAATTTTCGGTACTAGAACTTGGAAGGCTTCATTTTAGCAGATTAATGGCATTGCTGCCATCATCCGTGTGTCAGGAGGTTAATACCCCCCCCCCCCCCTCCCGTAATTCGAGAAGGTCCGACTAATCAGTGGGTTATAGGCTGTGTAATGGTATTTTTAATACAGTTGCTCAAAAAGTGGCATATTACAGGGACGTATAGCGTTCGGGAAGTGGGCTATTACACACGCGTGCTTTTTCTTTACCATTCCCGCACTAGTGCGTTTTCTTTCCCAACTGTCAAAATAATGTCTATTATAAGGAAAAACCAACCATGAAGTTTTTACTAAAAAAAATCATAGAAGATTTTATGATTCATGCAAATACGTATATTTCTAAAAAGAAACTACGTACTAATTTGTTTCAATATCAGATTTAATTATTTGATTGAATGTGTTTTATTTCATCTAATTAAATTTCATTTCATATCAATAAAAAAATTCTACTGAAGACTTGGCTGTATGGGCATTGTTCCTTTTGCCTACCAGAATGGGTGAAGAAAAAAAAAACCTGCTTATATTTTAAGGTCGGCGCCATTTTTCAGAAATGATTAGTTAGTTGAGTTTATTGTGTTTATAATATTTTATTAAAATGCTTCATTTTTTCGCAACTGTATTAAAAATAGTCGTTCAGTACACGTGCGGAACCGTCATTGCAACTTGTTCCGACTGTCAACCCTCGCCTTCGTCTGCGCCTCGGCTCGGGTAGACATTTGTCGGAACTCGTTGTAATGACAGCCTTTCCGCACTTGTAATGAAATATACTATAGCATCAATTAAATTGAAAACAGGTAAGGTGTTTTTCAGAGAATTAATAATGAGCACTAAACTTTACCATGTTTCAAAATGCAAATCGTCACCAACCCATTAAATCCTGAGGGTGTCATAAGAGGCGTCCAAAGGAATGCATAAGGCGGAGCCGGTAGAAGAAATAGTCTTATTGATTTCCCTCCATTAATATGGAAGCGATTTGAGTCAGTAGTGGGTAATTTACAGGCCGAAAAGATGATAATGACTAAAATTTAAGTCGACAAATATAATATTTTAAGCCTTCAATTAACAAAGCACTAAAATAAGTCTTCCGATTTGACGACATCTATAAGCCGATTGTAAATTTCAACGCAGCCGATTATTTACATGGCATTAGTATTGTAATCTAACACCGCTATAAAAGAAAAATTAACTATAAAATGTTTGAATTTAAAATAAAATGATATATGTAATTCATTCATGAATAATTAGTAGCTAGTAAATAGTAACTCATTTGTTTGTTTAAGCGGATTACTCAACGTGATATGGGATTATACCGTATTAGTGACTCCTCGGTTAAACCTTGGTCCCAAACTTGCTATTGTCTACCGATGTGCCAATCCGTGTGGTGACAGAATACATAGTGTCATCCCATTCCATCTTGAGGGGATCATAACCTAGCCACATGAGAAGGAAAATCCCGAAAGCAACCCGTCTGGCCAGTGCGGCACAGTAGGTTATTTACCTTCCTGGTGGAGGCCCGACTCAGCAGTTGGTCATCTATGGTCTGCGTAGTAGCAGTAGTGCCCATCTGATACGATTGCTAGCATTAATCTGCTTAATTCAAAAGTTCTGGATAAGTTCATGTGTCAAAAGGGTGTGACTTACGTCCCGAACTGACATTATAGTACTACTACTCAGGCCATCAATGACCAACTGCTGGTCATATTGAAATGTAAAAATAAAGTCATGATTAAAATATTTAACTGCAAATTAATCACAACATAGTATAAAACAAAGTCGCTGTCGTCGGTCTGTCCCTATGTATGCTTAAATCTTTAAAACTACGCAAGGGATTTTGAAGCGGTTTTTTTATAGATAGAGTGATTCAAGAGGAAGGTTTATATGTATAATACATGCATAATTGCACCCGTGCGAAGCCAGAGTGGGTCGCTAGTTTTTAATAAAAAAGATAAAATCAAAAGACCTATTTTCAAAGTATAGCTATTTAGCTATTTGTGGCCTTTTTGTATGCAAGCAACGATATGCTTACTATGGAGAAAGTGAATATAACACTACTCTTATTTAGTGTCAAGAATGCATCGCATTTCTCAGTAAAGTTATCCAGTCGACATGGCAGAGACCTCTGATCTGATAATGCTGTAATTTGACACTAATGGTTGTTTTATTGCTCATTTGCAACTGATTAAAGCGACTTGGTTGCAGAAGTGTTCTACTTGTATCAAGTAGATTATTATTTAACGCCATATTATTATGACCGTGTGCATATAGGTAACTAGTTTTCTTTGGTTCCGAAAGGCGCTCAACTGAAGTATGAATGTGGAGTATCAATATAGAGTAGATTAGATAGTTATTAATGTTATATAGCCTGGTGCTCGTTTTACATAGTATTATTTTATGATTCCATTTTAAAATAGTTATCTCAACATCATTTGGGCGAGGTCTATGTCCAGCTGTAGATGTCTTTTGGCTGAAATGATGATAATCATCATCATCAACATCATACGAAATTATATAATATTTTTACATGGTGTAACTAAAACCTTGTAGCCATAAGAAATAAGGATACAGATATCATGAAACGAGCTGTTCCATGTTTAAAATTATCTCGAAGTATGAGCGATAAACGAACGTATTTCTTTAACCAGACTCATTACAATAGGTACATGGATTTAGTCGACGCCATCGTTATTTTTATCGTTCAATCTAAGTTCCGCCATGGCTTATATCTTTCTTTCTCAAGTACGTACGAAACTTCTGTCACCGGCTGGTGATTAACATTTCACGCACAGTATGTATATCAAGAGCACTATCAATCCTCTCCTCCTACGTTATGGATAAATTGTTTATGTTACACTCTTTTTTTCGTAACGCTGGGGAAATGCTAATAATAAATAAATATATATCCTTGGACATTTCACACAACGCCATCTCGTCCCAAGCTAAGCAACTTAATGCTTGTGTTATGGTAACGAGATGGGTGATAGACTACTTAAATACATTTTTTTTTGTAAATACATACATATTATAGATAGAAATTACACCCAGACTCCGAGCCAGTGCCTCTGGTTTAGACAAAGACACTTGCCCGACCCCGGAATCGAACCCGGGACCCGTTGATCCAAAGGCGGCACATCTAACCACTAGACCAACGAGGCAGTATGCCGCAAGCATACCGCCGCCCATCACCAATTATTTGGGACTCCGTAAACGACTCATATGAAACCGTTTTGAAGTTTTGAAGTTAAGTTAAGTTAAGTTAAGTTTTGAAACCGGGTTTGGAGCACTAGATAATTTACAAAGGTTATCTGTAGGAATTTCATATTCATTATGTTCATATTTTATATAATTTTATGCTTTTGATAATGTGTATATAATAAAGCAATGATGTTACAATTAAAATTATACTTCTAACATCATTGCAATAAAGTGTATTATTGCATTTTATTTGTTGCAATTAAAGTATATACTTTATGTTATTCCAGACTATAAGCTACCTTTATTCAACATTTAATTCTTTGCGATCGTCCTTTCTGAGGTCATAGAGCGACAAACTTCCATCTAAAGTTACACGTTTATAACATTTATCATCATCATTTAGTCCACGTCCATTGCTGGACATAGGCCTCCCCCAAGAATTTCCACAAAGTTTATAACATTACTTATATTCTATTAATTTTTATTTTTTTCGTGACCAAAAATACTCTATCTTTATCTGTAAAAAAATATATTATTTTGTAAAAAAAAAAATATATTATATGTATTTTGATACGGAATCATAATAATATTCTAACATTCACAATTTAAAGTGAACCATATTTTGAAACTGATTAAGTTCGTTATTAACAAAATTACACTTCTACTTTTGAGTCAGTGTCGTTTTATTTATATCAATGCATGCATACGCGTGTGTCAGAGACAGTAAATAATGTCTTGATAAGTGCAAGAATATAGGCCAGTATTCAATTAATAAATTACTAAATGAACAAAGTAATCAGTGAAGCAAGAATAATTACGGCTATAATTTGTACGGATGCTCTAAATCTAATTAATATTTGTAAACAAGTATGTAATTTTATCAAAGAACTCGTATACAATTAATATGATGGGGCAGAAAAGTTCTCGAGTGGCGTTCCGGAAGGCGCAGTGCTGGTAGGCCTCCCACACGGTGGACCGACGACCTGGCTAAGGTTAAGGTAAAGCAGTGGATCCGGGCCCAGGACCGGCCTTTGTGGAGATCCTTGGGGGAGGCCTATGTCCAGCAGTGGACGTCTTTTGGCTGAAATTATGATGATGACTCGTATACTAGTTAAAATCGTCGTGATGTCGGATCATAAGTGAGACACTGTTAAGTCGAGCTTCTTCCAGTTCTACTACAACTCAACCGTCGTCGAGGCAGGCCTCCATTACAGGGCAATTAGCCTACCGTGCCACGCTGGCCAGACGGGTTGGCACAGCGTTTCGGTTCATATTTTCCTTCTCTACCTAGCTGTAGGTTTTCGATCTTGTAATTTATTTTTGTCAACTGTACTACTCAGGTTCGGATGGGGTGCCACCTTCGTATTCTAAATTCATTACCACATGGCAAATGGATAGCTGAATGACCAGCCCACTACTAAATTATCTTGATAAATGTAGCAGAAATCTATACTACTACCACTTAACCCACAAATGCCCCAGTGCTGAGTTGGGACTCCTGCCATTACAGGGCAATTAGCCTACCGTGCCACGCTGGCCAGATGGTTTGGCACAACTATTAGGGTTAACTAATGGCCAGCCCACTACTAAATTATCTTGCTAAATGTAGCAGAAATCTATACTACTACCACTTAACCCACAAATGCCCCAGTGCTGAGTTGGGACTCCTGTCATTATAGGGCAATTAGCCTACCGTGCCACGCTGGCCAGATGGTTTGGCACAACTATTAGGGTTAGCTAATGGCCAGCCCACTACTAAATTATCTTGCGAATTGAAGCAGAAATCTATACTACTACCACTTAACCCACAAATGCCCCAGTGCTGAGTTGGGACTCCTGTCTTTATAGGGCAATTAGCCTACCGTGCCACGCTGGCCAGATGGTTTGGCACAACTATTAGGGTTAGCTAATGGCCAGCCCACTACTAAATTATCTTGCGAATTGAAGCAGAAATCTATACTACTACCACTTAACCCACAAATGCCCCAGTGCTGAGTTGGGACTCCTGCCATTACAGGGCAATTAGCCTACCGTGCCACGCTGGCCAGATGGTTTGGCACAACTATTAGGGTTAGCTAATGGCCAGCCCACTACTAAATTATCTTGCTAATTGTAACAGAAATCTATAGCAGTATAACAATTCGTATTAACACATCGCTAACAGTACATTCAACTAAAACTATAATCGTTAAAATCGCCCACTGAATTGCTCGAAACGTGCTGTGACTCGGACGCGAAAGTTGGGAGCCTATTCAATGGTCATTCGATACATTGCGATCTTAATCGATACAAATTCAATTAGAATTGATTTCGATGTATGATAATTATATTTGCATATTAATTTGTTGGAGCAAAGTGGCAAGTTATTATTTTAAGCGACATTTCTATCTGCTTTCTTTCTTCAACTTCTAGCTGACTAAGACCTCAGGACCTCAGAACCCTCAGGAAGAAATGGATCTAAATAATATTATTTTCTCGCATATTTCGGAAGTCAAACACAAATTGGTTGGCTTTACTTCGTTCATTATTTAGCATAGAAGCGAGACAAAGTATACAAATGTACCTTTATTAAACAGGGATAGGAACATTCACAGACAATAACGCGTCGTAAGATTATCTATTTGAAATTAATTTACTTTAAATTATAGTAGTTACTAAAATGGTTTACTATGATTCGATGTCATTGTTGAATAAGTACCTATAACCGGTGAATAACTAATTCTGCGGACATTTAGATTATTTAAAAAGTAGAGGAAAAAGTTAAAGCACACATGCACAGATAAAAATAAATAAGATGAACACTTAACGAGTTCCAGAGGCAACAAAAAAAAATACAGTGAAATAAATTAAAATGATTTACACAACAGAAGTATGCAACGCCTTTTAAAAGTTTAACCCATCGTTAATTTCCTCGTCTCATAAATCTGTAATTAATCATCCAAATGTCTACTTTCAAAGTATTGACAGTTACATAAAAGCAACTTTTGGTAATTAAAGTCCCATTAACAAACTCAATAGCATTGATGGAGTTCAGGGTCATATTTACTTGTTTTACCTTTTCTTATTTTTATCCTACTATAATATTATAAACGCGAAAGTTTGTAAGTATCAATGGATGTATGTTTGTTGCTCTTTTACGTAAAAACTACCAAATGGATTTTAATGAAACTTTACAATAATATAGCTTATACATCGGAATAGCACATAGGCTACAATTTACAAAGATAATTGTGTAAATTATCCAAAATATAAGAATAAGTGTTATGTAAGGAGAATAAAATCTGGCGACAAAATAAATTCCATCACCACGCGGGCAAAGCCACGGGGCGCAGCTAGTATAATTATAATGCCCACCAAAAAAAATGAGTACCTGTATCGCGGGGGTAGTTTACAAACATGTAATTCACGAACACAAATGACACCCAGACTCAGAGCAAGTGCCTCACACAGTTTACACAAAGACACTTGCCGGAACTCGGGACCCGTTGATCCAAAGGCGGCACATCTAACCCCTAGACTAACGAGGCATTTATCACCATATCCGCTCATAAACAGCTCACTGCCTCCCCTTACCATATGAAAATAAATAATTATCTCACCCTGCCACACTGGCTAGGCAGGTTGGCAAAAGGGTTTATTTCAAATTATCTTTCTTCTTTTGTCTTTTGTCTGAAGACAAAAGTCTTCAACCAATGTGTGTTGCCAGTGATGACATATGGAACAGAGACGTGGTCGCTCACTATGGGCTCCATCAGAAGGCTCAAAGTCACCCAAAGGGCAATGGAGAGGGCTATGCTCGGAGTTTACCTGCGAGATCGAATCAGAAATGAGGAGATACGCAGGCAAACCAGGGTCACCGACATAGCCCACCGGATTGCCAAACTTAAGTGGCAGTGGGCAGGGCGCATAGCTCGCAGGACCGACGCCCGATGGGGCAGAAAAGTCCTCGAGTGGCGACCGCGTTCCGGAAGGCGCAGTGCTGGGAGGCCTCCCACACGGTGGACCGACGACCTGGTTAAGGTCGCTGGAAAGCAGTGGATGCGGGCGGCCAAGGACCGGCCTTTGTGGAGATCCTTGGGGGAGGCCTATCTCCAGCAGTGGACGTCTTTTGGCTGAAATGATGAATGATGATGATCTTTCTTCTGCGTTAAAATGTTTACCTTGTCAGTTCTCTTACGGCACTCTCAGTCTGAAATTCAGAGGTGACACTTTCTATTCCAAAACCTGTTACCATACGCACAAATCAAGTATCATTATGAGTCTACTGTTAATGCGTCAGCCAAAGGTTTTTTCCAGCTAATAAAAAGTCCAAAATTTCTGGACACGTAAACACAGTCCCATAATTAAACGGTTTGCTATTAGTTCAATGACTCTAAGCATAAACTCACAGTGATCTCACGGTTGACTGGACTGTTCATGAAACATCGCGAAAACTGACACATGCATACAAAAATAGGCGCCTAGTAAACAGAATCGCTAATGTTTATCGTCTCAGTAAATAGCTGTAAACGGTAGCAACGATAAACAATTATTGTATTTTTGGGTACAACAACACTTTTGGGAGCACTGCCTTGTCGGTTTCCGGTTCGATTCCGGGGTCGGGGTGGTGTCTTTGTGTAAGCCAGAGGCACTTGCTCTTAGTCTGGATGTCATTTGTGTTCGTAAATTACATGTTTGTAACAGCCCCCACGATATAAGTTACACCGCAGAGTTACACCTAGTGTAGGGTTTAAAAAAATTGAGCCTATAAGGCGGTTAGTCTTTTTCTTTTTTTAGAGGTAAAATCGAACGAGGCAGGGAATTCAAGGGAAAGTCTGGAAGTACCGGTAGATAACAAAATGAAGACCGAATGGTATCGTTGTCAACGAAACTCAAATTTATTGGTTACTTATTGCTATATTTGGTGTACTTAATGTGTGATTAAGAATATGTAGTGTCACCATCCCATTCCATGAAATGACAAGGCCGAAAACCTAGCCGCAAGAGAAGGAAGACTTGAAACGAAACCCTGTGCCAACCCGTCTGGCCATCGTGGCGCAGTAGGTTAAATACCCATTCCATCCTGCGGGTGTCGTAAGAGCTGATAAAATGAAATGACACGGCCGATAACCTAGCCGCAAGAGAACGAAAACTTGATACAAACTCTGTGCCAACCCGTATTGCCAGCGTGGCACAGTCGGCTATTTTCCCTCCATGAACTTGGAGGAGGCCCGACTCAGTAGTGGGACCAAAAACTGTTGTGGAAAGTTCACGCCTTCATAGAGTCGTTTCAAGCAATTGTGTGAGTTTTGTATCCGTTTTCCACCAAGCAAATCGATAACTGCGCAGTCAAGGTCATTGTTGAAATTATTTTTTAATACAGTTGCTCAAAAAGTGGCGTATTGCAGGGACGTTTAGCGTTCGGGAAGTGGGCTATTACACACTCGTGCTTTTTTTGCCATTCCCGCAATAGTGCGTTCTCTTTCCCAACTGTCAAAAAAATGTCTAATATAAGGAAAACCCACCCATGAAGTTTTTACTAAAAAAAATCATAGAAGTTTTTATGATTCATGCAAATACGTATATTTCTAAAAAGAAGCTACTTACTAATTTGTTTCAATTTCAGATTTAATCATTTGATTGAATGAGTTAGGTTAGGTTTCATTTCATTTCATTTCATCTCATTAAATTTCATTTTCATTTCACATCAATATCTCATTAAATTTCATTTTCATTTCACATCAATAAAAAAAAGAAAATCTCTGATTATATTCTACGATTGGCGCAATTTTTTTTTATAAGTCTTACATGATTAGTTGGTTGAGTTTATTGTGTTTTTATTATTTTATTAGATTACTTCATTTTTTCGCAACTGTATTAAAAATAGTCGTTCAGTACTCGTGCGGAACCGTCATTGCAACTTGTTCCGACTGTCAACCCGAGCCCAATGAATTTTTTTTCTTCCGCGTGACTTTCCGCGCTTATAATGAAATATACTATTGACGGCATTATACCACCGACTTGCCACTGGACACTTGGCCCTTGAATAACCCATTAACAGGTACGGCTGCCTTCAATGTCGTGGACACTAATTACCGCTTACTGCGCCTTTTGGCGCTAAGCTGGCCAAAAGGTTAAGGGCAGCTACGAATATTTCCTATGGCGACGGCTTTAGAATACATTGTATCACCACCCCATTTCGTCCTGAGGGTGTCGTAAGTGCCGACGAAAGGAAATGGTAAGGCCGAAAACCTGGCCTGGCCGTAATTGAAGAAAAACTTGACACGAAACCCTATGCCAACCCGCGTGGCTAAGTAGGCTAATT
Source organism: Clostera curtula (assembly GCA_905475355.2). Lineage (NCBI taxonomy): Eukaryota > Metazoa > Arthropoda > Insecta > Lepidoptera > Notodontidae > Clostera > Clostera curtula. The sequence continues at coordinate 6,195,456 of FR997805.1, read as the reverse complement.
ACCCTTCTTGTAGTTGGAGGAGGCCCAACTCAACAGCGGGTCATTTATGGACTGAGAATTAAGTAAAACGCCTTGACAGATCAGGAAAGGTCAGCACGGCGAGACTAATGAAAGCTCCTTACCGTTGAACTATTACTATTCGTTACTGCTATGCAAAAATTACATGACATTTCCAAACAATTATTCATTACAAATCAAACCTTGATTTCATGGTGGAAAAGTGGATTGTTGCAGGCATGCGGATTTTGAGTATTCACGTTGTTCTAGCAAAAAAGTCGATATGTCACTCCACTTAGTAAAGTCTCACAATGTATTAATAATACACTTATATTGCACCCTATGCCTCCCTATGCTAAGTGTCATAGTACGAGTGTGTAAGTCATTGAACTAGACCATTGTATTGCAAAACGCTGGACACCAAAGCCTACATCAGTGGTTTTAAAAAGAAGGCAGTGAGGCACATAACAAATAAAAACCCCCCTATAGATTTAACTCCGTCCTGCATCAATGACGATCGACTTCAATCCTAGCATTATAAATTGACGTCCGATCCTCTCAGTTTGGTTCGGGATTAAAAAAAAAATCGATGACCCCAGCTCATTGTATGTTGAGGGTGGTTTTAACGAACGCTCGAGAACTGGGGTATGACCTGCACCATACATAATAATACACAACTTTTTTTTTTTTTTTTTTGGTTTCGCTGGGGAAATGCTTTATGCATACCACCGCACCCCGGGGGAAAGGTCGGTGATTATGTGGGACTCCGACAAGGGTCGTCTACCCAAGCGTCGTTTACCCACTAAAACCCCAGCGGCATACCCTCACACGACGCGCTTGGGGCGCCACAAGTTCGCGTAAACGCATTCTACTGTGACGCCCCGGCGTGGTGCCCGCAACGCGGGCAAGCGACTATCCGAGAGGGCGTCCCGGTATACTGGGACGCCCTCAGTCATCGAGGCTTTCGTCGGTGGTGGCTCCCCCGAACCACCACCGGCCTCCTAGGCGAGGGCAGAATGGGCCCGCATCGTCACGAACCCCCCTCCACCCTCGCCTCCGTCCGCGGCGCGGGTCACCCGGAGCTCCCTCCCTTGCGACCCGCCCCGCTGCCCCCTTCTGCGACATCGGCCCCGCAGAAGGAGGCCCGTCAGCCCTCGGGCCGGCGCCAACCAGAGGACACCGGCGCACCGCAGCCGTCCAGGGCCCGCAGGGAAACCCTTAGGACAGGGTCCACCGTCTACCCAGGTCCCCGAAGCCCCCGTCCAGGGCTCGCAGCGAGACACTGGGGACAGGGTCCCCATCCACCCAAGTCCCCGCAGCCCCAATCTACCGCAGCGCACCGGCGATCCGTCCCGCAGCCCCCTTCTGCGACATACGGCCTCGCAGAGGAGGCCCGTCAGCCCTCGGCCGGCGCCAACCCGGGGACGTTAGGTGAGGACTCGGTTTGACGGCCAACTAAGTTGAGCGCCAACCCGAGGACCTCATGGTGCGCCGCAGCGGTTTACGACTCCCAAGGCAGCTCTGAGGACAGAGGAGTCCCCGGAGCCGCAACCCGCCACGACGCTGGGTGCCGCTCTTCGTCTCACCTCTCCCCGTGGGCCCGCCCGGCATGGGAGGCCCTGGCCGGTATGGCCCCACGGATCATTGAGGCACTCAAGCCCCCTCACCACAGCAAGGTGGCAGCACAGTCGAGGGGGATAATAATACACTACTACAGGAACCATAGATAACCCACTGCTGAGTCGGGTCTCCTCCAATTACACGGTGGGTAATGAGCCTACTGTGCCACACTGGCCAAGCGGGTTGGCAAGTATCTTTGTATCAAGTTTTCCTTCTGTTACGGCTAGGTTATTTTGTCATCTTTTTTGTCGACACCCTCAGGATGGAATGGGGTGGTGACACTATGTATTCAAATTCCGCCACCACACGAGACCTGTTATTACTATACCAAATGAGTTCATCAAGGACGTTGTCAAGAGAAATTCAACCCTATAACAAAACCAAATCCTTTTCCAATACAAGACAATAGAAGATGATGATGAAACAAATATAAGGAGTTATACCTTTTATAAAATAACCATGCACAATTCCACCTTACCTTGTACGCCTAGTAAATATATATTACTATCCATGTGGATAGGACCTTAAGTAGGCAAGTCTCTATATATTTGTTGACATAGCAACGAGCATGCGCAGAAGACATGTTATACATAAACAATGAATTCAATTTGTCGCAGGACTGGTCCTACACGAAGCTTAGGACATGACCTGCTTTAAAAATTCAAGATAAAGCAGTGCTATCTTAAATTACTAACATCTATTCAAACCCATCGGATGTTAATTATACCAAAACAAACATCTTCAAGGACTTAATTCCATTCATCTTTTGATAAGAGTTAACGTAGCTTTAAACTCCCTTGCAAAATAATATCAATATACCCAAAACATCCATCAGAAAACAAACATTTACCCCGAAATTTCGGTATCAAATTAATTCCCGATAAGGATCTGTAATCAAAAATATAATTAGACTTACCTAAAACGATCCATTGCTATAGAAAACTGAGACATGCGATATTTCAGAATCATCGCCTCACCACATCTCGGTTCAATCACGTTATCAGAAACACTTTTCCTATCACGCACAACACTGTAACAAAATAAATACCGGCTTTTCTTAGCGACTGTCAGAATCACGTGGAGATCGAACACTGCTTACTGCAGAGCGTAAGGCAAACGCGCTTTTTCCCGGCGTACGCTCAGCGCATGACATTCAAGGAACTTTATACTCATGTAGCGGACTAACCTCCCACACAGTTCGTGAAGAACTAAGCGCAAGTAGTCTGAGAGCACGTGGCCTGTAGCATACGCGACGGCCGCCCTTCCAAAGCGGCGTCCACACACTACGAAATTCGACTTTCACTCGAACAGCGACGACACCATTTCGCCCAAAAACGGCACGAGCCGATGAGATGAGCCGGAATATGGGACGCTACACACAGTGTATTTCCGTACTGTCGTCAATAATATGCGTACGGCGCGTGTATAGCTGAATAGAAAAATGCATCGTGTTATTCGCTCACATTTTTTTCTACCCCCAATTCGTGGTTATTCTTTTGTAAACAATTCTATCCGCCACGGTATGGAGTATGAACTAGGGAGAGTAATAACTTTCAGAGTGACACTTTCATACAAATGTTATTTTTAAAATATGATATTAAGCTGAATAATAAGGCTATCTTTATATGATTTATCGTCACGTTTTTAACTCCCGACAACAATAAGGAGTGATCAAACGTTTGACGCGTTTATCTGGGATAACCTAAGATGAACGTCAAATTAACGGAATAAGATGATTTTTTTAAATTTGATAGCACACATGCCTAAAAAAATTCTTATAAAAAAATGATTTTTTATTTTTCTTTTTAATTTACTTCAGATATTCACAATTAAGATTCAGGGATAGCCAAATATTAAAATAAATTGACAGCGACACAGATTATACTTCTAAGCCTAATTTCTCTATGGCCCTGGTGTGTACCTATTAGGATATAAATCGCCACGGTTATCCAGGGAGAAATTTGATACGGAATTTATTCTCTCAGTTAAGGGAAAAAATGCCGGCCATTGTTGACGGGCAAGATATTGAAAAAGTTTCTTCCCGGCATAACGATCGCTTCCTTTTGCTTTGTTTTTAAAGGATAATTTCAAACTTAGTGGGCAGTCCGTTTAATCTCTACCCTTTGTCGAAACATGACTTGATCTTTTAAACAGTATCGAGTTTTTAACAGATTTAAAAACGTAAGATGTTCTATTTTCGTTTGAATTGATATTTTAAATAACTTCGTACTAAAACCGACATTATTATATAGGATAAAAATGTATCTAAGCACTCACTTCAATTAGGATTTTGCCGTATAATACCATTTCGTTTTAATTATATTAAAAAAGGTTATTTTCGATATCTTATTTGTTGTTTTGCTATATGAGTTCAGATCATCATCATCATCATTTCAGCCAAAAGACACTGGACATCCCCCAAGGATCTCAACAAAGAGTTGAGTTGAGATAAATCTAAGAAATTAGAGATTATTTAAATCGATCTAGCCATTCTTCTAACCTAATATTATAAAGACTAACTGAACTAGGAAAGTATTGATTATTTGAAAAACTCTTTCGCCATTTTAATTATCACTGATGAATATAAACCATTGGTATTTTTAATTCTTGATTAATACCCGTGTGCAACAAATATTTATTTTGAATTTGTTTTCGCTTTCGTTCCAACGTAATGTGGAATTGAAAAGTTATATTGTAAACTAGCTGACCCGGCGAACTTTGTTCCGCATTATAAATATTTAAAACAAAAAGAAAGTTGGACATAGGATACCTGAGATTTTTATCCCGTCCGTATAAAACCTTTTTTTTTTTTTTTTTTTTGGTTTCGCTGGGGAAATGCATTACGCATACCACCGCCCCCCGGGGGTGAGGTCGGTGATTATGTGGGACTCCCGGGACAGAACCCGTATACCCACTAAAACCCCAGCGGTATACCCTCACACGGCACGCTTGGGGCGCCAACGGTTCGCGCGAGCGCAGTCGACGTTGACGCCCCGACGAGGTGCCCGCTACGCGGGCAAGCGACTATCGGAGAGGGCGTCCCGGTACACTGGGACGCCCTCAGTCATCGAGGCTTTCGTCGGTGGCGGGTCCCCCGGCCCACCACCGGCCTCTATGGCGGGGGAAGGAGGTGGGCGTACAGTCGCCTCCTCCTCCCCGGCCTCCGTCTGCGGCGCGGGTCGGCCAGGACGTCCTCCTCCCTGACCCGCTCCGCGGCCTCCTTCTGCGACATGACGTCCTCGCAGAAGGAGGCCATTGCTTCCCACCCCTCCTCGCTGTCGAGCATCCGTCCGATAAGGCTCGACAGCGAGAGGTCTCCTCCGACCTGTGCCGCCAGGGCCCGCCTCTCGGTCACCCAGGCGGCACACTCCTCCACCGTGTGGCGCGCCGTGTCGACTGGCGCGCCACACTCGTGGCAGACCGGCGTCGGCTCCCGGCCCGCGATTTGATGCAGGTACTTACCGAAGCAGCCATGCCCGGTAAGCACCTGCACCAACCTGTAGGTTAGGGTCCCGTGCCGCCGAGACAGCCAGCGATCTAGGTGGGGGCGGACCGCCTCCACCGTCGCCAGCCCGGCGGCTGGGGACCCCAAATCCTCCTCCCAGTGGCGGATCAGGGCCTCTCGCGCTCTGTCCCTGACCCGCCTTGCACCACCACCGTCGAGGAGGGGCAGCGCTCCCTCCTCCCTCCGTGCCGCACGGTACCTGTAGACGGCCGCCAGCACCTCCGCCTGGAGCTCCCAGGGTGGGTCCCCGGCGAGCAGCGTGGCAGCCGTCCACGACACCGTGCGGTAAGCCCGGATCGCCCTCACCGCTATGACCCTCTGCGGCCTCCGCAGAAGGGCCCTGTTGCGAGCGGTGAGGGCTCCGACCCAGACGGGGGCTCCGTACAGGGCCATACTCCGGATGATGCCGGAGTACAGGCGCCTGCAGACGGAGCCCGGGCCGCCGACGTTGGGCAGCAGCCTGCCCAGGGCGGCGGCCGACCGTATGAGCCTCGGGGCCATCTGTTGGAAGTGGGCCCCGAAGCTCCACCGACCGTCCAGGTGCAGGCCCAGATACTTCATCTGGGCCCGCAGCTCTATCACCGTCCCCCCCACGGTGATGCTCGCACCGCGAGGGGGACCCCGGCGTGGCCCGTGGAGGAGGAGGGCCTCCGTCTTCGGGAGGGAGACCCTCAGGCCCAGCAGGCCGATCCGGTCCGCAGCCAGCGACGTCGCGACCGTTGCTCTCCTCGCCGCCTCGGCGAAGGTGCCGCCCCTGGCCGTGATGAGGGTGTCGTCTGCGTAGCAGAGCAGCCCCACCCCGGGCAGTAGCGGCATCCTGAGCAACCAGTCGTATCCGATGTTCCACAGGACAGGGCCTAGAACCGAGCCCTGCGGAACACCGCAATTTACCGTCCGCCGCTGAATGCGGCCGTCCGCTCCCTCCCACAGGACCTCGCGGTCCCGGAGGTATGCGCTCAGCAGCCTCCCGAGATAAGGAGGCACCTCATGGTACCGAAGTGCCTCCTCGAGCGTCTCGAAGGGGAGGCTGTTGAACGCATTGGCGATGTCGAGCGACACCGCCAGGACCACTTCCCCCTCCTCCACCGCCTCCTCGCGGAGGCGCCTCAGGGCGTCGAGCGCGTCGATCGTCGACCGCCCCACCCTGAAGCCGAACTGGACCGGGCTGAGCCCCGGTCCCACTCCCTCAAGGTGCTGGACGAGACGGGCAGCGAGGACCCTCTCGAACAGTTTGCCCGCCTCGTCCAGAAGCACGATGGGCCGGTACGCGGAGGGGGAGTCCTCCGGCCGGCCTTCCTTCTTGAGGAGACATAGCCTCCCCTCCCTCCAGAGCTTCGGGAACCGTCCGGACAGAAGGCACCTCTGCTCGGCGGCGACATCACCGGCGGAGAGTGATGGGCCGCGGCTGGGAACAGCTCCCCGACTACCCTCTCGAGGAGGTCGGGAGGCAGAGTCTCCAGGACGGGGGCTCCCCGCGCGCACAGCTTGTCACGCGCTGCGCGGTAGGGTCGCCCCCAGGGATCCCTATCGAGATCCGCCAACAGCTGCTCCCTGGCAGCGGCCTTGGCCCGACTGATTGCCAGCTGCAGGGCCATCTTCGCCTCTCGATAGATGCCCCGCAGCCGGTCCCTCAACTCTTCCAGGGACGGGTTGTTCCGCAGGCGGTGGCCGCACCGCGTGTATTGGCGGCGGGCCACGTTGGAGGCCGCCCTGAGCTCCGCGATCTCAGACGACCACCAATACACCTGCTCCCGTCCCTGGTGCCCCCTCCGAACCCTCGGCATGGCCGCATCGCACACCTCTTGGAGTGAGGCGCGCATGCGGCCGGCCAGCTCGTCCACGTCCGCACCAGCCCCCACAGCAGGGGAGGACCAGCGCTGGACGATGGCCGCCTCCTTGGCCAGCTCCACGTCGAGCCGGCTCAAGGTCCACCTAGGCAGCCTGCTGGCCCGCCTACGGGCCGGCCTGAAGCCTGGGAGGGGCGAGACGCTGAACAGAACGTACAGATGGTCCGACAGCGTCTCGACCCCCTCCGCCACTCGCCAGTCGGAGACTCTGCGCGCGACGGCGGGCGTGGCAAACGAGACGTCCACCGCGGATCCGCCGTTGTGGCGCACGCATGTCTGCGATGTCCCTACATTCAGTAGGGACAGACCGGCCAGTAGGGCCCAAGATTGTAGGGCCCTACCCCTCGCGTCCGTGGCGGGGTTACCCCACGCCTCAGACTTGGCGTTAAGGTCGCCGAGGAGGACCACTGGCCCCGGCGACAGCCTATCCAAGGCGCCCCGGACGGAGTCGAGATACGTCTCGAACTCCGCCAGGGGTCGGTTGGGGGAGAAGTAACCGCCCACGATACGGTACTCTCCCCACCCCGCCACCACGAACCCCTCGCCCCTCTCTATCGTCGAGAGGGGCGGGGCAGCGTCCGACCTGACGATGACCGCCACGTCGCCGTCAAGGTCCCCAGCCCAGTGACCCTGGGAGGGGACGAAATACGGCTCGCAGGCGACTGCGACGTCGATTCGTCGCTCCGCCATGGACTGCATCAGCAAGTCCTGAGCCCCGGCGGAGCGATTGACGTTCGCCTGGAGGAAGGTGACATGCCCGGACCTATTCATGAGGACATGTCTGCTTCCTCCTGCGCCTGCGGGCGCCCGGCAGAGGTAGAGGCGACGGCGGTCGCTCTACCTTTGGTCACGGGGGGGTTACACGACTTCCCCCCCATGACGTGGTCGGCACGCTGTCCAGCGTCCGCGCAGACGGCGCAGCGCGGCTTGGCTGTGCAGCCAGAGGACTTGTGGCCCTCCTGGCCGCACCTGAAACAAAGTCCGTCCCGGTCCACCCTGGATGGACACGTCGGCCGGGTGTGGCCCATGCCAAGGCACCGGTAGCACCTTAGCGGGCGCTGGTCCATCACCCGGACCACGGCCTCGCTCCACCCAACTTGGACCTTGCCGGCCTCCGACAAGGTCTTGGCGACGGCGATCGGGCACCGCACGACGACAGTGCCCGCCCCGCCGGGCCCGGGACGGATTTCCCCCGTCTTCACCAGGGTCAGGGCGCACTTCCCTGCCCTGGCCACCGCCACCGCGACTGCGGCCTTTGTGGCCGAGTCTCCCAGCCCCGAAATGCGCACCTCAACGCACTTCACGGGCCGGATGACCTCGGCCAGCGTCCGTATAAAACCTACTTTAACAAAACGCAACTGACAGCGAAACGTTATGTTGTCTATAGTTTAATATGGCCGAAAATTTGACAATTAGAAATTTTGAATTCGACTTGTTTATATTGTTGTAATTCACATAATATCTTTATAACTTGTAGCCTATGTGTTATTCTGATGTATAAGCAATATTATTGTAAAGTTTTATTAAAATCCATTCGGTAGTTTTTACGTGAAAGAGTAACAAACATCCATCCATCCATCCATCTATCCATCCATCCATCCATCCATCCATACTTACAAACTTTCACGTTTATAATATTAGTAAGATATTTGACGCAAGGTGTCAGAGTGTGAATAGATTTGGAAAACACACGCATAATAACTATTCGGTCGGTCTGACCTGCAGGTTACTAAGCCAAGTGGCCATACCTGTCAAAACAGGTCGAAGTGATTATGTTTGGTTTTCAATGAATGGATTTTCTTACGCGTTACCGTCTCGGTGAGGCGTTACTTAATCGGCCCTTTGATATTTCCGGCATTAGTACAAAAGCATTAATAACATTTAATATTTGCTTGATGTAGTGTTTAGAGATTAGATTTTTTTTTTGTGAATGGTGTGTGATGTAAGGCTTTGATTTCTGTTGAATTAAGTAATAAAAGGTATTGCAGATGGTGCTTGAGTTCCTGGTTTACATCTCATTTGGTACTAGGGAAGTAGCACAACAATCTTTAAGAGAAAAAAGACAAAGAAAACAGAAAGGATATATCAAGTGACTGATTAGCGTACAAAAATGGTCGAAACCGAATATAACGACTACGTTTATAACGACAGATTGGTTATAACAACCGAATGGCAAGGTCCCGGCCAAATCTCTAACTTGTTATTTCCTTCTTTCGGCCCTTACGATACCATCCGGATGATCCGGGTTGGTGACATTGCGTACTTTAAATCCGTCACCACACGCAGTTTCTTTATAAACATTCACCAGTATTTCAACTTATGTCTAATCAAAATGTTTTTTTATTCGCTTATATTCTTACGAATGCTTTCAAATAGTTAAAAAAAAATATCATTCTTCAGGCGATTCAGTCTATACCACAAGTTCGAAATGCCATTCCACAGAGAAGAGCCAGCAAGAAACTCCATGGTTGCTCTTTTAAAAAAAGAGTTACAATTATGGTTGCAAAAACAAGACTTACAAGCATGGGCAGGGCTCTCTCGCAGGACTAAACGCCCAATCGGGCAGAAAAGTCCTCGAGTGCTGACCGCGTTCCGGAAAGCGCAGTGCTGGTAGGCCTCCCACACGGTGGACCGACAATCTGTTAAGGTCGCCTGAAAGCGATGAAGGCGGGCGGCATAGGGCCGGCCTTCATAGAATTCTTGATGAGGCTATATCCAGCAGTAGACGCTGAAATGATGTTGATGATTACATGCAGAAACATGTGGCCAAAATAATTATAATAATAAAAAACATAAAAGAAACACATCGACATTATGTAATTTGATGTATTTTAAAGCACTAAGCTGAGTAATTTATAAATCACAATTAAACAACTTGCAATTAGGAAATCGTTTCAAAGAGAATATTGCCAAGGCAAACCACCGCTAAACTAGTAAATATAGTGTATATTTACTTTGAAAATGATTAACGATGATTTTCCTTTCAACACCAGGTGTGCCATGTCAATGTTCTAACAGCTCATAATTACGCATTCTACTTCTCGGTCCATTAATGACCCACTGCTGAGACGGACCGGAGAAGGCCTGCATTGAAGATAAATAGCCTACTGGCTGGCTAGAGTTGGCATAGGGTTTCGTTTATCGTGGTACTGTGTACAGATCCCACAATGCCGCAACAGGACGCGAGTTGGAGCACCCCGGGAATGTTTAGTGGGTAGGCCCCCACTCTGGGGGAGAGTCCCACACGCCCCCCCTTGGCCATCCCCGTGGCCGACTGGGATAGTCCATAAAGTATTTTACCCCGGGCGAACAAAAAAAAGGGTTTCGTTTATAACGCTTTTATAACAAACTGCCCATGCAACTTAGAGAATTACTTCGCAATACCTTTAAAAAGACGGTCAAGACAAAACTTTACAAAAAAGCGTATTGCCGCATTGCTGATCATGTAAACGACCCCACTGCTTGGGACTAAGCTGTTCAGTCTCAGTGTTTTGTTTGATTTATTTATATGTTTGTACATATACATATGAAATAGGACCGCAAAATAAATTATTTGAATTTGATGTAAAACGAGCTCGAGGTCGATGCCAAACAAGATGGGGTCAATCAAGTAAAAGACACGTACTCCTCCAAATTTTTTTGGGATGCAAAGGGAAACCAATGACAGGACCCGTTGGAGGTAAATTATTTACTCCAAATGTAACGGATTCACTGATGACCATAATCCTCAGTCTTGAGAGAGACAGAGAATTGGACCTAAAACTTATTAGGGTTTACAGCCATTCTGAATTATCTGTAAATTATTTTTGGAGATATGGAAGAAGAATAAGGATAACGGGGCGAGTACAACAAATCACAATAGTTGAAATACTACAGTACCAGGTGTACTGTAGTATTTCAACTATTGTGATCTGTTCTCAAAATAAAACCCACGGCCAAATTCATGCAAAGCGGCCATTTGGTTCAGGCGTAAAAGATACCTATCGTCCGGGTGAAAATCAATACAACAGAAGTTTCTTCTTACTCGCCGTTTCCTAATTTCAGTTAGATGTCGGCACCAGTTTTACCTGATTGGTTAACTACCAGTATTTACTACTATTCAGCCCATAATTGCTGCTGATTCCGGCCACCTCCAATTACATGGAGAGTAATTAGCCTACTCTGCCACGCCAGTTGTCCTTCTCTTGTGGCTAGGTTATCCTTGTCATTTCCTTTTGTCGGCCCTTACGACACCCTAAGGATGGTATGGAGTGGTGACACTATGTATTCTAAATCCATCACCAGACGGTTAGTATTGTATTAAATAAATAAATATCCTTGGGCATTTCACACAACGCCATCTCGTCCCAAGCTAAGCAATTTAATGCTTGTGTTATGGTAACGAGATGGATGATAAACTAATTATATACATTTTTTTTTGTAAATACATACGTATTATAGATAGAAATGACACCCAGACTCCGAGCCAGTGCCTCTGGTTTAGACAAAGACACTTGCCCGACCCCGGAATCGAACCCGGGACCCGTTGATCCAAAGGCGGCACATCTAACCACTAGACCAACGAGGCAGTCAAAGTATTGTGTTAGTCCAATACTTAATGCGTGTTGTAAAAGTCAACAAAACCCAGCATGCTTGGTGGTAGGATTACTCTCACATCTAAGTCCGGCGCCAAGCAGTTTTACTTTTACGTCGTGTGTATGCGAGAGCCGGTGCCCGACAGGGCATTTCCTTGAATTGCCTGCTTCATCACCCTGGCGTTGCTTTCCATGACACAAGCCTAGGGTCAAAGGTATTCAAGTCGGAGATAACAAAAAAGGACTGCGTTTTGCACTGCCCGCTAGATTATGACCTAACAGTGTATAATAAATCCAAATTTAATGACTCTGACAAATGAGTTAATTACCTTATAGATACCTAAATAACCGTAAACCAATTAATGTTCTGACCAATTAAATTAACCGTTAAATTGGACATCGCTCTCCAACTCAATCCAAATACCGCGACATGGAAGCAAATAGGATGGTCATCTAATTTTGTGTTATAAAAGTCCAAAATGATTTCAACTATCCCCAATTAAAATAGAATCCAAAATGTAGTGACATAATTTTATTTATTTGATTGATACTAATTAATAGTTCGTTGGATTTTCATTTTGAAATCATGTTTCTCGTCATTGTATAGTATTCACAATGGTAAAATGATTACGGATTCATAATATCTATACTCTATACTAATATATAAAGCTGCAGAGTTTGTTTGTTTGTGTGTTTGTTTGTTTGTTTGTTTGTTTGAACGCGCTAATCTCGGGAACCACTGATCCGATTTCAAAAAATCTTTCAGTGTTAGATAGTCCATTTATCGAGGAAGGTTATAGGCTATATTTTATTTTCAAAAGAATTAGGGATCTGTATGAAAATTGCGATTTTGTAAACCAAGGTGTAAAATCGAAAACCTATTTATGCGTGCGCTGCAAAAACTATTGACAATAGAACAAAATGATGTACTACGGGTTTGTAGGTCTTATAAAGATCTACAAAAAAGTCCGCGAGAGCACATATCTAACTATCATAGTTTAGTCACAATAACCGATTTTAGTTTCATAAAAAATATGCACGGGTTCGAAGCCCACGCGGGTGAAGCCGCGCACAAAAGCTAGTATATCAATATTCTTGTGTTCGAAGAAATTGTTTAACGCAGTTTTATGTAGTATTTATCACTGCAGGGAGAAAAAAATAGAAATATGATATTACAATAATATCTACCAGGCTCATTAAAGTGGCTCATCGTCATGGGGTATTAAATTCTCAAAATACTTTCATAGAACTACACTTTGTCTGCCTCGTTGGTCTAGTGCCGCCTTTGGATCAACGGGTCCCGGGTTCGATTCCGGGGTCGGGCAAGTGTCTTTGTCTAAACCAGAGGCACCGGCTCGGAGTCTGGGTGTCATTTCTGTCTATAATATGTATGTATTTACAAAAAAAATGTATATATGTAGTTTATCATCCATCTCGTTACAATAACACAAGCATTAAGTTGCTTAGCTTGGGACGAGATGGCGTTGTGTGAAATGTCCAAGGATATTTATTTATTTATTTACAGCCCATAAATGACCCACTGCTGAGTCGAGCCTCCTCCCATCACAGGGAGGGTAATTAGCCTACTGTGTCACGCTGGCCAGACCGGTTGGCACAGGGTTTTGTTTCAAGTTTTCTTTCTCTTGCGGTTAGGTTTTCCGCCTTTTCATTTCCAATATCACCACACGTACACTATGAAAGAAAGAGTGTTCACATAATTTGAAATGTCTTCATTAAATTACTTTTGACTGTCTTGTTAGTCTAGAGGTAACCCTGTCTCGGGCAGTTAAGGGTCACCGTTGGTTTTAGTGGGTAGGTTGTGTAGTATCACATCACTACGGTTGGTGTCACATCTCTATGCATAACAACGGTTGTTGATAGTTACAGTGCGACTTATTGTAAACGATCTGGTTTTGCATTAAAGCTATATTACTTATCATGATTATGATTTATAAACTACGTACAGTTATGCTACAGGTTGGGGCGCAACTACCAGCTTTCCGCGCCCCGGAGTCCCACATAACCCGACTGGCGTTTAGCTGTCAGGTATACATGAAGATTTCCAACGTAAAAAAAGAAAAAAAGAAGAAAAAGAGAAGTAGAGCAAGTATCATTGTGTAAAACCAAAGGTAGTTGCTCTGAGTCTGCGTGCTATTTGCGTTCGTTAATTAATTGCTTGTAAACAGCCCCCGAGACACATGTTACAAAAGACGTAGAGAAGGTGCTTCGTTAAAAAAAACACGTTGTTAGTTCGCCAAAATGTTCATGATCGTTATAAGTGTATGCCAATTAGACAATGATATATATTAAACTGATATTTGAATGCAAATAAATGTCTTATGATTCCCAGGCTAATTTATTTATTTATTTATTTGGACAATGTAACAGAAAATAATCAGAAAAATAATAAGATATAAACATGTGGGTGCATGGCCTAGATTAAATTCCAATAGGCATTGACACATCATTATAAAACATAATAAAAGTTAAAGTTAATTAAAGTAAAAGCTTCCTAGCTAACAGTTTAGTTTTCATCAAATTTAGAAAGGTATTGACATAATATCATTGTAAAACATAATAAAAGTTATAGTTAATGAAAGTAGCTAACAGGTCTGTTTCAGGATGTTGCGAATTCTAGTTTTAAATGCGGTAAGACTAGGGTTGAAAATGTCTAAATCCACGTTATTCATAGACATCTCGTTATATAAACGAGTTAATTAAAGTAAAAGCTTCCTAGCTAACAGTTTAGTTTTCATCAAATTTAGAAAGGTATTGACATAATATCATTGTAAAACATAATAAAAGTTATAGTTAATGAAAGTAGCTAACAGGTCTGTTTCAGGATGTTGCGAATTCTAGTTTTAAATGCGGTAAGACTAGGGTTGAAAATGTCTAAATCCACGTTATTCATAGACATCTCGTTATATAAACGAAGTTAATTAAAGTAAAAGCTTCCTAGCTAACAGTTTAGTTTTCATCAAATTTAGAAAGGTATTGACATAATATCATTGTAAAACATAATAAAAGTTATAGTTAATGAAAGTAGCTAACAGGTCTGTTTCAGGATGTTGCGAATTCTAGTTTTAAATGCGGTAAGACTAGGGTTGAAAATGTCTAAATCCACGTTATTCATAGACATCTCGTTATATAAACGAGTTAATTAAAGTAAAAGCTTCCTAGCTAACAGTTTAGTTTTCATCAAATTTAGAAAGGTATTGACATAATATCATTGTAAAACATAATAAAAGTTATAGTTAATGAAAGTAGCTAACAGGTCTGTTTCAGGATGTTGCGAATTCTAGTTTTAAATGCGGTAAGACTAGGGTTGAAAATGTCTAAATCCACGTTATTCATAGACATCTCGTTATATAAACGAAGTTAATTAAAGTAAAAGCTTCCTAGCTAACAGTTTAGTTTTCATCAAATTTAGAAAGGTATTGACATAATATCATTGTAAAACATAATAAAAGTTATAGTTAATGAAAGTAGCTAACAGGTCTGTTTCAGGATGTTGCGAATTCTAGTTTTAAATGCGGTAAGACTAGGGTTGAAAATGTCTAAATCCACGTTATTCATAGACATCTCGTTATATAAACGAGAATAATAAGCTAATAAGATTTACGAAATATGATACAAAAAGGTCTTTTATATTAGTAATTGTTAATGCCGCATGTTGTGTGTCGTGTCATTATTTTAAACTACTGATACAAAAAAACCGAGCCAAGAGACATGACAGCGTGGCCCTTCAGACTATTTCCTTCGACAGTTATAAATCGTAATAATTTAGTAACAGACACGGCCACGCGTTGCTGTGGCTAAGGTTTGATGACTGGATTGAGTAAGTATTCAATAGCGCCATCTATTGGTAACTTATTCAATCCAGTCAACATATATCGCCATCTGTTAGAATCGTTTGGAGCTAATAGATAATTGTGACTGTCAAATAATTTGCAATAAAATAATATTGCGACTACTAAATTAAGATATAAGCTATCCTATCGATAAAGTTGGATCAAACTGCACACGGTGTGCAAATTTTATTAAAATCGGTTACGTACTTTAGGAGTCCACCGTGGACAAACAACGTGGCATGTAATTTATTTGTATTATGGCGATAGATCGGCTAATTCACATACCAACCAATACAATATGTGAGACATAATTACAAAGAAGAAAAAATATCAAGCTTGATTGCACTCAAGACTGACTGACATAGTGATCTATCAACGCACAGCCCAAACCACTGGACGGATCGGGCTGAAATTTGGCATGCAGGTAGATGTTATGACGTAGGTATCCGCTAAGAAAGGATTTTGATAAATTCTACCCCCAAGGGGATAAAATAGGGGATGAAAGTTTGTATGAAAATTTGACAATTTTAAACAGATCGGGCTGAAATTTGGCATGTGGGTAGATGTTATGACGTAGGCATCCGCTAAGAAAGGATTTTGATAAATTCATGCTGAAAAAAATATAACTAATTAATAATAATACTTCATAACGCGAGCGAAGCCGCGGGAAAAAGCTAGTAACAGATAAACCTTTTAAGGGCAACCTAGCTCTTCAAAGAATTGACGGACCTAAACCAACTTTTTGTCAGACTGCCCTTAAATAGATGAAACCACCATTGTACGCTCCCCGTTCAAGTCCCACAGTTCGTGGGAATCAGTTAAATAGGTTGAAAACATTGCACGCCGTTCTAGTTAGACCTCTTTATTAATGTTCTTCAGATGTGCAATCTCTTTTTATTTATAAGCGTGAAGTGAGATTGCGCCATCCTACTGAGACGTCTGATTGCATATCCGAATATTAATGACCGAAATAGTTTGGTAATAAATAAACAGAATATTTCGATGAAGAACTTTTTATCATCCTACTAATATTATCTTAAGAACACATTTACAAAGTGCTTTAATATTTCTAGAGACAATAAGACAAGAGTTTATTTATTTCCGTAGTTATTTAGGGCAGATACAAATTAGTTATTAGCCTAGGCTAGATTGTAATAATAATGGTGCAGTCTTAAACCGAATGCAGTATTATAAAAAAAATTACCTAGTCATATTATAAATGCGAAAGTTTGTTAGAATGTATGTTTGTTACTATTGAAAGACAATTTGAAAAGAAACTTTGTGCCAAACCGTCTGGCCAACATAGCACAATATGCTAATCTTCCATGAATTTAGAGGAGGCCCGACTCGTTAGTGGGTCATTTATTGCCCGAACTGGTGATGATATAACAAAAATATTAAACCATAATATTATCCGTGTAGTTGATAGAAAGAAAGAAAAGAAAGAAAGAAACGTATTTATTTTGTTCTCACATCTTTAGACACAAAAGACACAAAGAATTACAATTAAAATAAAATAAAAAAGGAATAATACAAAGTAACAACAACAATTATTATTTTTACATATACTGTTTTGTGAGAACAAAAAAGGACCATAGCTCAGCATAATGCCACATCATAGCAGTATATGACGCAGCGCTGGTATTCTGCTAGGCCCTTGAGCGACTACACGGGTATTGGACAGCTAGGTGTCATTACAAGACTATATTATTCAACCAATATCATTATTCAACAAAATTCTTAATAGATTAGATACATACAATCAATACAGTAAATATAAAAAAGTAGATACAACACAGAACTATGTTGAAAATCTTAGCGTCTAAGCCATAAAAATTATAAAAGAAAAAAAAAAAAACCAAAGAGAAAGAAGAAAAGCTGAAAGATATTATGACATTGACAATGTGACAGTTGGCGTAAAATTAGGTTTCATACTTCAGTGCGTAAAATAAAATAAGCGCGGGTTTCTCACTACATTTTAAATAATCATCATAATTTGCAATTGCACGTAATTGATAAAAACTTACATCATGAATGGCTCTGGGCCCCGAACTTGCTATTTTCTGTCGTTGTGCGCATCCGACATAATGCAATCAATACTAGCATTCATCTGATAAATTCCAAAGCTCTTGCCAAGAGCTTGACAGTTTGTCAAGAGCGTGGCATTCTTCCGTAAGTGATACTCAATTATTGGTAAATTATCAAAACTGACAAAATTTGTTTTGTTGACTGTCGATTTTGACCCTATTGAATATGCAAGATTTTTGTAGTTCTAACGTACTGTTATAATGGAAAACTCGTGAAGCTTTTTAAAAAAGGTTTTTAATACACACACACAAATATATTTAGTACAAATGAAAAATGGCAGCGTTACGACCGGGATGGAGTATGGATGAAGACTGGCTAGTGCCGGGATAGGAGAGGTGTACTTATACTCTAACTAATGATGAATGAACAAAAGGGAAGCGCGCGAGTCGGCAGGACAGGGAACATATAAGGGGTATAACAGCCCCCCGGATAAGAGTGAACTTCGGGGTTGCAACTCCGAAGTTAACAAGGGTTTAAGAGATCCTGAGTCTCGGAAGGGATGTAGTGGAAAGAATTTCTATGTCTTCTGACTGAGGCGGTTGACTGACATTACTAGGACGATTGGAATTAGTATGGTTTACAATATGAAAGGGACGAGAGAAATTGCTGCCATAATTCTTACAATAGAAGACGATTTTATATAAAATAAAACAAATTAAAATTACAATGATTACAATACTTAAGATCGGATAATGTGTCCCGTTTGGAATAGCTGAGGGCTGTTCCATTATTTTATTTAACTCCGATAAGTGATCTTTAATTTTCGGGTTTAAGTGCAAGGTATCTAAATTGGTATCTTGTAAGTGAATAGGGGTCACATTAAACGATGTTTTATTCACAAAGAATGAGCTATTTAATATATTAAAATTAGAGTGACTTAATGGTATACTTAAATTATAGACAGAACTTTTAGGTATCAAAATAGTATTTTTGCAGTATGCCGTGCATTGGTTTGGCAGAGTAAGTATACCTGTGCCCTGTATGATGTCTTCTATCAGCTGTAAATCGGCACATTGTATTGTGATTTTGCTGGGTTTTGACTGGGCGTAAAGCCATCTATTGAATTTGAGTTCATGCCAAATATCTGTGGAGCCTTTGATGAACTCTGCATGGCATATTGCAGGTATTTCCGACAGGACATTGGTTAACATTTCGCTTTCGCAGATTGTGTCTGCGGCTACAGAGAATATGTTCATGACGTCACATATGTGGTAAGTATCACTGTAAGCGCGGCAGTTGTCTAGTGAATCTAAAATACAATATTGATTTTTGTCATTGGTCACTGCTATATACTTATTGTTAGGTAAAATTAATCCAAATGATTCGGACTCATTATAAGATATTGGTAAAGGTAAAGCATGATATAAAGTGTATTCCTTTGGGGATACTAGTGGAATCTGTACAATAAAAGTAATTTTATCCGAAGAGTAAAAACACTTCATGTTGATAACATTCAACAATGTATGGATATCGTTCAAACTTAAGCTTAGAGGTAAGTCTACGTTATTGGGTAAGTCGTTATAATGACTTACGAGTTCTCGGTATAATTGCCCGGGTGTTAATATCGCTGGGCTGAGTATGTTTTGACAGCTGAATGAAATGCCGTTTGATAAATCTTCGAGTTGGAACGACAACAGTAAGACAGTGGTTTCCAAACTATTTAGAATGAATTCTAAATTCGTGTTTATTTTATTATATGTAATTTCTTGTGATATATTATTTACTAATACCGAGAGCTCGTCCATAGCATTATTTAAGATAACTTCATTATTTTTTAAAGTTTGTATGGTTTTATTATAAGATTCCAGAGAAGAGGTAGTGACAAGAATATTGTCTTTTAATAATGAAGCTATCCTTTTTTCGTCATTTTGTAACAATGAGATTGCATTGTCATATTTAAGAGCATCTTCCTCGGTTAAAGTGCCAAACATAGTTTTGAGGATTGAACCGCCAGCACCAATCCAAGCTGACCTACGGCTCCTATCTGGGATGAGATGTTCGAATGCATTAAACGAGTTAACTATATCGCGATGTCTAATGGACAATGGTTCGACAGTATTAAGGCAATCGTCATTATTTATTATGACATCTAATGAACAGAATTGCTTTAAAGTTTGTAATATGGATTCGATATTTTGTATATGTCCAGGGAAATGAGATATGTCATGTGGAATTAGTATATCTAAATGACCGTTCTGAATCTTCAATCTTCCTTCGTAATCGAAGAAGATCCCTGAACTCGAGGTAAGAGGCTGGACAAACTGATTGCCATCAATCATGGTGCTGGAATTAGAAGGGTAAGTTAAAGAGGTAAGTAAATTATTTTACTACGATACTAAATTAATGCTTATCGCAAGTGTGGTATGTATGATTATATTTGTTTTTATAAGTATATTTAATATTAGATTACATTAATTTTAATATGAAATTTTATTGTGATATTAATATTATATTATTTTTTTCAGGTTACTGCTCATCACGTGGGAGTAGGAAGGAGATTGTATTTGCAATTTTAACTTCGTCGTAATGGTGAGTAACATGTCTTCTATTAATTAAGAGAGTTAGGGTGTTATTTCCATTTATTTTTATGACTTTAAAGGGCCCTTTCCAGTTTGGTGCTAGGGATTTACCTAGGCGAACGTGATTTTTAAGAAAGACATAGTCGCCTGCTTTGTATGCGACTGGTCTGGTATGTTGGTCATAATATTCTTTGGATTTTTCCTTAGATGAAGAGATATTTTGAATGGCTTTTTGCCTAGAATGTTGAAGTTTATGTTGTAGCATTTTTAAGTATTCATGGTAAGTCGTTTCTGGGTCCGTGTTGAAGAGAGAATCGGGGATAAAGGGTTTGTGCCCAAATAATAGTTCATACGGTGTGAAATTTGTGGTAGTATGAACATTTGTATTATAAGTAAGTATAGCAGTATATACATATCTTGGCCAATTATTAAGGTTCGGATCAACGAAGGATTTTAAGTATTCCTTAAGGGTTGAATGACTTCTTTCTAGAGCTCCCTGTGTTTGCGGATGGTATGGGCTCGACCAGAGCTGTTTTATTTTCAGGAACTTACAGGTTTCCTTAAAAAGTTCTGATGTAAAATTTGTGCCTTGATCCGTAAGGATGGTTTTAGGTATACCGAATAGGCACACAAAGTGAATGAGACAGTCACTGGTTTCTTCTGCAGTGACACTCCGCATAGGGTATGCTGTTGAGAATTTGGTAAGATCGTCTTGTACAGTAAGTATGTACTTTAGTTTAGCAGTTCCAGATTCTGGAAGTGGGCCAACGACATCGAGAGCTATGCGCTGAAATGGGCCAGTGGATGTTGTGGTGATTTGCATAGGCGCTCTGTTAGTTTTCCTAAGGGCTTTGTTGATTTGGCAGGATGGACAGCGCCGTACATAATCTTCTATGTCTGTGCGCATGCCTTTCCAATAATATCTTTCTTGTATACGTTTAAACATCTTGACGGATCCCAGATGTCCAGATATAGGAAGGTCATGATTTTGTTTAAGAATTTGTTTGATTTCGGTTGGAGAAGGATATATAATTGTGTTGTGGTAGATATGAATTTTGATCTCCGAGTTATGGAAAAGATAGGAAAGGATATTATATAATTTAGTAAAAGAGTGTTTCTCAAAGGGGTTCCTCATATCGGATATACCGATTTCATTAGAGTCGTTGAATACGACGAGTTCGTTTCGTATTGTCTTAAGGGTTTGGAAGATTTCAGGATAGGATGCCTCGTCAAAGTGATGTACTTTGGTGAACAATAGGTAATAATTTTTATTACCTAGTTCTACTTTAACGAACGAAAAGAGTTCCCTTTCGGTTTCTTGGATTTTAGTATTAATTACAGGATCATTTAGGATTTCGGAGACATAAGGATTGGATTCGTCTAAGTCAATCGAAGTCGGGACTAGAACTGTTTTGTAGGGACATTTAAGTAGGTTCTCGTTATGTTCGACGATTTCTGTATTAAAGTGTTTGTCTTTGTTGGACATTGCTTTTAGGAAGGTAGGATAGTCGTCTACGGGTGTGTCAGGGTTGTTGCTTGTTGACGGTAAAGGAGAATCAGGTCGGTTATTAGAGTCCGGTATTGGATCTGGAATTATTTGACTCTCTGGAGAATTGATTTGCAAAAGATCAGAGTCAGAAATAAGAAGAAGATCATCTGCAGTTGGGTTTCCTTGGTCGGGATCAGGGTTGATCTCATCAAGGTTAAATGATGCGGGTGATATTGCTAAATCTAAGAGATCTTTATCTAAAGCATTATTGTCTGAATTGTATATAGGATTTACCGGAAATCTAGAGAGAGCATCTGCAGCAGAATTCAATTTTCCTTTTCTGTAGACGATTTCATACTCGTATTCTTCGAGTTTAAGTCTCCATCTTTGCATTTTACTGGATGGATCTTTATGGTTGAAAAGCCATTTAAGGGGTCGATGGTCAGTGACGATTAGGAATTTCCTGCCGTATAGGTATGGGCGAAACGTCTTGCAGCCGAATAGGATGGCAAGGAGTTCCTTTTCCGTGGTGCTATAATTGCATTCGCTTTTATTTAGAGTTCGAGAGGCGTATGCGATGGGTTTGTCTTTACCGATAGGTCCTTGAGATAGCACAGCACCGAGTGCATGATTGGATGCATCGGTTGACAAGGTGAAAGGTTTGGTGAAGTCAGGATAGCAGAGTACTGGCGCGGAAGTTAGTTTCGTTTTAAGGATTTGGAAGGCCAGTTCCTGCTGATTTTGCCATTCGAATGGCGTATCCTTTTTAAGGAGAGTCGTGAGAGGTTTAGACGTTTTAGAGAAGTCAGGGATGAAGCGTCTATAATAAGAGACCAATCCTAGAAAAGATTTAATGTCCTTTGGTGATTTAGGCGTAGGGAATTGAGTCACTGCTTTTATTTTATCAGGATTAGGTTTGACTCCTTCTTCAGTAATGATATGTCCGAGGTAAGCCACTTCCCGCCTGAGAAACTCACATTTCTCTGGTTGGAGTTTGAGATTGAATTCTCTCAATCTCTGAAAGATGGTGGTTAGGTTGGTGATGTGGGACTGAAGATCATAGGAGTAGATCACGATGTCATCGAGATATACGAAACAGCGCACACCCTGGAGCCCAGTTAATGCTGTATTCATTAACCTTTGGAAAGTGGAAGGAGCGTTTTTTAAACCAAACGGCATGCGGGTGAATTGGAAGTGTCCTTCTGGGACAGAGAAGGCCGTTTTAGGTGCGTCTTCTTCCTTTATTTGGATCTGATGGAAACCGGAAGTCAAATCAAGTGTGGAGAAGTATTTGCTCTTCCCCAATTGATCAAGAATTTCGGTTATTTGAGGTATTGGATATGTGTCTCCTACAGTGATGTCGTTAAGTTTTCTGTAATCGATTACGATCCGCCATTTCTGTTCACCAGATGCGTCTCGTTTTTTGGGAACAATCCAGATTGGAGAAGACCAAGGTGAAACGGATGGTTTAATTATGCCTTGATCGAGCATTTGATTGATTTGTTTTTGTACTTCTGATTTATGAATTTCAGGGAATCTGTAGGTTTTCGTGTTTACAGGGACATCGGATGTAGTTTTAATTTCATGTTTGAGTGCTTGGGTGAAGGATAGTTTTTCACCAGGTAAGTAGAAGATATCTGAATAGTCGGAACAGATTTCGAAAAGAGATTGAGCTTCTTCATTGTTAAGATGCGATGCTCGCAATTGTTTTAGGACTTCATTGGTTCGTTGGATTGAATCATTAGTATTCCTTTGATGTTTTGATAGGCAGTTAACGTTTACAGGAGTTAAGGTTAAATTTAGGTTTGATTTTAAAGGGATAGGTGTTTCGGAGACATTGGCTATCGTAAGGTTGATGCGATTATTGCTTTTTACGGTTACGAGACAATTTGCTATCAGGAGATCCTTAGAGGGACTTTGGTCTAGGATGAGGCCTGTGTTGATTTCAGGGTTAGAGACGGAGCATTCAATAACAGTTTCGGTACGAGGAGGTATAATGTAAGTAGGTTCATGAAAATGAAGAGATAGTTTTTGATTTTTAATGTATAACGAGTCGATGGAGTAGTCTACAGTACATTTGCAGGATTTAAGAAAGTCGCTACCTAGTATGCCGTCATAAGGTAGGTTGATATTATCTACGACGTGAAATTTGTGGTATGTAGGTTTATAATTTGAATTTAATGAAACGAAATCCAAGTTGAAGTGACCACATGTTTCGGTTGCTTCCTCCGTTGGATCAATGCCTTTTATAATCACAGGTTCCTTAATTAAGGCCTTTTTGAATTTTATGCTACCCTTTTTAATGAGGCTAACTGAAGATCCGGAATCGATAAGAAGGCTTAGTGGAGTATCGGTAATGGATGATTGTACTACTATATGAGGTAGCATAAGGTTCGAATGATTGTTAGATATTTCGTAAACTTGCAGAGTATTAGGGGTTTGTGATTCGGCGGATAGAGACGACTGTTCTTCAAGTGAAACAGGGGATGCAGTGGGCTGATTTTCAGCAGATACGGTGAGTATGATCGATTGACTTTTAGTGGAAACAGAGAGCCTATTATCGGCGGAAACATTGGATACGGAGCGCCTATTCGCGGCGGAAACTGCGGGTTCAGTGGGCCTAATTATGGCGGGTTTAGTAGTGGATACAGTGGGCTGATCTTCAGCGGAAACAGTGGGCCTAATAATGGCGGATATAGTAGTGGATACAGTGGGCTGATCTTCAGCGGAAACAGTGGGCCTATTAATGGCGGATACAGTGGATACAGTGGGCTGACTCTCAGCGGAAACAGGGGGCCTATTAATGGCGGATACAGTGGATACAGTGGGCTGACTCTCAGCGGAAACAGGGGGCCTATTAATGGCGGATACAGTGGATACAGTGGGCTGACTCTCAGCGGAAACAGGGGGCCTATTTACGGCGGAAATGTTTTTATGTTTGATGCCGATTGTCGCATTACGTTGTCTCGTACGGCACCTAACCGAGACCTTTATTCGTTTTTTGGGTCGTCCACCTCATCGCGAGAGTCATCTACGATATAGTTCGATTCGTTATTGGATTGAATAAAGTGGACCGGATTTGGTCTGTAAGATTGGCCCGGTGAGTTTACATTTTGGTTTGAGAACCGTTGGTTGTTGTATTGCCGTTTCCGGCAGTTCTCGATACTGTGACCCGGTGTTTTACAGTACCGGCAGAATGTTTGATTTTGGCCTCGAGGTCTGTAATCGTTTCTAGGAACGTTTAGCGATTGTTGAGGTTGAAGTGTATTATTGTAGTATCGGGGTTTGGGAGTTTGACGTTGCATTGTTGCATGAATGGTTCTTTTGTGCAACAAGTTTAATATTTTTTCCTCGGAAACCGCGACGTTTATAGCTTCGTTAAGATTGCTCGGGTTTTTGCTTCGTACTAGGTTTGATAATTGTGGGTTGAGACCAAGCAGAAATGTGTGTAGTGCCAAGTCCTCCATGGCGGCTATGCGACCAATTAACTCCGATTTCTTTTTGTTAGATAGCCCTACTTCGGTTAATAATTTTGAAAGGCACGTTTCAACACGTAACACGAATTGACTCACGGGTTCATTATGGGTTTGACGGCACTCCTGCAGGTCGGTCAAAAGGTGGGCATAATGCTTCCTTTCACCGAATTGGGTTGTTAGAAATGTTTGTAATTGGTCCCATGACTCAAATTCCTTAATGGAACACGCAGTTTCGGCTTTGCCTTCTAGTTGGGCTAAAATAAATTTAAAAAGAATATGTTTCTGTGCCTCGGAGGCTAGACTGATGGCATTTTCACAGTTATTTAGGAAAGAGCTCAGCTTATCCCTTGACCCGTCGAAGGGTTTAATAAACTTAAAAAGCACATTTAATTCCATTTCGATAGTAGTGATGGTAGTTGTCTGCCTAGTTTTCCTCGAGTTCGAAGGGATAGGGCTCAGTAGGATGTCAATTTCCTGTGGACACAACTTGGTTTCGGAATTTTCTTTGTCGTCCTCTACTTTGGGCACTTTAGGCATAATACGGGTACAGTTCGAGACAAGTCTTAAGGTTAAGGACTTATTTTAAAGCAGAGACCAATGACTTACATGCATAGAATGACAACTGCGCACGTGGTTGTTGACTTCATATAGCTGCTTTCAGGAGGCGGCGTCAGGAACAGCGGTGATGAAGAGCGGCGTTTGTCCGGTAGGTTTTTCTTTTTCAGGATATAGCGACGAAGATGTACGGGATTCGGAGACTGGTATCAGAGCTGATCACTGTGATCAGGTAAGTATTTTCAGATGCAGTGGACACGATGGTCGGATGGAGTCTTCACGGGTCGTTAACGCGTGCTGGATGTAGTAAGGTTTGTGTTTTCTTTTTAGTTTTCACTTTTCACTTTTTAGCTTTCACTTTAGGCTCTTGCACTTAACACTCACAAATGAAGGTTTATTTCACTTTTCACGAGCGCGGAGACGTATTCCGTGGATTTCCAAAACGCGGGAAATCCCACCGCTGCCACCAATGTTATAATGGAAAACTCGTGAAGCTTTTTAAAAAAGGTTTTTAATACACACACACAAATATATTTAGTACAAATGAAAAATGGCAGCGTTACGACCGGGATGGAGTATGGATGAAGACTGGCTAGTGCCGGGATAGGAGAGGTGTACTTATACTCTAACTAATGATGAATGAACAAAAGGGAAGCGCGCGAGTCGGCAGGACAGGGAACATATAAGGGGTATAACAGTACGTTCTAAGGTAACGGTCCTTAAAAGTATTACATACGGTTCTTAACTGTTCAGTTTACAGGGTGGCAGTATTCGTAAGGTCAACTTCGAACTTACTTAATTTAAATTAGAAGTTCGAATATTATCTATTCTCAATTTGACTACATACTTCATCACTACATAGTATAAAACAAAGTCGCTGTCGTCGGTCCGTCCCTATGTATGCTTAAATCTTTAAAACTACGCAACGGATTTTGAAGCGTTTTTTTAATAGATAGTGATTCAAGAGGAAGGTTTATATATTGCATACATGCATAATTGCACCCGTGCGAAGTCGGGCCGGGTCGCTAGTTAACAATAAAAAAAACGTATGTAAGTGTTTTTTTTTTATTTATGTAATGTATTTTTATTCGTAATAAAAAAAATGCGCTTATAAACTTATAAACCTAGTATAGTGTGGCCTAGTATGCCATGCTGGGAAGACAGGTTGCCACAGGGTTGGTATCAAGTTTTCCTTCTCTATCTACCAGGTGAAATGCCACTTGCGTACCATTAGTTTTCTTTTACCTCAGGATTTGGTCTGGTTGGAGACATTGCATACTCTAAATCTGTCACCACAATATTGTAACCATATAATTACAGGACTGGGTAGTGAGTATACTTCAAAATGGCGAGTTCTGTGATATGAAGTATAAAACTTGGTATGCTATTAGTTATGCAAACCTCTCCAGGCTGAAATGAAGCCATGATGAATAATAATTCTGATGGTCACGTAAACAAAATGGCGGGTAAAAGCTACTAAGGTAATGAAATTTGCATCACGTCGTCTGAGTCAAACGAACTTATTTGCACACGTCCGCTGTTGAAGCGGTTCTACGTAGGGATGGGCTTCGTTGAAAGAATAACCGACGAAATATATTTAAATCGATTCAAAGTTTTTGAAACGTAATCGATTTCCACGTTGCTAGACTTAAGAAGTTAATTTAGCGAGGTCCATGGGCTTATTCGCGTAAAATGTAGACATATTATTATTATTATTAAAATAATATAAGCTGTTCTATATAAGTAGACTAGCGCCCCGCCCCGGCTTCGCCCGTGTGCAGTAATAAACATCAAAATTCATCAGTGTTTCTCTACAATATTATGCATGTATTTGTACATATAAACCTTCCTCTTGAATCGCTATATCTAATAAAAAACCGCTTAAAAATCCGTTGCATAGTTATAAAGATTTAAGCATACGTAGGGACGGACAGACGACAGCGACTTTGTTTTATACTATACTGAAATTAAGTGGTTTTATTTTTCTGTCTGATCTAATAAGGTCAATTTATCTCACAACGACTCCAGATTTTTAAGTATTTAGAATGCTTGCCTTCCCCAACTGGATTTCGGACTTAGAGCATTAACCGTTATTAAATTTGCGAGAATTTACTCTACTACAAAAAACAAGCACAAACAAGTTTCTTATATAAAGAACGCTAATTCTTGGAACCTGAAGTACATCCACTGTCAAGTAAAAATAATAAAAAAAAATTAGTATAAACCTCAAACAATCGTCCCAGTTTTAGTATTCGAGTCACTCCATCCAGTATCGATTATACTAATTATATGATCGATACCTGACAATACGACTTGCCTAGTCCCACGTAGAGTCACATAAATGGACGTTTAATTTGCCGTTTCACTAGCTGCTAATTACAACTTTGATTGGCGCGGTCGTGGTGGAGCGTGGAGCGGACACTGTATTGGATATGTCTTTGTGACAACGGTAGCAGCTTGTTGGTAATATCTTTTGTGACAGGGGCTTATGACCTGCGTTTATCACATACGGGATTGTTTTAAAGTGGCGGGGGTTGGTGATTAAATGTCGGATAATGGTCTTTATGGATATGTGACTTTAATTTTTGTTGTTGTAGAAAAAGTTATCTCGCAGTATGGGTTTTGTTGACGACTAATACTACTTCTACGCAGCTCAATACTGAGTCGAGTGACTTAAAATAGTTTTTTTTTTGCTGTCTATTAAATCCTTTATGGACTATATACACCGGTCTGGGGAAGGTCAGTGTGTGGTCAGTAATATGAACGGTGTCCCCATACCGACTGTGGAGGACACAATGAAAATTCCATATTTTGCAATTCAATATGGCGTCCTCCATTGGGAGCAGCGAAAGACACGACCGTAGCGCGCCGTTCGTTTTCATAGACGACATTAGCTGTACATGTCAAAATAGAGCTACGCTCTTCTTCTTCTTGGTCGGTATCTTCATTGCTGAAGGTCGTGTCTAGAATGACCTTTTGGTCACGATGCTCTTCCACGTGTTTCTGTCCTCGGCGGTCTTAATAGCTTTGGTCAGTGGCAGGCCGGTAACCGTTTTTATCAAATCTGACCACCGGGTAGGTGAGCGACCGCGTGGTCTCTTCCCTTCGACCTGTCCAACTACCATCAGCTTCTCCAGGCTGTCAGGGCTTCTGCGAGCAACGTGTCCAAAATATTTAAGTATTCGCTAATGAATGAGCTACGCTAGCGCCACGGTATTTTTCACTGCTTACAAAAGAGGTTACCAACTTTATTGCCAACCATCCTCTACACCAACTAAACATGTGTTCCACCCCGCACCGCCGGCCTCGTGGATCCCGACAGTGTCCACTGGTGGGTAATTAGCCTACTGTACCACGCTGGTCAGGCGGGTTGGCACAGGGTTTCGTATCAAGTTTTCCTTCTTTTGCGGCTAGGTTTTCCGCATTGTCGTTTTCTCTTGTCGGTTCTAACGATAGCTTGAGGATGGAATAGGGTGGTGACACTATATATTCTTAATCCGTCACCATATGGACGGTTACTTGAACACGGTCTTCTTGGTTTAAAAAAAAGACAAGCCCAATAAGTTTCTTCCAACAGGTCTTCTCTCTTAGTCACTCGTTCGGAACGGGTATTAGTGTTTTAAACATGATATATGCGTTGACGCTTGTAAACTCAATAATTGGTTGATAAAGCATTTAAAGCATGATTCACGCTAAACATGGTCGGTAGCGACATGGTATTTTGTATGGAGTGGTCCCGGCCAGAGCACGGCCGAGTCACGGTCAGGCATCACTTCATACAAAATGTATACCATAACGTTCGACCGAGTTCGCGACACAGTGTAGCGTGAATCGGGCTTTATTTTATTCTACAAATTGACACTCGATAATATAATTTACAAATGGCTGGAGATTCATTCAATCACAATTTCTAGTGAGTCGGATCTTATCAAAATACATGGACAGAAAGTGTAAAAGTCAAGTCAAACGCTTAGGTACCTATCCGTAATAAATAAAAAAAGATTATTACGTTGTGGCGACTCCTTTGTCGTCTTCGTTTCAGCCAATAAATGACTCGGACTTAGTGGGGTCCTCTAAATTCATGGAGGGAAATTAGCCTACTACGCCACATTGCTTATATCAAGTTTTCCTTCTCATTTTCTTGCTTTTCTTTTGTCGGCTCTTACAGACCCCTCAGAATGGCGTGGTGGGTTATTGACATTGTGTATTCTAAATCCTATAAATACACCGTGTCACCAGCCCATTACTTCCTGAGGGTGTCGTAAGAGCCGATAAAAGGAAAGTGCAAGGCCGATGACCTAGGCGCAAGAGAAGGAAAACTTGATACGAAACCTTGTGCAAGCCCGTCTGGCCAACGTGGTACAGTAGGATAATTACCCTCCATGTAACTGGAGGAGGTCCGACTCAGTAGTGGGTCAGCTAGGGGCTGAAAAGTAGTTTTCTAAATACCAAGAAATATATTCTATTATATCATTAATGATACACCACTGTGCTTTAATGTAGTCAAATAAGCTGCGGTTGTAAACTTACATGACGCCTGAAGGAAAATTCATTAACGACCCTCATCTGTGAGGTTAAATGCTCATTAATAATAACTTAGATTTCCTTAGTTGTGGTGAAACATGTCTCTAACAATACGGGTGGGGAAACGGATTAAGTTTGGTTGTGCTTAGTAGATTGCTCTATACCTTGTGAATATAGATATATGACATAGAGTAATACAATCAAAAGTAAACCAGAGGTATTCTCAAAGCGAAACTCAAAATATATTAAGTTGTCATTTCAGCCCATAAATGACCCACTACTGAGTATGGCCTCCTCCAAATCCATGAAGAGTAATTAGCCTACTGTGTCACGCTGGCCAGTCGGGTTGGCACAGGGTTTGTATCAAGTTTTCCTTCTCTTGCGGCTAGGTGATCTGCCTTGTAATTTCCTTTTGTCGGCTCTTACGACACCCTCAAGATGGAATGGGGTGGTGGCACTAAGTGTTCTAAATCCGTCAGCACACAGACTTTTAATTGTACTTAGTCAAAATTTGGAAAAATGAATGTTGAAGAAAATATGTGAAAATATTTCAATTTGTTGCTAATTCACCGTTTTACAAGTTAGGTTACCAATATATTGCAACTTTTTATGCTTGATAACGCCACCAGTACAAATTGTATGTCATTTGTGTTCGTGTATTACATGTTTGTAAAATGTCCCCGCTATACAGGCTACGTTTATTTTGCCAGGGGGTAAAAACCTTTGTGGTATTCACAATCTAAAAAAAAATATGAGTTAGGTTACGGATAAGTAGTAAATACTTTTTATATTTTTTTACAGGTAAATTGGAAAACAACCATAGTAGGGTCAATTTATCAGCGTGTAGGCTGATACACGACTGGAACGCTATACCAAAAATTCGGAACTACTGTTAGAGAGAATAACTTAGACTTCCTCGCCGGTCTAGCACGGTTCGCACGTTTAAAAAACGGCAACAATTAACAAATGGAATGAAAAAACAATTGACGAAGCAAACCATTAATAAAAAAGTTAAAATAACTCGTAAAGGAATTAAAAGAACGCACTTTCTTCGTAAATAAACGATAACAATCCATTGAAGATCCCAGAAAGTGATATCATGTTGAGACTTAACGAGAATTTCCAGCAATTACAGAGACTCAAGTTGTTAGTGATCATTCCAATGGCTGTGCTGTATATAAATACCGAGATAATCGTTGAGTTCGATATTTGATACGGCCTTTGTTTGGTCGAAAGGAAGATATAGATCAAGTGCGAGGTATTTTTAAATTAACAAGAAGAGGAAGATTTTGAAACGTATCATCATGTTGCTTTGTTGGTCTATTGGTTGTATGTGCCGCCTCTAGATCACGTTTTCCCGGTTTGATTCTGGGGTCGGTCAAGTACTTTCTCTATGAAAACACTTTTTAGCGGATTTATCGTATCTGGATGTTTTTGATCTCAAAAGCCTCGCGGATCATTCTTGGAATGTAATGATTTTCGTTGGCAAGGATTGCTATGAAAATGAATGTAGTGGTTGGTTTTATGGAATGTGTGCTCCCAAACTGCAGACTTGGTCGAACGTCTGTTCTTTGCTTTGTGAGCAAACAAAGAAAAGAACAGTCGCTCCGAATTTCAATAGAGAGGATAGTTGGCAAGTAACACCTGCCTGGGATCCAGTCACAAGAAAATTGATCAAACAATTGAAAATTGATCACAGAAATTGATCAAATCTCAAGCACAACACTCATCTGCAAGACCTCTGGACACCGTGAGGGATTTCTGCGTGCACAGGGAACGTTATCAATAAAACAAAATTATAGGCGGGAGATTTTAACTGTTTCTTTGTACTTTTGAAGACAACTGTCATCTAGTCTCTACCGCGACCACGACTGCTGCAAAGCATTCAAAACGTCTGGAATTAAATAATGTAATATATACACGATAAATCCGCTAAAAATTATTCAATTTCAATGCGCAATAATCTCGAAAACCTAAGAAATTACTTTTTCTATGTCTGGGTGTCATTTGTATTCGTGAATTACATGTTTGTAAAATCTGTTAACTGTGATACAGGTTAAGTATACCGCGATACCAGTACAACGGTTTAGTTTAAACCAAAAATAATGTTTTTTATTTTCAAAATTTAAGCATTTCAGGCTAATATTAAACTGCATCTAATATTAGTGGCCTTAAAACTTGTAACTTTTCCCGAGATATTTATTGTAGAACTACAAAAAAGTTAAAGCGGAAATTTAAGCAATTAATCAAGCCACATTATGGCGTTAATTACATTTTATAACGAAAAAACCATAACCAGTAAACCACTGATTTTACAACAAAAAAATCCTATGTTGTCGACCGAAAGGCTTTTACGATTATTAACGAGAACACCGTTATTGCTACTGAAAAAGGGTTCTTTATAAAATGACTCAAAAAATTATTGGGGAAACTGACTGAATAAAAAAATCTTATCGCAAAAGGATAAATCATAATATTGTAAACAATGTTTGCCGCCGTGCAGTTACATACACAATGTGCGCATTAAATAGAAAATTAAATAGAAAATAGGATGTAACAAAAAACCTGTAGCGATCCGAAGCGAGACCATAGTCAATCAAAAGAAGCAGTTCTGTGTTTAAAGTAGGAGTGAGTGAGTCTGTGTTTAAAGTTTTTTTACCAGATTTACTAAAAATCATGGGTTGCAAATGAAAATCAACCAAATATAGCCAACCAGCTAAGTTATCATTACGTTAACATTATTGTGCTTTCTACATCTATACAAAATAAATGAAGTTGGAGTGTCTGTTTGTAATAATAAAATAACCACATTTTACTAAATGCGTAAGTATGTATACACAGTCGTCGTGTAGTGATAGTGATAGTAGTTTAATTTTATTTATTTTTTGTCTGTATAATCCGTGTATAGTATGTATATACGTTAAATAGATATATTAAAAAAAACAGATCCAATGAGGAACATAATAATCGTATCAAAAAAATTGGCTGCGTTGGAAAACCACGCGGCCACAGACGGGTATTGAGCTTTAATCATCACTAACTTTGAGCATTACCTATCTACAAAAATAAATTCATTCGTGCAATGACCGGTACATAAAAATAGGCGAACAAAAACGCGTTAATAAAATACTCGACAGCAACAGCGCATAATGAAAGCCGCGTAAACCAAGAATTACTGATACACACAGACAAGTAGTTTGACGAGCAGAAGTAGTTGAAATTAGTGTAATTTCTCCTGGAATTCGCTTACGGCTAAAAATATGCATGTTAACCCGTTTAAAACAGTGTGTGGAATATGATATATAAGACCGAGAGAAACTCGTTCTTTATTATGCATAATGATCAGTGCCGCTTTTAAAAGAAAAATATCCAGGGTTTAGTTGCCTTGTTGGTCCAGGGATTAGATGCCATCTTTTGATCATGGGTCTCCGTTTCGATTCCGGGGTCGGGCAAGTGTCTTTGTGTTATTTATTTAATTTAAATGCTTCATGTTCAATACGATACATAGGCCGACTTAATGCCATTATGCATTATTTACCAGCCAACCTTTGGGTGCTGGAGAGCGGTAGTAAACGGTAGATGCACACAACTGAGAGAAAAGAACAAGAGAGAGAAAGATAGAGACAACAGACAGTTTGATAGTACTTGCTCAAATTCTGGGCGTTCATGAATTACTTGTTTTATTAGAACCCCCGCGATACAGCGTATGCAAGGGTGTCGTTTGACAAAAATCTAATTTTCATATTAATATTATAGAATACATGCTTTTTCCAGATTTTTTTATTATAGTTTCTTTAGTATATTTTATTAGCATAACAAGGTTAAAGTCATCGTATATCTAGGACAGTCCAAGAATAACATTACATAAATAATAGTAGCCGCCAAACATCTTGAGCAAAAATTGCCCAGTGCGGGAAAACGTCACGCATTAAAAAACTAATGCCGCGGGTTTCACTTCTCTGCTCCGCCAATGAGACTTAAAATCGACTACTGCGCCGTCAAGGTCATGATTCAAATTCTTTGCTGGAAAGTCCAGGTCAGTTCATAAAACATATTGAAAATCTGTATCATTCTGTATCACATTCTATTTATGGACCATTATCGGTAATGTAAATACGTACCTATTACATACGTCTTTATGGTTAATGTCTCAAGGTCACATTATCTATCTTAGCATGGCACTTAAACTTACTGATGGACTTAAACATAAAGATAAAATGTTGTTGGCCGTTACAGGAACGAACTGATAATATTTTTTTAGATGTCTTAAATATTTACACCCATAATC
Source organism: Clostera curtula (assembly GCA_905475355.2). NCBI lineage: Eukaryota > Metazoa > Arthropoda > Insecta > Lepidoptera > Notodontidae > Clostera > Clostera curtula. Next base: position 6,161,123 of record FR997805.1, on the reverse strand, counting down.
AGTGTTTCAAAGTGCATAGTATAGAAGAAGTCATACATTTTATTTAATTAAGTAATTATAATTCAAACATAAATTATATGAACCAGTTTTTTGCGTAGTCACTTTATTCGTAGCGTAGTCAGAAACACCCGCTATCTTTGTCACGATTACAAGACATTATCTTTCGCTAATCAAGTACTCTATAATTTCGGCACTCACCTCAACCGGTTCCGTGGTGTAGTGGTTATCACATCTGCTTTACACGCAGAAGGCCGCCAGTTCGATCCTGGCCGGAATCACATCTTTTACTTATTTTTAAACTAAATTAATTTTTATTATTTAAATTTAATACAGTTGCTTGCAATTTTAATTACCCGTAAGTACGATAAACAAAGAATTTACTAAGGCCGTGGAATAAATTGCACGACCTTAAACTTCGTGACCCTACCGCATCTTTGCGCAAGTACACATAAATAAGAAAATAAAAGCTAGTCGTATTACTGTCGTCATTTGCGGAATTTTATATCTCGTGCTCAAGTAAGATTAAAGGGAGAAGTAGGAAGTGAGTTTCTAATTCTGCGAAATGTGAAGACACGCCATTTATTATTGTTGTGTACATACAATACCGGGAAATTATTATAATTTCGAATCCATTAGACGATTCGACGCTGAAACAAATTGATAGATGAGATTGAGGTTAATGTACTACATACTATGTTAAACCAAATATATAGACTTCAAGATTTTAAATCACACTAGCCGGGAATCCATGAGACCTCTACATCTACGACCTAAAAAAATATAGTATTTGATAAAAAGTATAATTTTTTATATTTTAAACTATGTAGTTAACTCTCTGGCGATGGTATTTATTATTGTTATTAAAAAACATTTTTACTTATAACTTTTATATTTTTTATGCCAGACGAAGAAAAGCTGTCTTAAGTTTAAAAAATTGAGTTCTATTATTTGACTCTAAGAAAATGGTGTAATTGTATTGTTGGCGAATGGCGACCCGCAACCTTTTAGTCTTTTGTATACTTCACTATCACTACGTCATGTTACAAAACAAAGTCACTGTCGTCTGTCCGTCCCTATGTATTCTTAAATCTTTAAAACTACGCAACGGATCTTGAAGCCGTTTTTTTTAATAGATAGAGTGATTCAAGAGGGAGGTTTTTAAGTATAATAACTACATACTTAATATTGTAGAGAAACATACGTAAATTTAGAGGTTCATCATTGCACCCGTGCGAAACCGGGGCGGGTCGCTAGTTTTTATTATAATTTGAAAGTGTTCTTTTTATATGCGAGTTGCTTTGTTTTTCTGTTCTTGTCAGTCTCTTGTAAAAGGTAATACAACCTAGCACTGACCTGGCAAATTGCAAAAAATGTAAGAAAATTTGAATTTCGCGGGCTACCCTGGAACATTCACCTTAAGATATCTATGACGTGTGGTGACGATTTTAGAATACATAGTGTCACCACCATATTCCATCTTATGGGCCGTCAAAAGGAAATGACAAGGCCGATAACCTGGCCGCAAGGACGCTTGCTACGAAATTTGTCTGGCCAGCGTGGTACAGTAGGCTAATTAAATTAGCCTCCGTATTACTGGAGGAAGCCTGAGTCCATAGTGGGTCACCTATAGGTTGTAGTTGTAGGTTTTTTTGTTCATCAGTAAAAGTATAATTTACTGAAAAACAGTATAATACCTAGTGTTTGAAACAGTATAGTTGGCAACCCTATTCGTATGTTTCATATGTTTTATTTATTAAAAAACAAGTCTATTATGTTTGGATGTGTACGAATTGAGTGTTACCCATGGTATCTTTTAGATAAGTAATATTTCATATACATATTTTGTTAATTTTAATTTTTCTAAACTGGTTTTCCATCCGCTCGGCATTTAGAGGTCTGGTTGAAAACCAGCGCCAGTCACCCCGTCTGGCTTATGCTGAACCAGCGCCGTTTCAGCGCAATTTATATTAGAGTTTAAGTAATTATAGTTAGTATTTAAAATTGCGCCGAATAAATTATTTTCTTTCTTTCTTCTTTCTTTCTAGGTTGAGGTTGAGGTAGAGAGTATATTTGATACTAAGTGCCATATGTGGATGACATATTCGTGAAAAAGACGTATAAAATTAGCAAACATGAATATCAAATACAAACGGCTAAGATAAATAGCCAAGTGTATTGCCTCCAATAAAAAAGTTAACTGTGAACACAAATATTAAATACAAACTAAGAATATAATACGATGGGTGGTCCATGTGGTGACGGATTTAGAATACACAATGTCACCAACCCATACCGTCTTGAGGGTGTCTTAAGAGGCGACAAGGGAAGAAAATCTTGATACAAGTCCTGTGCCAACCCATCTTGCCAGCGTGGCACAGTAGGCTAATTTTGTGTGAAGTGCCAGTATCAAAGGTACTTTCAACAAAATGTCTAGTACACGTTCTAGGTTCATGTACATTGACATTCAGGCAAGCGTACATCCTAAAAGAATTTTCATCATTCTTAGACCGAATACCTCTTACGTGCTTCGTGCATTTTACTCAATCTAGACATTTTTGCCTCTAAAGCGGACAAATTGCTACTTCACAATTTCATTTGCAATAAATAACGTGTCACATTTTGTAGTGCCTTATATTGTCGAGTTTTTTTCTTTTTTCTATGGCAATCTACCGGACTCTTCGAAATTCTTGCCACTGTTGCGTGTTGCTATTACTTATAGTTCAATAATTTTGAACTCGGGTCGAGACATAGAATAGATTGAGATTTTAAAAGAACAGATATTGTGGAGTTATGGATATTTATTTGCATTTTGTATGTCAAATATATTACTTAGGAAGAACAAAAAGAAATATACGACGAAATATATAAATTTTAAGACGTAATCATCATCTTCATATTATTCGGTCATGTTATAACAAAAGTACTCCATTACTACATCATTTTCTGCCAGCCCGTCTGCGTCAGTATAGAACGGCGGTAATTTTAACATAACAGAATTCTCCAAAAAAAATTAGGTAATTGTGCTTTTTGTGATGAAAACCATGAATTTTTTTAGTGCTCTAATATTTTGTATTCTTACTTATAGTGCAGTCTGTAGATATTAAACTCTAACGCAATTTATGAAATAATACTATAATAACACGCTGGCCAGACGGGTTAGAACAGGGTTTAGTTTGAAGTTTCTTGTTGAGAAGTTTTCCTTCTCTTGAGGCTACTTTCTCCGCCTCTGTAATTTCCTTTAGTCGGCTCTAACTCTACAGGATGGAATAAGGAGGTGTAAACTACTCATTTCGGTTAACCCTAATAACTATACTCTTGTCGTTGGCAAAATCATATGTTTAAATATGGAAGCCATTCATAAATGAATAAGGCCTCGTGGATTTTACGCAAAACAAAATAGAGCCAGTATTGCAGAAGACAGCTTAACTACATATTACAAATATATATTATGTACATAAGGGAATTTACCACCCAAGACCACATACCTTCGTGTTATCATAGTTTATTTCGCATGCTGTTACCAAACACTACATGTTAACTCGACCATGAGCCGTAGACCCCTCAAATATTTCGCAACAGCCTTATTCCAATGCCTTTAAGGTTTAGGCAAAGGGATATGAAATGTTCAGTCGTACTGGTACATTTGCAGCCCATGCTAAGGAAGCGTAGCTTTATAGCGGCCACTGTGACCGCATAGTATGTTGTTGGTGCTCGATTTTATGTTCAAAATACAACTTCGTTAGAGGTGTTGATAGCACATAGCTTGGCTGGACGTTTAAATTATTAGTAATAGGAAGTAGCTCGTGTGATCAAATACGTACTATGGAGGATAACTAAATGACCTAAAAAAAAAATCTAGGTGCAATAGGATTTAAAAAAGTAAATTCGTATATTTTAATGATTTCTGAGGTTTCTCTATTAGAGAGGTAACGTTCTCTGTGCACGCAGAAATCGCTCACGGTGTCCAGAGGTCTTTCAGATGAGTGTTGGGCTTGAGATTTGATCAATCTTAATGACTAATGATTTGATCAATTTTAATGATATTTTTTAATCTCAAAATCCCTGCGGATGATTCTTGGGATGTCCTGATTCCCCGTATATTTTGTTTATCGATGTGGTGGAGTATTTAGAATACACCATACCACCAAAAGACATGTTAATTTTCCGACTGGTAATTTATATACTGCCAGAAAGATCGGAGAAAGTGGCTGCTAGTGATGGACAATACTTTGAAGGAGATGTTTTAGATCCTTTTAATTTAAATAAAGTTTTTATTTTGTAAAACAAACAGCAAGAACTAAGGCGCTTCACACACTGCCCCGCGTTCCGTCGCCTGGCGCGGAGTGGCAGATTTTAATATTGTATGCAAGTACATCTATTAGTATAGAAAACACGCCAGGTCCAACACATGGTTTCGTTTTCGTTTTTTATCTTTGACATAATCTTTCAAAGATTAAAGACCCCAAATAAATATAAAAAAAAAAATACAAAACCATTTTTCGCGCGCGGCTGCAAGTGGCCGCCCTTGTTTTATTTTTTTCTAGGTACTATGTTACTTGTTTTATCACGTATTAAAAGTCAAACACGCGGCAAATCGATACAACTCGAAAAAAAAAGTATAATTTTCTCCATACAAAAAATAAATCATCATTTTTTTTCTAAGAAACTATATATTCCAGAGATTTTTCGTAGAACAAATGTTGTTAGGCTAGTTAATATCTGTATCCTTTAAAAAATCAGCTTCAAATTCCGACTTTCATCCCTATGTCCACCTTTTATTGAACTGGGACCACTGTGCGACGGAGCGCGGGGGCAGTGTGTGAAGCGCCTTATGCAAGGTCCTTTAAGTTCATTCGTATGTCTTATTTATTCATGTGGTAGCGTATTTAGAACACACAATGACGTGTCGTAAAAGATGACTGAAGGAACCCTACACTAGTAGGCAGACAACCTGACTTCAAAAGAAGGAGAACTTATGTGCTGAGAAGATGAGATGGACGTGAGTTAACCCGTGTGGGGACGGGCCAGAATATAAAACTTCCCCACCACACGCTGGGAAATAACGCGTGTTGTAAAAGTCAACAAAATCCAGCACGCTTGGTGTTAGGATCGAATGGCCCACACGGCTAGCTACCACCCTCACATCTAAGTCCGGCGCCAAGCAGTTTACTGTGTTCCGTCGTGTGTATGTGAGAGCCGGTCCCGACAGGGCATTACCTTGAAGTGCCTGCTCCGTCTTAGACCCTGGCGTTGCTTTCCATCATTCAAGCCTAGTGTCAAGTCACTGATAAAAAAAACCCTAGAGTTATGGAGTAGGTTGTATCTCCGTGTGGTGACGGATTTCGAATACATTATGTCACCACCCCATTTCATCCTGCGGGTGTCGTAAGAGTCGATAAAAGGATATGATAAGGCTGAAAACTTTAGGTATACTAAACCCTGTGCCAGCGTGGCACAGTAGGCTAATTACCCTCCATGTCGTTGGAGGAGGCCTGACTCAGCAGCGGGTCATGTTTGAGCTGAATAGTAGTAGTTGTAATAAACAGAAACAGGCATTGCGTGCGGTTTGGAAAAAGGCAATCATCATGCAAATTTGTTCCCATTGATTTTATCTCCAAAGCCCCTGAGCGGATAATCGCTGGATTAAATAAATAGTGAAACGAAAATAATGACAGGCACAGGATTTTACGCTCGTGAACCTACAAATTGAATGCGACGCTGTCGATAATTCACTTTACGCTGGTAAAGTGGCTTAATGGGACCATTTCTGTTTTAGTTTAAGTAGCTCCGAGTACAAAGCATTCAAGCTGTTATACAAATTGTAATAAACGCTATAACGAAAGGAACGATAGATAAAAATACTGTGTTATGTTTCTTTTTCGAATTAAATTGACTGTGTATGACTCAATTACACACATGATAAGAAAAACTTGATACAAAATACTTTTTTTTATAGTGGGGAAATCCATTTATAGGTCCCCAGCCGCTGGACGGGGCTGGGGTATTTGGGAGTCCACGGGCGCGAGAAGAAGGTTAAGTGCGCCCGGGTTATCCACTAAAACCTACCAATATTGTTCCGGTCCCGAGCTAAACCATCTGCGGGAAACTTCCTAAACGTCATCAAGATATTGTTACACGAAAGCCTGTGCTAACCCGTCTTGGCACAGTAGGCTAATAACCCTCCATGTAGGAGGCCCGACTCAGCAGTCATCATCATCATCATTCAGCCAAAAGACGTCCATTGCTGGACATAGCCCCCCTCCCCCCCTAAGGATTTCCACAAAGGCCGGTCCTTGGTCACTCAGCAGTGTATCACTTACAAAGTAGTAGTACTTAGAAAGCACTTTTTCCTGAATATTTTTGTTAGGTTACTGAATCTAATAAAATGTATGTTTTTTATTCCAGGTGAAACCGGAGAACAATGACGGTGATGTCAATCGACGCAGAGCGCCCTAGTCGCTCAACGAACACGCTGGAACAAACAATTGAAAATATGGAAAACCTATTTCAAAGAAAATACCCGGGATAAAAGTGCTATAACCTGAAAAATAACCACAAATAATTGAAGAAACATAATATGGACCCTTAATTACTAACATTGTGGGTATAACAATGATGATTGCTAGTTGGTTAGTTTTTACTAGAGCCACCGTTTTGTGTTAAAATTTTGGTTCACATAAACGTATATTTCGGAGAGAACAATCGACGTTCTCGTAAAGCAAAATGCATATTAATTTAATTTCACGTTTTGTGCAGAACGTACTCCTGGACGGGTTGCTTGTGGTGCCAAATTACTTGACTGGGTGCTGGGCGTCGATTCACACCTCCCCAGCTTTTCAGTAGCCCATACTTACTGAGTTTTCCGCATTTTGAGTATTTTTCGGGTTTAGGTATTCTTAGTAATACGTTTAATTAATTTTCGGTTGTTTGTTCTAACGTGTTCCTTTTGTCGCTCTGCGTCGATTGACACATTTTAACCATCTTCGTCATCCGGCTTCATCTGGAATAAAAAAAAACATATATTTTAGTAGATTAAGTGACCCAACATCGTACCCATACAATTTGTACTAAGTGGCTGCAATTACACAGTCTAAAATCACAATACATTGTGATCTCGTTTGAGTATTCTCAACGACATTGACATTGACTTTAAAAAAAATTTGTCAATTTTCATTCGAAGTTTCCACCCTTTTCCAAATTTTGACTAAGTATAATGTACTGAGTAGTAGTAGTATATATATATATATTTTATCGCGGGGGTAGTTTACAAACATGTAATTCACGAACACAGATAACACACAGACTCGGAGCAAGTGCCACTGGTTTAGACAAAAACACTTGCCCAATCTCGGAATCAAACCCGGCTCCCGTTGATTCAAAGGCGGCATATTTAACCCCTAGACCAACGAGGTACCCTGCGCGCGTTGCGACGCCACTAACTAAAATCTTTAACTAACTAATCTAACTAAAAAAGTATTTCGTGAAATCTGTTCTTAGCTGACCTCTACTCGGTGAAAGGAATATTCCTACAAAATTTCAAGTCTCTAGACGTGACGAATGACTTGGGGTTGTCCAACTTCATTATGGACAGGTTAGATGTCCATAATGAAGTTGGACAACCCCAAGTAAATCTAGTTAAATCTAGTGGTTTGGCTAACCACTAGATTTAAACGCAGCGAATGCTGTCTTCCTTTTAAGACACAATATCTAGAAGATTTACTGGTGATCGGTTAAATAGGTTAGGGTAGATGTCAGTTTTCACATTACTGACGAGACGTGGGATGACTTGATGCCGGGACTGACAGGCTAAACGTGCTGAGCAAGTAAACGATATTTTCTGCGTAGCATTGTGGTATTTTACTAGTAGGAACTATATATCCAAAATATTATTTTTTTTGGACTCAACGAAAATACATCTACACAAATCTATAAATTTAAGTGAGCAAATAGAGTTCTAGAATATAGTATTAGATTGTCTTCAATGACCTTACAGGTTTTAAAAGACAGGATCGGAGAACAATGCTAATCTATCAAAATATATTTTAAGCCCTCCCAAAAAATATAGTTATTATAAATAATTAACAACCCTGTTTGTTGACCTCTATAAGTATAAATCGATGTAGATTTAGTACAGTTTGTTTTTTATTTAAATTTGTGTGTATTGACTTTTGGTTTGCCGATTAATATACGTACTATTTTATGGAAAGATGTATTTGGTTTTTCGCCGTATATTATTTAAAGGGAAGATGTGTTTGTGTACTATTAAATATCTACCACATATTTCGCATAGTTATGCATTTTACTATGAGTATCGTGGCGTCTAAAGGCACTGAGCAAGTTCATCGACAACATTGTCCAAGATGAAAGGGAGTAATAAATGAAAAAAGTGTCAGTTATTCGGGTCAGACAATACTGTAACATAGTAAAGGGTGTCCCAAATATGACTTTAGCAGTGGCGGAATATTACTAGAGGAATTTTATTGTGCCCGCAAAATATTTACCGATATCTACGTAATATCTACTCGTACACCACATATTCATCGTCATTTATGGCATGAGTATACTCAAAATATCAACTATAAATGACTTTTTATATGGGTGTGTAAATGGATTTCGTTTCAAATTTCCCTTCTCTTGCGGCTAGGTTTTCGGCCTTGTCAGTTCATTTGGTCGACTCTTACGATAACCTCAGGATGATATGCTGGTTAAACTACGTATTCTAAATCCTCCACCCTACAGAAGCGGACATGGACAGAAGCTGATTATTAATTCACACATTTTTAAATCACAAAATAAATGCTACGTCCAAAAATGTTCACACAAAACAAGCAACATCAATCGCTTTCGCTTCGCAATCACTGCTTTATTTAAATAGCGTAATGTTGAACAGAGAGCTCCACAAAAGCTGACATTTCATAAAATATGAAATGGTACAAAATCCTAGTAATCCCGGGAATCTGTTCGGTTGACGAAATTAATTTATTATTATGAGAGGCGTACGGTTGACACAATTACTGACGGCGGACGTCGCGACGCGCCGCGGATTAATTCAGCTCGTAAAACGTGTACTGTTAGCATAGTTCTAGCTACGGCGACACAAACACATACTTATTTCAACTAATAAGTGAATAGAGTCCATTCATTTATTAGTCGAAGGATTTCGGTCCAGCACTGTGAGCATGGTAGCATATGCTCTACAAATCATTATTTTAATTACATATCGAGATGGAGTTAAGTACAATATTCAATATTCTTGACTGCCTAGTTGGTTTAGGGGATGGATGTGGGGTCAGGCAAGTGCCTTTGTATAACCCAGAGGCACTTACACTGAGTCAGGGTGTAATTTTTATTTGTCAATTTAATTGGAAAATGTCCTCGGGATACAGGTTATAAATAATGCATGGGTTCCAACTCTTAAAAAAACTAAACTTAAACCTAAATTTATAATTAATTAATAAATTAATTAATAATTACTATCAACTTAAACGCAGAAATTAGACATAAACACACAAGTAAAAATCCTCCCATCCTTTATGATTTCTGGATTCAGAAGATGCAGTCTTCGCGACGTTGCAACCGTTGCTTTACCAAGTTTTTTTGTACTTATAGGGCATGACTGCGGTGCGCTATGTTCGCTAGAATCTTAGTCCTTGGTAGCAGTAAAGGACGTAGGGAATGAACATCTTTAGTGGAATCTTACAAACTCTGCGGAATCTAATTAGAGACCTGTGATCCAAAAGCAACGGCTGCAACGTCTCAAAAACAAGTGTATTTCCGCAAAGACTGCATCTTCCAGAAACCAAAATCCAGAAACCGTAAAGGATGGGAGGATTTTTTGGGAGTCTTTATGTCTAACTTCTGCCTTTATGTTAATATTAATTATTTATGTTTAAGTTTAGTTAATGTTTAGTTTCTTAAGAATTGGAACCCATGCACTATTTATAACCAGTATCCCGAGGACATTTTACAAATTAAATTGACAAATATAAATTAGAACCAGGCTCAGAGCAAGTGCCTCTGGGTTATACAAAGACACTTCCCTGACCCCATATCCCACTCCTAGACCAATAAGCTGTCCATTCTATTCCAAGATACTTACGGTGCAAGTTGCAAAAAGATAATGCCTCTTACACTATTATACAGATGCTTATTAAACATCGCTTTATCATGATGCTGTCACAAATTATGCAGCTTATTGTGCTCTGCTGTTCTACGAGCGTAATTTTATTCAACATTGCATGCTTTGTGTATGAAGTTATGATAAAGTATTGTATGCCTTTGTTGCATGTTTAATTTTTCATTGATGACATTAAATTAAATTTTTGAAAATCTTGCATACTTTTTAACATCATTCATTTAAACTAATCGTACTTGGAAATGAATAGAAAATACTTTATGGTATAAACCAATTCCAGGGTTGACAATCGGCAATGAATACATGATTTTTTATACTACTACTTCTCAGCCTATAAATTACCCACTGCTGAGTTGGGCTTCCTCTCATTACATGGAGGGAAATTGGCCTACTGTTCCACACTAGCCAGACAAGTTGGGACAGGGTTTTTTTAGTTTTCCTTCTCTTGCGGTCTTCTAGGTCTTCGGCCTTGTCGTTTCCTTTTGTCGGCTTTTAACACACCCTCTGGATGGATTGGGGTGATAATTTTATGCATTCTAAACCCGTCACCAAACGGATAATTTAGACTACTATTTACACAGGGTGGTAACAGTCTGAGAAGGCCCGGCAAAACATACTCAATAAGCTTTTTTTGTTTAACGTCACTTATTCAATGTATGTTACACAAATATAACATACGTAAAAAAGTTACAAACTTGAACTAACGTTTTTTTTCTTGACTGTATCATCAAGATCGGTATGCAGTGGAAATATGACATTTCCATATATCGTATTATGGAATACGGTAATAGGATTTGTGATTTCCTCAAATTTTATTGTTGCGGTTTCCTAAACACCAGTATCTGCATTGGTCAACAGATATACAGTTTAGATATCAAGACAAAAAGACTCCAAAATGTTTGCAATTAAAAATAAAAACAAATATGCTATCTCTTACAAATTGTCGTCAATAAAAATAAGACAACAGACATAAATTCACCTCAATAAGTTACGTCCTTTTAAGATTAAGCAAGGGTTTTCACCAAATAGTAGGCAGTAACAGTTACAAAGCGACAATTGCTAACAGTTTCACGTATTGCTATCGTTTTATCGCTTCCGGAGGTGTTTTGATCGCTGTTTTATAGCCCACTGATGCCCCGGAACATTGTCCTTTGCAGCAGAGTCGCACTTGTTACATATTGATTTACTACAATTAAAGATAAGAAAATATTTATTTAATTGAGAGAACCAAAGTCTCCGACATAGCTCGGAGAATTAGCAGAGTGAAGTGGTAGTGGGCTGGTCTTATATGTAGAAGAACCGACAACTGCAAGGGTTGACGAGTTCTTGAGTGGAGACCGCGAATCGACAAGAAAGAAAAAGAAGAAAGAAAAATATCTTTATTCCCACAGGACACACAAAAAGACAATAAGAATATAACTTAAATAAAAATATATCAAAAAACTGTTTGGTGTTTTTTTTAAACAGGGACTTTGCACAATTATAAAAGATTTAGTATTTCTTTCTACAAGCGTAGTTGACAGCAGTTGGGTGCATCAAGCCGGCTCTTTAGGGGAGGCCTATGTCTAGCAGTGGCCTAATGTGGGCTGATGATGATGTCGAAATATTTGTAAGTCCTTGTGGTGACGGATTTTGAATATATACTATCACCATCTCACTCCATCACATATAGGGTGCGATATGAGTCGACAAAAGAAAATATCAAGGCCAATAAACTGGCCGCAAGAGAGTGAAATCTTAATATCAAACTCGCGACTCAACATAGGCTAGCTATCTATGGCCTGAAAAATATGTAGTAGTAGTAAATATCATGTGCATATGCGACCACTGTAGACATAAGTCAAAACTAACGTAGTTGTTGGCGACCCGCAACCTCTTTAGTCCAACCTTTTTAGTCTTTGTCTACTTTTTATAATTTGAAATAGTGTTCTTTTTATATGCGAGTTGCTTTGTTTTTCTGTTCTTGTTAGTCTCTTGTGAAATATCGTAAGATGTGCACGGTCAATCAATGGTGTTAAAGTTCCATCTCAACATGTTTAATTATCAAGCCCGCCGACTTTAGTTCTCGTCCTTTACAGTAGTATATAACAAAAATATATTATTCAACAACAAAATATCCTTAAATATCCTTGGACATTTCACACAACGCCATCTCGTCCCAAGCTAAGCAACTTAATGCTTGTGTTATGGTAACGAAATGGATGATAAACTACTTATATACATTTTTTTTTGTAAATACATACATATTATAGATAGAAATGACACCCAGACTCCGAGCCAGTGCCTCTGGTTTAGACAAAGACACTTGCCCGACCCCGGAATCGAACCGGGGACCCGTTGATCCAAGGCGGCACATCTAACCACTAGACCAACAGATTTCGAAATATGCATATGAAAGAATGGCTGGTTAGTTTTCGCATGAAAAAGAAGATTTTTTCGAATCATAATATATTATAAATAAAAAAAAATAACAACCGAATTGAGTTTCTCCTCCTGTTTGGAGAGGTTGAAAAACAGATGGGTTGGCACAGGGATTCGAATCAAGTTTTCTGTCTACTGCGGCCAGGTTATCGGCTTTGTCATTTTTGCCGGCTCTTACCACACCTTTTGGATGGTGGATTTTGTATTGTTTGACTTTTCAAAAGAGCTCTAATGAGCCAACTTTATTAAATGAGTTTTGATTTTCATTTTCTCGTATCCTTTTAAAATGCTTCATTTTTGTGCGATCTTTCATATTATAAATCAACGTCTGTTTCCTATTGTTTAACATTCCAGTCGTTTCGTTCCTGAATTTGCATCTTCACTGGTTTTATAATATTGCCATAATGTTAGTGACACAGCATCGTAAAATATTATGACAAGTCTTACGGTTCCAGTTGCTAAAGCGTGAGAAATGAAATATTTATTTATTTAAACAAAGAAGTGTGTTGCCAAATGAAGATGAAGATTTGGTATGGATTATAAAGCTAGATTCTTTTGGGATTTCAAGTAGGTCAGAAGGCTTCCCCGGTTAGCAGAGGGGCCGGGTCCGAGGAGCTTGGAGCTCCATTAATGCGGTGTACCAAGGCCTCCAAGGTCGCAGATCGTGTTCCCCATTGGGGAGCAGCCCCTGAAGCTGACAGCCAAGCAACGGCGTTGGTTTTATGGTAGGTTAGAGTGCTAATGACCATATTACGGAACCCCGGAGCCCTAGATACCCCGTCTAGTCCGCTATAGCCGGGTATCCCTGAGGATATCCAATGAAAAGAAAAAAACAACGCAGGTCTTACGCTGATTTTGAAAATTCTTTTTATTCGATTGATATTTGTTGCAGATCAAACAGATCTTCAAAAGGTTCTTTACCTTTTATCGCCTAAATTGAAGTCAGTTAACATTTTTGTTAAAAAGCTATTATAAAACAAATTAACAGAGTCTATAATTCAGAAGTATTCAAAATTCATATGAGTTGTAGAGGCACCACTGTGTATTGTCACAATATTAACTCCCATCGAGACATCTGGCCGATGGTTGATCAATGTATTAATCTGTACTACGATGTATTTCTCTTTCCCACATGTCATGCTAGCATGGTTATTTCACCTAGTTTCACCTGTCTCATTTTTTGTCGTTACCGACAGCAAAATCCCCTTGTGGTAGACATACATACAAATACCGGGGGGATCGGGATTTTTTCTCTATAACCATCATTTTTATGAAAATAATATTCTTTTATCCTCCTTTCAGAGGCAAATAAGCCGTGATAAGGCATCATCGTAATTTGCGGATAACATTTCCATTCTGGTGAACCGTAACATTACGGTAATCGACCGTTTTGTCGCTGTCCGGATTTCGAAGGCGTTTCAATTGTATTATGTAAAAAAATTACAGGTTACATTTTTTTTTAGAGCCAGCTCTAAGAAATCTTAATTTTACCAAGACCCAGTATTTACAAACGATTTCTGACTACCGTCTGAGGCTTATTTTTTGACTACCAATAAGTACCGGTGATTACCAGTAATCAAAAAGCCTTGACAGTTTTAGACAATTTGACGACGTTATTACGTATATTAAAACGACAGCCAACACGGTTCTGTATTTAAAAGCCTTTTTTATCTCGAAACATGAGTGCGATATTCATCATCATCGTCTTGGGTTTTCGAGTTTTGACACTTACTGACCTATTGACGGTCAAAATAAGCAAGCACTACAGGGTATTTTGCCGGTAATGGTTACGGGAGATCAATTAGTGATGGATGGATAGTAGGAATGAAGAATTGTGTATGAAAGATGTGAATGTAGATATGACGACTGAGATGTACGAGTATATGGAGACTACTACCTAACGTGGGACAAGAGCTGTAAGATGTTAATGGTAGTTTTAAATATGACAGTTTATAAGTTTTGTTTTAAAACCTACGTAAATAAAGTTCCTATTGAATGACTTCTTGACGGTTCTGATCGTGTATATTTGGTAGGTTGGGTTGGTTGATACGAAACGTTGGGAATTTAATAAAATATACACTATCAGAACTGTCTAGAAATAATTTCTTGTAACGTGCGAAGATCGTGAAAACCTAAGACATCATTAAGTTCCTATTGGTTTGAGTTAAAGTATGAAAACTTAAAAAAAATGCTGTATTTTTCTTAAAATTTTACTATTGATCCTTTCGTAATGTCTATAGGAATTTGTTACACGCTGTTTAAGGCACATATGTGAATTTGGAAACTGAATCAGACCTTTATCAATCACTAGTCATTTTCGAATACATTCCCCGATGATCGTGGAGGCAACACGCGTGTCTTAATTCCCCATAACTGGTATTTTATTAAATAATTAGCGGACTGAAACTAATGTTGTGTGCCCATTTAGGGTTGGTACCGTAACAAAATTTCGAGGGATTTCCCAAATGATAGAACACCCCGTGTTTATTTATACAGTTATTGTAGTGTAACCGTTGGGTATCATTTTTGAAGTGAAAACTTCTTTAGGCGCACCGCACATAGATTTTTCCGTTGGTAGTAAGTTGGGCTGATCCGTCACGCTCTAAGGTCAAAGGCTCGATCGGGTGAACTCGGGACCGCCCAGTTTACCTGAGCGAGACAGATACAGTCAGCTGCAATTCGCTGTTTTTTTTTAAACGAAACCCCTGCACTAGTAATAACCTGTATGGTAGTTTACAAACATATAATTCGCATACACAAACGACACCACACTTTGCTCTTATTTTTTATCCTTACATGTATTTGGCCCTGAATTGGTAAGATCATCCTGTTTTTGCTGCAGGCAACTTTGAGTGATGATAGAGTGATTCAAGAGCAAGGTATTTATATAATACATCCATAATATTGTAGCAAAACACTGTCAAATTTAGAGGTGCATCACTGCACCCGTGCGAAGCCAGGGCGGGTCGCTAGTTTTCGTATAAGACCTTCAGTATCAGATTTTCGGTATCAGCCTTAGCACAATAAATCAAATTCACTTTTAAAAACTATATTTTTTGATGCGATTGCGATTGATAATTAAGTGTTCACTTCTGTTATGTTCATTATCTTCTGTAATTAATAAAAAACAAAAGTTTACAAGACAGTTTGACTGCCTCGTTGGTCTAGTGGTTAGATGTGCCACCTATGGATCAACGGGTCCCGGGTTCGATTCCGGGGTCGGGCAAGTGTCTTTGTCTAAGCCAGAGGCACTGGCTCGGAGTCTCGGTGTCATTTATGCTCGTGAATTACATGTTTGTAAACTGCCCCCACGACACAGGCTATACATAGTGCAGGGGTTTCGTTTAAAAAAACATCGCGGAACTTTCAAATTACAATACCACTCGCCATAATAAAATTAGTTTGAAATAGTGATGGTACAATAATTTGACAACCCTAGTAGAAGTACAATCGAATCCGTCCACCGTTACGGAATTTTCATTCAATATAACATACGAGCGAGTGACGTGAGCAGCTAGGGTTGTCAATTAACTTAATACCATTTGTTTGTGCTTATTTAACGTGAGGTGAGCAATTAGTGCTGTCCCTTACTGCCACTGTGTGGCTGGTCCTCGCTGATTGCTCTTTCACGACTGTTTTTACATCAAATTACGGTAATTACAATTTGTCGTGTTTGTTTTCATAAGCAAATCTTGTTACAATTTACTACCATTAAAATCCTATGTTTTTTTTTCAATTTTATACAGCGTGTATTGTAGATTCTCGCGATTATTCATAAATATAAAGAGTGTTTTGTAACATGCTTCAACATGTCAACATCTTTCTAGTATTTTTTGCTTCTATCAAAAATCTATAAGCTGTAAAATTATCGCCTGTGTTGAGCAGGTAAATATTTGACCGAAAGATTAATTCCTAATAGGTACTCTGATTTTAGTAGTAAATCGAATTATTATATAGCAGCTTATACGCGCGGCTCCGCCCTCGTGGATTTTAAGCCCGTGCTTATCTCGGCTTCGCATCTTATGGTACTAAGTTATATCATTCATACTCGTATATCTAATGGTGAACGAATTTAATAAAGGTTTTTTTACTTTTTATATATATTCGTTAAAATAGAAGACATATCATTTATTTTTTACATCATCATCATCATTTCATCATCATTTCAGCCAAAAGACGTCCACTGCTGGA
Organism: Clostera curtula; assembly: GCA_905475355.2. Taxonomy (NCBI): domain Eukaryota; kingdom Metazoa; phylum Arthropoda; class Insecta; order Lepidoptera; family Notodontidae; genus Clostera; species Clostera curtula. Next base: position 6,144,376 of record FR997805.1, on the reverse strand, counting down.
CATAGGCCTCCCCCAAGGATCTCCACAAAGGCCGGTCCTGGGCCGCCCGCATCCACTGCTTTCCGGCGACCTTAACCAGGTCGTCGGTCCACCGTGTGGGAGGCCTACCAGCACTGCGCCTTCCGGAACGCGGTCGCCACTCGAGAACTTTTCTGCCCCATCGGGCGTCGGTCCTGCGAGCTATGTGCCCTGCCCACTGCCACTTAAGTTTGGCAATCCGGTGGGCTATGTCGGTGACCCTGGTTTTCCTGCGTATCTCCTCATTTCTGATTCGATCTCGCAGGGAAACTCCGAGCATAGCCCTCTCCATTGCCCTTTGGGTGACTTTGAGCCTTCTGATGGAGCCCATAGTGAGCGACCACGTCTCTGTTCCATATGTCATCACTGGCAACACACACTGGTTGAAGACTTCTGTCTTCAGACACTGCGGTATTGTGGACGAGAAGATCTTACGCAGCTTCCCGAACGCTGCCCAGCCGAGTTGGATCCGACGATTGACCTCTTTCTCGAAGTTGGACTTACCTAACTGGACAGTGTGTCCCAGGTAAATGTAATGGTCAACAACTTCGAGGGTAGAACCTCCGATGTTAACAGGAGTGGCTTGAACATGGATGTTAGACATGATCTTCGTCTTCTCCATGTTCATCTTAAGGCCGACTCGTTCGGAGGCTCCACAGAGGCCATCGAGCATCGTAGTGAGGTCCTCCATGGTTTCAGCCATTACGACTATGTCGTCAGCGAATCGAAGGTGAGTGATGTACTCGCCGTTCACGTTAATGCCCAGCCCTTTCCAGTCCAGAACCTTGAAAACATCTTCCAGTGCAGCGGAGAACAGTTTCGGAGAGATAACATCTCCCTGTCTAACACCTCGCTGCAGCTGGATCGGTTTCGAGGTCTGGTCCTGGAGTCGGACTGACATGGTGGCGTTTTCATACAAGCACTTCAACACTTCGATGTACCGATAGTCGACTTGGCACCTCTGGAGAGCCTGCAATACTGCCCACGTCTCGATCGAATCGAAGGCTTTCTCGTAATCCACGAACGCCAGACAAAGGGGCAGGTTATACTCCTCGGTCTTCTGTATAACCTGCCGTAGCGTTAAAATATGGTCTACGGTGCTGAAGCCTTTTCGGAAACCGGCTTGTTCGGGAGGCTGGGAATCGTCGAGCCTGCATGCGAGACGATTCGTGATGACCCTCGAGAACAACTTGTAGACATGGCTCAAAAGTGAGATGGGTCTGTAGTTCTTCAATAAGGTGTTATCTCCCTTCTTGAAGAACAGCACCACCACACTTCTGTTCCATGCCTTTGGCGTTCGTCCTTCGAGTATGACGGAATTGAATAACTTCTGAAGGGCCCTAAGGATCGGTTCTCCACCCGCCTTCAAAAGTTCTGCGGTAATGCCGTCATCACCCGCCGCCTTGTTGTTCTTAAGTTGCTCGAGAGCCATCCCGATCTCACACAGGCTGACGTCCGGTAGGTCTTCTGTGTAGTGCCGGGTTAACCTAGCTCGTGGGTCGTTTGCTAGATTTATGACGGGTTCGTGTGTAGACGTGTACAGTTGTCCATAGAAACTCTCGACCTCACCGTTGCGTTCAATAGCCTCTTCAACACGAATCGTGTTGAATCGGCGTATATCACGCTTCAGGGACTTTGATATCTGTCTATTGAGCGTCCGAAGCTGCGTCGCATCATCTGAAGACTTCAGGACCATTTTCCGTCGCTCTTCCATGAGATTTAGGGTGAGGTCCGAGAGCTTTTTGGCCGTTTTCTGGCGTTGGGTCTTACAGAACTTCGACCCAACTTTGCGGACAGTCTCCACGAACCCGTCATTATTATCGTTCACGTCAACGCCTAGGCTAATAAAGCGGTTCTGCAGTTCGAGCTGGAAGCTTTCCGGGTTTTGAATCTGAACAGGCACGGGACGCAGCGTAGACCTCACCATGCGCGACCTTTCAAGCTTGACGTCGATATTCAATGTGCCTCTTACTAAGCGGTGATCGCTTCCGGTTTTAACCATATTGATCACGGAGACATCATTGAATATGTGCTTTTCCGTCGACATGATGAAGTCTATCTCGTTTTTTGTGGTGCCATCCGGACTCAACCAGGTCCATTTCCTCTGTTCTGGTTTTTTGTAGAAGGAATTCATCATATAGAGTCCCTCCTTCTCCAGAAAACCAGCCAAAGTCTGGCCCCGTTGGTTCCGGTGTCCAAAGCCAAATTGCCCCACTTGCAGCTCATCTCCGCTCCGCTTGCCCAGTTTCGCGTTAAAATCCCCCATGACAACGGTGTAGTGCGTTCTAGAGCCATGTATGGCCGAGGAAATGTCCTCATACATTATCTCCACCGCTTCGTCGGGGTGTGCCGAGGTCGGTGCGTATACCTGTATAACCTTCAGCGAATAACGCTTGGTTATTCTGAGTATAAGGTACGCCACCCTGGTCGACACACTCTCGATTTTAACAACGTTGTTCACAAGGGACTTGTGGACGATAAACCCAACACCACCTTGGGACTGTTGGTCGCCCTCCCGGAAGTAGAGCAAGTTGCCGGATTTGAGGGTTATCGTGTCCTCCCCCTCTCTTCGGACTTCAGACAACCCCACTACATCCCATCGCAGCTTGCTCAACTCTTCCTCGAGTTCTATGATCTTCTCGTCAGTCCGCAGTGTCCGTGTGTTGTATGTTGCCAGGTGCAGCCGTCGTTTTTTGTGGTAGCCGGATCTCTGCCGGAGATTGTTCGCACCCCCTGCCCCACCGTTACCTTGGCTGCTACCGTGGCGAAGGAATAGCAGGGCTGCCGGGGACTGGGGGCCGTTTTTAAATTTGTGATAATCATAGGGGGGGTTTGCCATAATCGCCACGCTTGGCAGGCGGGTTGGCGATCGCAGTATCGGATGGCCGATTCTTGACAGAACGTCGCTGCTGCCCAACGTCTGTTGTCCCTTAGTCGCCTTCTACGACACCCACGGGAAGATATGGGGTGGTAGTATTCTTACTCCGCTACCACACGGAATATTTTTTACATAGCTTACATTAATTATAACAATAAACATACAAAAAGAAAAAAGAAATGCTTGGTGCTGTTTTCCTGGTAGACGTTATAAACATAAACACATACAACGTGTGTGGACAGGACAGAACATAACACCTCCCCCCTCCCCCGTACGCTGGGAAAAAACCCGTGTTGTGAAAGTCAACGGTGATAGGATCTGATGGTCCACCCGGCTAGCTACCACCCTCACATAAGTCCGGCGCCAAGCAGTTTTACTGTGTTTCGTCGTGTGTATGTGAGAGTCGGTGCCCGACAGGGTATTTCCTTGAATCGCCTCCTCCATCTTAGACCCTGCCTGTGTTTTCCATCACGCAAGCCCAGGGTCAAAGGCATTCAAGTCAGCGATAAAAAAGATAAATAAGCCATGCAAAATAATTTCGTTATGTGAGTTAGTTTTATTATGAAAACAATTTTCATTAATATTACTTTGAGCTACTTCAATCGAAAACAGGTTGTATTCCAAGCAAATACAAAACTTTTTCTATTTGTCTGTGTTGTAAAATTGGCCTTTCATGATTTCAGTGAGTTTCAATTATATTCGTGCCTGTCTACTCTATGTCCGCGACTTCGTCTGTATTCTAACTTCACCGCTAGTCTGGCTCGCCAGCTAAGGTAGAATTATAAAAAAAAACATTGAACCTTGTATTTAAACTTGAAGCATTGTTACACCATCTTAGATCGATAAAAGAAATCATTATGAAAATAACTATATAACTCTTGGAATAGAATAAGATAGACAAATAGGATGTGTCACCACCCCATTCCATCCTGAGGGTGTCGGTAAATCCGATTAAAATAAATTACAAGGTCAGTAACCTGGCGCCAAGGGAAGGAAAACCAGCGTCGCACAGTAGGCTTATTACTCTCCATGTAACTGGACGAAATCAGACTCCACAGTGGGGCATCTTTGGGCTGAGGATCAGTGATAGTAAAATTAAAATGCTATACATAATTATAAATACATACATATAATCACGCCTCTTTCCCGTAGGGGTAGGCAGAGATAACTTCTTTCCACTTGCTACGATCCTTACATACTGGTTTCGCTTCGTCCACTTTCATTATTGCTTTCATACGTGCTATTCTGTTTAGGGTAATCTTGACCTGGCCTTTTTAAGACATCCCTGATTTGGTCTCAAAACGCCTAGGTCTGTCCTTTCCAACACTTTCATTCACACTTTTTTCGTCAATTGTTCTCCATTCATTCTCTCGACATGGTCACACCATCTCAGCATACCTTTCTCAATTTTTGTCACTAGGTACATCAATGGATAATCATAATTATTCTGGTAACTTCATTATTCATTTGTTTTTATTGTGTCGTTGGGGAAATCCTAGGGAATGATTGTGGCAGTGGAATGTAGTTGGAATGACAATAATATTTCTCTGTGTGTGTGTTTAGGAAAATAATATATAATGTTAATGACAGTTGAGGCTGATGACATCATTTTATAGCTGCCTACATTTTGTTTCCAACAACAGCTTCCCCATGTAGACTAATTTTCTTAGCAAAGAACTCCAGTTAAGCTAACATTTAGACTGTGCGTTACATGCATATATTGTACAGTTGAACACACAATATATTCTACGAACATTTCAATTTCATTCATAAGCCTATGTTTATGAATCATTATGGCCAACATTATTCCCACACCTTGTTATTGTTTACGAACTTTCCCAGTGAATCAACACGAAGAATTAATTCAATTTACTCCTACAAAATAATACCCTGTTGAGTAGGATGGTCCTAATTCATAGGACACCAAAGCCTGTACCTGTATTGATTACGCAACATGCTCTAAAACAAGTCATTTATTTATTTATTGTAAGGAGAACCAACAGCTAAAATTTATGAGAAACAATTGAATATGAGACACAGAGCCAATTACAGGTTCTCACGAGTAGAAATAGAATGGGATTCTTAGATCACTAAATGGCAAGCGATAATAATGACAGATATAAAGAATTAAAACAAGCAATAAGCACAAAATACACTCAGTTACTAGGTCAGGCATCGATGTCATGGGTCAAACAAAAGAAATAATAAAAAAAAAGAAACATCACGCGTCCTTAAAAAAACTTGAATTTTACGATGTATATAGTCATATGTATAAGTTAATATAATCATTAAAAATAAAAGTCATTTAAGTGGTGTAAGTCTATCTATGGTCTATGATTGATCAGTGTCGATGTTTATTGTACTAGCTTAAGCAGCTTTTAGGAATCTTTTCTCGTGTGGGTTTAAATACGTGGTTAAACTTACTTACAGAAGTACTTTCTTGACAAGTGAAAAGTCACGTACTATCTTTTAAAGAGTATAAGTAAAGATGTCGTTACATAGGTATTAATCCTTTGGATCACAGCGATGAAAAAGCAAACGACGATCAAACCTTTCTATTGAACGATTAAAAACCAGATGAAAGAACAATATTACAAGTCATATCGACTCGCTGAATGTGGTATGCACCGGAATCTGCTTTGTTCGATTTCTATAGTGCAGACCTTTGTTTACTATTATTACAATGATGTTACAATTAAAAGGTGTAGATACGTTACCTGTACAACATTCGATCTATAAAAATGGCAAGCCAACGCACACATAGTTAACTTAATATGCAATATGCACACTGCATTAGATGAGTCATGAAAGTAGGATGGTATGATTTAATAGTCAGGTGCTAAATAGAGACAAATATAATTTGTTGTGATGCGTCGTCACATGCACTAGAACTTCAGTTAAGCTAACAACTAGAAACATTATAGATTAATTAAATCAGACATAACATTTTGCCCTACCAAGTTTTATGCCTAAAAATATTTTGTAAAAACATTTTGTCTCGTTATGTAAACATACGAGTATATGTTAGAAACAGCTGTTTTTTTTCCGTAATTTCAGGGTTGTTCCCATAGTAAAAGTGGTTTTTAATCATGAGAACTCCACCATCTGAGATGTATGTTAATTAAAAATTGCCCTGTATTAATAGTTTATTTATTACTCAAGTAACACAGCACAAAAAAATTAAACCATTTAATTTAAATAACAACTGCATTACAAAAAATAACATCACCTAATAACCTTACCTTTGTACCTACTCCGTTAGGCAGCTCACATGTCTGTTTCTCTATAGTCTGTGATGCGTAATGACATCTATCTCTTTTGCACTTGGTAATGGGGATACTTTTGTTTTTAATTTGTAAAAAATATTAATTATATTACGGAAATAGTGATAGTTACGAATGATAAGTGATTCCTTGACTTTTAGAAGTTTTGTTAGAGTAGTTTGTGCAATATCTCATAACACACGACGGCATTTTCAATTGTTTTATAGCACTTTTTACACACGGCTCTTGACGTGTATTTGTTGACGCCAGCGACGCAACACTGAGGTCAGGTTTGCTAATTAGCCTACTTTTAACGTGCCGCTTGCTGACCGCTTATAACCCATCTACACCTTTTTACTTCTAACATCATTGTATTATTACTACTACTCTGTCAAGTCTACGTCAAAGTCAAATCATTTATTTTTCATATGACACAATGGGCAGTTACAAATTGGCAACATATTAATAAAATATGTATACAGTGCAGAGTAATATATTTTAGTTAACCACCGGTTCGGAACGCGACCACTGTTGAGTAGAAATGGCAAGAAACTCAGAGGGCTCCGCCCATAAATGACTCACTGCGGAGTCAGGCCTTCTCCCATCACAGGGAGGTAATTAGCCTGGCCAACCCGTCTGTGCTGGCACATGTGTTTAGCAGTAGACTTAATGTAGAGTTTGGTGGCTAACGCAGTTCTTTAGAAGTTTATCTATTAAAGTTAATTTATCATTTCTCGACGCGTGACTACGACAGCGTTTATAGTTTGATTGATTGCTTTTATGTGTGAATGACTCTTGATATCTCTTTGTATAAGAAAGAGACAATGGATACGGTATATGTGACCTGTCATTGGCTCATGTTAAGGATAAACTTAAGATTGTCTCACAAGATATGGTCTAAGTTCCCGTGGCCGCCAGAATTTCGTAATTTTATAAAAGTGAAGAACAACAGCTATGACGTTGAGATCATACTTGCTTTGACTAAGGTCACAAGGTCATGTAATTTTCTAGCTTACTTTCATCATCATTTCAGCCAAAAGACGTCCACTGCTGGACATAGGCCTCCCCCAAGGATCTCCACAAACCTCCTTAACCAGGTCGTCGGTCCACCGAGGCCTACCAGCACTGCGCCTTCCGGAACGCGGTCGCCACTCGAGGACTTTTTTCTTTTCTTTTCCTTTCTTTTCTAGCTTACTTACGTGATATCGAAAAAATAATTATAATATTTCCCCATGGGAGGCATTACAACACTATATGACTCATTATCATTATCTGATGCTGAGAATTGCAACAAGCCTTCCAAAAATGTTGGCCATAGTTCTTAACTGTGCTCGAGATATGCACTGACAAACTTTTATGAACAAACTTTTAAAACGTTTTTTATGAAATATCGAAGTTCTGGGGGCCACGTCCAAATAGAAAACAATCAGACGTATATTATATTACGCATTCAATAGTCACCATTATTGCAATCCATAAATCCATCCCCCATTTTCATGGTTGGAATGGTCTGTCAGACTGGCACAGGGTTTCGTATCCAATTTTCCTTATCTTGCTGCTATTCTGTGTATTGATATCAGCAGACACCCTCAAGGTGGAATGAAAAACACTGTGCATTTAAAATCATCACAAGCTTGTGTGCTCAATTACAGTAAATAAGATTTGCGCGAGATGATTACTGTAATTTTCATTTTAAATTTGGATCCATATAAATAAAATTTGTTTTTTTTTTCATTCAATTGCTATACTAAATAGTATTTACCGGTACGTAAAGATTAAAATGAATATAAAGTATATTGGAATAGAGATGTGTCTGATGGTATCTTCGTCAATGATGCAAGACGGAACAGCCTACAACAAAATGACGTCACCGAACACCTGCACAAACTTCTTGTTACTAAGTATGTAACGTCAATAAAACATTTTGCTATTTGCAATTCAAGTTTACACTGTAGCAACACATTTTATTCATGAATATAACAGATAGAGTCATAGTTTCATACAAATATGTTTTTAAATATGAAGCCGAAAACCTATAGACAGATATCTTAGAAAATGACAATTACTTACTTATGTTTGTTAACTAAAACAATTATATTTTTAATTCTTCAGTGTGTTAATTTTTTCCTATAAAATCCTCATGTATACTAGGCAATTGCGGACAAGCCGGGGTATGTGAGATTCCGACCTGCCCACTAAAACCCACAGCGTTCCTCGTGCTGGGGGTGTCCCCTTAAAGTAATTTTGTGCTTGGTTCAGAATGCCACGGAGAATTTATATTTTTGTATTTATTTGGAACTTGAAATTACTTAACGGCGCCAATTCCTGGATAGGTATAATGATTAAAAAAACCAACAATTATAGCCATCCTTTAAACATTCAACTCGTCTTTACGAATGCATTTGCCTTCTCCAAATATTATGGATTATAAACTTCATTGGTTGAAAAGCAATGAAATAAATTAAGGTCGAAATCTGGTGTTAATATTTCGATTAACCAGTTCATCTTAAATAACTTTGGTGTGAAGTCTTATAATGTTTCCGTCCTATTAGATAGTATTACTAAAAATATATTGAAGCTTAAAGAAATTAATATAGTTAAATCACAATAAGAAACTAATAAATAAGTTCTAATTACTGCTGTACTTTACTGGGTTCATTCTAGACCTTAATTTCCTTTTCCATATCATATAAATCAATAATTTCTAATAAAATAATCAGTATTTTCCTCCTCCAATCATTGATTTATTAACACTAAAAACTAAATTTTAATGTTGTTCACATCAATGCACAGAGTATTCCCGGCCCACTTTCCCGATATGCTGGCAAGTTTTGACTGTGAGAACGTACACGCAATTCTGATTTCCGAATCTTGGTTAAAACCTTGTCTTCCCACCCCCTCCTACTCTTTGCCTAAATTCAGGCTCATCAGAAATGACCGGACAAGTGGTGGCGGTGGTGGTGTAGCTACCTACCTTACTCAATTGTCAGTATCTCACCACAGCCGCCACCTTCTAACGCTGTAGAGCACTTATTTATAGAAGTTGAAGTCCATCACTCCAAAATTCTTCTCGGCGTATACTATTGTCCTTCCCTTCGTATCAAATATTTTTCCTCGTTAAAGAACATCTTAGAAAATCTGGTTACGTCTTACAGTCACACAATTATCATGGGGGATTTTAACACATGTCTCCTTAAAAATGATTCTCGTTCTTCTTTACTTAATTCAGTTATAGAAGAAGAAGAATAGAGAAGAATCCTCCAACTTAAATACTCGGGTGAATCAAAAAGTTCTTAGAAGTGCATATATATGAAACCTTTTTGGATCAAGTTCGATATTCAAATTAAAGAGTGTCTATCACACTATATTTATGCAGACTGTCACTTGTTTTTGTCAGTTCGTTCGCATGTAATAATTTTTTTTGTGCAACGAGTTGCTAAAAAGTCAAAATTATGGATAAAAGTGAGTTACGTGCGGTGATAAAATATCTCAGTTTGAAAAAAATGTCTACGAAGGAAATTTTTTTAGACATTCAGCAGACATTAGGGGGTGATGCTGTACCCTATTCTACGGTTGCGTACTGGGTGGCTGAATTTAAAAGAGGTAGATCAAGCTGTAAAGATGACCCGCGTTCTGGGCGGCCTTCAACCTCCGTTACAGAAGAAAATGTCAAAAAGGTTGAGAATCTGGTTTTGGAAGACAGAAGAATGACTATAAAACATATAGCTGAGATCCTAAAGATATCTTTTGGTAGCGTTCAATCCATTTTAATTGATTCACTGGGGTTCAAAAAAGTGTCTGCAAGATGGGTGCCACGAATGTTAACCGACGAAAACAAAAAGCGACGTTTGGAAATTTCCAAGCGTAATCTCGAAATGTTCCAGCGTGATTCGGATAATTTTTGCCGTCGTCTTGTCACCATGGATGAAACGTGGGTCCACCATTTTGATCCTGAAACTAAAAGACAAAGCATGTCTTGGAAACGACCATCCTCTCCATCCATTAAGAAATTTCGAGTTGCTCCTTCCGCTGGCAAAGTTATGGCCTCTGTGTTCTGGGATAGTGAAGGAATCCTTTTTATTGATTACATGCCAAAAGGCCAGACGATAACTGGACCCTATTATGCAAATTTAATCCCGAAAGTGCGTGAAGCGATTAAAGAAAAACGTCGTGGAAAACTGTCGTTGGGCGTGTTGTTCCTTCAAGATAACGCTCCTGCCCATCGATCGGAAGTTGCGCTCAACGCAATCCGCTGTGCTGGCTTCAATCTCCTTGACCACCCACCATATTCTCCGGACTTAGCCCCAAGTGATTTTCACTTATTTCCAAAATTAAAAGAGGAAATTCGTGGAACAAAATTTCACGATAATGACGCGGTTATAGCTGCCGTAGAGGACTTTTTCGAGAGTCAAGAAAATAATTTTTTTTCACAAGGAATAAGGAAGTTAGAAACGCGTTATTCTAAATGCATTGCATTGGAGGGAAATTATGTAGAAAAATAAAATATTATTATTTAAATCTTTGCATTTTTTAATATTGATTCCAAGAATTTTTTGATTCACCCTCGTATTCTCCCGCTGCCACTCACCATTTTCCAAATTCGGTCCCGTCACTTCTTGATTTAATCTTTGTCTCCTCTCGCCATTGCGTGGCTAAACATGGTCAGTGCTCGACAGAGGCGTTTTCTCATCATGATCTGATTTTCCTCTCTTACAAAATTCGCCCCCCTAAGGCTAAGTCAAAAATTCTGATGCAGCGCAATTTTAGTGGCATGAACCTTAAGAGTCTTCGTGAGGATGCTAGTAACATTGACTGGAACGTTCTCCTGAGTGCAGAGTCAGTCGAAGAGAAGGTGAATATCTTCAATAATAAACTTATCGCCCTGTATGATGTCCATGCTCCTGTACGTGCGATTAAGATTAAGCACAAGCCATCGCCGTGGATCACTAAAGAAATAAAATTGCTCTTGTCTAAAAAAGCATTGGCCAAATCTAAGCTTAAACGACATCCTACCTCTGGCAATCGTGAGAACTACACCAGAATTAGAAATCACTGCAATAAAGTGTGTAGGGATGCCCAGCGCCAACATATCCATAGCTCTGTTGAAAACGGAGATCCAGCTAAAGTCTGGAAATTTCTTAGGTCAATGGGGATCGGAAAGACACGACAAGATACAATCCCACAAAATTTAGACATTCACTTGCTGAATCAGCATTTCTGTACATCTTCTGATTTTGATAGAACTATCAAGTCACAAACATTAAATCGGCTTTCCAGTCCGTCGATCCCTGATCATCCTCTATTTGTCTTTCATCAGTTGACCGCTTGTGATGTTAAGAGAAGCATTTTATCCATAACCTCCAATGCGGTTGGAAGTGACTGTGTCAGCCGTAATATGGTCCTTCCTATCCTTGATGAAATCCTTCTAATAGTAACTCATATCCTTAACAACTCCTTATCCAGTGGTGTCTTTCCAAGTGCTTGGAAAGATGCTCAAGTTACACCTTTGCCAAAAAAACCTAACCCGGCTTCCTTCTCTGAATACCGACCTATATCAATTTACCCTTCCTATCCAAAGTCCTAGAACGTCTTATTCACAATCAAATTAGTTCTTTCCTTTCAATGAAAGGCTTCTTAATCCCTTCCAATCCGGCTTCCGTCCTGGACATAGTACTATCTCCGCTCTAGTCAATATTACGGATGACATCAGACTGGGCATGGAGGAAGGCAAGTTGACGGCACTTGCGTTGCTTGACTTCAGCAATGCCTTCAACACTGTCGATTTTGACATTCTGATCGGGATATTGCACACTCTGAACATATCTCCAACGGTAACTGATTGGTTTCATAGTTACCTGCATGGCCACCGGCAACGTATCCGTATCGAAGATACCTCTTCGTCATGGTGTCCTACGACTGCTGGTGTGCCGCAGGGTGGCGTTTTATCTCCGTTACTTTTCGCAATATTCATTAATTCCATTTCTAAGAACTTAATTTCTTCCTACCACTTATATGCAGATGATATCCAGATTTACACGCAAGCACCAGCTGAGCATATAGCAGAGGCCATAGGGATTCTGAACAAAGATCTATTCAGAATATCTGAGGGGAGTAAATGCTATGGTCTACAAGTTAATCCCACCAAAACCCAGTTCATTGTTATTGGCGGCTCACGAATGGTCTCAAAACTCGACTGGTTTACTTTGCCTCATGTCATCTTCGACGGTATCCAGATACCGATGTCGAAAACAGTTAAGAACCTGGGGATTTCTATTGATGACACATTATCTTGGGTCCCACAACTTAGAGAAACACATTCATTGTCCTTAAGATCATCAGAGGGCTTAACACTGGCAATGCCAATGCATTCCACGCGATTTTACGATATATCTTTTACTATACAAGCTGTACGCCTGTGGAATGCTTTGCCATTGCCAGTAAGGTGCGCTCCTTGACGATTTTCAAAAGAATGGTGAAGGAGCATTTCATGACCTTCTGTTAAAGTCATACTCAATATGTTTAATAATTTATATGTATGTTTATGTTGTCTTGTTATTATCTATTTATGTATATCATATTATGTACACTGTAACTACCCATATTGGTTTCTTATTCCAGCCAAGTCCATCCAACGGTTGTCTGGAAGAAATTGCTTTTAGCAATAAGACCGCCATTTGTGCTGTACAATGTTAGTGTTTAAGTTTCTTTTTAATTTTGTTTGTTACTTTGTGTACATGTACAATAAAGAATATTCTATCTATCTATCTACAATCTCTTGCAAAATACTTAGAGAAGAGGATACTGTAATGTAGTTTATACCCGATAGAGTATATTATTGTTTAAAAAATCACTTTATACTCGTGATTTGCCGGATTAGGTACATTCCAGCTTACATGACCGCATGATTTCACATGACAAAATAATACGAACCAATAAACGCCAATAAAATATAATAAAATTATTTTATATAGAAAAAAAAATGCGCGGCGCTGGTAGGTCTCCCACACGGTGGACCTGGTTAAGGTGGCCGGAAAGCGATGGATGCGGCGTCTCAAAACCGGCCTTCGTAGAACTCTTGGAGGAGGCCTATGTCCAGCAGTGGACGTCTTTTAGCTTAAATGATGATGATGATAGTAAGAAATATTACGTAACATTGGCAAATGAACATCTTATTGCAAGTCATGGCAGCAAATAGGATACTGAATGTATAAACTTTGTCTTCTACTGAGCCCAAGTTTTCTACCGATCTAATTCATAGAGTCGCAGTTGGAGATCTACTGGCACCAACGTTATGAAATGTATTGCTGACGCTATCTATTCTAAATTTGTGACAAATAGTATGTACGTCTATGACAAGCATATAAGTTTAAGAACAACATTTCTTATTCGAAATCAATCAGATTAAATTAATCGTGTACAGCACCATGGTGACGAACAATAGTATAATAAGATACGCATTTTTATCCATTCAACCTCGACTTCAATCAACGGTTGAAATCAACATGACTATGCATTTTACGTCCCACAATCAATCAGAGCAATTGGGAGCGTAAAATTATTTAATCTATCATATCGAACCGGCCCTTAAATGTTTGTGTTTATAATCTAGGTCATACATGAATTATGATCAATGTACGACTTAACTATGACACATTGAAATTAAACGCATTTGAAAGTATCAATATAACTTTAATATAGTTATTTTTTATACTAATTTGGATATCCCTCGCCTTTTTCCTAAACCTTTTTAATCTACCGACTTACATAAAGGAGGTCATTTTGTGGAACCGTTTTTTTTTACATTTTTACAGCTTATGCGCGCGGCTGTGCCCGCGTAGGCTTCATTTTCGCTTAAAAACTTACATCCAAACTTAAATTAAAAAAGCTTTGGACTGATTTAATTGGAAATCAGTCAAAAAGTTTTTAAATTTATTTATTGCAAACCAACATACACACAAATCTTTCCACTTTACAATATTAATATGTTTACCGATTACTCAAAGACGTCTTAATCGATTTGAATTTTCTATTTATTTTAAAAGGTATATTTCGTCAATTTTGATGTTATTCCACCCATCATGTTTTGCACTAAAATGCAAAAAATAATAATATAACTCTTCAAAATAAATAGGCGAAGAATAACCAATGAACAAACATTTAAATTACTTTCGCATTTATTACAAATTGAAAAGACAACACACACACATACACGATGAACATTCTAGAACACTTCCCAATTTGTCATATTTAGCAGGTGAAATGTTAGCAGTGTAATGTGTGAACATCTGTTCTAATAATTAAACGGGAGCCAACGAATATCAGGTAGCACTCCCGAAGGCGCTGACAAATTATTATGCAAGCATGCAGTGACCAGTGTGCGGTGCATTTGCATACGTCCCAACAAATACTTGGGCTATATAAACTAGCCCCGGAATTCAAAACTTTATTTAGGGTTGGCAACGGTGCATAAAATCAAAATCAAAAAAATATTCATTCAAGTTGGCTCATCTGAGCTCTTACCATTTACCATTGATTCGGAAGGCTGCTCTACAGAGAAACGCCGGCAAGAAAGTCTGAAGTTGCGAGAGCAAGCTCACGCATTAGTCACAAAGATCGAAACATCAGCAGTATTTTGTCAGTATTTTCAACTGCATGTCTCAGCTGACCGACCCCCAGCAACGGCACCTGTTTACAAGATTGTCGCATAGTGTACTGAACTTAGTGTTTTACGCAAAAATTATTAAGTATAAAGTTTTTGTAAAAAAAATTCACGCAGTGCCCCACTGCATTCTGAGCGTGTCGTGAGAGCCTACAAACGGAAATGTTAATGCCGAAAGCCTAGATGCACAAGAAGAAAATCTTAAAACAATACCCTGTGCCAACCCAAATGGCTATCATGGCACAGAAGACTGATTACACTCCATGTAGTTGGAGGAGTGTCGACTCAACTGTGGGTGATTTATGGGCTGAGAAGTAGTTGTGTAGTAAAAGTACATTTTAGTATAGATTAAAAAAAATGAAAAATAAAAATGACGAATGCCATCTCTAGCCCTAAGTTCTAAGTGTCGGATTAAAAAACCGTTGAGCTTACGTGTAGGGGAACCATTCGAATGCAATTTAAATTTTTTATTTGATAGCACTCGTTATGCAAAGTTCTTATCAATGAACTACGAGTATTTAGAATTTCGCCTTTTTAATAACATTAGTGTTTTAATAGGTCAAAGCAATTTTGCATTATATAGTTATTAAAAAAGTTAGTATTTGATGTTAGTTGTCTTTGATTGGCTTCCTTCCTGAGGTTGTTGTAAGAGCCGACAAAAGGAAATGAGAAGGCCGATAACCTAGCCGCAAGAGAAAGACAACATGATACGAAATCCTGTACCAACCCGTATGGCCAGCGCGTCACAGTAAACTCATTACCTTCCATGTTACTGGAGTAGGATGACTCAGCAGTGGGTCATGCTACTAGTCATGATCATTTCAGCCCATAAATGACCCACTACTGTGTCGGGCCTCCTCCAAGTTCACGGAGGGAAATTAGCCTACTGTGCCAAGCTGGCAAGATGGGTTGGCAAAGGGTTTGTTTCAAGTTCTCCTTCTTTTGCGGCTAGGTGATCTGCCTCTTGCGTTCCTTTACTCGCCTCTTACGACACCCTCAGGATAGTACGGGCTGGTGACATTTTGTATTCTAAATCCGTCACCACACGGTAGTAGTAGTAGTCTTTTATTCTCCCTTTTACTTTTAAATAATGTACGTTTCGTGACATAATACCTATTTATACTAAATGTTTCACGTTGGTCGTCAACTTTTGTAGTAAAAGTACAGTGTGGTTTAGAATAAATTAAATAAGATAAAAAGATAAATATCCTATAAATATCCTTGGACATTTCACACAACGGCATCTCGTCCCAAGCTAAGCAACTTAATGCTTGTGTTATGGTAACGAAATGGATGATAAACTACTTAAATACATTTTTTTTTGTAAATACATTCATATTATAGATAGAAATGACACCCAGACTCCGAGCCAGTGCCTCTGGTTTAGACAAAGACACTTGCCCGACCCGGGAATCGAACCCGGGACCCGCTGAACCAAAGGCGGCACATCTAACCACTAGACCAACGAGGCAGTCAAATTTTTTGTGTCCTAAGTTGTGGTTAGATGTGCCGCCTTTGGATCAACGGGTCCCGGGTTCGATTCCGGGGTCGGGCAAGTGTCTTTGTCTAAACCAGAGGCACTGGCTCGGAGTCTGGGTGTCATTTCTATCTATAATATGTATGTATTTACAAAAAAAAAAATGTATATAAGTAGTTTATCATCCATCTCGTTACCATAACACAAGCATTAAGTTGCTTAGCTTGGAACGAGATGGCGTTGTGTGAAATGTCCAAGGATATTTATTATTTATATTTATTTATTCCATCAAAGTTGAGATCCTTGAAAATTTGTCCATATTCCTTAGAGTTTAGATTTTGGCCAACTATACACACTTGACACATTCATCCTGTACACTGAACGGCGTAAGATATACTATATACGGTCATGTACTAGTGCTAGATACAGCAATTCAAGCGCTTTACCCGCTTAGTGCGCATAGTTGGTGACTCATTGGAGTGTTTGCTCGTCCCAATTGCATGTCAAACAGTACATAACTCAATCCATTACGGGATAATGCATGAATCTCTTTGACGAACATTCTATTATTCACGAGCAGAAGCATTCTGTTATAGCTGGAGAACTGATGTCACATATTGAGGAGGCAAGTAAACAACTTAAAAGTAGCGTTAAAAAAAAACTTCAATACGTTATTTTGTGAACCAGGAATGGCAGAGAGCTTGCGGTGTTTTGCTCCGAGTCTGGGTGTATATTTTTTGTGAATTCCATGTTTATAAACTGCCTAATACCGGTAACACTATACACAAAAAATATCGCAATTAACAGAATTAAAAAAAAAATTAATACCCTATCGTTTTAAAAGTATTGCTTGAACAGTCCAAACTTCTTCTAAAAGCGTCCCCAAAGAAGGTCCTTTGAGCAAGCTGAAGTTTTTATAACACTCTTTTTAATCAATATCGTTAATATCTGTAAACTTGTCAGCTCATTTGGGCGGTTTAAATAACTGTTTGAAGCGGCTTAAGTTAGTAAAGTTAACTTACTACTTTATAAAGTTAACTAAATGTCCCTTAGTAAGTTTTGCCTGTCAAGCGTCTACTTGTTCATGGTTAATTTCGTTCAAGCTTTTCATAGTTATGATATAAGACTTCGTCGTCGTCGTCGTTTCAGCACATAAATGGCCCACTACTCAGACCTCCTCCTTCTCCTTCTTCTCTTTCGGCTAGGTGATTTGCCTCTTGCGTTCCTTTATTCGCCTCTGATTGGTATGGGTTAGTGGCATTTTGTATTCTAGATCCGTCACCAAACGTGGATCTGGGATCTGTGTTTCATGCGTCTGGTGACATCGATTGCGACGTCAAGGCACGCATTGCTGCTGCGTGGACCAAATGGCGTGAGGTAACCGGTGTCATTTGTGACTATAAGACCATCATTAGGCCTGTCCTTCTATACGGCTGTGAAGCGTGGTCGGTGTTGGAGCGATACAAGCAAGAACTGCGTGTCACGGAGATGAATATGCTGCGGTGGATGTGTGGAGTGACGCGAAAGGATCGCATAAGGAACTCCCGCATTCGCGGCAGTCTTCATGTCTGTGACATTGCGGATAAATTGCAGGAGTGTCGGCTCCGTTGGTACGGCCTCGTTTTGCGGCAACCGGAGGCTTACGTGGGAAACAAATGTCTGGCCATGCCGTCTCCGCCGGGCCCCGGCAGGAGGGGTAGACCCAAAAAGTACTGGCTTGACGTCGTAAAGGGTGATATGCGTGCCAATGGGCTCACTACCAGGGATGCTGAAGACCGTGCGAAGTGGAAGAGAAAAAGTCGGAAAGCGGACCCCGGGCGCCGAAGCGAGAGTTTGGGCTGCAACCGGGATATAACGCGAAGATGATGATGATTCTGATCCGTCCCCAAACGGAGTCTATAAGACATATCATGTTAGCTTGGCGATCTCTACTATAAAATTAATAGTCAAATAGCATCGTACAGTAATTTCTCTGTCATCGTAACGCTAAACCTCGGGCAAACTGGTTCATTGCTGATGAATGGCGACTGCGCGCAATTTTGCTGTCAATTCTTGAATAAACAAGAGCATTTGAGGGTTATAAATCACTCTCTGTGATTAGCTGCCTGCAGCATTATAATTCACCTTTCAAACAGTCAATGCTTTTGACTTTTCGTTTATTATATTGACTAGCTTCTTCTTCGGCTTCGCAAGCATAGCTTTCGAACCCTGGATTGTCTCGAAAGAAATAATGTTGGTACCTAAACATATAGACATCATCGAAAGATGAAAGGCGCATGCAAATCCGTGCAATATCTTTTGAGTTTAACACGAAAATAATATTATGTGTGAAGCATGTGGTGACGGATGTACAATACAAAGCGTCACCAACCTGAGGTTGTCATAAGAGATGACTTAAGGAGTGTTAGAAGCAAATTACTTAGCCGCATGAGAAAGTAACGTAACACAAAACCATGAGCCAACCCAACAGGTCTTCGTGGCACAGTAGGATAATTTCCCTCTTGTAGTTGGAGGAGGCCCGACTCAGAGGTAGGCCTTTTATGAGCTGAGAAGTAAGTAAGTTCAGACACATTGCAGTGTGCGTGTTCGCGTGAAAACTGTAACATAAAAAATATATACAAATTACTCGTTCATAAAATGTACAAATATCCTTGGATATTTCACATAACGCCATCTCGTCCCAAGCTAAGCAACTTAATGCTTGTGTTATGGTAATTGGTAACGAGATGGATGACAAACTACTTATATGCATTTTTTTTTGTAAATATATACATATTATAGATAGAAAACACCCAGACCCGGAACAAATACTTGTAGGTCGTACAAATATTTCTTCCGTGCGGGAATCGAACCCGCGACATGCTGCGCAGCAGTCGATCGCTCAACCACTGTGCCAACCGTGTCGCCAAAGAAACCACAAAATTGTATACTACTGCTCAGCCTGTACATTTTCCACTGCTGAGTCGTGCCTCCTCCCATCACAGGGAGGGTAATTAGCTACCGTGCCACGCTTGCCAGACGGGTTGGCACAAGATTTTGTATCAAGTTTTCCTTCACTTGCGGCTACGCTTTCGGGCTTATCATTTCCTTTTGTTAGCTCTAACGACGCCCTTAAGATGGAATTGGGTGGTAACACTATGTATTCTTAATCCATCACCAAACAGAATACGACAGTTTATAAAAGACGTTTATCTACAGCCCATAGTTTGGTTAATCCTATCCTAATAGTAATGGTGATAGTTCACTACATATTATAAAACAAAGTCGCTGTCGTCTGTCCGTCCCTATGTATGCTTAAATCTTTAAAACTACGCAACGGAGTTCGAATCGTTTTTTTTAATAGATTGAGTGATTCAAGAGGAATCTTTTTAAGTATAATACATCCATAATATTGTAGAGAAACACTGATAAATTTAGATGTTCATCATTGCACCTGTGCGAAGCAGGGGAGGGTCGCTAGTAATTTTATAAAACCAAAAAGGTAAAATACGTTTTTTCCCAGCGCATAGCAGTCGTGTTTAAAATTGTAATAAATATTTATTTTGGCAACGCTAGCGACTAGCCGCCACGTTGACGGGCTGACAGTGCTACGGAAATTGATGAATGTTGCCAGCATTTGCGTCCGTATTTTTAAAGGGATACCTGTTAAAAAGACTTGGTGTTATTTTTAGTAGGAGCGACGGTGTATTTGGTCGCATTGTTGTGACACGGTGTCTTTTAACCAAATGTAAAAAGGATTCTTAATAATAAAAACAAAAAAATATATATCCTTGGACATTTCACACAACGCCATCTCGTCCCAAGCTAAGCAACTTAATGCTTGTATTATGGTAACGAGATGGATGATAAACTACTTATATACATTTTTTTTTTGTAAATACTTACATATTATAGATAGAAATTACACCTAGACTCCGAGCCAGTGCCTCTGGTTTAGACAAAGACACTTGCCCGACCCCGGAATCGAACCCGGGACCCGTTGATCCAAAGGTGGCATATCTAGCCAATATACCACCGAGGCAGACCACCGAGGCAGATTCTTAATTCAGTTGTATTTAATTGTTTTTGTAATCATTTTACCACCGTCATTTAAAATTCAATATATTTTATTCGATTTGTACAACCAAAAAATCGAATTGTATATGTATTAAGTATGTAATGTATAAAGCCTATAGCTGACCCACTGTTGAGGCGGGCCTCCTCCCATCACAGGAAGGGTAATAAGCCTTCTGTGCCACACTGCCTTGAAGGGTTGGCACAAGATTTCGTATGTGTCCTTATCATTTAGGTACTTTTGGCGGCTCTTGCGACACCCTCTGTATGGAATGGGGTGGTGACAATATGTGTTCTAATGCCACGTCGCCCTATTACAATAGGTGTGTCCATATATTAGTAACTGAGCTGTGTTCTTAGGTTCAGAACCAACATGAAACCGCGTGACCTGTTCAAACTGGTGCTTTTTATATCAATACCATCATCAATCTCGCGTTTTTCTTGTATCGTCGGTACCAGTATGTGTACTGAGCGATTACTGTATGTCCCATAAGACTCACCAAGGGGGACAACTGGTAATCCTTTTAATGTCTTAGGATGTCACGGTCTTTGCACATTGCAGGAATTAGAATTAGTGTTTTGTCGGTATATAAATGCTCGCAGCGACAAACGCCATCTAGTCGTCATCCACGGACGCTGACAAGTGTCTGAAACGTTGGGATTTAAATAAAATAACACAGTCAGAACCGTAAATAATTTCCTGCAATGGTAATCCTTTTGTTAGATAATACTCACTATGTTCGTTCGTTTCAGCCCCTGAATGACCCACTACTGAGTCGTCATCATCATCATCATCAGCCTATTTCAGTCCACTGCTGGACGTAGGCCTCCCCCAAGGCTCGCCACTGAACCCGGTCTTCGGTTCTATGCATCCAGTTGCTGCCGGCTGCCCGTCGCAGATCGTCGCTCCATCTAGCAGGGGGGCGTCCCACCCTACGTTTGCCAGTACGTGGTCTCCACTGTAGCACCCGTTTGCCCCAGCGGCCGTCAGTTCTACGACAGATGTGGCCAGCCCATTGCCACTTCAGCTTGCTAATCCTATGGGCTATGTCGATGACACGCGTTCTCGCTCGGATGACTTCATTACGAATTCTATCTCGTAGCGAGACACCGAGCATAGCCCGCTCCATAGCTCGCTGAGCGACTTTTAGCTGATGGACTAGCCGCACCGTCAGTGTCCACGTTTCAGCACCGTAGGTTAGTACGGGTAGGACGCACTGATTGAAGACTTTTGTCTTCAGACTCTGCGGTATGGGCGACGAAAAGACCTGACGAAGCTTCCCAAATGTTGCCCAGCCCAACTGAATCCTTCTGGCTACCTCCTTCTCGAAGTTGTTTCGTCCTAACTGCAGACACTGCCCGAGGTAGATGTATTCCGAAACAACTTCAAGTGGAGTACCATCAATGCTGATTGGTCCCGGACTGACATGTTCATTGAACATAACCTTGGTTTTATCCAAGTTCATTCCGAGACCAACCCGCTTGGATGCAGTGGCAAGGCTGTCCAGCATTTGTTGAAGATCCTGCAGCGATTCTGCCATGATGACAATATCATCGGCGAAGCGCAGATGGGAGATGTACTCGCCGTTAACATTAATGCCCCGTCTTTTCCAGTCCAGTGTCTTGAAGACGTCCTCCAATGCGGTTGTAAACAGTTTCGGGGATATGACATCCCCCTGTCTTACACCTCTGCCCAATTGGATTGGTCTTGTCTTCCTGTACTTGGACGGTCATTGATGCAGCGTCGTAGAGGCATCTCAGCGCTTCTATGTATCGCCAGTCAACTTGGCACCGCTGCAAGGATTCCAGAACAGCCCAGGTTTCGATAGAGTCAAAGGCCTTCTCATAGTCCACGAATGCTAGACACAGCGGCCGATTATACTCTTCTGTTTTCTGTATAATCTGCCGCATTGTGTGGATGTGGTCTATGGTGCCAAATCCTCTCCGAAACCCGGCCTGCTCCGGTGGTTGGAAGTCGTCAAGTCTTTGTGCCAGACGGTTCGTGATGACTCTCGAAAACAGCTTATATACGTGGCTCAAGAGCGAGATGGGCCTATAATTATTCAGAAGGGTCTTGTCTCCTTTCTTGAAGAACAAGACGACTATGCTCTTGCTCCACGCATTAGGAGTTCTCCCAGAGAAGAGGACGGTGTTGAAAATGCGTCGGAGCTGTCTGATTACAGGTAATCCACCTGCTTTCAGTAGCTCCGACGTAACTCCGTCCTCCCCCGGGGCTTTTCCATTGTTAAGCTGTTTGAGAGCCAACTCGATTTCGTAAAGGCTGACTTCCGGCAGCTCATCTGTGTAGTGGCGGGACAACGTAGCTCTGGGATCTGTAGAAGCGGGTGATGGCTGTGGAGTATTTGAAGCGTATAGACGACCATAAAAACTCTCCACTTCTTTGACGATCTCCGGTTTAGATGAGACGACATTGCCGTTGGTGGTCGTGATCTTACTCAGACGGCTCCTCCCAAGACGCTGCGCGAACACTTTGGACCCCCGATTTTGCTCAATCGCTTCCTGTATTTTTTGCGTATTCGCGCGTCGGAGGTCACGGCGTATCAGTGTCCTGATTTTCTTGTGGAGGGCCCTCTTTTCGGATGCTGTGGCGCTGGTATTTTGCCGTCTATCATCCATAAGCCGGAGAGTCTCAGTAGAGAGTTTCGATGCCCGTCCATATTGCTTCCTCGCACAGAGCTTCCTTCCCTCGTCCCTAATTATTTGGACTACGTTGTCCAGATCCTCGTCAACGCTCATTGTAGTTTCCAGAGCAGCGAACCGGTTCTGAAGTTCCAGCTGGAACTTTTCGGAATCGCTAGCCACTTGATGCAGGTTGGGTCGGAGTATAGACTTCATCAGCCGTCTGCGTTCAAGCTTGAAGTCTATATTCAAGGTGCCTCGTACAAGTCGGTGGTCACTACCGGTATTTACCCTGTTGACCACAGAGACATCCCTGAATATATACTTCTTGTCCGTCATGATGAAGTCTATCTCGTTTTTCGTCACAGTGTCGGGGCTTTGCCAGGTCCACTTCCTTTGGGGCTTTTTCTTAAAGAATGAATTCATTAAGAATAGCCCCTCGCGTTCCAGGAAGTTGACCAGCATTTGCCCCCTGTGGTTCCTACATCCGTAGCCATGCGATCCGACTGCCGATTCGCCGCAACTTTGTACTCCCACTTTGGCGTTGAAGTCCCCCATGACAACATTGAAGTGAGCCTTAGTGGTATTATGCAGAGCCCTGTGCACGTCGTCATACACAATTTCCACTTCGTCGTCCGAGTATGTCGACGTTGGTGCATACACTTGCACCACTTTGAGGGAATACCTCTCGGTGAGCTTTAGAATGAGGTATGCAACCCGCGCCGACACACTAGATATCTCAACAATGTTGCCCTTGAGAGCCTTATTGACGAGGAATCCCACTCCACCTTGTGAGGATTGGTCTCCTTCTCGAAAGTAGAACAGATGGCCCGATTCCAGAGTAATGGTGTCCTCCCCCTCTCTACGGACTTCACATAACCCTAGAACGTGCCATCTTATATTGTTAAGTTCTACTTCGAGCTCCTCAAGATGTTCGTCCAGCCGCATCGTTCGTCCGTTGTAAGTCGCCATGGTCAGTTGGTGGTGGTAGCTATCCGTAGCCCGGGGATTGTTAGCACCCCCCGCCTTACCGTTACCACGGCCGCTACCGTGGCCGGGGATAGTAAGGCTACCGGGAACTGGGGGCCGTTGCATATTTGTGCTATTCATATGGGGGGTTATGCCATAATCGCCACGCTTGGCAGGCGGGTTGGCGATCGCAGTAACGGATGGTATGTTTTTGGACAGAACGTCGCTGCTGCCCAACGTCTGTTGTCCCTTAGTCGCCTCTTACGACACCCACGGGAAGATATGGGGTGGTAGAATTCTTACTCCGCTACCACACAGGAATTGTCCACTGAGTCGTGCCTCCTCCAAATTCATGGAGGGAAATTAGCCTACTGTGGCGGGTTGGCACAGCGTTTGTATCAAGTTTTCCTTCTCTTGCGGCTAGGTGATTTGCCTCTTACGTTCCCTTAGTCACCTCTTACGACACCCTCGGGAAGGTATGGGTTGGTGACACTGCGTATTCTAAATCCGCCACCACACTCACTATTTATCGACTGCCATAGACAGTAGAATAAAATTGACTGTTTTACATGTCATGTCATAGCTACTCGTAAATATCTTGATTGAGCCCTTAAAATCTTTGTTCTCCATATGACAAATTCAGTGACCCAAATACGAAATCCTAGCTTAACTACCTAAAACCAACAGACGTGCCGACATATTAAAGTTATTAATATATACCGGCTTCATAGATTATAATTATGAAATATCGCCTTTCGTTATTAGTCGCCGGCTCCCTTATAAATTAATTCTGCCCATCATAAATGTTGTAACATCATTGCTTTTGGGGTTACGCATTCCGTAAATTAGGTAGTACGAACTCCGCGTGGTGACGGTTGTAGAATATAGAGTCACCAACCGATTGTGTGCTGTCAAGACGAAGGCTATACTTAAGCTCTGTGATTTTTTTTCAATTTGTTCGGTTTCAAAAATTGTGTCATAATGAAGAAAAAGAACGATCTTTTTTTTTTTTTTTTTTTTTTTTTTTTTTTTTTTTTTTTTTCTTCCTTGTGGCTCTCACGGTTTGTGTTCAGCCAATGTCAAGTTACTTTGTATCATTTCTTCATTAAGTTATTAGGTATTTGATAAACATAAAACGGGGAAACTTATTAAACGAAAAAATAACAACGTAAAATTTGGAATGGACGGAAATTTGGAAAGGTAAGGACTAGGAGAGAGAAGGAGAAAATATAAGATATAAAAATAAGTAACTATTTACAACTTTATATTATTTACACATATAAAAGATTCTATGAATTTATAAATATCTAAATGTTTGGATTCTAAAAGAGAGGATATACATGTGGGAAAGGGAACATCTAGAGAAGTTAAAGATTTATAAAAGTTAGAGCGATCAAATCGTGGGCACGACAACAGCGTGTGATTCAGATCACCCATTTCATATCTACATTCACACCTAGGACTGTTTATGATGTTCATTCGAAAGAGGTGAGAAGGACACGCAGTATGCCCTAACCTCATCCGAATGATCATTTTGGTAGCTAAGTTTCCTAAACGTAAATGGTAAAACCACGGTTTCTTAAGGGTTACACTTTCTAATGAAAAATAGGACTTGGCACACGTTTCTGTGGTTACATACCAAAGGGAATTCCAAGAATTCTGCAAGTTATTGTTGGGCAGTGTTAAAAGATCGTGAGGATAAATTTTATAAGGAAACTTGTCTCCTGATAGACAAGCGTCTTTCGCTAGCTGGTCTACCTTCTCATTAAGTTGAATTCCAGTATGACTGGGAATCCAAACTAAGGTGACAGAGAAATCCTTAAGATAGCATTTAAACAGTAAATTACGAATTTCATAAACTAGGGGATAATGGGTTTTCGCGTGAAATGGGAATCTCTCTATGGCTTGCAAAGCAGACATGGAATCCGTGAAAATTAAAGATTTACGCAGTTTAAACATGAGTATGTACTCTAAACCCTTTAAAATGGCAAAGCATTCACCAGAAAACACTGATGTTTCTGGAGGCATTCTAATTTTCTGAACAATATCATATTGTTTGTGGTAAATACCTACACCAACACATGTTATATTACTGCTGGAGTTAGGTTTTGATGAATCAGTAAATAGTTGATGGCAATTTACCCAATCATGGTCTTCAAGGGACAATTGAAAGTCCCTATCACTTTTGATGGGCCTGCCGAAATTAAAATTAATAACAGGGGGCAAAATTAGTGAACGGAAATCGAATTTATATAAAGAAAAGGAAGTATTAATGGGAGAAGATAGAGATAAGAAATGTTTCAAACTGTTTATGAGAAAAGGGGAAGATTTATGTGACCAGTAAGGCGAAGAGGACATTTCATTAAATAATTTGATTAACTGTGGAAAAATGGGGTGATCGGGAAATTGCGAGCAACGGAATAAATACCTGTCAGCCAGATATTGTCGACGAAGTTGAAAAGGAGGATCACAACATTCAACCTGTAATGCATTAATAGGACTGGATTTCATGGCACCTGCAATGATTCTAAGGCACTTGGACTGAACGAGATCAAGTTTTTTGAAACCTGATTTATTACCAGGTTCCAAATTAAAGCAGGAGTAATCAATAACACTTCTTATCATGGCGTTATATACTAATTTCAATGAGTATGGGTGAGCACCCCACCACACACCAGAAAGACATCTCAGCATGTTGATTCGGCGCTCACACTTCGCAACCAAATATTCGCAATGCGAAAGACCAGATAACTTTGAATCTAATATGATCCCAAGAAATTTAACTTCATTCTTTATCGGAATATAAGAGGAATCATATGTAAGAGAGACATGTGGAGGCTTGCGTTTTCTAGAAAATAAAACAGTGGTGCTTTTAGAAACAGATAATTCCAGACCATGAAAATCTAACCATTTTTTAAGTAAAACCAGAGATTCAGACACTCGAGAATTTAATACATTAATAGAAGGATCAAATGAATAAAGTAACAAATCATCAGCATATTGAAGTACTTTGATGTAGTCACCACAAGAACTGTCAAGATCGTAAGTGTAAATATTATACAACAATGGACTCAAGACAGAGCCTTGAGGTAAACCTTTGTATACATTTCTTGAAAGAACCGACCCATCCTCAAGTGTCAATTGTATAACACGCTCAGAAAGCATATTAACTATAAAATTAACTAATATGAGTGGAACGCGAAGATGAAGTAATTTGTCTTTTAAAATAGAAATAACAACATTATCATATGCAGATTTTATGTCTAAAAATGCTCCCAATAAATAACTATTGTGGGTAAAAGCAAGGTGTATATCGGTCGTCAAAAGTGCTATATTATCTGTGGCACTTTTACCTTTACGAAATCCATATTGCGTCTGTGCAAGTATGTTGTTATTTTCAATGAACCACTCGAGTCTATTTTTAACTAAATGTTCAGCAACTTTTATTAGAACTGATGATAAGGCTATTGGACGATAAGAAGAAGCTAAAGATGAGGGTTTCCCGGGTTTGAGTATAGGAATAATTTCTTGTTTTCGCCATGCATTCGGAATATTTCCAGTCAACATTATGGAATTGACGAGATGTAAATAGTATTCCAGAGCGTTATCATCAAGATTACATAGAAACGAATAAGGAATACCATCTACACCTGGTGCTGAATCTTTTAACTTTGAAATAACCCCTTTAAGCTCTAATATAGAGAATAACGAATTAAGATCAGGTAGAAAGTCCATTGAACTTGGGAGATTTGATAATGTTGATAACTGGAATTTATCAACTTCTTTCATACCATATGGAGCAATACTGTCGAGAAAAGAATAAGACAGTTCTGGAGGAAGTGAAATGGTGGGTGGTTGAATAACAGCACATTTAAAACGTTTGATGTTTTGCCACACAATTGAAGATGAGGAATCAGGTGATATAGATGAGCAAAATGCTCTCCAACCATCAAACTTTTTTTGTTTAATCAACTTCTTGGTTGAAGCAATTATTGCTGACAAATTACAAAAATTTTCATCTGACATACAACTGCGATAAGTATGTTCAGCTTCCTTTCTCTTTTTTACAGCAATGGCACATTCTCTATCCCACCAAGGAGGAGGCAAAGGAAATTTACTAAATGGCTTCTTTTTTGGAAAAATCTCATCTGCTGACTCTAACAATAACTCTGAGAAACTTTCAGAGCAAGTGTTTTCATTGCCAAACTGAACTGGAGGTAATTTGGAGAAGTTTTGATTAAATTTAGAACTAAACATATTCCAGTCTGCATTTTTAATATTATGTTTCAATCGTGGAGTTGAAACTGGAATTTTAGTTTTACTAGATGGAAAGGAAATTATTATTGGATAATGATCACTCCCAAAAGAAGAAGAGAGAGTGTGCCAAGACAGGCAGGAAGCAAGATCTGGAGAGCTTATAGAGAGATCAACAGCACTGATATTTTCATTTGGCCGAGTTAGCCTTGTAGGGGAGCCTGTATTTAATAAACATAAATCTAAACAATCAAGAATGTCCATAATTTCTTCTCCAAAACAATTTGAATTGGAGCTCCCCCACATATTGTGGTGGGAATTAAAGTCCCCTAATATCAAACAAGGTTTGGGTATTTTGGCTAAAATATTTCTGAGTTCATTGAATACTTGGAAAGAAGGATGAGGAATATAAACAGAGACAAAATAAATATTATTAATACATATTGAAATGATGGATATTTCTTCACTATGTGAAGGAAGGGAGAAAGAAGTGCATAAATATCTATTATTTACAAGAAGGGCAACACCTCCATAGCCATCTGGTCTATCCTCACGGAAACAAGTGAAGCCAGGCATTCTTAAATGAATCCCTGGCCTCAACCAGGTTTCAGAGAGAGATATAACTGATGGAACATATTTATTTATCATATATATCAAGTCACTTTTCTTACTAATTATGCTGCGACAATTCCACTGTATTATGGTTGATATTTTGACCATTTTGGAAAGAATTAGATAACAAATTTAAGAAAGAGGCAGCGTTGGACGGTGGAATTAAATTATTCTGAGTCAATAAATTCACTAAAGCTAAAATTACTTCAGTGATATCTGGTTTTTGTTCTTCACCTGAAGATTCATTTGAAGAAACATTGAGGGCACAACCATTTTGAGAAGGTGAATAATTATAATCCTTAATAAGGTTCTTATATGTAACATCATTTTCTTTAACAGGATGCAACCTTGGATTGGATTTCAAAAATACAGTCTTTTTGTAGGACATGGAATTATTAGTTACAGGAATTTTGGGATTCTTGGGTTCACCAACAGAATTATTAGCAATCTGGTACTTGATTTGGGAAGGGTTTTGCCGAACCAACACTTCTGAGAATAATCTTTGAGATGGAGGGTGCAATCTTGAGGCTTCAACATAGGAAATACAACTCTTAGCCATGGTGATTTTAATGTCTTTTTGGCGGATAAATTCAGGGCAAGATTTATTTGTGGCGAAATGGAACCCAGTGCACATGCAACAAGATGCCATGTCTTCCTCTGTATTACAGGTTGAACCAGAGTGATCCTGGCCACATTTGTAGCACCTAGGCTTTGACCTGCACTGTAGTTTCGTGTGTCCGAAGCGGCAACAATTAAAACACTGAATAGTCGGATATGAGTATAGTTCTACAGGTAAAGAATTGTAACACATGTATATGTTACGTGGTAAAACCTGGTCATCAAAAGTGATAACGACAGTTTGTGTGGGCTTCCATACAGGGTTACCATCTACTACTACTTTGAAATTTAAACGTCTTATCTTAAGAATTTCCCCACATCCTAATGGAACATTAATGTTAGATAAAGTTTCTTCAACAGTCCACTCAGAAGGCACACCACGAACTAAGCCCATTCTGGTAACATTATATGAAGGAATAAAAGCTTTAAAATTTTTTGCCAGTAAGCTGTCACTATTTAAGAAATTGTTGGCGGAATCAAATTTAGAAAAGGAAAGAGAAATTCTATTTCTACCAATTTTTTTAACACTGCCATTTACAATATCAGAAAAACCACCTCTTTTTAGGAAATTACCGAACATTACTGGATGAATAGATGTTCCATCATTTTCAGTAGTTTGGATTTTTTGGACATGTACCAGAAACGGGCCATTATCAGAGGATGTATAAACTTTCCTAGGTATAAATTTAGGGTGATCCAAAACCACCTGTTCTGAGGCCTTGGGAGGAGCAGGAGTGGTTCTCTCCAAAGTCTCAGTGGGGACATCGGAAGACCCTTGCAATTCTAAATCTGCACATTTGCAAGATTCTTTATGACCCACAGCCATTTTGTTTGCTCGCTTTTTTTTGTTGCAAATTTTGCAAATTTTCTGTGCATGACGCCGTTTTCGCTGATTGCTATGGGCAACCGAGTTATCGGTGTCCATGCCAGATTCAGCTGAAATAACGTTAACGAATTCCGCTGGAAAAGGGACTGAACCCCCCGGGTCAGGGGGTTCCTCCATACTGCTGCTCACTCTACTAATAAAAATAAAAACTTACCTATATACAGCTAATTCACATACACTAATTAAAAATATACAAACTACTAGATATATTTACAAAACTTTTCTCCCCTGATCGCTTATTTTACAGAAATATTAAATAAATAATTTTCATCAAAAAAATACCGATCTGCCAAATTCAAGGTTTCCCGCCAGCACGTTCTTTATTAATGTATAATATTATGACATTATACAGGGTAGTCAAAAAGTCGTGGATCAAACGCAACAGCTATAGGGTGCTTGTATACGTATAGTATACAAGCAAACCCGAGCACGCGTTACTGGGCTAAGGTTAGCTGCATGGAGTAAGTATTCAATAGCACCATCTATTGAATAATTAATACTTATTAAGCAAAGCTTGAGTAGTTGATATCATTTGGAGATTAGAAAGAGACAAATTTGATTGGATATTCTGGATAATTTTACTGGACCAGCTTGGGAAAGACTCGGATATCTCTGGATATAACCAAAACTACCGAGTTTTTCATATAATGTTTAAGATACCGATATCGTAAATCCCGACTGCACCTTTGGGTGAAATTTTATGAAATCCGTAATCGAAATCGTAGCTGACCTCTACTCGATTAAAGATATATTCCTACCAATTTAAAAGTCTCGAGGCCTTATGGTTTCAGAGATATCGTGATCTATAAGTACAAAATTCTACTGCTCAGTCAATAAACGACTCACAGATGAGTGCTCCTTTAATTATAAGTATCAGGAAATTAAAAAGCCTAATGTGCCACACTGGTCAGACAGTTTAGTTTTTGGCCTCATCATTTCTGTTTGTCCAGCTCTTACAACACCCTCAGGATGAAATGTACTCGCGACATTATGTATTATAAATCCGTCACCACACGTAATTTATACATGCCTGCGTAATCTTTCTATTTTTGTTCAGAACCCTTTTCGTTGGTAGACTACTTGCTAACAATTGAAAGCATCAAGCGAAAATGAGAGCGGCCAAATTATATTGCTTCCGGAGTTTGACGTCATCAGGAAGTTCGAGCGGCGTTGCTTCCTTTCACAGACAAAAAAAAACTTTTCAATTGAAATCCTCCAAAATGTTTATTTGATTTTTATCTGTTCGCTGCACTTCTCCTTCAGTAATACAAGTATATCACTATCACTACATAGTATAAAATAAAGTCGCTGTCTGTCCGTCCCTATGTATGCTTAAATCTTTAAAACTACGCAACGGATTTTGAAGCGGTTTTTTTTAATACATAGAGTGATTCAAAGGGACGGTTTATATGTGTAATACAGAGAAAAACTGACTAATTTTGATGTTCATCATTGAAGCATCCCGTGCGAAGCCGGGGTGGGTCGCTAGTCTTTCATAAAATAATATCTTAAAACACGTTAAGGACTAAGTATTTTTTTCAGAATGTATTGTTACTCCAGCTCATTTATGTTGCACGGTGTTGTAAGGTAACTAAATATCTCTCTGAGAAATAAAGTATAATAAACTAAATATTTCTTAAAGTTTCGCAATTATTTCACTTACTTCTCATTCGGGAAAAGACCCGTTGCTTTAGACCTCCTCCAATTTCAGGAGGGAAATCAGCCTACTGTGCAACGCTGGCCAGATGGGTTGGGACAGGGTTTTGTTTCCTTCTCTAGCGGCGGGGTTTTCTGCCACGTAATGTCCGTCAGTCGGCCCTTGCGTGACCCTCAGGATAGAATGGGGTGCTGGCATATAAATTAAACACGTTTTGACGTATTTATCGTGGCTATTTTACATTATTTATTTCGTCTGAATGCAGTCGTGGTCGTAGCAGTGCCCTCGACAAATCCGTCATAGCTTATTTAATTTCAATTGATAACTTAAAACTGAAAAGATAATACACCCGATACAGTTAAATGCTGATGACATTGAAACAACTAAATATCAATATCGATAAAACATGTCTACTATTATGAATCCAAACTTCATTCATTAAACTAACACAAAACCAATTTGATAGTTTAAGAATCAATTTCTAACAGTAATTTACCAGCGAACTTTGGAAGTGACCTAAAATGACCCATAAATAATAATCAGGTCGCCCAAATCAAAACAGACCCGTTCGGAAATCATAAATCATACAAAATTACGCTGTCAATAACTATCCTCACTATATCTGTTTTTCAACGTCTGTTTGTGTGTTTAATGATTTCGAATCTGTTGATAAATGATCAGGCCTTTAACCTATAAGAGATAAGCATTCTACGTGTGGTGACGGATTCCGAATGCACTGTGTCACCACCCCATTCCCTCTACAGGGTGTCGTAAAAGTCGACAATAGGAAAAGACAAGGCCGAAAACCAACCGTAAGATTAAGCAAAACTTGATACGAAACCCTGTGCCAACTCGTCTGGCCAGCGTGGCACAGTAGGCTAATTACCCGCCACGTAATTGGAGGAGGCCCGACTCAGCAGTGGCTCATGTAAGGGCTAAGTAGTAGTAGAAGATGAGCTTTTAATACTATACATATGGTACTGAGTTAGGATTTTCTGTGTAGTGACAGATTTTTAAACGTAGTGTCACAACCCCATTCCGTCCTGAGGGCGTCGTAAGACCCGACAAAACCACGAAATTTTTGCTTGGCATTTCGCACTTAGAGTGCTTGGATATACATGAGCTGAATGATGATTTCTTAATATCAAAGACTACATGACAATAACAAAAAAATATATATTACGCGAATAATGATTAAAATTGAGATATTCTGAGAGACGCAATAAAACACTGTGTTCAGAGCGGTAGCTGACATCCAACCACCGTACATTTATTATCCAAGTACCCCCGTGTTCCCATATACACTACATCCCTCCGCACTTATTCTAAACAAAATATATAAGACCTTAACGACTAACTAACTACTACAGCCATCACTTGCTATACGGCGTGATTTTATCACGTCTGCATTGACGAACAGGCCGCGTCTTGACCAATGGTCTTGGGCTTAAATTTGGGGTTGGGCTAGGCTCCCGAGGTTCAGGCGCACTGGTTGCCCCTGGAACAACTAAGGGTACTTCGTCAAGAGTGTATGCACTCTTTCGCGACTGCTCCGACGGAACATTTATGAGCTCCTCGTCTTTCGGTACATCAACACCCTGACCACTACGGTCATTTTCCGCTTCTCCTTGAATGCTACCCTTATCAGCCGACATGCTACTCTCCGGGCTTGGCGAGACCAAGGAACTTCTACTCCTTCGTTTTATCTGATCGATATGTCGGTGTATTGAGTTACCACCTTCCCCTAGGACTTTATAGTTAGATGGGCCCAGACATGTGTCTACGGTCCCAGGTAACCATTTTTCCCCCTTTAAGTACTGACGGTACCACACTTCCTCACCGGGCCTAACTATTCTACATTCGCGACCGGCAGCGTTTTCTACTTGTCGCTGTTGTGATTGTTTAACGCGAGCTTCGAGATCCGGCCTAAGTCCATCTAAACGCGTCCTTAGCTGCCTACCTTGCAACAGCTTTGCGGGGCTTTCCCCTGTCGAACTATGTGGCGTATTCCTGTAGTACAAAAGGAATTTATTCAACATACCCATGACATTTTGTTTATCAAAAACGGCCTTTTTGATAACCCGTTTCACCGTCTTGACAGCATTCTCTGCCGCTCCATTTGAGGAAGGGTGATAGGGGCTTGAAAACACGTGCTCCACCCCATTACTCCCTAAGAATGTTGCGAATTCCTGACTGGTGAAAGGCGGACCATTATCGGATACCACCTGTTTAGGTAAGCCCCATCTACTCCACAATTCACCTAACCGGTCTATCGTTGAGCTAGCCGCTGTACTCGGAACCTGGAAGATTTCTATCCACTTAGACATGGCGTCGACTACAACAAAATAAAGCTTCCCGAAAATAGGACCCAAGAAATCTAAGTGGAGCCTAGTCCAGGGACGTTTCGGCCAGGTCCATGGGATCGGAGCCTGCCGCGGTGGAGCATCCGCCTGCGCAGCGCATGTGGGACACGCGCGACACAGCCCCTCCACCCCCTCGTCGATCCCGGCCCACCACACATAGCTCCGAGCTAGTGCCTTCGATTTGACTATGCCCATGTGTGGCTCGTGTATGATCTTGAGGACTTTATCTCTGCAGAATTCCGGTACAACGACCCTATGGCCCCACATTACACAACCTAACTCCTCATACAATTCCCGTTTCCTATTAAAGTAGGGTTGCATGCCTACGGTATCACACTCTGTTGGCCATTCACTTCTTATATACATTAACACCCTACCTAAAACAGGATCCCTCGCGGTATGTCTCTTAATTTCATTATAGTTTAGAAGTAACGCCTCCTGTGCAAAGTGTAAATGCGTCTGTTCGGGCATTACTAACGAAACCGGTTCCTTATCTCTAAGCGGCAATCTAGACAAGCCATCCGCGCTGTTATTAGTCGTGCGTACATATTCTATATCGTAGTTATACGCCGATAATATTATAGCCCATCTCTGCATACGGCTAGCTGTCATAACAGGAATATTGCTATTTGAGCCAAAAATTGATACGAGCGGTTTATGATCCGTCCTAAGAATAAAACGCCGACCATAAATATATTGATGAAACTTTTTCATACAAAATATAATTGCTAACGCTTCCCTATGTATCTGAGAATAATTTTTCTCCGCCGGAGTGAGCGTGCGCGACACGAACGCCACCGGACGCTCCGTATCGCCCGCGCCGCCACTCGGCTGGGACAATACACCGGCGACACCTACGGGACTCGCATCACACGTGACTATTAGTGGCTTACACGGATCATAATGCGCGAGCACCTCTGACCCAATTAGCGCATTCTTAATACTTGTAAAAGCTACCTCACACTTGTCTGTCCAATTCCACTTAACCCTTTTCTTAAGAAGGTCGTATAGAGGTACTAGCTTGGAACTAAAACTTTTAATAAATTTGGCAAAGAAATTGACTAACCCTAGAAACGAACGTAGTTCCGAGACATTTTGTGGTCTAGGTATTTTTTTAACAGCTTCTATTTTTGTCGGATCTGCCCGTACTCCATCTTTTGAGATAATAAACCCTAAATAAGAAACTTCAGGTGCTAAAAAAACGCACTTAGATTTCTTTAATTTTAAGCCACTATCCTGTAACCGTTGGAAAACCGATTGCAAAGCTCTAATGTGGTCAGATTTGGTTTGCCCCCCAATTATTACGTCATCGATAAATACTGCTACATGAGGTATTCCATGAAGTAAATTCGTCATAATTCTTTGAAAAATACCTGGGCTTGATGCTAGACCGAATACAAGCCTATTATAACGATATAGGCCCCGGTGAGTGTTAATGACCGTAAATTTCTTCGAATCGTCCAATTCAATTTGATTATATGAATGAGATAAATCGATTTTACTGAAGAACTGAGCCCCTTGAAGCGACATTAATACCTCCTCAAACCTAGGCAGTGGATAACGATCGATCAGTAAAACTGGATTTAAAGTTGCCTTATAGTCTACACAAACCCGGAGGGTACCATCTGACTTGTTGATCGGGACCAACGGCGACGCCCAGTCGGAGCAGTCCACGGGCTCGATGACGCCCGCGCGCAGCATCCTGTCGAGCTCTGCGTCGACGCGCTCGCGCAGCGCGTAAGGCATCGGGCGCGCCCGGTGGAACACCGGCGCTGCCCCCTCCCGCACCCGTAACGTAGCCTTGCCCCCCGTGAACCTCCCCAAGCTCCCATCGAATAACTGCTTATACCTATTTAACAAGGAATTTACATTACTATCCATAATTACGTTGTTAACTTGTATCCTATGGACACCCTGGTTGTTTCCGAAAGGTATATTTAATTCCGCCAACCACTGTCGACCCAACAAAGATGTTGTACCCCCATCTATTACAAATAGTTCTAACTGCTTGGTGACCCCATTATATTCTACCGACGGTCTTATAAACCCTAGGGGTTTGATGTTAGTACCGTCATAAAAGGTCAATGTTAAGTTATACGCTTCTATCACTTGACAGTTAAAATATCTATCGTACGTCGACTTGCTAATGCACGATATTGGCGTGCCGGTATCAACTTCCATTAGAATGATATTATTATTAACTTTAACAGGCAAGCTCACCGGTTTATAGTCCGCTAAACACAACTGATGTAAATCGACCGAGTCCTCCTCGGTCTCCTCTTGAGCCGCATAATGGTCGCTCGTTGCCGTCCCGTAGTGAAACCCGCGAGCGTTACCGCGCATTGTTCCGCTCGAGCTGGGTACGACCGACGACGCCGCGAACCGGCATACCCGCCGTAGGTGACCCCGACGTCCACACTGGCTGCACTCGTACTCCCTAAACTTGCAGTTCCCGTACTCATGAGTAGTCGCTCCGCAGCCCTTACAGTGCCCGAAAGAACATGCATTGTGTTGCCGTGTCCCGCTGGCACCGCCAGCACGAATTTGGCGGGCCCGGGCCGCCCGCGGCGCCTGCCTCGCCTGCACCGCGTGTACCCCGACACTCCCCGCTGCCACTGGCACGCCCCTTGCTTCTACCGCAGCCGCGTCTCGCTCCGCCGCCTCCAACGTACTTGCAATTTTTACGGCTTGATTGAACTGCACAGTTTTCTCCTCCGCGAATAGCCGTTGACGTATGACGTCACCACGCAACCCACAGATGAACTGATCCCGCAAATTCTCATTAAGGGTGGTTCCGAAATCGCAATTTCGCGCCAACCTTTTTAACTCCGCAACGTAGCAATTTATGTTCTCCTCCAGCTGCTGCCTCCGCTGTCTGAACCGGTATCTTTCTGCGTGCACCGAAGGCGTCGGTTGTAAATGACCACTAAGTAGCTCCGATGCTTCTTTGAAAGTTAGCTCCGCTGGTTTCTTTGGGCTCGCCAGATTGACTAGCAGCTCGTACGCACCGTCCCCCATCGCCGATATCATGATTGGTACCTTCATGGCGTCCGCCACGTTGTTCACCTTAAAATACATTTCAAGGCGGTCCGCGTAGGATGTCCAAATGCCATTGCCAATATCAAACTCCGATATTTTACCAATCGACATTTTGAGTTATGCACGCACACCGTTCTAATATACACTATTCGTCGCCAAATGAGATATTCTGAGAGACGCAATAAAACACTGTGTTCAGAGCGGTAGCTGACATCCAACCACCGTACATTTATTATCCAAGTACCCCCGTGTTCCCATATACACTACAAAAATGATCACTGATGTTTTTTTCAGCTATCATACTTTTTCCAGGCTTACGACTGGCAAAATCTCGACAACAATATATAAAAAAAAACATTTCCTTGGCGTTTCGCGTGTTTCTATAAAACCCTGTTTAATTCATATTATAATTGCGTTGCGTATTTCGCTTCTATACTATTAAAATATCTGTCGATATAAAAAAAGTCATAATTACAGCCAAAAGAAGTATACTGTTGTGGTCATCGGATTCCGGAACCTTAAACAGGTCGTCGGTCCACCGTGGCGTCCAGCGCTTGGGTTTAAGTACTTGAGGACTGAGGAGTCCCCAGAGCCAAAACATATCAATCTGGCTTCTCCTCAAGGGCCCATGGATGACTCTGAGTAGCTGACTAACTGGAATGACGACACGGTTGGCGCAGTGGTTGAGCGATCGACTGCTGCGCAGCATGTCGCTGGTTCGATTCCCCGCACGGAAAAAATATTTGTACGACCTACAAGTATCCGGGTCTGGGTGTTTTCTATCTATAATACGTATGTATTTACAAAAAAAAAAAGTATATGTAGTTTCATCCATCTCGTTACCATAACACAAGCATTAAGTTGCTTAGGTTGGGACGAGATGGCGTTGTCTGAAATGTCCGAGGATATTTATTTAATTAACCCAATGACATTTGGGAAAAGTCAATATGTATTAAATAGCTCAAGTACAGTTATGAAATGAGCAACCCGGGAATCGAACTACATTTATAAAAGCATATAAATATTCCTCTTTGGTACAAGGCATTTTGTTGAAAAGGAGAAGTTGTATCTCCTTGGTAATTCCAGTTATTACCAAATCGAAAACATTAAGTTACTTAGTTATATGCGGATAAATTGAATTGAATAGCTACTACATTTTTAATATAACGTTAAACAAACAAAGTGGCGGGCAAAAACTAGTTAGAAACGAACAAGCCATTTATGTGTTTTGTTTTTTTGTATCCCGGCGCCGCAGTTTGTATAAATTATTGGTTACACTTACATATTAGTGGTTTATGTATGTAAATCGGACGCCGTAAATGATCGTAAATGTGTGTAAACAGGCACAGTCCTTATTTAGTGAGCAGGTTAGTAGCTATTAAATATGAATCATGTTAATCCTTGCTATTTCTGCCAATCGAGAACGTGGGTAAAATGTAAGTGTAATTTATGATATTGATACCAACGTCCGTATGGTGACGGATTTAGAACTCATAGTGTCACCAACCATTTCATCCTGGGGGCATCGTAAGAGTCGATAATAGGAAATGACAAGGCCAAAAAAAACCTACTTGCGAGAGAAGGAAAACTTGATACGAAAACCTGTGCAAACCCGTCTAGCTAACATGGAGGCCTGTCTCAACGATTCAGTAGGTCATCAAGAACCCACTGCTGAATCGGGCCACCTCCACTATCACAAGGAGGCCTCGTTGGTATAGGGGCTAGGTGCACCACCTTTGGACCAACGGGTCCCGGGTTCGATTCCGGGGTCGGACAACTGCCTTTGTCTTAACCGGAGTCTGGGTGTCATTTGTGTTCGTTAATTACATGTTTGTAAACTGTCCCGGCGACACAGGCTATACATAGAGCAAGGGTTCCGTTTAAAAAAAAATTCCTGTTATGCCACGCTGGCCAGACACAGGGTTAGCACAGGGTTTCGTATCAAATATTCCTCCTCTTGCGGCTAGGTTTTCGGCCTTGTCATTTCCTTTTGTCGGGTCTAACGATACCCTCAGGATGGAATGAGTTGGTGGCACTATGTATTCTTAATCCATCACCACACGGATACAGTAGCACAAGCAATGCAAATGTTTCGTCTCTAAAACAAGAAATCAACATTGTTTCGTCCGCTCATGAGCAACTAAGGTTTTACAAATAGAGGCGACAAACTTACTCCATCAACAAGGAACCCAAGATGGGTTCAAAATCTTTATACGTAGCAGGCAAATACAGCGTCATCCGCGATGTACTTTGCCTGGCCTGGGGAGCACCGTTGCAGGGTATATGTTACTCGGTGAGGTAAGCAGTAATAAGTCCACAATACCGCAGTGTTTGAAGACGAAAGTCTTCAATCAATGTGTGTTACCAGTGATGACTTAAGGCATTGAATTGTGGTCGCTCAATATGGACTCCATCAGAAGGCTCAACGTCACCCAAAGAGCAATGGCTATGCTCGGAGTTTCCCTGCGAGATCGAATCAGGAATGAGGAGATACGCAGGCAAACCAGGGTCTCCGACATAGCCCACAGGATTTCCAAACTTAAGTGGCAGTGGGCAGGGCACATAAATAAATAAATAAATAAATAAATATCCTTGGACATTTCACACAACGCCATCTCGTCCCAAGCTAAGCAACTTAATGCTTGTGTTATGTTAACGAGATGGATGATAAACTACGTATATATTTTTTTTTTTGTAAATACTTACATATTATAGATAGAAATGACACCCAGACTCCGAGCCAGTGCCTCTGGTTTAGACAAAGACACTCGCCCGACCCCGGAATCAAACCCGGGACCCGTTGATCTAAAGGCGGCACATCTAACCACTAGACCAACGAGGCAGCGACCGACGCACGATGGGGCATAAAAGTCCTTGAGAGGCGACCGCGTTCCGGAAGGCGCAGTGCTGGAAGGCCTCTCACACGGTGGACCGACGACCTGGTTAAGGTTTTAAAACGATAGATGCGGCGGCCCAGGACCAGCTTTTGTGACAATCCTTGGGGAGGCCTATGTCCAGCAGTGGACATCTATTGGCTGATAGATCTAAATGATGATGATGGTGAGGTAAGCAGCTAACAAAAACTGTCCTCCGGATCATGTATATGTTTTAAGCACAAGTACCCTTGACCGACACTGGAAGCGAATCACGGAGCTATCAACATAAGGTAATGTTTGCAGACCAACAAGTAGCAAACTAATAGATTAACTACATATAAATAACTACATTAATGGAAGATGTCATACAATGTGATATTCATATTCTACAAAAATTATTCCATTACATTTTCCTTCGTTCACCATTCGCCTCGTATTGAACTGGCTCAACCGCTGCTTCCTTCTTCCGTCCCGATGGTTCTTTATTGAACTCCATTCTTAATTTCGAATTGAAGAGTTTCTTTTCTCGAATATTGGCTTCACACAGAATTGCTTTGTCAATTTCTATATTGTACTTCGGTATTGTTGGTGTTTGAGTTTATTTTGATCGTGTGATTTTTCATAATGCAAAGATGTTTTGTCGGAATGTTGTTTGGCGACTTTGTAACCGCTTTAAGTGTCTATTGCTAAACTTTGTTTTAACAAGTGATGAAGCCAGATGTATTTGTATTACAGAGTCTTTCCGCGTGTGTCACCCCCCATTCCATCCTGAGGGTGTCGTAAGAGCCGACAAAAGGAAATGACTTGACCGATAACCAAGCCGTAACAGAAGGAAACCTTGATATGATACCTGTGCCAACCCCTCTGGCCAGCTTGGTACAGTAAGCTACTAATACTACTCAGGCCATAGATGACCCTCTGTTGGGTCAGGCCTCCTCCAGTTACATGTAGAGTGTTCATTTATTTAGTAGGCTACTTACCCTCCAATTAAGTGCAGGACGCCCGACTGCAGTGGGTCATGTATGGACTGAGTGGCTCAGGATGGAATGGGGTAGTGACACTTTGGATTCTATATCCATCACCACACCGACTGTATTCCTCAAACTCATACATACAAATCTTTACATAAAAAGTAATCTAAAGATAAAGTATTTATTAAAAAATATTGAGCTCACTGAACACTTTACTATCAGTTTCTATTTTAGCAAACTTTACGAGTATAACCTGATATTTTTTTACTGAAACCACTTTATTGAGCGCCGTGCATTACTGCAACCGTCGATAATGTAATGTATTACGTTTTATGGGCATGCTTGGGTTTACTCGTTACTATTTATTTTTAGCAGACATAATACCACTACTATAAGTTTACGCGATGCTATTTTAGACTAACCTATTTTTTCGTTGGAAATCGTCACTGATACCTGGCCGTTGGGGTCTGACCCACGTTGCTGTGGCTAGTATATTTAAAATGTGTCACGATGTTTTTTGTTGGCCGCCTAATGCGCGCATCTATATTATAATCGTGGAAGAATTAGTTGGCCGCGCGGCCTGGCCGCGAAATGCGCGGAGGCCCTAAGACAAATAATTTGCAACAAATTAATGTCCCGACTATAAATTGAGATGTAAGCTCTATCCTTCAAGTTGGATCAAACTGCACAGGGTGTACAAATTTAATTAAAATTGGTTAAGTTGTTAGGGAGTCCATAGCTGACAAACAACGTGACGCGCAATGTATATAAATTAAGACGATGATGATTTATTGTTCTTGCTTACTATGCTAGACCAATAGTAAGGGCGAGAGCACCCGATTAAGTAGCGTCCGACTGTGTCCAGATTTTATCTTTTGATTAAGGCGCTTGTAATAATAGAGAACGGTTATTTATTGAAGCCCTGCCAGAGTTACGTGCGATGCAGGACAGGGCAGGAAAATTAATATCTCATGTTCATTTTGTTTATGTTTGTGTACTAGATTTGTTAGCAATGTATTCGGTAATAAATAGCGTTGACATTTCATCATCGTCATCATTTCCGTCGAAGTCAACGACTGCACCTAGGCCTCCCCAAGGATTTCCTCGAAGGTTGATCCTGGGCATCCCACATGCATCGTTTTCCGATGACCCTAACTCCAGTCCACTGTGTGGGAGGTATACCACTGCGCTTTCCGGAACGCGATCGCCACTCAAGGACTTTTCTGATTTTGGTGACACTTCGGGTGACTTTGAGCTTTTTGATGGATCCCATTGTGAGCGTTGAGAAGCATATAAATTTAAGGATATAATGTAGATCTCTGTATAAGTAGATGGATGTTTAGCCGTAACACAGCTGTCTTCAGTCTTTAAAATAAAAATAAAAATTAATTCCTTAGAATGCTTTTAAATAATCTATAGGTACAAATAAATAAAAATGGAGTGTCTGTTTGTAATAATAAAATACCAAATTTTTACTAAATGCGTAAATATTTATACACAGTACATGGACCAAAATATTTTTTTTAATTTTTGCCTGTCTGTCTGTCTGTTTGTTCCGGCAAATTTTTGGAACGGCTGGACCGATTATGACGGGACTTTCAGTGATAGGTAGCTAATGATACACGGAGTAACTTAGGCTACCTTTTTTTTACTAGCTTCGCCCCACGGCGTGTCCCGCGGGTAACATCGCATTCGTGCGAATCCGTAACGGGCCGCTAGTAAAAAATAAAATAAAAAAAACATTAAACAATAACTAAAAACCCGTGTGCTGATGAATTTAGAATACATTGTGTCACCACCCCGTTCCATCCTAAAGGTATCGCAAGAGTCGACAATAGGAAATGACAAGGCCGAAAAACTCGCCGCAAGAGAAGGAAACCTTGATACGAAACCCTGTGCCATTCCGACTTCTCAGCGTGGCACAGTAGTAATAATTTCCCTCCATGAATTTGGACGAAACTCATAGTGGGTATAATTTATAAAGTCGGGGGGGGGGGGGGTGTGCGACTAGAAGTCGGGGTCAAAAATTGCGGGTCACTATGACGTACCACTAATCACGTGATTTGGGCATCTGAGCGGATAGGCTACAATTTATAAAGATATTGTGTGTATTGTCCAAAATATAACAATAAGTGAAAAAAAAAAACGGACGAAAAAATAAATACCATCACTACGCGGGTAAAACTGCGGGGCGCAGCTAGTATGATTATAATTATGATGATATTTATATAAATAATATATATACGCAAGCAAAACCACAGGCAATAGCTAGTTTAGTGTAAACAAATATCATATTTATACTCCATTAGAAAATTTGCCAAACCATTATTTTCGCCCATCTAACAAATAGGCGGCCGCCTCAAACATTCGGCTTAATTAAATTGATGTTTCCAATCAAAGTTTCTTCAATTGCATATTTCTGTTGATAGCTCCTTAATTGATTAATTAAACGCAAGCAATCTTCGGAAAATGTTTGACCCACTTTGTAGTTCTAGAGTAGTCAAACATAATTTACAGTTATTGACAATAATCAAAAGGCTTTCCAAAACAATGTTCGAGAGTTACGTTTTACTATCGTCATCATGAGCTCACTCCAGTGTATCGCTTAATATAGACTTCTCCAGAGCTTGAAGTAATATATGTTGCTAGATCACTATCACTATCACTTCACTATCACTATCACTACATAGTATAAAACAAAGTCGCCGTCGGCTGCCCGTCCCTATGTATGCTTAAATCTTTAAAACTACGCAACGGATTTTGAAGCGGTTTCTTTTAATAGATAGAGTGATTCAAGAGGAAGGTTTTTTATGTATAAAACATCCATAATATTGTAGAGAAACACTGATAAATTTAGAGTTTCATCATTGCACCCGTGCGAAGCTGGGGCGGGTCGCTAGTAAAAATAAAACCAAAATCATTTTTTTAATCAATAGCTTTCTCGTCTTTATCCGCGTGGGTATAAGTATCATTAAAATTAAATAATTTTTACATTATTTATATTATAATTTAATTAATTATAATTATTTAAATAATGTAATACACGCGATAAATCCGATAAAAAGTGTTTAAATTCAATGTGTAATAATCGCGAAATGCTTAGAAATCATTTTTCAAAAATGGAAAAC
The DNA here is from genome assembly GCA_905475355.2 of Clostera curtula. Lineage (NCBI taxonomy): Eukaryota > Metazoa > Arthropoda > Insecta > Lepidoptera > Notodontidae > Clostera > Clostera curtula. The sequence goes on along the minus strand of FR997805.1, from coordinate 6,100,015 downwards.
CCATAAACTATTGTGTTGAATAGAAGTATTTTTTTTTAAATAAAATATAGCCCACTACTGAGTCGGGCCGCCTCCCATTTCATAGAATGAAATTAGCCTACTATGCCGCGCTGGCTAGACGGGTTGTTATGGGGTTGGTATAAAATTTTCCTTATTATGCGGCTAGTCTGCCTCTTGCGTTCTTTAGGCTAGTCTTACTACACCCTCAAGCTCGTATGGGTTGGTAACATTGTGTATTCTAAAGCCAATATGAATATACGAAATAGAAAATGGAAAAATAAAAAAAGAAATAAAAATAGAAAACGAAGAAATAGAAAAAGAAAACAGCTGACTCAAGAGCTGACGACCTTGAAACGGCTTAACCGATTATGGTAAAACACTATCTGAGATCGGCCACTATAAAACTGAGGCTGAATAGGTTAGGATAGGCGATTAGTCGTGTGTACAGATTGTAGCAGAATATAACAGGTAACATTCTGATTCAAAAAATTAAAAAATATTTCTTTTACTACATACTACTACTCAGTCCATACATGTCCCACTGCTGAGTCAGGCTTCCTCCAATTACATGGAGGGTTATTACCATACTGTGCCACGCTGCCAAGACGGGTTTGCACAGGGTTTCGTATCAAGTTTTCCTTCTCTTGTGGCCAGGTTATCGGCCTTGTTGTTTCCTTTTTTCTGCTCTTCAGGACCTTCAGGATGGATTGGGGTTGTAACACTAAGCATTTTAAATCCGTCCAATAAGGTACTACAGTTAAATTTTTAAGTGTGCCTTTTACCTGTGCTTGATATATATAGGTAGGGGCTGTCAGAAAATATGGCTGCGGGTAATAAAACACCGTCCCTATACTTTTGAAACGTGTCATATAATCCTACGGTTACATAGCCCATATACCCGAACGATTAAATATGATTAATGAGCCATGACGTCACGGATTTAACGGTAATGGCTAATCCACACGTGTTTAGTTTGATCATGGTATTTAAAGAATAATACCTAATGGAAACCAAGTGTAGTGGTTTATAATTTATACTTTACTAGTGGCCCGCCCCGGCTTCGCCCGTGCAAAGCGGGGTGGGTTATACATATAAACCTTCCTCTTGAATCACTCTATCTATTAAAACAGACCGCTTCAAAATCCGTTGCGTAGTTTTAAAGATTTAAGCATACATAGGGACGGACAGAAGACCGCGACTTTGTTTTATACTATGTAGTGATAGTGATGGTTATATGAATAAAATAGCTGTCAACTGAACCTTGTCATGTCATTACATAACAATATTTGTATGACCTACAAGTATTTGTTCCGGGTCTGGGTGTTTTCTATCTATAATACTTATGTATTAACAAAAAAGAAAGTATATATAAGTAGTTTATTAAAATTAAAAATGCCCATGCCATATCTGTACAAGATTGGAGAAGAGAACTCCATCGAAAAAGTTCAATTCATTGCTTAAAGCATCATGGATGTTCAAGAGAACTGCATGTGTGGTGAAGCAGGCCACTTCTACGGAAATCTGATGAAGAACATAAGTTGGTCAAGTGCCAGCGGCTAGCAACTTCCGCTACTTCTACTAACATTAATACCTATCAAAAGTAGTTCGTTTTTTAAACAGGCAAGATGTGATGGTGAGGAAGCAATTTATATTAAATTTGTTTTATATAAAAAGGGAATATGTAGTGGTTTATGGTATAACTTTATGGTTTTATGAATAAAATAGTTATGTCACAACATAACAGCAAGTACATAGAGACTACACAGACGCAGACTAACTGCGTTACGAGTGAGATGATTTAGGCGATAACAAGTGCTAGTGATTCTATCAGTGTGTTTTGTTTTTCATAGTAGGTAAATTGTGGTGTGTGACTTTGTGATTGTGTAACACATTTACTTATGCGACTAAATATTTATAAATTAACCGGAAAACAGAGCACGAGAGGCAAATTACATTCCACAACTATTTAACACAGAGAGTTTCCACTTGTCCCGTGTGAACTAGCCATTTAGCGAACCCATATGAATATTGCCCTGGGGACTGACAACGAGCGTGAAATGAGTAATTAAAAGTCACGTGTCGTAGAACCGTGCACTTACTTGGAAAATCTTGAGTCCCCGTGGAACATTCTTTGAATAAAGTTAAAGCCTGCGAAGGGAAGTATTCTGGATAATGGAGAATAAAATCTGTGTCAAAGTTCAAATTTTATTTGTTAGGTACGGGTAATTTTAGAAGAGACTAGTAGTATTTTCATTTATCGTCTGACGAGACTCTCCAATCCACAATGAATTAGAATACATAGTGTCAGCACCCCATTCCATCCTGAGGGTATCGTAAAAGCCGACATAAGAAAATGACCACAATGCCGATAACCTTTACACAACAGACAACTTGATAGAAACCCCGTCCCCAAATGGTGTACAAGCCGTGAAAGTTTTTTTTAAATTAATTAACAAATAATCGGCACTTTATAGTCGTTAGAAGAAATTTATTGTCACGACCAAGACGTTGATGGCAGAACCAAGAAACAAGATAAAACTCTTCGTATTAAACAAAACAAACGATACTCATTAATTTTGCCTCACTGGCTTCTGGGTCAGAACCTAACCCATTTAAGGTCAGACGGCGAAGATTAATAAGGGGTCTAACGAAACTGAAGTGTTAACCCACATGGATAATCAACGCACCCGAAATCTCGCAAGTCCTGGGAGCAATCAATTTTAATCTATCTTTAACCTTTAACGTCAAACTTTGGCTATTAGCAGCCGATTACCTATACTACCTATACTGTGAGAAGATTGTATAAATATCCTAATCAGTGCATCAAGAGGTTATACTGTACTAGAGACTTTTTCCGCTCCATGGTGACGGATTTATAATGCTTAGTGTCACCACTCCAGTCCATCCTGAGCGTAAGAGACAACAAAAGGAAATTACAAGGCCGAAAACCTAATGGCAAGAGAAAGAAAACTTGTTACACCTGAAACGCCTTTTTTTTTTTTTTTTTTTACACCCTGGGTAAAATCCTTTATGGACTTCCTCGCCAGCCACGGGGATTGCCAGCGAGGGGAGTGTGGGACTCTCCCCCATAGTGGGGGCCTACCCACTAAACCTCCCCGGGGTGCTCCAACTCGCGTCCTGTTGCGGCATTGTGGGATCTGATGCAGAACCACGCCGCCGCAGACGAGGAGGCCCTCCTCCTCTCCTCAGGCTCCTTACGAGTACTCGACGTCCTGCCGTGAGCACCAGGCAGGACGTCGCTTCCCCTCAGATCCCGTGTGGGGCGAGACATACACCTGAAACCCTGTGCCAACTTTTCTGGCCAGCGTAGCACAGTAGGCTAATATCCATGAGATGGGTGGAGCAGTGACTCATTTATAAGCTAAGTAGTAGATGTAGTCGTTTCGTCGTTTCAGCCCATAAATGACTAACTACTGAGTCCATATTAATGGAGGAAACTTAGCCTACTGTGCCTTACTGGCAAGACGGGTTGGCACAGGGTTTGTATCTAGTTAGAATGCGTTTACGCGAACTTATGGCGCCCCAAGCACGCCGCGTGTCCCACATAATCACCGACCTCTCCCCCGGGGGTGGTCGTATGCATAAAGCATTTCCCCAGCGACAACAAAAAATAAAAAAAGGTTTGTATCTAGTTTTCCTTCTCTTTCGGCTAGGTGAGCTGCCTCTTACGTTCTTTTAGTGGCCTCTTACGACACCCTCAAGACGGTATGGGTTGGTGACATTGTGTATTCTAAATCCGTCATCTCACGGACAAGTAGTAGATACAATTTATAACGTCTAAATTGAAGCGATCGTAGCCTAGTGGACGTTTCTGCTCATGAATGACCCACTACTGAGTCGGTCCTCCTCCAAATTCAAGGAGAGATAATTAGCCTACTGTGCCGCGCTGGCTGGTATCAAGGTTTCCTTCTTCTGTGGCTAGGTGACCTTGGAGCTTGGGGCTCCACTAAACGAGGCGGTCCGTGGTCCTGGAGCATGCTCTCCTATCGGGGAGTGAATCCCGTGGCCCTGGTTCAGATATGGTTCAGAAGTTTTAGTGCGTAGGTCGCGGCGCAATTTTCCATCCCTACGCGCCCCGGAGTCCCACATAACCATGAGGATCTACGACGTAAAACCAAAAAATAGAAAAAAATGGTGATCTTGCGTTCTCTTAGTCGCCACTTACGAAACCCTCGGAAGATATTTGTGGGTGACCACGGAGTAAAAACTCATTTCTCGTTAACGTTGTACGCAATGCAACGTTATAGTTATTTCAGTGAAAATCACCTGCTTTATGCTAATGGCCAATTCAGGACAAGTGTTGCTACAAAATAAGTTTGTCATAAGCGAACTTTCCTAATAACCTCGAGGCGGACACTTCTGTAGGCCGGTAATGACGACATTAGCTGGAATGACGCGCCAATATTATTATAGAGGTCTACTATTACTACCTTGTTACAAGTGTGAACATATTTGGGAGTTGGCACATGTGGTAACTACCGCTCAGCTTCGAATTCCGGGACCAGGGAGAGACAACTTGCAAATAGGGGCAGTTCTGTGTGGTGTTCGTGGATCCAAGTCCCCAGATTAATGACTGGAGAAGCATGGTGTAAGCTGTAGATGGAATTTGCCGACAATACAGTCCGCGCCAATCTTTATGGCCGCTCTGAATGTAGTCGTGGGTACGAACTTGCGCATCGTACATTTTTTAACCAATACGAACGTAGCTCACTCACACTAACACAGCGGATGCGAGGGCGCTTGCAGGTGGGAAACGGCGCGCGTGGGGTCGCCCTGCCTCCACGCCCCGCGTAAGTCCCTCTGAGATCTACCTACATTCAGAGCGTCCATAAAGATTGTCGCGGACTGTACCTCCGACGAACTATATATACCATCAATTTTAATTTCCAGAAAATGCGGGCCATAATACGTATTCTTCTTATATAGTTATCTTTATATATTAGTTTAATGTTTCTGACCACTCGCTAAACTATCTCATAAAACCTAAGTATTGGTAAATTTCGATAAAAACACACGTTATAACTTGTAATAATCGATTCTGCCCAATTCCATTGATAAAAAACAGTACGGAAAAGGCACTTACTTTTCTGCTCTTATTTGATCCCCGCCTCGTCTCTTGGGACGCACCGCCACAGGGGCTTTCGGGTGCGCGGTTTGTCATTGCTAAAATGACTCGTAAAATTATTTTAATGGTAACGTATTGTAAGTACGTGTGGTGACGGATAAGGAATACATGGTGTCACCACCCCATTCCACCCTAAGGGCGTCGTAAGAGCCGAGAAAGGAAAATGTCAAGGCCGATAACCTAGCCGCAAGAGAAAGAAACATTTATACGAAACCCTGCGCCAATTGTGTGGCTAGTCTAGCACAGTAGGTTAATTAGCCTCCATGTAACTGGAGGAGGCCTGTCTCAATAGTGGGTCATCTATAGGCTGAGTAGTAGTAATGTAATGACAATAAAATCTATAAAAAAAGGAATTCTTAATGCTAATAGTGCCGTTTTTCCGCGTGGTTACGGATTTAGAATACATAGTGTCCAACCTGAGGGTGTCGTAAGTGCTGATAGAAGGAAATGAGAAGGATGCTGAAAACTTAACCGCAAGAGAAAGAAAACTTGACACAAAACCCTGTGCCAACCCTTCGGGCCAGCGTGGGATAGTAGGCTAATTACCCTCCATGGCGGACTCCGACTCAGCAGCGGGTAGAGTATGGGCTGAATAGCTTTCGGTTGATTGGCTAAGACTATGTCCATCAGTGGAATATATGATATTAAATAGATCAGGTTCAGGATCAGGAACATTTCTTATCTACAATTTCATTAAAACACACATGTTATCTGTGTCGCGACGGATTTAAAATACATTATGTCACCCCATTCCGTCTTGAGGGTATCGTAAGAGCCGACTAAAGGGAAATACAAGAGTCGCAAGTGAAGTTATACTCGGAGGTCTGACAAAGCAATGGAATACCCATAACGGGATGTAAAGAAGAATAAAAAATAATGACAAACTGAACCCCAAATAAATGAATGAAAGACGAGTAACAATTGTGAAACGATAAAATCAAACTCTTTCTCCAACATTTAGTGGTAGACCTCATTGCCAGTAATTTATGCCGTAACCGATCAAAAGGAAACTTTATGAGTTCTACGGTTCAAAATTTTAATAAAGTCCTCGGCGTACAATTTATGCCGATGTCCACATTTTCTGGTCGGAGTTAATTAATTCATTACAAAAGTTGTGTGGCGTGTTCTCCAGCCCAATTTTAACCGAATGGCTTTTGAGGTGAATAGTTATTTATTACCTCATTACTGCATGTTAATATTTGTTGCAAACGTGCAGTTGATATAGCGAATATTTTACTTGATTTCATTTTCGATATTGTTAGTGGTGGAAACGTGGAAAATTATGTGGTAACATCGCATCGACTCAAATTTATGTTCAATTTTTAATTAGAGTATTGCTCTTTATTTTTTCCGACATCGTGTAAATATCGAAGATACTTATTATTCATGGTGCGACACTATTGCAGGTGTACCACAGGGTGGCGTGCTGTCCCCATTACTTTTTGCAGTTTTTATAAATTCTATTTCCCATCAACTACACTCTTCTTCTCCCACCTTTAGGCAGATGATCCCACATTAGGGCCTCCGCGCATTATGCGGCCAGGCCGCGCGGCCAAGTCGCTGCGGCCAACTAATTCTTCTACGATGTATATAGCTGCGCGCATTACGTGGCCAGGCCGCGCGGCCAAGTTTTGGTCGCGCAGCCAACGAAATACATCGCGTCACATTCGCGGCCTATTGGCCGCCGCGACGAATCCGCGCATTATGCGGCCAGGCCGCGTGACTGGCCGCCTAAATGCGTGGGGCCCTAAGCTGTGAGAGTGGTAGCTAGCCAGGCAGACCATTAGATCCTACCACCAAGCATGCTGGGTAAAATTACGCTTGTTCTTCCTGTAATTGATTATGCTGATGTTTCCAGTTATCCTGATCTCACTGTGGAATGATATAAAAAACGTGAGAAAAATAGGGGTTTTGTATCAAGTTGTCCTTCTCTTGCGCCTAGGTAATCGGTCTTGTCAGTTACTTGAGTCGGCTACTGTCAGGATGGAATGGGGAGGTGACACCATGAATTCTATATCCGTCTAGTGACGTGATCAGCCAGACTGTAACCCTTATGGAGGGTGCCAAAAATTCTGGCGACATTGCCTCGCTGTGTGCTTGTGGCAGTCCAAAGTATGCGCCAGCCAAATTATCACACACCAATAGTATAAATCCGTGTGTTATAGCAATCTAGGCGAAACTAAGTTAAAAAAAACTGTTTCGTTTCATCGCCCTGAGAGCCTAACGATTCAACCGCAAACGGCAAAAATATATAGTCACGACTGAGTGATGTATATTTTCGCCGTTTGCGACTTTGCGCATCAGACGCTTTTTCTATTTTGTGTTCTTTTTACAAACACGACTTGAAGTACATTAACTGCCGCACATTTTTCTACTACCTACTCCATTATCCTCAATCGAGTCAGATGGTAGTCCTTCATCGATATTTTTGGATCCCTTCATAATTTTATTTTAGCTGTGACGTAATTTAATTTATCACCTGACGAATCCCGATCAACAAGTTATAATCCCATAAATTCTGGAATACTGGCACCGTCGATAATGTTTATAGCTTCGAGAATTTTCTGGGAAGAGAAAATGGAACAAATCGCTTAGGTGGAACCCCGTGGTGCTATAAAGAGCTTAGTTCTCGGTTCGTGTTTCGGAAATGTGTCGCACTTGGGGGCTTATCTTTCTACTGTATTACGACAGCAATTTTAAAATTCTAGCGTTAACGCGCAATTTTTCATAGAACTTTCAGATTTTTGTATTCTTAATATATATTTGCTAGGTTAAATAAGAAAAGGAAATACTCTACTTTCTATTTTAATTCAACATTTTAAATCTTATGTTAACCTCTATATCACTCATAAAAAAAATCTTGGATAGTGCCTTAATTAAATATAAAGGTTTCTTTTTGTTTAAATTAGAAAACTACAAATTCAACAACGTATAAACACAAAAAAAAAATCTGCATTTTAAATTAATATGTTGTTTTCCATTTTTACACTCTAAAAATCAAACTTTGAACCTTAATACCGTAAACAGGTTAAATAAATATTACCAGAGTTTCCATTCAATATCTTACTAAACTTTAATTTAACATTTTCGTTTTTCATACGCCATTTTATTTCTCTTACGCTCAGACGCAAACTTCACAACTATTGTTGAAAACGCCTTTAGCAAAATTAATAGCAAAGCTTTGAACATCATTGAACAAAAGTTCCCAAAGGTTGTGGGGAGACTTTGTGAATATTGCATTACTGGTTTAATCTTATGCTTATATTAAAAGTTACAAGATTATCTATTGTTTGCTTTAAACAAGAGAAATTGAAAATAAAATTTGAATTGGATCGTTTTTGTAATGATAATAACATATCACTATCACTACATAGTATAAAACAAAGTCGTTGTCTCTGTCCGTCCCTATGTATGCTTAAATCTTTAAAACTACGCTACGGATTTTGAAGCGGTTTTTTTATTAAATTGAGTGATTCAAGAGGAAGGTTTTTAAGTAAAAATACGTGCATAATATTGTAGAGAAACACTGATAAAATTTAGACGTTCATCATTGCACCCGTGCGAAGCCGGGGCGGGTCGCTAGTTACACATAATTTACGTAAAGTAGTAAAGCTACTTTACCCAATTTAGATACTACTACTACTGCCCATACGTGATCCACTGGTGAGTCAGGCCTCCTCCAAATTCATGGAGGGTAATTAGCCTACGGTACCACGCCGGCTACAAGGGTTGGCACAGGGTTTCTTAAAAAAAAATCCGTCTCTTGCGGCTACGTGACACTATGTATTCTAAACCCACACGGACATAGCATATTCGATGTCTCCAAAATATGGAGAGGGTCCATCTGAAATTCTCCGTGCTTCGTGTCGTGACAGCAACGACGAAGAGTTTAGACTTCGTGGATTATAGACGGATTTATAATACATAGTGTCACTACCCCATTCTATACTGAGGGTGTCGTTAGAGGTGACCGCCGCCTGTAGAGGCCGATGGCCTGGCCGTATGAGAAGGAAAACTTGATAGGAAACCCTGTGCCAACCCTTCTGCCTAGCGTGGTACAGTAATTGCCCTCCATGTAATTGGAGGAAGCCTTAAATGGCCCACTGCTGGTTAGAAGTAGTAGAAGTAACCGACAGTCAGCTGTGTGAGTATGATTAGCCCTTATATATCACCAAAAATATACCATAAATTTTAACCCACGTTCAGTGCTTCATAATATCGTTTAGGATATTTATTTTAAACGTAACACTAAATTGGAGTGTGTGATCCAAATTTGGCACGCTACTGTATTTCAGCCGTTTTGGCAAATACGCTAATGAGCCTTTGGGAGTTATGCGACGTTGGCGCCAATCAACATCGCGGCTTCACTGCACTTTTAAGTCTAGCAAAAATAGGTCAAACTACATATAATCGATTTTCATATATTGAACTTTAATATCGTTTGTATAAAGTTCAATTTTGTAAAATAATCTTGGGCTCTTATAATTCGTTTATACTGAGCCTCAGTATTATCTGGCAAAATTAATTTAACGATATGAGAGTACCTACTAATTTTGCCTAAACAATCTGGTCAATAGTAGCCCTAGCAATATGGAGCGGGGGGGCAGCCTGCTATTGTGGCCAGGGCTGCCGCCACTAGCAGCAGAGAGGTGGCCAGGCATCGAGGCCAGGGGTTCCGCCGCTAGCAGCAGAGGGTCGCCCAGGCATGGAGATCGCGACTGCCTCCGCAACTGAGCGCCGCATGGATCGGGTACCACTTCCTCTGGCGCCTGAGAGAGGCACATGCAATGTCTCGTACGTCGCGGTAGGGTTGGGGAGCGCCAAAGCACCCCACCAAAGAGTTTTTAATTACTATTAACTTGAATGTCTTTGACCCTAGACTGCCTCGTTGGTCTAGTGGTTAGATGTGCCGCGTTTGGATCAAGGGGTCCCGGGTTCGATTCCGGGGTCGGGCAAGTGTCTTTGTCTGGGTGTCATTTCTATCTATAATATGTATGTATTTACAAAAAAAAATGTATATAAGTAGTTTATCATCCATCTCGTTACCATAACACAAGCATTAAGTTGCTTAGCTTGGGACGAGATGGCGTTGTGTGAAATGTCCAAGGATATTTATATATTTAAAGCAATGCTAGGGTCTAAGATGGAGCAAGCAATTCCAGGAAATGCCCTGTTGGACACCGGCTCTCACATACACACGACGAAACGCAGTAAAACTTGGAGCCGGACTTAGATGTGCCCTAGCTAGCCGGGCGGACCATTAGATCTTACCACCAAGCATAGTGCGCACATCATAGGCGCGGGGCATGTTCCCCCATTGGGAAGTAGATGGGTTTTTTTTTTAATTATTTTGTTACAACACCACAGACTTGTAGTCCGTGTTCTTTTTAGCAATTAACGGTAATTATTTGCTCTTCTTTTTTTCCCTTTCGTCTGTCGTACCCAGCGCCTTGGCACCTGGGGCATTGGTGTTTCATTTAACCTTCTCTCAGTAGGTGCTTCCTTAGCACCTACTGAGAGCACCTATTGAGAGTAGATGGGTTATGTAGCAGATACTTTAACACAAAGCCCATTGAATGTTACTTGTAAAACTTGCAAATTCCGCAATAAGTACAATGATTTGCAAATTTCTATGTTCGATCTAATCTTCGCATTTTTTTGTCGAAAATGGTAGAAGTGTCTAGGAAACAGTAACATTTTAAAAGTAGTCTTTGAAAAACATGTTTGGGAACCTCTGCTTAAGCTCCATAGTACGACACCCTTACATTGTAGTTAATGTATTATTGATACAATTCCTTCCAAATCCATGACCACAACGATACACAAGGACTTAAAAAAAGTTGCTCCATTTTATCACCGCCAATTTCCTTGCATATTTTATAGAACAAGTCTTCCAATTGTTGTCAAGCGCCACGATGTATCAAACAACATGATAGTTGCATTAGTTGGAATTGGAATAAATCAAATTAAGCAAAGTGTAGAGTTGTGTATGATCGCGAACAACATCACAAGACAATAAATAATGTACTTAATTTACAATGCTAGTAGGGATATTATAGTCTATTCTGCCAATACAGTATACATATAAAAACCCCATTGCCATCAAAGTAAGAGAAGGAGCTATTAAAAACAATCAGTTCTCTGTTTCTCTGTCTTGAAGTATGAGTGAGATAGATAGATACGTATTTCTTAACTTGATTTTTTTATAAAACATCGGGGCCATCTAAAAATGAACCAATTAGCTATCGTTTTAATTATCTTTAGTAATCTGAGTTTCGTAGTGTTTATTGGGTTCTCTCTGCTCGAAATTTGAGTAAAGACAATTTCGTCACCAGCTGGTAACCAAAAATTAAGAAAAAGTGTTTTTCTTTACGTTTTGCACACAGCAATGCATTTTTTAATAAAAACAATCATTTTCTTTTCCTGTTAGAAATGGCTATATTAAATATATTTTAACACTTATTAAACAAGTTTTTAATTGCAACTAACTACTACAATTATAAACACGAGTTGATAAATGCCTGAGCTATATTAAAACATAAAAAATAAACACCCAAAAGAACACCATTTTGAAGTCGTTTAAATCTATGCTCAATCCGAAATTACTCATATTTGGATTATTGTAAAAAAAAACCGTGGGGTGGTGACACTATGTATTTTAAATCCGTCACCACACCAAACAAAACAACTGCAGTGAAGCCTTTTAGTCCTAGATTTCCAATATCTGCGGGAAATCAGTGAATAACCAGAAACTTGCAAAATGCAGCGTGTACTGTCACGCCAAGTAATGTATCAGAAGTTGGAACATCGGAACTCGGCACGTACTAACGAGAAAACTTTCCTTATAAAATCTTCGTATTGAATATTATCATGTACATTATTGGTTGTAAAGGGTTGAGTCGATGTTATGAGCATATTAATCGACTTCACAGCGTATTCACTGGTTAAACTTGGAGATTTATAGCGCGAGAGGTGATATGACGACATGTAGCTTCTAAGCCTTTTATTGACCTACCGTATCTGTTCTAATGTTAGGTTATTTTTGAAGCTCTCTGGCCAGAAGTATTGGCACAGAGTTTTCGATGTCTTGCGACTGTTTCTTTTCGTCTATCCACTGTGATAAGCTAATTTTCTTTTACCTCTTTGTAAGTCTGACTCAGTAACGAACTATTGAAGAAAAAAATAGTAAGAAACTCACTATTATAGAAGAACATTATAACTATACTTATTGTATCGATGGATAGTCATGAATAATAGAAAACGAGAATAGGGGAAAAGGTATATCGATATCTTCAGTTTACGCACTCGATTTGGCATCGATTAATCGCAATCGGTTTCCGAAATTTCAACCGTTCATTCATTGGACATACGTAAATCGGGATTAAAATATATCGCTCCACAAATTGGGCTTCAATTCTGTCGGCTTTTAACGTAATCCGTCTGTGTAATTGGTTATATGGGATAGTGTGGTCAGGTCATTTTTGTCCCTTAATGAGAGTTTGACGAAGAATTTATCTTTGTATATCAGTTTTTTACGCCTTAGGCATTTCAAGTATAAAGAATAGTCTTAATGATGTCTAATGTCCACCTAATAGTATTATTCCCTATTATATAGTAAATAATAATAACATCGTCTAAAATGGGATGTGATTTTATAAATACTTACATAAAAACTCTTTGCAAGCACTGTGTTTCATAGATACATTTGTAAATAAGTTTTATTGGCTCTGAATATTTAATACATTCTCGACAGCTTCCATTTACTAAATGTATTGAATAATTTATTTCACAAGTAATTATAAAGTTTGTTTAGGAGTTCGTTTGTGTAGGTGCTATGGAAATATTCTAAAGTACGTGTTTAGACAAAAGTTTTAATACATTAAAACCTTCACTGAATATGTATGGGATCTCGGTAGGGCGTTGTTTCTATTTGTTTGTTTTACTGATTAGGAAAGGATCAAAGTTTCAAGAGAGACTTATTTGTTAATCATAACGGCGGCGGATTCTTGAAGCATCGCGAAGTTGATTCTCTTCAATGTTTGTAAGTCAGACAAGATAAGACTGTTATATTAAATTGGTTTTGTTTGATTGATCTTCAAATGAAGGGGTTAAAGTTGTGAAATAATAGAAGTGAAATGTTGAACTTTGCTAAACATAGCGCGCCCACCTTCCACCGTTTTGCACGACTCGCTAGTACCAAATGGGTACAGTCCGCGCCAATCTTTATGGCCGGTCTGAATGTAGCCCCATTGCACTGCGCACAGCACCAAATCAGGTATCAGCGGGACGTACGTGTGGCGGGGTTGCAGGGCACACCCGCGCGCGCCGTTTTTCACCCGCAAGCGCCCTCGCCACCCGCATGTTAGTGTGAGTGAGCTACGTTCGTATTGGTTACGAAATGTACGATGCGCAAGTTCTACTACATTCAGACTGGCCATAAAGATTGGCGCGGACTGTACTTTGTGTGCTGCATAGAAGAATTAGAATCTTAAATGAAAAGAAAGCTAATTTTATCTATTGAATTATATAATGGATTTTATACAGAAATATACTCTTTCATGGTCTGATATAGTAAATATTTCCCGCCTTTCCTCCCAATTCCCATCAACCCATTTAGTCGGACAACCAGTAATTATATGGTTTGACCAGCTGCCCATTTTTATGCAACTACTACTACTACCAGTCCTTTATTTTTACCCGTGTGGGGACGGGTCAGAAAATAAAACTTCCCCACCGCACTCTGGGAAAAAACGCGTGTCGTAAAAGTACACAAAACCCAGCACGCTTGGTGGTAGGATCGAATGGTCCACCCGGCTAGCTACCACCCTCACATCTAAGTCCGGTGCCAAGCACTTTTAGTGTGTTCCGTCGCGTGTATGTGAGAGCCGGTGCCCGGTGTTTAGTGGGTATGGGACACAGTTCACAACACTGATTGGCGGACCAGAGTCCCACACACCCCACACTGGCCTTTCCCCAGGCCGGTTGGAATAGTCCACAAAGGATTTTACACCCCGCAAAAATAAAAGTCTAATTTCCCACCAAGAATTCAAAGAACCCGACTCAGCAGCCAGTTTAAAAAAATATACACAATGATTATTTTTTAAAAGGAGAACCCGTAACGTCGCAATTTCTGTTTCTCAGGCCAATATTAAAAAGGTTCACAAAGCATGGTAATCCATTTAGGTAATTTTATTTTGAGTCCGCATAACCAAACTGTCGTTCCTGTGACGGTGTATAAATGAACCTTCGGTGACTTGCGAGATGGCGTGATGGATTTTTAAACGTCATTGTAATGGGCCTAGTGTAATTTATGGAAGGGGTGGCTCTTGGACTACTTTCATCGTGTTCAGAGGCTATACAGGGTGTAACAAAACCCATATAGGCCCCATGAGCGCAAAGAGCGAATCAATATCAGTTCTTTGTTGAAATTATCACTATCACTTCACTACATAGTATATAACAAAGTTGCTGTCGTCTGTCCGTCCCTATGTATGCTTAAATCTTTTAAATCACTCAACGGATTTTGAAACGGTTTTTTTTAATAGATAGAGTGTTTATGAGGAAGGTTTTTAAGTATAATACATGCATAATTGCACCATAATTGGACGTCGTCAAGTCCGACATGGCCTGTCTGAAAAGGAGGTAGAAGATCGGGCAAAATGGAGGAAGCTCAGCCGAAAGGCGGACCCTGGCAATAGCCGGGATTAACGCCAGATAGAAGAAGAAGACATGCATAATTGCACCCGGGCAAAGTCGGGCCGGGTTGCTAGTCTACCTTTAAAGGAGAAACTGACGTTTTATTTATTGACGCAACTTAACTACAAAATTGGCAAACTGATATGAGGTTTCTATCCTACTGCTCAGCCCACACGTGACCTACTGTTGAGTCAGGCGGCCTTAACGGCCTTGTCATTTCCTTCTGTCGGCTCTGACGACACCCTCAGCATGGAATAGGGTGGGAATACAAAGGAACGAATACACTTTATAACATTCGTATATACCGCTTTTCGATTAACGGGTTCCCAGTTCAATTCCGGTGTTTGTGTGAATCAGAGGCTCTTTCTGTGAGTCTGGGTGTCATTCGCGAATTCACATTTGTAAAGTGACCTAGCGATATAGGTAATACCTATACCTTTCGTAGTACATAAAAATGAAAAAGTTATAAAAATATCAAAGCAGCTAATTATAATTCGATTAGTTTTGGTTTAAATTTATAAGGAGACAATTTATCTAATTCACAAATGCAAAATAACCTACCGTGTGCCTATTATGCGAACGTTGATGTTAACGTTAACCCGAAATATACAACAACAAAAATGTATAGGCATATAAATACTACATTTTTAAAGAAGAAAAATATCGGTCATACATATCTGATTTCGTCGTCGAACTTCATACAAATATTTTACAGGCATACACCACCAACAAAAGTGTGTAGGTAGCTTTACCACACAATTACCAATATTCATGCTATGCCATATTTCCTTTTCCGTAATAACTTACGCAACAGAAGCTTAGACTCAAACTACCAATTCGATCCGAAGTCGGAAATTCCATGTAGTTATTAAAATATTTCCTCATCATAAATTACTTCGAAGCTAAGTGAATGAAATAAAAAGCAATAAAGTTAATATAATAAACGGGAAACAATTTATTCTATTCAAAGTGAGAGTATTCGAATTTCTCCAGTGTAGATTAAGTCAAAGTATAAACACGACAGTATAATCATAAACTTGAGCTTGGTAAAAACGTTACACTCCGTGAAATTAGGGTAAAATCCTCGAAATCAATGGGATATCCAAATGCAGTTAATTTGGATATCCCATTGATACGAGGCGTCTAACAGACCCCAAGCCTGATAATTCGATTATCAAAATCAAATCTGTCAGAAATGACATTGACAACTAATAATATAGTGTGAGTTCGGGAAGTATCAAAAACGCTTAAAACACAAGCTCTTGACAAGAGCTTTTGAATTTAGCAGATTAATGTTAACATTTGAATCTTGTCGAATGGGCACTTCCATAGAAAATAGCAAGTTTGCCCAAACACTTTATATGAAACCTTATACCAACCCATCTGTACTACTACTACTCGGCCAATAGAATACCCACTACGTTGATGGGCCTCCACCTGTTACATGGAGGGTGCGCTGGCCGGACGGGTTGGCACAGGGTTTTGTACCAAATTTTCCTTCTCTTGTGGATAGGTCTGGTCGTCCCAACATTTTATCGGCTCTTAAGACGCCTTCAGGATGAAATGGGATCTTGACACTAAATAGTCTCAATCCATCACCACACGGATAGTAAACTAACCACATATTGGATTCCGCATAAAAGTCATCATCATAATTTAAGCTAAAAGCCAAATTATTGAACCAAACGAAGAAATATGCTAAGGAAATACGAATAATTTTATCTACATTATCATTTATCCGAGACCCCATTTTTTAATAGCAGTAACAAAAACCGTTACTATATCTTTTTTCCTAAAGATTTTACACAATTGTTTCCAATCTTACTTAACCTACTGTTCTGTATTTACAATACATTAGCGCAGAGCATATCCGACTTTTCAAAGTCACTGGCTATTATTCTTATTTCTTGCAATCTTTAAGAATTTCAACTTCTCGACTTGAATTCTTCTTGTGAATGTTTCATCATTGTACTTTATGACGACTGTAGTCGTGGCGCGAAACTTTTGCAAAGTTATCATCAATATAAAAAAAGAATACCAATATTGAACATTTGAAGGTATCCTTGACGCAACGACTTTTGATGTAAATGTCTAAGAAACACCACAAGACAACCTGCTTCCACATAAAAAAAACACATGATGATTGAACTATATATTTAGGAAGTACTGTGCCATAAACATACACAGGCACGTCATATTTAAAACACGCCTCTTTTTTCGTCCGTATTCGGGGGCTCTTTGCAAACATGAAATTAACGAAAACCAATGCCACCCAGACTCAGAGCAAGTGCCTCTGGTTTACACAAAGACACTTGCCCGGCCCGGGAATCGAACCCGGGACCCCGTGATCCAAAGGCGGCACATCCAACCCCTAGACCACAAAATATACCTAATTTTATTTGTGGTGACGGAATATGAATACTTAATATCACTGCTGCTTAGATGGGCCTCCTTTTTTTATTGCCCTTAGAGGCAAACGAGCTGGCGGCCCACCTGATGGTAAGTGCGAACCGCCGCCCATGGACTTTGCCAGTCGTTGCCAACCGTGAAGTGAGTGCTCTTTTTAAACCTCGTTCAAAGGAGGACATGTCGTAGCGCTCGGGGAACACCGCCGCAGGTAGTTCATTCCAGATTCAGCACGTGCGTGGTAAGAATGATCGCTGGAAGCGTACCGTGCTGGACGTTATCGTTTTCCAATTACACAAGGAAATGACAAGGCCGAACACCTAGCCGCAAGAGAAGAAAAGCTTGATACAAACCCTGTGCCTACACATCTTGCCAGCGTGGCACAGTAAGCTTATTTCCCTTCGTGGATTTGGAGGAGGCCGGCTCAATAGTGGGTAATTATTGGTGTGAAATAATGACGCGAACGCAAGCCATCAGCAGGTTAAGCAATATCTGGCTCTGTTGGGTGATGGATGAATGACCATAATTTGTCGTAGCTAATTTCCTCCGTGCTTCTGAGGGCACTTAAAGCCGATTACTGTACTACCATCTTGACTACCTCGGTGGTCTAGGGGTGGATGTGCCGCCTTGGATCAAAAGGTCCCGGATTCGATTCCGAGGTCAGGCAAGTGTCTTTGTCTAAGCCATAGGCACTTGCTCTGAGTGTGGGTGTCATTTGTGCTCGTGAATTACATGTTTGTAAAATGCCCCCGCGATACAGGACCTGGATGGTTTTGTTTCGATAATGACTGAATCTCAGAAAAACTACTTTTAAAACTATCGACACTGTCCCAGCTCACCAAGATAAGTCCAGTCTCTTATTGTATGAAGCACGCACACTCAGCCAGAAGAGGGTATCTAGACTTCCTTCGCTTGGCCTTTGTCTAATACCTTCTTTATTTGCCTCCTACGAAACCCGTAGAATGAGTTGAGGCCGTGACAAAATATATTCTTAATCACGGACAAAATTACATTTAGAACAAACTCCTGTACTATAAATAAATTTCAAATTTCCTTTTATATCCCAACGTAAGCCCCTATAGACTGTACAAAGCACTGTTTGCCGTCTCCCAACGTTCTAATTTCAATAGAAACGGGAGTCTACTAATCGCGAGCTTCAAACTTGGCGCTTTGATTTCAACCTTCATTGGCATTTCGAATGAGGAATCTACTGTATTCGGTTTAATTAGTATTTTGATACTGTCATTTATTTTAAAACAAAAGCTGTGCAGTTTCTTATTTCAAAGAAATGTCAAATTTTCTGTAGAGATTTTTTTAATTATTTATTTACTGTTTATTGCACTATTCAGCCCATAAATGACCCACTCCTGAGTAGCGCCGCCTCTCATCACACGGAGGGTCTTCTTCTTAAATTTAAGAGCCATGCTCTTGTCGGTGGAGTTTCTTCCAAGCATCTCGATCTTCTGCTAGCTCCTTGACCATTTGATACGAACCGACATTCACTTTTTCCTTAATTTGATCGAAAAAGCTTCTCCTAGATCTTCCTCGTCCTCTCTGTACAGGGTTTCAATTCAAGTTTTCCTTCTCTTGCGGCTAGGTTTTCGGCCTTGTCATTTCCTATGTTTTGTTTTCTATCTAGTTATACCATCAGAACCGCGTAGTCGCCCTAACTTTTTCTCATAAATCCTGGGTGGCTATCGTGCTCCCACGCGTCTGGGAATTTGCTGACGCGTGTGAGCTTCTGGACCTCCAGTAGTTTTAGGTTTAGCTTCAGTCTAAGATAAACCACCAATACTGTAACACATTTAATATTCGAATTAAATATTCGTAATTAAAATCATTTTAATTCTTTTTAAAAATAAGACCACGGTTCGCTCAGGTTAAACTATCTATAATATGTATGTATTTACAAAAAATAAATATATAAGTAGTTTACATAACAAAAGCATTAAGTTGCTTAGCTTGGGACGAGATGGCGTTGTGCGAAATGTCCAAGGATATTTATATTTATTTTACTATAGTCGGCTCTTACGTCACCCTCTAGATGGCATGGGGTGGTGAATAAAAAATGTATTTTAAAAGGGTGCGGTGAAGGCTTCACGAATAAGTTGAAACAATTACAGAGTGAGAGGCTTATTAAAGTAAAGAGTACAATGGGCGGCCTTATCGCCGGATGCGAACTGTTCCAGACAACTTTTAATCCTTATTATCATCTAAAGCTCAAAATAGTTCATTGCAGAATTGGGCGTTATCAATTAATTGGCTGAAGCTTACTACCAGAGACTTCCCACGTAAACATCAAAATTACCATCTCGTCTATTATATTTCTACCAGTGCTATTCTTTTAGTGATCCCGTACACCAGTCTCAAGCATCTGACTTGGTGACAATATAGATAGATAGATATTATTTATTGTACATGTACACAAAAGTAACAAAAAAGAAACTTAAACACTAACATTGTACAGTACAAATGGCGGTCTTATTGCTAAAAGCAATTTCTTCCAGGCAACCGTTGGATGGACTTTGCAAGAACAAGAAACCAATATGGGTAGTTACAGTGTACATATGATACTTATATAGATAATAACAAGAAAACACATACATATATACATATAAATAAACATATTAATTACGACTTAAACACAAGGACATGTAATGCTACTTCCCCATTATTTTGAAGATTTACCATTTTACCATAAGAAAATATGCCAATCAGCACATATCTGGTAAAACTAAGATTGAACAATTACACTCAAAATGAACTTTATTAACGTAGGTTTTATCACAAAACTCTTATAACCCTTGTTGGTCTAGGTCTTGGTGTAGGGTTAGATGCGGATTTGGATCACGGGATCCCAGGTTCGATTCCGGCGCCGGGAAAGGGTCTTTGTATAAACCAGAGGCACTTGCTCTGAGTCTGGGTGTGTTTTGTATCCGTGAATGTCATGTTTGTACACTGACTCCGCGATACAGGTTATAGCTAGCCAGAGGATTCGTTTAAAAAATTCCTAAAATTAACATTACTATTATAATCTTTCTGGCCTTGTCCCACGCTATGCGGTACTCTTCATACACTCCTGTCGGTTGCCTTCAAAATTTACCCCTATTCGGTTCCTTTATACACATTTCCTCATGCTCCGGATATGATTTCTTCGAATTCTTTGACAAACTTTTTCGTAGCAACACTACGTGGATGGAGAGGTCTTTTT
Organism: Clostera curtula; assembly: GCA_905475355.2. NCBI lineage: Eukaryota > Metazoa > Arthropoda > Insecta > Lepidoptera > Notodontidae > Clostera > Clostera curtula. Next base: position 6,079,556 of record FR997805.1, on the reverse strand, counting down.
CTGTCACAAACAGAGTAGATCTCATTGTACCTATAGATGGCCCGGTACACCAAAATTTAAAAAATACATTTGGATATATACCTATTTTGTGTAATGCAATCACAGCGGTTCGGTTTTTATCACCCCACTCCATTTTAATATCGCAAAATATTGTACAATGTATTGGCGCCAAAATGAGAAAACTCCATAAACAATCATATAAAAATTACAGATTCCAAATCCAAATTTAATATTTTGTTTATTGTTTAATTGTAGTAGTATTTAAGGCCAGTCTAAGTATTTAATATAAAAAACACTAAACAGCATAATAAGAGCAAGTTTGCCAGAATGAGCCAAAAAGCCACAAATTAAAGTGAAAAAGTCGAGAAAAGTCGTTTTATGATGTTGAAATATTGACTAATTCATATTTGGGTCATCCATTTGAGCTGAAAACGTGTCAAACCTGTGAATGATATTGCAAACCACACAGACTTCATGAAATTCTCAAATTCAAGATCAGCTGGAAGCATTATTATTGTCAACACTTCATATCCGTGTTGAACTCAATTCCGTATTTTCAACATATTGTGACATAAGCTCTAATTTTGTACCAAACCCCTATACAGGTGTCAATCGGAAATCAATCTTATTTATAGCAAAATAAGAATTAGCAAGACTGCAAGTCTGTGTTTGGTTTTCACTATTTGACAAATGGTCTAGAGGTGAGTAGCAGAATTCATCGGGAATTTTATTTATGCATCCCCACTCCACAAAGAGAGCAACGATAAATCCCGAAAGGGGTCCGTTAGGTATTTTTCGATTATAGAGGAATTTTTGCAATTTGCAGGTGCTGTGGTTTGAATTGTGAATTTAAGTTGATGAATGACACCAAATACGGTGAGCATTAAATTTTATGGCAATAAGTATACTATAGCTTACTGGATCATTGAAATTAAATATTTTTTAATCCGTGTAGTGGCGGATTTAGAATACAAAGTGTCACCATCCCATTCCATCCTGAAGGAAATGACAAGTCCGAAAACCTAGCCACAAGAGAAGGAAAATTTGATACAAAACCCCTCCTTATTATCCTCCATGTAACTGGTGGAGGCCCAACTCAGTAGTGGGTCTTCGATTTGCTGAGTAGTAGTAGTTACTACTAGACTAACCAGATGGGTTGGTATATTTTACACTAGGCGATTTCTTCTAGACAACCTTGATACTTGGGCATGAAATTATCCACTAAATGTGTCATTTTTAAGCACGTGTATACACGACCACTTCGAAAACAAGACACGATTGCTACGTATGCGTAACGTACTACCCCTGAGTTATTAGTCGAACAACTCCACAAAGGTGCTGGAAGCCATTCAATGCACTCTGTGCACAGCCGTACTTTGTGACCGTCTGCGGGGACCCAACGGGACGTTCTTTGATGCCAGTCTCTGATAAATGGATCTCTGTGACAGATTTGGATGAAGAAAAAAGGAAAGAGATGGTCTTATTAATTTTTTTCTTTTTTTTTATCCATCTGGCATGGAGCTGACCTTGCTTAATAGTAAACCTTCAGTAATTAATGTTTACAACAATATAACACCAAGGATCTCATTTGCACGTTGTTGATCCCTTTGCATTTGAACAATAGAACGCAGGCAACCAAAGGCAAAGCAGCTGATATCATACATTCTCTGACAGTGCACTCCGGGCTTATTTACGCGTTAGAACACTACATAACTCTAGGGTGGTGTTCATTCTTCCTGTTCTTCTTCATCTCCGTGATTTTTACCTGTCACGCGTTCTAATTTCTTTTTTTGCCACAGTTCACAAACAAATATAGAAATACTAGTGGCCCGCCCGGCTTCGCCCGTGCAAAGCGGGGGTGGGTTATACATATAAACCTTCCCCTTGAATCACTCTATCTATTAAAAAAAACCGCTTCAAAATCCGTTGCGTAGTTTTAAAGATTTATGCATACATAGGGACGGACAGAAGAATGCGACTTTGTTTTATACTATGTAGTGATTGACACATTTTATAATTAGCTTACAGAATACAGCTTCTTTAAATATAAATAGTTAAAAAAAGCATTTAAAAAAGACAAGCGCAGTGAGTTTTTATAGAGCATTTTTCTATTTTCATCATTTATATTCAGTTATTTGGTGACAGTGTATTCCATAGTGAAGGTCCATTCCCAGTTGATTAGCCCCAGTTGAAACAGTTGCTTTTCTTGTAAAAATGGTTGTGAGCCGTTAGTCAAAGAATGAGTCATGATCTGGAGACGTTGGTAATTTCCAGACCAAGGCGATCACGATCAATAATATATTAAACGTGAACTACAAAAACAAGACGCTAACTAGTTCCAAAGATAATTACAAAGTTTTGGATTGATGCAGAAACTATCGCGAAGCGTGTCTCCTTTCCCACATAAATGGGTTATATCAGCGGAGTCATTTGTATCAGTCATAGTACATGATTAATGGCGTACAGAAACGTGGATATTTTCCTGGATATTGTAAACGAAATGAAACAGTGTTTGTTTCAACACCCGTATATTTGTTGCCCGTATAACGTAATTTGTTTGCCTTTTTGACATTGGAATAGTCTAGAAATTTTCCCAGGTTTGGAGTTTAAATTATACTGCAGTTGAGATATTTTACTGCAGTCTCGCTTTTGCTGGGCTGCGTTAAGGTTAATAATAAGACCTGGCCCACGAAGTTACTGCCATGTGGATTGTTGAGTCAACCAGTATTATCCCAATCGTTGTTTCAGTGCACGGTTTGATATCGATAAGCGTTGCTTAACACAGCTCGCAATGTTAGACAGATCCTCTCTGTGCAGTGCTAATCACAAACCAGCTTGAAAATTCTTCCGCTCCTTCAGATTTTATGTATTTTTTATTTAGTATTTCTAAAATTGTTTAACTTTTTTATAAATATTGTAAAAATACTGGTCTACTTAAACAAATAAATAAAATTGGAGTGTCTGTTTGTAATAATAAAATAACCACTTTTTACTAAATTCGTAATTATGGGTACACAGTAAATAGACCAAAATAACTTTTTTTAAAATTATCGTCTGTCTGTTTGTTCAGGCTAATCTCCGAAACGGCTGGACCGATTTTGACGAGACTTTCACTGATAGGAGTGGCTGATGATATAAGGAGTATCTAAGTTAATATTAGACTAGGTTCGCCGCACTCCGTTCCCCGCAGTAACATCGCGGGACTGAGCTAGTAAAGAATTTAAAGAAAAAGACTTGTTCGATTATTATGACTTAAATTACTTAATATTATACCAAGTCTACTACAATAAATACGTTGGATGATTGACAAAACGGGTTCGCATAAGGATTTGGCAATTTAAATAAAAAAAGAAGGTGTTCTGGTATGCTTGACTATAATAATATAGATTCTGAAATTCCATAACGCTGTTAAAAATTTAAATATATTTTTGCCCATTTTCTCATGTTGTAAGATCTTGTTGGTTCACATCTCGTAAAACTCTTCCCACTTCATTCATATTAAATTCCAATTTTCTACTTACATCATTCAGTATAACTACATCGTTTAATCAATACATAATTCCGTTCACTTCATCTCTCCAGGAGTGCTTAACGCGCATAAGACCCGTTACCCGAGCCATATAATCCCGCAGGGCCACAATATAAACTAGTAAAGAACAGAATAGCTGTTTTGTAGAAAGGTGTTTTGTACTATTTTCGATAGAGTTTATGCGTTTTGTTTAAAGTTAATTAAACACCATCCAGTTTCATCCAGAGGGTGCCGTAAGAGCCGACAAAAGGAAATGATAAGGCCGAAAACCTAGCGGCAAGAAAGTTGGTCTAGTGGTTAGATGTGCCGCCTCTGGATCAACGGGTCCCGGGGTCGGGCAAGTGTATTTGTGTAAACCAGAGGCACTGGCTCGGAGTCTGGGTGTCATTTCTATCTATAATATGTATGTTTTACAAAAAAAAAATGTATATATGTAGTTTATCATCCGTCTCGTTACCATAACACAAGCATTAAGTTGCTTAGCTTGGGACGAGGTGGCGTTGTGTGAAATGTCAAAGGATATAAAAAAAAAAAAAGGCCAGCGTGGCACAGTAGGCTAATTACCCTCCCTGTTTTGAGAGAAGGGCTGACTCAGCAGTGCGTCATTTATGGGCTGAGTAGTAAGGCTGAAAACCTAGCCATAAGAGAAGGAAAAATTAATACGTAACCCTGTGCCAACACTTCTGGCCAGCGTGGTACAGCAGGCTTATTACCCTCCCTGTTAAGGGCGGAGGCCCGACTCAGCAGTGGGTCATGTATGTCATGTAGGCTGACTAGTAGTAGCTAGTAGTAATATCTTATTTGGTTAGACATTGCAAACGTTGCCTTTGGATTAAAATTTGCTAGTTGAATACAAGGAAATACAAAGGTAGGGAAAATATTTTTTTGAAAAATTCTTGTACTTGGTCTTGGCATCATTCTAATTGGTTACCAGCAGAACGTCCGGTTTATAGACACCTAGTGTGGGACATCCTCATATAAAAATACATCTAGGTAAAAAAACTGAACGTCCCTTTTACAGATACACCTAGGGTGGGACATCCTCCTACAAAAAATTACACCTAGGTAAAAAAATATATTTTCATAATCGCTAACGTTATGACATAACAATTAATGGAAAGTCAAAATATAGCATAGGTACATAATTATTATTGCTGACGCCAATGTGACCCTTCTGAACCTATTTATTTTCAAACATAATCCCGTAAGGCTAAGGGCCGACTTAATATGAAGGGACAGCCTATTGTACGAGGTGTTATGTACATTTTACCCTTCGCACGAGATTACGTGCCAGTGAGTTTAACATTAATTTCGGAATTTCCATCTTAAGTTTACTCGAAACCTCTGCAGATCAATTTTCGTCAACTACAGTGGCAGCACCTTATTAGGGTAAAACCGGATTATGTTTGACGCAAATTTGAATCATTGGTTATCTAAAATCTTAGAATTTATTCAACTATTAACATTCTTAAAGTGAACAACTATTCTTTCCGTCTTATTCAAGAACTCCATTTTCATCATCATTTCAGCCAAAAGACGTCTACTGCTGGACATAGGCCTCCCCTAAAGATTTCCACAGAGATCCTTGCGAATCCATGTCCTAGGCCTCCCACACGGTGGACTGATGACCTGGTTAAGGTCGCTGGAAAACGATGGCTACGGGCGGGTTGGTCTCTGTGAAAACTCCATTTTACACTGTCCCAAATTCGTGAATGGAAATTTACTTATTTGGCCGTTCATTCAGATTAAGGTTTTAAGGTCCGTGTGGATGCATTAAGAATACATAGTGTCACCACCCCATTCCGTCCTGGCGCTCGCCGAAAATCTAGCTGCAAAAGAAGGAAATCTTGATAATACCCTTTTTTTTTTGTTCGTCCGGGGTAAAATCCTTTATGGACTTCCTCGCCGGCCACGGGGATGGCCAGCGAGGGGAGTGTGGGACTCTCCCCCATAGTGGGGGCCTACCCACTAAACCTCCCCTTTCTGCTCCAACTCGCGTCCTGTTGCGGCATTGTGGGATCTGATGCAGAACCACGCCGCCGCAGACCTTGATAATACCCTGTGCCAACCCGTCTGGGTGTGGTATCCTTCATTTAATTGGAGGAAGCCCGACTCATCAGTGGGTCATATACGGGCTGAGCAGTAGAGTTTCATAGAACGTTTTTCTTCTCTCGAGGTTAGGTTTTTTTCTAGATAGTGATTTGTATCATACCGTACTCTGATACTCTTTTCAGAAAATGCCCTGTCAGACAGTAAAACTGTTTGACTTAGATGTGAGAGTGGTAGCTAGCCGGGCGGACCATTCGATCCTACCATCAAGCGTGCTGCTTTCCCAGCGTGTGTTGGGGAAGTTTATTATACTGGTGATGATAATATGTATTCTGAATCATCACTACAAAAACTTATAACAACAACGAGACTCATGAAACCATTTACAACGTCGATGTATATTTGAATTCAGCTTAAACAAGATACATTAAAATACTTTATTCTTAACTATTTTTATACTATACTATTTATAGGATTACCAAACTTACGCGCAGGGAAGAAAAAATAATAAAATCCAATGTACCTATAGCAAAATGCCCATATGAATATAAATACTGCCTATCTGAGATTCCCAGCCTAGAATTTGAAACGATAAAAATATTTTACCGTATTACATACTCGAATGTCTGAAATCCAGGAGTTCAGTAAGTGAATATCGAATGAAGTCTAGTGTATTGGAATGTGTGTAATGTAAAATGGAAATCCTTATTCTTATAGCCTTAACGGATTTTGAAATTTCACTGGGAAATAAAATCAACCGTATAGCATCATTGATGTCATAGCCCTTGCTGGTTAGGTTAGGTTAGGCTAGGGTTTAGATTTTGGAGTGGCCTCCTTCTGCGAGTACGTCATGTCGCAGAAGGAGGCCGCGGAGCGGGTCAGGGAGGAAGACGTCCTGGCCGACCCGCGCCGCAGACGGAGGCCGGGGAGGAGGAGTCGACTGTACGCCCACCTCCTTCCCCCGCCATAGAGGCCGGTGGTGGGTCGGGGGACCCGCCACCGACGAAAGCCTCGATGACTGAGGGCGTCTCAGTGTACCGGGACGGCCTCTCTGACAGTCGCTTGCCCTCCTCGGCACCTCGTCGGGGCGTCAACGTTGACTGCGCTTACGCGAACCGTTGGCGCCTCAAGCGTGCCATGTGAGGTGTTACGTTGTAACAAGATAAAATATAATATAAAATTTTCATATCAAATATTTTTACAACAGACAAACAAACCAACGTTTTATTACTATCAAACTGAATCCGTGCGCATTAACTAGTGTTGGCATCGTTCATAACCATCTATGGTGATCTTCGCGTCCGAAGGCGAAAACTTTCTAGAACAACGGATTGGTAACGCCCACAAGGCATAGGTGCATAGAAAGTTCGAGAATAAAGAACAAAGGATAAAACTTAGCAAATAGCAGGGGAATAATTCTATTTCGTTCATTAGCATATCGTCTTCTCCTTCCTACAAAATCGTACGATGAACCAGACAATAGTGTGGGGCGTGTCCTCCCACCAACAAGGGAACCCCACCACATGCCACTTCAAAAAAAAAAAACAAGGGCAGTTAATAAATAGCGGGAGCGGTAGTTAGGAGCCCCATTTCTGAAAAAACTACTAGTCATACTTCTGATCATCCCCCTTGGTAAGTCTGATTCAATATTGCTGGTTGCTATTGTCTCTTTCCTTGCCTGTGTTAATTTGTCTCAACGGTAATTCGCTATGGCTAGATATATTTCATAATAGTGGCTTAGCTACGTTACGAAATGTGATTGCGGGTGTATTAAAATTATAATTGCATCCAGTTAGTCGCTCCGATAAGCTTTAACAACGTTCTACCCGCGGTATTTTTTGTCACTAGCATAATACATATTAGTACGAATCTATTCTGCCGCCGTGAGAAACCAATGGAATATTGTTGGATATATTTAAATGCCATTGTGTAGTTCACGCGCAAATAGTCAACGTCGGTGGCCATACATACGTATGCATTGTGATTTATTAATTTTCGTGATTAATACAGCCGTTGAAAAGTGTTAATGTCATTGTATGCATTGTTTAAAAACTGGTAGTTTTTCATAATTAAATGTAGTGTAAAGATAACGATTTTGCTGTGGTTCTTAATAAATTGGCCACCGAGATAATTTTATACAAGGTAGGACATAATGGTCACTTCGTAATAGTTTTTCATAGAAATAATTATATTTGATTCCTAACTATTTCCTAGTTCGCGTAGTTTTGTAAAAGTTTACTAGTTGTGTAAAACTGTTGTAACATATTTCCTTTGCAATAATTATTTGCTAGCTTAGCATCATATTTCTATGTACCGGCGTGCTAAAAATCAAGGTCAGTGCTTCGCTAGTTAATTTGTGACGACTACCCGTTTGCTAATATGTCGATTGTATTCTTTTGATTCTTATGAAATTGTGATCGTCCGGTATTTAATATTTGAGATGTTCTTTTATTAATTGTTTATTTTATCATTGGATTGTTTCTAGTACCGGGCTTGGACATCACAATTTCATATTATATAATTTTGTTGTTTCGCGAAAGACGCCGACGCTTACTCCGGGTTTCACCTAGTGCCTGGGTGTCGGATCTTTCGCGCTAAGGGGTCACTCCGACGCGTTCCAGGAAACTGGGGGACCTCTGTACGGGCTGGGATTCTCCGGACGAGTAGAAGACCGCCGTACGTTTGGAGGCTTTTCATGCTGCCGACGGCCACGAGGCTGAACGCACTCCGCGCTGAGATGTACACAGCCGCACACCACCTATGAGCTGAGGTCTACGTGCCACACGTCCCCGTCCGAATCGCGTTACGGCTGCGCGTCCTACGCCCGGAAGTGACCCAACCGGCTAATGCCAAATAGTCGGATGAGATAAGTCCCCAGCGCATTTAGGTTTTTTTTTACTGACCACAAGCTTCCCTGTGCCGAGAACTCATCCCTGTGATTTCGAGATCTTTTCGTGCTTAGAGACATTAATTTTTGGTGATACATTGTAAAGACATAAATAAATCTTGTAAATTTTGTAATCGTTTTTTTTTCCTTTTCTTTGTTACCCGCCGTCAGGCGGACGTAACAGAGGGTATACCGCTGGGGTTTTAGTGGGTATACACGCCCCCCCTTGGCCATAGCTCAGGCATATATGCTCTCCAGAGGTAACAAGTCGACTATCGGTACATCGAAGTGTTGAAGTGCTTGTATGAAAACGCCACCATGTCAGTCCGACTCCAGAACCAGACCTCGAAACCGATCCAGTTATCTCTCCGAAACTGTTCTCCGCTGCACTGGAAGATGTTTTCAAGGTTCTGGACTGGAAAGGGCTGGGCATTAACGTGAACGGCTAGTACATCCACTCACCTTCGATTCGCTGACGACATAGTCATAATGGCTGAGACCATGGATGGCCTCACTACAATGCTCGATGGCCCCTGTGGAGCGTCCGAAGGAGTCGGCCTTAAGATGAACACGGAGAAGACGAAGATCATGTCTAATATCCATGTTCGTTCAAGCCACTCCTGTTAACATCGGAGGTTCTCGAAGTTGTTGACCACTACATTTATCTGGGACACTCTGTCCAGTTAGGTAAGTCCAACTTCGAGAAAGAGGTCAATCGTCGGATCCAACTCGGCTGGGCAGCGTTTGGGAAGCTGCGAAAGATCTTCTAGTCCCCAATACCGCAATTTTTGAAGACAAAAGTCTTCAACCAATGTGTGTTGCCAGTGATGACATATGGAACAGAGACGTGGTCGCTCACAATGGGCTCCATCAGAAGGCTCAAAGTCACCCAAAGGGCAATGGAGAGGGCTATGCTCGGGAGTTTTCCTGCGAGATTGAATCAGAAATGAGGAGATACGCAGGAAAACCAGGGTCACCGATATAGCCCACCGGATTGCCAAACTTAAGTGGCAGTGGGCAGGGCACATAGCGCGCAGGACCGACGCCCGATGGGGCAGAAAAGTCCTCGAGTAGCGACCGCGTTCCGGAAGGCACAGTTCTGGTAGGACTCCCACACGGTGGACCGACGTCCGGCTCATCCTTGGGGGAGGCCTATGATGATGATGATGAGGCATTTTATTAATGTTATATTTATTTGAGCCATGTATAAAGGGGTACAGGTTATTTATTTATTACACAAAAGAAATACTTATATACAGTACAATCTACTTTTAAATAATACTAATAAATAATATAATATATACGAGCATAAAATAAATACAACAATATATATATTATAATGCTGATGACTTGAACATGTATAGAAATTTAGATAAAAATTAAATTAAAAATTTAAATAAACCCCCGACACAATAACCTTTAAAAAATAAAAATAAATACTTCGCGTTGGGGGACCACTCCCACTTATTTATTACCTGACCCCTGGCCCCGCAACGCGAAGTATTTATTTTTATTTTTTACTTTTTAAAGGTTATTGTGTCGGGGGTTTTTTTAAATTTTTAATTTAATTTTTATTTTATACTTTTATAGGTACATACTTATTATAATGTAGATTTTGTTAAATTGCACGTGATGCGCTTTCATTTGAGACCCCACTCGATTATATTTGCAGACATTCGGTTATTCTTCCCCACTTTCACACCTCATAACTTTTAATTTATTTATTTATTTATTCTTAATGTACAAACATGGTACACAAGGCGGACTTAATGCCATGCGGCATTCTCTACCAGTCAACCTTCGGGTTAAAAAGAGAGAGCATATGGGGTACAAAACGAATATACACATATATATATATATATATATATATATATATATATATATATATATATATATAATTAATCGATACCTAGATACAAATATAATTCATACATGTTATGATATCAATATATAAACATTTACAATTTATAATAAAAATAATTCATTACAATAATAACAAGACGAAGATTAATTATGTTTGGGGCAGTGTTTGCAAGTAGTGTTGCTTTACTTTCCGCTTAAATGTAAGTTTCGACTGAGTTTTTCTAATGTCAAGAGGGAGCGCGTTCCAGAGCTTGATCGCCGTGACAGCGAAAGAATCGGAAATGAAATTAGTACGATGCGAAGGAATCTCAAGGAGTAAATTGTCGGCAGAACGAAGATTTAGGCAATGAGAGCCACCCAAGACTAGAAAATAGCTTTTGAGATACTCCGGAGTACAAGGATCGTTCATGACAGAATAAAGCATACAGAGATATCTGAGGGATCGTCTCTGTCGGATGGGAAGCCATTTAAGCTGAGCACGAAAAGAGGAAATATGGTCATACTTACGCAGACCAAAAATGAAACGAATAGAGTTGTTGAGAAGTCGATCCAATTTGTTCAGAAGTTCTTGTGATATGTCTGAGCTACAAACATCTGCATAATCTATTAACGGAAGAACGAGAGTTTGGACAAGCAGGGATTTAATGCGGGATGGGAGGAAATTTTTAAACCTATAGAGAGAACGTAATGTTGACGTGACATTTTGACTAATATTAGACACGTATCTGTTCCAGCTTAGCCTGTCATCAATGTATAGACCCAGATCTTTTACATGAGAAGATAGATTGATTGATGCATTGTTAAACACTATATGTGGAAGTTGACTGGAATCTATAAATAAATAAATAAATATAAATATCCTTGGACATTTCACACAACGCCATCTCGTCCCAAGCTAAGCAACTTAATGCTTGTGTTATGGTAACGAGATGGATGATAAACTACTTATATACTTTTTTTTTTGTAAATACATACATATTATAGATAGAAATGACACCCAGACTCCGAGCCAGTGCCTCTGGTTTAGACAAAGACACTTGCCCGACCCGGGAATCGAACCCGGGACCCGTTGATCCAAAGGCGGCACATCTAACCACTAGACCAACGAGACAATCTATACTGTGAAGGTGAAAAACACTACCTATTAGGATAGCATGACATTTAGAGACATTGACGTTAATACCGAATTTTTGAGACCACTCAGAGATAGCAGTAAGATCTGCGTTTATTTTACATATGCTGTCATTTATTCTACTACTATCAGCTTGAGAGTATAATTGCAGATCATCAGCGTACAGATGGTAAGAGCATTAGAGTGACTTGGTAATGGAGTTGATAAATAGAGAGAACAGAAGTGGAGAGAGTATGCCGCCTTGTGGAACACCAGATACTAAGTTGCAGCAATCCGAGAATGCCTGGGGAACTCGTATCACTTGCTGGCGACCACGAAGATAAGAGGAAAACCAATCATGCGAATACGACGAGATCCCAATTTGTGAAAGCAGGGCGAGAAGGATATCGTGGTCAACAGCGGTGAATGCGTTGGAGAAGTCGATTAATACCAGCGCTGTTAACTTGGAGTCCTCCATGCCGGACCTGACGTCTTCTATATTTTTTTATAAAGCAGTACTTGTACTGTGCCCAGTCCGAAAACCGGACTGATAAGGCGTCAGAAGCATCTTGCTGTGCACAAATGCAGAAATTTGCTTGAACGCTATCGATTCAAGAACTTTGGACTGAAATGGGAGGATAGACAAGACTGGGATTTGCGATTTTTGGAAGTGGGATGATAAAGGCCTTACGCCAGAGTGAAGGGAACGCTCCAGTCTGCAGAGAGAAATTAATAATATGAGTGAATATGGGAAGTATAGCATCCAGAATGAGGGAAAGCATTATCCTGCTAATGCCATCACAGCCAGCAGTTTTTGATTTAATAGATTTTAACGCATTGTGGATCTCATCGCTACTCACGGGAGAAAAAGAAAAAGAATTGGGAGGCAATATAGGCCCGGAAGCTATGTTAAGTATTGTCTCTGCTTTTACCGACAGAGGCAGAGGTATCATTGAAGCAAAGTGAACGTTAAGGTCGTTCAAATTTAAATTTGTAGGAATGATGTTGGCTGGAGATTTGCATACTCCAAGAGTTTTGAGAAACTTCCATACATCGGCCGTAGAATAATCGGACACATTGTCAGCTCTTACCATCTGGTTACAGCGATTACGGGCTAATTTATATAAGCGCCAGTGCTCCTCGCAACGCAACGCTCTTCTAAATCTACGAAACGCTCTATCCCTGCGCCGCATGGCCATACGTACACCCGAGGTAATCCAAGGTGCTGGCGGGCGTTTTAATCGAACAGATTTTAGAGGGGCATGTGTATCATATAATTTTACTATCTTTTGGTTAAAAATAGACACTTTTTCCTCAACCGTGGGCGCCTGAAGTAGATTGGTCCAGTCCAATTTCAGTGCATCGGCATTTAATTTTCCAGAGTCTAACCTTGCAAAGCAACGTAGAGAGACAACGGCAGGCCGCTGTTTTGGTGGTTTAATTTTGTAAGTTAAATATACCAGGTCGTGTCGAGAAAGACCCGGAACCGCCATCTGACCATGGTTGTTAACAAAGCCAACGGAGGACACCAGAATAAGACCAAGCCACGAGTCATCAGCTTCTAAGTTATGATGAGTGGGGTTTAGTGCAAGCGGTAGCAAGCTAGCCGACTCGAGGGTTGACCTTAGACGGCGTGATCTCGGGGTATTCCTTGCCAGGTCCGTGTTGAAGTCGCCCATGATTATAAGATGTTTGTAGTCAGTAGAAACAGACTCGAAGAGGGTGTCCAGGTTGGAGAAATAGTCTATAGTGGGTGGACAATACATGACTCCGAGAACGGCATTAACCCCCTTGACATTTATTTCAAGGAATAAATACTCAGGATTTCCACTATATGAGGATGGTGAAGAGAATAAAATTTTGTGGGAAATGTTGCTCCGAAGATAGATAGCAACACCCCCGGCCCTTTTCCCTGTGCGGTCATTGCGAATGAGGATAAAGCCTGGTAGACCAAAAGATGTAGAGGGAAGTTCGGGTTTGAGCCAACTCTCAGACACAAGAATAGCATGAACTGGGACATTGTCAAACACATCCAACATTTCTGAATGATGCTGGGGAATGCTTAGAGCGTTCACGTGGCAAACACTAAAATGCTGTGGAAATTGTTGAAATTCATATGATAAGTAACTATTAGCAGTAAAAGAATTATCAGTAATTGTAAGAGAATCATCACATGCCGAATGAAAAGAATCTTCGTCAGACATAACGAAAAAAAAGTATATGATATAAATATCGACTATAATACGAGTACAAAAATAATAATAATAATAATAAAAAACGACTAAATCTAATATAACCTGCCGGCCGACTGTTAACAAAACGCAAAATCAAAATAGGTCGTGTCTCCGAACGTGTTGGCTGTCAATGTCATGCAGGTTTAGACACCTGACCTGACAGTAATTTTACAACAGAAATGAGTGGACAGAAATGTGAAAAAAGTCATCAAAAACAATATTAAAATACCCACTACCTGAACGAATGACAGCCAAAAGCACATCGGCAGCACAAATAATTATTTAGTCTTCAAGGTTCTCTTCGGTCTTGTCGACATCTGCGGCGCCGTTGTTTTAGGTTTCACGACGGGCACTTTGGTACTGTGACTCGAGGAAGCTTCTGCTGACTTGCCGTGCTCAGCGCCCAGAGCCACAACCTGGTCGTGGTCGAAGACGCGGTGACGCTTGCCATCAGGAGTCTTGACAAAGATGTTCCCATCCAACGTCCATGCATTCTTTACACCAAAAAGCTTACGTGCCATGCCGAATGCAGTCTGGCGCTGCCGGGTCAGAAACTCTGAGAGCACCAAAGGAGTACCTTTCAACTTCGTCTTGGTCTTCCAGAGCAATGCACGAACTGTAGGGTCAGCGAAACGCAGCAAGAGAGGTCTTGGGCGGTTTTCGGTGACAGTACCCAACCGATGACAAACAGTCAGTGAGGAAGGAATGAAGTCGGAGAGTCCAAACTGATTTTGGAGCACTGATGTTACAGCATCGGGAATACTCTCATTGGGGACTTCACTCACACCGCCAAGCAGAAGGAATTTCTTCCTGTGATGCATTTCCAAGCTGTCAATGCCCTTGCTCACCTCATGAATCTTCTGTTGCAAGGCACTAAATACACCCCAGACTTGCTGCTTGAAAGAAGAGAAGTCTTTATAAAGAGAATTCACATCGGCGGCCGGAGTCAGTGTCTTGATTTGTGCCTCAAACTCAGACATCCGCTGGTTGAGGGACATCACAGCGGTGTGGTGCATATCAGCAACATCTTCAAAGGTGGCCATGGTGGAAGTGTTACTTGCTGTTGTTCAAGTGATGTGAAGATAGTAAAAAAAAAAACTCAATTACAGTTTGCCGGCAAGTGGTTAAAAATAATTCTGCTTAGAACATATGGACTTTGTTGCCCACACAGTATATGCTGCTGGCTATTATTCTGAACTAATGTAAGTTAAATATGTAATAAATTATTTAAGATTTTTGGATAAATTAGTGAATATTACCAGAGCACATATGTTTAATGTCTAAGAACACTTGCCCGTAACTCACCTTTCATACAAAAAAAACTTTATTGAAATCGATTCATCCGTTCGCGAGCTACGGTGCCACAGACAGACAGGCAGACCGACAGACAGATACATGAAACTTATAACACCCCTCTTTTTGCGTCGGGGGTTAAAAAGAGTTTATATTTGAAGCAGTGATTGTAACAAGTGGTGTCTAACAACCTTAAGCTTGAAGGAGAGTTTAGATTGGGATTTCCTAATGTCAAGAGGTAGCGCGTTCCAGAGTTTTATCGCTGTAACAGCAAACGAATCAGAGATGAAACCAGTACGGTGCGAAGGGATTTCAAGGAAAAAAGTCTGGCTTTGCCTTAAAGTTGTTTCATTAGCCCAAAAGTGGTACCACGCTTTGGCTTTCGTGTATAATTTTATTAGACTTGATTTCTTCTGCCTTGATTTTTTTCTTAATTGGCCCTGATGAAAGCCTCGGGATTGAAAATGACTTATGTATTCAACACCCGTCACCACAAGAAAAGATCACAAGAAACGTGTTTAAGTTAAACAGCACTGCCAAATTTACATTTACAAATGTAAAATAAAGTTCGTCTTTTTTGTCCTATTTCAGTGTCAATTATTTCTTTAGTGTTTCAGTGAAATAACGATTTTAATTTGGAACAAAATATTCAAAACGCGCCAGTTTTCGGTTGTTTCAAAAATACAACGATATTAATTACAGACACGAAATTAATTACGAGAGAAGATTTTTATTGCAAACTAAATAATCGATAGTTTTTAAAGAACGTTTATTTGAATTGAATTGTATTATTTTAAGTGCAACTTTTCATAGCACGTTTATCTCCAATACTTTTTAGGAAATTATATGGCTGAACCATTCTGTAATAATAATAATAATAAATGGATGTAAGCCACGGTCTCGGGGTACTAAAGAACTCCTTCTTATTGACATGACTATTTGCCAACAAGTCCGTCGAGTCAAAAAAAATATTTCCATGGCCTGGATAGACTATAAAAAGGCGTATGATTCGGTGCCTCATTCATGGCTAAGTAGAGTACTGGATTTGTACCGTCTCCATCCAAATCTATGCTCTTTTCTTAGCGTATGCATGAGCCAGTGGACCACACGTCTCTGTCTGCCAGACATGGCGGGGTTTTCTGACTCCACAGGCTTATTAAGGATAAAGCGTGGAATTTTTCAAGGTGACAGCCTGAGTCCCTTGTGGTTCTGCCTAGCTATGAATCCATTAAGTACGCTACTATTGGATTCAAAGATAGGCTACCGACTCCGCAGAGATGGTGAGGTCATATCACATCTTTTATACATGGATGACCTCAAGTTGTATGCACCAAAGAAATCTGATTTGGTATCATTATTAAAGATCACAGAAAACTTTAGTAAGGATATTAAAATGGAGTTTGGTGTCGACAAATGTGCGGCCATTCATGTACAGAGGGGCAGAGTTGTAACTTCGGAAGAATTACAACTCTCTGAAAATATGTCACTCAGATGTCTCTCGGAGTCGGAAACCTATAGGTACCTTGGAATGGCAGAAGGACTAGGTATAGCTGACAAGGAGATAAAACAGTCATTGACAGCATGTTTCTTAAGCCGCCTTACAAAAGTACTGAAAAGTCTTCTGTCTGGAGGTAATAAGGCGCGCGCTGTCAATGGTTGGGTTATGCCTGCACTTGCTTACTCGTTTGGCATTCTAAGGTGGACTCAGTCTGAGTTAGACGCCTTGGATAGAAAGGTTCGTCGACAATTGACCTTATATCGAATGCACCACCCCCGTTCGTCTGTTATGAGGTTGTATATCCCACGGAAATGTGGGGGACGTGGTTATTTAAACGTCAAAAACCTACATAACCGCGAGGTATGCAATCTGCGGGAATACTTCCTACAGTCAACCGAGGATGTGCACCGAGATGTGGCCAATGTTGACAATTCTTTCACACCTTTATCCTTGGCAAAACAGAATTGGCGCAAGCCCCAGGTGTTAAGCATTTCGGACCGCACGACTATATGGAAGAGCAAGGAGTTACACGGAAGGTTCTACAAGGCTCTCACTGGGCCGGACGTAGACCAACTCGCTTCTGTGGCTTGGCTACGCTTCAGTAACCTCTTCGGGGAGACTGAAGGGTTTGCCTGTGCAATTATGGACGAAGTTATCATGACGAATAACTACCGGAGACATATCCTAAAGGATGGGACTGCCGACATTTGTCGAGCCTGTCATCGTCCAGGAGAGTCCATTAGGCATATCGTCTCTGGCTGTTCTCGTCTTGCTAACGGAGAATACTTGCACAGACACAACCAAGTGGCCAAGATAGTCCATCAACAACTTGCCCTTAAATATAGTCTTGTGGATACTGAAGTGCCCTACTACCAATACCAGCCTGCGCCAGTTCTCGACAATGGTCATGTCACGCTCTACTGGGATCGATCAATTATCACTGACAGGACTATTCCCGCTAATAAGCCTGATATAGTGATAATTGACCGATTGGCGAGCCGGGCAATGCTTGTTGAAGTCACTATCCCGCATGACGAGAACCTCGTTAAAGCCGAAAAAGAGAAACTCACCAAGTATCTCGATTTGGCACACGAGGTTACCGCAATGTGGCATGTTGATTCAACAATCATTGTGCCGATAGTCGTTTCAGTAAACGGTCTTATTGCGAAGAGTTTCGACCAACATCTCAAGAAACTCTCGCTGAGTTGCTGGATTAAGGGCCTGATACAAAAGGCAGTCATCCTGGATTCGGCAAGGATCGTGAGGAGGTTCCTCTCTCTGGAGCCCTGAACCGTCGGTAGCTTAGGTCATCAACCTCGTTGTCGACGGGTTTTCTATTGTTTTATATATATTTTTTGAATAACAATGTTTTTTTAAGAATATATGTAAAAAAATATGAAATAAAAAGATATACTGAGAATAATAATAATAACCATTTATTTGTTCAATCATGTGTGTACATGCACTTAGGCATGTAATATCTTACAATTATAATATTGTTCTTAATTACATGATTGCCATATACTTATGGCGTACAAATTATGTTTAAATTTAAATTTATAAAATGCCATAACACAGTTTAGCAATTGGGTGAAATAAATTAAAAACATCAAAACTAAATTCAAAAGAAACTTAAATACTAAAATTAAATAAGTGGGAATTAACAAATACATTGTTTTTAAATTAACATCATGGGCAGATCGTGTCCTCAATAAATTCAGCAACGCTGTAATAAGTTTTATTTACCAGGAAGTTCTTAGCCCTTTTCTTAAAACTACCTATGTCCAAACCATGCCAACTTTTTGGTATTTTGTTATAAATTATCGGAGCCATGCAGAAGACACTTTTGCGCATAAGTGCAGTTTTTGCGCTATGCAAACAAAGTTCCATATGGATCCTTCTGTTTCTTGGGACTATGTCCGCCATGCGACGGAATAAGTTGGGATTTGACTTTACGAACACCAGTATTTCTAAAATATATAGAGAAGGTACCGTTAATATTTTGTGTTTTTTAAAATATGGTACGCAACTGTCGGTCGGGTGTAGTCTAAACATACTCCTAAGGCATCGTTTTTGGGCTTTAAATATAATATCCTTGTTGGTTGAATTACCCCAGAAGATTATTCCATATCTGAGAATGGACTCAACTAATCCATAGTATACTGTTAGAAGAGCATCTGCATTAAGCACTTTAGAAATACTATACAGTGCATAAGCACTTTTAGACACTCTTTCGTTTAAATTATGTGTATGTGGTTTCCAGTTTAAATTGCGATCTATAATAAGTCCTAAAAATTTAGTGGATTCTACTGACTCAATTTTATTCCCGTTATGGTTAACATCAATATTTAATGTGTGTGGGCGTTGACTAAAATGTACAACTAATGTTTTTTTAAGATTAATTATTAAATTATTTTCATCTAGCCATTCTGTTATTTTAGTAAGTGTGTCATTTATATCGTTTTTATATATTTTCTTATCACTGCACGGTATGATAACGGTACTGTCATCAGCAAATAGTGTCATAGGATATTTATTCGAGCTAGGTAAGTCGTTTATATATATTGTAAATAAAAGAGGTCCCAATACACTTCCCTGTGGGACACCATATGTCGTTTTACGTTCATTGGATGTGTGTGTTTCTTCTAGTTTTGAATTAGTACTTATTCGGTTAATCTGTCTAATTTGTTTCCTGTTTTCTAGATATGACTTAAACAAATTCGAAAGATTTCCCCTGACGCCATATTTATCAAGTTTTTTTAAAAGTATGTCATGATGTACATAATCAAAGGCTCGTGTCATGTCGCAGAAAATAGCACAGACTGGATTATTTTTATCCATATTAGTCATGATAATTTCTAAAAACTCAAAAATAGCCATATTAATTGTTTTATTTTGTCTAAAACCTTTTTGTTCTTTGCACAGAATGTTTTTTTTCTCCATATATGTATTGAGCTCCATATAGAAATATTTCTCAAAGACTTTAGAGAAGACGGGAATCAATGATATAGGTCTATAGCATTCCAATGACGTTCGGTCTAATTTTTTAAAAAGTGGTTTTACTACTGCTACTTTCAGTGAGTCTGGAAAAACACCCTTAATGATACTTAGATTAATTATGTGGCTTAGGGGTCCACAAATTTCGTGAGCTACTGATTTGACTACTTTAGTAGAGATTCCGTCTAACCCTACACTTCCTGTGTTTTTTAGTGACATGATGATTTTAAGTATATCTTGTGGCAAACTAGGTACCATAAACATAGATTCCCTTCTACTTATTATATGACATTTTTTTAGTTTACTATCAGTCATAGGGTCAATACTATCAACAAAATAGTTATTAAACGCATTAGCAATAACTTTGGGGTCAGTTTCTATTCTACTGTCTACTTTAAGTTTGCTAATATGATTTATCGGCTTACTCACAGATGTGTTTATTAGCTGCCAAGTGGCTTTGGATTTGTTTTTAGATGATTTTATTTTATGACTATTCTGCGCCTTTTGTGTTAAATTTATAATTTTACGGAATAACTTAGAATAATTTTTGAATAGACTTTTATTTTGTAATGTAGGTTTCCTTCTGTATTCCCACAATAATTTACGTTTCTTTTTGCTACATATCTTAATGCCCTGTGATATCCATTTTTGTTTGTTTTGTGTGTTGATAATTAAATGTTTTTCAGGAAAGCACTGTAAATATAAAAAAGAGAACAGATTCATAAACTTGTTATACGCCAAATTCGGGTCATAACATTCATATACGTCTGAAAAGGATAAGCTACTTATATAACTTTTAAACTTACTAATATTATCTGTTGTGTATGCCCGTCCTATTTTTCGCCAACTACCAATAACATCCTCTTTATTTATTGGACATTTGAGTAACTGGGCTGTATGGTCTGAAAGCGCGAGTTCTAATATTGCAACTTTACATGATTTACTGAAGTTATGTGCAAAGTTGTCAATGCATGTTCCACTCTTGAGTCGAGTTGGCTCACGTACAGCTAACTGTAAGTTGAAATTCGATAATACACTTCCGAATTCCATTGACTGCTTGGTTTTCTTCAAAGTATCTATATTAAAGTCTCCAGCTAATATTATGTTTTTATAACATGTTTTCCCTAAATCTCGTAATATCAGTTCTAATACATCAATACATTGTGAAAAATTATTTACATTTGGAACTCTATAAATGCACACTACTACAATCTTAAACTTTGTTAGCTCAATGGCACAGCATTCGATAACCCCAGTTTGAGACATCTTTGCTATTTTTGGTAGTTCTCTGTAATGTAGTACGTCCTTGAGAATTATGCAAGATCCTCCTCGCTTACTATCTTTTCGGCTAAAACTTGATGCTAAATGATAGTTAGGTATGTTAACAAATTTTTCATAGCCATGTGCCATGAAGTGTTCCGTAACACATAAAACATCTACATGAACGTTTTTTTCAGCAAGCTCACACAGATTAACTGTAAGAAAGTCAGATTTCGAAAGTAAGCCTGCAATGTTTTGGTGCATAATACATAGGTTATTAGTTTCGAAAAAAGGTTGATAAGCTATTAATGTGTTTATCATCATTACATCCAGTATCACCGGTCTTCGTTTTTAAGATATCATCGGTTAAATAACGCAGATCCTTAAATATGGTCCGTATTCCAGCATTATTAACTGCTCCAGAGTATATATTAAACATATTATCGTCACATTTCAGATTCAAGTTGCTATCGAGTAAAAATGCGTATTGGTGTGTCAGGATATCCAAATATAACAAATTACTAAAAGTTTCCACCCTAGTATTAAATAGGGTAGTGTCGTATCCGTATTTATATGTCGGCAAACAAATGATGATATTTGTATTGTGAATATTCTGTAGTTCTTCTCTTAGTTCTATTATAATTTTGTGATAGTTATTTGTTGCTGAGAAATCTTCTTCACCAAGAACTATAATGCAGAAATCATTTAAACTAAAGTCATTTATTTTTGTTTTTATACCACGTATTAATTCCTTTGTGTTGCCATTTGTTTTCAGATGGTGACACACATCGTAGTTACCTTGAAATGTATCCTCAGCTATTGAGAGTAAATTATTTTTCTTGTTAGTACTTAATATACATAGCTTAGAACTTGAGCCGTTACTTTTTTGGATTTTATGAGGATTTTTCAATTTATTTATTTTGTTTCCAGTATCCATCTCAGAGAAAGAATTTTCATTTTCCGAATTTGAAGTGGATTGTTTTGGGTTTTTAGACTGGCTGGGTTTAGCTACATTTTTTGTTTTATTTCTTTTCGATGTTTTTGATTTGTCAACTACATTTTCATGAACCAATTTTTCCATGTTCAGTATTTTATTTACTTTTTTTAGTTGGCATACTTCTTCAGAAAGTGCTTTTATCTCAGAATGTGCATTTTTTAAGTCTGAAACCAGTTTTTTAATTTGTGCTTGAAGTTCGATCACCTTTTCATCCTCATCGTCGGAAATGTCCGGTAGGCTTGTATTGTTATTGGTGGTATTGTCATGTATTTCGCTAAATAAGGTGTCCTCATCCTCTTTTGGTTCCGGTGATGCTCGTTTTCGTCGCAGGGTAATGTTTTCCAAGAAAGTATTCATTATAATTGACTGTAATGAGTTTTTCTTTTTATCAAATGACCGTCTGAAGACGATACTATTAAAAAATATAATATATATATTTAGATTGTTTGTAGTTTCAATATTATATTTATTTTGATATTGCAACTGGTATGTATTTTCAACTGGATGTTTTAAGCGCTTTACGCTGGATGTACGTGCACTTTAATCAGCAATTCAAAAGTAACGGCGATCGATCCTAGACGCACAATGCACTGATTAAGTTTGTCAGGTTCGCGCCCATAAGGTCTTAAGCGCCGGGGAATGAGTGGCGCTTACGCGTTTTGACACGGCACTGTAGTTGTCACTGAGAATAATTTTAAAATGTTTTGAGAGTATTTTGTTTCTGTTTTATTATTGGTAATTATATTAAATTTTCATATGAAATTGGTACACTGGGTTAATAATTCTTTTATGCACACACTGTTATCAAATTTAATAGTTATAAATCACTTTGGACACTGAACTTCAATTTATATATAAGAGAAACTTTAGACGTGCAATCTAGTTAATTTTAAGATGCTTCCTAAACTTGTCAGCTTTAGATTGAGCAATCATAGATTGAAAAATCATGTGTTAGAAATAAGTTGCTAGTCATCTTGAGTCCAATTGTGAGACATCTAGTAAATAGGCATACTCTTTCACTGGTAGAATATAAGCACTAATATAGAATTTAGGAAGATTGTTACTAACCCTTTCGGGTTGTTCTTATTTAACTATATAATGTATTGGACCCATGTTGTCCGAAAATAAATATCTCTTCATCACTACATAGTATAAAACAAAGTCGCATTCTTTTGTCCGTCCCTATGTATGCATAAATCTTTAAAACTACGCAACGGATTTTGAAGCGGTTTTTTTTAATAGATAGAGTGATTCAAGGGGAAGGTTTATATGTATAACCCACCCCCGCTTTGCACGGGCGAAGCCGGGGCGGGCCACTAGTTAAAAATAAAAATGAATTGCTGTTCGTTAGTCTCGCTAAAACTCGAGAACGGCTGGACCGATTTGGTTAATTTTGTTCTTGAAATATTCGTTGAAGTCCAGGAAAGGTTTAAAAGGTAAGAAAATATGAAAAAAAAACATATTTTTTTAATACGCATTATGATAATTTTGTAATTACTTATTATTCAGGTACTGATTCTGAGGCGGTACTAAGTTTGTCGGGTCAGCTACCTACTATCTTATAATAATGAAGTATTTAATAAGTGGACCCTATTGTAGGTGGTACAAGATGTAAATCCTTATGTATCCTTTAGTGTTTCGTAATTATAGTTGTACCATTGCTCTTATTCCGAGTCAATAAAATAATACGTTTACTAATAGTCTGTTAAGCAAATTTTTTTCGTACCCTGCTGCGTAGTGGGTCTTTTACATGGCCTAATATAAATCTATTAATTTATCAAGATTGTAGTTTGCGTGCCAGCCTTTAACTAGTTCTGCCGACCCTTGTGTCGACTTCGAATGACTTGACAAAGGCTAAGCGCTAGTGTACAGATCCCACAATGCCGCAACAAGGACGCGAGTAGGGAGCACCCCGGGGATGTTTTAGTGGGTAGGCCCCCACTCTGGGGGAGATTCCCACACACCCCTCGGCCATCCCCGTGGCCGACGGGGATAGTCCATAATGGATTTTTTCCCCGGGCGAACAAAAAAAAAAAAAAAAGGCTAAGCGCTAGTGTTACGCTAGGTCTTCCGTTATTAAATGAGAATGACTAGCTATTAGTGTTTTCGATATTCACGTTAACTTAAGAAAGCTAGGTTTGAAAGGTCAACTTTATTTCAAGCGATAATTCATTATAAACCTCCCTTGAAACACGCATTTTTTATTGTATAGGTCACTAGCTTTTGCGCGCGGCTTCGCCCGCGTGGGCTTCGAACCCGTGCATATTTTTTATGAACATAAAATCGGTTATTGTGACTAAACTATGATAGTTAGATATGTGCTCTTGCGGACTTTTTTGTAGATCTTTATAAGACCTACAAACCCGTAGTACATCATTTTGTTCTATTGTCAATAGTTTTTGCAGCGCACGCATAAATAGGTTTTCGATTTTACACCTTGGTTTACAAAATCGCAATTTTCATACGGATCCCTAATTCTTTTGAAAATAAAATATAGCCTATAGCCTTCCTCGATAAATGGACTATCTAACACTGAAAGATTTTTTGAAATCGGACCAGTAGTTCCTGAGATTAGCGCGTTCAAACAAACAAACAAACAAACAAATAAACAAACAAACAAACTCTGCAGCTTTATATATTAGTATAGATTAGTATAGATTGGTAATTTGAATTACTTAAACAAAAAAAAAATACTAGCTATGTCAAACTGCCCACTAGAGTTTATCAAAACATAATGTTGGACAGGTCAGAGTTATTATCATCATTATCAGCTCACTTTATGAACTTCTTTAAAGGCCTCACCTAAAGAGTGCATAATTCTAAAGTCAATCTTATAAATATCGTTTATTCCTATAACACCTGCAGCCGTATAAACTCTACAGAAAAACGCCGATGTCTATAGGTTTATCTTTAAACCGTGTATACTTACTTCTCAGCCCATAGATGACCCAATGCTTAGTCGGGCCTCCCCCATCATGGAGATGGACATGGAGATTGACATGATCCTCCTTTCTTCGTCTTCCTTTCGGCTAGTACGAAACCCTCAGGATGAAATGGGGTCGCCACACTATTTAGCCTAAATCCGTACCCACTCAGAATAAAAAAAAATATAGAAATAAAGTAGTGCACAGATTTAAAAAAATAAAAAATAAGATGTCCACTAGAAGTTTAAAATTATTTTATTTTAGTTCCAGGGTTTAAATCAAAAACAAAATTTTCTTTAAAAAAACTAACTTCAAAAGGGGCCTTACGTTTTCGAATATTTTTTCACATACTTAACGCTTTATCCTAAGAACTGGCAGCTAAAATAAAATGGTGTTCCAAAATTGAATTTAAAAATGCAACGTAAGGCTTGACTTTTCGAATCCACGCGGAAGCACCTTAGTCCAACCAGGTGTTCCGAGTCTGTGAACGTTTCCCAAGCCTCCGCCAATGTCGCCTGTACTCAGTCGTCGCACCCAATTTGCTTATGTAAATACGCAGTTTCCGTTCTGACCTGAATAATTCATTGCCACACGAACGTTTGACTCCCAGTTTTGAAAATCAACAGAAAACGGAGCTTCTACACAAATATAAAGGAGTCAAAATTATAAATGTTCCTTTTCCAAATTGAAATCAGAAAGGTCTGCGGGCGAATTATTTGCTCAATTGTTTATCCGTTATTTAAATTTCGAAATTGTTGTGGGCCTGTAACCGTTTCTGAGTTTCTTGTTTATATGGATGACATAGTAGGTGAGATACAAATAAAAAATAAAATAAAATAAGATTTTTATTTTGTTTTATTGCTCACCGTTTGAATTACATAACTTAGTTTCTTGATACTCTCTGTCTGTCTGTAAAGATATGATAATACATCATAGTGTGCATTAAAAATTAAACTCATTATTGTCGGTAGATTTAATTGCTTCTTTGTACTTTTGAAGACAACTGTTATCATGTTCGTGTGCTGTACGACCACGACTGTGCTGTGTGTTATCCACGACTGTGCTGCAAAGAATTCGAAACGCCGCGAAATTAATAATGTATAATCCAAACGATAAATCCGTTAAAAGTGCTTAATATCAAAGTATTATCATCACAATACAGAATTATCCACTGCTGCCAGCTATGATTTCATGACCAGATGAAATACGAGAGACGTACATTAGGAAATATTCATTAGTTTCTTTGAACATAATAAATTATCGAACCCTAATAATCAAATGTGGCTCGATGGTAACAAGGCTGATAATACTAAAATACCCTGAGATGATTACGTTACGTGCGGTAACGAATTTAGAATAAACACACACAAACACATACAGTGGAGAGAAGGATACAAGAGGTTGCGATCTAGTTAAGAGTGAAGTAAAACTTGGTACAAACCGTGTGCTGACCCGGGTTGTCGGCACACGGTAGGCTAATTTCCATCCATGAATTTGGATGAGGCCTTACTCAGCAATGGATCATTTATGTGCCGAAATGATGATGACGAATGATGAATACGTTGCGGTTGCCTTGTTGCTCTAGAGGGTGCAAATCCTGCCTTTGGGTCTCTGGCCTGTGTGAGTTCGTAGTTTGTAAATGTATTTGTATGTAAAGAGCTCCCAGGATATGATGGTCACGAAGAATTCCAGTAAAAAAATATCAAAACACAAAATAACGAATGACGCTATTAAACGTTTTGCTACTACGATTATAGGCCAACAACGCTGTTATGTGATTTCCAGGAATCAAATAACTATCTTGAGTTCAACAAAGCTTTACGTCGAACTGAAGATTCCCATTTTCCTTGCACAAGATCTAGAAACTACGAAACTGCCGTTAAAATTGACGCCAAAACATATTCGCAACATCATTCGTTTTGAATATTGGCATCACGTAGCGAGGGCCCTCAGGGGGGACTGCTATTCGAGCCGGCGGAGCGAGGGGGGCAAATCGCTTCTTCTAGTCAGTAGATCGCTCAATACTGTATCTTGGATAAATTGGACGTTTGAAAAATAACAGAGACTTGACGGGTAGAATAAAAACGATGGCCGAATTCGAATTCAATTTCAAATTATTGGCTCTTTTATTCTTTTTGCATTACAGAATTTAAGACTATGGGAAATTTAAAATTAGTAAAACCATACATAAAATACAAAAAAGAGCAAAAAAAAGAAGCATCTTCTTTTCGAATTTCAAATGGTCAAAACACAGTGATGCTGACGGCGAAGTAATGTAGGAGCTGATTTAAAATGCGTGACTAAACACATTTTAAACCCGGAATCGATTCCCGTATACAAAAAAAAAGTTTTACGCGACTGAGTTATCAAATTGTACTTACTATACTTTCTATTAAAAGTCAAAAGTGAATTCAGTAAGTAATTTTATTTTCACTCAAACTGCATGATGTTGTAGAAGTCAATCATTGAGATGCTGAGATTATTTTTTATTTGAACTCAGTAGTCTTACCCAAATCGGATAATTACACTAATCCAGTTTTACAACATTACACATGTAACATAATGTCACCGCCCAGTTATATCCAGAGGGCATCCTAAGAGCCGACTAAAGGAAATTACAAGGCAGAAAACCGTGCTGCAACCCATCTGGCTAATTTCCCTCCTTTTATCGGAGGAGGCCCGACTCAGTAGTCGGTCTTTTACGAGGTGAGAAGAGAAAGACGATAAATTTAGGATTTACGAAGCAATTACCATGTTCCCTCCGCCTGTGCTGTCTTGTGGAAAACCCGGTTATTATTTGGTTTGACTAGCTGTCAGCTTTTACGCTGCTGACTACGTGTAACTTCTGTTATTGATGGTGGAATGACAGCTGGGAGCAACGGCTTTTCATGCCTCCAGGTCTTCAGGTCAGGTTTTACAAAAATATTGGACACCTATCAGCCATCTAGCAGAGCCTGATTGCGTTTATAAACTCCATGAGATTTCCCAAATGATATTCTTGGTATTGAGTTTAAAAAATCTGTTTTTTTTTGGTAAATGTTTTACGGGTACAAGCTTGTAGCTTTGAAACAACCTGACGGTTAATGGAACTGAATACGTGATCCGACCTCCATAAAGACATTTATTTGGTGCGGTATCTCAGTTCGTGGGATAATAAACTAGGAAAGACAATCTCTCACTGTTTTATTATGCTACAACATACGAACTAAATAGCGGATTCACACACACAATGTCACTACCCAATTTTATCCTGGGGGTGTCTTAAAAGTTTACAAAAGGAAATACACATGACAAGACTCAAGACTAAAGGAAATACTCTAGATGGAGGGTAATTAGTCTACTGAACGACGTTGGCGTATCAAGTTTTCTTTCTACCTTTTCGGTCATAACATTTTCTTTTGTCAGCTCTTCCGACACCCTCAAAATGAATATCAAAACACTATGTATACTAAATCCGCTCTGACACGGAGTAGACATCTTATAACCTTACATCACTACATAGTATAAAACAAAGTAGCTGTCGTCTGTCCGTCCCTATGTATGCTGAAATCTTCAAAACTACGCAACGGATTTCGAAGCGGTTTTTTTGAATAGAGAGAGTGATTCAAGAGGAATGTTTATAAGTCATAATTGCACGCGGGCGAAGCCGGGGCGGGTCGCTAGTATTATTATAAAGCAAATTCTACGTACTGCTTATGCAATAGAAATTTGCTTCTGCAAACATAACACCATGGAGCATTGAATAATAGAGAGAACACCTTTGCAGTATCCAGTCCCCTTTGTGCATCATGAATGAAACGAGTGGCCCTCGGTAGTCGAGTTTGCTGACGTAGCTTTGCCGGGATTTAGAGCTCGTCAGAGTAGATATGAGAATAGATTCCGGCGTAGAAGTTCGCTCATTCTAACTCTTCTGTCTAATTAATCCTTTGTTCATCATTTCAGGCAAAAGACGTCCACTGCTGGACTTAGGCCTCATCTTCGCCTTCCATCGAGAGAGATTGAGGTCAAACGTAACCCAAAGTAGTAACATAATAAAACAAAAGAACGTTTTGACTTTGAATAAAATCTCAGTTTAATTGCGTGCTTCTCATGTACTTCAGTGGTATCAGTATAGTAAAAAGAGTACTAACTATTATCTAACTAACTTATATTATCCGTGTGGTGACGGATTTAGAATACGCAATGTCACCAACCCATAACATCGCGAGGGTGTCGTAAGGGTCCGTTCACACAGACCGGCTCGGAGAGGAGAGCAGATTCTTATCACGTTGAAAACAGAGTTTTTAGTATTTGTATTAAGGTTTATTTTTGCATGTGCACTGCTTTTGTGATTAAGAATGCTTGAAGGCGCTTGGTGTGAAATAATAAGAGGAGCTTACCGGCTCCGATCGCGTAATTTTTCTCGATCGTGCAGCCGTTTGGCTCCGATTGCGTGCTCTTTCTCGCTCGCGCAGCCGATCGGTTCCGATTGCGTCCGCGCTTCTCCACGCCGACCGTCATTTTGATAGCACAATCCTTTCAACGACCAAGCGAAAGCCGGCTGTCGCGCTGCTATTGTCTTTCTATAGTGTCTCGAATAACTTGCATTCGAAGGTTTAAAACGGAACAGTTGTGTGCACTTGCAGGAAAACATGACTGACGAAAAATTAATAATACTCGTGTCAAAATACGAGTGTTTATTTGACATAACCAAGCCATCGTATAGCGATCGGGTAATGAAAGACAATGCATGGGAGGAAATAAGCAAATGTGTGGGATTAAGTGGTAAGTACCTACTAAGATTTTATTGTTTTACACCTATCTCCAGATACTCGAACGAATTCTAAAGTAAGGGTTTCTTGACGTGCTGTGACTTGTTAAATTCAAAGTCAAAACAGGAATAACATGAGTTTAAATGCACCCTCACTTTACTCGTAAAAATCGTTTGAGTATCTGAACGTTACAATATACCTACTCAAAAAGTAGCGGACAATTTTTATTAAATATAACTTAAGAAACTCGAGTGGCCACTTGATCTTGCCAATCTAAAGCACCACTTGCTGAAAAATAATCCTTAAATTTATTCCTTATGGTTATACCTGCGTCGATAGAACTATTTTCATCATTATTGTCTGTCATCGCTGTTAATAAATTCATAGTGCTGTGAAGAACATTCTCTTGTCCTGGTGATGTCGTCCGATTTTCTATTAAAAAGTTATGTAAACATGTAGTTGCTAATATAATTAAGTCACAGTACTTCGGTTGAATTTTCATTCTTTTTTGATAAATCTCAAATCTTTGAGTTAGCATTCCAAATGCACATTCTACGACTTTTCTTGCCCTGCTTAAACGCAGATTAAATACTTTTTTTGATAATTCTGTTCTTGTTTGTTCTCTCGGATATGGCCGCAATATGTTATTGTTCAAAGGAAATGCTTCATCTCCTATGAAAACATGTGGTAAGCTTTCAGTGGTATTCGGTAGAGGTTTATTTGGGGGCAGCTTTAACTTATTAGTGTTCCATTTTTTTCCAAATGTTGAATTCTGTAAAATTCCACCGTCGCTATTTTTACCATACGATCCGACATCAACAATTAAAAAACTGTATTTCGCGTCTACCACAGCTAGTAACACTGTACTGAAAAAGTTTTTATAATTATAATATAAGCTTCCACTATTATCTGGTGCCTGTATACTGACGTGCTTTCCGTCTATAGCGCCCAAACAGTTAGGAAAATTCCAAATATTAAAGAAATCACGAGAGACCTTTTCCCACATTTCTTCATCTGGTATCTGCATAACTAAGGGCATCAAAACATCACAAATTGCTCTGATTGTCTCATGAATTATTGAATGAACTGTAGAAATTCCCATTCGGAAATTAAATGACAAGTTTTTGAAACTGCAACAAGTAATGAGGAATCTGTAAAAACAATCAAAAAATCTAAATATAAGTTTGCCGTACAAAAACGAAGTATAAATTAAAGAAAACAGTCCACTGACTGCATGCTCATTTACCCAATGAACCAAAGCAGGGTGATGTTTTTAATTAATTTATTTCTATACTTTCCAGTTAGGCAGTGCATGGATCGTTGGAAGAAACTGCGAGATAACTTCAGAAAAGCCTATCATAACCGAAAAGGCAAGAGTGGCGATGGAGCGACAACGTCCAAATTAATAAAATTTGAAAAAGAACTTTCTTTTATAATACCGTTTTTTCGCAATCGGAACCAAATATCTAATGTTACATTATCATCGGATGAATCGGAACCTGGCACACCACTACCACCAGCATCGACATCATCTAAACGTTCTGACCATTCCGAAGTTGAATCGCTTGCAAGTACTTCCGACTCGAAAAAGAGACCACGCATAAACAAAGATGTTGCTACGGTTTTCGAAGAATATCTTGAAAAAAAAAGAAAATACTAAACCCTATGACAAGGCATTACGCAATTTTTTTTTGTCTATGTCAGATACAGTGGAAACATTTCCAAAAGAAGTCCAAGCACGAATTAAAAAGCGCGTGTTTGACATTGTTAATGAAGCTGAATTAAGTCTGTATGAAAATAGTGCAGATTTGAATTATTCTTTGCCAATAAATTCTCCGTCATCCTCTGATCAATCTACTTACCATCAGTTGTCAAACGAAACCTATATTTCTCAAAACTATCAGACTACTTACGGGTACAATACTAACACACAAAATACAAAATAATTAATAAACACAAACAATAAAAATAATGAAACACAAATCTGCACTATTTAATCACATTCAGTCATTCAATTAGGTGTAATCTTTAACTTTAACCATTTAATTTTAAGCAATGTTTAGTTTAATAACTGTTTCTTTTACTGTCTAATATTTGACATTTCAATCAATCACGACAATAACGGCAACATACAAAACTTAATAAATGGACGGCTGTGATATTGTGATCTGAATAAGATGATTATTATAAAATGATTGTTTTTATTTACCTTAAAGTTACCGTTAATCTTTCTTCGACTGGTATGGCGCAACGATAATTTGTAGTCTTTTTTGTTATATGTACTCTTAACAAATCTGTTAATTTCAAAAATTGCCAATATTCCATACGATAATACTCATAAAATTTAAGGCTATCATTCTTCAATTCTTCGAAAATGGTGTGAAACTCCCCATGGATTAATCGATTCTTCCAAATATTTTTTGCCCATATTTGTCTCCGCTTGCGCTTTCGTTTGTTTTGTTCTGCTTCAAACAATCTTGCTAACAAATATATTTCTTCATCGGAGCTATCTAAATCCATGTTCCGAAAATCACACGTTAACACCGAAAACAAAACTTGGACTGCGTGGAAGACTGGTACTGCCTTTGTAGTGTACCCCCCATCCGGCTCCGAGC